>OY856412.1:663221414-664631414 GCA_963693085.1 Alisma plantago-aquatica | reverse complement strand
GAGGCGCAGCAACACTACTTTCGGCCTCGTACTCCTCCTGTGGTCCAGACATCCTTAATTATCTTCTTCTCCTGAGGAGAAGAAGACTCTATTAGATAAGAAAGAAGTACTAAGGATAGACTTGACATTCTAAGTCCTATGTCTCTGTAGACTCAACGAACCTAGAGCTCTGATACCACTAATTGTGGGCTCTGATCTCTAAAATCTGAGATAAACACGATTAAACTCAGCGGAAACGATTCGATTAACAACGGAATGCGAAAATCACCGGAAATTTACAACTTTTTGAGACAAGATCTTGAAATCATGAAACTCCTTTTATAAGAAACAAGGTAAACATATTACATCTCTGTTAGATCACTTCATGAGTGATTATATACAGCCAGATACAAAATCTCAAAATTTCAAAATTCTCAGATCAACAAACTCCTAGGACCTGAGTGTACAGAGATGACATAAGACTATTCTGACTACAAGACTAGACCGCACAGTGTTTCCACCTGAAGTCACTACTGCTCCTGAAATTACTGTTGTTGATGTTGTCCACCTGCAGATTGGTTCCTTCGACCTTGACGTCCACCTAAAGGTAGAAATCTACGGGGTGAGACAATTTTAAATAATTGTCCCAACGAGAGTTATAACTCTCCGCCAGAAGCTTTATTATAGCAACCAAGAATAACATAGGCAATAAAAGTTCTAAGGTTATCAGCAGCAGATTGTTATCAATTAGAACAACAACATTTAAGGAATATGAAAAACATGTATACTAAGTAATGTATCATCAACCAATGTATTTCATGGTTCAACTTAAACAGATATGCTACGCGGTTGATTATGTTTTACAAACATCATTATGCCTTGCGGAGATGAGGTATACCGCTCATACTCCAACCGATCACTATTAAGTCGCATCGGTATCATACATAGGTCATCAAAAGAGCCGGATTCTCATGACCTTCAACTACCTCAGTCAGAATGAGGATAAACATGCAGGACATCTAGTGTCTCTATTACTATAGCTTACCAGGGTATTCTGGTACTTCGCTATTAGAGTCACAGTGGCATTCTGTACTCTCTTCGCCATTGAAAGATTTCTTGTTTATCTCTCATCGATGCGGTATAAAAGTTTCCTTTGGGAGATTAGTGTTACATCACCCCGGCATAAACACATAGTGAAGGATTGATAGATTAAGATACATCTACATCAATTCCTACACTAGGATGTAAGGTTTTACACATCCATATACCCCACATACTCAAAAGTATGTGCTCCAGGAGTTCCCTTAGGAAAACCTGTTTCACCATCATATAACTTCTGACTATGATGGATCTATGATCAGGGCTCTACATGGTATGATTATACTTGATTAGTTAGGTACAATTTAGTATTCTTTTATCATCAAACAAGTTCTCAAACATTAATCATTAACATAGCAGCTATGAAGGAAGAATACTAAATGTAACAAGCCTAACTCATCAATTATCATTTCTCAATACTCTCATCACAAGTCATCTCTTAAAGCATGACCTTGATGGTATTCATGGCTCTTACAACCTATCAATCTCATAAGATGCTATTAACAAGGCATCAGGATATATGTCACTATTCATAAAGCTAACAACATGCTTTTAATGAATATAGTATCATCATCCATACCTGGATATGATTATCCTCATATAGGAACCTGCATGATTAAATCAACTGATAACAATAAATAACTCATTTAAAGAAGTTGTATCTCCCTACTCATACAAGAGCTAGATTTCCCTGATTTTTATCAATTAGGGTTTACTATTCATAATACATGTCATCACCCTAGAATTAGGGTTTACTATTCACCTATTGGTGAATTGATCTCTTAACATCACTATGTATGAGAAACATCATAATTAAAGTCTTTAGATAAGATTAAGATTCATCAGTTATCATATTTAGGGTTTTCATGATCTCATCTGGAGGATCATACCCTAATCATGCACATTCATGTATATTGAAGGTATTTTACTTGAGTTTCCATCATAATTGGTACTTTCTCTCTCCTCTTGCTAGTAGATGGTGATTACACCACTCTAGATTTGGTTAGATTAAGTCCTCTTTGATTAACATAGACCAAATCACTACTATTGAGTGATTAGGGTTTGGTTAGGACAAAGTATCACTCAATTAAACCTTTCAAGGGCATTATGGTAATTTACCCATTGACCATCATCATGGGTCAATTCATTAATCATTTGGTCCCTTAACATCTTAGATTACCATTAGGGTTTAGATTAGATCATCATTGAACCTTTTAGATTTTCAAGTGATTAAGTATAATCAACCTTGAAGGTCTCCAATTGGTTTAGGGTTTAACCTTCAATCTTCAACCCTTTTGATTCTTAAATGACCTTGAACTCGTTTAACCTCAAATGACCTTGGACCCATTTGAGCTTTTAATGAGTGTGAACCTTCTTGACCTTAAACGGTTGTGGACCCATTTGAATCCAAACGGGTGTGGACCCATTTGAGTCTAAACGGGTGTGAACCTGTTTGAGTTCAAACGAGTGTGAACCCGTTTGAGGTCAAATGAGTGTGGACTCGTTTGCGCTCAAATGAGTGTGGACTCATTTGGACTCAAACGAGTGTGGACTCATTTGGACTCAAATGAGTGTGGACTCGTTTGGACTCAAACGAGTGTGGACCAACTTGGGTTCAAACCGCATGATCATAAAGGTGACACATAGGTTATATTTGAATAGGGTTTCTTATGTTGAAGCTTTAATTGGTCAAGGCCATGTTAACCACCTATAATTTGAGTCAATTAGGATGAGCCTCAATCAATTGGACTCCAATTTGACCCTCAATTGAAAGCCAATTAGGGTTAAGTCTAACTCAATTAGGGTTTCCAATCGGCTAATCATCAATGTTCAACAATATAATTCAAATCAGAGTTGAACCTATCAATTGACCTCCAATTGGACCCAAACTTGGCTCAAACGGTCTTCAGGTCGTTTGGATGATCTCCAAATGGTCTTGAGACCGTTTGCCAAAAGTTTGACCAAAAATTAAGTTGATTTGATAAGGGTTGAGTCCTAATTAAATTACAAATCAGCACTTTTCATCAATCTATCAATATCTTGTGATTGGACCCTCAAACCATCAAATGTCTTTAACCCTAGACCTTCAAACGGTCTTGGGGTGTCCCTAAACGAGTGTGAGATCGTTTGGATGAACCCCCAAACGGGTTTGAACTCGTTTGGGCCCTTCAACCCAACACTCACCACAATCTATATGAAAGTCAGCAAATTTAACCCGATTAGGGTTAGGGTGTTGAAATGCCTTCAACTCTTAATTGGTTAGGAATTAGATCATAATTCTTGGTAGAAATGAAATTCAATATATTATGAACAGGAATCTCAAATGGTCAACGCTTGGTCAACTCCTTCAAACGGGTTGGAACCCGTTTGCCCAAAGATTCAAGTTTAATCAGTTTAGAAAAACAGCACTTAATTCAATTCGATTGCCTAATTGATTGGCCTTCAACCTACGATTCCTTTGGATTTAACCCCTCAAATTTGGTGGGTCATTAGCCTACATAATTGTGAACAGAAATTCCAAACGGTCAACGCTTGGTCAACGCCCTCAAACGGGTTGGAACCCGTTTGGCCAAACCGACCTATTGAACCCGTTTGGATTGAAACGAGTGTCAGATCGTTTGACCTATTGGTCCAAGATCGTTTAGTAAAGTTGGATACGGACCAACATAGGTATTAACGCCCCTTGTCTTCAACCTTGAAACCAAGGTCTGTTCTTCACGAAAAAGCTTGCAATGGGGCAAAGAAGGATGGGGAAGAAGAAGAACTAACCATAGAAAACAAGAACAAAGATATGCATAACAAAGCTAAGGGTTAGAGTTATAAAACCCGCCTTAAGGTTGTTCCTTGAGCTCCAAGCTTCCAAGCTTCAAGTATTTAATGGTGTCTTGAGCTCCACAGGTCGGACAAGGGTTTCTCTCCAAGGAAAGGTTGGGAAAGATGGCTAGAACAAGAAGACTAAGTAAGAAAACTAGCAAACCAACCTTGTAACATGATATCCTCCATGCATTTGAGCAAGATGATGATCAAAGATTACCTAGAACTACTTGTCCGTTCTCCTCTTCTCCAGAGCTCTGTCCTAAGTCGGTCTAAGCAAGGAAATAAGAAAGGAAGTGAAGGAAACGTTCCTTTACAAACAAAGGAAGGGTGTATATATATCTTGGGGTCATTTCCAATCATAAGGACAACTAGTTTCTCCTTTTCACAACTAGGTCCTTCCTTTCTTTTAGGCACGTCCCTCCTATTCATTTCTAAGGTAAAACTCCTTCTAAAACCAAGAACTAAAGGCAAGGAAGGTCAACTTATCACTAAGGTACATATGTACATAAGGGTCTCCTTACTTACATCTTGATGATTTAATTACAAAGGTGTTCCTTATTATATGATTATTCAAAGGAAGTGCCCCCTTCATCATTATTACTCTAAATGATGTCAGAAGTCATAAAAGATGTTCTAGATGGTGTATTTTATAAGTTGCACCCCATATTTGGGTAAATTGCACTTTAATCCAAATTAGGGTTTTTAAGCACAAGGATCTTTCCACAAGCTGTATCCTGATGCCCAAGCTTGGGAAATCCATCCTACCTCATCATACTTACTCATATGATGTCTCATCACCAAAGGAACATCTTAAATTGTGAAATTTGGAAGTTACACCCTTTAACTGGGTAATTTGCACATAGGCCCCTGTATTACCAAATAATTCTACAACATTGTTTTAAAAGGACAGAAATGAAAATGTATGCTCCTTAGGAACTTAATTACATGTCAAAAGATAATCACCAGGGTTTAATTACATATTTAGGCAAAACACCTAGGGTTAGTTTATAACCCAGGTCAGGGATGTTACATGTTCCCTAATTTCTAATAGTGAATCACGCTCACTATACAATTTTCTAGGGTATACATATACTCATATGTAATATATAGGACCAAGATATGTCTAGGTTATGATGTGCATTGATTTACCTATTCCATACTTTGGTGATTTTAATTATCGGTTTATTAGATATATGTTGCATGTATATAGATTGATCAATGGGAAGAAAGAACATGGTCTCATGTGATTGTTTCCTTGTACCTATCGGAAGTGGGGTGAAATAGGTTGTTGATCTATGTTGGATGAGGAAACTAAATTCCTCTATGTCATTGTTCCAAGAGTTCACCCTTCTCAAAGGCCATCATCATGGTGCAAAAGGTGTTGATACCACCTTGGTTGGAATAGGTCAGGGTGTCTTTCTATACACCAAGGTGTGTCTTCTGTAATCTAGATCTAACATTGGGTTGGACATGATGTCTGCACTGTTCATCAGTGGTTGCACTTAGGTGGTGGTTGTGGTCGCAATGCTAATGGTGAAAGGGAAGATTGGTTCTAGTGAGGACCTGATAGGAGGTCGGAGGGATTGTGTGGTGGTGATTTTTGCATCACAATAAGCTTCTAGGCCACCAGGTTGATTAGGGTGGTGGACGGGGTGAATAGTTGAGGAAGCGATAGGTGCAACTCTCTCTAGGTATACATTGAGTTGTCGATAGATTGTTGGTGAGGATTTTGAGGTGTGTCCAGGTCGTTGGCGATCTCAGAGGTGGATGGATGGCATCAAGGCATGAAAGGCTAGGGTGTTGTGTCATTGCATGTGTGATGGTGCCATAGATTGGTGACCAGGATAGGGAGGAAGGATGCAGTTGATAGTGATTGTTGTGGAGGCCATTTATGGTGTACAGACTAGCAAGTTGAGTCCAAGGGTGCGGGAGTACGGCTGGACATGGAAGCTTGAACATGATGGGGCATGAATTCTCAATCGTGGGTTGGCTACGTGAGTCATTTTGTCTTATGAGTTGTAGGTTGTATCTAGGGCTTATGTAAGTGATGACACCACTAGGGTTTTAGGGTGTTTGGAGATAAGGAGGAGAGGAGACAAGGTAGAGGAGGGGAAGGGGAACTAATTCTCTTCGGTCTTTGTTGGCATTGCGGAAGTGAAGAGGTAACAAGTGGAGTGGTTTCCATTTTCGTCACTAAATCGTCGGGTTATAGGGTAGTAGGGGTGGTGTTAGGGGTGAGTCAATGCCCCGGTTGACCAGGTGACTAGTGGATATATCCTCATTTAAGACCTTGATTTCATTAAGTTAGGAAATCCATCTCTCTTTACTTAACCATTCATTTAATCTGAAATTTCTGCCACGTGTTTAGTTTGTATCAGCTTATATTCTAAAAGTACTAACACACCCTTTTACAATTTTAAGGTGTATATACAAATATAATTATCTCATAATAAATATTGCATTTTGGCGTGATTCCAATGTCAAGGATTTATGGTTGAGTTGACTCCTTCAATGTTTGGTCCCAAGTGGGATGAATAGATCAAATTGAGAAAAAATGCACTTTGGTACTCGAATTTCAAGATAATTCAATCAAGTTCAAATATGAATGGAATTCAAGCAAAAATGATTTTCAATTTGACCAATTTATGTATATTAGCTCAAAAGGTGACTAGTGGATATATCCTCATTTAAGACCTGGATTTCATCAAATTTGAAAATCCATATCTATTTAGTTAACCATTCACTTACCTCAAAATTTTCACCATATATTTAGTTTGTATCCAATTATATTTTGAAATTAGTAACACATCCTTTTATGATTCTAAGGTGTCTATAAAAATGTAATTATATCATAATAAATGTTGCATTTTATGTGTGAGTCAAATGCCAAGGATTTATGGTTGAGTTGGCTCCTACAATTTTGGGTCCCGAGTGGGGTGAATAGATCAAATTGAGAAAAAATGCACTTTGGTGCTCTAATTTCAAGACAATTCAATAAAGTTCAATTATGATTGGAACCTAAGCAAAAATGATTTTCAATTTGACCAATTTATGTATAATAGCTCAAAAAATAAATTTCATACTAAAATCTAGTATGTTACAATATCCATATTGGTCAAAATTTTAATACCTTTGATTAAATTCCCAAAAACTTCCTATTAGACACCTTGAAAAGCTCCATAAGAGATCACCTTATCTTTTGGGATAAAATTTTAGACCTAAATCTTTAGATGGATGAAAATCATAAATATGAAAATCCATGCCACCTTACAAACTAAAAATTCTAATTTTCTTGAGCTAAAGATATCTATCCATTTGGATGGACATTATTCACAAAATGCTACAACAAGACACCTCTTTGATATGACATAAATCCACACAAACGCTCACCCATTTTGAGAAAATAACAAGTCCACCTCCATATTGAGAAAAGTCATACACCTTTGTCTAGGGTAATTTCCCTTTCTCCTTTATTAGATACACATTTGGATACTTCCAAATCCCCTCAACAATTTGTTCCCACACCTCAAAAAACCTCCCAGGTATAGAAACATCAACATTAATGCAGTCATTAAACTCTTACTCCCTAAGAATGAAAATACATTTACAAGATGGCTCCACAGTTTTTGTACAAGTTAACATTTTCAACCGAGTTAAAATTTGTTGTTCTCAATGGAAAAAGGAGTAGGTTACACCTTTCTTTGTTTTTGTACATATTTTGATGCAACTAAAATCATTAGTTTGCTTTAAACTTTATTGACATGTGGCATTAATCTGGTAGGGGTGTAGGCTACGCTGTGCTCACACGTGACTAACAAATCTTGAGGCGCACATTACTTCATAACTTCTTAGGCCTAAACGACACATTATATTGAATTGATCTAGCATCAATTTTGTACAGTCAAGTTTTCATAATCCTTTCTCTATTGTAGTAACATCAATTCATAGTTCAAATAATGCTTTTGGGAGACAAATTCTCCCCACTCCCACCCATTGTGAAGATCTTTTTTTGAATTCTTAGACACAAGAAAATTCTCACGAGAGAACATCTCATAAAAAACTTATATAGACCTTTTAATATCCCACTCTTTTTCGATAATACCAAACTACTTAGCATATTTTCTTCCTCTCTGATATACAACTTACATAAACTCATCGCTAGTCTTAGTATATGTACCCAAAATTGCCTCTTTTCCTTCTCATAAAAATTATTTGGTTAATTGTTGCTTCATGATCTTATGGAAAGAAAGAAATTAAGGGTGGTTCCGTAACACCCTAATATATAATGCATTCTCATATATGTGGGTTTGGGTATTTAACTCAAAAGTAATTAGCAAGGAATAAATGGACCATGCACCTTATAAGTCCATGAATCACCCACAAAATCAGTGGTGTAGGACGGTTTTCACATCCTTTTTTAAGTGCAGCCACTTTTTTGTGTCCACTTAAAATTATAGGTAAGATTGATCATCTCAAACTTAACATGTGGAACTGATCATTCTCTACACCATATATTCTCGCATCGTCTTTTGTGATCAAAATTTTGCCAAGTTAAACCAATTCGCTTGGAGTGCGAAAGCTTCAACTCATGTTTTGTTGCTACAGATATGGATGCTCACTTATATGGGCTTTTTAGTGACTTGCTTTGGTTGTTTCAGTTACAAAACCTTTCAATGCTTTGTTTTGGGCTAAATTTTAATAATCTACGAACTTCCCCCCCCCCCCCCCCCCCCCCGTCACTGCTAAGGTCCTACGGAGGTGCTTTTCTTGGATTAGTTGTCCTGTTTTAGTTCTTTTAGTATATCTTTTCCATGATTTTTCTTGTCAATTGCGCTTTTGGATTGTTTCTTGGTCTCACCTTTTGGGCTGATGTACACCTTTGAAGGACGGTTATCTCTCGGAGGTGCACAAGGCTAAAGCTTATATCAACTATTGTTGAATTAACTTTTTCCTTTCACCTACATTTTGTTTTTTCTTTTCTTTTCTTCATCGTCTAGGGCGGTTTGCTAGTCGCAGTTCTACAAGCGCACACACATAAATAACAGTTTGAAATTATCTAAACCTAAGTGTCGAGTGTCTCAGTTCTTACTAGGGGTGAGCAGAATGTGGTTAATAACTGATTAACCGAATGGTTAATTCCGAATGGTTAATTTTATTGGGTCAATTTGATTAATTCGGTTAATTTAGTTAATTTATTTCGGTTAATCGGTTAAATGGTTAATTTGACGGTTAAAAATATTTTTGGTTTGGTTAACCGAATTAACCGAATAGTAAAAATTTATTCATAAATAATATCCTACATATGCATATATACATATATAGTTGTACTTTTATTTCAAAATACTTCCCCATATATATAGTAATCAAGTTTTTACGAGCCATACAAAATTAAATTTACAGCAATACTACTATAATATAACAATATTGTCCCAAATTCTATGACTATTTCAAATATTATTATTACATGAGTGTTATTTGGTTAACCAAATTAACCGACCGAATTAATCATTAACCGATTGGATAATAACCGAATTAACTGACTCAATTTGATTAGGTTAATGGTTAAAATCTCAAACTACAAATTAATCGTTTAATCGAATCGAATTAACCGTAACCGATCGAATTAACCGAATGCTCACGGCTAGTTCTTACCCAGGGTCAGCCGTCGAGAAAAGGCTCTGCGCAAGGTTGTTGCATCTCTTGGACCGTGAGTCTACAGCTGCACGTCAGGTCGAACGAGAATTCCGGTCTAAGCTAGTAATTATAAAGAAGACACTCTTAAATTGCCAACAGATCCAAAGATGGTTGGAGTTGTTTATTAGTGCTTAAAATATAAGATGACTCTCCTTCCTATTGGTATGTAAAAATTCTTTCAAAGGTTTTAAATTCGCATGACGACAGCACGTCACCACTCAGTCGACTCTGTTAGTGTAACGAGAGTTCTCCGCACGTCTTCGGTACGAGGCAGAATAACATCAGAATTCTTGTTCTCTTCGGCAAAGAAGGATCTCAGTCGGGCTTGGAGATCGATGATGCCTGAAGTCCGGTGGCGTTGAGAGTTTTCGAACAGTCTCTCAAGAAGTAAGCGATTCTCATCAATGAGCTCTGTTCTGTGAGGAAAAATAATTGTTGCTAGAGTAACTAGGAAAGATATTTATTTTGGTCTCCCTTGTGTTTTGGTTTCCCTTTTGATTGTTATCTTGGATTTCTAGTTTCTCTTTACTGTAATCTTTATACGAGTTTCGGCAGCGGGAGCAACCGCAGAGCAACAACAATATGAACCCTGCTGAGTTCTGAAACAGACTCCCAACAGGTAAGGAGTTCAGTTCCTCATCCAAGATGTTCTGTTGTGCAATGTTACTAAATTTTTAATGGATAATTGCGAGAGTTGTATTTTCCTTGAATCTTTTGCTAGTCATTACTGTGCTTGTTTTCTGGCTATGCGCCACCTATTCATTGAATGTATCACACGCCTTACACATGATCCTTCTATGAGGCCATAGAGACCCCAATTAGACTTTTCCAATCTGTTATACGAATAAAAGCCTAATTCATCCTTCTACTGGCAGAAAACACACCTGATCTGTTGGAACTCTGTGACGCTGCATTCCGTTCGTCTTCCACCCAGCTAGCTGCTCACCACCATTGATGGAGATGCTCAAGGAACGGGTTAATATCTCTCTTGCCACTGCAGGGTTGTGTGCGCTATTCCTGGTAATGGTGCTGGTTTTCAATTTCGAGTGGAGTCCTGCTGCCCCTAATATATTCAGCGACATTGGGCAGGATGCATACCTTAACAAGAAGGTATGGTAGATGTACTATTAACCAAAAGATGCCGAGTTTAGCATCAAAGGTCGGACGTATCGTGGTTAATCTTATTACGACAGAAAATCTATCTTTTAATGTTTAACATCAAACAATTTTGAGAAATGGTGTTTGCACAAATATCCCTGGGAATGTAGAAGAAAAAAATGTTAATGCGTTATCTATAACTATGATCGGTTTACACAAATCAGAGATAGTAAAACACATCAAGCTTATGACTTCCTGATCTATACCAGCTTCTTTGCTATTTCATGGCCCAGCATCAGACAATAAGCATCAGGCTGTACATTACTATACCAATGGTATATTATAAAACCACTCGAAGAAGCGTTAACTTGTTCGTGATTTCAGGACTACAATGATATATTCAACTTTTATAATGATATGTAGTGTGTACCACATACATTAACTAAGATGCCCTCACTAAATAAATAAAACTCTACATTATGACGGCAGAGCATTGTTTTTTATCCAGTACAGATATCCTTGCTATTGCGACTAGCTAAACTAAATATTGGAAGGAATCGTACATCTGAGTTTCATGGTTTTCTAAAGACCTCTGTAACTCTGTTGGGTCAATAAATGAACACGAGTCTGTTGGTTCTTTCGTCTCACTTTTGATTTTGCTCTAGAGATATGCATGAACCCTTTGTCGGTCCCATTGGCATGATGTTAGTCAGCGACAATTACAGCTATGTCTAATTTTATGCTTTTCAGAGGCAAATTACGTTTAAGGACGAGCTTGACAGGGCGCTATACGAGACCTCAATGACAAACAAGACGCTAATCATCAGTATCCTGAACAAGGCCTATGCAAATGAAAGCAGCATGCTAGACCTGTTTCTCCGAAGCTTCCAAATTGGAGAGAGCACAACCAACTTAACCCGTCACATACTCTTTGTGGCTGTCGATCAGGTGTCTTTTGATAGGTGCAATGATTTGAAGCTACACTGCTACAAGCTGGTCACAGAAGGTGTCGATTTCTCCAAAGAGGTCATATACATGTCTGATGATTTCATCAACATGATGTGGAAGAGGACCCTCTTTCTCGGTGAAGTCCTAAAGCGAGGTTATAACTTTATATTCACGGTGCGTTATATTTACAGAACATACACGATCCATAAGTTTACAACTTCTCAAATTTCATTGATTGCTATTTTACCTACATCCATAGCGGCTACAGTTATTCATCTGTCAAATTTTCACAATGCTTGTGAAATATCAAAGGACAATCTGGCTCCTAGTTGATAACAATATTTTCACAAAAGGGTAGGGGTATCAACATACTTCTATATCAAAACTGTAACTGCTCTTTTCTCCTTCCTGGCAGGATATGGATGTAATGTGGCTAAGGAACCCATTACCTAGGCTGCTAAAGGAGGAGGAAGACCTGCAAATAAGCTGTGATATATACGTAGGGCAACCTTTGGATGACTCCAACTTCATCAACACTGGCTTCTACTTTGCCCGGTCAAGTAACAGGACGATAGCAATGCTTGACACATGGTACGGGAGGAGAAACAGCTCAGTGGGCATGAAAGAACAGGACGTCCTGAGTAACATGAGGAATAGCGGCGTCTTGAGGCAGCTCGGCATAACAGTGAGATACCTAGATATCGCCCACTTTGCCGGTTTCTGCAACAACAAAAAGAGTTTCGAGGAGTTGGTGACCATACATGCGAACTGCTGCCGCACTATGAAGGCCAAGCTAGCTGACCTGAATGTTGTTCTTGAGGAATGGCAGGACTACCGACACAACAGGACCGCAATGCCACTTAAATGGATTGAGGCCAAAGCCTGCTTCAGTTCCTGGAGGGAAAATCCCGGCACGTAGTTACTGAGTATGGCATCCGCAAAGAGAGCATCCAAAAACAGGAGGGGTGCAGTCGTTGGGATATATCTCTGATTTGATCAAAGCAGGATTTATGCAATACTCCTCATGGTTAATATGTTTAACCACACTGACCTTGTGTTTAACCTCATGGTTACACTTCTCGACAGTTGAGGATGCATCAAGATTTGTTAATATGTCACAGAGCAGTGACTATACTTCGACAAACATTTTTTTTTTGAGAGCATTTTATTTTGGCGGTCTTGTATTCAGGAGTTACAAGCTGGCAGTGGAGTTGGTTATTGTTAAAAGTGGTCTTGTAATATTAAACTTAAACAATAATAAAAAAATGAAAGCACCACTTCATGCACCACTTAACCTGATTTTTTGACTGTTTTTTACCCAAAGCCATGAAGACGTGAATCAAGCAAAGTCCTTGACAAACATGTTAATGTCTCTCAACTAGAGCCGGGATTTGTTGTTACCGAATTTGTAAGGAGCAGGCTATTTCTATTGTCATCCATTAACACGTGTCCCTGCCCATCTGAAGGTAGGGTGGGGGTTTTGTGCATGTACGTAATACGTGGAGTGATCTTAAGTTAGATGCAGCGTGTTCTGTATTTAGGGCTAGTTTCGTTGGGTGTAGTAGGGTGAGTTCGCAATGTAAAAATGTACATTAAACACGCACTTTGTCATCGGGCTATACTCTACCAAACAGGCCCTTAACTAGTAACAACAAATCCTAAACGTCTCAACTAACATGAAAAGAACAAACTTTAGATTCTACAATCAGAAGTCACCTACATTAACTTTCTCTCGCTGTAGATAACGTTTAAAAAGAAAATTGAAGCTCTCTGCCAGCGTTGGGCTGTGTTTTTGAGTTTGATCAAAAGCTCTTTCTCTAGGGAAATACAGTCCATTGTAAGATCGACAAGGACGCCGTATTAACAAAACATGTGTAATAGATGAATAGGCTTTGTGCTTTAAAGTATACAAGTCCAACTCATCAGAGTCGGCCCAATACATGCATGAAAGCACTTTGTGAGCTCTCTTTCAGTTCACTTAATACGGGATGTTCTCCCGCCTCTCTCTGTCTAGAAAGCGTTTCTCTCGTCTCTCTCCTTCATCTTCTTCTTCTTTCCTTTTCTCGCCTCACATATTGATGTCTCTTTCATAGTATCTGAGTTGAACATATAAAATTCATTCCGTCTAAGCTTTTTAACGCAAAAATCATATCATTGGAAGTCATGATCAAGACTGTTATCAAGAGAAATGGTTTTCAAGCCTTTGTCAACCAATCTATTGCTGCTCGACAATGAAGGTAATCTCGTTCAAACTGTAATAATGCTATTTGGATGAGTTCTGATGGTATAGTCAAAGATTTGATAATGGGAACCCTAAGTGAGGAAATCCTTAGGGCAATCGTCGGTCTTACTACCTCTTTACAAATATGGATTTCCTTAAGGAGAAATATTATGAATCCAAGCACGTAGATATTTTGAACTCGTGTAAAAGTTTGACGATTTCAATAAGGGAGCAAATTGGTGTCTAAATATCTTTGTGAATCCATATCAATATGTGATTAGTTGCATGCTATTCATGAGCATTGATGACAAAAGCTATCTTCTCTCAAGCAAACTAGGACTTAATTTGAAATATTCACAATTTTGATGATGCATCCTCCTATTCTGACCTTTATGGAAATATGCACTTTGTGGAAAGATCATGAGATTCATAAGAACTTACTAGAAAGATCCTATTTTTTACCATGTATCTCTTTCGTTGGACGGAGATATGGATCTAGAAGAGGAGAAGGTGGATCTAATTGCATCATGTCAATGGAAACAAAAGAACTTCTCATCAAGTTTTTCATATCATCCCGTGGATGCGCCGAACAATATCGTGGGAGGACTCCTTGGAAGTTATGTTGGTAGTTAGTCTACACTTCTCATGATCAAGGCTACCCTCCTAGTATCAAATAGAATGATCCTAACTGGAGGTTTGTGGTATGTAAAATATGTGCAAAAAAGGTCATGAAGCACTAGGTTATTGATGTTGGATCTAGGATGGGTGATTGGATGCTCTAGAGGGGACTGAATAGAGTTGAATGTACTTAAAAAAATCATTAGACCTTCAAAATTTATCTCAAGATAAGGTTACTAAATAGGAAATTTGAGTGTAACTAAAGCATACATACCAAGGAAGAGAGAGATTGAACATACATCAATTGAGAAGCTATGTAGAGTGGTTCCACACTTCAAACTAGAAGTATGTCAGTCAACTACCTAGAGAGATCAACCCCTAGGATTTCTTAACCATTGCACTCTTATATTCATTCATAAGACTTACAATACATGACCCACCAAAGGACTTACCTATCCAATACAAAGAGTCTTCAACCTTACCAAGGACTTACCCACTTTGCAACGAGTCTTCGGCCTTATCCAAGGACTTACCCACTCTTGCACAAGTCTTTAGCCTTCTAGGAATTACCCACTCTTCTTGGATCTTCATCCTTTGACTTCACCTTCACTCGGATAAGCTTCCACTAAGGACTTACCCACTTGAGCAAGGAGTCTTCTTCCTTCACCA
The DNA here is from genome assembly GCA_963693085.1 of Alisma plantago-aquatica. Lineage (NCBI taxonomy): Eukaryota > Viridiplantae > Streptophyta > Magnoliopsida > Alismatales > Alismataceae > Alisma > Alisma plantago-aquatica. The sequence continues at coordinate 664,616,272 of OY856412.1, read as the reverse complement.
AGGGCTTACCCACTCTTGCTCCAAGTCTTCGGCCTTGTTCTTCACCAAGGGACTCCTTCTCTTGTTCTTCTTCACCTCTCTTAGCCAAGAGAGAGAACCTTCATCTTCATAGTTGATAAGAGAGATTGGGAGGTGGAGGAAGTCAGAGCCTCACAAGATATACAAATATAACTAACTCTCTTACAGATTTCCTACTCACTCTAACAAATGTAGCAAGTATTAAGCTTAGAGAGAGAGGAGGCTATATGATACACTCAACTATAGAACATGAACCTCATATAGTGTTTTGCATTGAGTGATCAACCTTGGAATGAAGCTCAAGGGGTCCTATTTATAGTTGGGGATGCCTCTTAGCCTTTCGGAACACTTAAGGATGAATACTAGCCATTTGGGGTGTTGCAACAGATATATTTTTGAGTTTTACAACACTCCAACTATCAAAAACATTTTTCTGCACTTTTCTGGAAAGTGCGATCACTCGATTTTGTAACTGGACTGAACGGATCGGTCGAGTTTGTAACTTAACCGAACCTGGAAATTTTCAAAATCCATCAAGGGATCAGTCGAGTTTGTAACTGGATCGATTAACAACATGTAATGAATTTTTAAAAATGCCATTTTTTTAAGGTAAAGGTCATAGCTTATATTTAAAAACAAAGCAAGCAAACACCTGCTTTGACGAGTCATACATGATGTGAATACGAAAGAAAATGTTCTGCTGGGTGAAGAAAATGAGTGATGTTTAAATGGTTTAGGAGGAGGCACCCCTTAACAAGCCTTTAGTAGCACTAATCCATAAAATTATCTGAGAAAAGTGCAGCTACTAGACAAAAAAGTGTCACTGATGTTGTTGCAGCAAACTGACTCCAGTTTTATTGTCCACCATAGCCTTCAGGTCATAGATAAAACGGACTTCAGATTCACCTTCTTCGAAGTCCTCCTGCCCATTTAGGACATGTTTACATGCACATTGAGAGCAAGTGAAGGTCTGCATCTATTTGTGAGATATTATTTTGCCTCATTTTCAGAGTGTTGTTGAAGATTTTGGTGTTTCTCTCAAGCCAAAGGTTCCAGCTGATGATGATGAAAATGTCATTTCCCCTGAAGGAGTTGTAGTGTTTGTTTGGTGTAATCTGAAGGGGAAAGGTAGCTGATTGGAGTTCTAACTGGTAATTTCGTGTGAAGTGTGAGATGATGTTTAGTGAGGTGTTACACTTAAAGAAGATGTGTTCTACCGAATCAGAGTATGATTTGCATAGAGGGCATCTGGAAGGACCAATGAAGCCCTTCTTGGAAAGGTTTTCACCAGTAAGCAGCTTGTTGTGAAGGAGCAGCCAAAGGAAGGTTTTATGTTTTTGTTGCCATTTTTGTTTCCATATTTTTGTGGTATGTGGGGAAAAACCTCTATAAGATAGGTGAGTATAAGCTTTCTTAACAGAGTAGGAGTTTCCCCATCGCCAAGTGATATTGTTTGATGAATTGTATTCAAGTGTCTTCTTTAAGGCACAGAGGTCGTCAGGTTTGAGATGCATGAGAATGCATCTTTTGAGAGAGTTTGTTCTGTTGCTGGTTAGAAGGCGGAGGGCCTTGAAAATGTTGATCTTGAGGAGATTGTTTGGGATGGTCCAATTTGTGTGCAGGTTTAGAACATAAATTTTTTCAAACCAGGGATCGTTCCAAAAGGAGATTTTTAAGTGGGAGTGTGGAGGAGTGTTGATGAGTTGGGTTAAAATTTGGATGTTTTTGTTTATGTATTTCCAAAGGGGTGAGGCTGATTTTTTTGGAACTTCATGCCAGGGAGGGGATTTTTGATAGTATTTGTAGTTGATAAGGCTCGACCATATTTTTGTCTTATTTTTAACCAGACTGTTGATGATTTTCATTATGAGGCAGAAGGCATGGGTTTCAATGTTTAGTATACCCCAGCCACCTTGGTCTAAAGGGGCAGCAATAGTTTTCCAATTTACAAGATGATAGTGCTTTCCGGATTTTGTGGATGGATGATAGTTATTCCAGAGGAATTTCCTTCTCACTTTGTCAAGGAGTGTTTTAGTTTTGGATGGAAGGGGTATACAACTCAGGTAGTGTGTGGTAATAGGAGTGATGACACTGTTAAGAAAAGTAAGCCTTCCTGAGAGATTTAGAAAGTTATTTGTCCAATCATAGAGTTTTTTATTTATTTTCCCCATGATGGGAGACCAGATAGCATTTGTGATGTTGCGGGGGGTAATTGGGAGACCTAGGTATTGAATGGGGAAGTCATCAATCTTACATCTAAGGAGATCTCTATACCTTTCCAGGATAGGTTGTTCAAGGTGAACCCCAAAGATGGATGATTTTGGAGATTTATTTTAAGCCCCGAAATGTAGGAGAAAATGCCTAGGATTCTAAAAATATTGAGTAGAGAGGCATCCTCTAGGGAGGAGAGGATTATGGTATCATTGGAAAATTATATAATGTTCTCTTTGCATTCCTCTGGTGAGTTAATGAGGCCGCAAATTTTTCCAAGTTGTATCATGCGAGAGAAGATGGTTGTGATGATAATAAACATGTAAGGGGAGAGGGGGTCGCCTTATCTGAGGCCATTTGAATTATGGAAATAACCAAATGGAACCCCATTTATGATAGTTGAAAAATGGTTTGTGGATATGCAAGCATGTATCCATTTGATGCATTTGTGTGGAAATCCAAAGCCAGTGAGTATTTTTGTTAAACAGTTCCAGTTAACAAAGTCAAAGGATTTTTCAAAGTCCAATTTGATGGCCATCAATGGTGTTCTATTTTTTTGGCAGAGATGTATTGTTTCGTTAACCATCAGGTACGCATCTTGTATGATTCTACCTTTGAGAAAGGTGTTTTGATTGAGGGGAATGATTTTGTTCATGTGTGGTTTTATTCTATTTGCTAGAGTTTTTGCTAAGATTTTGTATGAAGTGTTGATAAGGTTGATGGGTCTGTACTGGGAGATAAGGTCGGGTTGATTGGTTTTTCTTATTAGGGTGATGAAAGTTTGGTTTAGGTGCTTGATGATGTTGTGGGGGTTTTCACTTTCATAGAAAGTCTTAAGCAAAGTCAGGAAGTCAATTTTTTTGTGATTCCAGTTTGCAAGATAGAATTCTACATTATGACCGTCAGGTCCAGGTGATTTATTTAATCCTAGTGTAGATATGGCCAAGTCCAATTCCCCTGGGGAAAAATGTTTTATAAGGTCTTGAGGATTTTCAATGTTTGTAGGGAAGATCATAGGCCATTCCAAGTCGTTTAGGTAGGAGGGATTGTGGTTTTTGTTGAAGATTTTTTTGAAATGGTCAGTGATGTGGTTTGTGATAGATTGTTTGTGGGTTGTGATCCTTTTGATTTATCAGAAGGTATGTGATGGAGTTTTTTCGACAATTTTTGTTGCAAATTTTGTGAAAGAACTTTGTGTTTTTATCCCCTTCTTTTGCCCAAGTGATTTTAGCCCTTTGTCTCCACCTGGTGTCAATACACTTTTTTGTGAAGTCAAGATCAGCTTTAATGGACAGGACAAGAGCAGGGTCAGCTGAAGGGTCCTTGTCCACAAAGAGGAATTGTTCTTCTAGGTTTTTTTGTGTTTCAGAGAGCTTGTTTGGGTTTGTGTGTTTCCAGTTTTTGATGTGTATTTTGATGCTTTTTGTGTTTTGGAGAATGTGGAGGCCTAGGTTTGTGGTTTGGGAGTCGGCTAATTTCCAATGCTCTACACAGATGGTGGTAAAGTTGTTTATGGAGAGCCAACAATTTTCAAATTCGAAAGGGTGCTTACCCCATGAAATGGTTTTAGTATCAAGAACAAGAGGGAAATGATCGGATATGGCTCTGTGAGAGATGTAAACTTAGGAGAGTGGGTGTTTGTCTTCCCATGGGGTGGAGCAGATGAAATGGTCGAGTCTGGAAAAAGTTTGATTTCTAGACCATGTAAAGGATGCATTTGATGGTTTTAAATCAATTAATGCATGTTTTATGAGAAGATGGCTAAACAGTTTGTCAGCAACAGTCATAGTTTGTGCGGAATTTGTGGGGTTGGATCTATCAGAGTTTTGGGTTATCAAATTGAAGTCCCCACTGATAACCCAGGGAGTCAAATGGTAGTTTGTCATGAGCGATTTTAGTTCAGTCAAGAAGGCAGATTTATTTTGTCCAGGTTCACCATATACCCCAAAAAAGTTCCAACAAAAACCATCAGATGTATTTTTAAAGGTGATGGTTATGGAGTAGTCTTGAGTGGTGGTGTTAAGGGCAGAGAAGGTAAGATTGTTGTATCCAACTAAGAGACCTCCTTTAAAGCCAGTGGGGGGGATTTGGACCCAGTCTGTGATTCTGTTACCTCCTATGGTTTTGAGAGCAAAAGGGGAAAGACTAGTTTTAGTTTCTTGGATAGTGATCAGGTCAATTTTATTTTTGTATATGTGTGAGTAGATTTCCTTACGTCTATTGAGGTTTGCAGCCCCATAGACGTTCCAAGAAGTAAGATGCATATTTGGTGGATATGCTAAGAAGGGAGAAGGTCAATTCTAAAAAGCAGGCTAGTCAATTTTGAGAAGTTCAAAGTTTTTCTTGGTAGTTTCCAAAACTCTTTTGTTTGTCCAACCCATAAAGAGTTCGATATCATCTAGAGCTTTATGTGCCTTGTCTTCATCTTCAAGATGTATTCCTATATTTTTTGCAAAATTTGTAAAACTAGTGATGTTTGACCATGATGCAAGGTCCTCAATGTTGTCTATGTCATAGTTTATAGACTTTGTAAAAAGTGGGGAAGATGTATCAAGAATACAAGATTTTGTACAGGATGAACTGAGAGAAGTGTTTGTGGATGTACCTGAATCCAATCTGTTGACGATGATTTTTTTGTTTGCCTCTTTTGGACCTTGCATCATAAGCTTCTGGGTATAGTTGTCTTCTTGCCTTTGTTTTGGGCTCTTCTGTTGAGGACTCTGCAAAGAGCTTACATCTTTTAGCTGGGAAGGTTTTTGTTTTCTTAAAGAGTTTTGGTTTGGGTTTTGTGCTTGGCACCTTGGTAGAAGTTGGGGAAGGGAAAACGGTGCCAGATGGTGGAGAGGTGTTTCCATTAAGGGAGGGAGTGGAGGTTCTGGTTCTTTTTCTTCTTGTAAGGAGGTTTGTGTTATCAGAGGAGGTGGTGTTTGAGTTTTTTCTTTCCCAAACATGTTGTCTATCACCAGTAAATCGGGTAAGAGTAGGTGTCTTTCTATCTTTATTTGGGCAAAACCATGAAGGTGGATGGTTTGAAAGATCGGAGAAGGCTGTTCTATTTTCGGAAGGATGTTCGACAGATAGTTTGATGTTATAGATAGATTCTACGATCCTAATATTGATGGAAGGTGGTAAGGAAATGGTTGCTTGGACTGCAAAGAGGCAAAAAGCTTTTATATATTGGGTAGGATGCAGGGTTTCCGGTCTAATGTATTGAAGAGTAGCCCCGATGGAGTGGGCTATGCCTATGAAAATATCAACTTCCCAGAGGTGGGGTGGGAGGTTGGTGATTGCAACCCAGTCTGAGCTGCCAGCTGGAGATGGGAAAGCTTCAAGGTTAGCCGTCCATTTTTACAATCTGGCTGTGATAAAACTAGATCCACATGGAATAGTGAGAATCTGGTTAAAGAGATGGTTGATTTTTGTACCTTCAGGAACAATGTATATCAGTTGGGTTGGCGAAAAGATTTTTGGTTTTAGGATTGTATGTCCAGGGATGAGGAGGGCTAGAGCACGGGTGATATATAGGACATTTATCAGGTTGTTGTCTATGTTGTTTTCAATGGAGATGAGGATGCTTCTCAAGGTGAGGACTTTGAGTAGCCTCATGGAGTTTGTAGGTAGGTCAAGGGATATCGCATATTCTAGGTGTTCCGGAGTTTTCATGGCTGATGGTGTAGGGATGGTGTATGAGTTGTGAGTGGAGGTACCGGAGGGAGTGTAGGAGGAGCGAGGTTTTGGTGGTGAGGCTAAGTGGTTTGGTGGCTTGTGGTAGGGTTTTGATAATGGCACAAATCTGGTGTTTATATGCTGGTGTTGAGTTTTGTGTGTGCCTGCATGTTCGGGCGGGAGGTTTGCAAGGCATGCAAAGGTGTTGCTTGTGAGTAGAGGAAAGGGAGGGGGGTGGTTGGGGCGTCTATAGTCTGTATCTCTTTTTTTTGGAACTCGCTGGTTTTTGCTGTAAGTCGAACCTTTTCCAAAAAAGTACCTAGGGAAAAAAAAGCTCAGGGTCTGTATGAGTTCTGATCTTTACTGGGGAGAGACGAGATTTGCAGTTCCTTTTGGTGTGACCTACTTGGTGGCATCTGAAGCAGGTAAAGCGAGAAGGGTATCTGGAAGCTGAATGGTGTTTACTTTTGCAAAGAAAACAGTGAAGGGCCCGAAAAGGTTTTCTGGGAGGGGTTGTTCTCCAGGTTTGGGCGGTGGGGTTTACCTCTAAGAGTTTGTTGATGAGATGTGTAGATTTTTCTTGTCCTAAAATAGGAAAAGTGTGGTTTAGGAGAAACGTGTCTTTTGGGATGATATCATCCGCTATGAAGGATCGGGGGTTTAGGGTTTTGTGGAGCGAAGAGAGAGTGATTTTTGTGGTCATTTTTTTTGGAAGAAAAAAGATGGTACCTTGCTGCGATGGAGCTTGTTTGATTTGGTGTTGACGATGTTTTTGCAACATCTTCCTCCTCTGAGAAAGAGGAAACAGAGATGGGCCAAGCCTTTGTTCCTACCGGGGGTTGATGGACATCCCGAATGAAAAGCAGATCATCTGAGTTTGATGAAGTTGAGCTTTCTTGGTCGTATTTTTTATAGAGATGTGCTATCTCAGGTGGTGTGTCAGCATTGAAATCCCTAACCCAATCCAGGAAAGTTCAATTTCCGATCGGCTTGATGAATATAGTCCATTCCGGCTTGAGCTTGAGGTCTGAGATCATCAGGTCCCAACCCTCAGAGATGAGGAGGGTTGAAGCTTTGTTTTTCCAGTGGTGATCAGCCTGGGAAGACCAAGTGACCATCACTGGGAAGGAACGGTGGCCAATGTTAATCATGCAGGACCCCGATGACAGGTCAAACTTGTGGTAGATCCAAGCTTTCGGTAGGGGAACACTGGTTGAGTACGAAGGGTTTGAGAGTGGAAACTCCATGAAGGTGAATCGCGAGTCCATGTCTGGAGGTGTAACTGAAACCCTCGAGTAGTCGTCAAACCCTGAGGTTTTTCTCTATTTTAGGGCACACCTGAAGATTTTTGTTTTGCCTTTTTTGGATAGTTGAGTCCTATTTATGCATGTGGCCAGGGTGAGCAGGCCGCCCGTTCTCATGATGTGGTCTTGGCAGAGTGAGTAGGTGAGTAAATTTGAAAAAGATATTCTCTGGGAAGCAGAGAATCGAGACCGATGAGACTGCAGTTAAGGCACAAGGAGGGGAAGCGATAGCCGGCAGAATGGTTTGTAGCTAGAGAGACTTTTTGAAAGGGATGTTTTGGAGCATCATACTGTCGTGGGCGCAATAGAGAGAGAAAGTGCTCCAGTCGCTATTGTTGGGGAAAATTAGATGTTAAGGTTTAAAGGTATGCATGTTGCCATTTTATCTTGGGTTTTTAAGCTAGGTGCCCCGGGAGTGATCCAAAGCTCCAAGATTAATTGTAGAGGAGTGAAGGGGGTGGAGGAGTTAAGAGGATGTACCTTTAACGCCGCCGCTAAGCGCACCAGACTGGTGATAAACCGTCGGGAGAAGAGGAAGGGGAGGATGTGCCAGATTTTTTTCCTTTACCTGATATGAAAATGCTCCCACAACGCTGAGAAGATCAAAGGCGGAGCTCGACGGACAGGGAGGAGAGAAGGCCGAGCACTGAGCGGCCCACTCCACTGAAGCGCTACCCGAGAAGGAAGGGGGGGTGGATGTTAGGGCTCACCGGACAAGGGCTCACCAAGGTGAAGAGGATGATGGTGTGATCTTGGGGTTGTTTCTAGAGAGAAGTTGGTGCTTTCTCTCGCTTACCACCCATTTTCGATTTTGTGATCGGAGAAAAACTGGGGCAGAGTTCAACGGACAGGGGGGATAAGGTCGAGCCCGGAGAAGCCCAAATCACATAGGCACTAACCGTGGAGGGCGGAGGAGTGATGGTTGGGGCACGCCAGATAGAGGCTAACCAGAGTGGGGGGGATGAGACCTAGGGGATGTTTTAGAGAGAAGATGGAGCTTTCTCTCACTTACCGCCCATTATCTTTAGCCCAACGTCCCTGTGTGGACTGCTAGTCTTCAATTATTTGTGTCTAATGCTTCTACTTGAGTGATTTTAGATTAGGTATAGACATACACCAAATGCCCTAACTTGCACATATCAAATTGGAGAACAGACAAGTCAAAGTCTATACAAGTGTACGTTTTTGGAATATGATGTAAATACATTAGAATAATGTTATAAATCACTTGTAATAACTATATTACTTGTAATTAAGCTCCAAAAAAAACCAGGAGCACTTAAATCGAATATTTAAGCACTTTAATGGCATTTTTAACGGGCGGTAAGTGAGATTAGTCAATCAAAATAAGGGTTTAGTCAATTTATACCTTGAGTCAACATTAACTAAATTGACCTTGAGTCAACATTCTCTCCCTTTTTGAAGATAACAAACCATTCCATATATGTATTGAAAACATTTAAGTAAAGCCATACCTTTGGAGAAACCTAGGGGTTTAATAAAATTGAGTTCATATGATCCCCCTCAATTGATGCTATTTCTCCTACATGGTTAGCTTTCATAACATTTATAGAATATTATGTCTTCTACTGATATATGTTTGAGACATATATGTCTTCTCCCCTTTACCTTCTCCCCATTACATAGACACTCATCTCCTCTTCATGTAAGACATGCCTTCTGCCTCTTTTGTCAAAAGAAGACATACCTTCTCCCCCTTTTTCATTTCAAAAAGGTGAGGGTATGAAGAGATAAGAAACACAACTTGTTAAAAGAAAGGAGATAACCAAAATTACATAAGGAGAGTAGAAGAGCACATCTAGAAGCTTGTCCAAGCATAGAAGAAAAAGCAAGTCAAAGCATGCCTTGAACAACCCACAATTTAATTCTAGCAAAGATCAAAACAAGATAAAGTGTTGCAGAGAAGATACTAAAATCGTAATTTTGACCCTCAATGTAACATCCCAGGATTTGAGGCCTCAGATAACATGATCTTAAAAGGAATGATTGGACTACTAATATCACCAAGGTGCACCTCCTTTTCTGGGAGCCCATCACTAAAGAACTCCATAGTTAAGTGTACTCAGCTTGGAGTAGTACTAGGATGGGTGACCAGTCGGGAAGTTGATCCTGGCTTGCGTATCAGTGAGGACAAAGTGCGCAGTTAAGGCTAGTGGTGGTCTGTGGGGCCAGTCATCATTCCTAAAACTCTACTAGAGCCTTGGGCAGTGGGCCCAGGCGTTACAAATGGTATCAGAGCCAATTCCCCTCCAGTAGGTGGGCCCACATGGGCATGGCATGCCAGTCTTGAGTCGTGCAGTCCAGGCATGTAGGAAAGGGATGTCCATGGTTGACGTAGCCACCCTTGCGCTGGTATTCTGTGATCGGGAGCTGGGTGTCCATGGGCCATTATGGGTCTGCACTGAAATGGAGTCAGATTATGAGGTCATATAGTTGAGCCTTGACGAGGACGTCAAGAGTCTAAGTGGGGGAGATTGTAACATCCCAGGAATTGAGGCCTCGGATAACATGATCTTAAAAGGAATGATTGGACTACTCATATCACCAAGGTGCACCTCCTTTTCTGGGAGCCCATCACTAAAGAACTCCATAGTTAACTGTGCTCAGCTTGGAATAGTAATAGGATGGGTGACCAGTCGGGAAGTTGATCCTGGCTTGCGTGTCAGTGAGGATAAAGTGCGCAGTTAAGGCTAGTGGTGGTCTGTGGGGCCAGTCGTTATTCCTGAAACTCTACTAGAGCCTTGGGCAGTGGGCCCAGGCGTTACACCCATCACCATAAAAAATTTCACCATGTACCAAACACAACCTTAAGATGGCAAGGGAATATCCTTCTTCAACAGAGTCATGAGGTACTTCTGATGCTTCATAGATATTATCAAAATAGTTTTAATTGTTGACTCAAGGTCAATTTAGTCAATTTTGACTCAAGGTCTAAATTGACTAAACCCTTGTTTTTATGATGACTAAACCATTCCAATTATTTATGTCTAATTCTTCTACTTGAGTGATTACAGATTATGTATAGACACACTCCAATTGCCCTAACTTGCACATATCAAATTGGAGAAAAGACAAGTGAAAGTCTATACAAGTGCACGTTTTTGGAATATGATGTAAATCCATTAGAATCATGTTGTAAATCACTTGTAATGATTGTATGAATTGTAATTAAGCTTAGAAAAAAAAATCAAGAGTACTTAAATCGAATATTTAAGCACTTTAATTGCATTTTTCAAAATTCATTACAGGTTGTCAATCAGTCCAGTTACAAACTCAACCACTCCCTTGATGGATTTTGAATATGTTCAGGTTCGTTCGAGTTACAAACTCAACCAATCTATTTGGCCCAGTTACAAATTCGACAGATCACACATTTAAAAAAAGTGCAGAAAAGTGTTTTTGACCATTGTAGTGTTGTAAAACTCAAAAATATATATGTTGTGATACCCCAAACGGCTAGTATTCATCCTTAAGTGTTCCCAAAGGCTAAGAGGCATCCCCAACTATAAATAGGACCCCTTGGGATTCATTCCAAGGTTGAGCATTCAATTCAAAACTCTATATGAGGGTCCTATTCTATAGTTGAGTGTATCCTATAGCCTCCTTTCTCTCTAAGATTAATCACTTGCTACATTCGTTAGAATGAGTAGGAAATATGTAAGAGAGCTAGTTACAATTGTATATCTTGTGAGGCTCTCACTTCCTCCACCTCCCAATCTCTCTTTTAAACCATGAAGATGAAGTTCTCTCTCTTGGTTAATAGAGATGAAGAAGAACAAGGGAATGATTCCCTTGGTGAAGAACAAGGATGAAGACTTGGAGCAAGAGTGGGTAAGCCCTTGGTGAAGGAAGAAGACTCCTTGCTCAAGTATGTAAGTCCTTGGTGGAAGCTTCTCCGAGTGAAGGTGAAGTCAAAAGCTAAAGATCCAAGAAGAGTGGGTAACTCCTAGAAGTTTGAACACTTGTGCAAGAGTGGGTAAGTCCTTGGAGAAGGTCGGAGTCTCATTGCAAAGTGGGTAAGTCCTCAGTAAGGTTGAAGACTGTTTGTATTGGATACGTAAGTCCTTTGGTGGGTCATGTGTTGTAAGTCTTATGAATGAATATAAGAGTGTAATGGTTAAACATCCTAGAGGTTGACCTCTCTAGGTAGTGTAGTGACATACTTATAGTTTAAAGTGGAACCATTCTACATAGCTTGTCAATTGGTGTATGTTCAATCTCTCTCGCCCTTGCTATGTATGATTTAGTTTCACTCAAATTTCCTATTTAGAAACCTTATCTTGTGATATATCTTGAAGGTATAATGAATTTTGTTTTAGTATATTCATATCTATTCACCCCCCTCTAGAGCATCCAATCACCCATCCTAGGATTCAACAATTGGTATAAGAGCGGGTCTTCTCAAAGCATACTTCAACAAGTAGGAAAAGATGGGTGACTACCAAGGAGGGAGATACTTGATCAACCTTCCAATCTTTGGTGAAAGTAATTTCCTCTATTGGAAGAGAAGGTTATAATACTACATCTAAGGATCAAGTCTTGAGATATTGCAAATGGTGGACCATCCATACAAGCTACCGGAGACCAAGATGCAAGAATGGGATGAAGCTACCATGAAGAAAGCCACCTTAATTGCAAGAGCAATCAGCATCCTCTATGCCACCATGAACCCCGTCAAGTTCAACCATATTTCTTCTTGTGAGATGATCTATGAGATATGGAGAAAGCTATGCATCACCTATGAGGGGACAACTCAAATGATGAAAAGCAAAGTCTACATGATCAAAGGGATGCTTGAGAACTTCAAGATGGGAAAGGAGGAGAATATAGCCAACATGTACTCAAGACTCAACACAATTGTAAATGGCCTTGTCATCCTAGTTCATCCTATGAGTAGAGGAGAGATCAACTCTAAGATCCTTAGAACTCTCCCCAAGAGATGGGGACCCAAGGTGACCTCCATTGAAGAAGTTAGGTCTCTTGATGATATCCTCATTGAAGAGCTCATTGGAAATCTACAAGCCAATGAAGTCACACTAGACAAAAGAGAAGATGTTGAAAGACAAGAGGAGAAAGAGATAAAGAGAATGAAGAAGGCTGAAATCAAGGCTCAAATTGAAGCTATTATGGGACAAGCCTCTTCATCCTCTCATGTTGAAGAAAATGCCATGTACTCTAAGGGTAGATTCTACAAAGGCAATAATTTCTCCTCCATCTGGTGCCTCAAGTGTGGAAAGAAGGTTCACTTCAAGATAGATTGTCTACAAGGTAAGAAGACCCATCATCACAAGGAAAGAGAAGAGAAGTACAAGAAGAAGGAGAAATGACAAGAGCTCAAGTAACTCCTCCAACTCAAGCTCAAGTGAAGAATCAAGTGGAGGATCTAGCTCAAGCTCTAGTAATGAATGAGAATGCCATTTTTCTCTTATGGCATCAACAAGTGAAGAATTAAATGAGGTAAATCTAAAATCTTTAGATAAAGAACCTTTAATTGCTATCATTAATGCTACTCGGGCCTCTCTTAAGTCTTCTACAAAGAAAAGAAAAAAAACTTGTTAGAAATGTTGATAATATGCATGTAGAATTACATGATCTTGAACATGCCAATACTTGCTTGCTTGATGATAAAAATGCTTGTATTAGTCAAGTGGATGCTCTTAAACTTGAAAATTCTAGCTTGGTTGATAATATTAGATTTCCAGAAACTCAACTTCTTATGAGTAGTTCTAATGAAGAGCATACCTTAATTATCAATTCTCTCATGCATGATATTGTTATTCTTAAAACTGAAAATGAGGACAAAATTTTTGCTTCGCAAGGATTAGAATCTAAAAATAGTGTCGATCTTTCTAAGATTTCTTTTCTTGCAAAAGCAAAATGCTTCCTTACTTGCTAAAATCAATGCTTTTGAATTTTGTTCTAGTGCTACTAGTAGAGATAATAATGTTGATGCTCTTCATATTGATAGAGATTCTTATTTAACCAAAGGTCTTTGCCTAGAAAATAATTTTTTGCATTCTAGAGATAAAATAAATCATTTGTCTTCTACCATAACTAATCTTATGCATGATAATCATAGTTTGAAATCTTCTTTGCAAAGATTCTTAGTTGGTAAAAATAATCTTAATGATATCCTACACCATACTTGTAAGGACCCTGACCTTCGTTTAGGGCTTACCCTATTTTCTTTTCTTAACCCTGGTGTTTTGGTGCTTGCTAATCACCTTTGGTGGTGATTAGGGTTTGGTTGTGCTTTGTTGTGAGTTGAAGGTGCTACTTGCAAATAACCCAAGTCTAGGGTTTTGTGAGCAAGTTTGCCACCTTGAGAGGTGTTCGTCTCTCTCTTTGCTTCCTCTAGAGTTGAGGGGAAGGCTTGGGCTGGTTGCTTGATCTCTTTGGGCCTTAGTTGGGCTTGTTTGGGCCTTGAGGTGCCTTGTTTTGGCTTGGTTGAGCCTTGTGTCGCCCAAAGTGAAGAGTGTGTCGACCTAGGGTGTTTGTGTCGGCCAACAAGGAGGTGTGTCGCCCTAGTGCAAGCTTGGTGTGTCGCCCATGGTGCTTGGTCTTGTTTGGTGGACACTTGGTGCATGTTTTGGATAAGTGTCTTATGGCTTGCTAGAGTGGTGGTTTGAGCTTGTGGACAAGTGTCCTTTGTGGGGGCGACACCTTGCCATGTTCCACCTTGTTTTCTCCTCCCTTTCTTTCTATAAAAGATGGTTCCTTCCTTAGCTTAAGGACCCTTTGGTTCCTCTCCCTCTTGTGCCTAACACACTGCCTCCTTCCCTTGGTTGGTGGCCAACACACCCTTGAAGGGGTTGCTTGGAGGTCGACACACCCTTGGAGAAGAAGAGTGGTGGCCGATACCCCCCCCCTGGAGGAGCTTTGGTGGTCGATATCCCTTGGAGCTCTCCATCCTCTTTTCCTGGTGATGTGTGGAGCTTGGAGTTCTTCTTCTTCCTTGAATCTTGGAGCTTAAGGCGGGTTGCATAACTCTAACCCTAGCTACTCTACTCTCTTTTCATATATGTTGCTTTAATCTTGCCTATATGCACGTTAGTAGTTGGTTTTTGGTTATCTTGCATGTTGGCCGATCCATGTAAGTTAGGGTTTAGGGAGCAACACTCCTTTCTCCCCTTGGTCTTGAAGAGTGAGTTTGCGTCCTAATGTTGTGAGCAACACCCCTCTTTCCTAGTCGATTGAGGTGAGCTTGTGACTTAGTGGCTTGAGCAAGACTCTCTTCTCACCTTGGGAAAGAAGGTGAGCTCGTTAGATGACCTTGATGAGATGCATCTTGAGTGTTTGGTGCTTGTAGAGGTGCTTCCCGACAGCCGTCATGGCTTAGCTACCCTTACACGGCATGAGTGAGCAATGTATCCCTTTTGTTCCTTGGGCGGGTGAGCATTCTGACCTTGCACGCCTTGAGCTAGTTCTGCCTGGCAGGCTGCACACCTTGGGTCTGCTCGCCCGACACCATGTTGCTCGCCCAGCATCAGCCAGTGTCGCCCGACACACTCTGCTCGCACGACATCCCTCTGCTCGCCCGATACATATCCTGCTCGCTCAGCTTCACCCTACACACCCGTTACACCTTGCACGCCTTGGGGCTGCATGCTCGACAGAGATGCACGCTCAGTGATGCGCGTTGCATGCCTGAATAGGTTGCACGCCATGGTTTGGGTGAGGGTAGAGGTGCCCGACACACTCTTTTGGTGAGGGTTTTGGGTACCTTTTTGTGAGGGATCATTACATCATGAAAACGGCTTGAACTATATACGCCTTGATATCGTTGGTGACTCCTTGCTCTCTTAATGATGAAGATAGTGACAATGGTAGCAATAGTAATAATGCTAGTTTGTATGTTTAGCATGATGTTGAAACAAGGTGAAGCACATGTGTATGAGTGTGATTACCCTGGTTATCTCTTTAATGCTAAGAGTAACATTAAGCATGCATTAGGATTGCTTGATAATGTGCTTAAATATGTAACCTTAAGATGAGGTATGGATGGAATTATTATTGTCATTTTGTGCTAGCAATATACTTAACCCCAATTGTCACCTTATGTTAATAATATGAGTCTCTTGATTATTCATATGGTTATTGAATGATGCTAACCATGCAGGTAATGCTTAGCCAAATGAAAGGCTATGAGAAATGGTTATATGTGAATACCGTGATGACAGGTGTATTATGAATGATGTCCCATGATGATGAAAGCCTTGAGAGGCTGTGGCACGATGTGATGAGGGATTGAGATCCCATGGTATGTGATGATCCTTGAGGTGGATTTGGATGGTTGGCAAGAGGCCAAGTGATAACATGTGATGTTGGATCCTTGAGATGGATCAGGTTGATGTAATTGCAATAATAACATAATGTTGAGTTTATGTTGTTTATTTTCCTTCTATAGTTTGCATGTTATAAACTTGGTTGAATCTTGCAATCCATCTAAAAGATACTAATTAATTACAGTGAAATCTATCATGTAGTTTTCCCTAGCCATAGATCCATCATCAGTCATGATAGGGTGATGGTGAAATGGGTTCTCCTACGGGTTAACCCGGAGCGCATATTTTTGAATATGCGAGGTTTCTCCTAGCCTCAAATAGAGAGGTGAAACGAGTGAAGCTGCGGTTGCAGACTCGGATATGTGATGAGCATGGTGAACATGGCCCATGGCTCTGGATATGTGATTTGATGAGCATGAATGTGTTCATGGCTCAGAGCACGGTGTTGAGACCCGTGGCTCAGTTTTACTAGTGACGTGACTTGTACCAAGAAGGGCTAGAGGAAGGGTAGCCTGAGGAGCTGACCCTGTGGATTAAGACCACTTGAGCATGAGACTGTGGTCCTACTGTGTTTCTCATGTACTGACCATGAGGGGTGAGGTCGTGGACTCCGGCTCTTCCATTGACCTTGTATGGCACCGGTTATGGGCTTTAAAGCCGATGGTTGGATTTGAACGGTACGGTTCACTTCCTCAGGGCATAATAAAACGTAATCCAGTCGTTTAGTAATTACTGCTTAAAGACAAACATGAAACATTGGTTGAGGCCTTGTTTGTGTAGTTACTCTCTTTATATATTGCAGTTATTCATATGTCTTTCATATGTAGTAAAATTTGGGTATCCTATCTCATAAATTGTGTCTAACATGTAATACTTGACTATATCTGGTAAGTTTAGTTAGCTTTATTCCAATCAACTGTTCTTGCTATATCCTCTATCAGATAGTTTCTTAATGTATATGATGTTGAGGTTTTGTAGTTTTGGCGAGGAGTTATGCCTCCCGCTGGGACAATGTTCAATTGTCTCACTCCACTGGTTTACACCCTTTTTAGGTGGTCGAGTTCGTCGTGGCGGTGGTCGCAGAGTTGCGGACGAGCAGCTAGAAGAACAGTAGAAGGCAAGCGTTGGATGTGCTGCTGTTTTGGATGTTTTATGATAGAGTCTAGAGTCATCCCTATATTCTCCGGTCCTTGGCGATGTTTTGACGTTGTTTCACAATGTGCATCTACATATGTTTTGTATATCTTGCTGCTGTCCAGGTGTGGGCCTTATGTATGTATAAACAGGTAGTAAACTCATGATGTGACAGGACAACTGTTACTCTAAGCTATGGACATGTATTCAGGCTTGTATAGATGTGTATATAACATGTTTTCTTGTAGGATGAGGACTGATATGTAATAAGTTTCTCAGTTTACCAGTTTTCTGCAATCGATTTTAATTAACCCGTGTTTTTGATAATCTGTGGTTATAGTGATTTCCGCACGTTTTCGTGTAACACCTCATTATCTGTGTGATAATGGGATGTGTTGCCACAAGTTTTGGTATCCGAGCTCTAGGTTCGCTGAGTCTATAGGGATCTAGGACTAGGTTGTGTTTGTTCTTATGTGTTTTCCAGATTTTCTCATAAGAATCTTCTTCCCTCAGCGGAAGAAAAGCTAAGATGTTTAGAAACCATTAAGAACATGCTCCTGAGCATAGTGATGATGCATCTGTTGATGGAGCAGAAAGACAGGCACATGAAGATCGGGTGCCTGAGGTCCCCCAACCTGACCCAGCCATACTTGAACACCCTGCCTACCAACAGCTTATGGGGAAGATGATGGCTACGATGAATCTCATGGTTGAGTAATTACCAGTGCCTCCTCCGCGAGCACAGGTTCCCTATGGAGAAGCATCGGGTATTGGGAAGACCTTCGAGCGGCTTCGCCGAGTCGGAGCTTCAGAGTATGTTGGAACGGCTGATCTAGCAGATGTAGATCTGTGGCTGACAAGTCTTGAGAAGGCTTTCTGGATCCTCGACATCCCCGAAGCAGACAAAGTAAAGCACGCTCTCTACCTTCTGAAAGGTAGTGCTGGTCACTGGTGGACCATCGAGGAAGAGAAGCGGCCTGGTGAGGTGATCCATTGGGAAGTGTTTCGACGCGAGTTCATCACCAGATACTTTCCCAAGACGTATCTGGATGATAAGATCCGTCAGTTCGAGAGTTTGCGACAGGGAACGATGAACATCACCGAGTACGAAGCCAAGTTTATGGATCTGTTGAGGTTTTGTCCTCACATGGCGGCAACATACGAGGAACGGATCAGGTGTTTCGAGAAGGGTCTGAGTGTTGAGCTGATGACACCGGTTTCTGCTTTGGAGAACCGGGAGCGGTTTGCGATGTTTGTGGAATCTGTTCAGAGGATCGAGTGATCTGTTAGGGAGAAAAGAGAGTCTATGGCTAAGAAGAGACCTGCTCAGTTTCAGGGTCAGAGGTTTGGTGTCTTCAAGAAGCATAGGTTTTCGGCACCGTCAGCGATGAGAGGTTCTGGAGGGCCGTCCTAGTGGTCTCTGAGTAGAGAAAGAGGTTATGTTTCTTCACCATCTAAGGCACAAAGTTCGGCTTCTGTGGCAGTGACAGGGCCATCCAGGCCACGAGTTGATGGTAGAACATGCTATGCCTGCGGTCAGATAGGGCATGTTAAGTCGAGTTGTCCCTTCAGAGATGATGAAGTAACCCAGCAGCCAAGGCAGAACCTTTAGGGGTCGGAGAGACCAAAGCCTAGTGGTAGCAGAGGACGAGGTCGTGGTCAAGCGTCTCAAGCTGGATCGTCTGCTCAAGGAAGAAGAGGTCGTGGACAGTAAACAACGGCTCGATTCTATGCTATGAATCAGCCGGAGGCGATAATCAACCCGCGGGTAGTGACAGGTCAGATGGAGTTATTTCATTCTGATATGTCTTCTTCTTGCTTTATATCTGTTTTGGTTGACCCGGGTGCTACGCACTCTTTTATCACCTATAGTATGCTTGAGAACTATCGTTTACCTATTAGTAGTAAAAAGGATAGCTTGTCGTTAGAAACCCCTCTTGATGGTTCCTTTTTGCTTCGAGAAGAGTGTCCCTCTTATGTCTTGTCTTTCTCGGGACGCTGCATTCAAGTGGATCTTATACCACTTGATATGTAAGGTTTTGATGTTATCCTTGGGATGGATACCTTAGAAAGGTATAAGGGTGTTATGGATTGTGGTTCCAAGCAGGTAGTATTTGATGTTGCTGGAGAGAAGTGGATCTTCCAGGGAGATAGGAAGATTCTTCCGACATGTTTGGTATCAGCTATGGTGGCAGATAGGTTGTTACGACAAGGTTGCGAAGCTTTCCTAGCTCATGTGGTGGATACCGTTGTGGCTGCCAAGGCAAAAGGTCCTAGCCTTGAGGAGGTGTCAGTTGTTCGTGAGTTTGCAGATGTGTTTCCTGAGGAGTTTCATGGTGTTCCCCCACCCCGAGAGATTGATTTCGAGATCAATCTGGTACCAGGAACACATCCAGTTGCGCAGACACCGTATAGAATGGCTCCAGCAGAGATGGCCGAGTTGAAGAAGCAGTTACAAGAGTTGCTAGACAAAGGTTTCATCCGACTGAGCACATCACCTTGGGGAGCTCCCGTGCTATTTGTCAAGAAGAAGGATGGTTTGATGCGGTTGTGTATAGACTACCGGCAGCTGAACAAGGTCACGATCAAGAATAAGTACCCGTTGCCGAGGATAGATGATCTGTTCGATCAGTTGCGTGGTGTTGTAGTGTTTTCAAAGATTGATCTACGTTCTGGATATCATCAGTTGAGGATCAAGGCGGATGACATACCAAAGTCAACTTTCAGGATGAGGTATGGTCATTTCGAGTTTGTGATTATGCCGTTTGGGTTAACCAATGCACCTGCTGCTTTTATGGACCTGATGAACAGAGTGTTTCGTCCATTCTTAGACCAATTTGTCGTAGTCTTTATAGATGACATCTTGATCTATAGTCGGGACAGGCTAGAGCATGAGCAACATCTTCGTCGAGCGTTGACTCTTCTTTGCCAACATCAGTTGTATGCCAAGCTCAGTAAGTGTGAGTTCTGGTTGGAAGAGGTGACTTTCTTGGGTCATGTGATATCTGCTGAAGGAGTCAAAGTAGATCCGAAGAAGGTGGAATCTGTTGCACAATGGGAACTACCGAATACGCCGACAGAAGTTCATAGTTTACTTAGTTTAGCAGGATACTACCGGAGGTTTATCAAGGACTTTAGTACGATCACGTTGCCAATGACAAAGTTGACAAGGAAGGACGTACCTTTTGTTTGGGATGATCGATGTCAGCAAGCATTCCAGAGTTTGAAGGAGAAGCTGACCAGTGCTCCAGTGTTGATCTTGCCAGAACCGGGGAAAGGTTATGTTGTTTTCTGTGATGCTTCCAAGAAGGGTTTAGGTTGCGTGTTGATACAGGAAGATCATGTGGTTTCTTTTGCCTCGCGATAGCTCAATAAGCATGAGGAGAACTATCTGCCTCATGACCTGGAGCTGGCAGTAGTGGTTCATGCGTTAAAGATTTGGAGACACTATCTGTATGGGGAAGTGTGTCAGATCTTTACGGATCATAAGAATCTGAAGTACATCTTTACGCAGTAAGAGTTGAACATGCGACAGCGGCGTTGGATGGAGTTGATCAATGATTACGACTGCACTATCGAGTATCATCCCGATAAGGCGAATGTGGTAGCTGATGCACTTAGCAGAAAGTCTTCTTCTCCTTCTTCGAAGAAGGCACAGTTGAGTTTCCTGGTATGCCATAAGCGGGATATGTTTGTCTCTTTACGGAAGATGAATGTGCAGATGGAAGTTTCTTTGTTGGCTGGTCTTTTCGCACAGATGCAAGTAAAGCCTACATTAAGACAGCAAATCAAGGATGCACAATAGACCGATGAGGCAGTACAGTTGATTAGATCAGAGTTCGGCAGCGACAAGCGTGATGGGTTTCATGAGTCTGAGGATGGACTAGTCTGTTATCGTAATAGGATGGTGGTTCCTGATGTTGATAAGTTGAGGACGTTGGTGGTCGAGGAAGAACATACGTCGATGTATGCAATGCATCCAGGTGTCACCAAGATGTATCGTAGTCTGAAGGACTTGTATTGGTGGCCCATTTTGAAGAGAGATGTAGTTGAGTTCGTGGCAAGATGTGCGGTTTGTCAGCAAGTGAAGGCTGAGCATCAGAAGCCGGCAGGTACGTTGCAACCTTTTCCAATACCGCAGTGGAAATGGGATCATATAACCATGGATTTCGTAGTTGGTCTGCCCAGGACAACTAGGAATCATGATTCCATTTGGGTGATAGTGGACAGATTGATGAAGTCTGCCCATTTCCTGCCTGTGAAGATGATGTATACAGCAGAGAAGCTCGCTAGAGTGTACGTGGATGAGATAGTCCGTTTGCATGGTGTTCCAGCGACGATAGTTTCTGACAGAAGTCCTCAGTTTACCAGTCGTTTCTGGGAACAATTGCACAGAGCGTAGGGAACGCAGTTGAGGTTCAGCACAGCCTTTCACCCACAGACAGATCGACAGTCTGAGAGGACTGTTCAGATTTTGGAGGATCTCCTTCGAGCTTGTGTTTTACAGTTCCTAGGCAGCTGGGATGTACATCTGAGTTTGATAGAGTTTGCCTACAACAACAGTTATCAGCGAAGCATCGACATGGCTCCTTACGAAGCTTTGTATGGAAGGAAGTGTAGATCCCCATTGTGTTGGTATGAGTCCGGTGAGTATCAGCTATTGGGTCCTGAGTTAGTTCAGCAAACGACAGAGAAGATCAAAGTGATACAGCAACAGTTGAAAGTGGCACAGGACAGACAAAAGTCTTATGCAGACAATCTCCGATGACCTTTGGAATTCCATGTAGGAGACAAAGTATATCTTAAGTTCTCTCCTTGGAAAGGTATGCTAAGGTTTGGACAGAAGGGTAAGTTGGCACCCAGGTATATGGGGCCTTACCCAGTATTAGCACGTGTTGGTAAAGTAGCTTATAAGATAGAATTGCCTCCAGAGTTGCATAGGTTGCATCCAGTGTTTCATGTCAGTATGATGAAGAAAAGTCATCCGAATTTAGGTACAGTGATACAGCCAGTTGAGGTTGAGCTTGATGCCGATGTAACCTATGAGGAAGGTCCTGTGGCGATCCTTGACAGAAGGATCAAGAAGCTGAAGAAGAAGGACTTATTTCTTGTGAAAGTTCTTTGGCAGCGTCGTGGCGTTGAGGAAGCCACATGGGAGCTTGAGGAAGAGATGAGGAGGAAGTATCCCTCACTTTTCTCTTCGGATTTCGGGGACGAAATCCCTTAAAGGGGGTTAGATTGTAAGGACCCTGACCTTCGTTTAGGGCTTACCCTATTTGCTTTGCTTAACCCTGGTGTTTTGGTGCTTGCTAATCACCTTTGGTGGTGATTAGGGTTTGGTTGTGCTTTGTTGTGAGTTGAAGGTGCTACTTGCAAATAACCCAATTCTAGGGTTTTATGAGAAAGTTTGCCACCTTGAGAGGTGTTCGTCTCTCTCTTTGCTTCCTCTAGAGTTGAGGGGAAGGCTTGGGCTGGTTGCTTGAGCTCTTTGGGCCTTAGTTGGGCTTGTTTGGGCCTTGAGGTGCCTTGTTTTGGCTTGGTTGAGCCTTGTGTCGCCCAAAGTGAAGAGTGTGTCAACCTAGGGTGTTTGTGTCAGCCAACAAGGAGGTGTGTCACCCTAGTGCAAGCTTGGTGTATCGCCCATGGTGCTTGGTCTTGTTTGGTGGACACTTGGTGCATGTTTTGGACAAGTGTCTTATGGCTTGCTAGAGTGGTGGTTTGAGCTTGTGGACAAGTGTCCTTTGTGGGGGCGACACCTTGCCATGTTCCACCTTGTTTTCTCCTCCCTTTCTTTCTATAAAAGATGGTTCCTTCCTTAGCTTAAGGACCCTTTGGTTCCTCTCCCTATTGTGCCCGACACACTCCCTCCTTCCCTTGCTTGGTGGCTGACACACCCTTGAAGGGGTTGCTTGGAGGTCGACACACCCTTGGAGAAGAAGAGTGGTGGTTGATACCCCCCCCTTGGAGGAGCTTTGGTGGTCGATATCCCTTAGAGCTCTCTATCCTCTTTGCTTGGTGATGTGTGGAGCTTGGAGTTCTTCTTCTTCCTTGAATCTTGGAGCTTAAGGAGGGTTGCATAGCTCTAACCCTAGCTACTCTACTCTCTTTTCATATATGTTGCTTTAATCTTGCCTATATGCACGTTAGTAGTTGGTTTTTGGTTATCTTGCATCTTGGTCGATCCATGTAAGTTAGGGTTTAGGGAGAAACACTCCTTTCTCCCCTTGGTCTTGAAGAGTGAGTTTGGGTCCTAATGTTGTGAGCAACACCCCTCTTTCCTAGTCGATTGAGGTGAGCTTGTAACTTAGTGGCTTGAGCAAGACTCTCTTCTCACCTTGGGCAAGAAGGTGAGCTCGTTAGATGACCTTGATGAGATGCATCTTGAGCATTTGGTGCTTATAGAGGTGCTTCCCGACAGCCCTCATGGCTTAGCTGCCCTTGCACGACATGAGTGAGCAATGTATCCCTTTTGTTCCTTGGGCGGGTGAGCATTCTGACCTTGCACGCCTTGAGCTAGTTCTTCCCGGCAGGCTGCACACCTTGGGTCTGCTCGCCCGGTGGGCTGCTCGCCCGATACCATGTTGCTCACCCAGCATCAGCCATTGTCGCCCGACACACTCTGCTCGCACGACATCCCTCTGCTCGCCCGATACATACCCTGCTCGCTCAGCTTCACCCTACACACCCGTTACTACTTGCACGCCTTGGGGCTGCACGCTCGACAGAGTTGCACGCTCAGTGATGCGTATTGCACGCCTGACTAGGCTGCACGCCATGGCTTGGGTGAGGGTAGAGGTGCCCGACACTGTGTCAGTGAGCCTTGCCCGACACACTCTTTTGGTGAGGGTTTTGGGTACCTTTTTGTGAGGGATCCTTACATCATGAAAACGGCTTGAACTATATACGCCTTGATATCGTTGGTGACTCCTTGCTCTCTTAATGATGAAGATAGTGACAATGGTAGCAATAGTAATAATGCTAGTTTGTATGTTTAGCATGATGTTGAAACAAGGTGAAGCACATGTGTACGAGTGTGATTACCCTGGTTATCTCTTTAATGCTAAGAGTAACGTTAAGCATGCATTAGGATTGCTTGATAATGTGCTTACATATGTAACCTTAAGATGAGGTATGGATGTAATTATTATTGTCATTTTGTGCTGGCAATATACTTAACCCCAATTGTCACCTTATGTTAATAATATGAGTCTCTTGATTATTCATATGGTTATTGAATGATGCTAACCATGCAGATAATGCTTATCCAAATGAAAGGCTATGAGAAATGGTTATATGTGAATATTGTGATGACATGTGTATTATGAATGATGTCCCATGATGATGAAAGCCTTGAGAGGCTGTGGCACCATGTGATGAGGGATTGAGATCCCATGGTATGTGATGATCCTTGAGGTGGATCTGGATGGTTGGCAAGAGGTCAAGTGATAACATGTGATGTTGGATCCTTGAGATGGATCAGGTTGATGTAATTGCAATAATAACATAATGTTGAGTTTATGTTGTTTATTTTCCTTCTATAGTTTGCATGTTATACAACTTGGTTGAATCTTGCAATCCATCTAAAAGATACTAATTAATTACAGTGAAATCTATCATGTAGTTTGCCCTGGCCATAGATCCATCATCAGTCAGGATAGGGTGATGGTGAAACGGGTTCTCCTGCGGGTTAACCCAGAGCGCATATTTTTGAATATGTGAGGTTTCTCCTAGCCTCAAATAGAGAGGTGAAATGAGTGCAGTTGCAGTTGCAGACTCGGATATGTGATGAGCATGGTGAACATGGCCCATGGCTCTGGATATGTGATTTGATGAGCATGAATGCGTTCATGGCTCGGAGCACGGTGTTGAGACCCGTGGCTCGGTTTTACTAGCGTCGTGACCTGTACCAAGGCGGGCTAGAGGAAGGGTAGCCTGAGGAGCTAACCCTGTGGCTTAAGACCACTTGAGCATGAGACTGCGGTCCTGCTGTGTTTGTCGTGTACTGACCACGAGGGGTGAGGTCATGGACTCCCGCTCTTCCATTGACCTTGTATGGCACCGGTTATGGGCTTTGTAGCCGATGGTTGGATTTGAACAGTACGGTTCACTTCCTCAGGGCATAATAAAACGTAATCCAGCCATTTCGTAATTACTGCTTAAAGACAAACACGAAACATTGGTTGAGGCCTTGTTTGTGTAGTTACTCTCTTTATATATTGCAGTTATTCATATGTCTTTCATATGCAATAAAATTTGGGTATCCTATCTCATAAATTGTGTCTCACATGTAATACTTGACTATATCTGGTAAGTTTAGTTAGCTTTATTCCAATAAACTGTTCTTGCTATATCCTCTATCAGATAGTTGCTTAATGTATATGATCTTGAGGTTTTGTAGTTTTGGCGAGGAGTTATGCCTCCCACTGGGACAATGTTCAATTGTCTCACTCCGCTGGTTTACACCCTTTTTAGGTGGTTGAGTTCATCGTGTAGGTGGTCGCGGAGTTGCGGCCGAGTAGCTAGAAGAATAGTAGAAGGCAAGCGTTGGATGTGCTACTATTTTGGATGTTTTATGATAGAGTCTAGAGTCATCCCTATATTCTCAGGTCCTTGGCGATGTTTTGATGTTGTTTCACGATGTGCATCTACAGATGTTTTGTATATCCTACTGCTGGCCAGGTGTGGGCCTTATGTATGTATAAACAGGTGGTGAACTCATGATGTGACAGGACAGCTGTTACTCTAAGCTGTGGACATGTATGCAGGCTTGTATGGATGTGTATATAACATGTTTTCTTGCAGTATGAGGACTGATATGTAATAAGTTTCTCAGTTTACCATTTTTCCGCAATCGGTTTTAATTGACCCGTGTTTTTTATAATATGTGGTTATGGTGATTTCCGCACGTTTTCGTGTAACACCTCGTTGTCTGTGTGATATGGGATGTGTTGCCACAATACTACTAAACAAATTGGTAGACATGATTTAGGGTATGATGGTAGTCAAAGGAACATCAAAGGTAAAGGACCTTCAATATTCCATGGAGAATCCTCTTGTTACAAGACTATTGGCACATGCAACTATTGTGATAGACTAGATTTATGGCTTAATTCTGAGGACGGAATTTCTTTTAAGGTGTGTAGGATGTGATGGGGTGGACTTTTGGAATCCTAAAATGTCTAATGAGGCAAGTGAAGTCATGCATGTTGAGCTATTTTGAGAATCCCAAGTGTTTTAGTAAAGTTGGAGTTTGACCTCAATGTTGGCAAGAAGGTAGCTTAGGATGTTATGGGCCTAAATCCAAAGTTTCATGTTCAAATGAGATTCCTATTAAAAGATATATATGTTTGAATATTGATGAATTAACATTCAGATTTACGATTGATGGATATAGTTCTCAGTAATTTTTTTATAAATTAAGCTATGATACTGCGGTCGGCTCTGCCGCTCAGGTGCATGTGCAATGAGGCCTTGTTTAAGTAGCCATGGATCAGGTTTTGTTGAGAACTTATCAGGACCCTTAGATAGAATCGAATGGCTAAAGAGTTAGGGAGTTGTCTTCATCGCAGTGGTTACAATGAGAAAAGGCGCCAGCTTCGTTTGATTCCCACGTCCAGGTCGTGGCCTGAGGAAGCGAGAGTGGTGAGAAGTTTCCTTTGACTTAGGGTCCCCCATTCAAAGCATATGCAGGACTAGAAAGAGAGAACGAGACCTCTCCAGCTCAATAATATCTCTATCGCCACAACAGTAGATAGAGTGGGGCATAAGTTTAGTGGAGACACTAGGCGAGAAGAAGGCTTCTTTGCCTGTTTGCTCGCCATTGGGCTCAAGCGCAACCGAAGCATGGAGTTCACCATGGCTGACGAGGAGGCATGTGGATGATAAATTCGTTGTTGTTGCTGAGGAGTTGAAGAAAGGGGATGAAGCCAGAGAGTTTCGTGGGTGCAGATCGGTGGAACCCGTGTTGGAGTACTGTCACACGCAGCATCGGCCAAAGACTAGTCGGCAGCTGCAGAGCTCCGACGCACATAGGCGTCAGGTTTGGATGCAAGAAAGGATCAGAAGGAACTCGATGTTGATCGCACACAGGAGGGTGGAACCTCGTGGCAAAGGGATCATGGAGGGCTGCAGGACTAGCAGCAGCAGCCTGATAGGCTGAAGGGGGGTGCATTTCTCATCGGAGGCGCTGGCTGTAGTAGCGGCATCTCGGAGGTGCAATCGTTGGAGGAGATCCATTGGTGTCAAACATCCTTATGTGTGGAGAAGATGAGGAAGGCCAGGCACTACACGATTTCCATGCCAGAGCCAACCCCTGCGGCAACACTACAGATCGCAGGAGGAAGAGATAGGATGTTGGGAATTCTAGATCACGGCTGCGGCAGCAACGACGTTGGATCTTACGGGAGCAACATTGTGGATGTGAGAAGACTCAAGGCAAGAGAGGGAGGAGCCACTCCAGGATTGTCCATGGCGGCGTCCGTGTTAGGAGAAGAAGAGGACTGGCATCGACGATCACACAGACTGCGAAGAAGGAACCAGCAGTAGCGGCGCCTGTTCACGGAAGAACAAGGTCTAGTTTCCAGCCACGCGTGAGAGAAGGGAGAGGAACTGAGCCTGATTTCCATCCAACCGGGTCTAGGAGCTAGACTGGCTGGCTCATTGAGGAGCTAACCCTCCCACAGGACACGTGGCCACCTTGGATTGGCCGCAATAAGGTAAATCTTCACAAAAACCTCAGACCTTGTATAAATCATAGAAATTATCTCGGTTATCAAAAATATATATATAATATATCAAAATGTTCAGAAAAATGCGTAGAATACAGTAGAATGATAATATCAGGCTTTTGATACATGAAGATAAGTGATATCATGAAATATGTGTAATGCTTAGTTCATGAGTAATAAATATCAAATGATGATATAAAATTATGGAAAAATATCAGTAAGTCCATAATTATGTTTATAATGCATATGATGTCAGATATGGTCATGTTGATGCACTAAAGCATATAATTTGATTAATGTGGATAATTAGGGCTAATAACACTAAAGATAATGCAATTAATGCATACATGCTCAAAAAATGATGAGATTTTATAGAAAACCCTCATATATGTAACTGGAAGATAATATATAAATCTTAGATCAGTCATATACACAAAATTCATGTTATATGATGAGCACCCTTAATACATGTGATGTAACCCTAATATGGTTAATGAAAGTGACATAATGTTAAATATGCTCACATAATAATGTGACACATGAGTTATCTAGTTGATGAACTATAATCTGGAAAATGAAATCAGTAAGATAAATATAAGACAAGAATGCAAGTGATATGGAAATATACTAAAGAAATAAGCTAAATCTTAAAATGGACATAAGTAGGGTTAAGATGATGAGAATCTTATGATAGTATATGATCTTGTCATAATCAGGGTTGACCAAAGATATAGATGACATGATGAATATGATGATTAAGTTCATCTCTTGATCAAGGTACGCCAGTACCTCTTACTTGGCTTATTATACAATATGCTTGTGTTATATGTGTAGTAAAATACTAGGCATATGGTATTGGATGAAATGATTGTTCTTGTATGCTATCTTGCTTGATTCTCCATACTTATGGCTATGAACACATGAAACATAAGATATCAGATCCATCATATGATAGCACTAAACTATTTGGTAGTATAGTGCATTGAAGTGATCTCAAACTCTTTGGCAGTAGATCACATGTGTTAGATCTCAAACTCTTTGGTAGTAGATCATAAGGCCTACAAACATCAAAGCCCTTGGGGACAGATATACAAGATATATGATGGAAATGTGCTTAAAATATATGTGTTCTCTTTTGTTAATGAACATATTTTGTACAAGTATATGCTTTTCTTTATATTTTTTTAATGTTGCCAAGTATTAGTTTTATCTTATTGCCAAGATATGATGAGAGGTATATAAAAGACACGTAGGCGTACTCAGTACAATATTCTTGAATATTGTGCTGACATGTACCGCATGTAATCTTTTGTTTAGGTTGTGGATATGTGTTCTTGAAGATCTAGGATAGTTGAGAGTTGTGTAGCGAGCTGATGTACAGGTGGACATGTTGTCTTAAGATCTTGCTGTTTAGATGTAGTACATGTATATGTATAAGTTTGCAGTTCAATATGTAATATTAAATGATGTAACAATTCATGTTGTAACTATGTGTTGAATGGTGAACATGTGTGTATGGTTTTATTATTGTTCATGTACATGTGCTACTGATTGTTTCCTTTTGACTCCCTTGATTTTCTCTTTCTTAGCCTAGTGTGTGATGTTTAAATTGGGATTCTCGTTGAGGTGAGGGTTTCAATTTGGACGTCACACATCAGATTAAGTTTTAGAAAATCTTGGGACGTCACAGGTGGTATCAGAGCATGAACAATAGCAAAGCCTGACATTTGCTCATTAGGCAACACAAAACTAAAGAACCTTGAACTTAATAATCTTTTAGTGTTAGATTAGTCATCTTTTAGAGACTAGATCTGACCTAGCCTCTAGGTTAGCACCTAGATGTATGAGAACTAGGTCTAGACTGGTGCTTGTTGAATGGCAAGTCCTTAGATGTCGTTCTTTCCTTGTAGTACAGCGGTATGGGACGTTGCACTATTTGGAAATGTGTGCATCAAGGGAAGAGAAACCCTAGACATATGACACTCATTTTCTAGAGTAGCTACACTACTCTACACCATGTTCTCACCCCTTTCCTTAGTTTTCATGACACTTTACTCTCTACTATGTGTGGGACACTCGTTTTTAGGATTTGGTTTTTTATTCCAAATAGATCAAACCTCGATAGTTTTCTCTGACGTTTGTTTTATCGGAGAAAAACTATATAATATTTTAATATGTATATGTATTAAAAAAATGTGTCCCCACACATGTACGAGTAGGAGGTGGTCATGTAACCTAAGTGAAAGTGAATGACATCAGTTTAGAAGAGAGAGTAGTTCTAGATTAGATGTCTAGAGCCTTGTTGATATATGTGATAGATGGAATAGATGAAATAAGTTTTGATGATATGATGTAAGTCCTATATAGATGATATAAGATGGTTTATGATGATTAATATGTCTTTTAGGACTTAAGTCTAGTTTTGAGGTTTTGAGATAAGTTTTGATGATGCAAGTAAATAGAATTTTATGAGATAAGATATGCTAAGTTAAGACAAGGTTGTGAGACAGCATGAGCCTCAATCTCTTTTACAAAGGAGGAACTCTAGTGTTGGGACCAGTTTTAGGGTTAACTCCAGAGAGAGTGAGACCCACAGGGAGAAGGTTAGAGAACCTAAACTCTGAGATATGAAAATTACGAGACATGTGATATGATATGTCCTAAACTAGACTACTCCTGAGTGATTGAGATGAGTTGCTTTATGCATGACTCCTATAGATCTTGTGAACCCTAGATGTCCTTGGGAGGACCAAACCCTAGACACAGAGAGAGGATGGTTATATATGTGCATATGTGAACATCAATATGAGTGTCTGCCATCTGGGTGAGGGAGAGAGCCCAAGACCCTGGAGGAGGTATCTATGTTAGTTTCTGTGGAACCTCATGCTCAGGTTGGTGGTTTCCCATGTAGGAATCTAGTGGTGTATATAAGAGAGCTTTGGTTATGATGTTTCATGGGTAGAAGACCTATGAAGAAAACATCATAACATGTTTGGTTGGTGCTTATGTGGTTAGATCTTATAAAGAAATCGCTAGTGCCAATGAGGTATACCTGAGAACCCTAGACTAAGAGAGGAAACATAAAGTTTGTATATGAGATACTTATTGAGTTGAGTTAGCTCAGATAGATTGAGCATGCCACTACTCTCGTGGTATGGGTTTGGATAACCTCAGTTGGACTAGAAGAAGTTTTGATATATGTTTGATTAGCTGATGCGATGATTTTGAGTCGCATTTATTGACTTGTTTGATATGTGTTTTATGCATTTATTAGTCATTTTCATGGTTAATGTTGCATAATTCATTCACTTTGGTCTATGCTACTTCTTTATGTCAAATTTCCCCTATTTCAGCATTTTGAGTATTAACTAACAAAAGAATACGTTTTGTGTGGACTTATGTGGTTTCGTGTGTAAATTTCAGGAAAAACAAGTATCTGCTACTGTCGATACCATCGATAGTGGTCGATACCATCGACTAGACCATAGGTTGCCAGTCGTAAGGACCAGAAGAAAGTCGATACTATCGACAGGGATGTCGATGGTATCGAGATACCATCAGGTTGCTGGCGAGAAGTGAGTCGATACTATCGACCCATATGTCGATACTATCGACTGGTGGAGCTACAACGACACACAAAGACAAAACTGTCGCTACAGGTTCGTTGATACCATCGACCCTCGTCGATGGTATTGAGATGACATCAGGTGCAGAGACAAAAGAAAAGAAGAACAGCCGATATCACGCTAGGTCGATACCATCTACCCGCGTCGATGGTATCGACACCGTCAGATATGAGTTTGTTTCATATTGATCTTAATCCGACGGATGTGATTAATTGGTGACCTAATTCAGGAAATATACCTAATGACGGCACCCAAGAGGGAAGGATCACATCATTAGCCGATGCACACATCCCGAGAAGAGGTGGAGAGAAGAATGGAGTCGAGAAGCACGCCCCAGCCAATCTGGACACTGAAGAAGACGATTTCCACCACTGAAAGGCGGAAGAACGCGTATTTCATGCCAAGGATCACTTGGATCTTCTCCATTCAGGGGTTTCACCACTCAATCACATTTTTCTCCATGTTTTCCTTTTTCTTCTCCATGTTTAGCTTTGAGATGAACATGCGGGGCTAATCCCCTTTGTCTTTAGGACCGGGAGTAGCCTGGGAATTCATTGTATGACGATTTTGCCATAGTAATTCATATCTTATCTCTTAAATCCATGGTATAATTTCGTTTTCTCTAATATATTGTTATGCTTGATCACCATAATAATAATCTAATGCCCTTAATTGCTTTGAAAGAAGAATTAATGGTTGAAAAGAGATGAAATTTACATTAATTGACAAATCCCTTGAACAAGGTGGTGTAAGATTAATGGTGGATACCGAGAGGTCATTTTTAATGCTCCTAGTTAAGGGTATATGTTACTACGATAGTGGAACCGACCTAGACATAGGTAGTGAATTGTACCACGACAGTGGGAAATTCTGATTTCAGGCCACTACCCAGATAGAGAGATAAAATTGAGTGACTATATAGAATTTAATACAATGAAAACCCGCGGTGAAACCGCAAGCCTAAAGATGTCCTTTTGAATTGATTAAACTAAACATTTAATCGATTGCTTTGTTTTGTTTCATTTTTATTTTCTTTTTATTTTAACAACAACTCTCAATTATTTAATCGGCTTATCTGATTGCGAGTAGTTAGTAGGAGTCTCCGACAATTTCACGTATCCCTGAGTTCGACTCGGGCCTCACAAAGGCCTATATTACTTCGACGCGTTCACTTGCGTTTCTGCGCACGGTAAATTTGCATCAAGTTTTTGGCGTCGTTGCCGGGGATACGGCAAACTGTCGGCACTTCGAGTGCTGCAAGCGGCCACTCTAGGCCACATTTTTTTTATTATTTCAAAAATTCATAATCTATTTTCTAAATGTTTGCAATCGTCAAGCACTATACTAAATTTAATTTTTCTATTTGCAGGTACTGTGCATGGTGCAGACGCATAGTACATACTAAACAAGTCACGCACTAGAGGTTCCACTGACAGGACCTGACGACGAGGATGGCCACAATCAAGACCATTTAGAAGAAATAGATTCAGAATCCGAACAAGAAGAAATGGAAGAGCCACAGACAATATGGGAGAAGATCAAGGCTTCTTCCTCATCCGCTTCCAAGGGGCCGATCAAGAAGTAGGCGGTTAATATTCTGACATACAAGATTGATCCGGCTTTAATCAACATGGTGAAGTCGAATGTTTTCCATGGGCTCAAGAATGAAGACCCCGTCGCGCATATAAGTCAATTTGTGGAGAATTGTGATATGATAAAAATCGACAGATTTCCACAATATGTGCTCTACTTGAAGCTTTTCCCGAGTTCTCTAGAGGGAAATGCACGAGAATGGATACACAACTTGGACGATGAATATGTGGAGTCTTGGGACCACATGGTGGAAGTTTTCTTTAAACGGTTCTTCCCGCCTGAGAAGACCAATGACATGATCAGGAAGATCCACAACTTCACCCAACAAGCAGGAGAGACCTACTCTGAGACATGGGAAAGGTTTCAGATTATGCCCAGGCGGTGCCCACATCACGGGCTTGATAAGGAGACACAGGTCAAGATCTTCTATTTTGCTCTCTCCGAGCATGATAGAAGCAACCTCGATTCAGCCGGCTCAGGATTCTTCTTGAATAATACGGACACCAAGTGTTGGGAAATCCTAAAGAACATGGCCAAGAAACAATCGTGGGGCGAAAGAGGCACCGCAGAGCAGGTTCGAGTGGTAGGTGAATCTAAAGCAATCAAGGAGCTGAATGAGAAGATGGATCTCCTCACAAAGAAACTGCTTGCAAAGGAGGATACTAAGTCCGAGGATGAGGCTCAAGTTAAATTCATGAGGCAGCAGCAAGGCTACAGGAATAACGACTATTCATGGAGGAAAGACAAGAAGTTTTCCTGGAAGGATCCAATTAACTTCTTGCAGGATCCAGATGCTAAACCCCAGCCAGTAGCGTAGGATAAGAGCACAGAGCTGCTCAATAAAGTGATAAAGCAAAATCAAGAACTCATGACTACTTTTAGCTAGCAAATAAAGCAACAAGGGGAGTTTATGAACCAATTTGGGCAGACACAGCAGAGCTGTGGGGCTCAAATGAGGACAATAGAGACATCCATGGCACAAATGGCAGTAGAGATAGCCAATTTGAAGAAGCCGACACACCCAGGTTTCCCGAGTAATACTAATGTTCCAGGAGGAAACGAGCATGCGAAGGCCATCTTGCTAAGAAGTGACAAGCAACTGTTAAACCCCAGAGTCGATGAACCAAGCAAACCCCAAGTAGAAATTGAAGGTGAGGCCACTGAGGAGCTGCCCATACCGGTCACAGAACCAGTCACTGACATAGCAGTGGATGCTACTGAAGATCCTATTGCAGAGGAGGAGGAGCCTCAGAAAAGGACACCCTATGTGCCACCACATCAAAGAGCACAGGCTGTCCCGGTCCCTTATCTGGACAATGCTAAGGAAAGGAAGGTAGACACCCAATTTAAAAAGTTTTTATACAGTTTCAGAAAGCTTTCAGTCAACATCCCTTTATTGGAAGCTATTGAGCAAATCCCTTCCTACGGGAAATTTTTGAAGGACATCATCACCAAGAAGAGAAAAATCCCGGACACAGAGGTTGTTGTGCTTAAGGAGCAGGTGAGTGCTTTCATCATGGGCACATTGCCACCAAAGAGGCAAGATCCAGGTTGTTTCAACATTTCATGTTACATCGGGAAAGTTAAATTTGGTGAAGCACTATGTGACTCAGGGGCGAGCATTAACTTGATGCCCCTTTCTACATTCAAGAAGCTGGGATTAAAAGAGTCATGGCCAAGCAACATGACTATCCAATTGGCAGACAATTCAGTGGTAAAGCCATATGGGATTTGTGAAGATGTGCTAGTTAAAGTGGATCGATTCGTATTTCCAGCAGATTTTGTCGTCATGGAGATGCAGGATGAACAAGGAAATGAGCTGCTACTCGGACGACCATTCCAAGCTACAGCCGACATGATACTTGAGATGGGGAGAGGTCGATTGACCTTAGGTATAGCCGATGACCGATTTGAGATGGTCATGCCTTCCAGTGCCACTTCACCCAAACCCAAAGAGCAATGCCACCTAGTAAAACATTTTGATAATAATATCTCACTTTGTCTAGGGAAGCCATTTTTAGATATGGCCCATGTGATGACCAAGGTGGATAAAGGGACTTTGGCTATGGACATCATGGAGCAGACCAAAGTGGTATCACTTTGCAAGGCTGTAGGGTTCCCGAATGATGAGGATGAGGACATTCCTCCCTCTACTGAGGATGATGCTATAGCAAATTCAGTTTTTGATGCATATCTGGAATTACCACTTGAGGCTTGTTTAGTCAATATCACTCATGATTGGATGAGAATAAAATCACTCAAGGAGTGTGCCAAGATGCTTCAGATGTTGCCATGCTTCTATGCGAGGTATTATGAAGATTTAGGTGAACTTCCACCACCGCTTCAATCATCCTTAATCAGCCCGCCGGAATTGGAATTGAAGCCGCTGCCACTGCACCTCAAGTACGCCTTTCTAGCTGAGGAAGACAAGTTTCCTGTGATTATTTCTGCTTATCTGAGTGTTGAAGAGGAGGACCAGTTGTTGATAGTGCTGAAGAACCACCGGGGAGCTTTTGGGTGGTCTGTTGCAGATATCAAGGGGATTTCTCCTACTTTGTGCCAGCATAAGATTCGGCTCGAGGAGGGAGCCAAGCCGGTGATTCAACCACAACGTCGACTGAATTCGAGCATGATGGAGGTTGTGAAGAAGGAGGTGATTAAGCTTCTTTCCGCAGGTATCATCTATGCAATTTCAGACTCGACATGGGTGAGTCCCACGCAGGTAGTCCCTAAAAAGGGGGGAATAACTGTTACTCATAACCTCTTAAATGAACATGTCACCACTCGATTGGTAACCGGATGGTGAGTTTGTATTGATTACCGAAGACTGAATGCCTCTACGCTAAAGGATCATTTTCCTCTTCCGTTTATTGACCCAATTTTAGAGCGCTTAGCCGACCGATCACACTTTTGTTTTCTGGACGGGTATTCGGGGTACAATCAGATTTCGATTGATCCTAAGGACCAAGAGAAGTCCACCTTCACTTGTCCCTATGGAACGTTCGCGTATCACCGCATGCCCTTTGGATTATGCAATGCACCGGTGACCTTTCAGCGTTGTATGCTATCCATTTTTTCTGATATGGTAGAACGTTGTCTAGAGGTCTTTATGGATGATTTCTCGGTTTATGGTGCATCTTTTGATGAATGCCTTTATAATCTGGATAAGGTGTTACAACGATGCGAGGACACACATTTGGTCCTCAACTGGGAGAAATGTCATATGATGGTGAGTGAAGGGATAGTGCTAGGACATAAAGTGTCTAGCAAAGGTTTGGACGTAGATCTGGTAAAAATTGAAGTAATTTCTAAATTGCCCCCACTAAATACGGTAAAAGGGGTAAGAAGTTTCTTAGGTCACGCTGGATTCTATCGTCGTTTCATAAAAGATTTTTCAAAAATCGCCAAACCTTTATCTGAGCTGCTAGAAAATGATGTTGTTTTTTATTTCAATGACAAATGTTTACACGCGTTCAACGTGTTGAAGGAGAAATTGATTTCCGCACCGGTTGTTCAAACACCGGATTGGACTAAGCCGTTTGAACTCATGTGTGATGCATCTGATTTCACCGTAGGAGCTGTGTTGGGACAGCGGGTGGATAATAAACCCACTGTGATTTTTTATGCCTCCAAGACTTTGAATGACGCCCAACTAAATTACACGACTACTAAAAAAGAATTGCTTGCCGTTGTTTTTGCTTTTGAAAAATTTCGGCAATATCTAGTTGGATCGAAAGTTGTAGTTTGGACTGACCACGCTGCTATTAAATATTTGATGGAGAAAAAAGATGCCAAACCTAGATTGATTAGGTGGATCTTGCTCTTATAAGAATTTGATATCGAAATCAAAGACAAGGCAGGGATTGAAAATGTCATAGCGGATCATTTGTCTAGGTTAGAGAGGGTAGATGAAAAAGATTTACACATACCCATTACCGAGACATTCCCGGATGAACAACTTTTGAAAGTGAATTCTAAGGATCCGTGGTTTTCATATATCATGAATTATCTTGCTTGCAGGATCATCCCAGATGATTGGACATATCAAGAGAAGAAGAAATTTTTCCATTCTCTACGATATTATTTTTGGGATGACCCTATTCTTTTGAAGCAATGCAGGGATGGTGTCCTACGCAGGTGTGTACCTGAGGTGGAATACGAGAGTGTTCTTCGTCATTGCCACACATTACCTACGGGCGGACACCATGCGAGCTCTCGTATGGCAGCCAAAGTACTGGAAAGTGGCCTATATTGGCCTACCTTGTTTAGAGACTCCTATGAGTTCGTGAGACAATGTGATTCCTGCCAAAGGGCGGGTAACATTTCAAAGAGACAAGAGATGCCCTTAAATGTTTTCCAAGAGGTTGAGGTATTTGATTTATGGGGTATAGATTTCATGGGACCCTTTGTGTCCTCAAATTCGAATTTGTATATCCTTTTAGTTGTTGACTATGTTTTGAAGTGGGTAGAAGCAATACCCATGAGGACTAATGATTTTACTGTAGTGGGCAGGTTCATTAAGGAAAATATCTTCTACAGGTTTGGGGTGCCCCGAATGATCATTAGTGATGGGGGTACGCACTTCCGAAATCAAAAGTTCTCGACACTATTGAGAAAATACGGGGTCAAACATAATATTGGTACCCCGTATCACCCGCAAACTCAAGGACAAGTGGAGGTCTCCAATCGTGAAATTAAGAAGATCCTGGAGCGTACTGTGGCTTCCATGAGGAAGAATTGGAGTGCCTTACTACCGGATGCGTTGTGGGCATATAGGACGGCATACAAGACACCTATAGGCACCACGACTTTTAGGTTGGCGTACGGTTGGGCCTGTCACTTACCGGTGGAGTTAGAGCACAAAGCACATTGGGCGCTAAGAAAGCTCAACTTGAGTTATGATGAAGCGGGGAAGAAGAGATTACTTGAATTAAATGAACTGGATGAGCTGTGAATGACTGCATATGAGAACTCTCGGATATACAAGGAGCGCACAAAGTTGATCCACGATCGCCACATTCAGATGCGCACCTTCAAGAAAGGAGATCGTGTGCTTTTGTTCAATTCCAGGCTGAAGTTGCATCCCGGGAAGCTAAAATCCCAACGGAGTGGACCATTTGCGGTGGAAGAGGTCAAACCACATGGCGCAATCATGGTGCGTGATGGAGAGACTACATTTTTGGTGAATGGACAAAGGTTGAAGTTGTATTTTGGTGAAGATTACACGAGGAAGGTGAATGAGGTCAAACTCATTTCACTTTCAGATGCATGACGTGCTTCAAGTCGTCTAGCCTAAGACGTTAAACAAGGGCGATTGTTGGGAGGCAACCCAACCATTAGTACTTTAGTTTAGTTCCTTTACATTTGTAGTTTGATTTGTTTTAACTTAGTTTGTAGTGTAAAAAAGATACCGTGATCTTTTTCTACATGTGCAGGGCTGAGGCAGAGTCGATACCATCGACCCTTGTGTCGAAGGTATCGACCATGGTACAGGTTGGCGACTGCAGAAATTGCACTGTGTCGATACTATCGACGGCCTCGTCGATGGTATCGACACACCAATAGGTTGATCGCCAAGTCAAGGTCGATAGTATCGACATGCCAATCGATACCATCGCGATCTCTGGAGATTTTCAGAATGAATCATCTCAGGAAAGTTGATACCATCGACGGGCGTGTCGATGGTATCGACACATTCATACAAAGAAGGTGGCGGCCGGGCATCGCGAGGGTTTGCCCTAATCAAAGAGTCGATACTACCGACTCGTGTCGATAGTATCAAATCGTGTCGATAGTATCGACGCGCCACGTCAACGATCTGTGAGGAATGATCTACGGCGATCGCAGCAATCAGGAGTTTGATCCGGGGGACGAGTCGATACCATCGACTCGCGTCGATAGTATCGACACATCAGCAATCCAGGCCCCGCAGATCCAGCCATCGACAACCATCGATACTCGCGGCGGTACAGGTTGTGCTACCCGTGTCGATACCATCGACCTACGTCGATGGTATCGACGGGCATACAGCAGCGCCGGCCACGGCTATATATGAGGAGGATTTGAGTCAGATGACATCACAACTCCAGAGCAATCCTCCTCCACTTGTTTCGAGCGTATTCCAGAGCTATCCAAGCCCGACGACGAGCAACACCGAGCACGTTCTTCATCGAGCGGAGATTCACTTCTCCGATCTTCACCAAGCTCCCTTTATATTCCTCTTTCTGTCGCGATCATGGTGCATGTTGTTGCATCGTCGTCTCGCGCTGACCCGATGGAGATCCCAGAATTCGTGCCACCTCCAACCGCGTCAATTGCACGCCCACGGTTGATCCATCCATCCACGGATGTTAAGAAAAACTACGAGGAGATCTTAAAGAGAAAGATCGAGCCGACCCGTTATGTTGAACGGGATACAATCCGCAACCTGGGGTTCAAAGTCAACCTCGACTATGTCCTGAAGGGTCAGGCCCGACACACGGGAAGATGGCCTGACGAGCTGGAATTTCATGCAGATGGCCAGTCATTTTTCGGCGAGTGGCCTATGTACAAGGAGCTGGTGGCTGAGTTTATGGCGTCGCTGGACGTCTGCGTCATACCCAATGACGTCATAGCCACCGACCGCGAGTGGATCAAGGGTCGGGTGTCTTTCTGGCTATATAACATCGACTACACCCTTACACTCAGGCAGTTCAACAAGATCTTCAACTGGAATCACTCGCAACATGATTACCGGCGACCGGACAACCGCACCGACTACGATGCGATCTTCGCCGAGCTGGTGAAGGTGCCGCCGGGCAAGTCAGTGAGCTACCATAATGCTGCGGTAGCTGATTTTGAGCACCCCTTCGTCTGGATACTTCACCGGATGCTGAGTTCTACGTTGTTTTCTAGGGGTGATCTAGCCCTCAGCAAGTTTCAGGAGACGGACCTATTTTTCTTGTATAAACTCTTGAAGTGCCAAGAATGCAACTGGGGCGCTTCTTTTTGCAACGGGTTTTGGCGGTGAAGAGGAGTACATGGAAAGCTCCAATTCATTTTGGAGGGCTTATCACAAAGCTGGCCTCCTACCTTGGGTTGAATTTCCAAATGCTTACTCCTCTCTATAACAGGAGCAAGGTGAACTTGCAACATCTGCATCGCTCCAACGTCATCCTTCTTCGAGATGGCTTGGCGTATGCACACTGCCACGTCAACCATGCTTACCAAGAATGCTCGCTTCCCGATCCGGTATTCAACATCGAAGGGGCGCAACACTTCTGATGGCCTATCATAGCCATTGCTGACTCCGATGAAGACGGAGGCAACGACGACGATGACAACAATGACAATGAGGCTGTAGAGGAAGAGGAGGCCTACACCCCTCTTCGGGCACGAGTGGCACCACAGAAGCGTCCTCGCATGCATCCGGGTGCATCTTCATCATCGGAGCCTCCACCACCACCACCGCCCTCGTAGCCAAGCGAGGATGCCTACTCGATGCAGGGCATGTATGCTATGCTGCAAGATATACAGCAGACGCAGCAACATCACACGACAATGTACACCGGTGTTCAAGGGATGACAAACCGACTACTGGACAATCAAAGGGCAATCTTCGAGAACGAGCATCTTCTCCTCAACAACCAATAACAGATTCATGACTGGTTGCATAGGATGGAGATGCAACAGCAGCCCTTTTACGATCACTATTGGAGCCAGAATTACTTTGGAGGCTATCCACAACCTCCACCTAGGGCCCAGTTTGATCCGAGCTTCCAGGGGGAGTATCCATCTTGGGATCCTACAGCTCCACAGTACCAGCCTCCGCCTGAAGAGTAAATCGGTATCTCTGTTCCAACCTTTAAGATTGTTTTTTACTATGAGGCCATAGTCGAATTCAAGCTTAGGGGGGTGTTGGAACAACTCTATCTTTTATTTTTTCTGTTTTTAGTTTTATTGCTTTTGTTTCTTGTCATTTGTTTCTTGCAATCTTAGTTTGTTTGTAGGATCCACATTCTATCTAGTGTAATCGTGGATGTCTTAAATTTTGTGTCATCTCAGTTGCATGTACATGGGAATTAAGGGAAACTTAAAAATTTTTGAGTGTTCGCAAGCTTGAGTGTTGTTCAACTTTGATCACTTAACTTAGAAAATGATTGGTTTTGTCAACTTTAAAATAGAAAATCACAACTGTACATTCCTAATGATTCATGAAAGTGGACGGAATTGGTTGTTTGAGCCTAAACTGACCAAATGATAATGAGACTTTAATTTGAAGTAAGAGAGAGAAACCTCTTAACTACTACATAGGTCAGTAGGGAGGGACACATAATATTTTTTTTCAAAGGTTCAGTCAATTAGTCTTGTGATCTGTTCACCTCATTGTTTTTCACAATCCACCATAAGATTTAGAAGTAAAGTACGGTTTTAACCTTTTTGATTGCATGTCATGTAGATAGGACTTGCATTGCAACCATTTTCATATGTTTTGCATGAAAAAAGAAAAAAAATAGAATAGTTCTACATGCACATTACCTTTAGGTGCATGTCATTTAGTTGCATTCATAACCTTAATGCATAGAGTATATCGTGTACCTCATTTGTTCTTTAATGGTGAATTAAATTGTTCCATACCTTCTAAAGAGTGCAAATATTTGAGTTATGCAGGAAAAATAAGCCCAATAAAGCATTCATTGTCAATTATGGATATAAGGGTTTGAAAAGAAAAAATCTGAAAAAATAACTAATATTGAAAAAAAAAGTCATTTATAAGCAACTAGAATAAGAAGGAGAAAGGAACATAATCTCACCTGCATTTTAAGATGAGTAAGTACATGATAAAGCTCAATTTAGATATCTATCTCGTTTTGAGACGGAATGTTAGTGCATGCATCATTCCAACCAATCTTAGGCATTAGGGCATTTTTCATGTGCATTTGCATCATTTAGGGCATTTTTGTTTTATGCATGTGAAACCGTATAATACTTCTACTTCTTCCATGAGCCACCCATTCCATCCACCCATTGCTCGAATTGGTAGGCCACCGTGAACTTCTCCTCACTTGTGAATATCAGGAGAACTGCTTCCATGTAGATGGTAGTTAGGGTGAGCAACGTAGTATAGGAGATCACAAGATGCACTAAGTCTGGACCGGCGAATTCTATTATGTTAATTGCCTTATGTGATAGTGTTCATCAGTTTTGAGGTTGATATCTTTTATGAATGATTATTGTCGCCTTTAGGGTAATTATCATTCTGTGGTTAGCGAGGGCCGGTATGCGAATGTCCGGTGGGAGTCATATGGGATGTTTGTTGTGATGCTTTGTTCTTTAGTTGACTCAGGCAATTCTATTATAAGGTTTAATTGCTCGAGGGTGAGCAATGTTCAAGCTTAGGGGAGTTTGATGCGATGATTTTGAGTCGCATTTATTGACTTGTTTGATATGTGTTTTATGAATTTATTAGTCATTTTCATGGTTAATGTTGCATAATTCATTCACTTTGGTCTATGCTACTTCTTTATGTCAAATTTCCCCTATTTCAGCATTTTGAGTATTAACTATCAAAAGAATACATTTTGTGTGGACTTATGTGGTTTCGTGTGTTAATTTTAGGAAAAACAAGTATCTACTACTGTCGATACCATCGACAGTGGTCGATACCATCGACCCGACCACAGGTTGCCAGCTGCAAGGACCCGAAGAAAATCGATACTATCGACAGGGATGTCGATGGTATCGAGATACCATCAGGTTGCTGGCGAGAAGTGAGTCGATACTATCGACCCATATGTCGATACTATCGACTGGTAGAGCTACAGCGACACATAAAGACAAAACCGTCGCTACAGGTTCGTCGATACCATCGACCCTCGTCGATGGTATCGAGATGACATCAGGTGCAGAGACAAAAGAAAAGAAGAACAGTCGATATCCCGCTAGGTCGATACCATCGACCCGCGTCAATGGTATCGACACCGTCAGATATGAGTTTGTTTCATATTGATCTTAATCCGACGGCTGTGATTAATTGGCGACCTAATTTGGGAAATATACCTAATGACGGTGCCCAAGAGGGAAGGATCACGTCATTAGCCGCTGCACGCATCCCGAGAAGAGGTGGAGAGAAGAATAGAGTCGAGATGCACGCCCCAACCGATCCGGACGCCGAAGAAGACGATTTCCACCACCAAAAGGTGGAAGAACGCGTATTTCACGCCAAGGATCGCTTGGATCTTCTCCGTTCAGGGGTTTCACCACTCAATCACGTTTTTCTCCGTGTTTTCCTTTTTCTTCTCCACGTTTAGATTTGAGATGAACATGCGAGGCTAATCCCCTTTGTCTTTAGGACTGGGAGTAGCCCGGGAATTCATTGTATGACGATTTCACCATAGTAATTCATATCTTATCTCTTAAATCCATGGTATAATTTCATTTTCTCTAATATATTGTTATGCTTGATCACCATAATAATATTTTAATGCCCTTAATTACTTTGAAAGAAGAATTAATGGTTGAAAAGAGACATAATTTACATTAATTGACAAATCCCTTGAACAAGGTGGTGTAAGATTAATGGTGGATACTGAGAGGTCAATGTTAATGCACCTAGTTTAGGGTATAGGTTACTACGACAGTGGAATCGACCTAGACATAGGTAGTGAATTGTACCACGACAGTGGGCAATTCTGATTTCAGGCCACTACCCGGATAGAGAGATAAAATTGAGTGACTATATAGAATTTAATACAATGAAAACCCGCGGTGAAACCGCAATCCTAAAGATCTCCTTTTGAATTGAATAAACTAAACATTTAATCGGTTGCTTTGTTTTGTTTCATTTTTTTTCTTTTAATTTTAACAACAGCTCTCAATTATTTAATTGGCTTAGCTGATTGCGAGTAGTTAGTAGGAGTCTCCGACAATTTCACGTATCCCTGAGTTTGACTCGGGCCTCACAAAGGCCTATAT
This sequence comes from Alisma plantago-aquatica, assembly GCA_963693085.1. Taxonomy (NCBI): domain Eukaryota; kingdom Viridiplantae; phylum Streptophyta; class Magnoliopsida; order Alismatales; family Alismataceae; genus Alisma; species Alisma plantago-aquatica. Next base: position 664,572,734 of record OY856412.1, on the reverse strand, counting down.
TACTTCGATGCGTTCACTTGTGTTTCCGTGCACGGTAAATTTGTGTCATTAGCCACTCACATAAGTTTGTTTAGCACAACCATGATAGAATATATGTGAGAGTATGATCTAATACGAGAGGTGATATTTTGACATGATATGATGGAAACCTAGAGATGGTTTAATAGATATCAAAGTATATATGGTTAACCATATACATGAATAGTGATGATAATGTTATACTGTTGGTTAATCTTTTAATGAAATAAGATCATATGAATGAAACATGTTACACAAGGTGTTAATATTAGTGCTTAATAAAGATGAAAAATATAGTTTGACAGTTAGTACAACGTGACGAATATAACACCTTGATATGATCTAGATGGATAACACGGGTTAGCTATAGTTAATCTCCCTCTTAAAAGGCATATGTTAATGTTGAACATGTTCTAACAATTAGCTCAATAAAATGTTGATAACACCTTGATGTATGAGTTAATCTTAGATAACTCCTTTTAAACATAGTAATATGATGTGGGAACCCTAATGCATGGGTAAAGATGAAGATGCAACCCTAATATATGAGATATGTAATGACATAACCAAAGTTTCTAAAGTTTGAATGGAGTGTTTGTGCACCAAGATGGATGTAAACCCCCCTAATAGTGCTTTGGATACATGATTCTTGGTAACTTTTGTGGATATGTTACACATAGAATAGTGCCTACATGTGGATGAAGACATGGTAGTTTTCCTTGGAGTACGAGTATCGTTGACTTTTGAGGACGAAAGTTCTTTTAAGATGTATATGATGTGATAGACTAGATTTCTGGCTTAATTCCGAGGATGGAATTTCTTTTAAGGTGTATAGGATGTGATGGGGTGGACTTTTGGAATCCTAAAATGTCTAATGAGGCAAGTGAAGTCATGCATGTTGAGCTATTTTGAGAATCCCAAGTGTTTTAGTAAATTTGGAGTTTGACCTCAATGTTGGCAAGAAGGTAGCTTAGGATGTTATGGGCCTAAATCTAAAGTTTCATGTTCAAATGAGGTTCCTATTAAAAGATATATATGTTTGAATATTGATGAATTAATGTTTAGATTTACGATTGATAGATATATTTCTTAGTATTTTTTTTATAAATTAGGCTATGATACTACGGTCGGCTCTACCGCTCAGGTGCATGCGCAATGAGGCCTTGTTTAAGTATCCACGGATCAGGTTTTGTTGAGCACTTATCATGACCCTTAGATAGAATCGAATGGCTGAGGAGTTAGGGAGTTGTCTTCATCGTAGTGGTTACAATGAGCAAAGGCGCCAGCTTCGTTTGATTCCCACGTCTAGGTCGTGGCCTGAGGAAGCGAGAGTGGTGAGCGGTTTCCTTTGACTTAGGGTCCCCCATTCAAAGCATATGCAGGACTAGAAAGAGAGAACGAAACCTCTCTAGCTCAATAGTATCTCCATCGCCATAGTAGTAGACAGAGCAGGGCATAAGTTTAGTGGAGACACTAGGCGAGAAGAAGCCTTCTTTGTATGTTTGCTTGCCATTGGGTTCAAGCGCAGCCGAAGCATGGAATTCACCATGGCTAATGAGGAGGCATGTGGATGCTAAATTCTTTGCCGCTATTGAGGAGTTGAAGAAAGGGGATGAAGCCAGAGAGCTTTGTGGGTGCAGATTGGTGGAACCCGTGTTGGAGACTGCCGCATGCAGCATCGGCCAAAGACCAGTCGGCGGCTGCGGAGCTCCGACGCACGTAGGCATCGGGTTTGGACGCGAGAAAGGATCAGAAGGAACTCGATGTTGATTGCACATAGGAGGGTGGAACCTCGTGGCAGAGGGATCATGGAGGTGCCGCATGACTAGCAGCAGCAGCCTGATAGGCTTAAGGGGGGTGCATTTCTCATCGGAGGCGCTGGCTGTAGTAGCGGCATCTCGGAGGTGCAATCGTTGGAGGAGATCCATAGGTGTCAAACAACCTTATGTGTGGAGAAGATGAGGAAGGCTAGGCGCTACACGATTTCCATGCCAGATCCAACCCTTGCGGCAACACTACAGATCGCAGGAGGAAGAGATAGGATGTTGGGAATGATAGATCACAATAGCGGCAGCGACGACGTTGGGCACAACGTTGCGGATGTGAGAGGACTCAAGGCAAGAGAGGGGGGATCCACTCCATGCTTGTCCACGGCGGCGTCCGTTATGGAGAAGAAGAGGACTGGCGTCGGCGATCACATAGACTGCGAAGAAGGAACCGACAGTAGCGGCGCCTGTTCACGGAAGAACAGGGTCTAGTTTCCAACCATGCGTGAGAGAAGGGAGAGGAACCGGGCCCAGTTTCCAGCCAACTGGGTCTAGGAGCTAGACCGACTGTCTCATGGAGGAGCTGACCCTCCCACAGGACACGTGGCCACCTTGGATTGGCCGCAATAAGGTAAATCTTCACAAAAACCTCAAACCTTGTATAAATCATAGAAATTATCTCAGTTATCAGAAAAATATATATTATATATCAAAATGTTCAGAAAAATGCATAGAATATAGTAGAATGATAATATCAGGCTTTTGATACATGAAGATCAGTGATATCATGAAAGATGTGTAATGCTTAGTTCATGAGTAATAAATATCAAATGATGATATAAAATTATGGAAAAATTTCAGTAAGTCCATAATTATGTTTATAATGCATATGATGTCAGATATGGTCATGTTGATGCACCAAAGCATATAATTTGATTAATGTGGATAATTTTGGCTAATAACACTAAAGATAATGCAATTAATGCATACATGCTCAATAAATGATGAGATTTTATGGAAAACCCTCATATATGTAACTGGAAGATAATAAATAAATTTGAGATCAGTCATATACAAGAAATTCATGTTATATGAAGAGCACCCTTAATACATGTGATGTAACCCTAATATGGTTAATGAAAGTGACATAATGTTAAATATGTTCACATAATAATGTGACACATGAGTATATCTAGTTGATGAACTATAATCTGGAAAATGAAACTAGCAAGATAAATATAAGACAAGAATGCAAGTGATATGGAAATATACTAAAGAAATAAGATAAATCTTAAAATGGACATAAGTAGGGTTAAGATGATGAGAATCTAATGATAGTATATCATCTTGTCTTAATTAGGGTTGACCAAAGATATAGATGACATGATGAATATGATGATTAAGTTTATCTCTTGATCAAGGTACGTCATTACCTCTTACTTGGCTTATTATACAATATGCTTGTGTTATATGTGTAGTAAAATACTAGGCATATGGTATTGGATGAAATGATTGTTCTTGTATGATATCTTGCTTGATTTTCCATACTTATGGCTATGAACACAAGAAACATAAGATATCAGATCCATCATATGATAGAACTAAACTCTTTGGTAGTAAAGTGCATTGAAGTGATCTCAAACTCTTTGGTAGTAGATCACATGTGTTAGATCTCAAACTCTTTGGTAGTAGATCACACGTTAAATGATCTCAAACTCTTTGGTAGTAGATCATAAGGCCTAAAAACATCAAAGCCCTTGGGGGCAGATATACAAGATATATGATGGAAATGTGCTTAAAATATATGTGTTCTCTTTTGTCAATGAACATCTTTTGCACAAGTATATGCTTTTCTTTATATTTGATTAATGCTACCAAGTATTAGTTTTATCTTATTGCCAAGATATGATGAGAGGTATATAAAAGGCACGTAGGTGTACTCAGTACAATATTCTTGAATATTGTGCTGACGTGTACCGCATGTAATCTTTTGTTTAGGTTGTGGATATGTGTTCTTGAAGATCCAGGATAGTTGAGAGTTGTGTAGTGAGCTGATGTACAGGTGGACCTGTTGTCTTAAGATCCTATTGTTTAGATGTAGTACATGTATATGTATAAGTTTGATGTTCAATATATAATATCAAATGATGTAACAATTCATGTTGTAACAATATTTTGAATGGTGAACATGTGTGTATGGTTTTATTATTGTTCATGTACATGTGCTACTGATTGTTTCCTTCTGACTCCCTTGATTTTCTCTTTCCTAGCCTGGTGTGTGATGTTTAAATTGGGATTCTCGCTGAGGTGAGGGTTTCAATTTGGACGTCACACATCAGATTAAGTTTTAGAAAATCCTAAGACGTCACAACTATTGTAATGAAATTGGTCATTATTCTACTTGTTGTCCTTTTAGGAAAGCACCCAAGAGCTCTAGGACTTGGGTTGCTAAGCTAAACCCTCTGGACCCAAAAACATGATTGGGGACCATTTCATCTATCTTATTATAGGTACTTGCAAATGGGTTGACTTGAGCTATTGAATTATAAATTGACTTCTCAATCCATATGAAAGAAAGGTGAGATGTGTAGAGGGTGACCAAAAGTGGAAAACAAATGGTAAGCACTGAGGTAATGTTTTTCTTGCCCATATCCAATCATAGTGTGTTTTGTAAAGTTAGTGTGCACTATGCAGGTGGTTTTTGAGTCAAGAATGGTATTTTGTTCTCCACACTCTTACTCAAAAATTGTTTCTAATGCTTTCATAGTACATTACTAACTTGCGTAAACATGTTTGGATATGGTTTATATTTTTAGCACGCCTCTAAAATAAGTGTTTATGAAATATATGTGCTTTTTAACATCATCTTTGTCGGTCGAGTTTGTCCAGTTTGAAACTCGACCAATGGGCACTAATGGGTGTTGCCAACATATGTCATTGGTCGACCTTGTCAATACACAAAACTTGACCGGCAACACTATGCACAGAATACACAGTTGGCTTATTGAATGAGAATTTCCCTCTCAAGTAGATTTTCTCAACCAATAGCCTTATTCTTTGGCACTCCCTTGATACCTCTATATGCATATTATCAAGCTTTAAATTGCCAATCTTGCTTACAACTCTATCTTTCTAATTGCTATAATTTGGTATCCCACTAGTGGTATTCCTATATCTTGCAATAACCTATTTTGAGTTGTTTTGTAGGTTTTTATGATGATCTCTTTGGATCTCCTAGTTGTGTCTTAAAATGCTTCCGTTGTGCTCTAACTTGCTGCATCTATATAGTTGTATATCTTATTTCAATACAACCTTGAGGTTCTTAGTGGTAATCATCTTTTGGTAATGATGAATATTTGATAGTGAGTTCTATCCTTTCATGCTTCTAAAATTACATATCTCCTTATTTGGATACATCTCTACATCTACTCATAGCTTGCTTTATCTTATGCATCTCTTGTTGTGATCTAGATCCTACTATTAGTCCTAACTTGTGATAATATCTACTAGTAGTTCATATACATGTAGTTCTAGCATTCTTATCTTGTTTCAATAAAAAAATGATTTCTTTCTTCTTTCCACATTTTTTCTTAGAACACAACTATATGCTATGCTTGTATCTTGTTTTATACTTGCTCAAGCTTGTTCCTTGAATTGCATATCTACTATCTCGAGTTGCTTACATTACATTGTGATACAGGATGTATATATCTACATTGTATGGTGATATTGGAGCATCCTTGAAATTTTATCCAAATTTTGCTCCAGTGTCAGATTTTGATGCAAGACTACTGCTTTTTTTACGGTAACAAACTTATGAGAAAGACTCATTGCTTTGTAATGAGCCCTGATGCTTTTTGGGCAAATTCCATTATCTTGAGTGTAAAGAATGGGAATAAACCACCCTTTACTAAAATATGGTAAACAAAACTCATTTTGGATAGCAGCGGAAGATAAAAAATTTCTGACTATATTCAATTTAAATAAAGTGTACATAGAAATTTTCCCCAATATGGGTGTGCATGCTTTATACAAAATGAGGATCTAAGTAGAGGGAAACTAGACTACTCCACTTTTGTCTCCAAGCAACATATCCATCAGCTAAGTCCAAGCCAAAGCCAAGATCTTCAAGTCCTATTCATCACTTTGCTCCACATTTGGGTGGTTGGGAAGGCACCCAGCAAAAGGGAAAGGAAAATAAAAAGTATGTGTTACAAACTATTCTAAGATAGTGAGGTAAGAAAAGCAAGTAAAATTAGGTTAATGTTCATCATAAGATGAAGACAATCAAGAGGATGAGGCCATATACAAAATAATATTTTAATGGATGCTTGCCATAAACAACATATAACAAAAGGATTGCATGTATGATTTATATTGACTATCTTAACTATGTAGGGTTGAGGCACCTACCAGACCTTCAACCAAAAGGGTGAGGGGGAGAATAACACATTCCCAGTCACCTGCACATATTTCATGTGTGGGGGAGAGTATCACATTCCCCGGGGCGATTAAATACATGCCCAACTATGGGTGGTTGTACATACAAGTACCACTACACTAGTTAATTAGTCTAATAAAATCAACATGCTAGAATCTATGGCAAGTAATAGAATCTCATATGTAGAACATGGAAGTGGGATACCAAGACCCAAGAACAATATTCCAAACTGATTATGAGGAAAGAATAGTAAATGATTCAACAATAAAGGAATAGGGCTCAATAAAGCCTCATCATGGAAAAGTATGGGTTAAGGCTCAAATAATCCCAACTGAAAGGTTAAATGCACATACCTTTAATATTTAGAGTCCTAGAATCACTTTTCATAACTTTTACACGAGATCAGATCCACTTCCCTAATATGATCATCATATTTATGTATTAGATATATGTATATTAATTAAAGGCTTAAAACCTCAAAACCATCGAATTTTCCACAAACGATCGATTTAGATCTCGAAAACATCATCATTGCCTTAGTTAGGGTTTTCTGATCAAAATAACATATAATTTTATATATTTTTGAGATATTGACTTTTAGGCTATTGTCTTGATTTTTAAGTAATTAAAATCACTCTAAAAACACTTTTTCGTAAACATCAGAATCAAACTTTGCAATTATTTTTGTTAGATATATCTCGTTCTCTCGATTTCAAAACATATTTCATTTTCAAATTTGGACAACCGAGTAAGAAGATATGATTTTTCTAAAATTAGTCAATCAAAGAACGACACATCATCAAATCCATTGCAAGAGAGACAAAGAGAGAGAGGGAGAGGGGTAAAAATATAAAAGCCACCCAACCCTTCTTCTACCTCCAGCAGCCCGCACACCTACGGCTGCTTGGGGAAGATTTTGGGCATTTTTACAAATCAAGACCAAACTCAAAACTGAAAGATGTGTATGAAAGCTAAAGCAAAAAAGAAATCAACCGTACCTTTAATTTGGACGAAGATTGTGTGTATATGGAGCAGCAAGGGCCGCAAGGTCAAGAACTTCAGCTGCTCGTTGAGGGTCAAAACGGAGACGAAAGTCGAAATTGAGAAGATAGGCGAGTTGCACAAGTGTCAGCGCACGTAGGGGTAGAGGTATATATAGATGAGGTTAGGGTATAAGTCAAACCCGATGTGGTCGTGAGATGTATAAGGAAGGAAAGTTGGGCGTTTACAAAATACTCGACCATAGGTCGCGATTTATGAAAGCGGAATCATCACACGATCATTCCGGAAGAAAAATTGAGAGAAATGATTAACCGTGGTTCGAGATATCCGCGAAGCAATAATAGCAGTTCACGTGCATACTGTTAACGTGAATAGTACTCCTACGCAAGGTAGGAGATAAAATCTCCACCATTAAGATTTGATCAAATGGCTCACAATGTGCATACATAAATCATTTGCCAAAACGAATTAGGACTAAAGTTCTCATATAATCATTTAACTTTTTCTCTTTTCCTATTTGAGGGTGCAAACAAACTCCAAAATTAACCAAACTTTACATCTTGACTGATTTTGACGTGTAGAATCGGAATCTGAAATTATTTTTGCCTTTTGGGGACTTTTATTGTGTCAAATAAATTAATTATTGTTTTCTCGTTCATCCTTTACTAATGACATTAGGATTATCCAAAAATTACAAAACTTCACCCATAACTCATATTAAGTATGTTAGATACGAATTTGCTATTATTTCCATTTGTTGAAATTGTTTATTTTTTTAAATAATGATTTGAAAATTTTGTACACTTTCTCTCTCCTTAATTTATTTTCTCATCAAATATTTTTAAAATTGATTCAAAATTCATCCAAAGGTCTATTTTAACATTTAGAACACGAATTTGGCATTATTATATTTTTGATGACTTTCATTATTTTATTTAATTCATTTAAATTTTATCACTTATTTATCCTTTTAATTTATTAGAGACATCTAGAAACCTTCTAAAAATATGAAACTTGGTATACAAGTAATAATAAATGTTAGGAACACGTTTTTGAGATTAATTAATTTTTATCAAAATATATTTAATATTTTTGGTCTTTAAATCATTTTCTCTCTCCTGAATAAAATAAAATATTAAACAATGACCAAATTAAATGCAAATTTGCCCAAAGGATTATTTTGGTGTTTAGAATACGAATTTGGAGTTAGTTTTCAATTTTGAGTGCATTAAGTATTTTATTTCACTTTATTGGCATATTTCCTATTTTCTTGTATTAAAAGCATTATATATTTATTTATTATCCAAATTAGATGATACTTGGCCATTAAGCAACTTTTAAGTCAATAAAACGAAATTGATATCCAAATTATCTTCTTGGGTTTCTATTTAGGATTTTTGGAACAATATATTTCTCATTATCTTCTTTTATCCAAAATATTCCATATTATCCCCAATTATTGCATTTATCATCTCCTTTATTTATATTTCGGGATTTTCTTTCTTTTTCATATTTTAAAAAGCACTAGAAAGTTGTAGGACGAATTTCTTTATTCTTTTTATCACTTAAGTGGACATTTTACATATTAAGCCCATTTCTAAACTTTTACTGAGGTATTTGTGCATAAACCCAAATATTGGAATAAAAGGTGAACAAATGTTCATTAGACCATTATATTCTCCACAAATTAAATAGAAAGGCAAAAGAGGATATAAATGATAGGAAAAGATGGAAAAGAGGACCAAAAGGTAAAAAGCCCAGAACTCAGTATGTTACAATGGGCACGGTTACAGTGATGGGGAAGCGAATGATGATGGTTATGGGGAAATTGTTAAAATGTGTTGTTTGGTAACATGTGCATGGTGATAGGGATAGAGATGGTGAAAAACTTAAAAAGTGTTGTTTGTTATATGGTTATAGGGATGGTGAAGGGGAAAATTTTAATAAAAATCACCCTACACAAGCAAGAACATATTTGTTAGAATGTTTTTACACATGTGTTTAAATAAGTAGTGGAGTCTTGAAATAAACTTCTTTCACCGTGATTTACCATACTTCTCAACGGGGAAAAAATAGACCAATTTTCACCATGGATTCACCATGATTCCCTATCACCATGTTAAACAAACAACATTTTTTTGTTTCACCATCATTCCCCTCCCCATAATTCACCATGTCACAAACACAGGCTAAGGATCACATACACATATGGTAATTCTATCATAGAATGGCATCCCAATACAAGTTCCTCAAATATCACGTCAAGCCAATAAATCACCTCATTCCTTAGTTGAAGAAGGATTTTCTCTTGCTTCTTTAAGGATCAGAGACATATTATTGATCTTTTACATAATGGTTTGTCAACACATGTGTACCGATCACATGACACGTGATGTAAGTATTCTATTTGATATTGTATCTTACAAGGTACATGGTTTCATTACGGGATGCAATTTCTACCAATCACACATAATGGTACTTCATTTATTATTCATAATACTTATATAACTCTGGAGACAATTCTTGTTATACCACAAAATAAGAAAAACATGCTCCTTCTGTCTTTCCTAACTAATTAGTTTACATGTTACTTCATTTTCTAACAGGTTTGTTCTATGTAGAGAATTTGTAGAATCATCATACCATATTTAGAGGAGTGAATGACGTTGGTTTGTACGTGATAAAAGGTTCAACATCAATAACTTTCATCACCATATCATAAAACTTCTATCTCTAGGTCTCTGGCAAAGAAGACTAGGCCATGTTAATAGCAATGTGGTGCAATTTCTCATGACTAAAGGGTCCATCAACACAACCAAATGAGTTTTATATATTTGCAAAAGTTGTGAAATGATTTAATGGTGTATGTTGGATTTTACCAGTACTCATAAAAGGACATGTTCTTACTTTTCTCTAATACACTATGATTTGTGGGGTAAATATCCAATAGTATATGAATATGGCCATATGTACTAAGCTTTTTTTGGATTATTGTGGTGGTTCTCACAGTTTTATCATTTTAAACATAAGTCTACCGTCAAATATTCTTTATACCTTTGGTTCTATGATTTCCAATCAAATTTATTGAAAGTTAAGAGTCCAACAAACTAACTGTGGTGGAGAATGTGTGAATATCGTTCTCCAGAACTTCCTTCATTCTCAAACAATCTTATTTCATTTTTGTTTTCCTTAAACTCATCAATAAAATGAGTCGGCGGAAATAAATAAGAGGCACTTGGTTAAAAGTAGGCTTAATCATGCTTTTAGATGCTCAAGTTTCCTTAATAATATTTGGTTTAGGCTTTCTCTTTTGCTTGATTTATAATTTATACACTAATAGCACAAAGAAATTATGTGAAGTGTCATTTGTAGTATGTAATTGATAAATAACTAGATTACCAAAGCTTGATAACATGTGTATGTTCATGTTTTCATTGAATCAGATATACCTCATTCTTTTACATGTGTTTGTTGAGGCTATACAAATTCTTCTAAAGAAAATGGATTCCTTCACAATACATTTAATGGGTTGTATATTCAGATACATGTTGTCTCTAAAAGAACCTTCTTCCTTTCATCACGTGTGTGCATCACCATGTTGTCTAGATGAACTTCCATTTTCATGAATCTTTGCACACTGATTATTTGTGTTATATCTCTTCATGTTATGTGAACATGTTAATCCTAGAGATCTTGCTGGACTAATCTATAGTCAATATGGTCCTGAAATTGCACTCAACTCTGACAACATTGCACATTCTGTCAATGAAGTTGAACATAATCTTAAAAACGATGCCAGTCAATTTCTTGTGTGAGATAAGGAAAACACAAATACTAGACAATCTTCATATTTTCAACTTAATATTTATACAAACCAAAGTGTTGATAGTGCACTCTAGCCAACTTACACATTGATGTAACTCTAACCATTCAATTAATAGATCTCATTCAATGATTACACACGCAAAGTCTATTGTCATTATGCCTGATCCTAATTATGCCATAACATCTAGCATAATTCTTAAGATTCCATGATTTCAACACTAAGGTGTCCAGAGTGGATGACTACATTAGTGTTATAACTTACTCTCTTATGTTCTGAGAAGACATGGAGCCTTGGCCTCTACCACCAAGAAGGAATGAGATTGGGTCAAAGTGGGTCTATGAACTTAGCTAACATCTGATGGAAATCATAATTGTTTAACAACTAGATTAGTGATCAATGGTTTCACTCAAGAAAAGTGGAATGATGATGTGGAAACATCTAGCTCTTTTGTGAAAACTCCTACTATAAAGACAATTTATACTCTTGATTAGTATTGTGGATGGCATATTGAACAACTAGATACTTGTAGTTCCCTCTTAAATCATGGTATTTCTTAACAAGGTGCTCATGGAATGGCCACCATGCTTCAAAAATACTGATCATGATGCAACAAGCACATATGTGCTTTTTTTACTTAAGAAATCACACATATCCTGGTATAACAAGTTGAGGGACTTCCTTCAATTTCATGGACTTACTTTTAGAATTGAAGATCAATCCTTGTTTGTTTTTCATGATAATTATGAAGTTTTATATATTCTTCTATATGTATATGATATAATTCTTACCGATAATAATATTGTTTTCCTTAAAGTTTTATCAGTGTAAAGCAAGAATTATGGACGATGTAGAATAGGTATTGAAAATTACTCTATTGGCATTGTGGTTACTTTTTCTTTCTTGAGTTGTCATGTAATAAAAAAAATACATGTGTGAAGGGAATAGCCTAGATGAAATAATGCATTGCAAACCAGCGGTCGAGTTTATGTCTCTAAACTCTAATACATTTTCTAAGGATAAAACCTTCTCATGTCCATTTCTCTGTAGGTAATTTCTTAGATTTCTTCATTGTATTATTATTATTAGTTTTGACACTCAATCTGCTATAAACATAGCTTGCCAATTATGGGCTTGCCCTCTAGTTCCCTTTTTATTTGGTTCAATGCATCTTGTGTTGTCTAAAACTAGGGATGTCAAAATTATGTGTATAGGTCGACAACACTGACATGATTTTCTAATGGTTAGACTCAAAACCAATATAGACCCAGATTTCAATCACCTTTTCCTACCCATAATTTACTTACATGGTTAAGGAAGAACCCAAAATTTTTATTTTGAAATTTAGTACTCATAACTAATCCAAACCTAGATTTTGATCGGCATATAAGCTATGTGTGTCAAAATTCTAGTCCCTCATAACCTACATCTTGTACTAGTCCATCTTGAAACTCAAATGAATCCAAAATGTTCTAAACCTTGAGAAAACATGAGTTGTGAAAATTAGTGCTTAGAACCAACTCAGGTAAAATATTTAATCTACTTGTTTGAACATATAAATGATCTATATTGTCAAAACTAGAACACAAAACTAGTTTTATTGGGTATGATGGGAAGAGGATCTCTTCATAAATGTACCATCAAAACCTATCCAATATAAACTATTAATTCAAGAGGGGACATTGTCTATACATGAATCAATTGCAATAGATATTTAGTCTTTGTGTGTCCTTAATATTTTAAGCATACACGCCCGACTTTATAGACCAATACATGTACAAAGGACTTTGTAAACTAAACTTTGATACATATTGTATGAATGGATCTCCCACCGCTTTCTCTATTTGGAAAGATTTTAGCTCATCTCTCACCTATGTCTTCTTCTTCATCATGTTAAATCCCAATTCCACCACACTTATGTCAACAAAATTGGACTTCCTTAATTAGTTCCCTTTCTCATTAATTGTATGTGTGAAATATCTTCTTAAGGTATCTCTCCTCCTTGACCAAACTCCAATATCAACCATGTATATGTCACCTTCCCCTTGTTACCCTTACATTCCCATCCTTCACCTTCAATGATATGTTAGTGACTATAGTAACTTACAATTTTATATATTATTTCATGACAATTTTCATACCAATGTTATAAAGAAATGTTACTTATTATGTGCCCATGTACGCATCACATTTGTGTTGATTGTTCAATTTCTCATGATTTTTGGTCTAGAGATAGGATGTAGCAGAGCAGACAAGTGACTAAGTGATCATGTAACCTACTATCACAAGGTCTTATAGTTGTAAACATATTCATAATGATGTATTTTATTCAATTTAAAAATAGAAATGTAAACTTGTATTATTCATGATTTTATACTATTTTTTATCATAGTTTTTGTGTTTATAGTTATTGTTAATATTCATGTATGATTTTCCTTTCAAATCACAACTTCAATATAACACATAACATCTCTTGATTTTTCTTTTAACGGATGTAGTGTGAACCATCAAATTGGGATAATAATGGATGGGTTCCACCACCAAGAGGCACTTTGAAGTTAAATGTATATTGGGTAGTTGTTAAATGACTTAGAAAAAAACTACCAATTTTGTGCTAAGGGACGATGAAGGTAAATGGATGAGTGGAGGTACTCTAAAAATTCAATGCAAGGATGTGTTGAGCGTGAAACTCTAGGAAATTTCTAGAGGACTCATGGAAGCTATACAGCTCTTGCCAACGGTTATCATGGAGAAAATTTCCAACTTTGATACAACATTTTCTAGAATAATGCCATGCAGGTTCAATCCTATCATCAACTTGTGTTAGAGGTTGATGATGAGGAAAAGTAATGTCATAGTGTGTTATGGTAGCAGATGCACTGACAACATTGTACATAAGCTGGCAAGATGGGCCTCCAAGTAGGATGTTGTGATAACCTGGTTTCCCCCACTTATTCAATTTAGGAACATCTTGACTCATCATATGCTCTAATATACTCAACAACCTCCCTCATCCTCAACTTGATGACTTTGAGTCACTTTATGATCAAAGGATGAATTGGTTTTATTGGATATGAAAATCATACCTATATGTGACTCTAATTTGAGTTTTGAATAGTGTCATGTTTTTTACTTATCGTCCACTTACAAATCAAAGTTGAACCACTCCAATGAACTCCTATTGCTATAAAATGTATGTCATGTTATAGAGGATTCAATTGTGAATCCAATAGTTCACAAATTGCCTCAATCTGACCCTCATAGCTCAAGATATGGCCAATTGGATATTGCACTTTGATCTTTGATTTAACCTTGTTTTATCTTATATTTTAACCCTTATTGGGCCAAAATGTGGAGTGTGTGGCCCAACAAAGGAGTGCCCTCCTTTGACACGTCAGCAATCCTTATGGTTTCTCTATGCATGATCTGAGCCATCCATTCTTGTCCCTTGGATCCCCCTCCCCGATCTAACGGCTAGGAGGTCATCAACTAGATTTGTCCATATTGTAGCAGTTGCTACGGCAGGCTCCTTTTTCGGTGTCCAATAGGCATCAATCGTGGATGATTTTGATGAATTCAAATCTGTCTTGAATCCACCCTTACCCACTCTATCCTTTCCCTATCCTTTCCCTTTCTCTCGCATTCACTAGTTGCATCTATGCCCTCCTCCTTTCTCCCCTTTCTCTGTGGTGCCGCCGCCACACCCCCTTTGGGCGCTCTCGCCTAGGGAACCTCGGTGGCTAGTAAGGATAGAGTTAACCTCATGACCTCACGTTGGACCCGGATGATAGGGTAACGAGATGATCAATCCCCTACTTCGCCAGTGTGGGTGAGCATCTGTCTGGGTTGTTGCCGCAGACAAGACGAACCCCACAGGAGAGTGCAAGAGACGAGTGGCTCGTCTAACTGTTGATCACGATGGAACCATGGTGGACCAAGAGTGGACACCCTAGATTCGTGGTGAGTCCATCCCTCTCACCTCGTTTCCCTGGTGGTTGACCCGGTCCCTTGACCCCTTGTTGGTGTGTCTGCATGGCCTAGGGTGGACCAACACTGGGGTGCCACATTTGTGCCATTCAGGGGTATGACCCTCTCTCTTCCTCCCTCCCTTTCTTAGTTCCATGATTGATCTTGCAAATAGCATATCTCCTCCTTCCTTGGGCCATTTTGGTCATCTATATATGAATCTTTACCTAGAGCATGAGGTGTGTCTAATAGGACTACTTTCAAGACCTAATTCGGCTTATAGTTCTACTACCTTGCTAAAATTGCTATCTTTTGGTTTCTTCCTTCATGACTTATGTCATCTAATGCTAAAACTTGTTCCTTTATGCCCCAAATCATGATGCTAGCATTATATCAATAACTTTATCAACTTGTTATTTCATGATTCGAAATTTATGTATCCTTGAATCCTAAAATTGATCTAATGTTGCCTTTTTGCCTAATTTGGACCTATATGCAAAATATCATTTCTTTTATGTTATTACTTGTTCAAGTGTACTGTAAAGGTCTATGAATGCTCTGAATCGGTAACTTTCACCCTCAAATATAATCATTTTGTATCATGATCCTTCTTGGACCCTAATTATGACCTTGTGACACTTAATGTGTCTTAATATGGCCTTTTGTGATGAATGTTAAACCTTATGCTTTCATTAATCTAAAGTTACTCAAAGATGTCTATGTAGCCTTGAAATCAGTATATTATTATGCCTTATAACCCTATATGTCTTGTGGAGCATGCTTGTACACTCATGTGTTAAAAAGCCCTAATGTTGACTTGATAAGTGATCTAGTTTGAATGTTGATAACCAAGTTGCTAATCTTATGAAAACCTTTCTCTTTTGATCGCCAATATTCTATTATGGTCTCAAATCAGTATCTTGGGTATGGTTATGATACCTAACTCAAGTAGACCTCATATATACTCTAATGGTGACAATCTTGCATGATTATGACTCAAAATGACTAGTTTGACTATTTGATTTTTACATTGCTTGAATTGTGATCACTCCATATAAAATCATGAAACCATAATCCTATGATCCTTAATCTTAGTTGTGATGTGTCACTTTAAGATATAATGAACCCATAATGTACTATGCCGCTTGATAATGCCTATGCATGACCTAGTTGAGATATTTTTAAATCACTAATAGAAGATATGATACCTACACTTAGGTGACACATCCCACCACCATGATCACAATTAATAAGACCTAATCTTCATGATATTAACCCAATTGTACTCATTTGTAGTGTCAGGATCTCCACAATGATTCAATTACCAAGATCTAGTCCAACTTGCTATATATGGTTTTCTTAATCAAAGGGTTAATCTTGTACTCTACTCGCAAGGTACGCTTACTCTCTTGACCCTACTATGGTATTGGCTTGTTTGTATGTATGGTCGTATGAATTATTGGCTAGTTACTTACTTGTTTGTGCTACTTGTTCCCTATGATTAGTATGTTCTTTTTGCTTGAAATATGTTGAACAAACCTTGAACATAATTAAACTTGTCCATTATACAAACCTAGTGTACCTTCCTGTATTATCGGGGTAAGGGAATAAGGTTGGGTATGTGACTTGAGATGTCAAGATAAGGTGGACCATGTCGATAAAAGGGTAGCTAATCTTAAGAACCCTTACAGACCCTTCCAATGGGAAGCTGGTCAATGGACATAATATGTTGTTGAATATAATGGAAATACACCTAAAATATGCTTTGGATAAAAGAATGTTGTTAGTTGTTATCACCTTGTTTCT
Organism: Alisma plantago-aquatica; assembly: GCA_963693085.1. Classification (NCBI taxonomy): domain Eukaryota; kingdom Viridiplantae; phylum Streptophyta; class Magnoliopsida; order Alismatales; family Alismataceae; genus Alisma; species Alisma plantago-aquatica. The sequence continues at coordinate 664,555,912 of OY856412.1, read as the reverse complement.
TCTTCTTTCTAATATGAAGTTTCTAGACAAGCAAGTTTTATAGTACTCCTAAACTATTCACATGCCTTTTCATAGCGTACTTAATGTTTTAACATTAATATGTTTTATTTATCAAATTTGTAGTTCAAAATGAAGATTTGTTGCACTCAATACTCTAAGCTTTGAAATGAAATACAAATGGGTATCCTTGAATCTATAAATGGGTACATGTTTATCTATCCCCTTTTAGTATCTTGTTATGTTTTGTGTTACTATTTTTACATATATATTGCTTGTGTGAAATATTGTTCCATTCTACGGACGGATGCCCCAGTCCACCCACCTTTGGCTATGTATCCATTAGGAGTGTGGAATTGAGGTAACAAATGGTTTCATGACAAATGGTATCAGAGCTATACACACATGCCTCTATATATTTTTAAGGCATAACACATCCTAAGAACCCAGGAAGGACTAAAATCCTTTCCTTCAAGTTTAGAGAGTCATCTAGCATCTCATCTCTTCTTTAAGGACCACCTAAGCCACCCAAATAGATGATGATTAGGTAATTTCTCATCTCCTCATGTGATTCTTATCTCTTGACTATATATCACATGAGATCTTAATTGTGGGTAGCTTATCCATGGGAAAAATAAATATTACTTAAAATCATGAAAGTTGATTAATATAATAATGCCATGATTTGATATTAAATTGAAAATCCTATTTGATGTATGGAAAGTATTCATGATGGTGACGTACTCATGCAATATCGATATTACCTAATTAGATATAAATGCTTTTTATGTTTGAGGTAGTTTTCTCATATGGTGAAATAAGGTGGAATGATTGTCTTACACCTCATATTCTATGTGGTCCCTATTGATTAAACCCATGTTGCCCTATTACTAATTAAACCTCAAACATAGTTAAGCAAACTTTTCCCTGTTTGATATGTTCCATGATAATGCCACAAAATGACCATATCTTTGGAACCCTAAATCGTGATGTGAGAACTTGATGCAAGATGAAAATCCCCTATTGACCATTATTCCTCTTCATAGACTCAATTTGAATGATATGATAGACTTATGTCTCAATATTTTCATATTATGATCCAACTTTTGGAGTGAACGATTTGACTTCTTGATTTCCAAAACATACCCTTACCTTGACCATGAAAGCAAGGGAACACGATTATGACTTCAATATTGCAAAATCTTGAAATGTGATCTCTATTATGATCTTGATGTTTGACTTGTGATATTGTGAAATACGATTCGATAATTGATACTCACCTTATTTGGATATACTCGATGACTCGTGATTATTATGGACTAATGTGCTAAATTTGGGTGGTAGCTGACTTGTAACTCCCCTAACCTACGTCACATCCCTATTATGATTGCCTCTAAATTTTCACTTTGATGATTATTTAGAGTTTGAAGGGTTATTCCTTCCACACTATTTTGATTTCTTGGCCTGAGCCTCTAATAGGTCAATTCCATGATGACTTGATACTCGATCTTGAATCTCGATTTAATGACGATCTTAAAATGTGATGTTGTTGACTATAGTTAGTGGCTAGGTTTCTAGAAAGACCTAGGTCTAGATCATTCATCATCCTTGAAATACCATGATAATGGAATCACAAATGATATCTCAAAAGGTTGCGCGTATCTCAAATGTTGCTCGATTGTTGCTCGATTGTTGTGTACAGATGAATGATTACCCCTAAGGTCTAATTAGTATTATAAACCCTAGCTTTGAAATGTTTGGACTTATAACTTTGGTGTCTAAACTTGACTCTAGATATTGATGTATGAATTCTTGACTCATGATTATTGATGTTGACTTTAATTTGACTCATATGATCATCCAGTTTGGATCTTGAGATCACCCTTGATATATGACTAATGACCTTCATGTTCCCAAATCTCAAAAAAAAAATTTGGTCGGCCCCAAATCTCAAAATTGAAATGATGACTATGATAAATTTCTTGATTTATGACTTAAGGGTGAGCTCCATGTGGACTAGGGTGGGACCTTCCATTGATTTTGAGCATGAAATCATGATGTTGAAATTTGATGTTGATCTTGAATTGTTGAAATGAAAAATCTCAATCATGGACCCCACCTAGGCCAATGTAGAAGCTAGAGCCCTAAATTTTGGGAATGGAAGTCATACCTTACTCTTGATCTCTACTCGTTTGACCTAAAATGTGATCTCTCCAAATTTGGGTTCTATGAGATAAACTCTACAATTTGTGACTCATGTTATGATACTCCATAACTGATGATCTATATATAGACCATGATGCTCGATTGTTTGATTCTAGAATGAGAGGGATAGTGTAGTAGTCATATTTTGTTATGAGGGCACTATGGAGTTTTTGTTGTTGAATAGAAAGGCTTAATTTCAATTCTTAACTTGTTTTAATTTTGGGGACAAAATTCCTTTTAAGGTGGGGAGGATGTGATAACCTGGTTTCCCCTTATTCAAATTATGAACATCTTGACTCATTATATGATCTAATATACTCAAAAACCTCCCTCATCCTCAACTTGATGACTTTAAGTCACTTTATGCTCAATGGATGAATTGATTTTGTTGGATATCAAAATCATACCTATATGTGACTCTAATTCAAGTTTTGAAAAAAGTTTCATGATTTTTAATTATCATCAACTTGCAAATAAAATTGAACCACTACAATGAACTCCTATTGCTGTAAAATTTACATCATGTTATATAGGATTCAATTGTGAATCTAACGGTTCAAAAATTGCCTCAATCCGACCCTCATAGCTCAAGATATGGCCAATTGGATATCGCACTTTGATCTTTGATTTAACCTTGTTTTATCTTTTTTTACCCTTATTGGGCCAAATGTGGGGCATGCGGCCCAGAAAAGGGGTGCCCTACTTTGACAGGTTAGCGATCTTTGTGGTTTCTCTACACATGATCTCAGCCCTCCATTATTGTCCCATGGATCTCCCTCCCCGATCTAACGGCTAGGAGGTCATCACCTAACTTTGTCTATATTGTAGCAGTTGCTACGGAAGGCTCCTATTGCAGTGGCCAATGGGTATCAATCATGGATGATTTTGATCAATTGAAACCTATCTCGAATCCACCCCGACCCACTCTATCCTTTCCCTTTCTCTCACGTTCCCTAGCGGCATCTATGCCCTCTTCCTTTCTCCACTTTCTCTGCGGCACCGCCACCACACCCCCTTTGGGCGTTCTTGCCCTAGGGATCCTCACCGAACAGTGAGGATAGAATTAAACTCGCAACCTCACATTGGACCCGGATGATAGGGTCTCGAGATGATCAATCCCTTGGTTTTCCAGTACCGCCTTGCTCTGGTGAGCAACTGTCCGGGCTGCCGCCACAGACAGGACGACCCGCATAGGAGAGTGCAAGAGACGAGTGTCTCGTCCAACTGTTGATCACGATGGAATCATGGTGGACCAAGAGTGGACACCCCAGATTCATGATGAGTCCAGCCCTATCACCCTGTTTCCCTGGTGGTTGACCCGGTCCCTAGACCCCTAGCCCACGCCTCACTGGCATGTCCATGTGGCCCAGGGTGGACCAACACTGGGGCCCCACATCTGTGCCACTCGTGGGTATGACCCTCTCTCTTCCTCCCTCTCTTCTTACTTCCATGCTTGATCTTGCAAATAGCATATCTCCTCCTTCCTTGGGCCATTTTGGTCATGCTATATATGAATCTTTACCTAGATCATGAGGTGTTTCTAATAGGACTGGTTTCAAAATGTAATTTGGCTTATTGTTCTGATGCCTTGCTAAAATTGTTATCTTTTGGTTTCTTCCTTCGTGACTTATGTCATGTAATGCTAAAACTTGTTCCTTTATGCCCCAAATCATGATGCTAGCATTATATCGGTAACTTTATCAACTTGTTATTTCATGGTTCGAAATTTATGCATCCTTGAACCCTAAAATTGACCTAATGTTGCCTTTTTGCCTAATTTGGACCTATATGCAAAAGATACTTTCTTTTATGTTATTACTTGTTCAAGTGTACTTTAAATGTCTATGAATGCTATGAATCAGTAACTTTCACCCTCAAATATAATCATTTTGTATCATGATCCTTCTTGGACCCTAATGATGACCTTGCGACACTTAATGTGTCTTAATATGGCTTTTTGTGATGAATGTTAAACCTTATGCTTTCATTAATCTAAAGTTACTCAAAGATGTCTATGTAGCCTTGGAATCAATATAGTATCATGCCTTGTATCCCTATATGTCTTGTGGAGCATGCTTGCACACTCATGTGTTAAAAAGCCCTAATGTTGACTTGATAACTGATCTAGTATGAATGTTGATAACCAAGTTGCTAATCTTATGAAAACCTTGCTCCTTTGATCACCCATATTATATTATGGTATCAAATCAGTATCTTGGGTATGCTTATGATACCTAACTCAAGTAGACCTCATCTATACTCTAATGGTAACAATCTTGCATGATTATGACTCAAAATGACTAGTTTGACTGTTTGATGCTTACATTTCTTAAATCATGATCACTCCATATAAAATCATGAAACCATAATCTTATGATCCCTAATCTTAGTTGTGATGTGTCACTTTAAGATCTAATGAACCCATAACGTACTATATCACTTGATAATGCCTATGCTTGACCTAGTTGAGATATTTTTAAATCAATAATAGAAGATATGATACCTAGACTTAGGTGACACATCCTACCACCATGATCACAATTATTAAGACATAATCTTGATGATACTAACCCAATTGTATTCACTTGTAATGTCATGATCTCCATGATGATTTAATTGCCAAGATCTAGTCCAACTTGCTATATATGGTTTTCTTAATCAAAGGGTTAATCTTGTACTCTACTCGCAAGGTACACTTACTCTCTTGACCCTTTTATGGTATCAGCTTATTTGTATGTATGCTCGTATGAATGCTTGGCTAGTTAAATACTTGTTTGAGCTACTTATTCCCTACGATTATCATGTTCGTTTTTCTTGAAATATGTTGAAAAAACCTTGAACATAATTAAACTTTTCCATTATACAAACCTAGTGTACCTTCTTGTATTCTCAAGGTAAGGGCATAAGGTTGGGCGTCTGACTTGAGATGTAAAGATAAGGCATACCATGTCGATAAAAGGGTAGCTAATCTTAAGCACCCTTACGGACCCTTCCAATGGGAAGGTGGTCAATGGCCATAATATGTTGTTGAGTATAATGGAAATACACCTAAAATATGCTTTGGATAAAAGAATGTTGTTAGTTGTTCTTGCCTTGTTTGTTCTTCTTTATTATATAATGTTTCTAGCCAAGCAAGTTTTATAGTACTCCTAAATTTTTCACATGCCTTTTCCTAGCATACTTAATGCATTAGCATTAATATTCAAATTTGTAGTTCCAAATGAAGATCCACTGCACTCAAGACTCTAAGCTCTGAAATGAAATACAAATGGGTATCCTTGAATCTAGAAATGGGTACATGTTTCTCTATCCCCTTTTAGTATCTTGCTATGTTTTGTATCACTGCTTTTACATATATATTGCTTGTGTGAAATATTGTGCCATTCTACGAGCGAACACCCCAATATACCTGCCTTTGGCTATGTAGCCATTAAGAGTGTGGAATTGGGGTAAGAAACAGTTTTGTGACAGATACAAAAGTGCATAAATGGAGAATTTGTCCTGACTTCCTTTCTAAGTCTCGCAGATGAAAAGGAGGTGCAAGAGGAAATGAGGATGTAGAAGATGAATCACCAACACCACGAGGGCAGACCAAATAATCACCTTTTTGGTGGGGGGAATTGGGAACAACTCTTAGTTGTGAGAATTTTAGTTTGGACTTCCACACATGGTTGAGATGTTGAAAATTTGGGGAAGTTATATTCACAAAATCAAAGTCAAGTCCATGTGTATAGACTTTTATTTAGTCTTGTCCCATATTTTTGTCTAATATGGTGTGACTATGTAAATTTAAATAGGTTGATGAGATGGAAGAAGGATCATATGTGAGGTAATAGGCTTTCTCTATTATAAAATTATCTTGATGATTGACTAGGGGACTTATAATTGAATATGAATAATGAGGCCACCTGTAAGGAGTGGATCCTATAGGGGATCCACTCCCTATTAAAATTTGAAGAATAGAATCTCCAGTCCAAACACACCTAAAAGGTATGCTGAAGTGGGTGTAAAATTTTCAAATCTTATTAATGGTATTCAAAACAACCAAAGTATAGTAGATGAATAAAAATATAGACTATATACAAACCATCACAAAAGATTAAAAAAGTACATCATAATCTCCCACATAGGGTTTACAGGTGATATACAACATATGGATCTAAGTAGAGCAAAATCTAAATCATATCAAAATTGTCTCCAAGCTTTAACTCCTTAAGATAAGTCCAAGTCTCCATGCCATATCATCCAAGTCTATCATCTAGGGTTGGAAGCATACCCCAACAAAAATAGAAATATAGATAACATCAGCAAAGGCTGAAAAAAGGAAATTGAGCAATATATGGAAATAAAGGACATCAAAAACAAAGGCTTCCCATGAAAGAGAAAAGTACTACCCAAAAGGGCATAAAAGAAAAGAATCACTACCATATGATAAAGAAAATACTTGCCATAATTTAAAATAATAAAATTGTGCCACATAAGCACATATCAAGAATTAGGGCACACAACCCATAACATCATCACCAACCTGCATGCATGTGAGATAAACATAGCACATTATAAAGACTTTGGGGGCCAAGCCTCATAAAGTTGAAATTTGATAGAGATGACATACTGCCAAACTCTCAATATATATAAATTGTGGACCAAACCTCATAAATTTGAAACTCAAGTATGGGGTCACCTCCATCCAAAAAATAATAGGAGCACACTGGCCCAAGCAGGAAATACACATCTTCCTAAAAACCAATGAAATTACACTACTCTAGTCCTACTAAATCACATAGCATGTTTAATGTAGAGGTAAATAGAAAGTATAGTCAGATTATATAAAATTGCCACCACATAAATGACAATATAAACATCCACCTCACAAGTGGGAAAAAGACATCACATGTCATCATATAGAGTTCCATCATGAACAAAGCATAAGAAAAGACCAAGAGAATGTCCAAATATGATCATAAGATCAGTAACAATATAAGGTACTTCACATGAAGCATATTTTTCAAAAGAACAAGATATAGTGTAGGTTAATGTCCATAGGACCAAGAGAAAGAAGAAAAATAGGTTAATTGCTTAAAAGGAATAATAGGAGATGCAAAAAAACATACATTAAGAGAGAGGAAATTAGAAATTGCTCAATATATAAATAATGTGGGATGTAATCATACCTCACATAAGAATCTAAACAGTCCAAAGTCAGTCCTAGATCCAAGGCTAGGTCTTCAAAACCCCTATTATGCATATATGTAGAATTAGGGTTAGGTTTATATTAAATATTCAAAACCCTAAAAATTGTCTTTTTAATAATAGTGAATTAGGTTATCAAAACCATGACATATTTTAGATTATCTTTTTCAGAGCTCAAAACATATGTTATTATATTTTTTTTACTTTTAGAATATTATTTATATATTTTTCAAGTTACTATCTACTTAGATTAATCCATTGAAAAACACCCTTTATACAACATCGGATTTAGGTGATCAAACCATTACCATTAGATAGATCTTATTTTTATGAATTTATTAACTATTTATTTGTATTTTTTTATCAGTAAATAATTTAATATGAATTTTGCAAAATCTAGCAAATTAGAAAATTCCACGTGTATAATCTACCATCCTATTAAAGAGAAGGGACCAAATGAGTTGGCCCAGTCAAAATCGGCCAATTGGCCTGATCAACATCCAGCAAGGTGCCTAACTCAGTAAACCGATCGTGGTGAAAAGACATTTTAGCCCTTGAAGTCATGATCAAACCAAACAGGCAGAGAAAGGGAAGATTAGTGAAAACATTGGCGGTCATCTTCTTCGTTTATCTTGTTCGTGCAAAGGGAACACCAGAACATTGTAGCTCCATCCCAAAGCTCAAAACCCTAAGCAAGGAATCAATGGAACCCCATAGAAAATAGTAAGTGGGGTAACCCCCAACCCCAAGGCAGATTCGACAGTGGAGGCAACCAAATCGAGGCTCGATTAAAAGACCAGGTTGTGCATCAAATCAGAGACTAGAATACAAACACCCAGGTGAAAAGGGAAAAGAGAATTACCAAAAATCTAGTGCATGTGGAGATCAGTTTGCCTCTGATGACTCTACCAAAGCCTCATGGGTGCTCAGGGGATTCTCTCACAGGTCCAGAACTCGATGAGGATCCCAAGGCGATGTCCAGAAATCGACAAAGATGGGGAAATGTTCTGGATAAGAAAGCATTATGTGAGATTGCTATACAAAGATCCCTTGGAGTTTGGTGGAGGCATTGGGACCTATTTATTGGGGTTTGATGCCTCTGCTATGTGCCGAGAAGAGAAAGAAGATAGAAGCAGAGAGAAAATGGAGTAGTAAAGAGATCAGTTTAGTTTGGGGTTTGGCGAGAGAGAACCCTAGTAAAAAAAGAAATTTAGACATTTAGAATTAAGAAAGGAAAATTGGGGCAAAGAAATTAGGAAGCAAGGAAAGATAGAAAGAAAAAAAAATTAGAGAGAGAGGCAGCCGAGAAACTAAATCAAGAAAGAACTTGGTCTTACCCAATCGTGAGAAGAAGGAAAGAGTGCAGGTAGGAGAGAGTACCGCTTCCATTGGATCTAGATCAAACGGCTTGAAATAGGCTCAAGTTTAGGCAAGCTAAAGAAACCACATGACAAAGAAATAATACAGAACTTTAGGAAAACAAAGTGTATTGATTACTAAATGATATATTTTAGATATTTATGGTGTATTTTCTTTCATTTTTTATTTGAGGGTCCAAACGAACTCCAAAATTAATGAAATTTTTCACCTTATCTAACTAAGGCATGTAGATTCTGATTATGTAATTATATTTTCCTTTTGAAGACTTTTGATGCACTAAACAAATCAAAGCTTAGTTTCTCTTTCCTCATGCATTGATGACACCAAGATTATCCAAATTTAATGAAACTTCACCCACAAGTCACATTAAGTGCCTTGGATACAAATTCCCTTAATTTTATATGTTGGAGTTGTTTGTACATTTATTTAATATTTTGCAGGCTTTACACACTTTCTCTCTCCTGATTGCATCTTTTAATCAAATATCCTCCGAAATGAGTAAAAATGCACCCAGAGGCATATTTTAATGTGTAGATTATGAATCTACGATTATTTTCCATTTTTGGAGCCATTAAGATTTTTTTTCATATTTTGAAGGAAAACTCATATTTTCTTTCCTAAATGAAATTAGGGTACTTATTATAGTGCAAATAAAGTGAAATTTGACTCCCAGGTTAATTGGGATCCAAGGAACATGAATTTCACATTAAATTTCTCTTTTGGAGTCTCCTTTTATGAATTATACATATTTGGCTTGTTATAATCATATTTATTATAGTATTATTTCATCATCATTATTATTCGTCTAATTGTGTCCCATATCTTTATATTACAACCAAAAGAATTATATATCATTCTTGTGTACAAATTATTATGAAATCTATGTTTATATCATGTGACATATTTTCTGTGTCCATTATAGGCCTAAACCTAATGTGAGAATATTATGTTACATTATGGAAATTTATACATTAGCTCATTAGGGCTATACTAAACATCTTTTTTAGATCTAACTGCAACCTTGTTTGGCTAAGTCCAAAAGGTCAAAGTTCTATGGTAGGGTCCAATATCTAGCATGTTACATCACTCCACCCCTTGAAAGGATTTCGTCCTCAAAATCTGTTGATCCAAACATCATCAACCAACTAATATCCACCCCTTAAAAGGTTTTACCTAACAACAACAAGGTACTATGGACACTTATGCATATTTTAGTTGTGAATATTCTAGAGGTTCATGTTGTTCATGTATCCAAGTAAAGTCATACCATCTAGGGTTGAGCTTTAGGTCCTTGTGTCTTTAACCTAACAACCTTAAGATCCAAAAAGTCATAGGGTACAAGGGTAGGTCAACTAACCTTTATTACAAGACATATTTTCCCAGTCATCACTCCATCATCCTAACTAGGGTTTTTAGGATAACTAATTCTAGGGTTTCACTACTAAAAGATCTTCACAGTGACTTAGTTCAAGAAAACACCGAAAAATCAGAGAATTTTTTTTTACATATAGTAGTACAATGAAAATAATTTTTGTTGATAAGAAACATTAGAGGTAAAACAAAGATGCTACCAAAATAGATGTGATAAACCAAGTCACAATTCCATAATAAGATCTCTTCATTCCACTAGTACCTCATCCTCAAAACATGACTCCATACTCAAGTAAAACCTTATTGCATCTGAAGATACATATCACCATAGTCCTATATGGTAGGGTAAGATCACCTAGAACCTTAACACATTAGGGTCTACTAAACATGGTTCCAATGCAAAATGTATGACCCTAAATCGGCCTTTCATCATCTCATGAAAAACATAGGTCAATTCTAGGGCAAACATGTCACTTAAAGAGAACTATGTAAGGCAAGGGTTCTAATTAGGGAGACAAAATTGAAATAGTCAGATTCTGACTAGCATGGGATATGATACCATGCAGAGTGAGATCCTATAGGGGATCCACTCCCTATTAAACATTTGAAAAATAGAACCTCTGGTCCAAAAACACCTAAAAGGTATGCTGGAGTGTGTGTAAATTTTCAAATCTTATTAATGGTATTCAAAACAACCAAAGTATAGTAGCTCAATAAAAATATTGACTATATTCAAATCATTACAAAATATTACAAAATTACATCATAATCTCCCACATAGGGTTTACATGTGTTATACAACATATGGATCTAAGTAGAGGGAAATATAAACAATATCAAAATTGTCTCCAAGCTTTAACTCCATAAGATAAGTCCAAGTCTCCATGCCATATCATCCAATTCTTTTACCTAGGGTTGGAATCATACCCCAACAAGAAAATAAATATTGATCACATCAGCAAAGGCTGGTATGTGCATACTAAAAAGGAAATTGAGTAATATATAGAAATAAAGGACATCAAAATTAAAGGCTTCCCATGAAAGAGAAAAGTACTACCCGAAAGGGCATAGAAGAACAGAATCACCATCATATGATAAAGGAAATACTTGCCATAATTTAAAACAATAAAATTGTGCCACATAAGCATATGTCAAGAATTAGGGGACACAATCCATAACATCTTCACCAACCTGCATGCATGTGAGATTAGCACAGCCCTAGAACAATATAAAGAAAATGGTGGACAAGCCTCATAAACTTGAAACCTAATAGAGATGACATACTACCAAACTCCCAATATATATAAATTGTGGGATAAACCTCATAAATTTGAAACTTGGGTATGGGGCCACCTCCATCCCAAAAATAACAGGAGCATACTGCCCCGAGAAGGAAATACACGTCTACCCAAAAACCAATGAAATTACAATACTCTAGTGCTACTGAATCACATAGCATGTTTAATGTAGAGGCAAGTAGAAAGTATAATTAGATTATAAAAAATTGCCACCACATAAATGAAAATATAAACATCAACCTCACAAGTGGGAAAAAGACATCACATGTCATCATATGGAGTTCCATCATGAACAAAGCATAAGAAAAGACCAAGAGGATGTCCAATTATGATCACAAGATCAGTAACAATATAAGGTAATTCACATGAAGAATATTTTTCAAAAGAACAAGATATGGTGTAGGTTAATGTCCATAGGACCAAGAAAAATAAAAAATAGGTTAATTTCTCAAAAGGAATAATAGGAGATGAAAACATAATTAAGAGAGAGGAAAGTAGAAGTTTCTCAATATAGAAATAATGTGGGGTGCAATCATACCTTGCATAAGAATCTAAACAGTCCAAAGTCAATCCTAGATCCAAGACTAGGTCTCCAAAGCACTTATTATGCATATATATAGAATTAGGATTAAGTTTACATTAATTATTCAAAAACCCTAAAAATTGTCTTTTTAATATTAGTGAATTAAGTTATCAAAACCATACTATATTTTAGATTATCTTTTCTGAGTTTAAAACATATTTTTTTATATTTTTCTGACTTTTAGATTATGAGTTATAAATTTTTTAAGTTATTATATTCTTAGATTAATCCATTGAAAAAACCCTTTATAAAACATTAGATTTAGGTGGAAAAATTGTAAAATTAGATAGATCTTATTTTTCTAAATTTATTGACTACTTATTTGTATTTTTATTATCAGTAAATAATTTAATATGAATTTTGCAAAAACTAACAAATTAGAAAATTCCACCTATATAATCTATCATCCTATTAAAGAGAAGGGCCCAGATAAGTTAGCCCTGTCAAAACCAGCCAACTAACCCGATCAACATCCAGCAAGGTGCCTAACTCAGCAAACAGATCATGGTGAAAAGATGTTTTAGCCTTTGAAGTCGTGATCAAACCAGACAGGTAGAGAAAGGGAAAATTCATGAAGAATCGGCGATCATCTTCTTCGTATATCTCATCCATGCGAAGGGAACACCAGAAAAATTTATCTCCATCCCATAGCTCAAAACCCTGAGTAAGGAATCAATGGAACCCCAGGGAAAGTAGTAAGTGGGGTAACCCCCAACCACAAGGCGGATTTGACAGTGGAGGAAACCAGACCAAGGCTTGATTGAAAGACCAGGTTGTGCATCAAATAGGAGACTAGCATACACACGCCCAGGTGAAAAGGGTGAAGATCATTACAAAAATCTAGTGCATGTAGAGATCGGTTTGCCTCTAATAGCTCTACCAAAGCCTCCTGGGTGCTCAGGGGATTCTCTCATAGATCCAGAACTCGCCGAGGATCCCAAGGCGACGTACAAAAATCAGAAAAGATGGGGAAAGTTGCTAGATGTGAAATCAGTCCATGAGTTTGCTAGATAAAGGTCCCTTGGAGTCCAACAGAGGCATTGGGACCTATGTATTGGGGTTTAATGCCTCTGCTCTGTGCCAACAAGAGAAAGAAGATAGAAACAGGGAGAAAATGGAGTAATAAAGAGTTCATTTTAGTTTGGGGTTTAGAAAGAGAAAACCTAGTAAAAAAATGAAATTGAGATGTTAGGAATCGAGAATGGAAAATAGGGGAAAAAGAAATCTGGAAGCAATGAAAGATAGAAAGAAAGGAAATTAGAGAGAGCGGCAGTCGAGAAACCAGATCAAGAAAGAACTTGGTCTTCCTAAACGCGAGAAGAAGGAAAAAGCACAGGTAGGAGAGAGTATCGCTGTTGTGGGATCTAGATCCAAAGGCTCGAAACATGCTGGAATTTAGGCAAGCTAAAGAAATTGCATGACAATAAAATAATACGAAACTTTAGGAAAACAAAGTGTATTGATTACTAAATGATATATTTTAGATATTTATGGTGTATTTTCTTTCCTCTTTTATTTGATGGTACCAACGAACTCCAAAATTAATGAAATTTTGCACCTAACCTAATCAAGGCATGTAGATTTCAATTATGAAATTAGATTTTCCTTTTGATGACTTTTGATTCACTAAATAAATCAAATTTTAGTTTCTCTTTCCTCATACATTAATGACATTAGGATTATCCAAATTTAATGAAACTTCACCCATAAGTCATATTAAGTTCCTTGGATACAAATTTGCCTTAATTCTACATGTTGGAACTGTTTGTACATTTATTTAATATTTTGAAGGTTCTACACACTTTCTCTCTCCTGATTTCATCTTTTAATCAAATATTCTCCAGATTGAGTGAAAATTCACCCAGAGGCATATTTTAATGTGTAGATTACAAACCTGATATTATTTTCCACTTTTGGAGCTAGTAAATATTTTATATCATATTTTGAAGGAAAACTCATATTTTCTTTCCTAAATGAAATTAGGATATTTATTATAGTGCAATTAATGTGAAACTTGAATCCTGAGTTAATTGGGATCCAAGGAACACGAATTTCACATTAGATTTCTATTTTGAAATATCCTTTTATGAATTATAACATTTTTGGCTTGTTATCATTATATTTATTATAATATTATTTCATCATCATTAATATTCATCTAATTGTGTCCCATATCTTTATATTACAACCAAAAGAATTATATATCATTCTTGTGCATAAATTATTATGAAATCTCCATTTATATCATGTGACATATTTTATGTGTCCGTTATATACCTAAGCCTAATGTGAGAACATTAAGTTACATTATGGTAATTTATACATGTCGTAGCTCATTAGGGTTATACTAAACATCTTTTTTTAGATCTAACATCAACATTGTTTGGCTAAGTCCAAAATGTTAAAATTCTAGGGTAGGGTCCAAGATCTAGTATGTTACACCACCACACAAACCCACTATGCCCAAGATGATGCAGCCCTCCCACGATGTTATCTAATAAATCACAATCCTGGTTTTGCAAACACATGTTACTGAAATATCTCTGGGTTGAAATCTCAGGGAATCAATAAATAAATGAATAATGAAACATTGGGACTATTTGTCAACATCTATAATTCATGATTTTAATGTTCATTGGAATTAAATTAGGGTAATGAACAAGATGTCATACTATATAGATAGTGGAGGTCTAACCATGCAATTCAGCTTCACTATTTTGATCAAAAGTTTCACATCCATACATATATATTTCACAAATTACCATTCCATGCACCTTTTAAGCCAGTTAAGATCACATTTTCTTGTAATTAATACAATCACTAACCACTATATGTAACATTAAACTAAATACATTTAGACCAAATCCATTTTGTTTTTGTAAGGGCAATCGAGATTGTTTGAGTGATTTCATTTATGGGGAAACCAAAGTTATGGAGAAAAGTATAATTTTACATGTTCTACTAACATAGAATATAGTGTAGAAAATCCTTTTTAAAAGGTAACTCCATTCATGTTTATAATATGTCCATTAGAGCTTCATAGTCTTCAACATTCATTATAATAAAAATGCATTGCATATCTAGATTTAATAGTAATCTTCAACTATGTCAATTTAATATAAAAGATATTTGTACAATTTGATCAACAAAGAAAGTTCATCGTCTATATACCATTATGATTGATATGGTATATTTTGAGTATAGATTGTTTATTAATAAATTGGTAAATTAGAAACAAATTAGGGCATGTTTGGTTGGGTGTAGTTGGATGTCAAACTATGAAATGGATGTGTATTTTTAGAAAAAAAATGATAGCTTCTAGTCCGCCTACATCTTGCCAAACACCACCACTAAATTCTTCAAATAAACAAGAGGTAGCATTGCAACCAATCATAGTATAACTTCTTAAAGTGCAATAAGATCACCCTTAGGCACACATAAAATATATGTACACATGTTGTAGTAGTACACATATTACAAAAATTCACACTATATGCTAGCAATCATAAAAAGATGTAGTTAATCAAATATAGGGGGTTGTTTAAAAATAATATAGAAACATAATTCACATATCATGTCATCATACAAAAAATAGACGATCAATTACAAATATATATGATTTTGCGTGTTTATCAAATTTATAAAAAAAACTTTATAAAGGACATGAAATACCACTACTCACCAACTCAATCAATTCACAGAACTTGTCGTCATATGCGGATTGTCGTAGATAAAGGTATCTCTAATTATAGCCCCTCTGGCATGTACAATATATCTCTTGTCACCATCCCCATAGTGTATGAGACAAATGTATGCATTTTGATTAGGGTGGTATTCTATGGTTATAATTCCACCTGATATGTCTTTTTCATTCCGTTGAAAATTGATTTTACGATATAGACGTTCTTTTTCTTGTCAATATATAGATCTCTTTACTTGTATGACTTAAATGTCATGTATTTATCGAAAAAGTGATTTGATTGATGGGATTTGGTAGGCATTGAAGAATCCGTACATGAAATCTTAATGAATTTGAAAGAAATTGTATTAAGAAGTAATTTGTATGTAGTTTGAAATGCATTCATTTACGTAAAAGGTGTTATTTTTATAGGAATTACAAAAAGGATTTGTTAGTAGTTAGTAAAAAAAAAATCATTTGACCTTATTATGTCTTAATTTTCTAATGTCTTTAATAATTCATAATATAAAAATTCATAAAAGAATTTTTTATATTATGAAAATATTTTCTTTAGTCAAAGATGTCACTCCAAACTGATTTTTGATCATCAAATTCTTCTGACGCAATTGTCAGGTAGCAAGGTCGAGCGACTTTCTTTTTTGTTTTTGGCCGTGCTAAATTGTATGAATTCTATTTTTACAAATAATTGCTCAATATCCAAGTGGGCTTACAAATTTGATCATGATCAAATGCTTTTTGGATTGTCTCTTGGCATGTAATAGTTGTCTCCATCTACAATTTCTCAAATCTTCTTAATATAAAGAATTTTCTTGTTACTAATATAGTCTAGCCTCTGTTCTTCCTTAGATTCCTTATATAACTCTGATAGTATTATGGATCTGGATTAATGCAAAGGAAATGAATGCATTTCTATAATTTATGTTGTGGAATCAAAGCCATTTATCAAGCAGAATTCTTTTATTTTACTATGAATATATAAAAAAAATAAAAACAAGATTAATTAACTGCATGGATAAGCTCACACCAACCTATTCATTTTGCATCCAATTTGAAATTTTTCTGGGGAGGTATTGACGTGGAATATTTCCGCACTACAAATTCCTTAGGAATGGAATTCCTAGAGTTTACCAAAACAGACATGTAATAATTACCACCCACAAGCGTACGGGTCTTATCACAATACAATTAGGGACTGAACCCAAGGGACAATGTTATTAAGAAGTATCTAATCAAAGTAACTTAGAAAAAACAAGTATTTATCACAAAAGTTGAGATTGGTTTGATTAATCTAAGGTTGCGAAAATAAAAAGAGCTAGATTAAGGTTCTAGCTATCAACGGATGGAAACACTAGGGTAGAACTGGGTTCCACTGCCACAACTCGAATCTATGCAATCATTCAAATCCAAACTTGTATAAAGATATAATTGGAGTTATGCAAGTTTCCCCTTTCCGCGTAAGAAACTTGCATAAGTAGATAGCCTTGTAAGCTTGATGTCTCGTTACTTACGAATCCTCTATCCACTACTCCAGATACTTTCCGTCGGAAGTTCTCATCAGGGTGTTAACTAAAGGTAATCAATATTCAAATCTTAAATGTTAAAGTTCTCACGGTAAAAGATTTTAACAAATCACATAAAGCGGGTGATCAATCCACAAGACATGCAGTAAACAATTAGATATGAATTATATGAGTTCATACAAGAATTAGAGTATGAATGAAATTGCAAGAATCGGGTAGTGGGGATAGTCCCACACTCTAGTGAAAAGACTACTCTCTCGACATGGCAAGATTAATGTCACTATAATAGGAAGAGGACATCATCATGGTCATGATGGTGGTGGAAGAGTCTCAATGTGGTGTGCGGAGATTGACTTCCTTCTTCCTTTGTCTTCCACGAACTAACCCTGGCTTGCAGCGGAAGCAAGGGAACGAATAATAGCTCGGGGTAGAGATCAATCGTCCAAGAAGGTAGATCGATTTTCTGGAGTTGTAGATGAAGGAGATATAACGATCTCTACTTGAGGTTGATAGAAGTCACCAAGCTAGGTCGATAGAACTAGCTTGGTTGATAGGTCTCGTCTATGCTCTAATCTCAGCGGCAACCTTTCAGCATTTTATCTCTAAAATTTTGAGATGAGTTGTGTGACTAGCACTAGAGGCCTATTTATAGGGTCAAAGATGTCGACCTCTTTCCATCCACGTCGACCATTTGTTTTCAGTGTACGGGTATGTCAGTCGATGGCTTTTGGACTTTTGGTCATCATCTTGGAGGTCGACGGGACTGTGGACCTTGAGGGTCGACAAGACTGTCAGTTGAAGTTGTGGTTGTCGATGAGAGTTTTGATAACACTGTGTCGGTGACTTGATTTCTTGTCAATTTCATGGTTGATGATGAGAAAATGTTGTGTCGAATGGGAAGGAAGACTAAGAAGATACATGCATGCCCGAATGAGTATGTGTAATTTCAAAGGGACCATGCCAATTTCTAAGATTGTCCAAAATGTGGGGCATTAAGGTGTAAAATGACAACTTTGGGGAAGTCCAAAACTGGCTCTCTTGCCAAGGTGATGTGGTATCTACCTATAATACCACACTTCAATGCTTATTTGCCAATACCTTGGATGCGGAGAATTTAAATTGGCATGTAGAGAAAAGGAAAATAATGATGGGATCCTAAGACATGCGTCTGTTTCCCCACAATCGAAGAAGATTGATTTATTGTACCCTAAATTTTGTGAAGAAGTAAGAAATATAAGACTTTGGATTTGTATCGATGGGATAAATACGTACGGCACATTGAGTAGCCAACATAGCACTTGGCATGTTATGGTTTTTATATACAATCTTCTTCCTTGGTTGTGTATGAAAAGTAGGTACGTCATGTTGTTGTTGTTGATATCAGGCCCTAAAAAACATGGAAATGATATCGATGTTTATCTTGAACCTCTGATTGATGACTTAAAGAAACTCTAGGGAGAAGGTGTGATGACCTATAGATATTTTGTTTGCATGCTATGTTGTTTTGCACTATTAATGACTTTCTAGCATATGGAAAATTATCTGTATATAGTGTAAAAGGATCCAATGCATGCCCTATATGTGAGGAGAACACTGATTCGATACAACAAAAACATGGCGGTAAGATTGTATATATTGTTCCCTGAAGGTTTCTTCTACAAATTCATTCTTACCAAAGGTTACACAAAGCAATCAATAGATTGAGTGAGGAACATAGTGCCCCTAAACGTATATCAGGGGAGGTTGTTTATGAAAGAGTAAAAATTTTTGTCAACGCATTCAGTAAGGGATCAAATGTACTATTCCCACATAAAGTGACAAATATTTATACAAGAAGAGGTCAATATTCTGGGATCTTCCTTATTGGAGTTCTTTGGTAGCTAATCATTGTATCGATGTCATGCATGTTGACAAAAATGTATTTGATAACACCATTGGTACTATGTTGAATATGTGAGGTAAGACTAAAGTTGACATTAAATCTAGAATCGACCTACGTGAAATGGGCATAAGGAGAGAATTAACAATAGAAGTTAGTAGTGATTGAAAAACATATTTACCTCCTACTTGTTACACCTTGTCTATAAGGGAGAAGAAAACTTTTTGTGAGTACTTACCTAATGTTAAGGTACCAAAGGGAGACTCTTCCAATATCTGTAGATTGATATCAATGAAGGAAATGAAGCGGGTAGGTCTTAAATCTCATGATTGTCACACTCTAATTAAACAAATATTGTCTGTGGAAATTCGATCTATAATGCCGAAGCATGTATGGTTTGCAATCACCAAGCTTTGTTTCTTCTTCAACACTCTATGTGGAAAAGTTATTGATCCTGAGAATCTCAATTAGTTGCAAACAAAAGAGGTCATTACCTTGTGCCAACTTGAGATGTATTTTCCTCCATTCTATATTATGGTACATCTTGTTGTCCATTTGACTAGGGAAATGAAACTATTGGGACCACTTTTCTTGCATTAGATGTATCCTTTTGAACAGTATATGCGTACTTTTAAAGGTGATGTTCGAAATTGTTATCAGTCTGAAGGGAGTATTATTGAGGGTTATTGTCTAGGGAGGTGATGGACTTTTGCAATGACTTTCTGAGTTGTAATGAAGCCCTTGGAAATTAAAAGAATATTGAGGACTATTCCGACAAAGGGACTTTAGGAGCACGAGTGGAAGTAATCAATCGTGAGTTGTGGGAACAAGTACACTTGTTTGTTTTCCATAACATCAATGAAGTGAGTATTTATATCAGCGAACATACCAATTTCATTAAGACAAAATATCCTTGAACCATTATAATGTGGCTTGCTAGAGAGCATAATAAGTCATTTATTAGGTGGCTTGAAGATAAATTCTTACGTCATCTATCTCAAACACCAAATAATGTTGCTGAAAATATCAAATGCCTCACCTTTAAACTAAAAATGAATGTTATGTCTTATGAAGAGTTGGACATAAATGGATTTGCATATTACACAAATCGTCAAGATGATAAGAATGTCATCCAAAATAGTGGAGTCACCCTTCAATCATCTTTATTGTATTTTTCTAGTGTGAAGGATAAGAATCCACGTGAAGGTAAACTATCATATTATGGTGTCATTGGAGACATATGGGAGTTTGACTACATAGATTTCAGAGTTTTGATCTTTAGGTGTAATTGGCTTGATAACACCAAAGGAGTTGTAGTGGATGAATTGGGTTTCACATTAATAAATTTTGAAAAGATTGGCGAGAAGGATTAACCATTCATAATGGCACCACTAGAGAATAAAGTATTTTATATCGATCATCTTGCAAATGAAAATTGATCAGTTATTCTTCATGGTAAAAGGTATTTCATTACGGATCCTATAGAAGAATAGGAGTACTATGACTATGATGACTCCAGTTAATTCTTAGTTGGCTTGCCAACACCAAATGTCAATGCTAACACTGATTTATATATGCATGGAGATCACACATAAGGAATGTTAATTGATCCAAGATCCAATCAATATTAGAGACATGTTTTTATTTTTTTCAAATGTTATATGTGCATTTTACATTCTTAATTGCTTAAATTTCATCATTTGACTTTTTGTAAATGTTATGACATTTTTAAGGTGGCATCTGACCGTGAGGATGATTACCATGAGGATGAGCACCACGACGATGACATTGGAATAAGTTGAATAATTTTATTACATATATGTACATTTTATAATGTCTATAACATTTACAAGTTACATTTTTATGACTTATATGTGTTTCTTGTCAATTTTAGCATGTTGACAATTTGCACCCTAAGGATGTACACCAGGGGGATCTTGTTGAGCCTGTTGAGCATCTTCATGAGCGTGCACGTCAAAGAGGCATCACCATGACGAACAAGTTAGCAGAGAAAAGGGGTAAAGGACCAAAGTTGGTCGTTCAATTTGATGATCAAGGAAATCCTATTGGGAAGAATCACAATTCTTCTATGCAATATCTAGGGGTTCTTACTCATAGAAAATCAAATATAAATGTAGAATCTTTGCATAAAGTTGATCAAGGAATGAAAGACTTAATATGGAAGAACCTATTTTTGATATATAATAATTTTTAAAGATATTCACAATTTTGGTTTTAAGAATGTTACATTAAGTATATGAAAATTTCTAGATCATATTTGAACTTGATGAAAAACTACATCGTAAAAAGGTGATGCAATGTTGTGGGAGGGTACTAAGGAATTATAGGACAAATATGACATGAGAATACATATTGAATGAGAACAACAAGAAGAAGAAACCACCCACTGATGGAACTATCTTGACCCAAAGGTATGTGACGCATTTGTCTCCAAGAGAAAAACTGATGAATTCAATGTATTAAGCCTCCTCAATTAGAATACATTCTTTTGAATTTATTGTATTATGTATTCAACATATACTTTGGATTAACCAGGCTTTGAGCATTACTAAAAAAGAAAGGTGTGCAAATAATATGAACAACCACAAGCTTGGTCCAGGTGGCTATGCAAAGCTTCGCCAACAAAGACTGTAGGCGTCTTGTTCTCAGTATCCTACTCTTGGGACTATTGAGTCCTCTACTACTGGTGCATCTCTACCTTGCCACGGTCTGTAGATAGATGAGAGGAAAATCAAATCAGGAGATATACCCAATCCTACAACCACTAAGGTGGATGCAAAAATGATAAAATTCAACTCTCCGAGCAATTACTATTGATGATTGTTATGTTTTACCTTGATCTTAATTGTTATGTTTTACTTTCCAATTAATATTAATGATGATTAGCGGGATCTCTACATGTAAAGTAAATAAGGCAAGTTCATCCCTGAGGGCACAAGGGATGAATTGATAGTTTCTCTAGGTAATCTACAACATCCTGGCTGTGTTAGGGCTATTGCAACTGGTGTCGGTATAAGATACTTCTTTGGGCGATCTGTGCATAAGCACAAATTTATCTAGAAAGGAGGATGCTCAAAATAGAAGTTACAAGAGATGATTACAAAGGGAATAGAGGAATCAATGAGATAGTATCATGCTTCTCATTCAACTCCTCAAATGGTACCTATGACGCCCTGCTCTTAATATGAATGGACCCCCTACGACAGAGGTGGTTGGGTGTAATCTCGTGGACCCGCTAACTAGCATGTTTGTTTTAAGTTTTTTTGTGATATTATAGTCTTTCAAAATGATTTGTATAATTATATATATATATATATATATATATACATACATATATATAACACTACATACAAATTTGTAGGGGTTGAGGCCATGTTGTCTTTTATTAGAAGGATATGTTTTTGCACTGGGAGAAACTTACCCACCCCTTGTAGGTGACATGATTCATGGTGCTCCAATGCCCGCTGATGCGGTTCACGTGACACCAAGGCTTGTCTATGATGCTTGGATGCAGACTGCACTTCCATATGGCCACCCCCACCATGACGGGATAGGTGATGCAAAAGGTGATGTGGTTGTATGGCCCAAAGTTGGAGTTGTATATACTGATGTATGCTAAATTTACATTGTGTTTGTATCTATATATAATTGACAACTGATATGAGAATATATATGCAAGGCACATCACCTAAGAACCCCCCCCCACAACTAGTCCTTCACTTCCTCCTTAAGATGTTTAATTACTCGGTTGGCTTAAAAAAGACCTATTTTACTCGCTAGGTCCTAATTGCATGGGGTTGGCAGTATGGATAGGAAACTTTAAAGATGGGTCTCCTATGTGGTCCATATTAAGGAGGACGTTGTAGGTCAACTGATGATACTAGTATAGTTTTGCAAGATGTTGTGAAGATGATTACTTATTCTTGGTTGAATACATATGTGATAGAACTTCAGATATAGTGAGATATTATGGCTAAATACCTCTTTTATATATGTTGATCCATTTTCTTATATATTAATGCATACATGGTATACATTTTGCAGCTGCTTACATAAAGTGTGTATAAAATTTGCACTACCCCATGTGGCATTTCTAGTTCATATTGGGTTTTGAGGGAGACAGAGAAGGCAGCGGAAACAAAAATGTTCTTCTCCCTAAACCCAGAATAAAGGAATCGCATCAACGTCTATACATTAGGAAGGATGGTTTGTAAAGACATACCTTGTCCCGAGGCTTGCTCGATGACGTTACCTGCGACTTGCACGGTCTTCACCTCCAGTCTTGGACGGTGTCTGTGCAGCTCCTGGTCTCACCGGGTATATTGGGATTGACAACTGTCCTCTGAGCGGCAGAAATCTCCCGCCTCTATAGTAGTCCACACGGACCACTTAGAACTCCGATCGCCTTATCGCACAAGGCACCAGAAGGAGTCGCACCCTCCTGTCGGTGTACTAGTCATCGACACACTCTCCTACAACCAGTCGCTTTTCTATAGTTGTCTTTACCTTGCTGTGCCTCCCTTATCGGGTAGCACTGGCTCGGGCTCTCTCGGTTACCACAACCAGAGAGAACGACAACTTTGCAGAGCAACTGATGTTCTGAGTCATTGTTCTGTGAGAAGCCCCCAATACCCCTATATATATAGGAGGGTCATGGGATAGGGTTCTCTACCTTGGGCTATGTGGTATTAAAGCAGGAGTAGAAGGATTCGAGATTTTCCACAAAACAACCAACTGTGCCAACTGAATCGATCATTTCAAGCATGAAATGGTTGGTTGGGGACCTGAGATGATCGGTTCACACCTGAACTGATCGGTTGGGGCACCTGAGCTGATCGGTTGGGGCACCTGAGCCGATCGGTTCGTGGTCCTGATCAGTTCCTGATTGACTTTTCCTCTTTTGTTTCAAATTGATTCAAATACCAATCCTTGTTCCAATCAAATTGGACAAGTGAAACGAAGAGAAATATCTTGCCAACCTAACTTTCCCAACTCGCTCGTTTGGACCAGTTGAGCCGATCAGTTCAACCCTTGAACTGGTCATCTCAACTCTCCTGAGCCGATCGGTTCATCACATGAGCCAATCGGTTCACCAAGATGAGCTGATCGGTTCATCATATGAGCTAATCGGTTGGGAGCGCAGACTGTGCAAAATCAGTCAATTGCAGTTTCAATCAATCTGATACTCTAATCAATCGGTCCAACACTTTGAACACTATGATATTGAGCTATCAATTGATTAAGTGTTTAATTGAACTACTAAACTCCTATAGTAATCAATCTAAACATAATTTGTGTATAAAACTCCTCTTCTAGGTTAAATCCTATGTGTGTGACCCTGCAAGCCCATTTCACATTGGCAGTGAAAGTCCATAACACTTATGACTTCACAAGCAAAGAGCGGTGCCTAGTCGCACATCAATACTACCCAAGTGAAAAGGAAAGTTGGAGAACAACTTTCAATCCTACAATCCATGAATGGTGTTACAGTGAATGTATAATTCCTTTGTCACTGATATCCCGAATGAACTCAAGGCATGGAACAATCATCTTGTCAACATTCATTCACTTTCTTGATCACAGAGTAGATTGGAGGAGATATGTATGATATCAATATCACATACTGATTCACACATGCATGCGCACGCCTATCTCAATCCTACTCATCAAGTGGCCATGGATATCAAACTCCCTCAGGAGGGACAAATCCCATATCTATCACTTACCCCTCAAAAGCCCCATGTGTCAAAGCCACCCAATCATCACCTTTATAACAACCCATATTTCAGGACTATGTTTGATGATGTGAAAGTGTACCCAATGACATGTGTTGAGTGTAGTGATTTTAGGTCAAAGAATCACACTTACCACCATCACTATGAGAACTGACTGTGACTACCATGTCATGGTTCCATGTGTCAATCTCACGGTGGGTCTATCTGGTATACTTGTTCTCTAACAAGTACCTATGTGTTTGGTTTGATATCTCCATATCATGACTAATGAGATTCTGTCATCAACCAACACCACAATCTAGTCTTGTGTGTCATTGTTGTCTATCTACCTTCCGTAATTACATCTGACTAGGGACATAATAAGAATGTACAAACTCTTAACATCTGTATGATCTCATCATTTAGGTCCTCAACCTGAAAGCATACGTCATTGAGTACTGTCATTCTCTAGACATTCAATATGTTCTATCATTATCTCATATGACTGAATAAGAAAGAATTGGAAGCTTGCCTTTGACGTTTATCAAATCAATCTTAATGTATCCCACCAATCATCCCATGATTGGCTCTCAGGGCATACATACCAATAGTTCCATCATTGATTATCTATTTATGTAAAGACTCTATATCTGTTACTGAATACTACTCTACCATATTTAAATATTTTGATAATGTGAAAAAGAGTGTGATTATAGCTCCTTCCAATGTTGAGTAAGTTTCAGTTACTTTGCTTATAATTTTGACTTAAGAATTACATTTCATTATGGATTTTGAGTTTTCTTTTGTTTGTCCTCTTTTCACTCAGGAATAATCATTGGGTGTTGTTGGTTATTGTCCCCCATATGCTAACTACATATTATCTAGATCCTAAGGGTGTGACCAAGTAGACAGTGGGGGACACAAAATGAAAAAAACATTATTCACATGAGTAAATGTTTATATCCATTAATTTATATTAATACATGAGTATTTACTAATGCAATTTAACGTGTTACGTTAACGTATAGGGGTATAAAAAAATCAGAAAGGTTTGAGGAAAGGTGGATAAGAAAAATAAAGCGTAAAGTTGGAAGAATATTGAGGTAGTTTTTCTGACTCCAATACATATTTATGCCAACTATGATTACTTTTATTTATTAACATTTTGTATGGTGGTAAATTTATCGTGCCCTGTACAAGACAATGTTTGGGCATGCACATAGTATGTGATGCAATATATGGACATGATTTCCAGAGAGGGGGTACTAGACATCGACTACACACAAAATGTAATCTACATACAGTCTTGATCATCATAAGTAAATAGTCTAATTTGACAATATGAAAATATCAAATCAAACTCTTTAATTATGCCATTCTCTTTGTTGCTATTTGACACGACAAAGCCCTATATGACAAAAAAGCTAGATGAGATGTGAGAAAAATGCACAATCCTTCGTTAAGAAAGTCAACTTTGATTTTTTTTGGGATAAAATATGAGTTTTCTATACTTTGATATCATTATTTTTATAAATGTGGTGCTTATGACTTCTTAAAACTTTAAAATTGATGCGAGTAAATTATTGGTGCATATGTGAATGATGAATATATACATGTGTGTGAATGAATGTGAAGATGAATGAATATAATGAGAATTGCATTTCTACATGTCATGCAAATGGAATTGGTGCATAAGTGAATGATGTATATATACACATGTGTGAATGAATGTGAAGATGAATGGATACAATGAGAATTATATTTATACATGCCATGAGAATGGAATTGTAGAATGGATCTTGTATGTCAGTCAATTGTGTGTTTGTTATTGATGGTTTTGTAGGTTTGTTGGCTTGTTGATAAGTTGAACACAGGATGGAGCCTACACTTCTAATGAATTACATGTTCTCTATCCTGCTGAATAGCTAGACATCAGGTTTGTTTTCCTGCTATTAAAAAAACATAAATGTATTGTCGATTGTTCCAACAAAATCGACATTGTAGGTCTTAGTCATCGATTTGAAACCAAAAATTGACGTTATAGGGCTATTCTAAAACGGTCATGTTGGCCAGTGTGGTCATGCTACCAACTGACTTGTGGCATCAGTTTAGATGCTAAACCGAAAACATAGTTCATTTGTATCTTTTGTTTGAACATAAAAACTGATGATACAAAAACCTCTATCAGTTAAAATGTGACCTAGTTTAGTAGTGAAATGTCGGTTGTTGTACCAAAATCGACGACACAATTGCTTAGCTATGTCAGTTTATTTACTCATAGCAAGTGATGTTGGATCTGAGTCGTCGATTTACACGTCCACAAAAAACTGATGTTGTAGGCACTTATCTGTAGTGTCACTCACTTAGGTGTTGTTACAAAACTGACGGTATATGACTATTTTAACCGGTATTAGAGGCGATATGTACTAGTAGAGACTGATCCACCTTGGCATGGGAATTAGTTGACAGATTTTCTCCCAGTTATCCATATGGACCAGTTGAGCATGGCTTAAGTATCACATGTGCCACTATTGGGAGTACTAGACACACTGGATGTGGTCTTATAGTATCTTGGTGGTTGGAGATATGAGGACGTAAACATCTTTCCTAGCGGGGCTATAGAGAGTGAGCGAGGTGATAGTAAAGTGCCCTCCCAACTGTGTCTCCCTCAATAGCACCAATTCTTGAGCCTGATGCATTGATGAATGCATATTCATCCCAGTTTTAGCTGCATTATGAGTCTAGTTTAGCATTCACATCTCTTGATTTTCACAAGAAACAACTTTGTTTCAATCTACTTAGGGTTTTACAATAATTTGTAGGAATTTGATACCTTTCTTGACTCCCCTTGCAGGTTTGTAGTTTTATCACTCTACATGGGGGTCCTGCTGCCTCTGATCGAAATGAATTTTGAGCACCTCGAGAAGGCAGATCAATCAACAATTTTTGTGTCTAAGGTCAAAATTTACCCATTGATCGACTTGCCAATCAACCTTCAAATATTTTCATATTCAATCCATCGACCTCAATGATTGACAGCTCCATTGACCTTCAAGGTCGATGATCTGTTGACCCACCTGAATAACATTCAAGATGTAACATCCCAAGATTTGAGGCCTCTGATAAAATGATCATAAAAGGAATGATTAGACTACCAATATCACCAAGGTGCACCTCCTTTTTGGGTAGCCCATCACTAAATAACTCCATAGTTAAGTGTTCTCAACTTGGAGTAGTACTAGGATGGGTGACCAGTCGGGAAGTTGACCCTAACTTACATGTGAGGACAAAGCACACAGTTAAGGCTAGTGGTGGTCTATGGGGCCAGTCGTCATTCCAGAAACTCTACTAGATCCTTGGGCAATGGGCCCGGGCATTACAAATGGTATCAGAGCCAAAACCCCTCTAGTAGGTGGGGCCCACATGGGCATGTGGCAGGCCAGTCTTGAGTCGTATGGTCCAGACATGTTGGAAAGGGTTGTCCATGGTGATGTAGCCACCCTCACTGATATTCTGTGATCGGGAGTTGGGTGTCTTTGGGCCATTCTGGGTCTGCACTGAAATGAGGAAATATTATGAGGCCATATAATTGAGCCTTGACGAGGATGTCAAGATTCCAAGTGGGGGAGATTGAAACATCCTAAGATTTTAGGCCTCTAATAAAATGATCTTAAAAATGAATGATTGGACTACCCATATCACCAAGGTGCACCTCCTTTTCCGGGAGCCCATCACTAAAGAACTCCATAATTAAGCGTGCTCAACTTAGAGTAGTACTAGGATGGGTGACCAGTCGGGAAGTTGACCCCAACTTGTGCGTAAGTGAGGACAAATCACGCAATTAAGGTTAGTGGTCAACGACCAGTACCCTATAAATAGGACTCCATAGAATCAATTCAAAGGATCTCCACTCCACCCCAACTTGTGTGTAAGTGAGGATAAAGCACACAGTTAAGGCTAGTGGTGGTCTGTGGGGCCAGTCGTCATTCCTGAAACTCTACTAGAGCCTTGGGCAATGGGCTCATGCATTACATAAGAGGTTAACATTCATGCCCATTGATGAGCAAGTTCAATGGCCCATTGACCTCTCTCACTCGACAACATCATTAATCTGTAGCCAAAACGAAGACAACCAAGGTTAATGACCCATCGAACTCTCTCCATCAATCAACATTATCAACTATTGATCTACAACCAACAACCCCATCGTCCTTCAAGGTCAATGACCCATCAATCATTCAAATCCTTGACCCATTCGACCGTTCATCTACCCATCGACCCTCAAGGTCGATGATCGTAAGTGTAAGAGTCTCAGCCATCGATCGACAACCAGTGCTCAATGCCTATGGGAAGCACAAGTGGTCAACGACCAGTGCCCTATAAATAGGACTCCATAGCATCAATTCAAAGGATCTCCACTCCACCCGTCAGCCTACCGCTCCATCACTCCACTAAGGCTCAAACTCCTATCCTCAACCGAGGAAGGTCGATGACACCTCCATATCATCCATTCACCTACTCTTCCTCATCCATAGACCATATTCAAGCAAGGAGAACAACGAAGAAGAAGAGTCACCCGACGATAGTCCTTGGTGGCTCTATTGCTGCATCTCTTCTACCCACTGAGATGATGTCTATCTCCTTTCTTTTACTTGTTGTTTGTTCTAATCTCGTTATGGGTTGCCAGTAGTTCCTTAAACTAGGACGTGGGGAGAATCCCCACTACTTGCTTTTGTTCTTTTACTGCATCCATATCTATATGAACCTTATTACAAGTTAAATCAATCATTTTATATATTGTACACTTGTTTGGCCAGTAGGTTTACACGTTTGTCATGATCTTGGGTGTAGATAACATGATTGGTTTTTGGTAAACTCTTGATGATAACTCAGATAGGTATTTTTCAGGGTGATGGATACAAGATCTGTAGGTAACACAACAATGGTCTAAGAGAATATTTGTCTAGGCTTGATTCTAACGCCAAAAGGGGGATTTACTTGACCTCCATGATATCATTTATGCATTTTGTGATGCAGTGAGAGAACCCTAGTGCATCCATCCATTTGATAATCTTAGATTTTATTTTA
Organism: Alisma plantago-aquatica; assembly: GCA_963693085.1. NCBI lineage: Eukaryota > Viridiplantae > Streptophyta > Magnoliopsida > Alismatales > Alismataceae > Alisma > Alisma plantago-aquatica. Next base: position 664,525,963 of record OY856412.1, on the reverse strand, counting down.
GTCTTTTATTCCCACACATTGCTTGTAATAAACCAAAATCAATCTTTTGTATTAAATTATATTCCTAGTTTAATTAAATTGATCAATAAGTTCTTAAAAACATTGTCCTTTGGAATTCAATCCTCAACTATAATGTGATAAGACCCGTCCGCTTGTTGGTGGTAATTATTGCACGTTTGTTTTAGTAAATTCTAGAAACCCATTCCTAATGAACTTGTAGTGCAATAATATCCATATCATGCATCTCCCTTGGGGTAAGTGATTTGGCAGAGAGGATCCAAGGCCATCTCAATCGTCGGCCCATGGTGACATTTGTGGTGGCAGATTCTTGGGAGATGTGTTGAGTAGGTGGGATCATGATAGGAGAGAGGGAGTTTCTGGCAGTGTACATGTCAGATGTAAAGGCTGGAGGTGGGGAGGATATGAGAAGCAACAAAAAGATAGATGGACATGGGGAGGAAGATAAATGTAGGTGGTGTCTAGGATGGAGAGCATTGACAAAAAGATTATATGCTTATGAAAGAAGAAGAGAGGAGGTGACTATGGAGAGTGAGAAGATGCCTAAAGGGTGGATAAGCTAAGAATAGACAGTGGATGCCCACAGGAAGAGACTCACTCATGTTCTCTGTAGGGTTAGCATCAATGCTCTGATACCATGTGGAAATACAGTTGGAGACCAATGAGATATTTTTAATTGATGTATGGGAAACTCCCCTCCTATACGTAGCAAAGGAGGACAACACAAGGGAAGTAGACAACCCTAATAGGCCAAGACGACTAGCACCATATAACATAATAAACAATATGATAATAATTAATATATATACATATTCCATTAGATATATTCACACACCTCAAGGTGAAGAGAGGGTAATAAAAGGTACAATACTCAAAGTCTACATCTACCATGGAATTGCTTGAAGGTAGATCTACAAATCACAAGTTCATCTAGGGTACACAGACCATGGCACCAAACAAAGGGCATACAACCCATCAAATATTGGGACATGACCCCTGTTGCTCTCCATCACATATCACCATTCCATTGGTTGCATCTCTGTCACAACACATTTAAAGATGTCAAGGTATACCAACTCTGATTGTCCTCATATATTCACTAATATACAAATTTTAGTATTTTCACACAATTATATCATTGCTACAAGATTAACTCATTTCACTATTTCTCCCATCAACCTAGGTAAATAGATAAAAAACCTCATTGTGCTACATGATTGGGGTTTCATTTGATTAATTATATCAACTACTCATTTTACTGAAGGGATATATTGAGACGACATGTGTAATGGAAGCAATAAAATTTCCATGTTTCCCATGACTAGATTTTATCAACAACAATATGGCTAAAAGAAAGAATGTGATATATACCTTGTCATAAAGTAGCTTTGGAAATGTTCCTCGTGTGAAGAGATAGGTGCACACAATAGTGCACTGATGATGGTTGATGATATCCTCCTAAGAAAATTGTATAGCACATGTGTTTCTACATAGTCGACGTAGATCTCAAGAACTCCATGTCACACTATAAGTCAGCAAGAGACGACATGGAAGGAGTGCATTTCTTTTGGCAAAATGCTAGTGTTACACTCTCTCCTTCTATCTATTTTTTGTGGGAAATGATAGCTAGGGTTCACATGTCTAAAGGTGTAAACAAAAACCCTGACCTTCGTGCCCCTTTAAATAGGAGAGGCAAGGAATAAGGGTTTTAAAAAACCTTGGGAAACAAAAATGTGGATATTGCATTCAAGCATCCTGCTCTCTTATAGCTAGTAGGATGACTGGTTTTCATTAGCATTTTTTGGAATTAGTATTATGACTCAATGATCTTGTCCAACCGGCTGACTGGACTAACCGGTTGACCAATTGGGTTGATCATGTCCAGTCAATCTAGTGAACTATCTAGTCGATCTATTGGGCCAATCTTAGGTCAACCTGATTGAGCTATCCTACCAACTGATTGGGCTATCTAGTTGGGCCAATAGGGTTGATCTCGACTCAATCATCGAACTAGAATTTCTAGGTAATTGACTAGTTTTCCACTCGATTAATTGAAATTTCCAATTGATTATTTGGGCTTATAGATAGTTTATAATTGTTCTAATTGATTACCTAAACCTTTTAGTAACCAATTAATATTGCATCCATGATTATACCTCTCTTACATGTAAATCCTATCTGTGCGACCCTATAGGATCCACTTTATGTTGGTCGTGGTGTCTATAATCATATTAACTATCACTGACAATGATTGATATCTAGAAAAACTCCTCTGGCTCACAAGTGATTGGATAAGTTCGAGAACAAATTCAACCTAATGTTTTGACCAGTGTTATAGTGCTCATATAATCCCTATGTCTCTGATATATACATTGAACCTGAAGCATGGAAACACCATCCTATTAATGTGCAATCTATATTCATTGATCTAGAGTATACTACATGAGATACATACCAACAAATTATCATAATTGACTTGAATGAGTAAGACCATGTATTTCATAGTATCACTCATCAAGTGGTTGAAATATACTCCCATGGGAGATAAAAATTCATCTACATCACTCATAGTGATCCACATGTGTTGAGTGACCCAAACCCACTAAATAGGGTTTTATCCTGTCAAGGAGGGATTAAACTAACCATCCACTTTTAATCAGTAGCAAAAATTATCCTTAATTTTTTTTATAAATTATAGAACTAATGAAAAATCATGCAAATTTAACATGCCACATATGATTTAAGGATAAACATCTCAGTTCACAATAGAGTTTATTCTTACAATATAATCAACTAAAAGAAAAGAGTTTTGGCTTTAACATACATCACATAAAACTTTTACAAAAGTGCTCTCAATCCTTACTCTCAAATTTTGAAGACCAGAGGAAGGATAAGAGACCATCTTACTAAACTATATATTCCTTTTAAGACCTTAGTTGATCTACTCTTTATGAAAGCTAGCTTCCAACTCCTCTTACTGAGTTGGACATGTATATGAAAAATGTTTCGATACAGTGTGTGATATATTGGCTCACTGCATGGAATGTCATGAAGAAACTATGAAAATTTTGATATATATGGTTATCAAATTAATTACAGAAGAACATAAACATGGCAGTTGAAATCATATACCACCCAACATGGCAAACATTTTGATAATAACTGCATTAATTAAATATACTAAATCACTTCACTAATATTTTATTCCTTTTGTTATGCCCTGGATCCACATGAGGTGTACCACATCATGTGGAAGTATCACATCAAGATAAGATCACACAATAAAAGACTTAGAGTATTCTGAGACTCTAGGTCTACTAGACTAGTTTGGCATCGACGGTTGAATAATTGGGTGCATAAACTGGACTCCTCCTCCAAACCTGGGTACACAGAGAAGGGTAAAAGCACTTGTCTTATCTACATGCATCAGTAGTTCCAGAAGTATGCCTAATGAACCTTACATCTGGGTGAGGGAAGAGTCCCAAGACCCTGGACAAGGAATACATAACAAACCTTACATCTGGGTGAGGGAAGAGTCCAAGACCCTAGAGGAGGTATGAAGGTAAATCCTTATATTTGGGTTCTTGTTCTTTGATATATGAATTTTGCAAGGAGTGGGACCCAAGAGGGGATCAGAATTAACCCATCTAATCCAAACTAACTAACAAGTATGTTGGAATATGTGTATTTTTTCATTTCTCAAATGAATGATATTCAGGAATAGTAGCAAAGTAAAATTACATGACTATTTTTTATTTATAAGATTACATCATAATATCCCACATGGGATTTATGTGAAAGAAATGACTTCTTCACTAAGTAGTGGGATATTAAAGCTAGTCTATCTCCTAAGAGTCAATTCCACTAAGCTAGGTCCAAGTCATCATGTAAAGTCTTCTGTGTCCTTTACCTAAGGGGTTGTAATCATACCCCACAAAATACGACAAAGTAGAATTTGCCAATATAGAAATGTCAGTATGTGAATGTAGATAGGGATTGAGAAACATTAGGAAAAAGGGCATCAATAAATTACCAAGTCTACCCAAACAAAAAGTGATATAGAACATCGAAATGACTCACATCCTTATAATAATTTTATCATTCTTTTCTTATTTAGTTTTTCTTAACCAAACTAAAATGAATGTTTTTTCATTAACTCGATATTTCAATCTGCAATATTGACTTTTACATGGTGAGAAGGGTTCCTAACACCTTCCCTAGTCGTAATAAGATTGCCAATCTTGGAATCTTGGCCATGATTTTCATGCCTAAACTAGTTTTCGATCTTGTTGTGTTCTTCTACTGATTTAAAGGCCTATTTTTAGTTTTCCTCATTTTTCTCTCAAATTAAAATGGAGACTTTAGATCTTTATCTTTTTTATATTTTAATAAGTTTTACAAGTGACCGCTTATATTAGCTCTTCCATAGAGTTTTTTTTGTGGGTATAATTATCTAGAAACTCTTCCAACGATGCCAAAAATCTGGTTTACTTCTTTCTATATCTCAAGTTTCCATTTTTGGTTTGGTTCTCACTTAGGGCTTCTCATAAGTCTACCTTTTTTTTCCTTTTATTTTGGGGGTTTCCTTTATACTTCCCTTGTAGGGTTTCCTTTATGCTTCCCCTTTAGGGCTTTCTTTTTGGGATTTCCCTTTTAGTTTGTATTTGTTTCTTAGTTAGTTTTCTAGTCTATTTTTTTTGAAACAAATGAAAAAACAACAAAAATAGAAGACACAAAAAGAGATATCTTACATCACGAGCAAGATTCTTTATTCCTTATGCACTTAGTATTACTTGATTATGTGATTAATTGGATTTTGGAAAGTGGGGATACCATTACACGTCATCTTGTAGGTTTCCTGCTTGCTCTTTACTTTATATATCTTTCTATCATGGGACTGCAACAAATGTCTAAAAGTTTACACATTTGCAATTTTCACTCCTATAAACCCATGCATTTCATCAACAAGTGCCAACCTTCATGTTGGATCCCTGGATGAGGCGTGGAGGTGTTATAAAGGTATCATCACAGTGCAATGTTGTATGTCTAAATGCCTTGAGGGCACCTCCTCTTCTAGAACTAACGAGTGCTTACAACCCTCGTAGTCATCAAGGTGTATTGGGAGTGATACCCATATCCAAAGAAATCAAGTTACCCTCATACAAGTACCATCATGCCATATAGAAGTTAAGGACCAACTTATCCTATACATATCATACTTGAGTGAGGATGTCAATCATATATAAACTCATGGGTTAAATGTAGGATCTTTATATTTTACAATTGTGGCTCACTTTGTATTATGAGATTGTTTCTTGCTTTATGCCTTGACATCATTGCTTGATTAGATTTTCATTTCTTACTAACATATTTCTGCTTACAAAACTATCACTAAAAACACTATGAAAAATGTCCCACAAATCCAACGATCTTACTCAAAGTTCTAGGACTTATCCTATGCCAACCGGACATAAAAAATCTATCTCTACGCCATAATTATTGTAAGAATTAATTAACACCCTCTTACTTGCCTACTTTGCACTAGACGAATGTTGAAATTAATTGTCAAAGTATCTTATATTGGGGTTGTTTAACCTTTGGGATAAGGGGGTGGTGAATTGAGCTAAAACCACTTAAGAAAAATTCATTAGACCTTCAAATTATATCTCAAGATAATTATGCAAATATGAAAAGAAAGAGAGAGACAAATTGAAGAATTCACAATGAGAAGGCTATATTTATAGTGGTTCCATATCAAAGGATGTAGATCCACTACCTAGATAGGTCAACCTCTAAGATTTTCAACATTGAGTTACTCCTTGTATATCATAAGAGTTACATAAAAAGACCACAATTATCAAGATAAAATGCTAAGAGTCTTCCTCCTTTGGCCTCACCTTCTTCAAGGAGAAGCTTTGTACACTAAAGGATTCCTTCCCTTCCTACGGGTCACCACCTTCCAACTCCTCTTCACTAGGAGACAACCTCTTCATCAAGGGGCACCTTCCTTTACCAAGGACAACTGCCCTACTTCCTCATTTAGTTGAAAGAGAGAATCAGACTTCTAGGGAGACTGGGAGGTAAAGAAATGAGAGACTCACAAGATGTACATGGTAGGGCTAGACCTCTTAGAATTCTCCTTCCCACTCTATATATTGTATCAAGTGATTAAGATCATGAGAGTTGATGAGGGCTCGTTAAGGCATAATCTCTCAACTACAATATAGGTGCCTTATGAGTCGTGATGCTAACCATGTGATAAATTCAAATGGGTTCTAACAAATAGTTCAAGTAGACTCCTAGTGATTAGAACCATTTAGGAAGATATATAATCATTATGAATAGTTTCCAACAAATATATTTTCTCTTGCATACCCCCTCCAACCACTATATTTCACTTTACAACTATAGTGTCATCAGTTGAACTTGTGTTGTAAAAGCTCAGCTGATGCACAAAAAGACAAGGCAAGTTAGGTATGTCGGCCTGGGTTTCTACCTTTATATCTTAGTCAATTATATTTCTTTAACCCAAGCTCTTTGTTAATAGGTTGAGATTCTCATCAGTTCAAAATTATTATAATGGCATAAAGGTTAAAAAACAACATTGTCAATCGAGTTTAGTCCAGGACAATATCAGTTGATGAAAGTGCATGTTTAGAAAATCCCAATTAATGTTAAGTGCAATATTTTTTTGGTCTATTTAAGTCTATTACACTTTTGAGACTAATCATAAGTCATACATTCATATAAATTATAACAAAGATCTAAGGAGATATAATATATATTCTTCAATCTTAATCTTTGTGCATGTATGACTTATTTTATCCAAACTAGGGTTTGCAAGTTTAGGATTGTGTCTATCATAACCATATTATACACAAATAAGTGGAATGGTTTAGTCATCATTAAAGCATGAATTAGGAAATTTAACCTCTTGAGTCAACATTCTCTCCCTTTCCAAAGATGACAAACCATTCCATAAATATATTGAAAGCTTTAAAGTAAAACCATACCTTTGGAGAAACTAAGGGTTTCAAAGAATTGAGTCCATATACTCCCTCTCAAGTTACGCTGATTGAGTTCATACTCTCCCTCTCTATTGTTATATTTGTCCTTCAAGATTGAATGTTACTGTAACATAAACCAAGTAGATGTGTGTTCATATCTCGTAAAAAAATATCCATGCAAAATAATATATAATTCAAGAAGTCATAGATGGATACTACTCTCTAGAAATCAATCATTTAAACCAAAAAATGACTATCACTTAAATCTCAAGGTTGTAATCATCAAAGAATTTACAACTACAAATATGTAGTAAGTTAGACAACAATCAAATCCAATTCATTGCAACCTAGAGTTTTAAATAGATAATCATCAAAATATGCATAACAACTAAAGAAAAAGCAACTTCAAGATATAAAAGGTACCAAATTTTGAGAAAACAATAAGATAGAGTTGCATGCAAGAAGGCAATTTAAAGCATGTAAAAATTATCATGACAAGAGGAACCAAGGGAATTGCCAATATAATGAGATTTTGATTGAAAAATCCACTTGAAGAGAAAATTATCATTCAATAATCTTTTAGAGAATTCAATACATAGAGCCAGTGGTTGAATTTTTGGTTTGAAATCTTGGTTGAAAAAAACAAATTCACAAACTTCAAGGTTGCCCATGAGTCGATTTATGCGCATGATAAACTCAGCCAATGAAAGTTGTTGACTAAAACTGTTAGGTTTTTATATAACAAGTCTAGATGATATGAAAAATATAGGCATGATCCAAACATGTGTAAACAAGTTTGTAATGCACTTTGAAAGCATCACCGGTAGTTTTTGAGTAAGAAAATGATGAGAATTATTATATAAAAATATTGACTTAAAACCATGTGTAAATTACATACAAACTTGGCAATATCAAGCAATGTTTGGATCTAAGCATGGATATCAAACCTTTATTATTTTTTTGTTCAATCGAGTTCGATTCCTTTTTTGTATTTTTTCTTTAAAAAGTGGGATATTTACAAAGGGAGAATGAGAGTATGAGATATTTGAAGGGATTTGTGGAAGGTTCAAGTCCAAAAAAACACCACACGAGATACAATCTAAGCATGCATAATAAAAACTACGAAGGCCCACGTCGACAAGGCCAATAACCACCAAATAAATAACTAATAAGAGAACATGATTGGTCAAGAAGATTGCAAAATTCTATTAGCCAACCTCAAGAAGATTACAAAGAGTGTCGCTCCCTCACAATCTCATGCCCACAATATAATCCTGTAACCCACTCTCATTCTCTCTCCTCTTTGTCTATCTTTTTGGCTTTCCCCTTTTGACCCACAATGTTGGCACACAATGTTGTCCTACGTTGGGACACTAGAAGTTACCACACGTTGGAACCCACACATTGGCACATCATATCTGTCAGTGTCTACCTCTATTTATAGATAGGTATTCCCAATTAGATAGTACAAGAGTATGCAACTATTCTATAGATATTAGGAAATGACAATAGAAAAGGATAAGGAAATAATGTCTTAGACTCCAAGTCTAACATTAATTACACTTTCCTAATATTGTTAGATATTATATCTTATCCAATTAGGATAAGAGACAAAATTCTAATAATCTCCACCTTGTATCTTATATGTAGAAGTTACTCCTCTAAGAATTATGATCCTATTCTTCTTCTATGCTTCCGTCCTCGGAAGCTACTTCTATTTCCAGAAGCGTATCACCATACACGCCTGCATGGAGTGTGTGCTCAGGCTTAGTTGTGAGACACTTCACGTGAGAGCTCTTCGTATTGTATAGTTTGAAAAACTACACCGCCTCCACCTGCAGTTGAAAGAACCTCATTCTTCACACATTTGATCCCCATGCCATTGGGTTGTGTCTTCTTTTATCCGCGCTTGTTTTGTGGCACTACATGGTTGGTCCTGTCACGTCTTCCTCCTGTCAATAGTTGACAGCTTCGTCTATGAACTTATCAAAATTTGCAGTCGAGTTTAGAGTCTCGGACGAGACTACCCGTGAGAGTTGAATACATATAACAATCTTCGAGTTCATGACGTCCACCACCCATGCTACTGCTTCATCTACGCCTCCCATGTTGGTAGACCTCTCTTCAGCCACTCCTTTTTTGGTTAGAAAAAATCCAACCATTCGATTGAACCAGGTAGCCTCCATGACCACTTGCCCCTTGCAAGTAGATAGCATGACTCTACCCCGCGTTGATATTTCACAACTAAATGATTCACACCCTCCTAATTACATGATAATGTTGACATCAAAATTTTCTACCGGATGGCCCCCGACGGTAGTTGTCGAAGTCGTCATGCTATTATGTGCCCTCAGTGCTTTCTGATCGCCTTCCATGGACCCTTCTCTGATACACTTGAAGAGATTTGCGGAAGCTTCAAACTCAAGAAAACACCACCCAATATACAACCTAAGCATGCACAACAAAAACTATAACGACCCATATCGACAAGTCTATAACATCAAATAAATAATAAAAAAGAGAACATAATTGACGAAGAAGACTGTAGAATTCTATTAAGCAACCTCAAAAGATTGCAAGAATTGTCACTCACTCACAATCTCGTACCACAATAGAATCTCATAACCCACTCTCGTTCTCTCCCCTCTTTGGCTATCTTTTTGGCTTTCCTGTTTTGACCCACAATGTTGGCACACAATGTTATCCTACGTTGGCACACCCGAAGTTACCGCACATTAGAACCCACACATTATCACACCGTATCCGTCGGTGTCTACCTCTATTTATAGATAGGGACTCTCTGTTAGACACAGTACGAGATGATACATCAATTCTATAGGGATTACAAAACGACAATAGAAAAAGATAAAGAAATAATGTCTCGGACTCCGTGTCTTACATTAATTGTACTTTACTAATATTTTTAGATATTGTTTTTTATCCAATTAGGATAACAGACAAAATCTCAATAATATAGACATAGTATATCTATATGTTTATACATAAGAACAACCCCAAAAAAAAGAATAAAAGAATAAGATCACAAAAATACTCGGGCGGCACAAAACTGAAACAGAAAAGACTAGCCAAGCTATCCATCACAACAAATAGAACATAATGTCACTCATTATGAGCGTAGTCCAAAATAAGATATCCGGATCATCAGTTTGCGCGAGCTCTCTTCTAACTCAGAAAAACGATTCCACCGCAATCCCTAAAATGTTGATATTCGAGAACATGAAGATTGCTTTATCATACAAAGATTGGAGTATGGTCTTGATGCCTTTACAATTGCTATCCAGCTCCCTTTCCTTGTCCTCATGAATTCTGAGATTTCTCTCTCACCACGGATAATAAAAGGTGCACATGCAGATAATCTTCCAATTGATATTCTTGTCGACAATCAAATTCTAAAAAGTAGGCTGATGCAAAGCAAACTCAAGGCAGATGAATTGCCAGACATTAACGATATAAGCACACTCAAAGCATATATGATGGTATCCTCATATCCATTCTTACATAGGACACATCTTGAGACAGATTGAATACCCATTCTTCTAACATATTCCATTGTAGGTAGCTTGTCAAGCAACACTTTCCACATGTGAATCTGGCACCTTTTAGGTATAATTCCCTTCCAAGTCCATTCATATTCAGGACAACTATCACATCGTTCTCTAATAGGAAGACCTAACTTTAGAATTGTCAATACCACTGAATAAAACATTATCATCGTGACTAGATGGATTTGACGAACCTTCTACAAAAGATAACAACTTCATATAATTTCGTTTATAAGGAATATTTTGTAACCCTTTTCCACAATGAATTGAATTTATAGTCCATAGGAAGACCTAACTTTAGAATTCCATCTTCCCTAACAATTTTCTACAAGAAATCTTTGTTATACCACAGATCTAGCCACAGAAAAATGATTCCCCTGTACCAACTTTGAAATCAATATATTTGATAAGTTCATCTATGCGCTTCTTTTAAAACCCCAAGACATAGTAGAAGCTTCTTTAACTGACCAGCAAGAACTTTTACCGAGGTATTTTTCATTAACCACACCTCATTTCCTAATATATACATAAGCAAAAACATCAACTGCGATCTCATTCACTAATGATATGCCACATTCATCGAATATCATACAACTATATAATTGTATATGAAACAAACACAAGAATAATGAACATTCTCGTTTCACATAAGAGAAAAGAAAAGATATATCAAATTACATGATTCATAAACCTAAACAAGAATGAAAACTAAATGTACTTTTAAATCTTAGCGATAATTGGCACCCACAAGGGCACTCTTGGTCTTCTCTCGGTCTTAAGGGTCTCGTTGTCCATAGTGCTTTTGCGCACCATGGATATCGAACATTCGCCATATTGCTTATTTGTCAGGTTGTTCGATCAAAAGTCTGAGTCGCTCCATTGCCTTTTTTGTATCTTTTTGAATTGAATTAAATGTGCTCTTGTTTTTCCGTACTGCTGCTTGCAGCAAATGCTTTAACTTTTTCATTTCTTCTGCTGCCAAGCATAAGACCTCTATATTTTTATTTATAATATTGATAGGAGACTTCTTTGCCAAAGGCCTGCTGGAGATGTCACGGGAATGCTGAATATCATCAATAGATTCAGTCTTCCCACACACTGGTACAACAGTTATCATGCCATTGCCGACATCAGAGCAACCAGAAACTAATTTGGTTTTACAGACAGTACATGAGACAATATCACATCCTTTGTATTCTTCGTCAATGGGCTCAGAGTTTAATGTTGTTGCGTCACGAAGGCAGTGCCATCAATACAAATGACCACAGTAGGTGACAACAGGCTCCTTAATGTTGTCTTCAACTCTGCCACAAATATTGCAATACAGAAAGGAAGAGGGCTGAATAGGCGACGAGATATCAGATCCAATTAGCGGTGAAGATGGAGCTGAAGACGTGACTGTTTCATTGCTCGTATCCATATCCTCTACCAAACAACCTGAAGCTAGAGCGTGCGTAATATCCCTGCCAGCAGCTTCTATCCAGCCTTCATTTAGCTTTGCCAGCTTCTTAGAAGCATCTTCAGTTAATAGCATATCTGGAATATCAGGTTCTATTAGCCAATTCTTACCTTCTAACAAATATATGAGTAACCATTTCATGTCTTCTTTAATGAATTGAGATTCTCAAATTCCAGCATCACTTCTGAGGTGTCATGTTTCATCTTTTTCATGGAAGACAAGTCCCCACGCTCTACTGTAAGAGGGCTGTCCGCAGCACTTATCTCCTCCTTTTCAGCCTTTTCATGAGACCGAGAAGCAACTGCAAGCCCTTCATGAACAGGAGTTTCTCTGGAGTCGCTCCATGTGGTTCTCATTCTGTCGGGTAAACATACAAGTGTGTTGGGGAATTTACATGGTGAAGAGAAAATGTCATAGCAGAGTGGGTTTTGACTCTTCATCAACGAAAAACATGCGTTCACAATGGTTCTGTTCACACGGTCCATGAGATGCTCAAACAGCGAAGAGTAGTTTACGCACCCAAAATAAACATTGCTTAGCCACTCGTTGACATGAAACTCACACTGATATTGTAGGTTATTAGGATGTGTCAGATTTCCCTTCCTGTCTGAACCAGTATTGCTGCTCTCGGCTGATGATTTGTCCGCACAAACTGAAGAACCAATACTGGAATCACAAACTGAAGAACCAATAGTGTGGTGCTCAATTGAGTTGGCGGAGTGTTCTCCGGAATGGAAATTTTTCCTCTGCATAATATTGTGTTCAATTTTCAAAGTTATATTATCCATTTCTCGAATTGCGGTATTAAACGTATATACTATGCATTCGCTGGAAACCTCAATTGAATTCAAGGCATCTTTTGTTGTTCTTAATGCAAAGTAGGGTAAAGTATGATCCAGGTAAGGGTGCCTCCTACCTGTAGGCCGAGGAGGCACAGACATGCTGTAGCTTCTGCTGGCAGAAGTGCACTGATGAAGACCACCGTCATTGATGGGAATCATCGACCTGGTGGGACGGAAAAGGTCTACCGCAGATTCAAACGTGGGGCATTCACCACGGGGTAGCCCGAGGCCACGGGAGATGGACACATATAGGCAAGGCCAGCAAAACACATGGCCACAGGTAGTGATGACGGGTTCTTGTGCTATCTTCAGATGACACTTTTGACATGAAAGGTAAGAGGGCAGCGAATCCAGCGATAGAGAAGGATCGATTGCTGCTGTGGCGCTGGTCTCCTGTATCGTTGCGAACAGAGCTCGATCCCATCGCAGTTTCACATTGAGAAATCTGTTGCTTTGAGCATATCTAGTTGTCGTCTCAGAATAAAATTTCATGCCGGCGACCAAGTTCACATGACTCATAGCAGCCTTACATCGATGAAGGAGTGCAGAACCCGACCTCAACCGTTGCCCGATTGCGATGCCACATATTGACGCCATAGCAACTTTGATGGCTGTGACTGCCAGAAAAGGAGAGAAAAGGGGAGGACTTTGACGGCAAGAAGGAGAGACGGTTAGAAAAGCAGAGAGAAGGGGAGGGGTTTGAGGAGGCCGGAGGGTTTCTTACAGAACACAAGTTGGTGACTGCCCTGTTCTCATCAGACTTTTATTCTTACCATTTGCTTTTTACGTGGAATGATAAGTCAAAAATCAAATAAATGACTGTTGTTAATCTTTTACAAGTTTTGCACAAGAATAAAGATGTCCACTCCTCACTAGATAGAGAATAAAACCGTCTAAATCCGAACATATTACAATGTATAAAGGAGTGCAGAATCCAACCTCAACCATTGCCCGATCGCAATGCCACATTGACGCCATAAAAGAAGAGAAACAGGAGGACTTTGACGGCAAAAGGGACAGAGGGCCAAAAAAAGAAAAGGGGAGGGTTTTGAGGAGGCTTGAGGGTTTCTTACATAAGAAATCGATGACAACTCTAGGTCTACAACGGATCCATCCACAATTCGATGTATTTGGGCTCACGTGCCTTAAGAGGAGGAAATAGATTGTGGCCGTCATTTGGGCAGTTGCTGCATCAGTGCATTGACAATGACCGTGAGGTTGTCACCCATGCTAGGCCCCATCCTATGTGCAGTAGCGGCAGCTGCGGCTGCGGCTCGAGGTTGTCGGTGCAGCCTGACGGTTGAGGGAAAGGGCCCGGAGGGCTTAGTGATGTGCCGCCAGGCCTCGCCATGGTCGTGCAGACTCGAAAGTGATCTACGATTGGGGCGGTGGCGAGAAGGAGTGACACCCAAATGGGCAAGCGCGACGACATAGGCTGTTGTAGAGGATAAACAAGGAGATGAAACTGAAGCTCGGGCGCCCATAAGGCCAAGAAAGGAGATGGGAAAAGGTGGGGGGGGGAGTTTTGAAAGCGAAATAGGGATCAATTTGAGTCAAGGTGGGAGAAAGAGAGTACTTGGCGAGGTGCAACACCATGGCCGTCAGCCATGGTACAGAGGTGGAAGATGGGTGTTTCGGCCGTCAGATTGGGGTTTGATCCGCGACTGTAGGATCCAATGACAAAAATTCATGGCCCACGAATCGTGGCTTGTGATCGGTCAAGAGAGCAAGAGTCGAATGGCTGAGAGGGCGGAAAGGGGCCATTCCAAATAAGGTTAATTTTGAGTAAAATGAAACAAAACAAATTTTAAACAAGGTAATTTCTAACAATCATATCTCTCTCATGCTTGGAATTGAGCAAAATTTGGTGTGCTGGAAACGTGAGTGTCCTCTACACAATTAACATAGTTTGAGGGTAAATAAAGACCCTTAGATGGTAACAAAAGGGGATGAGAGAGGATGAGGTAAAATTTAGGTACAACCTTAGTTCCATATTAAATTGAGTGTCACCACTTGTCATGCAAATACAAGACAAACTCAAATAGCATCAAAACATATCAAATCATGAAATTGAGAAAAAGAGTGAGAAATTAGTGCAAAGATGAAGCAGTACATGAGGAGAGAAAAAAGTCCAGACCATCACATATACAATATCATTATTACATAGAATCTTTACTCTTGATATTTATTTTTATTGTTTTTCTTGGTAGTTGCTTGAATTTGTTTTTTATGTTGAGGTATTTTCTTCCTTGAATAACTATCCAACTGCAATATGAATAGCAAGTTATACTAAATCCCTTCCTTCTTATCATAGGAACTTCAAACAACCATATTAGCTGTAAAATTTATTTATATAAACTAAAAATAAACCTAAATAATAGAAATTATGTACTGAAATGAAAATTATCTACTGATACTATGTAAGGCACTGCTATCCTTAATCATACTCAAGTCTATAACTAATATATAGTGGATTGCATAACTTTTATAAGAGTATGTTTTGTAATTGATTAGAAAAGTAGTTTATTATTGAGATATGATAAAACAAGATAGACCCTCTTCTTATATAGGATAGGAGGGGTGAACCAATACATAGTTCACCAATATGGTATCAAAGGAAAAATACTAAAGAGCAGACAATAAATAACATAAAAATAAGTATATTAACACTCCCCCTCAACCTGGATCATAGATATTATGCATGCCCAACTTGTGCACCATAGAGACGGATCTTGTTTGGCATCGGTTTTGTATAGATGTCAACAAGCTGATCCTCATTCATAATGTATGGAGTAAAGATATGCCTTTATGGACTCCCTGACGAAGTGACAGTCTACCTCATTGTGCTTGGTGTGCTCGTTGAATGTGGGATTACTTGCAATGAAGATAGAGGCTTTATTATTACAATACATAAACACAAGCTCGGTATCAAAGATTTTCAAATTCCTTTAATAATCCTTGAACCCACATCAGTTCATAGGTTGTATGAGCCATGGCTCGATACTCTACTTCAAAACTGGATCTAGCCACAACAATTTGTCTATTACTTCTCCAAGTGACAAGATTACCACATGTAAAGATATAGTAACCTGGGGTGGATTTATGATCAACCTTGCTGCCTGCATAGTATGAATCTAAAAAATCAGCAATCTTTCCGTGGCCCTTTTTCCTATATCGAAGACCTTTTCCACAAATATATTTTATACGTAAAAATAGCTCTCGCTATACATAAATTAAATGTAACTTAAACAATCATAGCTAAATCGTCTTTTTTTGTAGTGTAATGTACTAATGAAGATCAAGCAATTACTTTACAAGGAATATAATATGAAAATAGAGTTTATCTTTTAAGGTGACTTTTTTTTAAAATAATAATACTTCCTTGCTTGCTAAAGTAATGTTCTAGAATCTCACAATATTTTTCCTAATAGAGAGAAAGAATGTTTTGCTCTTAATATTGAAAAGTATTCTTCAATGACTAAAATTATATGCTTAAAGGTCGATCTTTTGCATGCTATATATGATATTGCTCAATTGTCTTCTTTATTACTTTTCAAATGCATGACAAATAGATTTTTATATCTTCTTTGCAAAGATTCTTGGATGGAAAAAGAATCCTAATAAAATCCTTCAATGTGGTATCTAAAAAGTGATAAATATGGTAATGGATTTAATCAAAATCAAAGAATCAACAAAGAGAAAAGAACCCCTTGAAATCCTCAAGTTTAAAGGCTAAGGGTTTGTTAGAAAAATGATTGTTATTTTACATGTTTTCCTATTAGAAAAGAACCGAAAGTTAAAATGATTTGGTTGGATAAGCTAACCTTTTGAGACTAAAAAATATGATAGGGAACCATTTCATCTTTATTCAAGAAGCTTACAAACTATTGACAAGAACTATTCATTTGATTAAGTAATATATATATATATATATATATATATATATATATATATGTGTGTGTGTGTGTGTGTGTGTGTGTGTGTGTGTGTTTGTTTATTTGTTTGTTTCAGAAACAAGTTCAGGAATGAACGGTAAGAACAAATTGTAGCTACCTCAATAAATACAATCTAGCTACAAATTTTACTCCTTTTATTTGTATCCATAAAAAATGTAACAAGATGGACTAAAGGAAAAAATCCTGCACTCTCTCCCCATAATCCCCACACCTTGTGCAAATGGTTTTGCGCCTCCCAGCCTCTGACCCAATCACACATCACCAAGGATCCCTCGTCGACGATGCAGCTCCCCCGATCGCCTGCCTCCCCGACGCTGCCGATCTGAGCTGAGCCTTCCCGACGCCGAGCGCTCCATCGACCCCCCATCGGAGAACTTCCCTTTTCGAGCCTCACCGTGGTAGATTTCCCTTTCCAACGGCTGCCTCCCAGCCTCTGACTCGATCACGTGAAGCAGGATTCCTCGTCGACGCAGCGGCTCCCCCGATCGCCTGCCACCCCCGAGCCGAGCCTCTCCGACGCCGAGAATCAAAGTAGGGGTGTGTTCTCCCCTATAACTCTTAACTCTTTTTAAGTTGTATTGACATGCTTCTCACCAGTGGCGGAGCCACATTGGGACTGAATTTGCTACGAGATATTTTTCAGACCCTGGTTAATTTATCATTGCCTGAATTTGCTGCGAGGGGCAGCATGAATAGTAACTGAAAGTGTTTGACAATCTGACGTTTGATTAAACATTCACCTCACGATTTAGATTGTCGGTGACCACTGTCAGCTTCCCTACGGCTAGGGAACTCAATATTCCCAAACAAAAATGACATGAATAGAATAGGAAACCAGACCATAGCAAGGACTGTGAATATCTAAGTCAGTATTTAACTCAGAAAATGATTACACGGATACAAAGGTATTTTCCTTCTCTCCCCTAAGTTTCTGGAAGCACCCTTGTGGCGGCCTCTAGCACCCTAGAGAGAGATAAAAACTGGTGAGATGTCCAGTGAAGCATTGGTGACCCTGTGTTTTATTTACGATGGATTGGTTGTTGAAGAATTAGTAGTGTGAGGTTGGGAGCAGGTCTTGTTCTGTTCCCCCTCGGCTAAAAGTTTTCCAGGAAACACTAGATTGTCGGTCGCTACTGTATTCTTTTAGTATAATATATGTTCTATCCATGTTAACAAAAGGATCATTTAGTAACATTACACAGTCATTCACATTGTTGCCTTTCGTACAATCATCTAGTATCCCTTGTTATTACACTACTCTACACTAGACCATTGTGGGAAGGCAAGACTAGAATTTTT
This sequence comes from Alisma plantago-aquatica, assembly GCA_963693085.1. Classification (NCBI taxonomy): domain Eukaryota; kingdom Viridiplantae; phylum Streptophyta; class Magnoliopsida; order Alismatales; family Alismataceae; genus Alisma; species Alisma plantago-aquatica. The sequence continues at coordinate 664,507,819 of OY856412.1, read as the reverse complement.
TTGATTCAATATCTCCATGGGCATCATGCATCCGTTATAACTTGAGGGTGATGCCGGAGCAATCTCTCTGAATTATTGTAGTGGGAGGAAGGCATTTACAGTTATCATCAAGTTTTAGGTATGTATATTCACTAGCATCTTTTCTCATAGTTCTCCTATCTCCTTTATGCTCTATGTTGCTTGATTAGTTCAGTCTTCTTTGGTTTTTTGGTTGCTTTTTCTTAATAGAGAGATATATGTTCTGAAGCTGCTCAAGAAACTAGATCTTTGATGGTTCTTGCTCTGCAGATTGTTTGTTGAATGGTGAGGAGTTACTCATATTACAAACATGATTATGTGATTAATTACTATTGTTTAAATGTATCATGTGCAGAATACATCGAGGATGAAGCTTATCTCCTTATGCATATAAGGTATCCAACACTCTCATATGCATCAATTAAATGTATCATGATTAATTACAACATTCATCTTGATTTTTTTAAAAGTAAAAACCACTTATTTGTGTGCTTATGATTTGGAAGTCTAATCTGAGTCATGTTGGTATCACTGATCAAGTGATGATTCCAAAGGTGTAACCTATTTCTCTGATGCTAGATGTAAGTCACCCAAAGGATATGCTTCACTTTCAGGCAAACTAGTTTGAGATCATGAGAGGTTTACCTCTTTCTCTAACGAGTCCATTGAGTCACCAGATCGAATATGGACTTGATTAAAATTTTCTTCTAAATGCTATACACCAACAAGATGATTCTGGTACTGTGTGCCTTTTTCAAGCAGAGCTATCTCTATTCAAGTTTTCTCATGATTCATCTACTGAGTGCCTTTTTCAGTAGATGTGCATTTTTTAGTGTTTCATTATGTTGTTCACACCGTACATTTTTTAGTGTGTTCTTGATTTAATTCCATGTTATGACCTTAAAGTACTACGACTAAATAATGGCTCCTCCCAGAAACTATTTCTCATGTAATGTATATCAAGACGGAAGCCATATTATCTTCCACGTTTCTTAGTTTTTTCTCAACGACTAACATCCATTTAGTGCTTGATCCACATCACCTTCCTAGTTCCATTAACTAAAAGACACACATCATATTATTAATCCGTGTTGAGGTATTAGGACTTATTTATTTCATGGTTGCCAATGCATTTTTTAGAGTTTGAGTCTTCCATTACAGTCTGGCATCTAATGGCAGAGCATGACACACTTGGTGAATACATATTGTAGATGAAAAACTAGTTGGTGCCTTGTCATATATAAAAACCACTTAACATGCAATTCAAGCAGGTATACAAGAACAAAATGCACGAAGAATGTGCAGTGATACTGCATTGCAATCTCTGACCATCTATCTTAAACTGGTTTGAAACGAGTGATTTTTTACATAGATACAAACAAATGTACTCAGATACAATGTTTTGTGGGGTATCTTGCTACCTAAGAAAGATATCAAATGTTATAATGTCATCTATTTAGCTTTTGACGGTGCTCTTATTTGTCAATCATATATTGTTTCAAGAGGTCATTGGTGAGGTAATGTGATAATATATATTATCGTTCACTCTTGCATATATCCTCAACTTCACAACTGTTTCACTTAGGCCCCACGTTTCCAATTTCCCCTCCTATAAGACATCACCACTGATTTTTGATGGAAATGCTACCTAAATATACATTTGCTAATATGCTATCAAAAAGTAGAGAATCACAATTGCTTCAGCATCTGGTGCATCTCAGTCACCATGATATATATTTTTTTGCCCTAGCATGGGGATAAGTTTTTTAGTTTTTTTATTTAAGATTACTATCTTGGTAATCCGTAGACTAGTTGCTTAATCCATTAAAAGTAGTATGAAGGTAAACAACTCTATCTGTCAAAAGCCACTTATTCGTGCATAACCAAGATAGACTTGCAACACATTTGCATGGCACATGCATATGTATACATGGATGCACTCAATATTTATCTGTAACTATGTTGCTCCTCTAATTTTAGTTGTGTGTTTGTCATGTCAGGTTGTTTTACTATACTCAGGGTGATTGTCAACAAAGATATGCTCAAATTGGAGGTAAAACTATCTTCCCCTTCCTGCCATGACATTTAACCTTATAATTTGTTTCTTGTATGTCCGATTCATCAGTTTGATAGTATGCCCTCTTTGAGAGCGGTCAAGTGGGTGGAGAAAGGGAAGAGATCCATATGGATACAATGATAACATGCTTTTAAATTTTTGTGTAACATATAACAATGATGCTTACTTTGATGGGTCTAGATCATGTACTCTTGTTGTTCATGCTTTGAATCTTATGATGCAATATATAGTACATTAAAGTTTTCATTACTATCTCTTCATCTCTTGCTCCCACTCTCCCCCATCCATTCACACATTATACTGACAATTAATTGAATTTTATTTTCTATTTGTAGTTTCAAGCAAGAGTGGACAACCTCAGTTTAGACCACTGTCTGGTTCCTATCATCCAAACTAAACTATGATAAGTTGTTTTCAAGTTCCTAATTACACAGTGATAACATTATCTAATAAGGGGGAACACAAGTTAGGAGAACTCTTATTAATTGGTGGAAGACTGTTTCTTCGTGATCTTCTAACCATCAACCTCCCCATTCTATGGGACCTGATGTTGTGATCGGTCAGGTATGATAATGGTTCAGTTTTTGTGAGAAGATATGTTAATCTTGGTAACCTTCATAAATGATTATTCGTGCCTTTTATGGTTATGAGTCAGGAACCTATAAGGTTTTTCTTTCTGCAAGACATGATCCTTACTCGAGCCACTGACATGTCCTTAATTGCAGTTAGACAGCTGGTGCAGTTTCTCTATGATATGGAGATTGGAATGATGGTATTAATAGCAGGCCATTATGTGTCTTCTTTTCTCCAGATGAATCTTTTTATACCTGCATGTTTCTTTTTATAAGAAGTTCAACCATTTCTTTAAAGCTCGTCAGTCTAAACAACATTCTAAATGAACATGAGGGTGTCTAAGACAAGACACAAGTGATGGACTTTAATGAAATATAATTAGACTTAGAGATTTTTCTAACATTATTTTTTCATGACCATCATGACTACCTACTAGATGAGTTTGACAAATATTTTCAGTGTGCGGATTGGGCTATCATAAAAGGAGGCCAGAAATAACATAAAAAGAAAATTACATAACAAATGTTAATTTTGGGTTATTTAATTTTTCTTTGGTTATGTTTAGATTCCAAGAAAGTTGGCAAGCTTGAAAGAGTGATGGTTTATGAGGATTCCGTTTACTTCATGTTTTCCAAGGAGAAAAAGCCTTTAGATCCTAGTCTTTAATATTGGTAAGGATGGCCTTCATCTTTGTACTCATATATGTGTTTCATTTCAATATATATCAGTATTTGTGAATGCACATACCCATTACATGATATTCCAATTCCCAAGTTGCAGAGACAACCTTAAAGGTTTTCATGGACGTCTAGCCCATCCATCCCTCTAAATGACATGCTATCCTACTCATTTGCTCAACCAATTAATCCACCTTGTCTCCTACAGACATAACATTAGCCTTCTCTAGAAGCCTACCTCATCCATTATCTTATGGAAGGATCTTCATAACTATACATTGTTTTAATTTATATTCTGGTAAACATACCAATCTGGCAGATAATACAATATATGTGGCAACATTAGATTATTTGACATATTTCTTGTTTGCATAATAGGAAAATGGATTCTGAATTGGACTCTATTTTATGTTATAATCATTCTTATTCTCACATCTTTTACCATATTTTTTATGTACACTGAAATTAACGATATGGTAACTTCCTCAAAGAAATCACAATATGATAATGATTTCTGGATTCAATCAACATAGATCAACCTTATTTATAGGAAGAATACTTATATGTTTTTCAAGTTCTAGTCATGTGGACAATTTCATACTCAGTTTGATTCAAACAAGAAGTACTACATGAGGACGTGGGTCTTTGATATCAAATCCAAAGCACCCCCATAGCTAGGAACTCTGTCATAAGGCATATAAGGATCTTGAGGTTATGAGTTCTATTTTTGTTGTGTACCGTTTGCATAACATCATTGTCACTACTAAGTGACCCTCAACACTAAATAGTTAACACCCATTACATCTGCCTCAAATACTATTAGTAAAAGATGGATGTGGGGTAAGATCTTATAGCTGCTTGATACTCTTGCAACAATGTTAATGTTTTTGTGATGTATATCCTCCCCAAGCTCCTGATTTGTTCCACTTTCTAAGATTTTCCAGTTTAATCAAATCAGTTGGCCGACGCATACCTCAGTCCCCAGTTCATTTGATTGGTTGGATGCATTACAAAAGGCATCATACCTTAATATCCAGTTCGTTGGGTTGGTTAAACTCATATGATGGTTTCTGACTTATTATTTTCTAGGTGTGTTGACTACATAAATTAAATAGATCAACACAACTATCATAGCATTAGTCTTTTGTATGTGAGGAGCTGAAAATGTTGTGTAACGTGTCAAATTAGAACATACCTACATGCATATTATAATTTATATTTAGAGATACTATGTATTATATTTTCTACTTTTGAATTTTAGTTGTGTAACGTGTTCATGTAAGACCCACATTTTCTGTTTTCCTATTGTTTATTAAAATTTGCAACAAAGAACGTGCTAGTTGAACTAAAACATAATCATTTCTCCAGTAACTGTAGTTGATAACGGAAAAATTGATACCTAATCCTATTCGACTGAAACATATTCCAGTTCATTTTTTTATTTTATGTGTTCTCTACATAACACTAGGTTCTTGACACATAGCGACATAGGAATTTTAAAAATACAAATAACATATATTATGAAACATGGACCCGTTATAAACACACATAATCATTCTATTTTAAAAGCTTATTGAAAATATTATATTGGTTGTAGGGTACTTCGTTTACTGATTCATATTTCTATGTTTACTTAAATCAGTTGTAGTTGTTATATGTGGCAGATACCAACATCGGGTTCTCACTTTGATGAACATTGTTCACTTTGCTTCTTAGTTTTATATATTAAGAGATACTTATTGAATTGAGGAGAGGATGTTAAAAGGGCTTTGCTGGGTGAAGCATATTACACATTGCTTTCACACTTTGATGAACATTGTCCACATTGTTTTCATTCTTATTGAACTTGTTCTTCTTATATAAGTGAGTATCTTTACTTGTGATGCTTATGGTTTATTGTAAATAAGTATTGAACATGACATGTATATATTTCTGGTCATTTCTAAGCTCCACGCTTGATCTAGTTATTACCTCCTGGCTTATATAAAAAAACAATTCGTAGTGGCTTGATTTCAGATTGCTAGCAGTTGACTCAACTTAACAGATTACTAAATTGGATTTTATAGTAACAAGTTTATTATTTAATATATGACTAGAAACTTGTAAACGTTTTATCCATGTGCCAATGACTCTTATTGCACTAGTTTTGTAATATACTATGATTACTAGTTTACTAAGTGAAAAGGAGGTCCTACGAGTGTCCTAGCCAGACCATGGCTTGCTATAACCGTCTGTAGCATTGTTCCTCTGCTTCTCTAATAAATTCATGAGGTGGATTTTAGTAAATCATGCAAGTATGTGATTGATGGTTAGGTGGTTGACAATGTTTCTAGCACTCTGTGCTCAAGTGAGTTCTCCATGAAAAATCCAAAATGAAATATGATATCTCCATGTGCAGGTATGCAATTTATTATTCGTAGTAATGACATACGAATATTGGATCAGTTATGTAATTGAATATTCAATTTGCCACTTTATTTGATTGTTGAAATTAAAGTGCCTCACCTAAATGAATGCTTGTGCATGCTTCCTCCTGGCCTCCCCTAAATGAATCCTTGTGCATGCCTCCTCCTGGTCTCACCCGTGTGAATGTTTTTGCATTTTGTTTTACTGGGGAGATGGTGTCCCTGGATACTATTTTCAGAGATTCCATAGGGAGGATTACATGTGTTTCTGCTCACATACTAATCGACAACTGGTCTCCTCATTTGATTGATGTCAAGCCATGTTGCTTTGGTTACAGATGAGGTTAATCGGAATCACAAAGTAGTAATTGATGAAACTGGTGCTACTTTTGCGGTCAAGCATATTTCCAATTTTGATCACAGTCTCATCCATGTTTCGTGGGTGCATTAGTCGCTAAAAGTAACCATTTATTGTTTCCTTCTATTTAGAATATTGTTTCCCTGTAGTTCCACTATCAAGTAGTTATATTTAAGAGTTTTCTCGGGCCCTTCTCCTATCCTTACCATGTTTAGATTATATCATTTGCAATTGATTTAATGTAGCACTATTCATCTTGTGATTTCAAACGATCTTGCAGCAATGACGATCAAGGATGTCTCCTACATTACAACACCCATCACATTTGATATGTTGCCCACGTAGGTTTCTATTTTGTAGGATCAGCTTGTTCATCTATAGAAACATTTGTTGGATTTATGACCTTATTTCGGGTTTATTTGCTTGTTCACCTAATGAAAATTTTGGGATTGTATTGCAGAGCATGCTTTTTATTCTCGTAAAATATATTTATGTTCCCCTTGACTGAGGTTGGAGTGAGTAGCAGTATACCTGTCCATTGGAGCCTCACAATTGAATTTAGTGCTTACCGCTTTGACAAGATAGTGATTTTGTTAGCTTGGGTGATACAGTCTTCAATAGATGATTTCAAGGCCCAAAGGAAAGTTGAGGTGAGTTTAGAGCGTATATATATGAAAATATGTCTGCTCATAGTGGAATTTTCCAGAGCAGTAATTTCGATGGTATATTACTACACAGTTTTATCTATCAAGTACATTAGAGAGTTATTAAAATACTTCTAATCTCTCATTGTGATTTGCGTCTTGATCACACAATTGCTACTTTTCTCATACAAAGTAATTTGTGAATATTCTTTTCTTACACTTGACATTATGATATTGGTTTTTTATTTAAATTACCTTAAATATTTTATGACTATAACATATTCCTACTACATTTTCAAACTTGCATATTTCTTCCAACATGATTTTTATGATGGAAAAATTAGAAGTTGTCTAAATGATCTCTTCTGGACCAATGTTAGTCTTCTGCTAGCTCACTTGAAAGTACATCAAATGCAGGATGAACAACAATCTGAGGTAATTTTTTGTTTACCTGATCTCTAAAGTTTATTTGGCTGACCTGTACTTTTATCTTTTAGTGGGGGGATGACTATCGTTCTTCATGAATTGTCATTTAGAGGATGGTTGTTGGAATTGACTACTGATGTTTCCTTAGAAGGTTAGCGAGGTAGTCTATTGACCTTGTGATTTAGGTGCTACCTTGATTACGATTTTATGATTTTGCATCTATCTTTATCATGGTTGTTGTGTTATAGTCTATGAGGCAATTAGTGACTGTTTTCTCAATCACATTCTTCTCATCCTTTTATTTGTTAGTTTTTAATGCAACAAGAGTTTTGTATAGATAATAAAAGCTTTCTCTATCTCCTACATATGTCTGTGTTGGCTCCTCCTAACATTCATTCTTTTTTTGCATGCTTATAGGGAGATGAAGGCATTTTACCAGACTACAAGCCTCAATGATGCAAGCCACATACACAAATTATGTTACTACAAGTTAAGTTGTAGCTGACCGTCATATCTCTTGTATAGGAGCAACTGCCACAACAAAAGGAAGAGACGACAAAAGAATTATCCAATTTATAGTCTCTGATTCACAAAATATGTGCTGAGATATATGGAAACCTCAAACTTGGGGACCGGGTGGAACTGCCAGTTGTTGATAAGAATGATTTGTCTTTCAAGAATCTCCATGAATATCAATATCAACTATAGGAGCTTCCTATGGCCAATCAGAAGCAGGGCACAGAGAAGTTCTCTATTTTCAATAAAAAAGAGCAATAACTTAGCAGTCTTTCTCTTCTTATGAGTTTATCAACGTTATCATATTCGTTAACGGTACAAGTGGCAGAATTAATACAAAAGAAAATCAAGATAGAAGAAGAAGCACATGATCATGTGGCATATAGAGTCTGCAGTGGATAGAGGCTGTTAGAAGAAGATATTGTATACATGTATATTTTTTCCATACATATTGTAAAATAGGGGCCATGTTAATGTCCTCCCCATATGTACTCATTGTTCAAATATAAATAAAATTATCATTGTTGACATTATCAACACAATTTGATCCTGATCACTATTTGTTTTTTCTTCTTTTTGAAAAAACCCTCTATATTCGCAAGCGACTGACTGGATGCATAATGTCTCTCACTACATATGTATGTGTAGTACATGATGTCTTTCACTACACACTAGCTATAATTACAAGTGTAGTAAGTGCTAATTTTTGCTATACATGAACTACATATACAAATTGTAACCAATGTCATCTCTCCCTACATATCATAGCTACAAATTGAATTGTAGCCATATATTTAGCTACAATGGAAACTACATTTTTATGTGTAAGGACATTTTTACCTACAATTAGGGTTACATATGAATTTGTAGCCAGAGGAATAACTAACTAAAACTTTGAAAAATATAGCCTAAAAAATTATCTACACGGGTATTAGCTTCATATTCTAAATGTAAGGATAAATGTAGCCAAAGCTTTTAGCTACAAATTTTGGGGGTTTCGCTATAATTTTTTTTTGTAGTTAAAGGCCATATTTTTCATAGTGTTAAGAGAATCAATATTACAAATGAGAGAATTGGCCGTTTTAGTGAGCTCTTCATTAATACTAGATATAATAAGCTAAAATTATAAATAATTTATCTTATCAAGCAAGTTAGAAATATCAACTGTAAAGGCATTTACTTGACTAAGATAAGCAACATTCTCTATCTCATCAACACTGAAATTCAAATCAAGTTCTAGATAAAACATTTTAAGAATGACAATATCATCTTACAAGCAAATTTTAACTTGTTCAAGTTCATCAGTTTCTTCTTGCAACTTATCAACAATCTTAGAAAACGTTTTCTTTTGATACTTAGTAGATTTCATAGAGACACGAGAAGCATGAATAATATCAATTAAAGATAATTCAACAAAGGGTTTAGGTTTACCTCATTTGAATTTTCAATTGAGATTGACATAAGAGTAAAGTGGCATTCCATGACTTCACTTCTGCTTGATCTTTCAAATAGCTTATGTTAAAGGAGTCACTAGATTTTTTGTAGCCTTTTGTAAGGAGTGAGACCAGAGAGGAGATCCTCTCCTCACTTATAATGAGAATAGATAGTTGAATCTATAGGACCTAGAGGGGGTGGTATATAGAGCTAAAAAGGCATATACAAAATTAGTTAGACCTTCAAGTTATAAGGAAACTAGCTTGTTTCCAAATAAACAAGAAAATAAAGGATAAAAGATATTGAAAAGCCACAATGAACACATGTATTTTTGGTGGTTCGCCTCTAAATAGATATGTACTCCACTACCTAGAGAGGGAAACCCTAGAATTGTAAACACTTGAGTACCACCTTATATTTCTGATAAGAGTTATACTAAGAAGGCCTTCTCGTTTCAAGAACAAAGAGTAACTAGCTTCCCTTTAAGGCCAAGGGAGGCAATATCTTTACTAAGGTCTTATAGATCCAATGAAAAAGGGTCTTTGACCTTCATCAAGGACTTACTCACCCTTGATTTTAGATCTTCAAAACATTCACTTCCTTTACCAAGGAAGCAATTTTCAATCAACAAGATTTGAGAGACGAGATTGGAAACAGGCAATTTAAGAGCTTTACAAATGGATCACAATGTATCGCTCTCTCATATAATTCTTAGATTACTCTTAATGATAGTAGAAAGTAATCAATCTCAAGAAGGATTATGAATCTCAAGGGGAGGACTTTGACGATAAGAAGGAGAGATGGTAAGAAAAGTAGAGAGAAAGGGAAGGTCTTTAGGAGACTGGAGGGTTTCTTAGAGAAGAAGTTGATGATTTCCCTCTTTGCATCAAACCTCAATTTTTTCCGTTTGTTTTATAACTTGTGTCCAAAACATATACATCTCTCACCTCCCTTTGATAGTCCATAATCAAATGAATATTTTCTATCGATATTTTTTCATGCTTTTTGAATAACCACAAAATAGTTTTGTATCATATTTTTGGGTCCAAATGATTAACTTATTTACCCAAATCAATTTACTTTTGGGTTATTTCTTAATAAGGAAATATGGAGAAGAAAAATAATTTCCTCTCGTAATAATTTCAAGTGTCCTTAGACTTAAAGCTAGAGAATTTTCAAGAAATGTTAGAGGTCACTTTATTTTGTTGTTCCTTTTTTTGGATCTAAGGGCTCTAGAGGGGGGTGAATAGAGCTACAAAATTTCTCATAAAATAGATTAGACCTTCAAATTATATTAATTAGAACCAAAAGCTTAATGGCAATTTGAGGTCCTATCTAACAAGCACAAAAAGGATGAGAGAGATTATAGAAAACACTTGACAAAGGGATGTAGAGTGGTTCTATACTTAAAACTAGAAGTGAGTCAGTCCACTACCTAGAGAGGTCAACCTCTAGGACTTTGCAAGTGCTTTTCTATATTATATCACCATAGAGATTTACAGCAATACACCACCAAAGGACATACCCATCCAACCACAAGTAGATCTCCACCTTAATAAGGAACTTACCCACTTAGCTTGAGTCTTCAATCTTCACCTAGGTGTTACCCACTCAAGCTCAAGTCTTCCGCCTAGAAGGACTTTGCTTCTCCTCTTGGATCTTCAGCCTTTGCCTTCTCCTTCTCTTGGAGAAGATCACCACCTCTTCAACATCCTTGAAGAGGACCAGCTACAACTCTTTCTTCACTCGATGGAGCTTGCTTCAACTTTTCTTCATGAGAGAAGGGGATAGGGAAGTAGTGGAAGATTTGAGAACTTTACATGCACAAAGGTGGAGCTCTCTTACAATAATCCTAACTCACTCACAAATCACGAAATGAAGTGTAAACTAGAGAGAGAAAGGGGCTCAAGGAGTAGTAGCACACTCAACTATAACAAGGACCTTGTATGTAGTGAATGAGCAAACTTAGAATGAACTCCAAGGGGTCCTATTTATAGCTGGGGGTGCTCCCTTGAGTTGGGGAACACTTAGGGACAAAATATAGCCTTTTTTCTCAAGGCAATGGATCTATTTTTGTCCAAATAAGTCACCAACAGTTAGAATCACTTTTTCTGCGTTTTCTGTAAAGTACATTTGGTTGAGTTTTAATAAAGGTAACTTGACCGATCGGCTAAAAGACAAACCCAATATTCAAACTATCAGTTGAGTTTGTCCTGGGAAACTTGACTGATCAACTAAAATTGTATTTGGTCAGTAAGTCATTCGGTCAAGTTCTGTGAATGCACAACTCGTCCGATGCACATCATCAGAAAATTGATCCATGGATCGGTCGAGATTAAAACTCGACCGATCAGCAATATGTGATCAATTTTCAAATCTTATTAAAAAGTGATTAAAACTTGGTACTAAGTGTCCCACATATTTTTTTCATCTTAGTTACAAGTCATATCATCAATACAAGTGGTTACAAAATTCTTCTAAGGTTGTTTGAAGGGATTTCCTTATTAGCACACTTGCATTGTATTTGACTTGAACTTTGACAAGATAGGGCTTGTGTAAATTGATCCTTTTCATGTACCTAAGACCTGAGATCAATCTTGAATACACATATTAGATACATATGAATGGAATGGTTGAGTCGTTATCAAAATATGGACAATGTATAACCTCTAGGTCAACCTTCTCCCCCTTTTTGACAATGACAAACCATTCCTCAAACATATTGAAAAGGATATTGAAATTATGAATTTGCCCTATCAATTTGGGGGATTCAAGATTTAAACAATGTGAATTGCTCCCCCTCAAATAATGCTTACTTTAACCGACATAGTTAGTCTTTCTACACAAAGCAATATAACATGCATGTACTATATGGTCCTTTAGCAAGTCACATGATAAAGCATATAATGAACAATAAAAGGATCACATAAGCAATAATAGCAACATGAAAATGAGTAGCAATATGATTGAGTTTCAAGACATTGAAATTTCTCCCCCCCCCCATTTTGACATTATCAAAAGGAAGGGGGTAGAAGAGATATAAGTAGGTCTTCTCCAAACACAACCAAGCAGATATCCAAACATGCAATCTCAGAACATATATCAAACAGAGATGAGAGAAACACACAAGCTAGGTCATAATCAAAATATGGTGAAATATGGTACCAACTCATATGATATAACTAATTAAAGAGTAAGAGTGTACAGAACATAGATTACAACTCAGAATGCATGTTCTCATAAAAACAACTCCAAGCAAGAAGCGAGGAAAGCTAAGGATAAAATAGTACACCTCAGATCATGTGCCTAGATGTTTTTAATACAAAATAGCCTAGAAAGATGTATATGATCAGCAAACTAGACTAAAAACTAAGAACATCTAGATATCTAGGTCATCTATATCTACATCATCCACATCATCATCATCATCCTCGGCATCAAGCTTGTAGTCATCGTCTCTGTATGAAGGTGCAGCAGCAGTGCCTTCATCATCGGAGTCACCAGTGAAGCCATAAGATCCATCACCATCATCCTCACCATCACTGGCATCCTCATCAACATCAACAGTCTCTTCATTAGCCTGGTTCGACATCTCTTCATCCATAGAGGTTCCAAAGCAATGACTGGGCCATTGAGCATTCTGCTCATTTTAAGTCATACCAAGAGCATTGAGCTCATTGGCCTGAGGGAAGGAGGGAGCAGAATCACCAAGACTGGCAAGGAGAGTGGCCAAGGGGCTAACAGGTAGCGGCAGGATGACTGGAGTAGGTCCACCAACAGTAGAAGATGTGGGAGCAGTAGTGGAAGGCTCAGGTGCAGGTGGAGGGGCAGGGTAGAAGTGATTTTATGCATATGATGCATAATCACTACTGGGGTATGGCTGGTAGGTGGGGTATGGGTGAGCACATGATAAGTTCATGTTAGACATGATTGAACATGAATCCTAGTGGAGATGCTCCTGGACCTAGAGGTTGTATGCCTGTTGGTGTATCATGTAACCCATGAGGGCTTCATTGGACACATAGAACGAGGCACATATATGTCGAGTAGGCTGAGGAGGTAGAGGAGATCGGGTTGAGGTAGAGGCAGGGGTAGCAGAGGCAGAGGCAGAGGGTGAGGCACTGGGTGTGGTGGAGGAAAGGATAGGCATGGATTTTTTAATAGTGGTCTCACTGATACACACTCCCTTCCTAGTAGGTTTGTAGTGGAAGTCAGAGAAGATTGATTTCTCAGTGGCAAACTGGAAAAGACCACATATTAGGGCAGGATAAGGAGGATGGGTGCCACGGGTATTTTTCCAGAGTCAAAGAAAGTCATGTGGTGGAGGATATATCTAGACCACTTGACTCAGAAATTCTCTAACATGCAGTACATTATCACCCCATTGTTCTCTGCAATATCCGTTTGATTTTTCTTTGGGTAGATGTTGCAGTTGACCACTAGGGCTAATATACACTTCTTGAGATCTAAGGAGGAGGAGGGTAGGGTGCTCTTCTTCTTATAGGGAACGTCAGGTTTCTTTAAGTAACGATGGATATCGGGAAGTGTGATCTCATTTTGCTTTTAGAAAACTTCGGGGTCCAGCAGGTCGAAATACTCACCATAATCCTTATGCCAGGTATCATTCTCATGGGCTCCTGAAAACAAGATATTCAGGATATCCTCTGAGATTTGGAATTTCTTCCCGAAGATCATGGAAGTAAGAATAACTTGAGTACTCAGAGGGGGTACAAGGGAGTCATAATTCCAATGCAAATTGATGTAGAATTCGTGAATTACTTTTGTTCTTGTAAGGGAATTGAAAAAGCAGTAACGCTCGACAGCCAGGACAGAAAGGTGGTGAACTTGGAGCAACCTCACCACTTGATCGATGATGGCTTGACGCCTAGGCTAGGCTTAAAAAGGGCTCTAAAAGGAAAAGTACTCCTAGGAAGAATGTCCTTATACCATTTTACATCCTCAATTGAGACAAAAAGGGTCTCATCAAAAGGAATCAAGTGGGAAGAAGAGGAGGGGGATAGTGCATTGCTAGGGGCAGCTCTCTTTCTTCTATTTGAAGCCATGCAGGTGAAAAGAAGGAGAAGAAGAGATCAAACGCACAAAACACTCCACCAAAAATGTTCACACACCTAGGTTGAGCTAGGGGGAAGGTCTAGGAAGGTCTCCCTAGGTCGGATTAGAGCTAGGTTAGGGAAGGGAAGGTCAATGGTTGACAGATTAGGGCTAGAAGGAGGGGAATCAGTCAACTATTCTCTAGTTGAGAGGGAGAATAGTCGGTCGAACCCAACCTAAGTTGGTTTTATCCTGCCAATTGGTTGAGTTCTGTGAGGTGGAAACTCGACCGATTGGTCCTTTTTTTAAAAAGCTCTCGACCATGAATCAGTCGAGTTTGTCCTGGGGAAACTCGACTGATGGTCAACCTGACCTAAAATCGTCAAACTTGCTTTCTAGCCATTTGAATGCTAATTAAATTTATTTTTCAATTTCATTATGTATATTGAACATACTTAGGCACATATCACTCATCATTAGGTACTATTTTGCGATAAAATAAGCGTTTGCAAAAAATACCCAAAAACAATAGAAAACACGGCAAAATGAACATTTAAACCCAATTATAAGCATGTTAGCACTCAAAGATGATCAAGATAGATGAAAAATATCTAGGATAGATGACAACTAACTAGAAGGAATATCATATTCATTCAAAGTAGTTATAAGCAATTTTAACCTAATAAAATTAAATTGCTCTCTAGCTAGAGGTTTAGTGAAAATGTTCACCAACTAATTTTCTGTGTCCACATGCATGATATAAATATCCTTCTTGGCAATGTGATCATGAAGAAAGTGATGGCAAGCCTCTGTATGTTTAGCTCTACTATGAAATATAGGATTGTAAGACAAGTTAATTGCACTAGTATTATCACAATAGATAGGAGAAACATCAAAATGAATGTTAAAGTCTTGGAGTATTTGCTTCATCCATAGGACCTGGGCACAACAACTCCCAGTTGAAATGTACTCAACCTTAGTGGTTGATAATGCCAAATTGCTTTGTTTCTTGGAGAATCAAGACACCAAGCATGGTCCTAGGAGGAAACAAGTGCCACTTGTACACTTTCTATCAATCAAACAGCCTGCATAATCGGCATCACTATAGGCAGTAAGAGTAAAGTCCCTTGACTTGGGATGACATAGTCCAAAATTTTGAGTTTTGGCTAAGTACCTTAGAATCCTCTTAACATCTATAACATGGAAATTCTAAGGATTTGATAGAAATCTAGCACACAAGGCAACACTAAACATTATGTCATGTCTAGAGGAAGTTAAGTAAAGTAAACTTCCAATCATACCTCTATAGAGCTTCTCATATACCTTTTCACCTTCTTCATCTTTATCAAGTTTGGCGGTGTTTGACATGGGTGTGTCCATCGGCTTGGTATTCTCCATTCCAAAGTGCTTAAGTAGTTTATTGGTGTACTTGCCTTGGTTGATGAAGTTCCCATCTTTTGTTTGTTTGATTTGAAAGCCGAGGAAGAATGTGAGTTCACCCATCATACTCATCTCAAATTCACTATGCATAAGATCACTAAATTCTTTGCAAAGATCAAGGTTAGTTCTGCCAAAAATGATATCATCAACATATATTTAAATGATAAGAAAGTTGTTAGAAGTATGCTTTAGAAACAAGGTAGAATCCACTTTGCCCATGATATAACCATGATCTGACAAAAAATTCTTTAATTTCTCATACCAATCCCTTGGTGCTTATTTGAGTCCATAGAGAGATTTTTGCAACAAATAAACATGGTTAGGTTGACTATCATGTTCAAATCCCAGAGGTTGTGCAGCCTACATTTCCTCCTCAATTGTACCATTGAAAAACACACTTTTAACACCCATTTGATACAAAAGAAAGTTTTTATGACTAGAAAAAGCAAGAAACATATGAATGGACTCAAGTCTAGATACAGGTGCATATGTTTCATCAAAGTCAATAGCTTCTTGTTGATTGTAGCCTTGAGCCACTAACCTTGCTTAGTTTCTTACCACTTTGCCACTTTCATCAAGCTTGTTGCAGTAGACCCATTTGGTGCCAATGATCTTTCTATCACTTGGTCTTGGAACTAGGGCCCAAACTTTGTTCTTCTCAAATTTTTCTAGCTCCTCTTTCACAGCTAGGATCCATTCTTCATCCCCAAGAGATTCCTTGACATCTTTAGGCTCTAGTTGTGAGATGAAGGCACTATTGGTTTGTTCTTTGTTGAATGCAGCATGCGTCTTCACTCTCTCAAATGGATCACCTAAGATCAGGTTGTTAGGATGATTCTTTACAAATTGGGTAGTTGGATCCTTCCTTTCATCATCTTTGTCTTCTTCTTGAGCATCCACCTCTTTTCCCTTTTTGGTGATGTTGAGTTCTTTGAGGAAAGGAATTACTTCATCTGCAACATCATCATTTGAAACAATATCTTTGGGAATAGAGGGGTTAGTCTCAATAAACTTTACATTAATAGATTCTTCTACTTTAGCAAGAACAACATTATAAACTCTATATGCCTTGCTAGTAGTGCTATAGCCAAGAAAGAAAACCTTATATGATTTCGGATCAAAATTGTCAAGAGGATCTTTTGTATTCAAAACAAAATAAGGACATCCAAAAACATAGAAATACTCAATGGAAGGCTTCCTACCACGCCATAGCTCATAGGGGGTTTTCTTAAGTGAGGGATGAGTGAAAACACAGTTTTGCACAAAACTAGAAGTACTGACAGCTTCAACCCTAAACTTCTTAGGAGTAGCATACTCAAGAAGCATGATCCTAGCCATATCCTGTAGAGACCTATTCTTCCTCTCTACAACCCCATTTTTTTGAGGTGTTAGAGGTGAAGAAAAGTTGTGTGCATAACCCAATTCTTGACAAAAATTCTCAAAAAGCTCATTTTCAAATTCTCCCCCATGGTCACTATGGATGGAAACAATCCAACAATAAGCTTCATTTTCAACCCATTTGCAAAAACTAGAGAAAACATCAAGTGTATCACTCTTTGAAATGAGAAAGAAGATCCAAGTATATCTAGAGAAATCATCGACAATAACAAGGAAATACTTGGAACCACGAAGTGATTGCATTCTCATTGGTCCAAATAGATCAATATGAAGAAGCTCAAGGGCTCTCTTAGTGCTAAGAAATCCTTTGGATTTGAAAGAGGACTTGGTTTGCTTTCCTTGTGAACAAGGTTCGCATTCTTCATCCTTTTCAAAATCTAGTTTAGGAAGTCCCTTGACTAAGTCCTTTTTGCTTAACTTCTTTAATTGATGCATATTTACATGACCAAGTTGGCAGTGCCAAAGAGAAATATCATTCGAGTTGGCTACAAGGCATCTACCAGCCACAAGCTTAATATAGTTAAGAATAATAACAGAAAGATTACCGCTTCTAGTTCCCTTATATATAACTTGGTAGGTGAGGGAATCTAGAATCAAACACTCAAAAGCAGTAAATAGAACATGGTAACTATTATCCCAAAGTTGACTAACACTTATTAAATTCTGATGTAGGGCATCCACAAAAAGAACATTCTTGATGCATAATGATTCACCTACATCACTCTCACCTTTGACTTTACCTTTCTTGTTGTCTCCAAAGGTGACATATCCTCCTTTCTTCTTTGTGAAATTGTTGAAATGTCTTATATCACCGGTCATGTGCTTTGTGTAGCCACTATCAACAATCCATCTATCTTTTCCCTACAAGAAAGGAGAATGTCAGTTCCCAACTCAAACTTTGGGATCCGGAGCTAGCTTGGGGACCCATTTCATCTTTGGGTCGGTCCCCTTAGGCTTGTAAGGACAATAAGTGGAATAATGATCATCACATTTGCAATAAGAACAAACCATATGATTCTTAGTGCCTGAAGACTCTCTTACAAAGAAAGAGATCTCCTTACTCTTTTTCTTACCTTTAGCCTTACTCTTTCCCTTTGAGGCTCCCCCTACAAATCCCAAACTACTAGTACCACTTTGTTTAGTAGAATGATCAAGGATTTCATTTAGGGATTTTTTCCCTTTGGGGAATTTCTGTAGGGATGCTCTCAATCTATGGTTATCATCATTCAAAGAAACAATAGTAGAAGATAAACTAGATATGTCATCCCTAGCATGCACAAGATCAGCCTCAAGACATAAAGACTTAGTAAGATATGAATCCTTTTCAAGAGAGATAGAAGCAACATTAACACTAGGCAATAAAGGTCTAGAAGATGGATCATTTACTTGACTAAGCAACCTAGCATTTTCAAATTTTAGCATTTGAATCTCTTTGAGATAAAAATCTCTCTCTTCTCTACGAGCACCAATAAGCAACTTAAATTCGGCATTTTTAGTTTTAAGTAATTCAAGTTCTTTTAGGCAATTTTGCTTCTCTTCCTTAAGATTTTCAATGTTCTTAAGATAGATACCATTCTCAACTTCAACCCCATTGTAGTGGAGTTCAAGATCAAGGTATTTCCCTTGAAAATTATCAATACTCTCAAGGTTGGTTTTCTCATTCAATTCCAAAATTTCAAGCTTAGCATAGAGATCATCAATGATTTTTCCTAACCGTTTTCTTTTAGATTTACATTTAGCAAAAGAAGAACGGGTAGTAACAAACATGTCAGTAATAACTTCTTTAGGCAATTCATACAAACTTACCTCACTTACCTCACTTGCCTCATCAATTTCTTCACTTGTAGAGTCCATGAGAGCAAGGTGGCACTCTCCATGTTCTTCAGAGCTAGAACTGCTTGAAGATGAAGCTTCCCAAGCCGCATGAGTTGCATTCTTATGTCTCTTTTATTTCTTGTCCTTCCTCTTGTGTTTGATCTCCTTCTTGTAATCCTCTTCTTTCCTTGAGATGCTCTTGTGGTGATACTTTCTTGACTTTGGGCATTCACTCTTGTAGTGCCCCTTTTGACCACACTTGTAGCATCTCAGAGTAGAGGAGGAGGAGGCTTGCTTTCCCTTGAAGTGTTTTCCCTTGATGTAGTTGGCTTCATGCTCACTAGGGTCTTAATATTCACTAGAGGAGGGAGAAGAAGTTTAGCAAGCAAGTTGTTGTTGAAGGATGACAGCCTCCACTTATGCTTTGAAATCACTATCTTTGACCTTTTTGGCTTCCTTCTTCTTCTTGCTTAGCTTCTTCTTCTTATTGTTTGTCAAGTCTAGGCTCATGGGCTTGAAGACTGCCAATGAGTTCTTTAGTTGGGATGTCACCAAAGCTCCTCACTTCTTCAATGGAGGTGATCTTTGACTCCCATCTCTTTGGAAGAATTCTGAAGATCTTTGAGTTGATGACGCCTCTATCTAAAGTGTTGACCAAAGCAGCCAGCTCGTTGATGATGACATTTAGCCTTGAATACATCTCTGCAATGCCTTCTTTCTTTCCATCTTGAAGTTCTCTAGGAGGTTGTTCAACATGTAGATCTTTTCCTCCTTGACTTGCTTTGTGCCTTCATATGTGATGCACAGTTTGTCCCAAATCTCATAGGCGGTGTCCCATGATGAGATCTAGTTGAACTTCGTTGGAGTGAGGGTTGTAGAGAGGATGCTAATGGCCTTTGCATTTAGTTGAGCCTCCTTGAGAGCAGCTTCACTCCATGTTGGAACAACTTTGGTTGGCTCTTTGTAAGGTGTGACCATCACCTTCCACATATCAAAGTTCATCCCTTAAATGTATAAATGCACATGTCTCTTCCAATAGAGGAAGTTGGTGCCGTCAAAGACTTGAGGGCGCATGGAGAAGCCTCCCTCTAGGTTGAGTGAATCAAGTAGGTTGTCGCCCATGTTCTCGTCTCGTGGGAGATTGTTAGAGAAGATCCTTAGCTCTAGTACCACTTGTTGGATCTAAGGGCTCTAGGGGGGTGAATAGAACTACATAATTTCTCACAAAATATATTAGACCTTCAAATTATATTAATTAGTAGAAAAATCTTAATGGAAGTTTGAGGTCCTATCTAACAAGCACAACAAGGATGAGAGAGATTGATAGCAAGTACTTGACAAAGGGATGTAGAGTGGTTCCACACTTCAAACTAGAAGTGAGTCAGTCCACTACCTAGAGAGGTCAACCTCTAAGACTTTACAAGTGTTTTTCTCTATTCTATCACCATAGAGATTTATAGCAATAGACCACTAAAGGACTTACCCATCCAACCACAAGGAGATCTCCACCTTAACAAAGAACTTACCCACTTAGCTTGAGTCTTCAGCCTTCACCTAGGTCTTACCCACTCAAGCTCAAGTCTTCCTCCTTGAAGGACTTTGCTTCTCCTCTTAGATCTTTAGGCTTTGCCTTCTCCTTCACTTGGAGAAGATCACCACCTCTTCAACATCCTTGAAGAGGACCAATTGCAACTCCTTCTTCACTCGATGGAGCTTGCTTCAGCTTTTTTTCATGAGAGAAGTTGATAGGTAAGTAGTGGAAGATTTGAGATATTTACATGCACAAAGGTGGAGCTCTCTTACAACAATCCTAACTCACTCACAAATCACAAAATGAAGTGTAAACTAGAGAGAGAAATGGGATCAAGGAGTAGTAGCACACTCAAATATAGCAAGGACCTTGTATGTAGTGAATGAGCAAACTTGGAATGAACTCCAAAGGGTCATATTTATAGTTAGGTGTGATCCCTTGAGTTGGGGAACAATTAGGGCCGAAATATAGCCATTTTTGGTCAAGGAAACGGATCTACTTTCGTCCAAATAAGTCACCAATGGTTAGAATCACTTTTTCTACATTTTTCATACAGTACATTCAGTCGAATTTCAATAAAGGTAACTCAACTTATCGGCTAAAAGAGAAACCCAATTTTAAAACTATCGGTCGAGTTTGTCCTGGGAAACTCAACCAATCAGCTAAAATCAAACTTGTTCAGTAAGTCATTCGGTCAAGTTCTGTGAATGCACAACTCAACCGATGCACATCATCAGAAAATTGATCCATGGATCGGTCGAGATTGAAACTCAACTGATTAGCAGTCTATGATCAATTTTATAATTTGATTAAAAAGTAATTAAAACTTGGTACTAAGTGTCCCACATATTTTTCTCATCTTTGTTACAAGTCATATCATCAATACAAGTGATTACAAAATTCTTCTAAGGTTGTATGAAGGGATTTCCTTATTAGCACACTTGCATTGCATTTGACTTGAACTTTTACAAGCTAGGGCCTGTGTAAATTGATCCTTTTCATGTACCTAAGACCTGAGATCAAAATTGAATACACATATTAGATACATATGAATGGAATGGTTGAGTCATTATCAAAATATGGAGAATGTATAACATCTAGGTCAACACCTTTGGCTTTCGTCAAATGTATTGTCATGTTTACCAATTTTTGGGTACCATGATGAAGAATTTTGTTACTATTCTTTTTATATCTAGGAATCTTTGCAAAGAGGATACAAAAAATTGATTACCATGCATTTTAAAAGTAATAGAAGAAGACAGTTGAACATTACCATATATATCATGCAAAATATTGTCCTTTAAACAAAGAGTTTTAGTCATATAAGAATATTTTTCAAAGATTAAGAACAAAATATTCTATCTCAATTGTAAAAAATAGACTGATATTATAGAACATTCACTTTAGTAAGCCTAGATGAATTTTCATTTAAAAAATATCTTAAAAAGATAAACTTTATTTTCAATTTATAATACTTGTAAAGTAAGATCTTGGTCCTCATTAGTACACATAAGAATATCAACATTACAAATGAGAGAATAGATAATTTCAATGAGCTCCGCATTATCATTATGTGTAATAGGCTAAAATTATAAATTATTTATCTTATCAAGCAAGCTAGAAATGTTAATTTTCAGGATATGTACTTGAATATGATAAAATGATTCTCTATCTCAACAACTTTGAATTTCAAATCAAGTTCCAAATGAAGCGTTCAAAGAATGATATCATATTTTAAGGAAATGTTAATGTTGTTCAAGTTCATCCCTTTCTTCTTGTGACTTATCAATAATTTTAACGAGTTTTTTCTTTTTATATTTAATAGATTTCAGAAAGTCACGAGAATCATCAATAATCTCAATTAAAGATTATTTCAACAAAGGGTTTAGGTTTACCTCATTTGAATTTTCAATTGAGCTTGCCATGAGAGCAAAGTGGCATTTCCCAACTTCACTTCTACTAGAAAATTCACTTGAGCTAGTGTTGGAGGAGTCACTAGAGCTTTGGTAGCCTTTTATAAGGAGTGGGAGCTAAGAGGAGATCCACTCCTTACTTAATTATGAAGACAATGACCTAGAGTAAACCTAATGATCATCTTCAACCTGATGGGTGTATAAAGGAGCACATCTTTTTTATTTCTATAAGAACATACACATATATGCAAGAAATGAATCAAATCTCCTCTTTTGCAATTGCAAGTAGTTTGTGGTTTTAGAAAGAGAAAGATCAAGTATCACTTTATTACATTGTAACATGTACCTATAAGAATGAAAAAGGTTAAAATGTTAAAACTTACACCACTAAAATTTTAAAAATGGGTTGCCTCCTATAAGCATTGTATTTGGTTGCATCCTGACCATTATTTATGTTGGTGATATGCCCTCAAAGATAAGCATTAGGTCATGAATATGTTGATATTGTTTACTTGATTTGATCATAAAAGGCAATTCAATTTATCATACACATTTGATAATAGCAATATTAGTGTATATAATAAATATCATTTGAATGATTGGTTAAAATCAATGGACTTCAAGTATGTGACTTATACATGAGATCTAAATGGATGCTAAGAATAATATTTTTAGACATACCTAGTAAAGTGTTTTGTGGATTGGACAACAATAATACATGTGAGACTAGTATGTGTCATGACTAATGACTATATCTCAGGGGTCATAGGTATTGCATACAACGTTAGACACATATGTACTTGTTAGAGAACAATTATACTAGATTGACCTATCTTGAGAGTGATCCATGGAATTCCATATGATAGTCATAATCATCTCTAAAATATGATAATGGTGTTGTGATCCTTTGATATGAAGTCACTAAAATGGTGACCTGACAAGCGTCATGCTTTGGCACTACCCAACATGATCTTGAAGATGGTTGCCATAAAGGTAGTGATTGGGTGTGATGAGAACATCCTTCACATTGTGATAGATGTAGAAGGAGTTTGTCCCTCCCATATAACTGGAGAGATATACTAGGCCTCTTGAAAATTATGACTAGAGAAATGCATGACCATGCTCATGTGAGGCACTATGTGATACTGAGATGATATGTATCTTGCTGGTCTACATGGTGATCAAAGAACTCGGATTGAATGTGATAAGGATGTTGTGTCCATACCTCTTGTTAAGTCTAGATGTCTATGACAAAGGGATTATTGACACCCTTTCTCTCCCCAGTTGATCCCCAAATCAATCTTCTAGTAATTGAATCAAGTTTCTTGCGGATACATTTAGGAAGAAGCGTCATTTATATAGTATAGTATGGTGTAGTACTTAGAACATTTTTTGCAAGCAGTATCCTTCCAGCTAAGGAGAGACTTTTAGCCTTCCAATTGCTCAGTTTCCTCTACACTTTTTCAACAATCACAACATAAGTACAAAATGATAACATTGGTAGTTGAATGTTTAGTTTTCCTGACTAATCCTATAATACTAATGATGTGTAGATACACGCCACATATTGCTTATGAATCTTAATGTTGAGCGATGAACCATTACAAATGAAATATGGTTCCTATATGTTCACAAGAATAGAGATAGCTTGAACAAATGCTTACTTGGACTCAATTAAAATTATTACAAATATATGGACTAGAAAGTAAGTTTTAGGATCTATATTTAAATATGGATCCAGACTTTGTAAATTGGTCTACAGAAGTTAAGGGCCTACCTCTCAAGAAAAGAGGTAGCTTTGTGTTGCACATGGACTCACTAAACGATGCCTTCCTGAAGACCTAGTTTATGGAGGAATCCCTTGTTTTAAGAGGGAGTCCACATCTTGGTTATATTAGAGTTTGGAAAAAACTAGTCTCTCTAGTCCTCTATATATCATAGGAGGCTTTCTAGACAGAACATCTCAATCTCTCATCATTCCTCTATGATTTGAAAAACTATAAGAACAACTAGAGAGAGATAGAGGGAGGAGACTAGCGATCCCATGCCTTTATCTTCAAGTGCACACATGGATACTCCGGAGGTGAGTTTGTACTTCTAATTTGTTTCAGGTAAGTAACTTAAACAGTGACAGATGTTTTGAGGAGAAGGTCTCCTATACATAACCGTGTGTCTAGCAGATAGGGCCATCTGTAGAACAACACATTCCACAGTAGGTGTTCAACTGCAAAAATGGTGCATTCTTCTAGGGGCAACATTAGAGGCATATGTTGGGTCCATAGAGCCAATTCTTCGACTGTGGAATCTATGCCACTCTATAGTGGAAGGGATGATCCACCACAAAATTCAACCATAGAATCTAGCGTTATGGATCAAAAATTAGGAATTCACATGCATTACCTGGTGAATCCTGAGTACCACAGTCTGAAAATGAGTTCTAATTGTAGTTTTAATGAGATTGCAATGTGACTTAGATTGGATGGTCCAAATCTACACTAAAAAGTTCAAATTGATGCATCAGAACTACTTCCACAATAAGGTACAAACTTATAACTATATTCTATTTTTTTTCATAGATAGATCCTGCTCAAGGGATTCGCAAGAAATATTCTTTGGTTCCATTGCACTTTTTCACTCCCGAGAACGCAACAGTGGTATCAAACTTACATCTAATGTTCTTTACCGATTTTCTTTATTGTGGACTAAGTATCATTGGACAATGATATGAAAATATATGATACAATGGAATTGATTAATGTGCAAATCTTGTTAATGGGGTGTGATATGATAATACATATGCATACATACACAAATCCATATTGAAACCTCAAAAATAGTTTTCTTTGGTCTGTGATGCATTGTTATGTCCAAATGAATTTTATTTTTTTTATTTGTTGTTGTTGATTGTTTGTAATTTTTAATGAGGCTTGCATGTCTTACCTTCTTAATTGATTTCATATGTATGGCTTCCCACCTTATTCCCCTAAAACATAACTTGAAGCTTCTGTTACATATGATGTTATAGTTTAGAACATACAATGATATATGGTATCCAACACAGTGGACATGAAAAAGGATAAATGAAGAACAATAATCAACAATGATGGATCATCCATGGGGCAATCATTATGGAAGAATCCAAAGAATATGGTTTATCTTCTCTTATTTATGCATGTATGCAGGAAACCTTACATGACAACAATCTTCCATTAGCTTAGAAAGATTTAAGCCCATACTCAACACATTTTATCTTAATTTCTTGTGGTGCTTATATATATATATATATATATATATATATATATATATATCTGTGTATATATATATAATATAATATAATATAATATAATATGCATATATGGTGATTGGATATGTATATATAGTATTCAAAATCCTTCATCAAGTCTTAATTCTAAGATGCTCATGTCTTAATTTTAAGACACTTTCCAGCGTGCAATACCCATCAAGGCTTCAATCAATTTATGTGGGCTTGCTAAAGTGAGGTACATTGTTCATCTTGGTGAGGTGTGAGACAAACATGTGGGTTTGCCAAAGCACGGTACACAGTTTGTCAATATTGATGGTTTGGTTCAATTTCTAACTAGGTAACATTAAAAGGATTATGCATCTAGATGCATGCAAATGGGTGTTCCATATGGAATTTAAAAATGGTTATCCCCATCCATCCAAGTGTGAATATGATACAATTGGAAAAAGTTACCTACCTATATAATTGGGTTTAGAGAGGTCAGAAGAAATTGACTCATGATCCAATGAAATATGGACATCGGTCCACTAGATAGTTATTTGCAATAACTTTCTAGATTAATAGTGAGTGCCATTATTTCAAAGAAAATAGTGGGGGTAACATTTAACAAAATATATAATTAAATGCACAAACTTATCAATGAAAATTTTCATTCTTGATTAGTTTTCTTTGTAGATTACATGGCTTTTAACAATAACTATATTGACCAATTTTCAACAGCCATCTATTTAGGGCCCAATTGGATGATTACATGCATAACTAGATTGATCTTTGTTTAATCTTGATTAACAATGGTGGTAATATTATAATATTTTAAACCTAATGATAAACTCCAAAAATGAAATTATTTTGAATAAGCAGGGTTTGAGACATTTTTCTTTAGCATACATAAGATAAAGGAAAAGAACAACAAGGCTCTCTCTCTAGGGTTTTCACTCTCGCCTCTCTCAAGTTTCTCTTGGAGGCTTCTGTTGGGGGAGGGAGCGTCGCCTCAGTGCCTTCCTCTCCCTGGCCCCCAACAGCAAAGATCCCTGGCGAGGGTTTTTGCGGATCCCTGGAGAAGGGTCGATGGTAGTTAAAATCGCGGAACTCCTTCTTGGTAGCACTGGAAGAAGAGGGACGCGGAGCATCGTGGGAGCTAGGATGGGGCTTTGAGGTTTGCATCATTGACCAGGTCGACCTCCTATCCTGTCCAAGAGAGATGGATGGAGAAGAGCGTTCCCATCCAGTCCGAAGCTTCTCGTTGATTGCTCTTCCACTGCATGCGGAGAAAGCGGGATTCCTCACCTGCTTTCTCTCTTGCACCTCTTATATCTGGTTAACCAGGATGATGGAGGACCTCTGATTATGACGTTGAGCCTTATCTTGGCAACTAGATTGGAGGAAGGGTGCCTAGGGCTTGACCCTAGTTCACCTGGTGGTGGTTTCCCTACAAGCAGATGTGTCCCGGTGGCATTACCCTGTTTGGGTTTCTTCCCCCCTAGGCGGTTTGGGCGTACCCTCTCCGACTAGCAGGCGACGCATCCTGTTCCGGTGGCGCCTCTCTGCTTGGATCCCTGCTTGCCAACACAAAGGAGTCCTTCGTGACCTGCGGGTTCTCCTACTTGCCTAGTGGTTCGGCTCCTCGGATCATTATCCTCTCCACAGTGGCCTCGAAGAGACAAGGACAGTGGCTGGTTCAGCCTAATGACTAGGGGTCTTTCCGCCGTTGCAGCTCCAGGTGCACACCAGGTGTTCGACGACAGGCCAACTTCTAGCCACGGTGGAACGTCCTCCATGTGATCGTGGAAATGGCTCTATGCAAACAGGGGCATCGGATCCTGGCGGGCTCCTGTCTTGTGGTGGCCTGGCCACTGGATGATCGTAGTGTGTTTGGTTCTATGGGGCATAGCTCATCTTCTCCCCTTAGATCCCTCTGACATTGCGTGAAGACATCACCCTTCGGGTGCTTGTGGTGGTGTTGTTGTGCAAACAACATCATTCTTAGTATGATCCATCCTGCGCTGCTTATTTTCTCAAGCTGGAGTCAGCCAAGGAGTAGGGGTTGATGATGTTGTTTGACTTCTATTCCCTTTCGTCTTAATTTGTGGGTGTATCTAAAAGATAGTGATGAGAGGATCAGCGGTCTATAACCTTAGATCTCATGTTCTTTACTGCTCAGCAGGATGTGCTCGTGCTTCCAATTGCTGACTTGGACCAAGTCTGAGTCCTGGATATCTTACGAAGCCTGAATTAGAGTGCAGGTGGTGAGTCCCTAGAGTTCTTGGTCTGATGGGGTGTGGTCTTCCTACAATGTCTTTGGTCTCATACTTTGTGGGTGTTCTTTATGCTATTGAGTTCTTGGCTTTGCTTAAGGCTTCATGTCATTAGGTCGAGTTGTTTAGGGTCAAATCCTTATGTACAATTTAAGGTCTTTATGTTCTTGTGACCTTGATTACTAGCTTGTTGGTTTTAAGATTTTTGTTCTTACTGTAATGGGGTACTTTGTGCCCAAAGTTTTGGTATTATAGTAACACGTTTTTTTTTCGACCAAAAAAAAGGGTTTGAGAAGTGTAAACGCTAGTCAGTCAACATTAGGGTCTTGGTAGCATATGTATACAAATATGTTAAATACAATGATGTAGTAAATGTTTTTTAGTATCTTATATATAAATCTTATTTACTTCAAATCAAAATATGGATATAGTTTGCATAACTCAAATATAAGTGTTCTTGAAAAATATTAGAATTTTTTAATGTTTCTGACCTTTTTGTCGACAGATTTTCCACAAGACAAACTCAACCGACCATGCATTCTGGATGAAATATAAAAGTCTAGTATTTGCTTTTTTATCTTTTTATTGGTACTTAAAATGGTCTGAAATTTTAATGAAAAAATCAATTTCAAACTTCTTATAAATTTTTCAATATTTTGGATTATATGTGAGTAACCACATAGTGTGGTGTCGGCCGAATTTCTTATCAATAACATCTCAATCGACCACCCAGTCTGAATAAGTGAAAAAGAAGATTGAAAATAGTTACTAGACTTGTTTATAAATGTTCATGAACCTTAGTTCATCTATATGATCAGGATAACACCCTAGTAGCTCCCATAATCTTTCAATCCTGTTAGATATACGATATTTGAGAGAGATTAGAGTTTTGAAGGAGAAAATTTCCAAAAAGTCTGATTTAGGGTTCTGACTTCCTAATCCATGTAAGTTTGTAAACTCTACATATGATTTTATGGTGTACTTCTCTCATATATATATATATTCCTCCCTCTGATTTGAACCAAAACTATAGAAAATTAGGATCTTTTCTCCTTCTTTCTCTCCTATTCTCCATTTCTAGGGTTTTTGAGTTGGAAGGAGGAGGAAAAGGAGTCAATGGCTAGAACCTTGATTGTTTTCTACAAATATAGATCATATGTGATGTTTTTAAGGTTCTTGGCACCTTAGGTGAGTGTTTATCTCCCTCTTGAGCACTTTAATCATGTTGAAAGCCTAATTTTATCTAGCTAAAATAGTTAAGATCATTGCTAGTATATGTATGCAATTGGGTAATCAATTGAGATGATTTTGAAAAACAAACATTACTGGTATAGATCGTTTCCTTTTGATTTATATTTTTATATTTATTTATGAATTAATTCAAGTTGTATGAATAATCATGTGGATATATAACTATGTTGTTTTAACATATATTGCCTAAAAGTGGGATAATAGATGTTATGCTTGGAAATTGAGCTTACAAGTATATGACCATGTTTGAACTTGAAAAGAATGAGTTCCTACATTGTATATTTATTTCTTTGATATAACTACATATGACATATACATGAAGTCCAATATGAGAATTTGAAATGTGGACAATCTTATTTAGGGCTATGTTCATGGATTGACTCAAATGAGCCAATGAATTAATATATACCTATAATTTATGGATGACTTATGTGAAAATGGAAACTTGGGTTTCCATGTATTGTGAATAGCCTTACTAAACCTCTATACCATCTGATGAGATTATTGAATAATAATATTCTTATGAAGTATAAAACTTAGGTGACTTATGAAAGCCTTAGAAATTCAATATGGAGACAAGTATGAGAGATAAAGCTTGAGCTTGTATATAATCTTGCAAATGTGATGAAATGATTATCTTTAGGTATCAATACTTCAATTCAAGATAGCAAGTATTATTAAGATGATCTAAACATAATGCATACATTCTAATATAATATATGGAATAATGAGTCAACCTCGCATAAATGTAAGACTTTTATTCAAGTCATATACTAATGAATTGAGAGGATGACTAAAGATTAAAGAGAAAGATGAAGCCACCCTAATACAAGTTTGTAATATCCTCAAATTTGGTGAATTTGAATTATCTAAGTTTATAGAATTGTTTTGATAAACAAATTCCATAGTTTGTTTATTGATGGAATAATAAAGTTATCATTATGACATGCGTGCAACCCATGGCTGAAGTGAGTCCCATGAGACTATTTTCTTTGCAAATAGGTCCTTGTGGCACAAGTTAAAGAAATAAAATAAATTCGTGTATAAATAAAGAATAATGTCCTTATGGTTTGTTAGAGAATTTAATTGTGGAATAGTGGGCAAGTTTCCAAAAGATTATAAGATAATGTGTAACTTGGATAATTAATGTATTTATCTATCCATGAATGGCAACACAAGTTTTGAGGCATCAAATAAGGATATCTCATCCTGAATTTTTGAATATTTCAAGAAAATAAGGAAATTAATATTATTTTAGAATTTGGGATAAAAATGACTCTCCATGTGTATGAGTAATTAATTTAAGGGTACACTAAAAGAACAAATTTTGTTCATAAAAATTATCCCAATAAATCCTAAAATTTAGATATAAGATAGGAAAGATATAAATGGGTTTTCCTCCGAGTTTCATAGCAAGAGGAGTTTCCTACAAGGCTATAGATATTAGTAAAGGGAGAGGGGCCTAGTTGCAATAAATATTCTACTTCTAAAATTAGAAATCGATTCAATGCAAATGACTTTAGCAAGTGATACCATGTGCCTGATTTAACGTATCACGCCTTATGCGACCGCCAAAGCAAAACTCGACGCTCCTAATTATGTTTCCTACCTCCCACCTGAATCAGAAATAAGAGCCATCTAGGCTGAGATCTTTCCTCACCTCTCTCTCCCTAGATACTGGACTGTTTCCCACGAGACAGGGTCCTCTAATTTCAGGATCGAGTGAATAACATGGAAAGCCATTGAACGACTGCTACCTCGTTATATCTAGAAAGTACCCAAATTCCTTCTCAACCAGGATTCTAGGAAAAAGACATAGTCCTTGTACCCTTACATTCCATTCCTATATAAGGAAATAGGGAGTTGTAGTGTGATGGTAAGAGCACAAATCTTATCGCAATTCCTATAAAGGTACCCAAAAATCCATCATCCTAGCCATGATACATGTCGGTGATAACAACCTTGTTCAAGTTGTAGATGACATCTTTGGATAATTATCTTAGCAAGGAGCACTGTGAAGGCCTCTTGAAGACTTACAGGTGGCCTCAAAATGTTGGGGAGATCCACAGTCCCACATTGATCACCATCACCTATTGCCTAAAGAAGGTCACTAGAGGAGGAGTTTTGCACTTCCATAGGGCTTCACAGTGATGGGAACATCATTGCCAAGATCCCACAAACCTTTTACAATCACCAACTAGCCACAAGAGCAGTGATTCATGTTTACTACATGTATCAAAGACAAGTGCACATATCAAAGTAATATAGGCCAAAAGAGGCCAGATATCGAACTCGTAGAAATGTGAATCCAAAGACTACTACTAACTATGACCCAATAAGCTAGACTTGTTTAAAAAGGCAATTGAGTGATTAATTGACTAATTGCAAGAATTAAAACTAAAATTATTGAGGTGGCAATCACAAATGGAATGGATTCCCTAGGAATGTAGTTTCACCACAGTTTATACTGCAATTAACATTACTCATAAATATTTAACTCTCCTAGCCCTAGACCAAGGGACATGTAGCAAGAATTACCCACTCTCGCAATGTAATTCACTACCTAATCTAATACAAAACCCACTCCCATAGCGATTTAATTATTAGTTAGGTGCTTTAGTGAATCCTATAGGTTATACCCTTCACAATCATAAGCCCTCTCTCGTGATGTGGTCTAAAATACGCAAATCTATGACTTATCCAACCCATAATCCCTCTCTCAAAGAAATTAATGGTCTAAGAAATCAACTATTGTGATCAGGCATAGATAATTGATGAAGCAATCATAGATTTATGTCCAAAAATTAGGGGAAAAATATGTATTAACTCTTGATGTCAAGTACAACACATAACCAGGCTACTTGCGGATCCTAAGGAGTTATAGGATTAGCCATGCATGATTTC
Source organism: Alisma plantago-aquatica (assembly GCA_963693085.1). Classification (NCBI taxonomy): domain Eukaryota; kingdom Viridiplantae; phylum Streptophyta; class Magnoliopsida; order Alismatales; family Alismataceae; genus Alisma; species Alisma plantago-aquatica. Next base: position 664,475,867 of record OY856412.1, on the reverse strand, counting down.
CATTGTCATACACATGGGAAAAGAAAAGAAAAATCTAAGAAATATTAGAAATCCAAAGTAACCCCTGAAAAAGTTGGTCCAGATGACTCCCTGTGATAAACGTGATGATTTGTTCCTCTCTGGCTGCAAATATGTCCACCAGAGGTGCCTGAATTGTCCGAAAAGTGATTTTCTCCTCTCCTTTCTTCTCTCTCATCTCCCAAATGTTGTGTAATGGAATAGAACATGATCCCTAGGTCTGACAATAATCTTCCCTACTCATAAGATTGACTTAGGGCATCCTTAATTCATGGCCATTGGATTAATCATAATCTTTAATATTGTATGATTGAGATAAATTAGTACTACCGACAGGATGTTTATGGCATCAAGTCCTTTTCTAAGTCATGATTCCATTTCAATGTCGATACTAATGACTAAGGCATCGGTAGCACCGAGTTTCTCCTTGACATATCCTGAAATATTTGTCGTGTACAAGTTGGTACCACCGATTGGAGGTCTGTGGCACCAAACAACTTCGGATGAGTTACTGCCCATCGAGTTGGTAGCACCGATTCCATTGTTGATACCACTGAGCATCTTCAACTCATGCTCGTTCTTTTTCATCAATTGTCAATACCACCGACAAAGCTATCAGAAGCATCAAGTTGATCCAAGATTGGTCAAATTACCTAAAATTTAGAAAAGAAGAACATAAGTCCCATAAATTATAATAAATCAATATGAAACATTAGAAATAGGCAATATTTGATGTAAATGTGTGTCACAAGCCAATATGATAAACTATGCACAAATAATGTCAAAATGAGCAAGTATGCATGAAATACATAATAAACTAGACCGTGAAAAATGAATAACATTCATGAATTAAAATCCCCTAAGCTTAAATATTTCTCACCCTCAAGCAACACTACCCTCAGATCTATTTGAGACAAGTTAACAAAAGGACAAGTAATATGAACTTCATTCCTATATCCACCTGGTGGTCCCAAAATGGCCCTTACCGACCACTAAACAAATAACTACTCTTGAGTGACCAAAAATATTCACTAAAGATGTTCACCCCTACATCAATGAAACACTATCAATAAAGCAGCTAATATCATAGTCAATCAGACATTCGCTTGGTGCATCATGTGATTCCCTATCTACATTGCTCTTTTCCTAACTACTAAACTAATTGGAAGCAATTATGCTTATAAGAGTGAACAAGGAGACCAATCATATTCATGGCCTACCAATATGAGCAATGGGTGGAATGACATAGGTGTCTTATGAAGAATCACAAGTAACATTCAAATAATTTATACAGAAACAGAACATGATGAACCTATAAGATGGAAGAAGTAAGAAATGAATGAATCCTAATGCCTACTATTTTGACTAGGATGATGCATGCACTAAAAAATCCCATCTGATTGATGAGAGTGAAACAAAAGATTACATCATGTTGCTATTTCATATCTTCTTGAAGAAAAATCCAGAATTGAGTTCAAGGCATCCTTTTCTTCCTCTTTATTTCATAATATTTTTTCTTCTTATTTATTTTCATTGGCCCATTATTTTAGCATGGTTGAAGAATATGCTCGAGCTTCACTATATCAACTCATTGTTTTTTTTTCATTTCATTTTGAGGGGCATGAATGTGTATCCTTTCACTTGATTTCTAGAGGAAGACAACATGGGTACCTGATGAAAGAATGAATGATGAAAAAGATATGCAATCTACATAAATTTGTTATGAAACTACTTAATATGAAATTTTTTGTATAAATAATGCAATAAAAGACTAGCTATCATATCACCTAGTATGCCATGCGACGCAATCAAGAGGAAACAATTCAAGTTACTTGATCATCTTAAGGTGGTGGATGAAATGTATGAACAACAAATGGATTCACAAGATTAAGAGACAATGCTTTTCTAAAACTATGATATCACTAGTACAGTATTGGTCACTAGGGTCGGTTTTTTGAAGCCTGCAGTGTCACTTTTTAAGCGACGCCTAGGTGGGCGTCGTTACAGTACTTGTGACGCTATAGAGGTAGAAAAACCGACCCTAGAGAGGTATAAAAACTGACCCTAGAGGGAACAAAAACCGACCCAAGAGAGGTAAAAAACTGACCCAAGAGAGGTAAAAAACCGACCCAAAAGAGGTACAAAAACCGACCCTAGAAGTCTTCAAATAGCTGTAGAATTTTGGGATGAACCTACTAGGTCGGTTTTTCTCCATAAGCGACCCTAGAAGTCTTCAAATAGCTGTAGATGAACCTACTGGGTCGGTTTTTGTGTTTAACCGACCCAAGAAGTGTCTATTGGGTCGGTTTTTATCCATAAGCGACCCTAGAAGTCTTCAAATAGTTGTAGAATTTTGGGATGAACCTACTGGGTCAGTTTTGTGTATAACCGACCCAAGAAGTGTCTATTGGGTCAGTTTTTCTCTATAAGCAACCCTAGAAGTCTTCAAATAGCTGTAGAATTTTGGGTTAGAACCTACTGGGTCGGTTTTTGTTTATAGCCAACCCAAGAAGTCTATAGGGATGGTTTTTTTTAATAACCGACCCGAGAAGTTACATTTTTTATAGAAAAATTCTGCAGAACCAAAAATCTTCAGTACAGCAACCTATAAAACAGAATTTCTTTATGCAATTCAAAACCTACAATAGAAATAGACTTGCAAATGCAATCATGAAAGCCAAAAATGCATTCCAAAGCCATTTCCAAAATCCATTTGCATTCATAACAATAATTATTCACATATATTGAGTTGAGACATCTTCATACACAACACTTACTAACATTCTTGCAAGTCTAAGATAGATTTCAAATGAGACATATAGCACATACTAACATTCATACACATAGCACATACTAACAACAATGATAGATTGCAAGTTTAAAAGTGATATTAAATTTAATGTCATATACAAAAAGTAAATTTTGATAGAGTTTCAAATCTACTATACACAAATGAAGTTATGAATTCAATCCAATGCTATAGTGACTTCATTAAGAAAAGCATCTGACCATTCTTCTCGGAATTCATTTAACCCATCAAGTGTGTAAGGATGAGTTGTAAAGATCTGCAAAAAAAGCACATGCTCATATATATTTTATAAAATGATGCAAATCTCACTTGTAAATTTATGATGTTATTTTTTTATTAATTACCTTATCTATACTCTGAATGTCTAGTGATGCTTCTTTCAAAATAGTTTGCATATACTTCATTACGTAGTAGCCACAAGCCCAATCATTATTTTGTATATGACACTACAAATAAAGAATTATACTTAATATTAGTAAACTGCTACAAACTGAGTTGTACAAATACATAAATAAGACTATAAGAGAGTTAACATATAAAATTTGACATTAATACATTACTGTAAGAGTTGTACATATACGACTAAGCAGTCAAAGTAGTTACCTTGACATTTTTCAAAGTCGGTGTCTTTAATTTTGTGGGTATTATTCCTCCACCTTCACGATAAGCCTTTATACCCCTATCAATCAATTTGATTACGATAGTTGTCAAAATAGAAATTCTAAGTATAAATATCATGTTGAAGCATAACAAGCGATGTTATAGAAACTAAATTTATGCTTACTCCATAGTTGGCAATCTCAGTTTGTGACCCCTTGTTGTTTTTCCCATTGGGTCAAGATAATAGAAAGTCATCAATTTTGGGACAACCACCACTAGTTCCCAATGTCTAGATCTGAGTAAATTTATATTGAAAACAAAAATTAGAATTATAATTATAATTGAGTCAATATTAGAATTCTATTGGATTAATAATACTTACTGGACGTTAAAAGGAATTAGAATAATTTCCTTTCCCACACTACCAAAATATTTGAATGCAGTACTGAAGTACTCATTCACATCATCCATTTGTGTCTGCACTTGACTAGTGACTGAAGGAACTAAGAATCCAACATTCTTTATATCAAAGTTTGTCATATCAGTATATAAATGGTTGTAAAACATTTGTAAAAATTTGATATGTTAGAAATAAGCTAAAAATGTATATATTCGAGTAATCTATATTGATTAATTCTTACCTTATCCATACTTCTAATATCGAAGTATTTATCCAATCATACCGGAACAACTCTATAATATCATCAAGAAAAATATAGTATCAAAATTCAACTCACAGATATATCTTTCCAAAGGAGGTCTTTCAAGCCAATAGGAACATCATGCCAGTTTTCTATATCTATTGGCACCTTACTGCGTATGGTTGCCCCTACATAATGCTTAAAAGTACTAGCGTGTTCCCCAATAGGTGCTCCTCCCCTTTCAAACTGGATTGGCAATTTCTCCCCTTTTACCCTAAGCTCTTGCAGCCGACGCATCACTGTGGGACCTCTACTCTTCTTAACATCACCACTAGCATCCTCATGCTCATGATCAGAATGTTCATCTTCACTTGCCATTTTAGAACAACCTACAAATATACATGATAAAAGAAAACATAAGTGATAATAAAAGAACAAGTGGTGATATATAATAAAATGTGTACATGATAAAAGAAAATGTGTGCTTGAATGATAATACATGCCTCTAGTTTTGGTTGAGTTGTTAGTCAACTAAAATTCCTTCAACATGGTCTTGACGTGTATATAAGTCATCGGTGTTAACTTCAACATTGACACTTGGCAAACCAACTGAAAATGGGCTGGAATCATCATACTTTTCATAGTATTCTTCTTCATTTATAGGATCCACAGTAAACTATCTTTTTCCATGAAGAACGACAGACCAATTTTTATTTGCTGGGTCATGAATACACAATACTTGTTTTGCTTGGTCTGCCATGATGAATGGTTCATCAACACCTTTGGTAAACTCTGGACTGCAATGGTTCTTGATAGACATCCAACTTCGATCCATTTTCTAGATCACATTAAAATTAATTATCAAACTGAGCATTTAATATTGATACTATAAGTTGTAAGGTTTTTTTGATAGGAAATTCATTACTTTTATACTAAAGTGTACCACCTATCCCATTTTTGAATATTTAACCTCACTAGTAATTGTATAATGTATGTTTAGTTTTCAATAAAATTTCAACAGCATTTTCCCTTAGTTCTCCAAGTACATCAATGTAAATGGCAAATAACCACTCACATATGTACCTAGAGAACAAATGAGGAAATACTACTAAAATTTTTCTTCAAAACTAAACATACATTATACAACTACATCCTAAGTGAGATTAAATATCCAAAAACAGTCCCATATCGGGGACTATCCAAAATTTACTCCTAATGAATAAATTTTGAACGGGTTTCTAAGTTTATATATAAATGTATTTGTCATATTTATGCATAGGTGGTCTCATCTATAAACCCTAAAGTGTCAATCTAAAACTAAACAATGTCTATCCTTGTATTTTTAGATTGTATACAATGATTAATTACATATGTGATTGATAATAAAATCTAGATATAAAAGAATACATGTTTTTATTATTGGTTGGTTTACTAGATAAACGTTCATTTATAAGTACTGAATTGAATAATCAATTAGGTGCTCTTAACAGAAATAAATAGAAAGGCGTAAATTAAACATCATGCAGGATCTTTCATAATAGATAACAGTAAATCAAGACTCAAATGCAAAAGACATCCAACACGACCAGTGTACCTAGCACGGCCGTGGTACAACTCAAATGCAAAAGACAGCCAACACGACCAGTGTACCTAGCACGGCCATGTTACAACACTGGCATTTCAACTTAGCCGTGCAAAAGACACCAACACAACCGTGCTAAAGACACCAACACTGCCGTGCTACACCCCAACATAAGGAAGAGCACAAACATAGTCGTGTAAAGGACAACATAAAGCTTGAAATGGGAAATGGAAAATCTTACCTGTCAGGTGCGAGCGTCGAGGAAAAGCTTTTCGTTTGCCGTTATCAACAAGGTCAGGCCGCGCGAGAGAAGAAGGTGCGTCGGCGGCGGGCGGCTTTTGGAGAAGCAATAGCATGGACCTTGGCGGCGAGCTGGTCTACGGCAACGGCGTCGAGACCTTGGCGGTGAGCTTCGGCAACAGCGGCAAGTTGGTGAGCTATGACATCGGCGGCAAGACCTTGGTGGCGAGCTAGTGATCAACAACGACGGTGACGTACCCGAACGGCAAGCTGGTGAGTGGCGAGCGACGACCGGCAAGTTGGTGGCAGTGAATCTTTGGCGGCGCGTGACCTTGGCGTCGGCGAGAGTGAAGGCGATAGTGAGAACGAGACGACAGTGAGGCTAGGAGAGAGAGTGCGAGAGTGGGGAGTGTGTGTGAGTGAGAGTGTGAGTGAGAGGATAAGGGTTTCTAATACTTCTCGGGTCAGTTTCCAGTTAAGCAAGGAAACTGACCCAAGAGGTCCCCATTGCCGGCGTCTATGCGGATGGTTAAATCAAACAACCGGCCCGAGAGGGTCTTTGCACGGAGACTTCTAGGGATGGCTATTTTAGAAAACCGACCCGAAAGGGTCTTTGCATGGAGACTTCTAGGGACGGCTGTTTTAGAAAACCGACCCGAAAGGGTCTTTGCACGGAGACCTTTAGGGACGACTAAATAGGAAAACTGACCTGAGAGAGTGCTCGCGGAAGCTTTTAGGGACGGCTAAAGAGAATAACCGACCCAAGAGGGTATAGATCGACGCGCAAAAGGCAAAAATTAATTCCTTTTCTCCGCTGGAAGCATGTTGGGTCGGTTTTCTTATAAAATTGATGCTATGTTTATGCGTGCCGCGAATTTGATGATTTCACGGGTCTTTTTCTAGCGTCGATTATCCTTTAAAAACCGACCCAATAGCTAAAAGCGGTACTCAGATTTTTTCTAATGACTTGTTTCTTCAGTTTTAGCTTATTCGGTCGGTTTTTCTAATATAAGTGACACTAGTGGAAGCGACATTAGAGACCGAAAATGTACTAGTGTATGTCCCTCTCCTATTAAATTGTGTACATGGTAACCTTATTTCTAAAAATTCTAATTAAGTTACAATTAATTTTTTGGTCGGGAGGGCTCAAACCCAATCGTCATCCTCAATAGCATGGATAAATAAGATTTTTCATTCATATCAAATGTCCTTAAGCTGACTAACCCATACGCTTCCTATAGGTGATTCTGCCTTTAGAATCTGCAACTAAGCTTTCAAAGATATCACCGTGTAAAAATGCTCTTTCAATTCCCATTGCAGAGGCACACACATGAAGATGACTGAAATCATGAATTAAGCTCCACTATCACACTAGATTGATGTGGATCCTACAAATTAAATGAAAAAAAACTAAAAACAAACTTAAGTGCAAAATGAAGATAAAGTCATTCCAACACCTCCTGAGCTTGAACTTGACTATGTCCTCATAGTAAAAAAAGAACAAGAGTATTGGTTGCTCTGATGGGTGGTGGTGGTGGAGGCATTGTTGGCTCTGTGGATCAAGTTATGCTAGCATATATCTCTCTTGTTTGTGCCACCAACTTGTGTCTTGGTGGTACCAAGATATGACATTCTCTATCCTTCTTTGAGCTATACGAGTCGGTGCCACTGAAAACCTTTTCCTATAGCACTATGACTTTTGTTGAGAAAATTCAGTGGTATCGACTTTGGTGTCGATGGTATCGACTTTGGTGTTAGTGGTGTCAACTTTATTTCCTGTAGTCTTGTGATTTTTCTGAGAGAAGTCAGTGGTACCGACTTTGGTGTTGGTGGTATTGACTTTCTATAGAGTTTGACCTGATAAGGAGTCAATGGTACCAACTTGGGTGTCGATAGTACCGACTTTGACTTTGCCTACACAAAAAACAAGAGCATCACGGTACCTTTCTACATAAATTAAAATCTAACATGAAAGATATGAAATCAAACTAATGAAATACCTAAATAAACAATAAATAACAAAAATGAAAATGGGTTGCCTCCCATAAGCGCGCTTGTTTAATTTCCTAGGCTCGACAAGATGAGATTTCCTTAGCTTGGGTTGTCACAGGATGGTTGTGAAGATTCATCTGTAAGTCTGAACTCCACTCCATCGTCTATCCTGAGTGTCAAGTAACCTCTACCCATGACAATGATCACATCGGCCGTAGCTTGGAATGACCTTTGTAACAACATCTATGATCCCCCATCTTGTGTATATCCATAAACAAAAAATTGACAATATAGATAAATTTATCAACTTTGACTAAAACATCTTTGCATATCCCATATGGCCTCACAATAGATCCGTCCTCCAGCTTGACTGTCATGGATTCCTTTGTTGGTTTCTTCAAACCCAACTCTCAAAAGGTAGCAAGAGGCATGGGATTTATGCTCACCCCAGAGTCACACTATTCCTGTTGGAAATGTTGACTTCCTATGGAACAAGGAATGTAAAAACATCCTAGATCTTTTCTCTTCATCGGTAGCCTTCCCTGGATCATGCTACTCACCACTTCACCAACACATAAGACATCTGTATCTTTTATTAATATTTTCTTATCGATGATATATTTCAAGAATCTCCCATATGCAGGAATCTATTCTATCACCTCCACAAGTGGGATGTTGATGTAGAGCTTTTAGAAAATGTCTAAGAATTTCTTGAACTGCTTTTCCTCCTTTCTCAGCTTCAGACTATCCGGAAATGGAAGATTTGGCTTCTCTACATGCTTGTATGGAGGAATGTATGGCACATTAGGGATATCATCCCCTAAGCTTGCTTCAACACCACCTTCTAGGATATAATTTGGAACATCTTCTGTAGACGGATTGACATGTGACTGCTCCTTCTAAATTGTGGGTGCCTCCTTGTTGACTGTGATTGCTCCACAACAGAGTATAACATTCACCTGTTCTTGTTGTACAAACACCTTTTCTGGAATTTAAGGTGTGGTAATGGCAGTGGTGAAACTTTAAAGTTCCTTGTCTTGCAAAGCTGGTGAACATGGGGTATCCTTGTCACTTCTCACTAAACCTGTATCTATTGAGGTGCATGTGTGAGTATATCGCACATGCATTTTGCACCCCCTAGTTTTCCATATAGCTTGTGGGGAAATAGAACCTTAGGTATATACACCCAATCCCACTCTGGAGCGTGTTGCTATGGAGACTCCTCAATAAGATGTTCTATCTCCTTGACAACAAAGACAAACTTTACTTAATGATGCTGATGAGCTATCTTTTTATTCCTAGGAAATCCCTGTTGAATGGGCTCATTTATGGAAACCACCTCTACTGCTAGTTGAGAAATTTAATTTTCAATGCTATAGATCTGCACCTCATGATTTTGCTGCACCAGTTTTGTATGGTCCAATAAGGTCTCATTCTGACTCACTAGCCCGCCTAACATGTCTTTAATTTTATCTATCTTACTACCCCCCATCCTATTGATAGGTCCATGCAATCCTCCTATTCACCTACAGATGAGGTGCCCTATTTTTGCTCAAGATTCCTTGCGAGTCTATCCATCTGAGCTTTCATTTCAATGATCTCCCTAGATTCCATAACACTTTTAATCATTGTCGCTGCTTCTCACTCCCCCCCCATGACTGATTCTTGGCCATGTTCTTTAGAATTTCATAAAACTTGGTTGCCTTGTTGTTGAGGAAAAATCCTGATCTTGCAATATCAAGCAAGGTTCTCTCTAACTTATGAAGATCATGGTAAAAAGTCTTTACTTGGCCATAAAGGTCAATCCCATGATGAGGGACCTTCTCAACATGTTCTGGAATCTCTCCCATGCCTACGAATAGGACTCTTTTACATGCTCCTTAAAGTTATAGATCTTCCCAACAAACTCATTTGTCTTTTTGGGAGGAAAATAACGTTCAAAGAAGACATCCATTATTTGATCCCAAGTTTCTATTAATATCAGAGGAAGACTTAGAAACCACACTTTTTCTTTATCTACCAATGAGTAAGAAATAACTTGAGATAAATCACTATTGCCGGGACCCTGTCAATCTTCAGCATGTCACAACTTTCCACAAAATTGTTGATGTGAGCCATTGGATCCTTCAAGTTCTTCCCATGAAAAGCATGTGATTTTATAAGTTCCACCAGTCATGGATCAATTTTATAATTGCCCACATTTACTACCTATCTTTTCATTGGCCCCAACTGAGCTGTGGTTGAGAATGCCTTAATTTTCTCCCAAACAGTCTACTCTTCAACTTCCATGTTACCATCACCCATTTCTGGTCATTCTAGTTGTGTCGCCTGTGGTGGTGGAGTTGGGATGAGTCTTCCCACAAAATCACTATACTCCCTTGCTATGTGCAAGAGTTCTTCCTAGATAGAACTATGTGAAGTTGACTCTTCATAGTCGGTGGTTCTGGTCTAAACCATACAGTAGTACCTACAACTAGTAAGATCACTGTAAGAAATGGATACTAGTGATTGAATGAAAATTTTGAATTTTAAGCTTCAAAATAATGAAAATAAAAAATAAAATTGTGGCCTAGAGTGGCATGTCACAATACTTGTAGTGCTAAATTTCCATTTCCCCAATAATGGTGTCAAAAACTTTATGCGTGTTTACTACACATATTAAATGCAAGTGCATGTATATCAATAATATAGGCCAAAAGAGGCATGTATATCAAACTCCAAGAAATGTGAATCCAAAGACTACTGCTAACTATGACTCAATCAACTAGATCTATTAAAAAAGCTGATTGAGTGATTATTTGACTAATTGCAAGGATTAAAACTAAAATTATTGAGATTGTGATCACAAATGGAATGGATGCCCTAGAAATATAGTTTCACCATGTTTATACTACAATTAACATTACTCATCAATATTTAGCTTTCCTAACCCTGGACCAAGGGACTTGTAGCAAGAATTACCCACTCTCGCAACATAATTCACTACAAAATATAAAACAAACCCCACTTTCATAGCAATTTAATTATTAGTTAGGTGCTTTAATGAATCCTCTATGCTATACTCTTCTATCTATAAGCCCTATCTCGAGGCGTGGTCTAAGAAATGTAAATCTACAACTTATCCAACCCTTAATCACTCTCTCGAAGCAATTAACGGTCTAAAAAATCAAGTATGATGATCATACATAGATAATTCGTTAAGCAATTGTAGAGTTATGTACAGAAATTATGAAGAACATATATAATAAATTCATAATGTTAAGTAGAACACATAACCGGGATACTCCCCGATCCTAAGGAATTAGTGGATTAGCCCCGCATGATTTCCAATGTCATACACATGGGAGAAGAGAAGGAAAACATGGGAAACATTAGAAATCTAAAGTAACCCCTGAAGAAGTTGGTCTGGATGAATCCCTGTGACGAGCGTGACAATTTTCTCTTCTCTGGCTGCAAATATTCCCATTGGAGGTGCCTGAATTGTCCAAAATGTGTCTTTCTCCTCTCCTTTCTTTTCTTTTGGCTCTTGACTGTCGTGCAATGGAATAGAATGTGATCCTTAGTCTAACCAAAATCTTCCCTTGTCATAAGATTGACTAAGGGCATCGTTAAGTCGTGGTCGTTGGATTAATCACAATCTCTGATCTTGTCTGATTGCGATAAGTCAGTACCACTGACAGGATGCCAGTGGCACTGAACCCTTTTCTGAGTCACGACGACATGTGAATGTCGATAGCGTCAGTATCACCGAGTTGCTCCCTGACATCTCCTGACATGTTTTTCATGCACAAGTCCGGTCGGTGGCATTAATGGCTTTAGATGAATTACTATCCATCAATTCGATAGAACCAATTTCATTGTCGACACCACCGAGCGTCTTCGACTCATGCCTATTCTTTTTCATCAATTGTCGAAACCACCAAAAAAGTTGTCGGTATCTCCAATATGATCTAGGATTTGTCAAATTTCCTAAAATTTATCAAAGAAGAATATAAGTCACATAAATTATAATAAATCAGTATGAAACATTGAAAAAAGGCAATATTTGATGCAAGCAGATGCCACAGGCCAATAATGATAAACCATGCATAGATAATGTCAAAATGAGCAAGTATGCATGAAATACATAATAAACTAGCCTTGAAAAGTGAATATTATTTAGTACATCAAGAAGGTAACCCCTTGATTTCATCCTTCATGCTACACCTCTAGTTAATTAGCCCTATCAGCCACCTACAAACACTAGTGCTCCACCACCCCAACTCATTACGACCGACAAAGGAAGGCAAAGGTGATGTGAGCCTAAGTTGTGGCTACTGAGTGGCCTCTAGCCAGAGTCAATTATGAGCTGGACTCCATGGTAGAACTGTGCATGCATGAGGGGGGATAGAAGATTCGGGGAACCGATTCACCCCTAAACACGTGGTCATGTTATTGTCAGATCATATGTACAAGGGAGCTTTCATTCTTTTGGCCCTAATTTAAGCCTTGCCTACATGGAGTCGTCTACTGATGTGGCAAAAGCCCATTAGCTGGGCCTGGCCCCGCATGGCTATTTGAATAAGCTGATAATACTGACATGGTACTAGTTGATTAGTAAAAAAAAGGTTAAACTTGAAAGAAATTGTAGTAGTTGCTAGGATTATTAGATTGAAACATATTATACATGAAATTTGATTAGAAAATGAGAGGACCACAAATAATATATAGAAGAGGCATGATTCTCTTTATAGTTCCAAAAGTACCCTAGATACATGGTTAATAAAGTGATTTAAGCACATAAGCCCTAGTTTTTATGAAAAGACCATTAATCATGTTAAATATGTTTCCTTGAGATATAATCTACTATTGTTGAATATAATGATAATCCAAGATGATAATGATCGTAATGATGAGAAACTAGGGTTTCTAACGTGGATAATGAAACATATGTATAATTAGGGTTTTGAAACTAAAGATCATAACTTGTGATAATCTTAATGAACATAATCTGATCTAGGTGTTCATAGTGGAATGATATGATGGGTTTTTCCTTGTATTTAATATGTGAGGGAATTAGGGTTTGTACCCTTATTCTTTATCCAAACCGGAGACAACCTTACAATTTAGTGTATGAATTGAGTAGGGTTTAATTTGCCGTCCCAAAAAGAGTAGGAAATATCACATCTGCTATAAACAAAACCAATGCAATTATACTACTCTAGTGCTACTAAATCACATATCATGTTTAATGTAGAGGCAAGTAGAAAGTATATTCAGAATTGTACAATTTTGCCATCACACAATGGACAACAAATACATATAACATCCAATTCAAGGTGGGCACATATCAACAAGAAAATATCCACATCACAGTGGGTATATATCTTCAAAAGTCCAACTTGCACCAAGGCATAAGAAATAGGGTCAAGAGAGTATCCATGATCACAAGATCAATAACAAAACAAGATACTTCACATGAAGCATGATTTTAAAAGAACAAGATAATGTGTAGGCTAATGTCCATAGGACCAAGAGTAAGATAAAAATAGGATAATTGCTCAAGAAGAATAATCGGGGATGCAAACTTACCTCAACTTCAAAGTCAAATGATCTAAAGTCACATCTAGGTCTAAGCCTAGGCATCCAAAGCACCTATTAGCATATATGTGGAACTAGGTTAGGTTTTCATTAATTATTCAAAACCATAAAAAATGCCTTTTTATTATTATTGAGTTAGGTTATCAAAACCATTCCACTTATTAGATTAGGTTATTAGGATTCCAAAACATATTTTATTATATTTTCTGACTTATAAATTATTAGTTATGAATTATACACGTTATTATCTTATTTAATTAGATCCATTAAATAACCTCTTTAAAACATAAGATTTAGGTGATAAAACCAATACCATTAGAAAGCCTTTATTTTTTTGAATCCAATGACTATTTATTTATATTTTTCTGATCGGTAAATAATTAGTTATCAATTTTTCAAATCAGACCAATCAGAATCCAAGGAAAAACCAACTCAACGGCTGAGAAATAAAGAGAGAGAGGGCTTCATTGACCCACTCATGGGCAGCCACTCAAATGGGGCCCACAGCCACAAGGTGCCAACTCGCCAAACCGAGAGAAAGCAGACATAGGGTGAAAAACCCTAGGTACCCCGGAGCGAGAAAAGGAAAGGGAGAAGAGTGAAAGGGCAAGACGGTAAAAATGAGTTGGGTTATCTCCCACATTAGCAGGGCGCCATGATCACAAGCTATAGCTCGTGAAGCTTGGGCAGAAATTGGGGGAAACCAAACCGAGCGATCGTAAGCCATCATACTAAGCCGAAAATCACGCCAAGGGTCCAAGGACACATACCCCAAAAAGAATCGGCAAATGGAGAAGCCTTCACCTCACAGAAGTCACCACAAAGCATGAAGAAGAAACCTATCAGTGGCAGAAAAAGGCGAGGTTTGGGTGAAATTGAAGGAAGGGAGAGGTTGCATGATATCAAACGGTGGTAGAGGTTTGCATACTTATAGGTGTGATCCCGTTCTAAGGCCTCGACAAAAGTGGCTTCAAGAGGTCATGGCACAAGATTATGGAAAACCAAAATACTCCATGATAGATCATGAATAAACCATGATTAGGTGTAGATTTATATTTATATTTCAAGGCCGAACAAATATCACAAAAATGTTAAGAATCGGGGAAGAAATCCTCGAAAAACCAGCCCCACTGGTACTGTTCCCATGTGCCCATCCTACTCAAGGTAGGAGATGGGTTCCACGTCGTTAGATCGAGATCGGGCAGCCCAAATCCAAGCCAAAATCAGGAAAATAAATAAAAGCTGCGTGACACATTAAATCCAATCCGACTAAAGTTGTTTATTCAATTATTTAGTTTTTCTCTCTCCTATTTTGAGGGTGCAAATGAACTCCAAACTAGGTAAAATTTTACATATAGGCTAATTAAAGCATGTAGATTCTGAATATAAATTTATATTTGCCTTTTGAAAACTTTTAATGTGTTAAATAAATCAATTACTATTTTCTCTTTCCTCTCTCATTAATGGTATTAGGATTATCCAAATTTGATTAAACTTGACCCACAAGTCATAATTAATGTGTTGGATATGAATTTGCCATAAATTTTACATATTGGATTTATTTGCATATTTATTAAATATTTTGAAGGTTCTTCACACACTCTCTCTCCTGATTTCACCTTTTAAGAAAACTTTCTCCAAATTGGATGAAAATTCACCCAAAGGCTATATTTATTATGTAGATTACGAATCTAATATTATTTTCCTCTTTTGGAGTCATTTATTATTTTATTTGATATTTTGTGAAAAACACACATCTTCTTTTCCAAATTGAATTAAATGAATTATTATAATGTGAATAATGTGAAACTTGAATACCAAGGTAATTGGAACTAAGGAACATGATTTTAAACTTAGATTTTACTTTTGGGATTTATTTTTATGAGATATGTCAAATGTCCCATTAGTGGCCCATTATCTTAATTACTCATTCAATTAGGTTTATTAGGGTGATTTTACCTGCATTAGCTCAAATTGGTCATTCTAAACCTTTTATAAGTCTAACATCAAACCATGTTTGGTCCAACCCAAAAGATCAAAGTTCTAGGGTAGGGTTCGAGATCCGATATGTTACAACAAATTTTTATAAACTTTCTAGAAGCTATGAACAGTGAACTGATCAGCTCACAAGTGAACCGGTCAGTTCAAGCCTTGAACTGGTCAGTTTATGTGCTTTCCTGAATTGAATCCCATTGGCATAAAATATTTGATTAATACAAAATTTGATGTCAGCATCAATCCTTGATCCAATCAAATTGATCATTGAGCCTGGTGGTTCAACTCTTGAACCGGTCGTGTCTTAGACCTTGAACCGGGAAGTTCACTTATTGAATCGGTCAGTTCATGCCATGATTAACCATTGTTCAACCAATGTTGTTTCCAGTTAATATGACACTTGAATTGATCAGCTCAATGCTTGAATGAGTCAGTTCACAGTCCAGTCAGCCAATTATTCAACTATTATTGTTTAAATTGAATACCTTAACACTTTAGTAATCAACTTACACATCATTCATGAATAAACTCCTATTCCAAGTGCATCCTATGCGTTTGACCCTATAGGTCCCAAATTATGTTGGTAGTGAATGTCCATGACCAAATTATGACATCACAAGCAATGAGTGGTATCTAGCAACACATCATTGCTGCCCAAGTAATTGAGAAAGTTGAGGAACAACTTCAACCTAAAATCCATGATTAGTGTTATCATAATCGTATAGTTCCTTTGTCTCTAATATCCAGATTGAACTGGAGGCGTCATCCTCTTCAATGTTCAATCCATGTTTCTTGAACTAGATCAGAGTGTACGAGATGTATGTGAGCTCACATATCATATATTGAGTCACATGTGTATGATCATACATTTCTCATTCTCTCTTATCAAGTGGCATGGATATCAATCTCCTATAGGAGGGACAAATCCCATATACATCACTCACACTCAATCCCCATGTGTCACAATGCACTTGAGCATCACCTTTATTGTAACCCTTATTAAAGGCCACATTGGATGAAGTCTAAATACATTGAACAACATGTGATGAGTGTAGTGACTTCAGGTCTAAGAACCACAATCAACACTATCACTACGAGAGATGATTCTAACTACCATGCCATGGTATACATGTATCACACTCAAGGTGGGTCTGTTGGAAACACTATTATCTAACATGTAACTATGAGCTTGTTTTGATATGATATATCATGACTAATGAGACTCTGACATCAACCAACACACACTCTAGTCTTATGTATTACTATAGTCTATTTTTCTTCCATAGTAACATCTAACTAGGGACATAACAAGAATGTATGTACTTTTATCATACATATGATTTCATTGTTCAGGTCATCAACATGAAGACATATGTCATGGAGTAACATCATTCTTTAGACATCTATTATATCTGTGTCATCATCTCATGATTGATAAAAACATAATAGACCAAATTATCTTTATCATTATCAAATAGGTATCTAATGCCCCATTACAATCATCGTATGATTGGCACTCTGGGCATACATACCAACAAACTCCCACTTGCACTTTTAGCCAATCACCCACAAATCTTATTCCAAGTGATCTTAACATGTCCATCCTATTTCTTCTACACATGTGTTTTTATATGTGGTTAGCAACATTTGCTTCTTGGTATTTTTCAAGTTTCACATCTCCTCACTATATGACTTCTTGTATGATATGGAAGTGCTGCAATATACTATCTAAGATTACTTGACTAACCAGTATCTCCATTGTTGTCACAATATTTCTAATGTGTCCTTAATGGTTAGAACCTTCAAAAGTTCATCTATATGAACTTCTAAATTCATACGGTATCCTTTATTGTTCTCATAACACTAAGATACTCGACTTCTAATGTAGAATTAACAACCATCTCTTTCTCAGAACTCTTCTAGATTATAATTCTATTTTAAGGTCAAATGTAAATTTAGATTGTGATCCTTGTCATACTGGAAGCTTGCATCGGTATAACCCTTTACACCCAACTTTTCCTTATTACCATAACCATGGAAATGATCCTTTTCATGCTTCTCAAGTACTTAAGGATGTTCTTGTATGACAGTCTAGTGACTCTCACTGAGATCTAACAAATATCTACTCATAATGTTCAATACGTATAAGATAACTACATAAGTACATATCCTCTCATCATGTCCAATACATACGAGATAATATGATGAGTGCATACCATTGTATACATTATAGATCCAAACTCACTCATGTTTTCCCATTCTTCACATGAATTGGGACATTAGGCTCTTGAGAGAGTAATCCCATGACACATGGATAGATTTTTATCTCATTGAGTCGTGCATGTTGAATCATTTTAGCATCTTGCCAATGTATGTGCTCTTACATAGGTAGAAGCTCTCTAGATCTATGTATAGATCTTCATTCCTACCACATAGGATGATTTTCCTAAACCCTTCACATAGAAGGTGCTTTCCTTGCTAGGTTTTAATATTTGCAATATAAGGATGTTCTTCCCCATCATCGTGTGGAATTTAAATATGCTCCCACTAAATTCTTGTAATCACAGTTTTCATCTTCATTCTGTCTCAAGTAAAACTCTTTGCTAGTCTTGTTAAATAGAAGATTCCATCTCTGAGATGCTTAATTCAATCCAAAGATTAACCTTTGTAGCTTATAGATTTTATTTGCGTTATATGGATTTATAAAACCTTTAAGCTGTTTCACACACACATCCACATCATTATTCCCATTAAGGAATACAATTTTTACATCCATATGCCAAATCTCATGCTCGTAATAAGTTGTAATAGCAAGCATGATCCTGATGGATTTAACCTAGAAATTGGTGAAGATTTTGTTATGTTCAACATATTGAACTTGTCTGAAATCTTTTTCAACCAATCTACTCTTTTAGGTTTGTACACTACCATCCATATCAGTCTTTTCTCAAAGAACCAAATGCACCCAATGGAATTTACCCCTTGAGGTGGATCCACCAAGGTCAAACCTTGGTTGTGTACTTGGAGTTCATCTTTGATCCCATGTCACTCAAGCCGTTTATTAGACTCTGGTTCCTCAAGGTAGGTTGATGAATCATCAACTATGATCAACTCACCACCTTTTTGAGTTATGAGATATCACAATATTTCAAACTCAAGGCGTGTTCTACTAGATTTATGAGGTCCATGTTACATAAGGAACTTGAGTTTCCACAGTAATATGTGATTCTCACTATTCTCACTTTACCTCTTTAGGTTTAATTTTTCTTGTTGGTCTCAAACATTTCGAGTTCTACTTTTCTCCCACTGATTCCTTTGGAATGAGATTCCCTTTAAGAATACAAACATCATGGTAACAAACTATTTTGTTGTCAAATTGTAATATAAAGTAGTGTTCAACAAAATAACATTTATCTAATTTGTGGACAAAGCCTTTTGTAACACCTCGATTTTCATAACACATGAGAGGAAGCTATATATATTTTTTTTATTCATCTGGGAGTGTCACAACCATGATAATCATTGCAATAAAAGAAAATGAAACACTTTGCATTAAGTAAAACTGATTCATACATAGTCCTTGATAAAAGAAAAACTACAACTTATCCAATATACTCTGGTAACAAGACTATGCATAAAAGGAGATGTCTAAACTCTGGACCATCTCCGTAGATGGCACCCCACTATGCAAGCTTGAAAATCTCTTAGGCCTTTGCTGGTCCTTTTGTTCTTCAACTTCTCCAAATCCTGCGGACATCACGTCCCCAGCCATGCATTGGAAAAAACAGTCGTTAGAGTAAGTGGCATGAGTATTCTAAAATATACATTGCTAAGGAACTGAAATTGAACATTATAAACATGAAACTAACATCAAACTCTGAGTAAAATCAGTAACATATTCTCTCTTATTACTAAATCTAAATTCTTATCTTTCTCTGGAGACATGTACCCTTATACATGGATCTCAAGACCTACACCAAAGTGTCAAGGTCATACTTATGTTATCTAATTCCCTCTCATCCTCCTCATAGATGAGATTGTGGGCATGCTCTAAACGAAGTGTCCTCTATGGTGCAACGCACCCTCTGTTGGCACAATGTGCCCTCTATTGACGTGTCCTCTATGGTGAAACACACCCTCTGTTGGCACAACATTCCCTCTATTGACACCGAAGTGTCCTCTATGGTGTGACACATCCTCTGTTGGCATAACATGCCCTCTGTGACACCTACAGTGTCTGGCGCAACGCGCCCTCTGAATCGTCCTGAGACTCTCTGGTGAAGACTTATTATATATTGTATTATGTGAAGGTTTTGAATTAATTATCTTAAGTCTATCTTTACAAAACTCTAAATCTGAACTTATCTGAAATTGAGTACTAAACTTGTACTTAGTTTTGAATATGAATCTTTGCTCTTTCAAATCTGAACTGAATCTATTATGGAATTTGGATATGTATTTCAAATTACAACATAATTGAGATTGGGTCTATAACCCATATCATGTATCTTTATATCATAAATGAGTCTTATGTCTTATGAGAAAGGATTTGACATGAATATAGAAATACTAAGTATACAAAGTATCTTAAGTCAAGCTTATAAAAGTATCATAAGTACAACATATCTAAAAATATCAATTCTGACAAGATGGTTCAATCCTTCTTATAAAATATGATGTTACCCTAAAACTTTGCATATGAACTTACATATTAAACCTTAAATACCAAAATACAAATCTTATAAAATATTGTATTGCAACCTAATCATAACTTAATGCGTCATTATCTTATAATGCCATCATGAACTTATTTTTACAATACATTGTAATCCCAAAAGTACCTTTATTTCTAAAAGTAGACCATGTCTTTATATTCTAAAATTCATATTATTATATTGTAATTAAATTCTAGATATTATTCATTCTAAGGAATTTAGTCTTAGATCTCTACATATGTATGAAATCTTAATGGCATGTTTCTACTTGAAATTTTACTACATTCTTATCCCACATTGTCAATCTTGGTTGCATATCTTATCTTGTAGTCTTATTTGTCAATATGAATCATTACTAATAGTTCTTATAGAAATATGATCATTTAGTTTTCTCATGAACCTGGTTCATAATTACTTACAATTCTTATAAATCTTCATAACCTGTCTCTTCTCGAGATATTAGGCACATGTAAGGACGTATCCATGAATGTATAAAAATCTTACTTGCATATCTTAACATCAAATCTTAGAGCATTGGATCACATAAAGTATGAAGTCTTACAAAAATATTCTAAGTTTGATAGATATGAATACTCATGGGAATGAACCACTTACCTCTTGTACTGGGGTATCTATAAGGAAGTCCTGATTCCAGTTCCATAACTTTAATATTCTGGATGCCATCATAGTTTTGTTAGTGCAAGATTATGTTCCCTTTCTATTTCTAAATCTCAAAACCCCATCATACTAACTTTATATACCAACTTAGGGTTCTTATTTAGATTAAACATAAATTTAACCTAATATCACCATAAAATCTTGGTGTTGAAATAAAATAAAATTCATACTATATAATCAATATTATCTTTATACTCAAATAAGACATAAATCATCGTATGCACTAATATGAACATATACTTCATATAATGAGAATAATTCTCAAACATAGTCATATATTCTAAACTTACTGACTCAATTAGGAAATCAAAGTAGAATACCATCATGTTACTAATATCAGGCCTAATTAGGCATACATATAACACTTATTGTGTCAGGATAATCATTTATTATTCTTTCATAATGGCTACTCAACTAAAACTAAATACTAATATAATAGCACAAGAAACTTCATCAAATCTCTAGAAAAATATTCTTATAATGTAGGAAGATCATGTATTAAAATATCAGGTCATTTAAAAATCAGATCATGGGTGAAATACACAAAATACCCCTATTAGGGTTTACATTAAAAACCTCACTAAAACTTCATATATGAAAGATCATGATCTGAATTAATGTTAAACATATCAAAATACACATTCAATAAAATTTGTATGAATTTCTAAAGGCTTTTACTATTTTTAATTGGCAAAACATAAAAATCATATAGGTTTAAGTACACTACATATTTTAAATAGCAGACATCATAAGCATACTCTGGAATTATTTTTAGAAGATAGTACACTCGAAGAGCTTTCCAAAGATACCTTATTTGTTAAAATCTAAGTTCCCAATCTCAAGATATGATATTTAGAAGTTACATGTTTTTGGTTGAATCTCAACCGTCCATTTAGAATCCAAAGGACCTCAAGGGCGGCGCCCCTTCTGTTACAACCCCAACTTTTGGGTTCTTTTGGTGAGAAATGTAATTTCTCTTATTAAAGATATTGGAACAAATAATGGTATAATTTGTTTTGAATAAATGGATTTCGTTTACAATAGCCTTGATGATTGTTTTGTGGGCTTTATTGGCTATTAGGCCCAATAACAAGGTAAAACCAAAAGGAACTCCATTATTAATAAGAAATGGAGAAAAGAAAGATGTAGAAACCTCTAGAAGGCAAAAAAATTTAATCCAAAGGTGGATTTCGTGCCTATTGGGTTCCTTGGGTTCCAAGGAGTCCAAAGTTGCAAAGAGAATGCAATAAGAAAAGAAAAGATCAATTAAGTATTTCTTTATTAAGAAAGAAATTGAAAACAATGATAAAATGTGGAAAATAAGTGAAAAGAGGTATAATTGAGTTTTCCTTGATGGATTTTTGTATCCAAAGGATTCCTAATGTTAAATGGAATGCCAATGAGGAAAATAAAAGGAAAGATAAAGAGAATCCTCAAAAAGAGACATTTTTAATAAGAAATATGTAAGATAATGGGAAATAATGGAAATAGATGCATCTAGAAGGATAATGAGTATCCACTAAAAAGGATTTCAAAATCTTAGAGTTTTTTGGGGTCCAAGGAGCCCCAATGGAGATAAAAGCAAGAGAAAAGGCAAATAATAACAAATAAGAAGATAATATGATACATCATTAATGACTTTTTGGTAAATATAAAAAAGTGATGTTATTTGCTTTAAGAAAATAGATTTTCGCGGCCAATAGATTAAGAGCCAAGTATAAAGAAAAGAAAAGAGATAATTTTTGTAATTCTAATTATCCAAGAAATAAGAAATATCAAAGAGATAGTTAGGAGAGAGAGGAACTTGCTTCTTAATGAAGGAATCAAATTCCTATTGAAAAAGGACTTTGTTTCTTCGTGGGCAAGCCATCCTAGGGCTTCGTTACCCTCCCTTATATAAGGGGTAGCACCCTTGGCTGAATCCAAGAGAGATCCCACGTCTCCCTCGCTCTTCCTCATCTTCTTCTTGCTTCTTTTCATTCGAAACCCTAACCTTGGGGGTAGTTCCATCTCTAGATCAACGAAGAGCTGTGGAGCCATCTTGATGGAGGCAGGAAGCTTCCACAACAACCCTGGACTGCTTGACTACCAACTCAACACCCAGGACTTCGCACAGCTCCCACCGGAGGTCTACAATCATGCAGCAGGTCATGGGCTTGGCACGCCTAGGAACGGCCATCTCAGTCGCGACTTGAGGGTTCCCCGTGTGCGCAGGGGCACGACGGAGCCAGGGCGGTGACCCTCGGACCCCAGGGAGGAGAGGAGATGGGCCGTGAGTAGCTACAGGCGCGGGCAGCTAGGGCAGCGCGGAGGAAGAAGAAGATTGTGGCATTGGACGAAAATACCCTCTGTGGGCTGAAGCTAAAGGAGGGCAATTGTGACATTTCGTCATGTTTCCAAATTAGCCGAGCAACGTTGCATAGAGAAAGCAACGTGGCAGCTTCCGATTGGCCCAAAGTAAGTTAATTTTTCATAATTCATATCTAATTCACCGTAGCTCGGATGGATACGCATAATATATGAATTTTTCTCAGAAACATGAGAGGAATTCATTAAAAATGGTTTTAGAAGTTAATTCCTTTTGCAATTCGAAAAGTAATGGAAGTTATCAACTTTAATACTTTAATATTAAGAAAACCTATTTTGAGATGATTAATCTATTTAGAAGGGTTTTATTGATGATTAAAGTTGATATTAACCTGCTAATTACAAAAAGGTACATTGAGAACAAAAAGGATGAACTTTGCATGTAATTAGTTTAATTTAGAAATTCATGTGCATAAATATGCTTTAATGGGCCTTGAAACCCTAATATTAGTAAATTTGACTCATAATGGTTTTAATTATTCAAAATCACGAATGAAGTTGAGATATGATGATTCCAAGCTATTTCAAGTATAAAAGTTCCTAATTGTGGATAAATACCCTTAATGTAGTAGTTAGGGTTTTCTAATGGATAAGGTAGAATTAATGACAAATAGAGTTCATATGTGATGTAGATCATAATGAACTATGAATTGATGATAAATACGCATAATGATATTATCATGGATTAAAAGGATAAAAATGGTAGCTTTAATGTAAAAGAGGCTTAATGGACTTAATTGATGGTTAATTGTGCTGAAATCAGGGTTATATGTTGTTAAAAGGTAACCTTAATATCTGTCATGAAGAAAAGATGAGATAATTAGGGTTTGTGAGTAATTGTAATGGAAACCCTAAAAGTGGACTAGAAACCCTAAGAAGCGAGCTAGGTTTAATAGATCTTGATGGCATGATTAACAATAGGAAATTGGATGCCTATTTCAGGATCAACTTGGTGTGTGTTTGCTTGGTTTCTTAATTGGATGAATTATTTCAGCAATCAAGTCAGCTTGATAGGTATGTAGTTAATTATGATTAATCGCATTAGTTTCCCGAAGGTTTCCCGGATGGTTAATCGCATTGAATGCAACTAAACAATTTGGATGTTCATATTGCAATTATAAATTCACTATGGTTATCACAATTATAAATAAATGTGTATTCTCACACCTACATGCCACCCTGATGGATGATGCATAAAGGTCAAGCCTAGGAGGGAAGACCAATGGTACCATGAGAGGTGACCCCAGACACCAAGCTCGGGAATGAGAAGGTGGTCTATATTGCATGACTATTGGGCACCATGAGAGGTGACCCCAGGCACCAAGCTCGGGATTGAGAAGGTGGCCTTAAGTCAATGGCAAAAGAGAAACCCTAAGGTGGGTATGCCAGGGTTAGGGCAAAAGCGGTGGAGAATGTCACATTGAAAGCGTAATTTGGCTTGTTAATTAACTTGATTGTGATATTTAGATTGTTAGCCATATTTGCAAAGTTTTGGTTGTCCCCACATACCGGCATATTTCGATATGCTGACCGACATTTTATTTTTCGGTGTTTTAGGTACAAGATTGAAAAGGACAAACAGTAAAGTGGCATATGTGGAATTAAATAAGAATTAAATTACAAAGGAGGATTAGTTAGAATAGACTCCAGATAGAAGTAGATATCTAAGTTTTGGAAAAAGGTATGCAAAGTTTATTTTATTACAACATTTCAGTTTAGTTGGTGGAATTTGATAATTTTTATTGATTATTTGTCGAAACTTTGATCCTGTTAATTGGGATAATGGCTCTGACCTCTTGGTCTCCCTTAATTGGGGGTTACCGGGAGGTGGGGTCATTACACCTTCTCTTATGCTTCTCCCTTGGTCATGGATCCAAGACAGGACTTGTCTCCTTCTTTGCCCATGAACTCAGATAGGGGAAAAATCCCCTGTTCTTCCTGCACAGGTGGGTGCCGTCGTAGGGTCTGCCTCAGGCAACCCCGACCTCGACGATGTGGGCATCGCAGCTTGCTCTCAAGCATCCCTTACCTCTGTCTGCCCTCTCTGGCTTGGGCACCATCGTCAACGAGTACAGGTAGGTCAATATTAGAAACTTATCCTCTGCCCTATCGTAGCCGCCATGCCTCCTCTTCACGTGTGCTCTCTCTCTCTTGCTCTCAGTTTCATGTGAAACCCTGGGATCAAACTTGTTAGCCCCTCATAAACCGGAATTCAAGGCTTTTATAGCCTCCCATGCCCACGATCATGAGCTAGGGCCCCCTTTCATGGGTGCTCTATTCACACCCTGAAAATAGGGGTCGCGGCCTCCAGTCCACACAGACAGGGGTCGCCCCCTTTTTTATTTTCTTTTTCTTCTTCTTTTTGATAAAACTCAAAATATAAGAAATATTTATATAGCCCACCCTATAGCTCAGTTCGACTTTAGATTTTTGAGTAAATACTATATTATCATAAACTTCATATGAGCAAGATTTTAAGTAAAAACTAATTGTACAAACACTCCAAACATGTCTTTTAAATAAAACATTATAATTACTAATTTAATTACCTAGGCAACTATATACATCAAAATCATTTGAAATTTCTCCCACCATCGTATATTCTAATTATTATTCTACTAAAATATTTTGAGCATTCATTATGACCACGAAATACTTAATTCTCAATTTGTACTCCAAGGACCTATTTGTAAAACTTAATTGGTCCGGTAGGGCTGGAATTGGGATCTAGAGCACATGGCCCATCCCTTAGTATTTCAAAGGGTCCATGAGCTTAATTGTATTCCAAATCATGAAAATAAGTCTTCAATCAATATAATTTCTCAATTGAAGCTCATGAATTACACATGTGATAAATATTTATTTAGTTACATAACATGAAGACCTAAGATAGGTCTAAGGCTCAAGCCATGAACTGGACTCATCATATTATATATTCATCACGTTATTGTTCATAGGAATGATTCATTTGTATTCATATACAACTGACTACAATCATACACATTTAAGTCATTATGTGTGTATTGGTTTATCAGATGGCTTGTATTACACATTTTGTGAACTTAATTACATACCTAGTCATGGTTACATTCATTACATCCCTTGGCATGCCTTTACTAGAAAACCCCACGTTAAAGGCTTACTTTAGCTATGAAATTGAGGATGTTACAATTCTACCCACCTTAAAATAAATGTTGTCCTCAAAATTTCTCTAGGCTACTATCCACCTTAGGGTTCTTCTTACCTCTTCATTTATTGTAAGGCACACTTATGTTCAAACCTTTGCATGAAAATAGATATGTAATGTATTTTCATAAAAAAAATTATGTGAGTATTATCTATTACATTGGTCTACTTATCAACTCATACTTAGGGTTTATGAAACTAAACTTGGCTCTATACTTAGGGCATCTACCTCAACCTTTTCATGAATTCCTAACGTTAGGTATAGTTGACCATCAAATCTTAGGTCTTCCATGTATCTCCCACATTTCTAGATATGTGGTGATCAAGAACATACCCAGAGATGTGAGATCATGTCATGCTATCTCTCACTAACCTATTAATACATGTGTCCCATACCAAACAGACTAGTAAGAAATGAGAGATACATCAAAGTCTAAAGCTTATGACATTCCTCTTCAATTCTCAATTGGTTGGTCATAACCATTGAGAATGGAGAAGCAACGTCATTAGCTAGGGTTAGGTTGAAACTTGAGACCTAGAATATGTAAACATCTATCTATGCCATCTCTATTTCTTCTAAGGTGAAAACTCTACTTATTCTAGGTCATGATATCTTTCCTTTGGAATCTATTCCTAAACCCTAATCTCATATCTTCATTCTAGTGTGACTATGAGAATCATCTTTGCTTAGTGGCCATTTACCAAATTGCTCTGATACCATATTGTAACACCCCGATTTTCATAACACATGAGAGGAAGCAATTTTTTTTCCTTCATTTGGGAGTGTCACAAACATGATAATCATTGCAATAAAAGTAAATGAAACACTTTGCATTTAGTAAAACTGATTCATACATAGTCCTTGATAAAAGAAAAACTACAACTTATCTAATATACTCTGGTAACAAGACTATGCATAAAAGGAGATGTCTAAACTCTGGACCGTCTTGGTAGTTGGCACCCCACTAGGCAAGCTTGAAAATCTTTAAGGCCTTTGTTGGTCCTTTTGTTCTTCAACTGCTCCAAATCTTGCGGACATCGCGTCCCCAGTCATGCATTGGGAAAAATAGTCGTTAGAGTAAGTGGCATGAGTATTCTAAAATATACATTGCTAAGGAACTGAAATTGAACATTATAAACATGAAACTAACATCAAACTCTGAGTAAAATTGGTAACATATTCTCTCTTATTACTAAATCTAAATTCTTATCTTTCTACCTTGTCTTTCTCTGGAAACATGTACCCCAGTACATGGATCTCAAGACCTACACCAAAGTGTCAAGGTCATACTTATGTTATCTAATTCCCTCTCATCCTACTCATAGATGAGATTGTGGGCATGCTCTAAACTAAGGTATATTTATCTCATGAATTTTATCTAATTGTAGCCATCATTATACAATAAGTCCTCCTCTGTTGACATTGAAGTGTCCTCTATGGTGCAACACACCCTCTATTGGCATAATGTGCCCTCTATTGACACTGGAGTGTCCTCTATGGTGCAACACACCCTCTGTTGGAAAAACGTGCACTCTATTGACACTGAAGTGTCCTCTATGGTGCAACACACCCTCTGTTGGCACAAAGTGCACTCTATTGACACCGAAGTGTCCTCTATGGTGCGACGCACCCTCTGTTGACATAACATGCCCTCTGTGACACCCGCAGTGTCTGGTGCAACACACCCTCTGAATCGTCCCGAGACTCCCTGGTGAGGACTTATTATATAATGTATTATGTGAAGGTTTTGAATTAATTATCTTAAGTCTATCTTTACTAAACTCTGAATCTGAACTTATCTAAAACTGAGTACTAAACATATACTTAGTTTTGAATCTGAATCTTTTCTCTTTCAAATATGAACTGATTCTATTATGGAATTTGGATATGTATTTCAAATGACAACATAATTGAGATTGGGTCTATAACCCATATCATGTATCTTTATTTAAAATCTGGCTACTCACACAGTGACTAGTCTAAGTCTGAATCTAAATCTCTTATTCTTAAGTTCTAAACTGAATTCATTGCTGGATTTGAACATGTATCTCATTATCTGGGTAAACTTTATTCTAAAACTCTTATTTGGTAAGATTACTTCATTATACCAATTATATCATAAATGAGTCTAATGTCTTATGAGAAAGGATCTGACATGAATATATAAATACTAAGTATACAAAGTATCTTAAGTCAAGCTTATGAAAGTATCATAAGTACAACATATCTAAAAATATCAATTCTGATAAGATGATTCAATCCTTCTTATAAAATATGATGTTACCCTGAAACTTTGCATATGAACTTACATATTAAACCTTAAATACCAAAATAGAAATCCTATAAAATTTTGTATTACAACCTAATCATAACTTAATGTGTCATTATCTTATAATGCCATCATGAACTCATTTTTACAATACATTGTGATCCCAAAAGTACCTTTATTTCTAAAAGTAGACCATGTCTTGATATTATAAAATTCATATTCTTATATTGTAAATAAATTCTAGATATTATTCATTCTAAGGAATCTAGTCTTAGATCTCTACATATGTATGAAATCTTAATGGGATGTTTCTACTTGAAATCTTACTACAATCTTATCCCACATTGTCAATCTTGGTTGCATATCTTATCTTGTAGTCTTATTTATCAATATAAATCATTAATAATAGTTCTTATAGAAACATGATCCTTTAGTTTTCTCATGAACCTAGTTCCCGAGTCCCTACAATTCTTATAAATCTTCATAACATATCTCTTCTCGAGATATTAGGTGCATATAAGGACGTATCCATGAATGTATAAAAATCTTACTTGCATATCTTAACATCAAATCTTAGAGCATTGGATCACATAAAGTATGAAGTCTTACAAAAATATGCTAAGTTTGATAGATATTAATACTCATGGGCATGAACCACTTACCTATTGTACTGGGGTATCTATAAGGAAGCCCTTATTCCAATTCCAGAACTTTAATATCCTGGATACCATCATAGTTTTGTTAGTCCAAGAGTATGTTCCCTTTCTATTTCTAAATCTCAAAACCCCATCATCCTAACTTTATATACCAACTTAGGGTTCTTATTTTGACTAAACATAAATTTAACCTAATATCACCATAAAATCTTGGCGTTGAAATAAAATAAAACTCATACTATATAATCAATATTATCTTTATACTCAAATAAGACATAAATCATCGTATGCACTAATATGAACATATACTTCATATAATGAGAATAATTCTCAAACATAGTCATATATTCTAAACTTACTGACTCAATTAGGAAATCAAAGTAGAATACCATCATGTTACTAATATCAGGCCTAATTAGGTATACATATAACACTTATTGTGACAAGATAATCATTTATTATTCTTTCATAATGGATACTCATCTAAAACTAAATACTAATATAATAGCACAAGAAACTTCATGAAATCTCCAGAAAAGTATTCATATATTCATGTATTAAAATATCAGGTCATTTAAAAATCAGATCATGGGTGAAATACCCAAGATACCCTTATTGGGGTTTACATTAAAAACCTCATTAAAACTTCATATATTAAATATCAGGATCTGAATTAATGTTAAACATATCAAAATACACATTCGGTAATATTTGTATGAATTTCTAAAGGCATTTACTATTTTTAATTGGAAAAACATCAAAATCATATAGGTTTAAGTACACTACATATTGTAAATAGAAAACATAAAAATCATACTTTGGAATTATTTTTAGAAGATAGTACACTCGAAGATCTTTCCAAAGATACCTTATTTGTTAAAATCTAAGTTCCCAATCTCAAGATATCGTTTTTAGAAGTTACCTATGTTTGGATCAATCTCAACAGTCCATTTAGAATCCAAAGGACCTGAAGTGTGGCGCCCCTTCTCTTATGCCTCTCCCTTGGTCACGGATCCAAGATAGGACTCGACTTCTTTTTTGCCCGTGAACCCGGATAGGGGAACAATCCCATGTTCTTCCAACGCATGTGGCTGCCGTCGTAGGGTCTGCCTCAGGAAACCCTAACCTCGACGATGTCGTCGCAGCTTGCTCTCAAGCATCCCTTACCTCTATTCACCCTCTCTGGCTTGGGTTTCATCGTCAACGAGTACAGGTAGGCCTAGATCAGAAACTCGGCCTCTGCCCTATCGCATCTGCCATGCCTCCTCTTCATGCGCTCTCTCTCTCTTTTGCTCTCAGTTTCATGTGAAACCCTAGGATCGAACTTGTTAGCCCCTCATAAATCGAAATATGAGGCTTTTATAGCCTACCATGCCCGTGATCATGTGAGAGGGCCCCCTTTCATGGGTGCTTTGTTCACACCCTAAAAATAGGGGCAGCGGCCTCCAGTCCGCGGGGACTGGGGTCGCCCCCTTTTTTATTTTCTTTTTCTTCTTCTTTTTTATAAAACTCCAAATATAAGAAATATTTATATAGCCCACCCTATAGCTCAGTTTGACTTTAGATTTTGGGGCAAATACTATATCATAAACTTCATATGAGTAAAGTTTTAAGTTAAAACTAGTTGTACAAACACTCCAAACATGTCTTTTAAATAAAAACATTATAATTACTAATTTAATTACCTAGGCCACTATATACATCAAAATCATCTGAAATTTCCCCCACCGTCTTATTTTCTAATTGTTATTCTACTAAAAATATTTTGAGCATTCATTATGACCACTAAAAACTTAATTCTCAATTTGTACTCCAAGGACCTATTTGTAAAACTTAATTGGTCCAATAGGGCTGGAATTGGGCTCTAGGGCACATGGCCCATCCCTTAGTATTTCAAAGGGTCCATTAGCTTAATTGTATTCCAAATCATGAAAATAAGTCTTCAATAAGTATAATTTCTCAATTGAAGCTCATGAATTACACATGTGATCAATATTTCTTTAGTTACATAACATGAAGACCTAAGCTAGGTCTAAGGCTCTAGACATGAACTGGACTCATCATATTATATATTCATTACATTCTTGTTCATAGGAATAATTCATTTATATTCATATACAACTAACTACAATCATACACATTTAAGTCATTATGTGTGAATTGGTTGATCAGATGGCTTGTATTACACATTTTGTGAACTTAATTACATACCTAGACATAGTTACATTCATTACATCCCTTGGCATGCTTTACTAGAAAACCTCACATTAAAGGCTTAATTTAGCTATGAAATTGAGTATGTTACAATTCTACCCACCTTAAAATAAATTTTGTCCTCAAAATTTCTCTAGGTTACTACCCACCTTAGGGTTCTGCTTACCTCTTCATTTATTATAAGGCACACTTATGTTCAAACTTTTGCATGAAAATAGATATGTAATGTATTTTCATAAAAAAAAAATATGTGAGTATTATCTATTACCTTGGTCTACTTATCAACTCATACTTAGGGTTTATGAAATGAAACTTGGCTCTATACTTAGGGGCATCTACCTCAAACTTCTCATGAATTCCTAACATTAGGTATAGTTGACCATCAAATCTTAGGTCTTCCATGTATCTCCCACATTTCAAGATATGTGGTGATCAAGAACATACCCAGAGATGTGAGATCCTATCATGCTATCGCTCACTAACCTATTAATACATGTGTCCCATACCACACGGACTAGTAAGAAATGAGAGATGCATCAAAGTGTAGTGCATATGACATTCCTCTTCAATTCTCAATTGGCTGGCCATAACCATTGAGAATGGAGAAGCAATGTCATTAGCTAGGGTTAGGTTGAAACTTGTTACCTAGAATAGGTAAACATCTATCTATGACATCTCTATTTTTTCTAAGGTGAAAACTCTACTTATTCTAGGTCATGATATCATTCCTTTGGAATCTATTCCTAAACCCTAATCTCATATCTTCATTCTAGTGTGACTATGAGAATCATCCTTTCCTAGTGGCCATTTACCAAATTGCTCTGATACCATATTGTAACACCGTGATTTTCATAACACATGAGAGGAAGCTATATATATATATATTTCCTTCATCTGGGAGTGTCACAAACATGATAATCATTGCAATAAAAGAAAATGAAACACTTTTCATTGAGTAAAACGGATTCATACATAGTCCTTGATAAAATAAAAACTACAACTTATCTAATATAGTCTGGTAACAAGACTATGCATAAAAGGAGATGTCTAAAATTTGGACTGTCTCGGTAGATGGCACCCCACTAGGCAAGCTTGAAAATCTCTTAGGCCTTTGCTGGTCCTTTTGCTCTTCAACTGCTCCAAATCCTGCAGACATCGCGTCCCCAACCATGCATTGGGAAAAATAGTTGTTAGAGTAAGTGGCATGAGTATTCTAAAATATTCATTATTAAGGAACTGAAATTGAACATTATAAACATCAAACTAACATCAAACTCTGAGTAAAATCGGTAACATATTCTCTCTTATTACTAAATCTAAATTATTGTCTTTCTACCTTATCTTTCTCTGGAGACATGTACCCTCATACAAGTATCTCAAGACCTACACCAAAGTATCAAGGTCATACTTATGTTATCTAATTCCCTCTCATCCTACTCATAGATGAGATTGTAATGACCCTGCCTCCCGGTAACTCCCAATTAAGGGAGACCGAAAGGTCAGTGTCGTTATCTAATTAACAAGATCAAAGGTTTGACAAATAATCAATAACAATTATGAAATTCTACTAACTAACTGAAATTGGTATAAAAATAAAACTTTACTTACCTTTGAAAACCTTGGGAAACTATCTATCCCAGCTTGAATCCACTCTAACTAATACTCCTTGCACTTTATGTTTTACTTTCACCATGTGTCACTTTACTATTTGTTCTTTCAAGTGTTGTTCCTAAAACGCAGACAAACAAAACGTCAGTCAGTATATCGAAATATACTGGTATGTGGGAACAACCAAAATCTTGCAAATAAGGCTAACAATTTAATAATCACAATCAAATTAATTAACAAGCCAATTTAAACTTTTCAGTATGCCATTCTCCACCGCTTTTGCCCTAACCCTGGCATACCCACCTTAGGGTGCCCTTTGCCAATGACTTAAGGCCACCTTCTCAATCCTGAGCTTTGTGCCTGGGGGTCCCCGCTCATGGTGCCCACTAGTCATTCAATATCATAGGCCACCTTCTTGGTGTCTGGGGTCACCACTCAAGGTGTCCATTGGTCTACCCATCTGGGCATGACCTTTGGCATCATCCATCAGGGTGGCATGTAGGTGTGAGAATCCATGCTTCTATTATTAACGTGATAATCATAGTGACTTTATGATTTGCAAGTATGAACATCCAACAGATAATTTGCATTCAATGAGATTAACCATCCGGAAAATCCTCAGAAAACTAGGGTGGTTATCCATAATTAACCACATACCTGGTCCAGAGCAACTTGATTGTCTAAGCAATAAGGATAAAGAATCAATCAATAAGCAATCAACAATATCCTGAAATTAATGCATACGGTCCAAGTGTTATAGTTTGTCCAAAACATTCTAAAGCTAGACTTGGATTCCACCTTAGGCTTTCTAGACCACATTAGGGTTTTATTAGGGTTTTTGCCTCCATAAAGCTTTTATCATATTAAATGCTCTCTTAGTTCATAAACCCTAATTTCAACATCATAAGCCCAATTAAAGTTGATTATTTCTCTTTTATACCAAAACTACCTTCTTTATCCTTTTAAGTTATTTCAAGGTCATTCTACTCAATTATCACCTTTAGTTTCTTTCGGATTAACAACTCATAATTCATTATGATTTAATTCACCTATGGAGAACTCCATTTATCATTAATTCTAACTTTATCCTTTTGAAAACCTTAATCATCATATTAAGGGTATCTATCCATGATTAGGAACTTTAATGCTCAAAATAGTTTAGATTCAGCATATTTCAACTTTAATCATGAAATTAATCAATTAAAGCTATTAATAGTCTCATTCACTAATATTAGGGTTTCAAGGCCCATTAAAGTATATACATGTGCATGAAACTCTAGATTAAACTAATTATATGCAAAGTCCATCCTTTTTCTTCCTAATGTTCCTTTTTATTATTAACGGGCTAATATCAACTTTAATCATCTACTAAACCCTACTAATCACTTTAATCATACCAAAATAGGGTTCTTTAAACATTACTACATTAAAGTTGATATCTTGCATTACTTTTCGAATTGCACAAGGAATCGGGCTTCAAATATATTTTTAATGGATTCCCCTCGTTTTTCTAAGCAAAATTCATGTATAAACTTTTGTCATCCGAGCTACAGATCATTAGTTATGAAATTAGTAAGAATACTCACTTTGGGCCAACTAGAAGCCGCCACGTCGTCCGATTCTCATGCTATGCGATCAGTTTTGGAAACATAATCAAAAGACGATATTGCCCTCCTTTAGTTCGTCCGTTGCTTCAGCCGTGAAGGGCACAATGGTCCAAAGCCCTGAGCCTCCATCTTCCTCCGCGCGACGCTGCTGGGCACGTCGTCCTGTAGCCCTAGTCGCGATGGGCGGCTTCTCCCCTCCTTCCTACAGCGCGATTCTTTCCGCCAACCCTTGCCTTGGCTCCGCCGTGCCCCAGCACACGCGGGGAGCCCTCTGGTCGTGGTTGAGGTGGTAGTGTCAGGCCTGCTTAACTCTGCCACTTGTGGCCGACCTGCAGCCATGTGCGGGTCGGTTCTTCCTCCCTTGGCCGTGCTCCTCACCAGGAAACCTTTCCCTAACTCCGACGTGACCTCACGCACGTGGGGCGCCACCCACAACGCGTTCAACACAGCTGGTTTGGGGCTGCACCGATCCGCAACCCATGGACGGAGTTGCAGTCATGCAGTCGCTTGCTGCACCTGGTTCAGTGCGCGGTCATGGTGGCAAAGCTCCTCCCTGGTACCGTGAAGTATCAAACTACCAGTGCAACCCCCCTTTTCTGCCTCGTGGCTTCAGGTTCTCGTTATTCCTCTTAGTTAGGGTTTGGCGTGTAGGAAACAAGAAGAAGAGAGAGAGATGTGTGTGGGATTTCTCCAGACTTGGCCCTAGGCCTTACCCCTTATATAGGGAGGGGGTATCCACGTCCAATGACGTTCATCCAAGAGAAACTGAGTTCCACCCTCTAAAGGAAACCTATTCCTTCAAGGAGAAGAAATCTTCTCACTCCTAACCTATTCCTTTAGTAACCATATTCCATGGTTAATTAGGAAATTCGAAAATCCTTTCTCTTAGACTCTTTTGTGCTTGCCTTTTACTCCATAAGCACAAAATCCTATTTTCCTTTAGAAAATACTTTCTTTTTAGCAAAATCACAAAATTCCTTAATAATGTATCACATTATATTCTTATTTTGCAATTTTGGTGTTTTCTCTTTTTTTTCCTCTTTATTGGGGATCCTTGGACCCCAAGAAACTTTGAGATTTCGAAATTCCTTTTAAGGATACTCATTATCCTTCTAGATGCATCTAAATGCATTACTCCTCATTATTTCTCATTATCTTATTTATTTCTTATTAAAATAGTTCTTTTTGAGGATTTCTCTTTATTTCCCTTTTATTTTCCCCATTGGTATTCCTTTTATCATAAGCAATCATTGGGATACGAAATTCCACCAAGGATCACTTAATTATACCTCTTTTTACTTATTTTCCACATTTCATCAATATTTTCAATTTCTTTCTTAATAAAGAAATACTTAATTGATCTTTTCTTTTCTTATTGCTCTCTTTATGCAACTTTGGACTCCTTGGTACCCAAGGAACCCAAGAGGCACGAAATCCCTCCTTGGATTTTCCTTCTAGAGGTTTCTACCTCTTTCTTTTCTCAAATATTCAATTATTCATTAATTAATTGAATTTCCTTGTTATTGGGCCCAATAGCCAATAAAGCCCACAAATCAAACAACAAGGCTATTTTAAACAAAATCCATTTATTCACAACAAATTATATTATTTGTCCAAATATCTTTAATATGAGAAATTACATTTCTCACCAAATGAACCCAAAATTTGGGGTTGTAACATCCTTCCCCTCTTATGAGAATTTTGCCCTCAAAATTCCATCAAGCAAACAAACAAACAGGATAAGTTTTCTTATGTCCATCAGGGCTCCCATGTGGCTTCACCCTTTCCATGGTGTTTCCCAAGAACCTTCATTATCTCATTTTCTTCCATCTGAGTTCTTTCTTACCTTGGTATACCATACCCTCATAGGTGACTCAGGACTTTTCATCCTTTCAAAAGCTGAATAGGTTCAGGGCTCAGCACCTGGCTTGGGTACCTCACATAGTGCTCTAGATCATACTCATGCAACACATCATTTTATCCTGAGGGGTAAGGTTACACAACCATTTCCACCAATCCATCTCAAATGGACCCATATATCGGGGACTCAGTTTTCTCAGTTGTAGCTTAGAGGGGTCGGATTTTTACATCACATATTCTCTCACAGTGAACTGCATGTCAGTCTGCTTTGCATCAGCTTGTGACTCATGTCACCACTGGGCTCTCTCACTGCCATTGCATAATCAAAGTGACTTCATCTGTACACACTATGGTTCTTTTCTGACCTTCGTGAGGCCTCCTTCACCAACATCATCTTAATGAAGTGGTGACCGACACAACCTCCTTCTAGAACTTCTTGCATCTCGATAAAGGCTATGGTGGTTAACGTCACATCTTAAGAATTGTCTCTTTGTATCACCCTGAACAAGCACACTTGCTCTATGGATCACACTAACCATTAGGTAGGGGTGATAGGCGGTACTGATACTGAGTTCTTCATGTACTTACTTCCACCTTATGGAAGTGAACCTTTAGGTCATACTCAAGAACTTTTGAACTCGTATCATGGTGTAGTTGAACCATCTCTCTATCTTATGTAGGTTCAATAGAATTTGTCTCTTGACAGCATTCTCTCTTGCTCGTGTTATCTAGGTAAGGCGATCTACCATAACCCATTTTGCATATTGACCTTCCTTGGTCAAGGGGAGACTCACGACATCCATAATGATGAAATCCCATTCCCTCTCGGGAACTCTTTAATCCTCTATAACGATACATTGGGTTACTGGTGTTCGTCCTTCACCTCCTGGCTTGCATGGACACATACTTCACGCAACTTTGTTTTAAGCATCTAGAGTGTTACCATCACTTACTACCAAGGTATATCATGACCTCTTGTATTGTTATGATTCCTCAAGATTGATACCTCAGAAACCCTAAACCACTCCCAAAAGGGTTTTATTACCTTCCTATCCAAAGAAGTGTATCTGAGGTTCTATCACCATCCTTTCACTACATCAAGGACTAAATTGGCTAACCAAACAACCATTAACTTGTTCAACATATCTTATTACATCCGAGTGTTAGCCAAAACACATCTTCTTTCCAAACATAGGGTTAGTCGAACCACCTCAGCTTCTTCTAGCTTCTAGCTAAACTAGGTAGCTATATCTCAACCAGAGCATTCATTACCACTCCTTATCCTTAGGTGTTAGTTAATTTCGAAGACATACTCCTCCATGCATTATACTTATCATCTCATCTCAAACTCTAAGGTTGTCTTCATCAAGGAACTCTGAGCTCATCCTCATGGTGATCAAACTCAACCTTGTGATTCCTTGTAACACTTGCAAAAATCCACTTAGTTCAAGATAAAACATCCTCACAAGATGATCTCCTTAATACTCTTAGTGTTTGTAAACCATCCATGTATTATTCTCTCCACAAAGGTATGTTATCATCTCTATCCTTATACCTTGTAGCAACGTTCCAACTTACATCATCTTTATCCTTGGTGTAAGGCATGCGTACTGTCCTATCTCTCACTCCCATAACAAGAAGAAATAAACATTTGGTAGCAGTCCAAATATAGAGTTCTTCCTGTTCCAAGAGTAGAGATGGTACATCCCACCTTGCCCGTACACTTTCAAATCCAAGTTGAAACATGCAGGTTATGTCTCTATACAAACATCATGATATCCACACTACTTCCAGGGAAAACTGGTATCAGACTTACTTGGTCCAAGCATAATCCTAGGTCATATCCTCCAGGTCTATAGGGTGCCGGCACTTTTGGGGTCATCCCTCTTCCCTTATGCATCCAGAGAGTGCCCTACTAATCTGCCCTTTGGGTCCCATGAGTTCATGAAGGTGATCAATCTCCTAACCCATGGCCCTCAGACAATGATAGTTGTTACCTCCTGACCCTATGGTCATGTGCAACTAGGGAATTAGTCAACTCCTTCTTCCATCGGTCTTATCCCTACTTGACCCTTGGATAGACTTAGGATTCTAACATAGTACATGTTCAACTTAGAACCTTACCCAATCCTTCATCATCTCTCTATGCATTCATGACTGACTTTCATCCTTTCTCAGGGATCATGGTGACTTGCCTACCTTGGTCAGGCCCCATACCGGTTACCTTCATGGTAACACATCCACATGCACATAGAGATGGTTATCTATTGGTCTATAGGTTCGTTCTCATGCCATGTACTCTTCACTTAGCTTCTCAAGATCCTACGAAACCTCCTTAGGTTACCTCAAAACCAACCAAACTGGTAAACTCCCTACCAAAGGGTCGCTCTCCCAGGATGGGAGGAAACTACACCTTTATAACAAAGGTCACAAGAATCCTTAGGGTTTACATCCATATGAGCATGCTTGAACCAACAACTACTAAGGCACAAGCGTACCTACAAAACCATGCTAGGTCGCACTTGTTCTCATCCTCAACATTACATCAACTTGGTTGTGAGGGGTTCATCAAACATACCCTTAACGTAAGGGATTTCCTTTACCTCTACACATGAGGAGTACCATGCTCGAAACTATAGAGACTCAAATCTCATCATGAGCATCGGATACACTGCTTCCCCTCTTAGGCCTAGGAACCCTAGGTTCTCCTTTGGGTATCCAACTACATGCTCAACCTCTTAACCACGAATCAAGCATGTCCAAGGTATGTCATGTACCTCCATGATCTTTCTACTCAAGCAACGCTTCGGAGTTGATTCCTCTTCCAGGGCAACTAACTAGGTATAAAGCCTCACCACTGGTTACTTAAACCTCCTCAGGGTCTAAAGCACTCTTTATCTCATCCAGCAGGTAACCACTTATCCCATGGGTACTAGAAGCATCGTCCTCTCTCTAGGGTTTGGTTCCTCTAAAGGCAACCAAGATATCATCAGCCTCCAGAAATCAAGCATAAGGCAACCACTATCATCCACGTAGGTTGCATCATTCTCGACTCCCACTATTCCTCAAGGGTCGGGGTTTTAGGCTTCCAACCTCCTTGTTGGGGTTCTGCTTCCTCTCTCTAGAGCTAATTCCACCTCTAACCATACTTACTAGAGGTCCCTTCTCCATGAAGGCTCATGCTCACAAGCATACCCCTATGTGATTGAAGCCCATGCTCAACTCATGTTTGGCTCAAGAGCATCCATACCCCTTTCATAAGCCATCCATCATGATTTCTTAACCAGGATTTCATCAAGCTATACCCTACTTCGCTAAGCCCATAGGGTAACTATAGGTTCTCCTCTAGCCTCATCCACGAAGGAGCTATCCTTTGCTATGGCATGCACGACTCTCTCCAGGGTTGGGTCGCCAAAGGTACTAGGTCATCTACCCTCTTATGGCATCCCGAAGGCATGACCAACCAAACACTCGGTCAACCATGACATCTAACTCATCATGTCATCTCTCTCTCTAACCTTCACTTAGGGTTAGGGTTACCATCATCCTCAAAGGATGTGCTAGGTCTCTACCTTTAATGGAGGTCTCTACCTCCTAGATTAACCCTCTCTACTTATCCTCCTAACAAGAGGTCTATCCTCAGGCCTCTCCTGAGGGAAAAGACAACTCGTGTCATACGACCTAAGCATGTATCTATTATTTAGTTTGCGCTTAATCTATTAAGCTTAAGTCCATGACATCTTATTTACATGCTTTTTATTAATTTGGTGGAGGATTCCTTAGACCTTATTAACTTTTCCCATACCTCCAGAGGGTGAGGAGAAGAGAGAAAACCCTAATCCTTAAGGTCCTTAATAGAATTTGAGTTGAGAAGGGATGAACAAGATGAGAGAGTCCTAAAGGTATCTTATTTCGAGTCATACCCTAAG
The DNA here is from genome assembly GCA_963693085.1 of Alisma plantago-aquatica. NCBI lineage: Eukaryota > Viridiplantae > Streptophyta > Magnoliopsida > Alismatales > Alismataceae > Alisma > Alisma plantago-aquatica. Next base: position 664,435,320 of record OY856412.1, on the reverse strand, counting down.
ACATCGGCTAGGCAGTCACACAATCCGGGAGTCCTCGTATTCCGACTAGCGGTGCGGAGGAAAATATTGCCAGCCCCCGGACGTGATCCTTTTCTAGACACCTCAGTCTTTCGGACAATCCTCTAATAACTCCCTTGGTTTCTACAGAATTTGTAAAATTTAATAAGTATTAAAGATTAATTGAGGAACCTATGCTCTGATACCAATTGTAACAACCCCGCCTCCTGGTAACCCCCAATTAAGGGAGACCGAAAGGTTAGTGCCGTTATCCAATTAACAGGATCAAAGGTTCAACAAATAATCAATAACAATTATGAAATTCTACTAACTAACTGAAATTGGTATAAAATTAAAACTTTACTTACCTTTGAAAACCTTGGGAAACTATCTATCTCAGCTTGAATCTGCTCTAACTAATCCTCCTTGCACTTTATGTTTTACTTTCACCATGTGTCACTTTACTATTTGTTCTTTCGTGTTGTTCCTAAAACACCGACAAACAAAATGTCGGTCAGTATATCGAAATATACTGGTATGTGAGAACAACCAAAATCTTGCAAATAAGGCTAACAATTTAATAATTACAATCAAATTAATTAACAAGCCAATTTACACATTTCAGTATGCCATTCTCCACCGCTTTTGCCCTAACCCTGGCATACCCACCTTAGGGTGCCCTTTGCCAATGACTTAAGGCCACCTTCTCAATCCCGAGCTTGGTGCCTGGGGGTCACCACTCATGGTGCCCACTAGTCATTCAATATCATAGGCCACCTTCTTGGTGCATGGGGTCACCACTCAAGGTGTCCATTGGTCTACCCATCTGGGCATGACCTTTGGCATCATCCATTAGGGTGGCATGTAGGTGCGAGAATCCATGCTTCTATTATTAACGTGATAATCATAGTGACTTTATGATTTTCAAGTATGAACATCCAACAGATAATTTGTATTTAATGCGATTAACCATCCGGAAAATCCTCAGAAAACTAGGGCGGTTATCCATAATTAACCACATACCTGATCCAGAGCAACTTGATTGTCCAAGCAATAAGGATAAAGAATCAATCAATAAGCAATCAACAATATCCTAAAATTAATGCATACGGTCCAAGTGTTATAGTTTGTCCAAAACATTCTAAAGCTAGACTTGGATTCCACCTTAGGCTTTCTAGACCACATTAGGGTTTTATTAGGGTTTTTGCCTCCATAACGCTTTTATCATATTAAATGCTCTCTTAGTTCATAAACCCTAATTTCAACATCATAAGCCCAATTAAAGTTGATTATTTCTCTTTTATACCAAAACTACCTTCTTTATCCTTTTAAGTTATTTCAAGATCATTCTACTCAATTATCACCTTTAGTTTCTTTCGGATTGACAACTCATAATTCATTATGATCTAATTCACCTATGGAGAACTCCATTTATCATTAATTCTAACTTTATCCTTTTGAAAACCTTAATCATCATATTAAGGGTATCTATCCATGATTAGGAACTTTAATGCTCAAAATAGTTTAGATTCAGCATATTTCAACTTTAATCATGAAATTAATCAATTAAAGCTATTAATAGTCTCATTCACTAATATTAGGGTTTCAAGGCCCATTAAAGTATATACATGTGCATGAAACTCTAGATTAAACTAATTATATGCAAAGTCCATCCTTTTTCTTCCTAATGTTCCTTTTTATGATTAATGGGCTAATATCAACTTTAATCATCTACTAAACCCTACTAATCACTTTAATCATACCAAAATAGGGTTCTTTAAACATTACTACATTAAAGTTGATATCTTGCATTACTTTTCGAATTGCACAAGGAATCACGCTTCAAATATATTTTTAATGGATTTCCCTCATTTTTCTAAGCAAAATTCATGTATAAACTTTTGTCATCTGAGCTACAGATCATTAGTTATGAAATTAGTAAGAATACTCACTTTGGGCCAACCAGAAGCCGCCACGTTGTCCGATTCTCATGCTATGCGATCGGTTTTGGAAACATAATCAAAAGACGATATTGCCCTCCTTTAGTTCGGCCATTGCTTCAACCCGTGAAGGGCACAATGGTCCAAAGTCCTGAGCCTCCATCTTCCTCCGCGCGACGCTGCTGGGCGCGTCATCCTGTAGCCCTAGCTGTGATGGGCGGCTTCTCCCCTCCTTCCTACAGTGCGATTCTTTCCGCCAACCCTTGCCCTGGCTCCACTGTGCCCCAGCGCACGCGGGGAGCCCTCTGGTCGCGGTTGAGGTGGTAGTGTCAGGCTTGCTTAACTCCGCCACTTTTGGCCGACCTGCAGCCATGCGCGGGTCGGTTCTTCCTCCCTTGGTTGTGCTCCTCGTCGGGAAACCTTTCCCTAACTTCGACGTGACCTCGCGCACGTGGGGCGCCACCCACAATGCATTCAACATAGCTGGTTTGGGGTTGCACCGATCCGCAACCCATGGACGGAGTTGCAGTCATGCAGCCTCTTGCTGCACCTGGTTCAGTGCGCGGTCATGGTGGCAAAGCTCCTCCCTGGTACCGCGAAGTATCAAACTACCAGTGCAACCCCCCTTTTCTGCCTCGTGGCTTCAGGTTCTCGTTATTCCTCTTAGTTAGGGTTTGGCGTGTAGGAAACAAGAAGAAGAGAGAGAGATATGTGTGGGATTTCTCCGGACTTGGCCCTAGGCCTTACCCCTTATATAGGGAGGGGGTATCCACGTCCAATGACGTTCATCCAAGAGAAACCGAGTTCCACCCTCTAAAGGAAACCTATTCCTTCAAGGAGAAGAAATCTTCTCACTCCTAACCTATTCCTTTAGTAACCATATTCTATGGTTAATTAGGAAATTCGAAAATCCTTTCTCTTAGACTCTTTTGTGCTTGCCTTTTACTCTATAAGCACAAAATCCTATTTTCCTTTAGAAAATACTTTCTTTTTAGCAAAATCACAAAATTCCTTAATAATGTATCACATTATATTCTTATTTTGCAATTTTGGTGTTTTCTCTTTCTTTCCTCTTTATTGGGGATCCTTGGACCCCAAGAAACTTTGAGATTTCGAAATTCCTTTTAAGGATACTCATTATCCTTCTAGATGCATCTAAATGCATTACTCCTCATTATTTCTCATTATCTTGTTTATTTCTTATTAAAATAGTTCTTTTTGAGGATTTCTCTTTATTTCTGTTTTATTTTCCCCATTGGTATTCCTTTTATCATAAGCAATCCTTGGGATACGAAATTCCACCAAGGATCACTTAATTATACCTCTTTTTACTTATTTTCCACATTTCATCAATATTTTCAATTTCTTTCTTAATAAAGAAATACTTAATTGATCTTTTCTTTTCTTATTGCTCTCTTTATGCAACTTTGAACTCCTTGGTACCCAAGGAACCCAAGAGGCACGAAATCCCTCCTTGGATTTGCCTTCTAGAGGTTTCTACCTCTTTCTTTTCTCAAATATTCAATTATTCATTAATTAATTGAATTTCCTTGTTATTGGGCCCAATAGCCAATAAAACCCACAAATCAAACAACAAGGCTATTTTAAACGAAATCCATTTATTCACAACAAATTATATTATTTGTCCAAATATCTTTAATATGAGAAATTACTTTTCTCACCACATGAACCCAAATTTTGGGGTTGTAACAGAGATTGTGGGCATGCTCTAAACTAAGGTATATTTTACTTATGAGTTTTATCTGATTGTGACCACCATTATACAATAAGTCCTCCTCTATTGACACTGAAGTGTCCTCTATGGTGCAACACATCCTCTGTTGGCACAACATGCCCTCTGTTGACACCGAAGTGTCCTCTATGGTGCAACGCACCCTCTATTGGCACAACGTGCCCTCTATTGACACCGAAGTGTCCTCTATGGTGCGACGCACCCTCTGTTAGCATAACATGCCCTCTGTGACACCTGCAGTTTCTGGCACAACACGCCCTCTGAATCATCCTGGGACTCTCTGGTGAGGACTTATCATATAATGTATTATGTGAAGGTTTTGAATTAATTATCTTAAGTCTATCTTTACTAAACTCCGAATCTGAACTTATCTAAAACTGAGTACTAAACATGTACTTAGTTTTGAATTTGAATCTTTGCCCTTTCAAATTTGAACTGAATCTATTATGGAATTTGGATATGTATTTCAAATTACAACATAATTGAGATTGGGTCTATAACCCATATCATGTATCTTTATTCAAAATCTGGCTACTCACACAGTGAGTAGTCTAAGTCTGAATCTAATCTTTTATTCTTAAGTTCTAAACTGAATTCATTGCTGGATTTGAACATGTATCTCATTATCTGGGTAAACTTTATTCTAAAACTCTTATTTGGTAAGACTACTTCATTATACAAATTATATCATAAATGAGTCTAATGTCTTATGAGAAAGGGTCTGACATGAATATAGAAATACTAAGTATACAAAGTATCTTAAGTCAAACTTATGAAAGTATCATAAGTACAACATATCTAAAAATATCAATTCTGACAAGATGGTTCAATCCTTCTTATAAAATATGATGTTACCCTGAAACTTTGCATATGAACTTACATATTAAACCTTAAATACCAAAATAGAAATCTTATAAAATATTTTATTGCAACCTAATCATAACTTAATGTGTCATTATCTTATAATGCCATCATGAACTCATTTTTACAATACATTGTGATCCCAAAAGTACCTTTATTTCTAAAAGTAGACCATGTCTTAATATTTTAAAATTCATATTCTTATATTGTAATTAAATTCTAGATATTATTCATTCTAAGGAATCTAGTCTTAGATATCTTCATATGTATGAAATCTTAATGGCATGTTTCTACTTGAAATCTTACTACATTCTTATCCCACATTGTCAATCTTGGTTGCATATCTTATCTTGTCGTCTTATTCATCAATATGAATCATTACTAATAGTTATTATAGAAACATGATCCTTTAGTTTTCTCATGAACCTGGTTCATGAGTCCCTACAATTCTTATAAATCTTCATAACATATCTCTTCTCGAGATATTAGGCACATGTAAGGACGTATCCATGAATGTATAAAAATCTTACTTGCATATCTTAACATCAAATCTTAGAGCATTGGATCACATAAAGTATGAAGTCTTACAAAAATATGCTAAGTTTGATAGATATGAATACTCATGGGCATGAACCACTTACCTCTTGTACTGGGGTATCTATAAGGAAGTCCTGATTCCAGTTCCATAACTTTAATATCCTGGACACCATCATAGTTTTGTTAGTCTAAGAGTATGTTCCCTTTCTATTTCTAAATCTTAAAACCCCATCATCCTAACTTTATATACCAACTTAGGGTTCTTATTTAGACTACACATAAATTTAACCTAATATCACCATAAAATCTTGGCGTTGAATTAATATATAATCAATATTATCTTTATACTCAAATAAGACATAAATCATTGTATGCACTAATATGAACATATACTTCATATAATGAGAATAATTCTCAAACATAGTCATATATTCTAAACTTACAGATTCAATTAGGAAATAAAAGTAGAATACCATCATGTTACTAATATCAGGCCTAATTAGGCATACATATAACACTTATTGTACCAGGATAATCATTTATTATTCTTTCATAATGGATACTCATCTAAAACTAAATACTAATATAATAGCACAACAAACTTCATCAAATCTCTAGAAAAGTATTCATATAATGTAGGAATATCATGTATAAAAATATCAGGTCATTTGAAAATTAGATCATGGGTGAAATACCCAGAATACCCTTATTAGGGTTTACATTAAAAACCTCATTAAAACTTCATATATGAAAGATAAGGATCTGAATTAATGTTAAACATATCAAAATACACATTCAGTAAAATTTGTATGAATTTCTAAAGGCGTTTACTATTTTTAATTGGCAAAACATTAGAATCATATAGGTTTAAGTACACTACATATTATAAATAGAAGACATCAAAATCATACTCTGTAATTATTTTTATAAGATAGTACACTCAAAGATCTTTCCAAAGATACCTTATTTGTTAAAATTGGAGTTCCCAATCTCAAGATATGATTTTTAGAATTACCTATGTATGTATTTGTAACAGACTGAATCTCAGGGTCCTCCCTGCAATTTACCTGCTTTTATACTTTTCTTTGCATTCTAGTCCTTTTAGACTCTTATAATAAATTTCCCATCCTTTTGAGACTTCTTGGGCCTCAGTGTTGTATTTGAGCCTTTCTTGAGGTATAATTCACAAATTACCTACATTTATGTTTATGTAGGGGGTTTTGTACAAATAACCCATCTAATGAGATAAATGAGGTCTAATAATGCAATTCGACCATTAATGAGATAATATGAGTGGATTATGTTATTTGGAGCTTTTTATATCCCTATTAGATAAGATATGAGTAATTTAATGTATTTGAGTGTATTTAACCCAGTTACTTTCTCTCTCCTCCAAATAGGGAAATAATGCACTAATAAGAGTATTATATAGTTAAATATGACTCATAATGTTTATATGTGACTAATATCTCGAGATATACCCTATTATGTCATTAAAAGATATTATTTATATTAATTGCTCTTTTTATGCTTTATTATATGCTTTAATAGTCTATAAATTAATTACGGACCTAACCATGTGATTTTCGAGAAACAAAATACATATCATCGTTCTAGGTGTTGTCATAAACCTATGGTTAAAATTTGAGGTCATTTGGACTTCATTTGACCCTTCAAATGGATTTTACAAGTTCCCATATAGTTTAACTATAGTAGATGAATCGATTTTTGCATTTATTTCATTTATTTCATGTGTCACGCACTCGGCCCCCATTGGATCTCGATACAACGGATCTGGGGTCATCTTCAACCTCCATCCCACAGACCAAGATGATGCCTAGGCTCCTCCACTTCGTTCTCCCTCATTTCTCAATCATTTCGTGAGATTTAAGTTGTGTTGGCTTCGTCTCCTCGAGCCGCACTGTTTAAGTCCTTGCTCATCGTCTCCCATGCACCATAGTCCAAACGCCCATAGGCACCAGCTGCACCTTTTCCACCCACATGCCGCTTCGGTTCCTCAGCCTCCCTCACCTATATAAAGCATCCTCATAGCCATCGGCGACACCATTGAAAGCTCACTCAGCCATTAATTTGATCAGAGCTCCCCCGTGTAACCCCCATCTCCTCTGCCTCCTCCTGCCTTGCGGCCCTTTTCCTAGCTGCTTGGTGATAGTTGCACTCCAATAAAGTGTACAGGTGAGTTCCTCTCATCTTGAGCTTCGTTTCGAGTACATGTATGTCCGTTTTGGTGAAGAAACATGGAAATGCCCAAATGGGCAAGCTTCTCCTCCGCGGCCATGGCCCGCGTGTGAGGTCGAATAAGAATACTGGCTTTTTATGGTTTTGCCCCCACGCGTCCATCCCCTTCTTCTTTAACACGAGGGGCATTTCGGTCATCTGCTCCCTTGTTAGCTATGATGCCTATGGGCATTTTCTTGCAATCTGATTGGTCCAACTTGCTTAATTCATAGTAAATTGGTCCTTGCTCAGAAAAATGCAAATAAATACTCGTTGGAAAGGATTTTTCATGTAGAATCTGATTTATAGTTTTTGAGTCCTAATTCTATTTCCTTTTTCGAAGTTTTCTTTGAATGACATTTTGAGTATGTTAAATGTTCTAAAAATCATAATTAATTCATTTTAACTCCAAATTGAGAAATAAAATATGTTTTCTTAATCAGTGAAACCGAAGTGAGCTTTTGGTCCTAGTTTTGAGTCCTAAATTAGTGGTTTTTGAATAAGGTCTAAAATGGGTATTTCCTTTATACTTTATGCTTAATAAATGCTAATTTATGTGAAATGTTTATAATTAGGGAAAATGATCTGGGATATAATCTAATCAACGATAATTATGGATGTGAATCTACAACAAGGTATGTGGATCCTATTTATCTATGTGAGCCCTATTCTAATTATGAATGAATGAATATGTAATGTGTACCCTATTCCTTCAGTTGGTCTTTTATCCAACCCTACATTCATATTGTGCTAGCCTTGGAATATCTCTTTTGTCTTTATTTGGATCTTAATTTATTTGAATCTCCTATTTCCCCTTGTTGGCTCATTTATTAGAGTTACTTAATCTTTCTATTGCCAATGTTGGATCTTTTATTTGATTTACTTAATGGGTTTTATTCCCTAATGCTATGATGCAATGTTATCTATATTATCACTACTGCCAGGTGAACTATTTAGCATGATGTATTTTTGACCAAATGACAATGTAGTGTACATGAGTACAAACCACCCATAGAGGGCATGAGCCCTAGAGGGATGTGACCACTCCCCTCATATTATATTTTGGGGAATGTGACCACTCTCCCTGGAAGGATGTGACCACTCCCTTCGTATTATATATTTGTAGGTGTTTGGGAATGTGACCACTCTCCCTCACCTATTGGTGAAGGTCCGGTAGGTGCCTCACTCTGCATTGGTATGATTTTGTGTCATAATATCATTAATGCTATGTAATTTGTTGTTAATTAAACTATGGCAGTTCTTCTATTTCTTATTTGATTATTTGTCTCATCCTTTTGAAATATCTTTGTTTAATGAATCATTTTATTTATGCAATGTTGCACTTTATAAATTACCCTTATTCCTCTTGTTTAACACATACTTTTATCTCTCTCTTGTTGGGTGATCCCAACCACCCATGTATAGGATCAGAGTGCACATTGGAAGCTTGGTGAAGCAACCTAAGACTAAGAATAAGGAGTTCAACCATCTAGCTTGGACTTAGCTATAGTTGATGATGTTTGGAGACAAGTTGAATTGGTTTGAGTCTTCGTCTACTTAGATCCTATTGTTATTGTGTATAAAGTTGTACACCCTATTTGGGAAGATTTTAAGATGTGCCCTTTATACAATTGTTTAGTCAAAGTTTTATCTTCCGTTGCCTACACATTGGTGTTTTTGTTTGCCATGAATTTTTTTAGTAAAGATGTTTTTGGTCTTTACAGCATGGTATCAGAGCATCAAGGTAGTCAGAGTCTTGACTAATTCAATTTGTCTCCTAGATAGAAACCCTAACCTTATATAGTTCCCTTTAGTAAGTTTTTCACCTTAGAGTGAACCTATGATGAAAGATTGATTTAGGACATAATAATTTCATACTAGAAATATAATTTGTCAACTTTTTGGTGATTAGTCTTTTAGGTTGCTACTAGGGCATAAGTTGATAGCAAAGGTGTCTAGAAAGGGTCAGGGTCTGGGGGATGGCAATATTTTCCTCCGCACCACTAGCTTGGCTTACGAGGACTCCCAGACCCATATGACGTCGGCCTAGCCTGAGCTGATACTGACTGTCCAAAAATAGCATACCTTTGGACAAATCATCTTAATGTTGAGTAACCTTTTGAACCTAGTATATGATGTCTTGGTTAATCATTTAGAATCCCCTTATGTGTCCTTAATTTCCTTATAAGATCCCTAGACTTCCAAGTTGGGAGTATCCTACCCTATGTTAGGCTTGAAGTTTATAATGGTGTTTAGTAAAATAACTAAGTGTTGGATCTCATACATAGTTTTACCTCGACCCTTTTGGAAAAGTGGAATTAGTAGTAGTGCTCTTATACCTTGATAGATTTTGGAGTTTTGATTTCGAGGACGAAATCCTCTTTAAGGGGGTGGAGTCCCACAATGCTTTGAAATCAAGTTACTCTATCTTTAAACCCTAACTCCATAGGCATGGGATTAGTGAGCTTATATGGTTAGTGTTGGACAAACAAATTATAATTATAATTCATCTTGTTTGTTCATATACAAATTAATATATAATTAGTCATCTAAGGGGATAGTTCATATGCTTGAATCTTTACATATTCTTAATGCACATGATAGTGAGTCACTCATCACTAATTGTGTTTACACTTAATGTTGACCATGTCACCCTAATAGAATAGTTAGTAAGATTATGGTTCTTATGAATCCTTAACATGCATTATATGTAATGGTCATGATGACCCAAACCCTAATGTGTAATCATCTAGTCCTAACCATATACACATTTATATACATCTTTGATACCTTCATGATACATTAGTGACTTAGGTGTCATCATAAGTTATCACACTTGGAGCATATATATGGATTATAATCACCCAGTTATATTGGAGACCATGTTATCAATATAAGTAAGGCATATCACCTTATTCCCTAATATACATCTCATTAATCACCTTATCATGATTTAGTATGAAAATCAATTCATTAATGTTTAATGTGTTTCATATTGTTCACTGAAACACATGTAATGACACAAACATGATTATGAGTAATTGGGTTCACATAAGTTTGCATTAATGCCTAATGTGATGTAAAATATGTATAATTCATATTATGGAGTGTAATAGGAGAAAATGATGTCATTAACTTGAGTATCTAATGTAAGTTGGCAATATGTGATAATATATGTGACCTTATTTGGGATTATGGTAGGCTTAATAACTTGTTGGATTATATTATCTTTTTCTTACAAAATTATATGTGATAATTCCATATGATGGTTCTAGGAGGTTAATGAGATTAGATTCAATTTATTAGGTTTGTGACCTAATACATTATTAACGATGAGATTTCTTAGAAAACCCTAATTGTGCTTAAACCCTTACAAGGAAGATACATATGTTTTGATGCATAGTGATGAGTTATAATCTTTGCTACCACCATGTGAGTATAAGTTGGCACAAGTGATACTATAGTAAAAATGATGCTTTTTCATATTGGAGTTTATACTTATAAGCCAAAGTGTTAATTATATTAGGTTTGATAAAAGGTAATGGAAACCTTAGTGAGACTTGGCTTATGTATAGAGCTTGTGAAGTATCATAGATTTGATGTAACACCTAGTTACCTAATGTTGGGATGTTACACACTCACCCTCTCTCTTCCCTCTTGTTGTGATTTTGGGGACAAAATCCTCTTTAAGGGGTGGAGTGTTGTAACAGACTGAATCTCAGGGTCCTCCCAACAATTTACCCACTCTTATAATTTTATTTGCCTTCTAGTCCTTTTGGACTCTTCTAATAAATTTCCCATCCTTTTGAGCCTTCTTGGGCCTCAATGTTGAATTTGAGCCTTTCTTGAGGTATAATTCACAAATTACCTACATTTATGTTTATGTAGGGGGTTTTGCACAAATAACCTGTCTAATGAGATAACTAAGGTCTAATCATGCAATTCGACCATTAATGAGATAATATGAGTGGATTATGTTATTTGGAGCTTTTTATATCCCTATTAGATAAGATATGAGTAATTTAATGTATTTGAGTGTATTTAACCCAGTTACTTTCTCTCTCCTCCAAATAGGGAAATAATGCACTAATAAGAGTATTATATGGTGAGATATGACTCATAATGTTTATATGTGACTAATATCTCGAGATATACCCTATTATGTCATTAAAAGATATTCTTTATATTAATTGCTTTTTTATGCTTTATTATATGCTTTAATAGTCTATAAATTAATTAGGGACCTAACAATGTGATTTTTGAGAAACTAAATTTATATAATCGTTCTAGGTGCTGTCATAAACCTATGGTTACAATTTGAGGTCATTTGGACTTCATTTGACCCTTCAAATGGATTTTACAAGTTCCCATATAGTTTAACTATAGTAAATGAATCGATTTTTGCATTTATTTCATTTATTTCATGTGTCACGCACTCAGCCCCCATTGGATCTCGATCCAACGGATCTGGGGTCATCTTCAACCTCCATCCCGCTGACCAAGATGATTCCTAGGCTCCTCCACTTCGTTCTCCCTCATTTCGCGATCATTTCACGAGATTTAAGTTGTGTTGGCTTCGTCTCCTCGAGTCGCACCATTTAAGTCTTTGCTCATCATCTCCGGTGCACCATAGCCCGAACGCCCGTAGGTGCCGGCTTCACCTTCTCCACCCACATGCCGCTTCAGTTCGTCATCCTCCCTCACCCATATAAAGCATCCTCGTAGCCATCATCGGCACCATTGAAAGCTCACTCAGCCATTGATTTGATCAGAGCTCCCCCATGTAGCCCCCCATCTCCTCCACCTCCTCCTACCTTGCGGCCCTTTTCTTGGATGTTCGGTGATAGATGCACCCCAATAAAGCATACGGGTGAGTTCCTCTCATCTTGAGCTTCGTTTCGAGTACCTGTACGTCCGTTTTGGTGAAGAAACGTGGAAACACCCAAATGGGCAAGCTTCTCCTCTGCGGCCATGGCTCGTGTGTGAGGTAGAAGAAGAATGATAGATTTTATGGTTTTGCCCCCTCACGCCCATCCCCTTATTCTTTAACACGAGGGGCATTTTGTTCATCTACTCCCTTGTTGGCTATGAGGCCTATCGGCATTTTCTTACAATCTGATTGGTCCAACTTGCTTAATTCATAGTAAATTGGTCCTTGATAAGAAAAATGCAAATAAATACTCGTTGGAAAGGATTTTTCATGTAGAATCTGATTTTATGATTTTTGAGTCCTAATTCTATTTCCTTTTTCGAATTTTTCATTGAATGGCATTTTGAGTATGTTAAATGTTCTAAAAATCATAATTAATTCATTTTAACTCCAAATTGAGAAATAAAATATGTTTTCTTACTCAGTGAAACCTAAGTGATCTTTTGGTCCTAGTTTTGAGCCCTAAATCAGTGGTTTTCGAATGAGGTCTAAAATGGATATTTCCTTTATACTTTATGCTTAATAAATGCTAATTTATGTGAAATGTTTATAATTAGGGAAACTGATCTGGGATACAATCTAATCAGTGATAATGATGGATGTGAATCTACAATAAGGTATGTGGATCCTATTTATGTATGTGAGCCCTATTCTAATTATGAATGAATGAATGTGTAATGTGTACCCTATTCCTTCAGTTGGGCTTTTATCCAACCTTACATTCATATTGTGCTAGCCTTGGAATATCTCTTTTGTCTTTATTTGGATCTTAATTTATTTGAATCTCCTATTTCCCCTTGTTGGCTCATTTATTGGAGTTACTTAATCTTGCTATTACCAATGTTGGATCTTTTATTTGATTTACTTCATGGGTTTTATTCCCTAATGCTATAATGCAATGTTATCTATATTATCACTACTGCCAGGTGAACTATTTAGCATGATGTATTTTTGGCCAAATGACAATGTAGTGTACATGAGTACAAACCACCCATACAGGGAATGAGCCCTAGAGGGATGTGACCACTCCCCTCATATTATATTTTGGGGAATGTGACCACTCTCCCCGGAAGGATGTGACCACTCCCTTCGTATTATATATTTGTAGGTGTTTGGGAATGTGACCACTCTCCCTCACCTATTGGTGAAGGTCCGGTAGGTGCCTCACCCTGCATTGGTATGATTTTGTGTCATAATATCATTCATGCTATGTAATTTGTTGTTAATTAAACTATGGCAGTTCTTCTATTTCTTATTTGATTATTTGTCTCATCCTTTTGAAATCTCTTTGTTTAATGAATTGTTTTTATATATGTGATGTTGCACTTTATAAATTGTCCTTATTCCTCTTGTTTAACACATACTTTTATCTCTCTCTTGCTGGGTGATCCCAACCACCCAGGTATAGGATCAGAGTGAACATTGGAAGCTTGGTGAACTAACCTAAGACTAAGAATAAGGAGTTCAACCATCTAGCTTGGACTTAGCTATAGTTGATGATGTTTGGAGACAAGTTGAATTGGTTTGAGTCTTTCTCTACTTAGATCCTATTGTTGTTGTGTATAAAGTTGTACACCCTATTTGGGAAGATTTTAAGATGTTCCCTTTATACAATTATTTAGTCAAAGTTTTAACTTCCGCTGCTACACAATTGGTGTTTTGTTTGCCATGATTCTTTGGTAGAGACTTTGTGGTCTTTACAGCATGGTATCAGAATCCAAAGGACCTCAAGGGTGGCTCCCCTTCTCTTATTCTTCTCCCCTGGTCATGGATCCAAGACAGGACCCGTCTCCTTCTTTTCCCGTGAACCCAGATAGGGGAAAATCCCCTATTCTTCCTACGCAGGTGGGTGTCGTCGTAGTGTCTGCCTCAGGCAACCCCGACCTCGACGATGTGGGCATCACAGCTTGCTCTCCAGCATCCCTTACCTCTGTCCGCTCTCTCTAGATTGGGTGTCGTCATTGATGAGTATAGGTAGGCCCAGATCAAAAACTCAGCCTCCGCCCTATCGCAGCCGCCATGCCTCCTCTTCACGCGCGCTCTCTCTCTCTCTCGCTCTCAGTGTCATGTGAAACCCTAGGATAGAACTTGTTAGCCCCTCATAAATCAAAATTCGAGGCTTTTATAGCCTCCCATGCCCGTGATCATGGGCGAGGACCCCCTTTCATGGGTGATCTATTCACACCCTGAAAATAGGGGTCGCGGCCTCCAGTCCGCGCGGACTGGGGTCGCCCCCTTTTTATTTTCTTTTTCTTCTTCTTTTTGATAAAACTCCAAATATAAGAAATATTTATATAGCTTGCCCTATAGCTCAGTTTGACTTTAGATTTTGGGGTAAATACTATATTATCATAAACTTCATATGAGCAAGATTTTAAGTAAAAACTAGCTGTACAAACACTCCAAACATATCTTTTAAATAAAAATATTATAATTACTAATTTAATTACCTAGGCCACTATATACATCAAAATCATCTGAAATTTCTCCCACCATCTTATATTCTAATTATTATTCTACTAAAAATATTTTGAGCATTCATTATGACCACGAAATACTTAATTCTCAATTTGTACTCCAAGGACCTATTTGTAAAACTTAATTGGTCCAATGGGCTGGAATTGGGCTCTAGGGCACATGGCCCATCCCTTAGTATTATAAAGGGTCCATGAGCTTAATTGTATTCCAAATCATGAAAATAAGTCTTCAATCAATATAATTTCTCAATTGAAGCTCATGAATTACACATGTGATCAATATTTCTTTACTTACTTAACATGAAGACCTAAGCTAGGTCTAAGGCTCAAGCCATGAACTGGACTCATCATATTATATATTCATCACATTATTGTTCATAGGAATAATTCATTTATATTCATATACAACTGACTACAATCATACACATTTAAGTCATTATGTGTGTATTGGTTGATCAGATGGCTTGTATTACAAATTTTGTGAACTTAATTACATACCTAGCCATGGTTATGTTCATTACAACCCTTGGCATGCCTTTACTAGAAAACCCCACGTTAAAGGCTTACTTTAGCTATGAAATTGAGGATGTTACACCTTTTTAAGAAACTATTTTCTTATATAAGCTTCCAATCCTAATCCTTATATAAAGATG
Organism: Alisma plantago-aquatica; assembly: GCA_963693085.1. Classification (NCBI taxonomy): domain Eukaryota; kingdom Viridiplantae; phylum Streptophyta; class Magnoliopsida; order Alismatales; family Alismataceae; genus Alisma; species Alisma plantago-aquatica. The sequence continues at coordinate 664,419,934 of OY856412.1, read as the reverse complement.
TATTGGGACACTTCCCATGCCATATCTCATACGGTGTCTTGTAAACCATTTTAGAATGTACATTGTTTTAGTGTAAAGCATGTGCCCAGAAGGAAATTGGAAGATTAACTAGATTTATTGATAGTCGCACCATGATTAATAGGGTGTGATTCCTTCTTTATGATACACTATCATCATGTTCCAGGTGGAGTCATCATGATACACTATCATGGTACCCCAGAAGGTTCTCAAACTCTTAGTTAAGAAATCTCCACATTAATCATATCAAAGTGGCTTAATACTTTTACCAAGTTGGTTATGTACTTCATGCTTATTTTCTTGAATGCTTCAAGAGATTTATATGTGTATTTCACTAAATACAAACTAACATATCGATTGAGATCATCAGTAAACATAATGAGGTTCTATTAACCACCTTTAGCATTTATTCTAAAAGGTCTATACACATTGGTATGCATGAGCCCTTAATAGAATAGTCACTCTCCTACTACATCTAGAGAAGATGCTTTTGCCATATTGCCCAGTAAATACGACTTGCACGTCTCTATTTGTTCAATAACCAAAAGAGTCTAGATAACCATAATTATTGATTCTAGAAATGCATTTCTCATTTATGTGCTTTAGATGACAATTCTATAGGTATTCGTTGTTTGAGTCATCAAGCCATTCATTATATGTGTCATACATATTTGTCTCTACAACTATACAATATAGATTATGAGACATAGGACATTTCCATATAAGATCTCAAACATCAATCTATTCATTATATTTTTTTTCGTACAAGCTACATGATGTTTTTAGTTAATGACATGTATATAATAGCAATTCACTAATTCTATTACATTTCCATGAATGACAGATTCCAACTGTAGTGGAAGCAACCCTTGCACCATGCAGTTCTAGCTTACTTCTTGTCGGGTCCTAAATTGGTGATCTCTATCTCTTTCTTCTTCATCCTTAGTTCCTTTATGTGAAAAGGACATATTCCTTTTGCAATTACCCTTCTCCTTGTCTTGAGTACAGAAGACTTGGACTTTAGATTAGCCTCAAAACCTCTTCTTGGCCTTGCCTTTGTCATTGAAACTCACTTTGTTGATCACCATCATAGATTTGTCCTTCTTCATTCTCTCTTCGACATTTATCAACATGCCAAATAATTCTGACTGTGGTTTGGCCAAGTTACTCAAGTAATAACACTCAATAAATTGGCTATAAGATTCAAGAAACAATTGTAGAATCATATTTGTGGCCAACTCTTGGCTCAAAGGGAATCCCACTCTTTCTATATGTTCCACATGCCCAATCATGTTGAGCACATGGGGCTCTACTGGATCTGCTTTTGTCATCTTGCACTCTAAGAGAGCTTTTGAGACATTGTACCTTTCTTGCTTTGCATGATCATGGTTCATATTCTTAAGATGTGTGACCATCCCAGGAATCACCATGTCTTCATGTTGCTCATGCAACTCATAGTTCATACAACATAGAATAAGGTTCTCAATGTCTAAGTCATCATTGGCATGTTTCCAATAAGCATTTACCTCAGCCCTAAGCACATCAGGAGCATGTTCCTCTGTCACTATTGTATCCATGACATAGTGCTTATGCTCATCATTAGGAACCCTTCTCAAAGTCCAGAATCAAGCATTGAAGTTTGCCATGTTTAGTTTGTTCCTCTTAATAACTGATCGCAATGATGATTTGTTTTCCATTAGATTCTACAAACGAAATTTTGCAACTTTTTGTCAAAAAAAAATTATTATTTAATTTAATAAGTTTGATGATATTAATTAGACCTTTAATTAATTATCACTCCCACTATTTTCTTCAAATTGATAGCCCTCACTACTAATTTGGAAGATTGCAGCATACAACCATCTAGTGATCCAAGATCCAAAATAATTAAGTCAATACCCTACCAATGTTAGCGCTCATAACTACTTATTAAGGTAGGAAACTTTTACCAATTGCATCTCATGCAATTATTGGATAGATGGTATGTGCAATTCATTGCAATTATCCATCTGTATGCTTCTAGGAACTTAATCCTATTAAGGTCATCTTGTTAAGCCTAACCCATAAGTGAACATGATAGAATATCCACCCCACTAGGGAAAACCCACATATCTACCATCACACTTCCACGAGATAAATGGCACGCCATGCTAGGGCATGCCCACGCTTGGTCGATCAAGCTTTTAATGTGTGTCACTTTATGGAAAGCATCTTAGACTTAATATTTATTGAGGGATTTTATATAAGTACATATACATATCCAATCACCACATACTTATAGTACATATCATATACACGCTATATCCCATAAAGGACATATGCAATTATAAAACATAAGTGATGTTTATGACCATACTAATGTTATTCCTTAGATCCACAAGAAATTACTACCAACTAAGGTCTACATCACATGTAGAAACCTATTGTCGATGAAGATCTATGCTTGAACCACTCGAGGTTGATTGGTTGAACACTTGAACTGATAAGCTTGCCGCCTGGTCGATCGGTTGGTCTGTCAGATCGATTTTCTGGTCTCCAGTCCAATTGATGTCTGGACACCTCTAGTCGATCAGTTAGGCCACCAGCCGATAGGGTCAGATCCTCTTGTTATCTGTGCTCCTCGGTCCTCCACCTGATCAGTTCCCCTTCTGAAATGGGCAGCTTGTATGGACATAACATCTTATTTTCCATAACAAGAATTAAAACTATCCTAATCCTATTTAACATATTACATTGTAATAAGGAAACCTCAAGTTACATTTAAGGGGAGCATAAGAAGGAGAGAATTTATAATTTTACTAATGGAAAGGAGAGAGAGGATCGATATGCAAGATGAGATAAACAAGAATAACAACCATCCAATCATGCACAATGATCTAGGGGTTATTGGCTATAACCGTGCTAAACTTCCACCATCAAAATTGATTTTTGGGCAACACATGTAAATTGTATTTATATCATATCACGCACACACACACACACACACACATATATATATATATATATATATATATTTGTGGGATCGTATGTGGTATTTAATTGGATAAACACATTAATCATTTTAATATTCACATTGTATGCAATAAAATAAATCTTATCATGTAGAATTAAATCCAGATACACCATAAATTGACATGGCTTTGACACCACTATTGGAAAGGGGCAACAAATAGGAAACAAAACATTTAGTGCCCGATTTTCTAATTAGTGAGATTGTGTGAACAACAATGTATCTAGGAAGGAAGGTAACATGAGTTATACCTGGTCCTGGAGCAAGTCCAGTGACAGCTCTTGTTGTAGTGTGCTTCTTCTCTAAGCAACACTCGAGCATTCACCAACAATGGCCTCCTAGTGCAACACCACAGATTGTGGTTGATGACATCCTCCTAGATGGTGACCAAGGCCTCCTCACCTCTAGAGTAGTTCACGCGGACCACCAAGAAATCCATGTTGTGCTACTAGAGCCAATATCAAGGAGTTGTCTCTTCGTACGTCAGGATGCTAGCACTAACTTGCTCTCTCAGTTGTCTCTCCCTTGCTATCCCTCCCTTTTATAGGTAGGGTTTGATCAAGCTCTCTTGATTACCACAACCAGAGAGGACAACAATTATAAGAGCTTATTGTTGTGTCTAGGAAGCCCCTAGTACTCTTCTATCTATAGTAGGGCCAGTGTCAAGGTTTCAAGTCGATCTGGGAATCAAAGAGAGGGAATTTCATGAATTGTTTGGAAGGTACAAATGGTTAACCAGTCGGTTCACTGTTGAACCAATTGGTATATAGGTGAACCATATACTTCAAGCCTTGAACCGGTTGGTTCATGTGCTTTCCTATTTTGAATCACATGGGCATTCAATATTCGATTAATGCAAAACATGATGTCAACATCTATCCTTGATCCAATCAAATTTATCCTTTGACCAGGAGGTTCAAATCTTGAATCAGTCATCTTAGACCTTGAACTGATTGGTTGACTTAGTGAACCGGTCGATTAATGCCCTGGTTCAAATATCATTCAACCAATTTTGTTTCCAATTGACTTGACATTTGAATTGATCAGTTCAACACTTGAACCGGTCGGTTCACAGTCTAGTCAGCCAATTTCTCAACCACTATTGTTTAAATTGAATACCTAAACACTTTAGTAATGAACTTAAACATCATTCATGAATAGGCTCCTATTCCAAGTGCATTCTATGCGTATAACCCTATAGGTCCCAAATTACGCTGACAGTGAATGTCCATAACCAACTTATGCCATCACCAGAAATGAGGGGTATCTAGAAACACATCATTTCTCCCCAAGTAATTTGAAAAGTGGAGAACAACTTCAACCTACAATCCATGGTTAGTGTTACCACGATCGTATATTTCCTTTGTTTCTGATATCCAGATTGACCTCGAGGCATGAAATCTTCACCCTATTCAACATTCAATCCATGTTTCTTGAACTAGAGTCGATTGAATGACATGCATGTGATCTCACATAACATATATTGAGTCACATGAGCATGGCCATACATTTCTCAGTCTCTCTTATCAAGTGGCCTGGATAGAAATTTCCCTTAGGAGGGACAAATACCATCTTCATCACTCACACTCAATCCCCATGCATCACAATGCACATCAGCATCACCTTTATGGCAACCCTTATTCAAGGTCACGTTGGATGATGTCAAAATACATTGAACAACATGTGATGAGTGTAGTGACTTCAGGTCTAAGAACCACAATCATCATTGTCACTATGAGAGTTGATTTTGACTACCATCTGATGGTCTCCATGTATCACTCTCAAGGTGGATCTGTTTGACACACTGTTCTCTAACATGTACCTATGTGCTTGGTTTGATATCATATATCATGACTAATGAGATTCTATCATCAATCAACACACACTCTAGTATTATGTATTATTGTTGTCTATTTTGCTACCATAGTAACATCTGACTAGGGACTTAACAAGAATGTATATCCTATTATCATACATATGAGCTCATTGTTCATGTTCTCAATCTGAAGACATATGTCATTGAGTAACATGATTTTTTAGACATCTATTATATTTGTGTCATCATATCATGATTGAGACAAACATAATAGAAAAAATTACCTATATCATTATCAACTCATGTATCTAATGCCCTATTATAATAATAGAATGATTGGCATATAAGGAGAATTATTAAGGCATAATATGATGGTATTGGTGTCTAGAAAGGGCCATGGCTTTGGGGGCTGGCAATATTTTCCTTCATACCATTAAGTTGGTATATGAGGAGTCCCTTAGCCACTGGCCAGAAACTAGGATTTGCCTGAAGTAATGTTTCTTATAAGTCTTCTCATTTCTAACTTAATCTACTTCTCGTATCAATGCTTAATTAAGCCCTCCTCATCTCAAGTAAGGGTTTTTGAAAAGAAGTAGGATTAAGCCATACTCTGCCAATTAATGTACATGTAATGTGGAAATAATGATAAAGTAAAGAAAATGGTTTTGTTAGTTTTTCCTTGTAAGGGTAAACCCTATATGGATCTAGGGTTGGTTTAGGAAAATCCTTAGTGGTCAAGGGAATCATAAGACCCTAAGGTACACGGGTAGTCCCTAACCTGAACCCTAGCTTAAAATCTTGATCCTTGGGAATATAGGTAATGGATCTAAACTTGAAGGTCTTTCCTTAATTGGGGGACATTGAAAGTGAGGTTGTTACATTGGGTAAAATTGTAACACTACCCATATGAACCCTAATTAGGGTGAAAGGACTAAGAAAAATACAAGTGAGTTTAGGTGACCCAGTCTCCCACACATGCATGTATGTGGAGAAAAGCATTCATGTAAAGGGTTTTTCATAAACATGAGAAACCAATGGTTACATAAAATAAAAATATGAGACCCTCAATTCAACTTTCAGGGTTGGTGTCCTAACCTGGGGTGGGTCAGACCAAGAGTGGGAAAATGACCTATGGGGGAAGAAAAACCCTAAACCTATGGGGTTAGGTTGTGGCTAGAGAGCTTAACATCCTCCTATAAGTTAAGAATACACCTTAGGTTAGGACCTTTCCTAGAATGGTGAGTTGAGTAGATAGTTTAAGAACTAAGGTAAACTTGAATGTCACCTAAAGCATGAAAAAATGAGAAGAGATTAAGTGTACAAACAACACAAGCTCATACTCTTGAACCCAAGTATGCCATCTCTAAGGAAAGGGCACAAAAGGGTCAAGCCCCATATTGGGGAATCCAATATGGCACCAAGCCCCAGATAGGGAAGGTGGCCTGAGTCCACAATGTAGATGACTATGACCAAGCCCCTAACATGGAAGGTCACAAAGAGGTCAAGCCCCAAATTGGGAAGAATGACATGGGACCAAGCCCTAGATAGGGAAGGTGGCCCAAGCCCACTATATAGATGACTATAACCAAGAACCAGATAGGGAAGGTCACAAAGAGGTCAAGCCCCAGATTGGGAAGACCGACATGGCACCAAGCCCCAGATAGGGAAGGTGGTCCATGTCCACTGTGTAGATGACTATGACCAAGCTCGAGATAGGTACAATCACAAAGAGGTCAAGCCCCAATTAGGGAATATCGACATAGCACTAAGCCCCAGACAGGGAAGGTGGCCCAAGCCCAATTCAGGGACATAAAGTGAATAATGTGTTCCCTAAGAGATGAAGGAAATCTGAGTTAAAGAATTATATATGAAAATAATGTGCTCTCGATAAACCCTCGGTAGGGTAGATCCCAAGTCAACCTTGAGGTCAAGTAGGGAGGATTGGAGGTACATAAGACCCATGAGATTAAGAGGCGATCATGCCCTAAATGCATAAGATCAGGGGGTCAGGAGATGGCCATCCATGTTTACCCAAGGCCCATGGGTCAGGAGATTGGTCACCTTCATGAGTTCATGAGGCCCAAGGGGTAAATGTGATAGGAACTCCCTAAGTGCATAAGGCCCATGAGGTCAAGAGGAGATCACTCTAAAGGTACTTGTACCCCTAGAGACCTTGAGGAAATGACTAAGGCTAATGAGAAATGAGGTGTAAATATGAAAGATACAAGAAGTCATGTAATAATGAAATCTTAAAGGAGTTTTATATCATCTTTTTTCTTGGAATGGGATGAACATTGTATTTGGTTGTAGTCAAGTTCTTATTTCATCTTATTATGAGTGAGAGAGATTAGGTAGACACAAGTTATGCTTAACATTGACATATGGGAATGAATACCCTAAGTTGAATTTAATGACATAATCTAGGGTGTTGCCTCACGCTTATGTGGAAATAAATGAATGATAGGTTGGAAACCTAGGTGAAAAGGTGATCACCAAGTGAAATTGGAAAACACAAATGAAAGATAAAATTAACAAGAGATGATATCATGTAAATACTAAGGATGTGGATATACCTTGAATGGGATTCATGTCCCAACCTTAGTAATAATGTGAGGAACTAGCATACCAATAAAAGATGTTAAAGATGTCTAAGAAGTGATGTTAACACTAAGGTTTAAATTAGATGATCAATCATTCACATTATCCATGCTAAGCGTGAATTTTAGGGACAAAATTCTTTTTAAGGAGGGGTGAATGTAATATCATCAAATTTGGTGAATTTGAATTATCTAAGTTTACAAAATTGATATGATAACAATTTTCTAAATTTTATTATTAATGGAATAATAAAATTATCTTTGTAACATGGGTGAAATCCATGGCCCAAGTGAGGCCCATGAGACTATTTTATTTACAAATAGATCCTTGTGGGACAAGTTAAATAAACAAAAGGAATTTGTGTACAAATAAAGAATAATGTGCTTAAGGTTTTTTAGAAAATAGAATGGTGTAATAATGGGCAAGTTTGCAAAAGATTCTAAGATAATGTGTAACTTGGATAATTAATATAGTAATTATCTAGACATGAATGGAAACACAAGTTTTGATGCATCAAACAAAGATACATCAACTTGACTTTAGAATACTTACATATAATAAGGAAATTAAGATTATTCTAGAATTTGGGATAAAAATGACTATCCATGTGGTATGGGTAATCCATTTAAGGATATATTAAAAGAGAAAGTTTCATGCATAAAATATCTCCCAGTAAATCCTAAAAGTTAGACATAAGATTGGAAAGGTATTAATCGGTTGCCCTCCAAGTTCATGGCAAGGGGAGTTTCCTGCTGGGCTATAGAAATTAGTAAAGGGAGAGGGGGCTAGTTGCAATAAATATTATATTTCTAGAATTTGAAACCAATTTAATCCAACTGACTTTAGCATGTGATAGATTGCACCCTCTTTAATGTATCACAGTGTATGTGACTACCATATCGTGACTCGAAGCTCTCGAGTATGTATCCTAACTTGCACCTGAATAAGAAATAAGAGCTAGCTAGGCTAAGATCTTTCCTCATCTCTCACTCCCTTCTTACTAGACCATTTTCCACAAATCAGGATCCTACGAGTTCAGGATTGAGGGATGAACATGGCAAGCCATTGAATGGATACTACCTCAATGTATTTAGAAAGTACCCAAATCCCTTCTCAATTGGGATTATAGGGCAAAGATGTAGCCCCTGCACCCTTGCCTCACATGCCTATATAAGGCAACATGGAGTTGTAGTCTGATGGTAAGAGCACAACTCTTCACTCAATTCCTATAAAGGTACCCAGAAACCCATCATCCTAGCCATGATACCTGTCGGCAATGATAACCTTGTTCAAGCCGTAGATGGTGTATTTGGCCAATTCTCTTGCAAGGATCACCACAAAGACCTCTTGAAAATTTCCAGGTGGTCTCATAACATTGGGAGATCAATAGTACCACAACTAATCACCATCACCTATTGCCTAAAGTAGGTCACAAGAGGAGGAGTTCCACACCTCCACAGGGCTTTGCACCGATGGGAACACCATCACCAAGATCCCACAAGCCTTCCACAATCACCAACTAGCCTCGAGAGCAGGTAACCCCCTGATTTCATCCTTCATGCTACACCTCTAGTTAGTTAGCCCTATTAGCCACCTCCGAACACTAATTCTCCACCGTCATAGTGCGTTGGGACTAAAAAAACTAGGAAAAGGTGATGGAATCCTAAGTTGTGGTTATCGATGCCTCTAACCAAGAGTCAAATACGAGCTTGAATCCATGGAAGCATTGTGTGAATGCGGTGGGGGATCGGGGAAGAGAATTTACCCCTAAACCCATGAATGGGTCATTGTTAGATCATGCAGACAAGGTTACTTTAAGCCTTTTAGCCCCATCTTCATCCTTCCCCACATGGAGCCAACTGTTGATGTGGCGTAAGCCCATTAGCTGGGCCCAACCCCATGTGTCTATTTGAGTAAGACAATTAATACTGACATGCCACTAGTTGATTGGTCAAAAAAAGGTTAAACTTGAAATAAATGTAGTAAATGCTAGGATTATTGGATTGATACATTTTGTATATGAAAGTTGATTAGGAAAATGATAGCACACAAAAAGAATATAATAGAGGCCTGATTATCTTTGTAGTTCCAAAAGTACCTTGGATACATGGTTAATAAAGTGATTAAAGCATATGAAAACCTAGTTTTGATTAATAGACCATTAATAATGTTAAATATGTTTCCTTGAGATATAATCTGCTATTGTTGAACATAATGATATTACAAGATGACCTTTATCATAATAATGAATAATTAGGGTTTCTAAAGTAGATAACCAAACATATGTATAATTAGGGTTTTATAACCAAAGATCATAACTTGTAATAATCTTAATGAACATAATCTGATATAAGTGTTCATTAAAAAGGAAATGATGGGTTTCAAGTAATGTATAATATGCAAGGAAATTAGGGTTTGTTCCCTTATTCCTTATCCAAACCCTAGGACTTAAGTAGCGGCAAATCTAAATAATCATACAATGACACTTTAGGATTTACATAAATACATTTTAATTGTTGATTACTAGGAATCCATCTTTTCTTGCATGGTATTATGCTTAAAGTACTTGAAGTATGATTGTATGATATGCGTGGTTGTACGTTGAGGTAGGTTATTACTATTAAGACTACTCACAATACTGATTTCTGAGGTTTTCTGAGGATTTCAAATATTGTTGAAATAAGTTGTTGGATGTTTATTTACTTTCCATTCAATTATAATGCCAATATGAGTATCACATAAGATAATATATGATATCTTGAACCCTTAGATGACATGTATCAAGGGGTGATGCACATGAACCCTAGAAGGAACAATGATCACACCCAAGATAGCATATTGATCGTGGGTTAGAACATGCAAACAAAATGTCGGTCTTATTTGCAAGTAATTGATTGAATATATGTTGTTATGTACTTACACACTTTTGTATGCACCCACATATACAATATAGTAATATACCGATCCACATTTTGGTTTGTTGGTGTTTCAAAAAAATGCCATATACGAAGATACCAAGACACGATGAATCATATGAATTCAACTAAATACATTAAAGCTAAGTAAAAGAGGATTAGCTAGATACTTATTAACATATATAATAGTTTTTAGGTTGCAAATTTATGTATGACTATCCTTACTCTTTTTATAAACATTATCTAAAATTAACAAAAATTATGTACTATTATTTTTTATTTGCTAAATCTGGATCCTTGGGAATATAGGTAATAACTCTCAACTTGAAGGTCTTTCCTTAATTGGGGGACACTGAAAGTGAGGTCGTTACAATGTTATCTCTAAATTGAGAGTTTTATAAGGAACAAAAGGATTTATTTTATTAACCAAAATTCCATTAAAAGTCAAATGACATAGTACATGTATCTAGATGCACTATGTGAAATGGAAAAGGGTGAACTGAACTGTGATGATAAGTAATGAATGAGATATTAATAAAATAAGTATGAGTAAGTCTTTATCCATTTGCTTTTAATATACTCAATTTACCTAAACTGAATGGAATACACTAAAACCAGACCATAAAGGATTTCAACAAAAGAGAAACTTTATGCATTAAGTAAATTTAGAATGATTTGGTTCCCTGAGTAGAAATGAAAATGAAATGAAAGAAGTTGAGAGTAATGAATATGCAATGAAGGGAAAATGATAAAAATAGTACATGGATCTAAGAATCTAACACTAACCCTAGTATGATGAGATAACTGATAACAATGAATAATACTCATGAATGAGATATTAATGAATGCATATGAGTGTGATTTAATTCAAATACAATGTGAAGTTTAAGGATCTGAACTGATTCATAAGAATCATTTTAAACAGTAAATGTATGTTAAGATACTTACATTATGATAAAGTCTAATTTGATGGATTAATTAGATCACATACGTATCAAATAGTAACCCCAATTGAATAATGATAAATAGTAAAAGAGGACTAATAAGTGTTGTAAGGAGTGGGAAACTGAGAGCGGATCCATTCCTCACTATATTTGAGGAATAAACACATCTAATGAATGCATATTCATCCAAGTTTAGTTGCATTTTCAGCCTAGTTTTGCATTCATATACCTTAGTTTTCATTCGATTTTTTTGATCTACATAATTTTTTATGTTAGTTTGTAGGAATTTGATACTTTTCTTGAGGCCCTTTGTAAGTTTTGATTTCTATCACTCTACAAAAAATTTGCCTGGGGGTCCCACTGCCCTTCATTCCACATGATTTGAGACGAGGATGCCTCTCATGGGGTGCAAGAATGGATTTTGAGCACTTCTAGAAGGTAGATCGATGATCAATTTTTATGTCTGAGGGAAATATTGACCCATCGATCGACCTGCCAATCGATCTTAAAAATTATCAATGATCAAGCACTTCGTCGACCTTCAAGGTTGATGACTCATCGACCCCCTGGTCAACTATTAGAATCTCGACAGCCAGACCCATTGATGGTCAAGGCCGATGACCCATAAATCTCTCTCCATCGACTAAAACCATACCAACATGATAGAATCCATCGATAGATGACAACAGCTCAAGGTTGATGACCCATCGACCTTCCATCTCGACAGCCACTGGGACAACCATCGATTAATGACTAGAGCTCAACATCAAATCCATCAAGCATTAAAGATCATCTATTTGGGTGATTGTTCATCAACCCCATCGACCTCTTAAGCATATGATTGGAAGTCCAAGAGCCAGTACAAGTGGTCTACAACTACAACCCTGTAAATAGGCCCCCATGGCATCAGTTCAAAACATCTCAAATTTTGGAGATGAACAAGCCAAAAGGCTGACACTGAGATCAAAGCCAAAGTCATGACCCATAGACCAGGCTAGTACCATCAACCTAGCTAGGACATCAACCTATAGACTAGGCTACTTCCATCGATCTCCCTCTCTAAGGTGGTCGATCTCTTTAGAGAATCGTTGTCCTTCCACCTACTTCAAGCGCACGTCAGGTTTAGTACCTAGAAGAGAGAGAAGGAAATTTTCCATTGCACACCAAGCCGAGATACTTCTACTACAATCTTGACCATGATTGTGTCCATTTCCTCTTCCAATGATATTAATCTTACCATGTCGAGGGAGTAGTCCTTTCATTGGGGTCTGAGGACTAGCCCACTACTCATTTCTTACAATTTTCATTCTTGTACCAACTCTTGTATGAACTCATTTAATTCATCACCATTCTTTAACACATGTTTTGTGGATTGATCACCCACCTTACGTGATTTATTATAATCTTAGACTGCAAAAATTTCAAATTTAATATTTGAGTATTAATTGATTTTGGTTGATGCCTTATGAGAACTTTTGATGGGAAGTCTTCAGAGTAGTAGGTAGATGACCTGTAAGAATCGATATATCAATCTTATAGTGATATCCACTTTTGCAAGTTTCTGACACCAAAAAGGGAAACTTGCATTACTCCAATTAATTCTTCATATAAGTTTGGAGTTGAGTGAATGTGCATATTCAAATAGTGGCAGTGAAACACAATTGCACCCTAGTGTTTTCCATCATTGATCTAGACCTTATTTTACTTCATCCATTTACTCTTCTTGCAATTAGTTTAACTCAACAACTCAAATTTCAATTTTAAATATTAGTCTTAATCATATAGATAACAACTATCAAGGTTCTGTCCCTTGGGATTCCATCCTCAACTATATTACGATAAGATCTGTCCACTTGAGCATGGTGATTACTACACCTCAGTTTTGGTAGAATCTAGGAATTCTATTCCTAGTGGATTTGTTAGTGTGACAAAATTCACATCAAATTAAGGTACCGTCACTGAGTAAAGCAAAATTGTCTAGTCTAATTCAACTTAGTTAAGATTAATTTAGGGCCTTTTCTTTTACCATTGATATTATTGCATATCTGGTTTAATTCCATTTTCCTTCATATGACTTGTAGAAACTTTCTTCTCTCAGGTACCACAACTTAGTGCATGACACATTCTAGTAGTGTTGGCCTTACATCTAGCTTTGATCTAGAGATATATCACATTTTCCACCATTGAATCAGAGAGAACAAAGACAAAATGGATGAAGAAGAAATCACAAAAAGGCTGAATATGACCATTGCAACACACAGAGAGAGGATGACTCAAGAATCTAGGGCTCCAGTACATGAGGAAATCTGTACAATCTAAGTCACTATTCTCAATCCCTAAATCTACTGATGTCTGACACCTAGTTCAACCCCCTCTTATCACCGCTCCTAATTTTGAAATAAGGATGCAATGGATCACATCGCTACAATATAGTCCTTTTTTAGGAAACCAAGGGGAGGTTTTCCAAGAGAACATCCTAAAATTTGTGGATCTATGTGCCATGACTAAGCAAAATGGAGTCTCTGATGATGCTATTAGACTCCATCTATTCAAATATCCACTTGTAGATAGATCTAGGAGCTAGTATAACACTCTGCCAGGAGATCCTATCACCATGTGAGAATAACTTCAAAACAAAATTTCTTGTGAAGTTTTATTGACTTGCCCTCACATACGCCATTAGAGGTCAGATAAATCAGTTTACTCAAGTTTTGAGTGAAACTTTAGCAGAAGCTTGGGAGAGATACAATGAACTCCTTTGCAAGTGTCCACATCATGATATTTCTGAAAACCAACTCATTGAATTTTTCTATAGAGGTGTGGATGATGACACCAAGAAATTTCTAGACTCCTCACCGGGAGGAAACTTCATGCACCAAAGTTATGATAATGCAGGGAAAGTAGTAACTCTTGCAGTTGAGAATCAAGACATCTGGGGAAGATCCATAGGCAAAGGAGTACTAAAGGTGGATGTGGTAGAGAGTAGCTATGAGTTGAAATCCACTACCGAACCCTTAAAGATACTAACACTCAAGCAAGAGAATCCTGAAAATTCTTTTAATGCTTATGAAAGAAGGAATTCTCCATAGCAGTAAGTGAAGGAGGTGACTAAATTATTGAAGCATGCAAGTGCACTGGCGATTCAGTATTGGGTTGTCAAATCCTTTTCGATATGGTCATTAATAAAGCCACAGTTCAAGGGGACAACAATCAAATGGAGGATTTTAACTCCATCCATAGTTGTTACACCCCGATCTCACAATTTCCTCAAATCATGAGATTAGGGCATAAGATAGGATTTATATGTAACACAAAGAACACCCTTAACCTTTTTTCTTTTCTTTAAATAACTCTTGTTTCCCCGCATTGAACCACATAACATCTTAACAAAGGAATCTGAACATTTCTTTTACTAATCAGACTTCAATAGTAAAGATACATGTATAAACATTCATGATGTCTCTCACACCTTATGCACATAAAACTTACTAATTAGCATACATATCAAAAGAGGAACAATATTACACATCGTAATTACAACTCTCTCTCTTATCTCTTACTGAGGACCTAGAGTGACAAGGACCGACTGACTCAACTAATCTTGTACTTAACTCTTGTAGCAGATCTACACTGATGCTCTGACCATCTTCAAGTCCACGCGGTTAACTCTAAAATGTTTGAGTAGAGGGGTGAGCCTACTCGCTCAGTGAATGAGTACTTCCAGGAAACAGTCTAAGGCACTAATGTGATTACAGATATAACTTTGAATAAACGTTATGAAATTTAACAACAATAAATACCTCACTGAGCAGTTCTAAAACAATATAATTAAAATAACAAAGAATGTAAATATTGCATCCAAAGAATAACTACTAGGAGACTATGCTCTAGTCTTCCTTAACTTTTTCATTTATAAGGAACTCTGTGAACCTATATGATCATATTTTAACTTATGCCCTAATCATATGCAATGTACTCTGCATATAAAGATCTGTAGCGAGCTACGATCCCACCGTACAAGACTTAGCGACACACCCGGGAAATGCTAAGTCTGACTACCAGCCCTGGTCTGCTGCAGGACTCTCAGACTCACAAGGCCTCAGGCTCACAAGGCCTCACTACACTCTCAAAAGAGTGAACTCTAGACTCCTCCTCTAACCTGAGTACACAGGCGGAGAGTCTCACGGGGTTACCTCCATGACACAAGCACGGATCTTGTTGCAATAACCCCTATTTTCCACAGTGCCACCGTGACACAAGCACGGTTCTTGTTGCAACACTGTCTCTCTCTATCCTCGTGCCACCGTGACATAAGCACAGTTATTGTTGCAACACGATTTCCCCCCCTGGTTGCAGACCTCTCAAAGGGGTTCTACGGTGTTAGGGCACCTAAGTCTATTAACTGATTAACATATAAACATTTAAACAGGAATGTCACATATCATACTTATTTCACATTCTGAACATCACTTTAAACACATATACATCATAGCTCATGTATTTAACATATACCAAGTCTCAGTAACATCCCTTTCTAGGGCATGTCATATCTCATCACCTGCAATTTACGAGATATGTATTGAAATATAAGAAGCCCTGCAGTATGTAGATATCAACTCAGAGAGAACATGCATATAAATTTAAATGCACTAGAAACATACAATTCAACAGTTAAGTATCACCACATCTCATATCGAGATCTTTCATGTCACCATTACATGATTCATTGAACACCCTATCCTTAGGGTTTCATTTGCCTTATTCATTCATCACATGCCAACACCCTACTCTTAGGGTTTCATTCGCCTCATTCACCTTTTCACATGGCTCTCATAAGGATTTCATAGGATATAAGCATTCACTAAATAAAGATTGTTTCCAACAAATCATATGCAATCAATATAGACATGAAACCATGGAAATTTAACTAAATTTAGGTTTTCCATATCATTCACTGCGATATCATGTATCCAGAATAAAATTCAATTAAGATAACCCATGAGGTACATCCTAACCACTTATAGGATTACTAGTCCTTTTCAATAAGGTTGAAACTCTAGTGATGTCACAATTAGGTTAAACCCTAATTACATCATTTGATATAAATCTGAAAAACATTCTCACTAGGAAGTGTTGTATACGTTTCTGATATGAATCTACCATTTAGGAATCATTCAAACAGAGAAGGAATCCATATCATATCAATTTGCAACAATCTTAAATCAAACGGACATTTCAGGGTTTAGAATCACATACTAAGCAATTAGGGATTTGGATGCTATAATCAAATTTCGTGCATTATACTGTTTGAAGGAAGAACCCACTCACCCTAAGGTGTGAAAACACCTCAAAACCACAGCTCAACTCAGGGGATCTCGAACTCCTATCAAATCCCTAGCAAATCTCCCAATTCTTCTTCCATTCAACTAGGAAACCTTGAAAATGAGGAATTATGAAGAAAGGGTGAGAAAAGAGGGAATTTCGACATCATCTTGGATCAAATCAGAGCATGGACGGAATCTTGACATGAGAGAGAAGATTCACCATAAAAGTCTATGCAAAGGATCCAAACTTACTTGATTTCACCATTCCTCGGACCGTAAAACCCTAGGTCAGCAATTCCTCCTCTTTCTCCACTCAAGCCCTAACTCTCCCTCTCTCTCTAGATTTTCGTTTCTCTGGGATGGATGATGAAGAATGAGATCTGTGTGTGTGTGTGGTCTATCATATAAGTCAATTGAGCTGCTTGGGTCAATTGCATATTGACCCAACACTCAACTTTAATTATATTGGCTGAATATTCAGTTATACAAAAGTTACTGTAATTCGTTTATTTCAGAGATCAAACATTCTCCAACAATTATGGGAATTTAGTAAGTTGTTTATAATTGATCTATAAAGTTTCAGTTAAAATTTGAGATCATTTGGAGTTACCAATAAATAATTAAAAATAGAACAGTGCACTGCTATATTGCAGTCTGCAGCAGATTCGGTCGAGTTTGCCCTGCACAGAACTCGACCGACACCCTCACTGTAGAGATCAAAAGTCATCCAAAAATTATGCCAATTTAACAGAGTGTCTAAAACTGTGTTTTTCAAGCACAGTTAAAATTTGAGATCAATTGGATATACCAATAAAAAGATAAAATTCAATTACCACACTGCTGTATAAATCTGGAAATATGATCGGTCGAGTTTGAAACTCGACCGATAAACAGGTCAGAACATTCTTCAAAAATTCTGATATTTTCCAATGTTGTTCACATTTTATATATAAAAATCATATCCAAATTTGAAGTAAATCAGAGTTATAAATAAAATACTAATAATCATTTAGTGAGACATTCTACTTATCAAATTCTGTATTCATATGTCATTAAAACCCTATTTTGGGCCGATTAGGGTCTATGCTTCTCAAACCCTAATTCTCAAGACAAAAGAACATTTAGACTTCTTATCATAGTTAAAACATCCTAATTGTGTTATCGTCATTAATTAGATTTCAAGAGTGATCAGTCCAATTAATCATGTAATCATCTTGGTAACTCTAGTTTACCAATTAAGCTCAGATGGGGTCGCAACAACTCTCCCCCCCTTAGAATGTTTCGTCCTCGAAACATAAACCTACAAGAAAGATACATTCAAGGTTATTCTAAGCTTCTAAAGCCTTCCATGTCATTATATTCTTGTATTTCATACCTGAATGTAGTTTTCAACATTAGATCTTTTAATTCTTTACTACATCACAACATATTTCAAATAGTTCTCAATGATATCAAGCAAATTCTTTATGCCGGAGTCAAACATAGAATGCAAAGATAAACCACCACGCTTTCACTACGCAACTCTGACACTTTGATACAACTATCTCAACTTATGCGGCTCAGAAAGTTCTATTGTTCTGTATCACCTTTAAGTGACAAAAGCGAGTTCACCATGCTGTTTTAAACTTTAATAAAGTGCTATTCAAATAGCAAAACAGTCTTGAATTAAAAGGCTAGATTCAACAATCAATTGCACAATACTACTCTTGGCATCCCCATTGGGTCATGGATGCATGAGGTGAAGCATTACCACCTCATTCCATACTATCCTGTTTCGATCCTGGGACCTGTGGGTTATGGGCCCACACACAATTCAAAGTGTAACCATCGTATTATATCATTTTAGGGTTTCAACCACAGTAATAAAGAAATCCACAATTGTATCAGTCATTCAAGCATTAATCACACTCAATTACCATCACTCAGTTATATTAGAGCTAGGTATAACAAGCTACACCTCATTAGGGTTACTTGTCCAGACAATCTGATTATCATCCCTTTCTATTAATATGAGTGGATAAGTATGACTACCTTGTTCAGGGTATCTCTCCATGTGTTCTGACATCATCCAAACCGTATCACCATATCACAAATACACAATAGTAAGATGCATATCAGGTATGAATTACTACAACTATCATACGCCTTTAATTTAACATATAGCTTACGCAAATACACTGAAATCATATGTAGAACCAACTTTCATACCTTAATATGCCTTCAACAAATCATACATGTAAAAACAAATTCACATATTACACAAAGCTAGTATTTTCCCATATCTCTCTGCTCATTCATTACTTCTTTACTTTTTGCTACCTATCCTTTTCATATGGTTATATACAATAAACATCATTAACATTGAAGCATTTAAGATAGGAATAGATTATTCATCATTCTTGCTATGACACAAGAATTTTATTTCTTATCGCACTTCATCATATAGTATGTCACTATTACATTCACTAGATGACCCTACCAAGGTAGTTATACATCATATATGATTCATTTTCTTATCATTTCATTCCCACCTTGCTATTGTTAAGGAATATATGAAAGAGAAGATGATTTTAAGACTTGGAATACTTGTATTCAAACATTCCCTTAATACATTCTCATATGTAGATTTACTTAGTTATCAATAGAAATGTTTGATTAATTAGCACTTGCTTGAATCTCACAACCTCTTTATTTTATAGCTTCTCCATCATATTTCAAACCCTATCTTACGTTTCATAGTCCTCTTACCATATACTACTCTTCAACCCGTCATCTTTAATTCTAAATTTTTCTCTTATGACCATGTTGCTTATTCATATGTATGGTCATGTATACCATGTTGCACATATTTCCTCCTTTATCTTTATACTATTGTGAAGTTAACGTTCTAAATTAATAGTCCCTCTATTAGTTTTTCCTCATGTTGAATACATTACATATTCTTCATTTTTAAATCAAGTGGATCATGCATGGGTCAAACATAGTTTCTCTTTCAATCAAGTTTTTCTCTCCTGAATACAGTCTACCTTTGTATGACTTATTCATTCGTTAAACTACACCTATGTTCTTTGCTTAGAAACTAGTTTGTTGTTCTAGTCTTATGAATTACATGTTCATACGATCCTCTTCACTTTTACTCTTTTGAAGACTGTTTACTTCTATGGACCTATTGAATGCTCAACCCTATTCTCTACTTAGCCTTTGCTTTAGAGTTCATAAAAGCATTATATTCTATTCTATGATTCATTCTTCATGATTGATTCTTGCTATCTTGAACCATACATACATTTCACATATCTTTTCTATATTTCATATGTATAGTTCATATAATATTAATCAATAAACTGATTATGAATCTCATATCATGTTCCTTTATTCCAAATTAAGGGTTTCTCATATGAGGCCCCAAAATTGAACCTCAGATATCAGTTTCAACTAATTCTTAGTTGTTTTGATCTTTCCCATAAGTTTCAACATCTTACTGTATGTACATTCTTACTCTGATGTGGGTCTAATTATTCAAATTCTATTCTTATTATACTATTGATAGGATTCATTAGATCCTAGTAATGCATCCTGCCAACCGGACCAGGCCAAACCTGAAGTCCTGAAGCCAAGAACTACAAGAATTACATTCTTCCTGAACTGCCACTCACAGCTCAGAAACTCGGCCGATTGGTCAGAAACTCGGTCGATTGCTTCACAACTCGGCCGATCCGCTTGAAACTCGACCGATCAACTTGCTGTTTGATTTCCTGAAAAAGAAACTCGGTCGTATTACATACAACTCGGCCGATCAGTTTGCTGTTCGATTGCCTATTAAGGAAACTCGGCCGAATCACATACAACTCGGTCGAATCGCGTACAGACTGAAAACCTAAACAGACCTGCTGATGTCAATTTCACTCGAATCAGCGGGCAAAACCATAGAAACAAAAGCTCATTCAAAGGTCAATTCTAGTCTACTTGTTACAAAGAATGAAATCAATAAATGCTACAATTGCATAGTGTACAACAGATATTAAAGACCCATATTTCAAAGTATTGAATATTTCAATTCAAACATATAAGAGCATTTCTATACATTTCCAACAAAAACAACATTATGAAATGTATGTTCTATCTCCTTTTACATTTATGCTCTTAATTCTTTTTTCTTTTCTCGTTTTCTAACCCTAACATTTCTAGGGTTCCTCTCTAGCCCATTCTTCCACTGTATACCTGGCCAGGGTATACATGAAAGAATATACAGAGTAGCTTGTACTGGTTGATCCAAGTACTCAGATATCGTGCCAGGATATCCAAATACTCAAATCCCCAAAGCCAACATCAAACATCTCCTATTTGCCACACATAGGACTCTAACCTACTAACTTAATGGTCCTTGACAACTCACCCTAAACTCTCATACCAAGCTGTTACACCCCGATCTCACAATTTCCTCAAATCATGAGATTAGGGCATAAGATAGGATTTATATGTAACACAAAGAACACCCTTAACCTTTTTTCTTTTCTTTAAATAACTCTTGTTTCCCCGCATTGAACCACATAACATCTTAACAAAGGAATCTGAACATTTCTTTTACTAATCAGACTTCAATAGTAAAGATACATGTATAAACATTCATGATGTCTCTCACACCTTATGCACATAAAACTTACTAATTAGCATACATATCAAAAGAGGAACAATATTACACATCGTAATTACAACTCTCTCTCTTATCTCTTACTGAGGACCTAGAGTGACAAGGACCGACTGACTCAACTAATCTTGTACTTAACTCTTGTAGCAGATCTACACTGATGCTCTGACCATCTTCAAGTCCACGCGGTTAACTCTAAAATGTTTGAGTAGAGGGGTGAGCCTACTCGCTTAGTGAATGAGTACTTCCAAGAAATAGTCTAAGGCACTAATGTGATTACAGATATAACTTTGAATAAATGTTATGAAATTTAACAACAATAAATACCTCACTTAGCAGTTCTAAAATAATATAATTGAAATAACAAAGAATGTAAATATTGCATCCAAAGAATAACTACTAGGAGACTATGCTCTAGTCTTCCTTAACTTTTTCATTTATAAGGAACTCTGTGAACCTATATGATCATATTTTAACTTATGCCCTAATCATATGCAGTGTACTCTGCATATAAAGATCCATAGCGAGCTACGATCCCACCGTACAAGACTTAGCGACACACCCGGGAAATGCTAAGTCTGACTGCCAGCCCTGGTCTGCTGCAGGACTCTCAGACTCACAAGGCCTCAGGCTTACAAGGCCTCACTACACTCTCAAAAGAGTGAACTCTAGACTCCTCCTCTAACCTGAGTACACAGGCGGAGAGTCTCACGGGGTTACCTCCATGACACAAGCACGGATCTTGTTGCAATAACCCCTATTTTCCACAGTGCCACCGTGACACAAGCACGGTTCTTGTTGCAACACTGTCTCTCTCTATCCTCGTGCCACCGTGACACAAGCACAGTTATTGTTGCAACACGAGTTCCCCCCCCCCTTGGTTGCAGACCTCTCAAAGGGGTTCTACGGTGTTAGGGCACCTAAGTCTATTAACTGATTAACTTATAAACATTTAAACAGGAATGTCACATATCATACTTATTTCACATTCTGAACATCACTTTAAACACATATACATCATAGCTCATGTATTCAACATATACCAAGTCTCAGTAACATCCCTTTCTAGGGCATGTCATATCTCATCACCTGCAATTTACGAGATATGTATTGAAATATAAGAAGCCATGTAGTATGTAGATATCAACTCAGAGAGAACATGCATATAAAGTTAAATGCACTAGAAACATACAATTCAACAGTTAAGTATCACCACATCTCATATCGAGATCTTTCATGTCACCATTACATGATTCATTGAACACCCTATCCTTAGGGTTTCATTTGCCTTATTCATTCATCACATGCCAACACCCTACTCTTAGGGTTTCATTCGCCTCATTCACCTTTTCACATGGATCTCATAAGGATTTCATAGGATATAAGCATTCACTAAATAAAGATTGTTTCCAACAAATCATATGCAATCAATATAGACATGAAACCATGGAAATTTAACTAAATTTAGGTTTTCCATATCATTCACTGCGATATCATGTATCCAGAATAAAATTCAATTAAGATAACCCATGAGGTACATCCTAACCACTTATAGGATTACTAGTCCTTTTCAATAAGGTTGAAACTCTAGTGATGTCACAATTAGGTTAAACCCTAATTACATCATTTGATATAAATCTGAAAAACATTCTCACTAGGAAGTGTTGTATACGTTTCTGATATGAATCTACCATTTAGGAATCATTCAAACAGAGAAGGAATCCATATCATATCAATTTGCAACAATCTTAAATCAAACGGACATTTCAGGGATAGAATCACATACTAAGCAATTAGGGATTTGGATGCTATAATCAAATTCCGTGCATTATACTGTTTGAAGGAAGAACCCACTCACCCTAAGGTGTGAAAACACCTCAAAACCGCAGCTCAACTCAGGGGATCTCGAACTCCTATCAAATCCCTAGCAAATCTCCCAATTCTTCTTCCATTCAACTAGGAAACCTTGAAAATGAGGAATTATGAAGAAAGGGTGAGAAAAGAGGGAATTTCGACATCATCTTGGATCAAATCAGAGCATGGACGGAATCTTGACATGAGAGAGAAGATTCACCATAAAAGTCTATGCAAAGGATCCAAACTTACTTGATTTCACCATTCCTCGGACCGCAAAACCCTAGGTCAGCAATTCCTCCTCTTTCTCCACTCAAGCCCTAACTCTCCCTCTCTCTCTAGATTTTCATTTCTCTGGGATGGATGACGAAGAATGAGAGCTGTGTGTGTGTGTGGTCGATCATATAAGTCAATTGAGCTGCTTGGGTCAATTGCATATTGACCCAACACTCAACTTTAATTATATTGGCTGAATATTCAGTTATACAAAAGTTACTGTAATTCGTTTATTTAAGAGATCAAACATTCTCCAACAATTATGGGAATTTAGTAAGTTGTTTATAATTGATCTATAAAGTTTCAGTTAAAATTTGAGATCATTTGGAGTTACCAATAAATAATTAAAAATAGAACAGTGCACTGCTATATTGCAGTCTGCAGCAGATTCGGTCGAGTTTGCCCTGCACAGAACTCGACCGACACCCTCACTGTAGAGATCAAAAGTCATCCAAAAATTATGCCAATTGAACAGAGTGTCTAAAACTGGTTTTTCAAGCACAGTTAAAATTTGAGATCAATTGGATATACCAATAAAAAGATAAAATTCAATTACCACACTGCTGTATAAATCTGGAAATATGATCGGTCGAGTTTGAAACTCGACCGATAAACAGGTCAGAACATTCTTCAAAAATTTTGATATTTTCCAATGTTGTTCACATTTTATATATATAAATCATATCCAAATTTGAAGTAAATCAGAGTTACAAATAAAATACTAATAATCATTTAGTGAGACATTCTACTTATCAAATTCTGTATTCATATGTCATTAAAACCCTATTTTGGGCCGATTAGGGTCTA
The DNA here is from genome assembly GCA_963693085.1 of Alisma plantago-aquatica. NCBI lineage: Eukaryota > Viridiplantae > Streptophyta > Magnoliopsida > Alismatales > Alismataceae > Alisma > Alisma plantago-aquatica. Next base: position 664,395,724 of record OY856412.1, on the reverse strand, counting down.
TGCTTCTCAAACCCTAATTCTCAAGACAAAAGAACATTTAGACTTCTTATTATAGTTAAAACATCCTAATTGTGTTATCGTCATTAATTAGATTTCAAGAGTGATCAGTCCAATTAATCATGTAATCATCTTGGTAACCCTAGTTTACCAATTAAGCTCAGATGGGGTCGTAACAATAGTAATCCAGGGAAAGGGTATTATACTCCCAATCAAAATTGAACCCACCTAGTTTTTAGTAAGGAAATCCTCCAGGAGTAGAAAACTCATAACAAATTGTTCAAGATAGAAACCAAGTTTGGGGTCCTCCAGGTTTTTCTATGCTCCTCACTACAAAGTACACAAATGAGGAGTATGAAATAGTGAAGTTATACAGAATAACACCTGATATAACATTGAGCATGTTGCCAAAGAAGCATAAGGATCTATGTTCTTTTGAGATTACATGTTATATTTATGACTCTAAATACAAGAAGGGACTGTATGATCTTAGGGCCAACATCTCTATTATGCCTCTCATCCTATGCAAGAGGCTTTGATTCAAAAAATTACTACCAACAGGCATGCAGATACAACTTGCAGATTCATCAAAGACCATTCACATGGGAATCATTGAGGATGTCCCAGTCAAAGTGGGAAAAAAAACTCCTATGTCCCATGTGGCTTTGTTGTGATGGACATAAAGGAGGATATTAGATATCCCCTTATTTTGTCTGACCCTTCCTAGACACATCCACAATGCTAATTGATGTCGAGGCAGGAACCCTACTGTTGAGATTAGGAAAGGAGAATCTTGAATTTAGAGTTTTTAGCAACATGAAAGGTCCAAGCATGTAGGAGGAAGTTTTTGTATTAGACTGTATAGAGAAGATGTCATTACTTGAACAAGAAAATCTAGAGTCATATGACCCTTTAGAAATTGCACTTATTAATCATATGGCTAGTGAATCTATTGACGAGTAGGTGTAACAATGCCTACTCAACCTTGATTCGGACGAAGATGACCCACAAACTGTATTTGAAGAACTATGAGCAGCTTACACTACTGTGGAATTAGTTGAAGAGCCAAAATCCCATACAATGAAATCATTACCAGAGGGGTTGAAGTATGTCTTTGTAAATGACTTGATGGTTTTTCCTTCAATAATTAATGCATACCTAACATTTGAGCAAGCAGACAAGCTATTGACAGAATTAAATAAATGGAAAAAGTCCATTGGATACAAGATGAGAGATCTCACATGGGTGAGTCAAGCATTATGCATGCACAAGAAACATATGGTAGAAGATTTCAAACCATCTATAGAGCACCAATGCAAATTGAACCCCAACATGGAAGAAGTGGTTCACCTCTAAGTCATAACACTCCTCACGTATGGCTTTAATAGCCCCACTTCTGATTCACCATGGGTGAATCCAATCCATGTTGTTCCCAAGAGAGGAGGTACCATAATGGTACATAGTGAAAAGAATGAGCTTATTCCCACATACATAGTTACATGATTGAGAATGTGTATCAAATATAGAAAGCTCAATAAATCTACACACAAGGATCATTTCCTCATGCCATTCCTAAATTAGATTTTGGAGTGTCTTTCTCATCAAGAATATTTCAACTATTTTGATGGTTATTCTGGATTCTAGCAAATCCCAATTCATCTAGATGACCAAGAGAAACCACTTTTACGTGTTCTTTTGGGACCTATGCTTTCAGAAGAATGCCCTTCAAGATATGTAATGCTCATATCATGTTTCAACATTGCATGTCATCCATCTTTGTAGGATTAATTGAAATGATCATGGAAGTTTTCATAGATGATTTCTCTTTGTATGGAGATTCAACTGATTCATGCTTAAGTCATCTATCTCTTATACTCCAACACTATGACAAATAAACCTAGTGCTTAACCATAAGAAATGCCATTTTATAGTGAAAGAAGGCATCGTGTTGGGCCATAGGGTAAGACACTAAGGAATTGAGGTTGACAAATAAAAAATAGAAGTAATTGCCAATCTTATTCCCCCCTCAAATGTGAAAGAAGTCAGAGCCTTCTTAGTCCATACAAGGTTCTATAGAAGATTCATCAAGGACTTTTCCAAAATTGCTAAACCAATGACCTACTTGATTCTAAAAGACGTTGAATTTCATTTTGGTGAAGAATGTATGAGGATTTTCAATGATCTAAAGCATGCTCTTATTTCAACTCCCATCATTCGAGCACCAGACCAGTCTCAACCCTTTGAGATCATGTGCGACGCCAGTGATTATGTTGTAGGAGCAACCTGGGGTAACACATAGATAAGGAGTCCCACATTATTTACTATGCCTAAAAAACTCTTAATGAAGCCCATAGGAATTATGAAACTACCAAGAAGGAGTTCCTTAAAGTTGTATATGCTTTTTATAAATTTAGATATGATCTCATGGGGTCCAAAGTTATTTTTTATACAGATCATGCAACAATAAGATATCTATTGACAAAGAAGGATTGAAAACCTAGAGTTATCCTGTGGATACTTCTCTTACATGAATTTTATATGGAAATACGAGACAAAAAAGGTAGTGAGAATGTATTCACTAATCATCTGAGCCGCATTCACATTGATGATACATACACTATCCCCATTGATGACTCTCTACCCGATGACTAGCTCATGAAAGTTTCAACTGCTTTTCCATTGTATGCTGACTTTGTAAACTATCTTGCTGCAAGTATTATTCATCCTGAATGCACCGATAATGCAAAGAAGAAGTTTATGCATGATGTTAGATAATATTGTTGGGATGAACCTTTTCTCTTCAAAGTATGTGTTGATGACCTATACACATGTTGCATTCCTGAGGAGGAAATACAACCAATTCTTGAACAATGTCACTCAGGCCCCACTAGAGGCCATATGAGTTCTAACAAGAATGCATACAAAGTTCTACAATGCAGATTCTATTGGATGACCATATTCAAGTATGCTCACATGCATTTGTTATCTTGTGACAAATGTCAAAGGTCTGGTAACATCAGTAAGAGAGACAAAATTCCCCTGAGTTTGGCAAGAAGTTGAGATCTTTGATGTTTGGAGTGTGGACTACATGAGCCCATTCCCTCTTCCTATGGCTTCACTTACATTTGGGTGGCAGTTGATTACATATCAAAATGGGTGGAAGCTATACCCACTGTGAAAGGATCAAATTCATGTTATCAAGATATTTAGGGACATTATCTTCCCATGATTTGGAGTTCCACACACAGTCATGTTTCACAGAGGATCTCATTTTCTATAAAGGAGTTTTGTAACTCTATTGAGGAGGTATGGCATGTATCATAAGGTAGAATCTCCATATCATCCACAAACAAGTGGTAAGGTAGAGGTATGTAACCGACAACTCAAAGCCATCCTAGAGATAACTATGGGCCAAAATCTGAAAAACTGGTCCAACAAGATCAATGACGTTCTATAAGATTATCAAACAACATTCAAGACACCTCTGGGCACTATCACATTCAGATTGATTTACAGGAAGTCATGCCATCTCCCTGATGAACTGGAACATAAAGCCTGGTGTGCCATCAAGCAATTGAATTTTGATTTAGAGAAAGCTAGTCAGAACAGATTGCTACAACTATAAGAACTGAAGGAACTCAAATTGACTACATAGGAAAATGCACGAATCTACAAAGAAAGAACAAAGTTATCGCATGATGGTCATATGAAAAGAAAAGGCAAACGCATGGGTGACCAAGTTTTACCTTTTTAACTTCTACCTCAAACTTTTTCTAGGTAAAATCCGATCCTATTGGTTAGGACCATGTATCATTCGGCATATCTACCCATATGGTGCTTTCATCTTGCGGAATGAGAATTCTGGCAAGTTCATGGAAAATAGACAATGTGTGAAGAGATATTTCACAATTGAGGACATGGACGTTGAACTACCCTGACCATCCACAAACATGCTCCCCTGTTGGACAATTGAAATTAACGTGTCGAGCCAAGGATGTAAAACACAGACACTTGTCGACAGGCAACCTGAGCTTTACTTTCATGTTTTCTCTCAATCTTAGATTTGAAACTTTTTGCATCCTTTAGATAACGCATCACAAGATGCAATCTTATGTTATGAAAATTTTGTTCTAAGCCTTTAGACGGAGGATATGTTCTTATAGGAATGCAACCACATATCATGACCCAACCAATACAAATTTTCCCCTCCATCTTGTATTTAGTGTTTTCTTAGGGATGAGAAAACTTCTTATGTTTATGGTGGAGGGTGGGTGGTACATATTCTACCTTCTGCCACACCTATCTCTTTTAGAAATAAGATTCCATCATTGCAATTTTAGTGATATTTTTCAAATATTTTAGCTTTTAGAATAATTAAATCCATTATCTAGTAGACTTATATTTAGTTTCTCAATATGATTACATCATTGAACCCTACTTATTTGAAGCAATGCCTCAAAAGCACCAATTTCTGGAACTAACTGATGACTAAAAATTATCCTGTGGTCCATGAATATGAAAATCATGTTCCCTTAAAAAAGAAGGTAAGATCTAAAGGAACTAAGAGGGATCAAACACATCATGCTTCCTACTGACTAGTGAAACAACTACATGGAATCACTTTTTGATCCCTCTTTAAGTCACTATTTGAGTGTAGAGAACACACTTGATGCACTGAATTGTAAATCAAGTAGCATGAGACCCGACCCCTCTTCTACACTTCTACTTCAATCTTATTACCTTCCATCCATAAAAAAGAAACTAAAAGCCACAAAAGGTGTCAAACCCTAAGTTTGGGGTGGCACTCCTTCTCCTCTACTGCTTCTTCCATACCCCTCATAAATTTAATGGGGTGTACCATCAAGAAAAGATGCCAAAAGAGCACAAAAACATGCAGAAATGTAACTACAAGCAAAGATATAAAAATATCTCAAGTCCAATAGAGGAGAGATCGCCTCCTTCCATACCTCCAATCACTTCCAGTTTCTACCTATGGGCACAATGAATGCCCCAAATTTGTACCAGTCTCTTGACTTACACCAATGTCGGATAAAGTGCATACTTGTTGTTATGCAGGTATCTCTAAACTCTCATGAAATTCCTTGAAATGCTTGATGTTGGGACAGTAGGAAAGAAGATAGAGAAAGATGTGTTATGCGATCTCATGAAGTTGGAGCAACTTGACCAGAACTAGTCATAAGGGAAACAACATGATGGGAGGACAAGACAATCATATGGGCTGAAAGTATTAATTTGGTGATTATTTCAAATTTTGTGTTACTCGAGGACGAGCAACCTCTAAGTTTGGGGTGATTTTATGAATGCATATTCATCCTAGTTTACTTGCATTTTCAGCCAAGTTTTGCATTCATATATCTTAGTTTTCATTTAGAATAGCTTTCTTTTGATCTACTTAGGTTTATATGTTAATTTGTAGGAACTTGATACTTTTCTTGACTCCCCTTGCATATTTTGAGTTCTATCACTCTATAACAAGTCTGCCTAGGGGGTCTTGCTTCCCGTCAGTGGGTGGGAGTCAAGAGGAGGACACCTCTCATGAGATGTGAAAATAGATTTTGAGCACTTCCAGATGGAAGATCTGTGGATAATTTTTGTGTCCAACGACAAAATTGACCCATCAATCAACCTGACAATTGATCTTCAAAATTCATCAATGATTGAGCACTCCATTGACCTTCAAGGTCAATGACTCATCAACCCCTTGGTCATAACATAAAATCTCAATATCTAGACCCATTTATGGTCAAGGTTGACGACCCTTCGATCTCTCTCCATTGACCAACACCATACGTCAAGACATTGGTTTGCAGCCGATAGGATAACAAACATCAATAAATGACCACAGTTCAAGGTCGATGACCCATTGACCTTCCTGCTCAACAACCACAGGACAACCATCAATTGATGACCAGAGCTCAACATCAAATGCATCGAGCATTCAAGATGATTGACCTGGGGGACTGTTCATGTACCCCATCGACCTATGAAGTTGATGGCTGGATGTCTAAGAGCCAATACAAGTGGTCCACGACCACAACCCTATTAATAGCCCCCATGGCATCAGTCTAAAACATTTCAAATTTTGGAGATGAACAAGTCGAAAGGCTGACACCGATATCAGAGCCAAAGTCGTGATCCATCGGCCATGCTAGTGCCATTGACCTAGCTAGACCATTGACCTACATACTTGGCTACTTCTATAGACCTCCCTCTACAAGGTGGTCGATCTCTTCATGAAACCTCTATCCACCCACCTACTTCAATTGCAAGTCAAGGTTAGTATCTAGAAGAGAGAGAAGGAATTTTACCATCAGATACCACATTGAGCTACTTCTACTACAACCATGACCATGATTGTGTCCCTTTCCCCTTCTAGTGATATTAATCTTGCCACATCGAGGGAGTACTCCTTTCATTGGGGTATGGGGAGTAGCCCCACTACCCATTTCTTGCAATTTTCATTCTCGTTCCAACTCTTGTATGAACTCATTTAATTCATCATCGATCTTTAACACATGTTTTGTGGATTGATCACCAACCGTATGTGATTTATTATAATCTTAGACTATGAGAATTTTAGCATTTAAGATTCAAATATTGATTGATTTTGGTTGACGCCCTTAAGAGAACTTCTAATTGGAAGTCTCTGGAGTAGTAGGTAGATGACATGTATGCATCAAGATATCAATATTACAATGATATCCTCTTAAGCAAGTTTCTAACACCAAAAGGGGAAACTAGCATAACTCTAGTTAATTCTTCGTACAAGTTTGGAATTGAGTGAATGTGCAGATTCAGATAGTTGCGGTGAAAATGATTCCACCCTAGTGTTTTCCAGCATTAATCTAGACCTTATTTTACCTCATCCATTTACTCTTCTTGCAATTAGTTTAACTCAACAACTCAAATCTCATTTTTAAATATTAGTCTTAATCATATGGATAATAACTAGCAAGGTTCTTGAAAAGGTTGTTCCTTGGGATTCGATCCTGAACTATACTACGATAAGATCTATCCACTTGCTAATGGTGCATTATTGCACCTTGGTTTTGGTAAATGATAGGAATGCATTTTTGGATTGTAAATGTATGTTAAAAGACTTATATTATGATAATAATCTAATTTGATGGATCGGTTAGATCACATAAGTATAGAATATTAATCCTAATTGAATAATGATAAATAGTAAAAGAGGACTAATAAGTATTGTAAGGAGTGTGACTTGAGAGTGGATTTACTCCTCAATGTATTTGAGGAATAAACACATCCAATCCAAACACTCTAACAAGTATGTTGGAATAGGTGCATTTTTTCATTTCTCAAAACAATGATATACAAGAATAGTAGTAGAAATAAATGTAATGACTATATTCAATTTTAAAAGATTACATTTACATCTCCCACATGGGTGTACATAAAAGAAATAACTCCTACACTACACAGAGGAATGTCCAAACTATCTCAAGTCTATCTCCCAAGAGTCAGCTCCACTAAGCCATGCATCTTGTCATGTCCTTCACCTAAGGGGTGTGAAGCATACCCCTGAAGAGAAGACAAAATGAAAGTTGTCAGCATAAAAGTCAGTATGTGCATATACGCATGTTAGAGCAATATCATGGAAAAAGGACATCAATAAAATATTCAAGGCTTCCCAAGTCCAGAGGGATAAAAAACGTCCAAATGGATATCAAGGAGAACATTTAAAGAAGATAAAAAAGAGTTTTCTTTCCTTATTCAATTTTACAACAAAAGTTCACAATTGTAAACAATTATCAATAGTGCATGTTAAAACCATCAAACAAACTTTATTAAAGTAGGGGCAAGACCCATAAAACATCAAACGTCGTATATATGGGTAAAAACACACACCCTGGGTGAAATATGTGCACCCTTTATAAATGTATGAGTGGAGTACTTACACTTAGGACATAATACACATGTAAATATTATGGTGATACATAGGTACCAATACTAGAAATAAGTTTAGTCTACTATATATGCACAAATGTAGAGGAAATAATAAGTTTAGTGAAGCTCAAATAAAGGGATTTGAACATCCAACTAATATAAAGTGGGGTCAGAGGACCCATAAACATAAATCCAAACATATCCATAATTAAGATACATCATAAGACCACAGGAGGCCATCACATTGGAAAATAAGATTCCATTTCTCAAAGAGAGTCAAACATGTGCCAAGTCTATAAATAAAGGTAACCCTTGAAATAGGAAGAACCAATTACAAAATTGTGGAGTCAACAAGCATATAAAACATATTAAGATGATTAGAATATCCACATCAACACATAATTTTTCACATAAGTCAACCTATCAAAAGAGTGACAATGTGTATAAGATAAGATAGTTTGTCCAAAGGACCAAGAGAGAGAAAAATTAGGACATTTGCTCAATATAGAAACCAGGTAATGCAACATTCCTCAAATCAATTCTATATATTCTAAGGTCAATCCTACATCCATGTCAGGTTCATAACCCACCTGTTAAACAAATATATGAAATTAGGGTTAAGTTCATAATAATCACATAAACATTAAAAATCGCCTTTAATTATTTTGTAGATCATATTTTCTTGAGTCCATAACATATTTTACTTTATTTTTCTAGAGTTAAAAATTATCAGATATCATGTTTAGAAATCCTAATCAATTAGAAAACTCCATAAAAATCATATATTTGTTAGATTAGGGTTAGTTGATAAAACCAATACCATTGGATAGGGACAAATCTAGTGATTCCAAAACATTTTTTTATTTCATGGATCTATAGATAATTAGTTATGAATTTCTAAATAAGTATCTATTTATGGATTTCTAGAGAAAAAAATAAAAAGAAAGACCAGAGTACCCTCACATCAGGTTATTCAAGCATCATGTGTGATAGGGTAGGATCGTAAAGGCTGAATGTATTGCAAGCATAACAAGTAGAGAATCAAAGAGGACAAAAAGATAGATTTACCCATAAGATGTGTGACCATCCTCAAATGAAGTCGAGGGAAACAACTAGAAAATCTCCTATGGAAAAGTCCTAACTAAGATTTTGCAAAGAACAAGCAATTGGACCTCAACTTGAAGATTCATCTCTTGAATCTTTGTTCGGGGGAGATTCCCCTTGATTTCTTCACGCCAGGTCAACCTCAGTAAGAAGATGATAAAGGGAACAAGTTCCCTGAGTCAAAGTGATCCCAACAACCCCTAACTCAGGTCACATGGTTGCTGAAAAACCCAAGCATAGAGCTTCACTAGATAAATAGGCACAATAGAGATCTGGGAACCTCCAAACGTACTGCAACTATGACCAAAACCAATGGAGGTGCAATGGGAGAACAACCCAATGGCAATGTAACACTCTGGTCATGCGAAAACATGGTTACTCAAAACAAAGTGCGAAATTAATACTAAACATCCATATTACCATAAAATAGGGTAAATTAAACTAATTTTCATATTACCACAAAGGCTGAAACATATCACATTTGGATCCAAAAACATGTGCCACCTATATAACATTTTGTGATAAGAAATATACCATGTCATTGTTTAGTGGCTAACTTTCCACAACCTGTTACATATGGTAATCTATTCACATATACAAGCCATATCTCTAACCATGGCGTACTGTCAAAACCTCGTATCGGTACACTATAACTACAAAACCTCCATAAGGACCTAAGAGTATAGGGATGACACATAGGATTCTACTACAAAAGACTACTAGAAGCATATCCAAACTTCAACACCTACTACTCCTCTTTCTGCTCAGCCTCAACTACATGATCTCTACCTCATCATACACAACCACCTAAAAGATGTAGAAACTCACAGGGTGAGACCAACGTACCAGTGAGAGATATAACTCTCTGTTAACAATTATTATTAACACAGATAAACTAAAGTAGGAAGACTTTGATATTGTCAAGATGAGCATATTCATCTAAATGATATAAGCAAAGCAGTTAACACAGTTTAAGCAATTTAGGCATCTACACTGATCAGTAGAACATCTTATACATTCAGAAGGAATATGAAGAACATGTATAACCATTATCATCCAAACAGTATAAGAAACAAGGAAAGGGGTCATCTAATGTGAATCATGTTTGACCCTAAGAAAATATACTAAATGACTGTATTACATGTTTTATTATGCCTTGTGGAGATGAGGTATACCACTCTTGCTCCAATTGGTCACTACTAAGTCAAAATCAGTGCCATACAAGAACTAGGAGAATCGAACTCTTATGATATCCCACATTGTTGGTCATTCCAAGTCCTTCCCAGTGACATATAAGGTCAAACTACCAATCAGCATAGTCTGCCTTGGTATATAGACACGACATTAATGAGATATGACCGCAACCGTTCTCTTGCCAGAGTATGATCACGACCATCCCTAAAAACCTAAAACCTGAGATACAACCTCAATCATTCTCCTGTCGGGGTATGACACAGTCATCCTCCAAATATGTGTTTTTGGATGCAAGGATATATCCTCAACTTGCACCCCCACTTATTCAACAATATGTGCTCTGAGTTTTCCACAAGAATTACTCGTTTCACCATCCAGTAAGTACTGACACTGAATATGGATCTATCACTTAGGGAAACCTACATGATTAGGGTTTTACTTGATTAAATATTGCTAATTGGGTGTCTTTTAGCACCAATCAAGTTACAACAAACAAACCCAAAACAAACTCTAAAAAGATAAAGGTAAGTTGTAACGTTAGAAGATATAAAATGTATGAGGTATAAACTTGTCACATCATCACATGATATCACTGTCATGCAAGGCCATCACCATTGTCACATCATCTTGGGATAACCATCCCTCATCACATCAATGTAGGATATCACCTCATATTAGGCATTGAGCCTCTTCCAGGTCATACAAGCCAATCACATAGTTCATACACATCATCATTATCTCATCATGCCTCATAAAGGCCCATAATCATTTCCCTATGTCATATAATATATACCATATCAATCACCAGCTATGATGTAAATTCAACCTACTACATTAGGGTTACACAAATAGGAGAGAGAAAACATCATCACATGCTAATCACTTCAAGTAGGATAGGCATTACATTCATATAGAGAATTAGGGTTAGGGTTTCTCATAGATAGCCAACTAAAGTCTTCATAATGGCATTCAACATCAAACCCTAGGTATATCACTTCCCACTTTCTTGGAGCACATAAGGGTTAAGCATTGCTACTATAGACAATTAGAAACGAGGACAAAAATCAGGTAGCGATCAAACCATATACCTTATCGAGTGTATAAACCACTAGGGTTTCACACGTATTGTCCAACACTAGGTTAGCACCTTGTTGCGACCGCAACACATCACCATATGTAGCGACCACCACCACCTTTAGATGTAGTGAACACCTTACTCACCAAGTGTAGCGACCAACACTTGAAGCAACCTCAAGATGAACCATCACAAATGTAGCAACCAAACAACTAAACCAATGGTAGAGACCAACACACATAGCATATGTAGCGACCTAAACTAGGGTTAAGGTACTCAACTCATCAATAAAACACACCAATGATGTGTCAACCAACCCAACCATCTTGTGTAGCAACCCACACAAGATCTCATATGTAGCAACCAAGGTATCTTAGGGTTAGGATTATGGTGACCAAACCAGAACCCTAGCACACCATCAACATGGTCCTAGAGATCCCAAGAAACCAAGGAAATATGTCAACCAAAATAGATGTAAAACATCAAGAAACTCAACTGTCACCTAAAAAAACCACATGAGGATGATGGACTTGAAACCCTAAAACAACAATCATCAAGATCAATAAAGAAACCATGAAAATATAGAGAAAACAAAACATCCAAAACACATGCAGAAGAACCTAAACCACCATCTAAAAAATGATGTACAAACCAAAACATAGAGATAAAATCAACATCATGATGCATGTAAGAAATCAACCTTTCCACCATCACATAAATTTTAGGTACATGATTTAGGGTTAAGAGAAAGAGCAATCTATACAAGAATACTTCAAAATCTTAAACCCTAAAACAAGATAGCATCATCTAGCCAATTATAATAACATTTTAGAGATTTGACAGTAGCATGCAAGCAAGATAACGGTGCAATAATAGTAGAGGGGAAAGTTATATAACCTTCCTTAAGATGAAGATAAAGCTCCAAAGCCACGAGCTTCAAGAGAGAGAAGGAAGCTCCAACTAGGATCCACCTCCACCGCCAAACAAGGTCACCTAAAGAGAAGAAGAACACACCAAGGTTAAATGAGCTCAAAAGAGAAAGGGTAGAAACCCTAGGCCGAAAAGAAAGAAGAAAGAGGATAGCCTCATCTCACTTAGGTAACTACCATTAGTCTCAACCTATATGGAGAGAAGTTCCTCAAGATAGCCACCATGGTAACCCATAGTCTCACGGCTAAAAAAAGGAAGAATGAGATAGGGTTCATAGGAAACGAAATCAAGGGTAGGAAACTACTTACCAAGAAGGAAGATCACCAAGAACCACCACAAGGAAGATGATCAAACCCTAGATCACCACATCCAAAGGTGATTGGACACCAAGCTCCAAGGTCAACACTTTCTCTTTCTCCACCAAGCTCAAGGATGAACCCAAGCAAGAAGAGAGAAAGAAGAGAGCCAAAGGGGATACTTGCATGTGAAAGTAAGAGCATGTATACTCAAGGGTAGGAGGGAGGTAAGCATCATGAGGTGTCAAGATATGAGGGAACCAAGAGGACACATGTCCCACAAATCCATGACCATGAAAGCACTCTAGACATGCATGCAATAAAGGGTGATACAAAAAAGCTTGGTAGAAACCATTAGGTCCACTAGCTACCTTTGTTTGAAGCAAAACTCAAATAATAACATTAGTAGCAACCGCTACCATGTCACCCTAGACATAGGTCAAAGCACCAAGGCACCAAGCCATCCCTATCGACTAAAACCCAAAATAAGCACATAGGTCAAAACAAACCAACCAAGGCAAGGTGATTCGGTTGAAGCACCCCAAGAAGATACAACATCAAGGTCACTAAACTCAAGAAACTCAACATGGTTGACACCACCTCCCATGCAAAACCATGCAAACCATGCATACCTTAGATCGATACACATGATACCACCTCATCATCTAAGGTCCAACAAGGCACCCCAAAGCATCATTCTCTCCCTCATGATACTAAGGCACAAAAGGTACATCCAACATGTGACAAATTGCAAGATAAACCCTTAACATGGGAAAATTTCAACTTGGTCCAAAACAAGCATACATATAGCATAGTTATCTCAAACATCAACCAAATTGGACCAAACTGAAAACATAAGCATGTCACATGTCATTAAGGTGCATAACATGATTAGACTAAGGTTTAAGCATCTTATTAAGCAAAGCAAGAAAGATCAACCACTAAGACAGGTCAGGGGTCTTACAACCATAAACCTCTAATAAGGATTTCACCCCCAAAATCATACGCTAAAAGAGATAGATACTTCCTATGCATCTCTTCTTCAAGCTCCCACATGGCTTCCTCAACCCCACAGTGATGCCACAAAACCTTAACTAACATGATATCCTTCTTCTTCAACTTCTTCACCCTTCTATCAAGGATCAACACAAGACCCTCCACATACGACACATCCTCATCCAGCTCAACCTCCACTGGCTGCAACACCAACTCTGTGTTAGGGTGACACTTCCTCAACACAAAAATGTGGAACAATGGATGCAACCTGACCAACTCAAGTGGCAACTCCAACTTATAAGCCACCTTCCCAACACGTGCTACCACAGGGTAAGATCCCATAAACCTGGGGGACAACTTACCATTCTTCCCAAACCACAACACACCTTTCCAAGGAGAGACCTTAAGATACACGTTGTCTCCTACCTGGAACTACAACGGTCTCTAGAGATTATCAACATAAAATTTCTTCCTATCCTGGGCTTCCTTCCACTGCTACTGGATCACTTTGATCTTCTCCTTCATCTGTTGTATAATCTTAGGACCCAAAATTTGATATTCACTTGTCTTATACCAACACAATAGAGACCTTCAATGTCTCCCATACAAAAGCCTCATATGATGCCATATCGATATTCCTCTGATAGATGTTATTGTAAGAAAACTCTATCAAATGGAGGTGTAGATCCCAACTGCCCAAAAACTATAGAACACATGCTCTTAATAGATCCTACAAAGTATGTATAGTCCTCTCAGACTGTCCATCTATCTGAGGGAGGAACATGGTACTGAATCTCAAATGTAATCCATTGTTGTATGCAGACACTCCCAAAAGCAACCGGTAAATTGAGGACCTCTGTCAAACACAATGGTAGTTGGGATACCATGCAAACAAACTATCTCATCAACATACTCCTATGCTAGCTTCTCAGCTATATACATTGTCTTCATAGGAAGGAAGTGCACTGACTTAGTCAACCTGTCAATGATCATCCAAATGGAATTATGCCCCTTGGCTATCCTAGGAAGTCCAACCACAAAATCCATCATGATATGATCCCATTTCCACTGTAGTATAGGCAGCGGTTGCAACTACATGCTTCTCATGCTTTTCCTTGACCTGCAGACACTCGTGGCACTTTCCCACAAACTCAGCCTCATCATGCTTCAAACCAAGACACCAATATAAATCCTTCAGGTTGTAGTACATCTTGGTCCTACATTTATGCATGGCATACATCAAAGAGTGAGCCTCTTTGAGAATCTACCTCCTCATATTATCAACATCTGGTACCACTACTCTACCGTGGTAACACACCGCCCCATCCTAAAACTCATGGAAGCCATCACACTTCTCGCTGACAAAATATGCTCAGATCTATTATATCCTAGTATCATCACGTTGTGATTCTCTAATTTTCTATCTTAACATAGGCTTCACCTGTAACTGGGCCAACAATCCTACCAACAAGGAGACCTCCAACTTCACATTCATCTAGCGAAGAGACACTAACCTGTCTCGCATATACCACACCAAAGAACACAACTGCACCTTATCAACTGATGATGATGAAGAAGATTTCTTGCTCAAGGCATCTGCCACCATGTTACCTTCCATGGATGGTAATCTATGGTGTAGTCATAGTCCTTGATTACATCCAACGTCGCAGTCACATGTTCAACTCCTACTTCGAGAAGATGTATTGTAGATTCTTGCAATCGGTGAAGTTCTGGCACTTTTATCCATAATGGTAGTGTCTCCATATCTTCAAAGCATGTACTACAGTAGCAAGATCCAAATAATGTGTTGGGTAGCTCTCCTCGTGTTTCTTAAGTTGTTGCAAAGTGAAAGAAATCATGTTCTTGTCTTACGCAACACACAACCCAAACCGTTCTTTGACACGTCGCAAAACACAATGTATCCTTTCCCTTGCTCAGGAAACACTAACACTGGTGCACTGGTTAGCTTCTCATTTAAAAGCTAGAAAGAACGGTGACACTTGTCATCATATACAAATGACACAACTTTCCTTGTCATCTTTGTTAGGAGTAACGCCATTGCGCTGAAGTTTTTGACAAACCTTCTGTAATAGCCTACCAAACGAAGGAAACTGCGTACTTCTATAATTTTCTTCAGTTGCTCCCATTCTAACACACACCAAACCTTCTTGGGATCCACACACACACCTTCAGTAGATATGACATGTCCAAGGAAAGACACCTCCTTCAGCCAAAACTCACTCTTGCTAAACTTAGTGTATAGCTGATGCTGCCTTAGCAAAGTCAAACACATGTCGTAGATGTTGTTCATGTTGATGGATGTCATGTGAGTAGATCAGGATTTGTCAATGAATACATCTACAAAATGGTCAATGTAAGGCATGAACACCCTGTTCATCAGATCCATGAATGTTTTCAGTGCATTGGTCAGCCCAAACAACATAATCAAAAACTCATAATGACCATACCTAGTCCTAAAAACTAACTTGGGTATGCCATTTGCCTTGATCCGCAACTGCTTATTTAGCTCTTGCATCTCAGCTGGTGCCATCCTGTACGATGTTTGTGCTATCAGTAGTGTACCAGAACCAGATTGATCTCAAAGTCAATCTCTCAAGGTGGATGAATACAAGGAAACTCATCGAAAAACACATCCTCGAACTCACAAACAACTGACAACTCTTAAATACTAGGACTCCTCACCTTAGTATCCACCACATGTGCCAAAAATGCCTCTCAACCTTTCCTCATTAGCCTCTCCTCCATTATAGCTGACATGAAGCATGTTAGAAGAATTTTCCTATCTTCTAGGAAGACCCACAAGACATCACCGTCTCACAATGTTGCCACCTTGAAACTACATTCTAAGACAACTCAATACTTCTTTAAAGTTTCCATTCCAAGGATCACATTGAATCCATGCATGTCAAGTGGTATAAGGTCCACTTGAATGTTGCATCTTAAGAAAGAAAGAACGTAGGACAAACAAACCTCCCACAACTCAGTGGAACCAACCAAATGGGTTTCTAAGCAGAGACTATCAAATCTATGACTAACATGAAAATAACAACTAGCTATCACTTCTCTAGTGATAAAAGGGTGCATCACACCCAGGTCAACCAAAACAGATATAAAGTAGGAAGAAGACAAATTAAAATGATATAACTCCATCAGACCTGTTATGACCTGAGGGTTGACTACTACTTCTGGATGACTCATAGAATAGAATCGAGTTGTTGTCTATTGCTACCCTGTCCTTTGCTATCTTTCCTAGACGAACCAGCCTATGACACCTACCCACATCCTCGGCCTCCACCACTACTAAACTGTCATTGATGCGACCCTTGTTGACTCTGTCTCAGCTATTGTGTTACCTCCTCATCCTTTATTGGGAAAAACAACCTCAGATGTCCATGTTGTCCACACCTATAACACATCCTTGTATTAAATTGTGTCCTGGACGATCCTGTCACTAAACCTGATGCCGCATTGTGAGCTCTTGCTAGGGGTGAGCAGAATTTGGTTAATAACTGATTAACTGAACGATTAATTCCGAATGGTTAATTTTATTAGGTCAATTTGGTTAATTCGGTAATTTGGTTAATTTATTTTAGTTAATTGGTTAAATGGTTAATTTAACAGTTAAAGATATTTTTGTTTTGGTTAAACGATTTAACCGAATAGTCAGAATTTATTCATAAATAATATCCTACACATGCATATATACATATATAGTTGTACTTTCATTTCAAAATACTTACCCATATATATAGTAATCAAGTTTTTACAAACCATACAGATTTAAATTTACAACAATACTACTATAATATAACAATTGTCCCAAATTGTATCAGTGTTTGAAATAAAATTATTACACAAGTGTTATTTGGTTAACCAAATTAACCGACCGAATTAACCATTAACCGATTGGGAAATAACCGAATTAACTGACTCAATTTGGTTAGATCAATGGTTAAAATCTCAAACCACAAATTAAGCATTTAATCGAACCGAATTAACCGTAACCAACCAAATTAATTGAATGCTCACCTCTAGCTCTTGATGGTGGAAAATTGTTGCCTTTTCTCGACGACCACTGTGATTGAACTAGTGTCCTCTACTGTGACTGAGGTACTAAGAACATGGGCTTCTTGAAGCCTCCACAAGACTGTCCATGATACTATGTCGGTCTATTCTTATCATTTGCCTCATGCTTCTCCATAGCTGACCATTCTATCCACCTCACAGACTCCAAAAATGTGGCAAATTGTTCCTTGTTCTCTAAAGCTGACACTATCGTCATCAACTCAGAGCTCAAACCTTCTGCAAAGTGCATGATCCTCTCCTTATCTATCGTATAAATATGCATGCAAAACCTCAAAAGTTCCATAAACTTGGCCTCACACTCATTGATCATCATAGATCCCTATCAAATCTTCTCAAATTGTGAGATCTTCTCATCCAAATAGGTCTCCAGAAAGTATTGGCTTACAAACTCCCGCCAAAAATCTTCCCAACTGATCACCACACCGAGTCTCTTTTCCTCCTTGATGGCCCAGCAATGGCCAACACTGCCTTTCAATAGGTCAACTGTGTGCTTCACCTTATCCTCTTCAGGGATATTGAGGATCTTGAAGGCCTTCTCCAACTCGATCAACCACATCTCAGCATCTTCCGGATTAGGCGTACCAGAATACTTTATCTCCCCCACAGGCCTTAAACTCTCAAAAGTCTTCCCATGACCTTGGGATTCTGTATTGGGAACAACTGACATTGCTTGGGGTACAAACATTCTATCCACCATATACGTCATTGTGGCCATAAAATATCCAAACATGGATTGGAAAGCAGGATTGGACACAGTTTCTGGGTCGAACTAAGGCACTTCCAGCACTCCATCTACTCTATCCTGCCTCCTCGCACCACCTCCTTATGAATCAACACTTCTCTCAACAATTTCTTTGTGTTCACCAGACATATCTTTTCCCTTCTTTATCTTCTTCTTCTGCATGAGAAAAAGTTACCATCAGATATGTTGGATGACACGAGAACAAACACAAACCTTGGTTCTATGTCCATGTAGACTCAATGAACCTAAAGCTTTGATACCAACCTAAATTTGACAATCCAGTCATGTGGAAATGAGATTACTCAAAACAAAGCACAAAATTAATATTAAACATCCAGATTACCATAAAACAAGGTAAATTAAAACCATTTTCCATATTACCACAAGGGTTAAAACATATCACATCAGGATCCACAAAGTGGTGCCACCTATAGAACATATTATGCTAAGAGATATTACATATCACTGTTCAACGACTAACTTGTCACAAACTATTACATATGATAACATGTTCACATATACGAGCCATATCTGTGAAACCATGACATACTGCCAAAAACTAGTATCGATACACTATAACTACAAAACCTTCACAAGGACCTGAGAGTACAAGGATGACACATTGGACTCTACTACAAAAGACCAATAGCAACATTTCCAACCTTCAACAACTACTACTCCTCTTATTGCTCAGCCTCAACCAAACGATCTCTACCTCATCCTACACGACCCACCTAAAAGTTTTGTAGACCCACGGAGTGAGACCAAAGTCCCAGCAAGAGATATAATTCTCCACCAACAATTATTATTAACACAGATAAACTAAACTAGGAAGACATCAATATTATCAAGATGAGAAGATTCAACTAAATGATATAAGCAAAGGAGTTAACCCTATTTAAGAAATTTAGGCATCTACACTGATTAGTAGAACATCTTATATGTTCAGAAGGAATATGAATAACATGTATAACCATTATCAATCAAACAATATAAGAAACAAGGCAAGGGGTCATTCAATGTGAATTGTGTTTGGCCCTAAACAATTATACTACACAACTATATTACATCTTTTATTATGCCCTATGGAGATGAGGTACCACTCATGCTCTAACTAACCACTACTAAGTCAAAATCAGTGTCATACAAGTATAGGAGAGCTGAACTCCTATGATCACCACACCCTCGGTCATTATGAGTCTACCATAGTGACATATAAGGTCAAACGGCAAATCAACCTAGTCCGTCTTGGTGTATAGGAATGACACTAGTGTGACACGACCGCAACCTACTAGGGTATTATAGCATTTAACATCAAACCCTAGGTATATCACTTCCCACATTATTAGAGCACATTAGAATTAAGCATTGTTACTATAAACAATCAGACATGAGGACATAAATCAGGTAACGACCAAACCATATACCTTATCAAGTTTAGTGACCACTAGGGTTTCACATGTAATGACCAACACTAGGTTAGCACCTTGTTGTGACTGCAACACATCATCATAGGTAGCGACCACCACCACCTTTAGATGTAGCGACCACCTTACTCACCAAATGTAGCGACCAATAGTTGTGACAACCAATAGTTGTAGCGACCTCAAGAAGAACCATCACAAACGTAGTGACCAAATAACTAAACCAAGGGTAAAGACCAACACACATAGCATGTATAGTGACCCAAACTAGGGTTAAGGTGTAGCAACCCATCAACAACACACCAAGGTTGTGTCAACCAACCCAGCCATCTTGTGTAGCGACCCACACAAGATCTCATATGTAGAAACCAAGGTAGCTTAGGTTTAGGATTACGGTGACCAAACTAGAACCCTACCACACCATTTATGTGGTCATAGCAACCCCAAGAATCCAAGGAAACATGTCGACCAAAATAGATGTAACAAACCAAGAAATTCAAGTGTAACCAAAACAAAAACCACATGAAGATGATGGACATCAAACCCTAGAACAACCATCATCGAGATCAGCAAAGAAACCATGAAAAGAGAGAGAAATCCAAACGTCCAATACACATACACAAGAACCAAAACCTCCATCTAACAAATGACGGGAAAAGAGAGATAAAATGAAATGTCCAATACACATGCACAAGAACCAAAACCTCCATCTAACAAATGATGGCTGAACCAAAACATAGAGATAAAACCAACATCAAGATGCATGTAAGAAATCAACCTTTCCACCATCACCTAGATTTTGGGTACACGAGTTAGGGTTAAGAGAAAGAGAAATCTATACAAGAATACTTCAAAATCTTAAACCGTAAAACAAGATAGAATCATCTAGACAATTATAATCACATTTTAGAGATTAAACAATAGCATGCAAGCAAGATAAAGGTGCAATGATAGCAGAGGGGAAAGTTATATATCCTGCCTTAAGATGAAGATCAAGCTCCAAAGTCACAAGCTCTAAGAGAGAGAAGGAAGCTCCAACTAGGATCCACATCCATGGACAAACAAGGTCACCTCAAGAGAAGAAGAACACTCTAAGGTTAAAGGAGATCAAAATACGAAAGGTAGAAACCCTAGGCCAAAAAGAAAGAAGAAAGAGGAAAGCTTCATGTCACTCATGTATCACCATGGTCAAACAATAGTATTGACATCTATGGAGAGAAGTTCCTCAAGATATCCACCATGGTAACCCATAGTCTCACGGCCAAGAGAAGGAAGAAGGAGATCGGGTTCAAAGGTAATGAGATCAAGGGTAGGAAACTACTTACCAAGAAGGAAGATCGCCAAATGCAAAGTTGATCGGCCACCAAGCTCCAAGGTTAGAACTTTCTCTTGCTTCACCAAGCTCAAGTCTGAATACAAGCAAGAAGAGAGCCAAAGTAGATACTTGCATGTGAAAGGAAGGGCATATACACTTAAGGGGTAGGAGGGAGTTAAGGATCATGAGGTGTCAAGATATGAGGGCAGTGAGAGGAGACATGTCGCATAAAGCTACGACCATGCAAGAACTCTAGACATGCATGTAGTAAAGGGTGATAAAAACAAAGCTTGGTAGAAACCACAAGGCCCACTACCTACCTCTGTTCGAAGCAAAACTCAAAGAACAACATGGTAGAGATCGCTACCATGTCATCCAAAACATAGGTCAAAGGACCAAGGCACCACACCAAACCTAGAGACCAAAACCAAGAGAACGAACATAGGTCAAAACAAACCATCCAAGGCAATGTGATTCGGTTAAAGGACTCTAAGAAGATACAACACCAAGGTCACTACACCCAAGAAAGTCAACATGGTTGACACCACCTCCCATGCAAAACCATGTAAACCCTAAATAGATACACATGATGCCACCTCATCATCAAAGGTCCAACAAGGCTCCCAAAGCATCATTCTCTCCCTCATGTTTCCAAGGAATAAAAGATACATCCAACATGTGAAAAATTGCAAGATAAACCCTCAACATAGGAAAATTGCAACATGGTCCAAAACAAGCATACATATAGAATAGCTAGCTCAAACATCAACCAAATTGGACCAAACTAAACCAAACTGAAAACATAAGCATGTCACATGTTATTAAGGTGCATCACATGATTAAATTAAGGTTTAAGCATCTTATTCAGCAAAGACAACAATATTAAGCACTAAGCCAGGTTAGGGGTCTTATACGTAGTGGAAGGGTAATCGAAGAGCACAGTAGCACATATATTGTGGTCTGAGTCAAAACTTGAAAACAATACCCTAGAAGGTGGGAGTTGGAACTAAGGAATTATTAAGATCTAGGAAATTCTGAAGATACCAAAAGCTCCATTGATCAAATAAACTTTGGGAACCCTTTTTTGGTTCATACGCTGGCCCAACGTGTTGTGTCGGAGAACCATTGACGAACACTTGAACGATGTTAGTCAAAAAAACAACACACATAGGATTTGGCACCAAAGATGGTATTTGAAGAGTTTATGAATGTCGAGTATGGTGTAGGCCCAAGAAATTGAACTAGGACAGCTCCGATTGTCTCTACCATGACTAGAGTCGAAGAAAGAAGAGGTAGTTTGTGAGGGTGATGGGTGAGATGTCAAGTCAAAATGAAATGGTCATGTGGCTTATGGAAGGCCATTTTATGGCATGATAAATGATCATTTATAGGATTCATGATTGATTGATCTCCTAAAGATGGAAGAAAATGGCAAGGGATAACTAATTTGGGGATTTCCAAAATGGAGAGAGTCTATATTTAGGACCAAATTGAGGGAATCATATCAAGAAGGCAATAGTGAAACGATACGGGAAAGAGATTAAGAGTAGAGAGAGAAATCACGGAGGTAAGATCTCATAGTGTACACCACAAAAATAATCCCACTTGCTGAAGGTGGGAGATAACACCTAATACGCACACTCTCAATTCGACGGCTGGCAGGAAACCCCAACTAAAACATCAAATCTGATAACCCAACGTGACATGGAATAAAGCCAAACTATAGGAAATCGATTGAATCATTTAGCACTTAAAAGAGATGAAACTTTACATCTTGAATATTGAAGTATGTAGAATACACATTTTGGACTAGACCCCATTTTTAGGGGTAAACCGCTACATTATTTAATATTTTATAGTTACTTAAAATGAAATTATGACATCTATTATCATTGATTTTAACATGAAACTTGGCATATTAACTAATTGGAAACCAAGGAATTTGATTTTAAGGATAGAATTAACTTTGGAGATTTCCTTATATGAGTTCTAACGTAGTTAGGGTTTAGGGAAATGATGTTAATATATATATTATTATATATCATCTTTTTCATCAATAATCATAAATTAGAGTCCTATTAACTTCACATTGCTATTAGAAGAGTTATTTTACATTATTATGCACAAGTTAGGTATTTTTTCTCATTTACCCATTAAGTCCATTAATTCAACAATAACTTGTTTAATGACACATTATTCTCATAAATTTTCTTAAAATCTCCAACTATTATCAGATTTCATATATTATGAATATTAAACATCTCATTAAAAATATTTTAGTTATTATGTGTGCATTACTGAATAGAGAAGCATAAATTCCTTAAAAAGGGATTACTTACATATTATGCCTAATTTACTTTATTAGGCATATCTTATGTTTATTAAGATATATTAGGTTATTATGATAGCTAATGATGCTAATGCATCACATGAGGTATCAAACATGGGTAGGTTAGGTTAGCTAGCTACAAACGAGTGTTTATTTCCATATATTCTTGTCATCATCATATGAGGGTTTATAGGTCCTTAGCTAGTGTATTTAGGTTTTTGTGTATCTTTTTTTGTCCATAATTAAAGGACTAAGCATACGAGTACCACATCCAATGGATTAGGGTTTTTAGAGTTAAGATGCTAGGTTTCAGTGTGTTATAAGTGTGTTATGCATGTTTATGCTTTGGAATTTATTCATATCTATAGAAATTAGATGTAATATGTACATGTTGAATGATAAACCTATTCTAAGAAGGATGAATGACATAAGATTTCTATATGATTATATTTTTGCTAATTATAACGTATTTGTGGATATTTTATTAGAAATTTCATATGGAATGAACTGATAAGATATATGTTGAGATTGAATTAATATGCATTACTTACTTTTGAGAAACCCTATTTAGAGTAAATGTTGGATAATGAGATTATGTCTCAGGTTGATGGCCCACAGATGATGACTGATATGAAATGATGTAGAAGTAGAAAGGAACATATATGTTGCAAGATACATATTGTCACATCTCTTGTTTGGATCAGTGTCTTTCTTGTTAACCCTAATCTGCCTTTTGTCATTCTACTTGTGCAAGACTACACACACTTGATAAATGATTATTTGAATTCTTTATAAAGATGAGCATACATACCAAATAATAAGTGAAATGATGACACATGCAGTTAGGTGCCCTAAACACCATGAGTTTCCCCTGAGGTTCACTGAGGAATTGATACAAATCTCCTTGTAGTAATCAGAGTGTTATGAGAAGGATTTCTAAAGTGTGGATTGAGAACTTGAAGGCTAGACCATGAGGATTTAGGAGTGAGTCACGATGTGATTTGGTCCTAAATCTTGTGTCATGAAAGTCTATGTCCATGAGGAATAGAATGATGAAATGAAAACTCTAACACATATAAAATATGATTGTATGTGATATTAAATGACGATATGTGACATTATAATATGTTGTTATGTGTCAGGTGCACTTGTTGTAAGATCCTTAATGTACATGAGTAGACTTGCACATTTTAACTCTTAAATATGGAACTGAAATCTTATAATAAGATAGTGTTGCTTAATAATACATGTTGAATGTTTAAATTGTGAGCGGTTCTTTTATCTTATTATCTGTTCATGTATGCTAAGATTTTTTATTCTACATTCATGCTTTGATAATACCATGCTAGAGATGGATGCCTAGACCCTATCTCCATTGACTTTGTAGTCATTTGGAGTTAAGATTTGGGTAATAAATGGTTCTGTGACATTTCCCGTAATGAGTTTCTAGGTGTTCCACCCCCAAGGGAGATTGATTCTAAAATCAATCTAGTTCCTAGCACATAACCCACAACACAAGCACCTTATAGGATGACTCTAGCTGGTATGAAGGAGTTGAACAAAGAGTTGCAAGAGTTGTTGGAGAAGGGCTTTATATGACCAAGCACATCCCCTTGGGGTGATCCATTATTGCTCATGAAGAAGAAGGATGGTTCTATGAGGCTTTTCATATATTTTTGGCAGTTGAACAAGGTTATAATGAAGGAAAAGTATCTATTTCCAATGATAAATAACTTGTTTGATTAGTTGATGGGTGTTGTAGGTGTTTTCAAAGATATATATAAGGTCATGATATCACCAGTTGAGAATCAAGGCGGATGACGTACCCAAGATTGCTTTTAGAACTAGGTATGATCACGATGAGTTTGTGGTTACGCCATTTGGGATAACCAATGCACTAAAACATTCATGGGCATGATGAATAGAGTGTTTAGACCGTATCTTGATTAGTTTGTGGTGGTGTTCATAGATGCTATTTTGATATTCTCCAGAGATAGGAAGTCACATGAACAACATCTTCGTCAAGTGTTGGAGTTGTTGAGGCAGCATAGATTGTATACCAAGTTTAATAAGTGTGAGTTTTAGTTGACTGAGGTGTCTTTTCTTGGTCATGTTATCTTTACAAAAGGTGTTTGGATGGATCATAAGAAGGTGGAGTCAGTTTTGGAGTGGGAGCAGCCCAAGACACCAACAAAGGTTTGAATCTTCCTAGGATTTACTGGTTGCTACATGTGTTTCATCAAAAACTTCAGTGCAATAGCTTTACCTTTGACCAAGATAACTAGGAAAGGTGTTCTTTTTTTGGATGACAAGTGTCAACACTCTTTCTAGCTATTGAAGGAGAAGTTGACAAGCGTTTGAATCCTAGTATTTCCAAAACCTAGGAAGGGGTACATCATTTCTTGTGATGCCTCAAAGAATGGGTTGGGATGTGTGCTGATGCTGAAAACTTAAGAAACATGAGGTGAACTATCCAACTCATGACCTAGAGTTAGAAATTGTGGTTCTTGCTTTGAATATTTGGAGACTATCTTTATGGCAAGAAGTGTCAAATCTTCACAGATCACAAGAACTTGAAGTGCATCTTTCTAAAGGAGGATTTAAACATGAGGCAGAGGAGGTGGATGGATAAGATCAAGGATTACGACTGTATGATAAACCATCATCTTGGAAAGGCAGGTATCGTAGCTGATGCATTTCATAGAAAGTCATCTTCATTATCCTCTACTAGAATAAAGCATTGTTGCACTCCATGGCTTGTTAGAAGCTTGATATGTTGGTATCACTTCAGTAGATGAATGTATAACTGGAGGTTTCCTTATTAGAAGGCTTGCTGGTTCAATTATAGATGAAGCTGACATTGATAAAATAGTTCTGAGATGCACATAAGGATGATACATTGATAGATAAAATCAGATCACAGTTTACAATGAAAATCATGAGGAATTACATGAGATAGAAAATGAGACAATGTATTTTCACAATAGAATGGTGGTTCCTGATGTTGGTGGTCTAAGGGAGATGGTACTTGAGGAAGTTTATTCCTAAATGTATGTTATGAATCGTGAAGATACAAAGATGTATCATAACCTCAAGGATGTGTATTGGTGGTCGGGTTTGAAACTAACTTGGCTGTGTTTGTAACCAATTGTCTAGTTTGTCAGCAAGTCAAAGCACAACATCTAAACCTACATGGATGTTGAATCCTTTACCAATTCCTTAGTGGAAATGGGAACATATAACCATGGACTTTGTGGTTGGTCTACATAGGACAACCAAAGGCCATGGTTCTATTTGGGTGATTGTGGATCAGTTAACAAAGTCAACTCACTTTCTATCGGTCAAGGTTGTCTACACGACATAGAAGTTGGCACAGATGCACATTGATGAGATACTTCGTATGCATGGGATAGGCATTACCATAGTGTCAACAAAGGTCCTTAGTTTACAAGTAGGTTTTAAGAATGTCTATACACAACGTTGGAGATATAGTTGAAAGTACAACCTTTCACCCACAGATAAATAGTCAGTCAGAGATGACCATACATATACTAGAGGATCTTCTAGGGGCATGTGTACTTAGTTTATGGGAAGTTGGGATATTCACCTGAGTTTGATTGAGTTTCCCTACAACAATAGTTACCAGATGATCATAGATATTTCACCATACAAGGCTTTACATGATAGGCATTGTCGGTCGCCTCTTTATTGGTATGAAGTTGGTGAATATCAGTTGTTGGGTCCTAAATTGGTACAACGGACTACAGAGATGATCAAGGTGATTCGGCAACATCTGAAGGCAACACATGATAGGCATAATTTTTATGTAGATAATCACCATAGACCATTGGAGTTCCAAGTTGGAGACCATCGAAAGGTATTATGAGGTTTGGAAAGAAGGGTAAGTTGGCTCCTAGGTTTATTGGATCATGTTGTGTCATAGCACGAGTTGACAAGGTGGGGTATAGGTTGGAGTTACCCCCATAGTTGCACAAGTTGCATGATATGTTCCATGGTTTGATGTTGAGTGTAAGGACCCTGACCTCCGTTTAGGGTTTATCCTATTTGCTTTGCTTAACCCTAGTGCTTAGTTGCTTGCTAATCACCTTTGGTGGTGATTAGGGTCTGTTGGTGCTTTTTTGAGAGCTAGAGGTACTACTTGCAATTAACCCAAGTCTAGGGTTTGAGGGCAAGTTTTCCACCTTGTGAGGTGTTTCTCCCTCTCCTTACTTCCTCTAAGGGTTGAGAGGAAGGTCTGGGCTCGTTGCTTGAGTTCCTTTGGGCTTGGTTGAGCTTGTTGGGCTTTGTGGTGCCTTGCCTTTACTTCTTTGGACCTTGTATCGGGCAGGTGATCCCTGTGTCGGCCTAGGTGTGTCGCCCAAGCTGTGTGTGTCGCCCAGGGTGTGTGTGTCGGCCATGATGTGGGTGTGTCGGCCATGGTGTGGAGGTGTGTCGCACATGGATCCTTTGACCTTCTTTGACCTCATTTGTGTCACCACTAGTGGACACTTGGTGCTTGATGCTTGCATGTGGCAATGGCCTTGGACATGTGTTTAGGGCATGTTAGAGTGGTGGCTTTGCACATGGACAAGTGTCCCTAGGTGGGAAACACCTTGCTTTGCTATATCTTGGTTTCTCCTTCATTCCCTTCTATATATGCGTTTCCTTTCTCTTGCTAAGGATCCATTTAGTTCCTTAGTCTCCCTCTCCCTTGGTGCACGACACCCTCTTCTTTTGCAAGCTTGGTGGCCGATCCTTCTTGGAGTCTCCTTCTTCCTCTAGTGGTGGTCGAACCCTAGAGTGCCTTGCTCTTCTTCCTTGGTGGTTCTTGGAGCTAGGAGCTTGGAGCTTGCTTGAGGTGGGTTACATAACTCCTAACCCTAACTATACTACCTTCTTTTATGTTCTTATATGTTGCTCATTATCATATCGGCTATGCATGTTGCTAGTTTAGTTTCTTGCTTAGTTGTACCTTGTTGGCCTAACCTATGTTCTAGGGTTTCTTGGTGAGCAACACCCCTTTCTCTCCTAGGTCTAGAGGAGTAAGATTGAGTTCTAGTAATATGGGCAACACTCCTCTCTCGTTTAAGTTGAAAGGTGAGCTTGTGTTCTAGTTGCTTGAGCAACACCCTCCTCTCACCATGGACTTGAAAGGTGAGCTTTGTGGTAGTTGTAGACCTTTGATAGGGTTGATCCTTGTGTTGCCTGATTGGTGATAAGAAGGTGTGCAAGACCCCTCTCTCTTGGTTGTTGAGAGGTGAGCCATCTTCTTGATCCCTTAGGGTTTTGGTGCCCTTTGTGCTTGAGGTTGGTGACGACCAAGTTGGGTGGCATCTTGCCTGATATGGTCTTGGAGGTGATGCTGCCCGATACCCCCTTTCTTTGGCCTACAACTTTGGCCGACAGGTGGTGGTGTTGTAACAGGCATCACACCCCTGGTCTTTGTCATGTGTGTGTCGGGCGTTGTTGAGTACCCTGCCCGATACCCTTAGTTCAGGTGGTTGCTTGGTGTTGTTACCCTTGGACGTTGAGGCGTTGTGATCTGGTCTTATGTCGGGCGTCACACCTCAGTCTTTGCTTTGTGTTGGCTGATAGGGGAGGATAGGATGGTTGGACGACAGGCTCCTTGCTGCCGTTTGAGTTGCAACTGTGCACGATATGTTTGGTTGGGTGGTGTTGCACGATACACCTAGTGCATAACGCACCGTTGCACGATATAGGCTGAGCTGCACATTGCATATGTATGCCTGATATCCATGATGCACGACACAGTGTTGCATGACACTGAGGTGCACGATACAGAGGTACCTGATACACCTATTGCACGTTATGCCTTGGGCCTTGTTGCACGATACATCTTGAGGTGGTAGCCCGTAACCTTTGCTGGGTTGCTTGGCTGATATGTGGCTGAGGTGTTTGGGCGATATGAGGGAAGTACCCTTCCTGATGCTATCTTCTAGTGAGGGTCTTGTTCCTTTTGGAAACTTATATGCTAGATTTTGCTCATATAATCATGTTTGATTTATGATAGTGTTCCCTGACATACTTGATAGTTGATATAATGGATCACATCTATGTAGCTTGACATTGGTAGTACCTGTGTTTATGATCATCTGGAACTATATGTATAATGTTGAATAAATGGTAAGCATATAAGATGCTTTGCTTAATGATAGGACCTATGCTTATGATCACATGTTGAGGCATGAATGATAAATGTCACCCTATGTTGATAATATGATCTTCCTGTTAACCCATGATGCTTGTGCATACTAACCATGCAGGACGTGTTTTGGTCTGAGGACCTGAGTTTGGCTAAAGTGCTTTGTTGAGGTGTTATCCTCTAATGATGTGTTTGGGATTGCTATCCCATGATGATGATGTAAGCCTTGTGAGGCAGTGGCACTATGTGATGAGGGATTGAGATCCCATGACAATATGATGGTCCCTGAGATGGATCTTGGTGATTGGTAAGAGACCAAGTGATGACATGTAATGTTGGATCCTTGTGGTGGATTGGGATGATGTTGATGACAGTAAAAGCATGATTTTTGAGTTTCATGTTGTTTATTCTTGCTAGATTGACTTGATATCGTATATCATGACTAATGAGACTTTGTCATCAATAAACACACACTCTAGTCTTATGTATTATTGTTGTCTATTTTGCTTCGACAGTAATATCCGACTAGGGATATAATAAGAATGTTTGTACTCTTATCATACATATGATCTCATCATTCAGGTCCTCAACCTAAAGATATATGTCATCAAGTAACATCATTCTTCAAACATCTACAATGTATGTGTCATCATCTCATGAGTGAGATAAACATAATACATGAAATTACCTTTATTATCATCAAATCAAGTGTCTAATGCCACATTCCAATCATCATATGATTGGCTCTCTAGGCATACATACAAACAGACTCCCACTTTCTCTTAGAGCCAATCACCCATGAATATTATTCCAAATGATCTTAACATTCCCATCATGTTTCTGCCATGCAAGCGCTTTCATAGTGGGTTAGCAAAGTTTACTTTTAGTCGGTATTTTGTAAGTTTTACATCTCTTCGATGTACAACATCTCGTCTGAGATGAAAGTGTTATTATATGCTATCTGGGATTCCTTGCCTAAGCGGTAGCTCCATTATTGTCACAATATTTTTGTTGTGTCATTAATGGTTGGAACCTCCCATACGTTCATCTACATAAACTTCTTGATCCATACAATATCCTCTATTGTTCTCATAACACCAAGATACTCAGCTTCTATTGTAGAATTAAATGACTACCTCTAGCTCGAAACTTTTCTAGCTTTATAGTTCTTTGCTTTACGGTCCAACATGATTTATATTGTGATCATTAATTTTATTTGTCATTTTAGAAACTTGCATCGGGGTAACTCTTTACACCTAACTCTTCCTTATTGCAATAATCAATAAAGTGATCCTTTTAGTGTTTCTCAAGTACTTAAGGATGTTTTTTATGGTAGTCTAGTTACTTTCGCTGATAGATACCCATTCGTCATGTCGAATACATACGAGATTATTGGATGAGTATATATATCCACTCGCCATGTCCAATACATATGAGATAACTATATATCCTCTTATCATGTCCAATGCATATGAGATAAGGGGATAAGTACATAACATTGCATACATGATAGATCCAATTGCGAATGCATATGGTATCTTATTCATGTTCTTCCCATTCTTCATAAGAATTGGGACACTAGACTCTTGAGAGACCAATTTCATAAATTTTCTCTAATTGAGTCCTATATGTTGAACCCCTTCAACATATTGCCAATGTTTGTGCTTTTTCTTAGGTCAAAAAGCTTTCCAAATCTATCTCTATAGATCTCAATTCCTAACACATAGGATGCTTTGCCTAGACCCTTCATAGAGAAGGTACTTCCCTGTCAAGTTTTAACATTTGCAGTATAAGGATGTTTTCCCCATCATTATGTGGAATATAGATATCCTCCCACTAAATATTTTGTATAGATTTCTTCTTCATTCTGACTCAAGTTAAACTCTTTGACTATCTTGTCAAATTGAATATTCAACTCTGAGATGCTTGCTTCAACTCAAAGATTGATCTTTGTAGCTAATAGACTTTATTAGCATTATATGGATTTATAAAACCTTTAGGTTGTGTCATAGAAACATCCTATACAATATTCCAGTTAAGGAATATTGTTTTAAAATCTATTTTGCCAAATCTAATAGTCACATTAAGCAACAATAACAAACCTTATCTTTGTGGATTTAACCATGGCAACTACTGAAGAGATTTCATTAAGTTCAAGATTTTCAACTAGTTTGAAACTCTTTGCAATCAACTTTCCCTTCCATGTCACTCACCCTATAGGTTTTACCCCTTCAAGTGGATCCATCAAGGTCATACCTTGTTGGTGTACATAGAGTCCATCTTGGATCTCATGGCCTTAAGCCATTTCTCAGACTTTGGTCCCACAATAACTTCTAGGTAGATTGTTGACTCATCATCTAAGATTAACTCACCACCATTTGGGTTATAAGATATCATAATCTTTCAAACTCAAGGCGTGTTCTTCTAAAATTATGAGTTTTGTGTTACTTAAGGAACTTGAGGTTCCACAATAATTTGTTATTGTAATTGTTCCCACTGTACCCCTTTAGGTTCAATGTTTCCTTGTTGTCTTGATCTTTTCGAGTTCTACTTTTACTCCCACTGATTTTGTTAGAACTAAGTTCCCTTTCAGGAATATAGCCATCCTAGCCAACAAACAACTCTGTTGTTGGATTTGGATAAGAGTAGTATTTAACAAAATAACATTTATGTGATTTGTGGATAAAGCTTTTCAATAAACTATTTTCTTATATAAGCCTTCATCCCTAATCACTATAAAAGACAAATTGGGACACTTCCCATACCATATCTCATATGGTGTCTTTTGAACCATTTTAGACAATACATCATTGTAGTGTAAAGCATGTTCCTGAAAGAAAATTGGAAAATTAGCTAGATTTATGATGATCACATCATGATTTAATCAAGGTGTGATTCCTTCTTTTTGATACACTCTCATGATACATTATCATTGTGTTTTAGGTGGAGTCATCATGATGCACTATCATGATATCTTAGATAGTCATCAAACTTTTGGTTTCAAAGAATTTCAACATCATCACATCAAAGTGCCTTAATATTTATACCAAGTTAGTTACATACTTCATTCTTAATCTTATTGAATATAGACTTATATTTCATTAAATACAATTTACCATATCTATTGATATTATCAATAATATGACAAGGTATGAGTAATTACCTTTAGCATTTATTCTAAAAGTTCTATATACAACAGTAAGTATGAGGTCTAATAGAATTATCTCTCTCCCACTACATCTAGTAAAGATGCTTTTGTCATATTGCCCAAAATAAGACTTGCATGTTTCTATTGGTTCAATAACCAAAATAGTCTAGATAACTATCATTATGGATTATAGAAATGCAATTCTCATTTACGTGCTTTAGATGACAATGGTATAGATATTCATTGTTTGAGTCATCAAGTCATTCAATATATGTGTCATGCACATTTGTCTCTACAACTATCACGTATAGATTATGAGACATATGGCATTGCCATTCAAGATCTCATCTTTTAAAATGAAACATTCATAATATTCTTGTCCATACAAGATACAGATGCTTTCTTTAATGAAAGGTACATAATAATAATTCCTTAATTCTATTATATGCCCTTTAGATGAATGACACAATTCAACTATAGTGACAACAACTCTTTATTCCGCTCAGTTCTAGCTTACTTCTTCTCAGGTCCTAAAGTAGAGATTTATATCTCCTTCTTCTTCTTGAGATCCTATTTTATAAAGTGGATAGTTCCTTTTCTAGTGTCCAATCAGGTGACAATCGTGGCACTTTTCTTCCTTAATCATTTAAGTGAAAAGAACAAATTTCTTTTGCACTTACCTCTCTCCTTATATTGAGTGCAGAAGACTTGGACGTCATCTTAGCCTCAGAACTCTTATTGTCCTTGGCTTTACCCTTGGACTCACTTTTATTGATCTCCATCACAGATTCGTCCTTCTTCAATTGTGTTTCAGCATTAATCAACATGCCAGTCAACTCAAACAATAGTTTGTCCAAGTTACTCAAGTGATGGGACTTGATAAACTGACTATATGATTCAAGAAACGCTTGCAGAATCATATCTGTGGCCAACTCTTAACCTAAAATAAATCCCAGTCCCTCCACATGCCCAATCATATTGAGCACATGGGGCTCTATTGGATCCCCCTCTATCAGTTTGCACTCAAATAATGCTTTGGATACATTATACCTTTCTTGCTTTACATGATTCTATAAGATGCGTTACCATCTTGAAAATGTCCATGTTTTCATGCTAGTCATGTAACTCATAGTTCATATAGCATAGCATAATGTACTCCATGTCTGTGACATTATTGGCATGCTTCAATTAAGCATCCATTTCAGCCTTAGGCACATTTGGAGCGGGTTCCTCTAGCTCTGGTCTTTCAAGGACATAGAGTATTCACTCGCTTCTCAACGTCTTAAATCAAATCTGGAAGTAAATCCCATTTAGTTTGTCCTACTCAAGGACTAATTGCAATGATAATGTGTTTGTCTTTGTCTATAAAAGAAATTTTGCAACTTTTTCAAAACATTTTGAATTGTTTTGATTTGATAAATTTGATGATATTAATAAGTCTTTTAATTAATTATCACTTCCACTATTTTTTTCAAATTGATAGCCCTCACTACCAATTTGGAAGATTGCAGCATACAACCATCTAGTGAGCCAATATCCATATTTAATTAAATCATGAGTCAGCTTTGGTTGATTGGCCACAACTTGACTATTTTGGTAGACAACGTTTGTCAATTGCATCTCATGTAACTCTCAAATAGATGGTGTGCACAACTCCTTATCACAATCCATCGGTATGCTTCTAGGTACTTAATCTCATTAAGATCACCTAGTCAATCCTGACCCAAAAGCTAACACGATAGAATATGCACCCTGCTTTGGCAGAACCTACGTATCTACCATCACACTTCCATGAGATGGACGAAGCACCACGCTTTGGCATAACCTACACTTAGTCGATCAACCTTTTCTTGTGTGTCACTTACAGAAAAAAGCTTAGACTTAATATTTATTGAGGGATTTTATATATAAGTACATATACATATCTAATTACAACATACTTATAGTACATATCATATACATGCTATAACCACAACAGAACACACAACTATAAACACAAGCAATTTTTATGGCCACATTATAGTAATTCCTTGGAGCCACAAGGAATTACTACCACCTTAGGTCTACATCACATACATCAACATGTTGTTGGTGAAGATCTGTGTTGCTACCAATCCGGATTGATCAGTTTCAAAACTTCAACCGATCAAATTGCCTCCTGGCCAGTCAGTTGGGTTCTTGAAATGATCATCTGATCTCAGGTTTAAATGATGTTTGGAGTCCTCTGTGTGATCGATTGGGACACCGATCGATTGGTTCATCCTCCTATTGTTTGGCCACTTTGGTCCTCCAATTTATTTGCACATCTCACAAGCCGGTTGGTTCGTCTTGGTGTAGAACATCTTGTCATGACAAAACATAAATTAAAACTATCATATTTCACATTACATTATAAAAGGAGAAACCTCGACTTACATTCGAGGGGAAATAGGAAGAAGAGAATTAATTTACATTTGGAGGAGATGAGAGACGCTTGGTATACAAACTGAGATATAAATAGGAATAAACAACTACAACCATGCACACATAGATTTAGGGTTATTGGCCGTAACCATGCTAACATCCACCATCAAAACCAACTTTAGGGCGACACATATAAATTGTATATATATATATTTATTTATTAGTTTGCAGAATTGCATGTGGTAATTAATCAAATGTGCACATTAACTAGTTTAATATTCACATCGTATGCAATAAAATAAATCTAATCATAATGATTTAAATCCAGATACACCTTAAATTGATGTGGCTCTAATACCACTATTGGGAAATCTGGGCGACAGATAAGGCAGCGGAAATAAAAAAATTAAAACTTGATTCCCAAATCACCAAGATCACATCGACAATAATGTATCTAGGAAGGAAGGTTTGCAAGGTCATACCTGGTCCTGGAGAAAGTCCAATGAGATTACCCTTGTATTAGTGTGCTTCTTCTTCAAGCAGCAACACGATTCTTCTTCAGCAACATCACTCGAACAGTCGTCACGAAGCAGTGGTTGACAGTGTCCTCCTAGCGGGAAAAACTCATTGCCTCTAGAGCATTCTGTGTGGACCACTGAGGACTCCATGTTGTGCTTCTAGAGCCAACAGGAAGGAGTTGTCCCTTCAAATTTCAGTGTAGTAGCACCAATTCACTCTCCCACAATTGTCTCTCCCTTTCTATTCCTCTCTTTTATAGGTAGGACTTTCTCGAGCTCTCTATTGGTTACCACAAATAGAGAGGACAACAATTGTTAGAGTAATTGTCATGTCTGGGAAACCCCCAATATACCTCTATTTCTAGGAGAGACTAGGGTCTGGGTTCGCGTTCCATGCGGGAGTTGAAAGAACTAAATTCACAAATTTTTTGGAAACTTCAGACGGCAAAACGGTCGGTTCGCATGCCCAACTGGTCAGTTGGTGCATAAATCAATCATTTGTGCAATTTCCTATTCTAATTCACATTGGTATTCAATGCACAATTAATGCAAAATATAATGTCAACACTAATCATTGATCCATTTAAATTTACCATTAACTCGGGTGACCCATATGACAAACTGATCAGTTCACATCATGTAACTGTTGATTGGGACCATGAATTGATTGGCTTGGTTGGTGAACTAGTTAGTTCATGCCCTGGTTCAGGCATTGTTCAACCAGTGTTGATTCCAATTGACCTAACACTCCAACCGATCAATTTAACACTTGAACTGGTCAGCTCAGAGTCCAGTTAGTCAACTTTGAACTTCAGTTGTTTAATTGAATACCTAAACACCTTTAGTAATCAAGTTAAACATCATTCATGAATAAACCCCTACTCCAAGTCTATCCTATATGTGTGAACTTATAGGTCCCAAATTGCATTAGGTAATCAA
This sequence comes from Alisma plantago-aquatica, assembly GCA_963693085.1. Taxonomy (NCBI): domain Eukaryota; kingdom Viridiplantae; phylum Streptophyta; class Magnoliopsida; order Alismatales; family Alismataceae; genus Alisma; species Alisma plantago-aquatica. The sequence goes on along the minus strand of OY856412.1, from coordinate 664,359,115 downwards.
TCAGATATACACATCATTCATGAATCGTGTGTGGTAATCAATCAGATATACACATTAACCAGTTTAATATTTCACATCATATTCAATAAAAATAAATCCAATAATATCAATTTAAATCCAGATACAATGTAAATTGACGTGGCTTTAATACTACTACTGGGAAATCGGGGTGACAATTAAGGCAGCGGAAACAAAATTGAAAGCTCGATTCCCTAACTAGCAGACCGCATCAACAACAATGTATCTAGGAAGGAAAGGTTGCAAGAGTTATACATGGTCCTGGAACAAGTCCAGTGACAACTCTTTATGCAATAGCATCCACCTTTCTTCAAGCAGCAACAAGCTTCTTCTTCTAGCAGTAATGTGCTCCTTCTTCAACAACACTCAAACAATCGTCACGAGTAACCTCCTGGTGCAGCACCACATACAGCTATTTACGTTGTCCTCCTAGCGGGAAAACTCATCGTCTCTAGAGTAGTCTATGTGGATCACCAGGAACTCCATGTCGCTCTACTATAGCCAACGAAAAGGAGTTGTCCCTTCGAACGTCAATGTACTAGCACTGTTTTGCTCTCCCACAATTGTCTCTCTCTTGCTATCCCTCCCTTTATCAGCTAGGACTTGCTCGGGCTCTCTATTGGTTACCACAACTAGAGAGGACAACAATTGTCAGAGCTTATTGTTGTGTCTCAGAAGCCCCTAATATCCCTCTATTTATATGAGAGGCTAGGGTCAGGGTTCCCAGTCTGTGCGGGAGTCGAAAGGATAAAATTCACAAATTTTTTTGGAAATTTCAGACAACGAACCGATCGGTTCACACGTCCAACTGATAGGTTCGTGTAGTTTCCTATTCTAAATCACATTGGTATTAAATGCACGATTAATGCAAATCATGACATCACCATCAATCCTTGATCCAATCGAGATGACCATTAAACCAGGCGGTTCATTATATGAACCAATCAGTTGGGACCATGAACCAGTCAGTTTACTAGGTGAACCGATCAGTTCACTAGGTGAATCGGTCGGTTCACTAGGTGAACCTGTCGGTTCATGCCCTGGTTCATGCATCATTCAAGAAATATTGATTCCAATTGACCTAACACTCCAATCGATCAGTTAAACACTTGAACCGATCAGTTCAGAGTCGAGTGAGTCAATTTTGAACCTTAGCTGTTTAAATTTGAATACCTAAACACCTTTAGTAATCAAGTTAAACATATCATGAATAAACTCCAATTCTAGGTGTATCCTATGTGTGTGACCCTATATGTCCCAAATTACATTGGTAGTAAATATTCATAACCAACTTATGACATCACAAGCAATGAGCGGTGTCTAGAAATACATCATTGATACCCAAGTAATTTGGAAAGTTGGAGAAAAATTGCAACCTACAATCCATGATCATTGTTACCGTGATTGTATAGTTCCTTTGTCTTTAATATCCGGATTGAACTCGACGCATGGAATCGTCATCCTCTTCAACATTCAATCCATTTTCCTTAAACTAGAGCAGAGTGTCTGAGATGCATGTGAGTTCACATATCACATATTGAATCACATGAGTATGGACATACATTTCTCAATCTCGCTTACCAAGTGACCTGGATATCAATCTCCTATAGGAGGGACAAATTCCATCTACATCACTCACATCAATCCCCATGTGTTACAATGCACCCTAACATAACCTTTATGACAACCCTTATTCAAGGTCACAGTGGGTGACGTCAAAATACATAGCACAACATGTGATGAGTGTAGTGACTTTAGGTCTAAGAACAACAATCACCACTATCACTATGAGAGACGATTCTAACTACCATTCCATGGTATCCATGTATCATTCTTGTTGTGGGTCTATCTGGATAACTGTTATCTAACATGTACCTATGTGTTTGACTTGATATCATATAATGACTAATGAAACTCTGTCATCAATCAACACACACTCTAATCTTATGTATTACTGTCGTCTATTTTGCTTCCATAGTAATATCCGACTAGGGACATAACAAGAATGTATGTACTGTTATCAGACATATGATCTCATTATTCAAGTAATCAACCTGAAGACTTATGTCATCAATTGACATCATTCTTTAGACATCTACTATTATGTGCCATCATCTTATGATTGAGACAAACATAATAAAAGAAATTACCTTTATTATTATTATTATCAAATCAAGTATCTAATGCCACACTCCAATCATCATATGATTGGCTTTCTGGGCATACATACCAACACCATCATCCTCCACGATGACATAGTACTTCCCACATACATAATATGTCTACTTATAATCGAATCATTTTGTAACCTAATCGACAGTGCAAGGGCACTAGAGTTTTGATCCCACAAATATCTTTTTCTTCTTCTTCTTCTTCTATTTAGATATATCTAATCGAGTCATGTACTACTATGATTCACGTTATAAGTTATATGCATGAAGTATTTTAGAGAAAATGACAGTGTGCTAGTTTATAAAGAACTTAAAAAAGGCACTTTAATATTTTCTCTCTCATTTGATAAGTCTATCCCGTACCACCCCTTACGTGTGCATCATTTTCCACATGCAGGGACATAGTCTCTTTTCCACAACAACTACTAACTCACTTTGTATTGGGTGTGTGGGGAGGATATAGAGGAGAGAGAGTATAAGAAGGGACAAAAAGAATGCGTGTACGGGGTACGAGGATCAATCTCACTTTCTTTGTACTTGCCTCCTCTTATATATATATGAGGGAAGTTTACAATATATTAATAAGAAATATCACATCAGTTTCCATCTTGTTTTCCATATTTAGATCTTCTACACATTTCCAGAGATGTTTCACATCGGGTATCTAGTAGTTTGAGTGGTACATCTGAAACTATCCACGAAATCCATATAACATTTCTACATAGGTTTATTTAAAAAATAACATGGACGTGCTTTGATGTGCATTTTTCAAAAAATATTATAAGTGATTCATATTCAATACATGTATGCATATGACTAAGATATACACATATTATAGCCTTTCATTTTGTTTGTCCTACCTACTTAGTAAATCTGAACAATATATGCTCTGCTTAAATATTTATAAAATTCGTTGTAGGTATAAATGTTATCGGTTGTTATAGAATATCATTGGGAATGGAGGTCTCAACCCCTGATTTTCCATATCTTTTTAGGCGACCAACTCAAGTTGTGGTGAAGAAAATCCATCCTTTGGAGGACATCCACAACATGGAGGTAGGTGATGTTTGCGGGGTCACTTGGAAGTAGGCGATGTCCATGTCTTAAGCAGCTAGCCCTAGAGTCATCTTTGTACTCCCAAGTCCATGTGGGAAGTTTTATATGGTCGTATCAACGACTTAGGATGTATGCCTTGCAATATGTACCAGTAGTACATGTTGTAGCATATGACATGCATACCTCTCTTTTGTATACAAGTGTGACTGAGTTCAATGTTCCATATGTTGTACAGAATCTATGAAATGTGAATATATGAATGACCATGTTGATATTTATTTAGTGATTGATTCAATATTTCCGATCCATGTTGTTTATGTTGTAAGTCTTTGGAATAATGATTGTTTGATTTTCAATCGTAATTTTGACTTGAGTGATCTCTATGTTGTGACAATGGAACGTCACAGTTACCCGTTACACATGTTTGGATCTGTGCATGTTTGACCAATCGTGAAAATTCCAATTGAAGCATGATTTACAACAAGTATAAAAAGAAGAATGAATTGTGTTGGATTTGCTTGCAATTCATTTTCCCTACATATTGGTCACACAACCACAAGCTAATCCTAATATGGGCTTGCCATCTCATTAAATCAATAATACCGGTAGCACCTGCTACATCATGTGAGAAAGAGCACGAATTATAAGGCTAGGCTGCAGGAAACTGGAATGGCCCATGATATTTGCAGGAGCATTAACATACTATTACTATGAACAAAAGTGACAACTGAGGCCTTACTTTGAACCAAACAAAATCCTTGAGGTCGCAAAGGACGACTATGTAGTTCTTATTTTGAATTTCATAGTGTGGGTTGGCATCCAACCAAATAGGCCCTAAGGTAAATAAAAATATGCAAAACTTGATAATCTTTTGCTTTGCCTTTTTGACGGACTGAATACAGCTATCTTTTGTAGTACATCACATATATAACTAGTTAACTACATCGTCCTACCAACATAAATAAAGTAAAAATCTTGTTACAAACACGTCAAACCAAATGACATCATATTGGCGTGGTTTGCTACTGCTGTACATTTGATTTACTCTAACAAAACAGGCCCTAAACGGAACCGACTGCTAAAATAGTGGTCCACTCGAATTTAGTCAAGTGTAGCTACCAGCCTAGTAGAGAATTTTCAAACTATGAGCTCAATTTGGCATATATTCCAGAGGCCCAATGGGGCCGAACCCACCCACGGAGCTGGAGTCCGCTTGGAAGCCTTGATAGCTGACGCGCCTCCAGCTCCGCAAGGTGATAGATGTACTTCTGCATTTGGTGGGTGTGCGCATAAATGGGCCTCAGTTAGGGATGATCGGGTCTTTACGAGTGATGAAATGGTACTACCACGGGTCTACAGCCCCGACTCGCGGGTATCCGGCAAGTACATAACCGGATCCGAGGGGCCACGCCGGCGGTGCTGCGCACCAGAGGCACCAATACCAGCGCACCCATTTCCGTAGTTGGCCGCTTCCATAGTTGTATTCATCCTGTCAGTTGCCGCTGCCCGCCTCCTCATTTGTCACCCTTCTCCCCAAATCCACGCTGTCGTTCCTTTCGCCACCAGACCAGCTGAGATTGGGGCTCCGAGAAGCCATTTATCCGGAACACGAAGAAACTCCTTTCCTTTCCTGCTTCGTGTCTTTCGCCCTCTCTCCCAACTTTCCCACCTGCCCAAAACCGAGCTGCCCTTCTGTCCTCGTGCTTCGCTTCTTGGGGGCTTTTCGGCCGTGGCTGAGTTTTTGCATGATTAGTACCGCCTTTTACCGTCGGTCGGACGACACCACAGTCACCTCATCTGTTACCCGAGTTGCTGGCCGCAGCTGACATTCTCTCTAGGGATTCCGTTTCCTTGTCCCCATCAACGCGCGTTTCCGTTCATCTTGTTCTGGTTCATGACACTGGCACGCGTGGGCTATTGGGGCTCTGCTGCTTCCTGATCCTGACAAGTGCGAAAAGTTAGCTCTCTCCTTCCCTGTTCGTCGTCTCTTTGCTGCGCTTCGTACCTCTTCCTCGCCACAACACTTCGCATTGCCATATCATTCAGCACTTGGGCCTTCAAATTCGGACCTTTCTCTTCTTGTGCCTTTCTTGGAGGAACCGGGAGGTGATAATCAGCGAGACCGGTCTTCAAAGACTCAACCATGTACAAGGAGCGGGCGGGAGGAGGGGGTCCATCGTCCAAGTCGGAGTTCAGCCGGCCTCTAGATAGGAAGCGGATCAACGACGTGCTTGACAGGCACCTTGAGAGGGCGTCTGCCACCACCTCCAGAGGGCTCGTCTCCAAGGAGAGCAGCGATCGGCACATGTCACGATCACTGACGTCCGTCATCAGGCAGCCTGATCGTCGGTATGATCAGCAGGTTCTATCTAAAAGTAAATCAGTTAAAGGTCAGTTCTTTTTATCCTTCTCTCCTACCTCATTGTACAATCTCGTTATCGTCTCTTTTAAATTCACTGGAATGTCCTAGGTGTTGCTTGCTGGATAATGGTGTGTGTAGCCGTTGCTTTCTTTCTTTGGCTTATGTTCCGTTGTTGGTGCCAGTAATTGAGAGATTTAAGCAATGGCTTCGCCAATCCATCCTGGAAAACAGGGATGTTGGTGGCTTTCTCAGTTGACGCTTGTCGTGCAAGTTATGTTGGAATGTCTTAATTCCGGTCTACGTTTAGACTTGGTCACCTGCGTCTGCTTAGGGGGCTTGGTTTCTTGTTGAATGCTATGTGCTCATTTAATACACTTTAAACTGCTCGTGTTGGTCAGTTATATTGAAAAACACCCAAGGCAATAGTCTGTTTCCTTGATTGGACGATTGTTGGCTCTCTCAAACATATATACTGACGCAAACTCCCTAGTCAAACATAGAACTCAGCCTTTAATAACGTAACAACTGACATTTCTACCCGTTCTTGATACTTCTGCAATATTATATAGTAGTACGGTGGATTAGATTCTAAGGGGATGGGTTGTGGTTTATCTTCATTCCTCACGAATAGCCTACTATTAGAGATCCTATGTTCTGAACTCCTCTTTCAAGGAAAGCATGTAAGAAGATATCGTTACTTGTAAAAAAAATTGGAAACGCCTGGAGTTGTCTGTGACGTGTCAGTGTCACCATGATTAAAATTTTGGTTGAAATTGCAAAATTTCAGTTCAACCGCTACCAGATATTGAAATGGACATGCCAAATTGCTGAAATTTCCTATTTGTTATTTCATTAAAAAATTGAAAAAAATCTTAAAAAATCCAAAAAAATGCGGGAAGCCTACCTAAGTTAATTGAATCCAAAATATAAGATGTAACATGTTATTGCATAAGAATATATGTATGTATACATTGCATGATCGAAATCCTGCACGAAATAGTTGTTTATTTTCACTAAAAATGTAGGAGCTCCCCACTCTATACTAACATATGATATTATTGCAGAGTCAGCTGTAGTTATGTATGTAGATCATCATGTTAAAATTTTATGACTTAATACCTTTATTTGGTCATCAAAATCGTCAAAATTTGCGTCGAAATCTTGTGTCGGAATAAGCGGAATTATCGAAATTTTGGTCAAAATTTATGTAAATGTCTGCTTCTTGACCATGGAAAAAGGTGTTGAAATCGACATTTTGAACATGGCGTGTCTATGCGTGTTCACAGCTTGTTCGTGTTGCAATGTATCTAGGACGACCAAGACAACTCCCGAGAAGTGTCTGTGATTCCTAGGTATAATGCTCTCTGTGTTGCGTGTGCATGAGAGTGAGAGAGTGGGAGGGGGTACTTATACCCAAAGATATAAATTTCTTGGACCCACGCCTGATTGCCATCATTCATTAGTCTTTTAAAGTAATCCAATGAGATGGTTTTGGTAAGCATGTTTTAGATAAAATGTGATTTAATTATCATTAGAACATCACATGCACTTTGTAATTTATCAAAAAAAGGTTGAATGGTAAATTCATTTCTAGAGTTTAACTATTTTTGTTTAAGTGATGTATTATAATGTACATGCTGCATAACTCAGATCTGAATGATTTATGAAACGTAACCTATCTAAATGCAATCCTTTATATCCATAACGTTGGATCATGATAGTTGGATTGGTATCTGTGGTTCCGAAATAGCACTTGTTCACAAAATCCAACCATGAATTGAAATAACATTTTCTAGATCAGACATGGCTGAAAATTCACGAATCATATCTCATGCATGCCATGAGATATAACTAATCATCCAACAATTTTACTAATTTCGTGTAATCTGCCATCAATTAGGATACACATACTTTCTTGCAAAGGATGGGCCTTATTGAAATACCCAATTTTACTTATTTCGTGTAACCTGCCATCAATTAGGATACACATACTTTCTTGCAAAGGATGGGCCATATTGAAACACCCATCCACCCACCCACACACACACACACCAAGAGAGAGAGAGAGAAAGAGAGGAATGTACTCAAATGTATAGATTGCACTGAACACTCAAGTGGGATTTATAATTGTGTAAAATCAAATATGGTATGTAGGCTATTCTCATGATATCAAATAATGAATAGCTCACAACTTAAAAAGTAGTTATACCATGCTAAGTGGCTCAACTCTACGACGTCACTGACACAATCTCTCTCCATCTCGATGTTTCTATACACACATAAATAGGGACAAGCATTACTAGTGCAAAGGACCACACCCTTGATGGATGGTCTGGGGTTCAAATTCTAACATAAGCAAAAATAAGAAAAGAAAAAGCTCCATGAAGGGCCGGTGTATTCGTTGCGCACCAACCTAGCTAGCTGTGGAACCTCGTCCAGGTAGGATCACAGTGACAAATTCGGGATTCGGCAACTTTTTGGATGGTCGGAAAAAAAGGGAAAAAATCATGAAAAATCGATATATTTCGGTTAAAGTTCAGTCAACTGTTTGGAAATAATTGAGAATAAGTCGGCTATATATACACATATATATATACATATATATACACATATATACACATATGTATAATTGTATATACATATATATACACATACAATTTATATATATATATATATATACACACACACACATATATATATATATATATATATATATACACACACACACACATATACATATCAAGTACGAATGTAACTATTAAGGTCACTAGACATATTATCTTATTGAGTGAAAAAAGTAGGAAAGAATTAAAGAATAGTTGAATAATAACAATGATGGTCTCTCGAGAGAGTGGGGGGGGTTGGAGGTTTAGTGTATATCAGGTTTTCTCTGTACATGGTTTTGTAAAAAAAAAGAGAAAACGACTTAAAAGAGAAAAATTGTGAAATGTCACTAAGTATCGCGAACAATTGTATAAATCACGAAAAAGTGGTAAAAATCGTGAAAAGTCGCAAAAAATCACAACCATCGTATTAATTGTGGTGAATATTCGGGAGCATATAAAGTCGTGAAAAATTGCCGATTTTTCATAAAATTCGGAGACTTTTGTTACTATGGGTAGGATAGCCCCCTGCGGGTTTGTTCTTGGCGAAAGCCTTGCGAGATGCATCTTATGATGCCAAAAATAAAATAAATAAGGGTAGCATCAGTTCAAACCCCAAATGGACTGGACCAAACCCAAGACAAAATTGATAAAAATTTGGACCAAAAATCGAACTAAATAGGAGATGGTCTAGTCTAGACTGGACAGTAAGAACTTGAACCGAGTTGGGACTGGCCAATTGGACCGAACTCATCAGCAAGTGTAGACACAACTATGTGAATTTTGGACCATTTCTTGTTATTTGGATTTTGATGCTTTCGTATTGAAAATAATTCAAGCTATTAAAAACTAAACGAATTATATAGGATTGTAATTAAAAATACCACTTAGAATGATAATTAGATGATCTATATAGGACTGTAACATATTTGAGGCCATACTAGCTACTTCCGTTGTATATAATTGCAACATTATGGATTTGATTACTTAGTTTTATTAATGTATGAACATCACGGCCAACAAAGATTCTCTGCTTAATCAACTTCTATTCTTCTAACCCTCTTGTGTGAATTCCTCCCTTTACTCCAAAACAAGCCAAGTAGACAAAAACACACCAATAATTAGACATGAACTTGAGAAGGTCCTCTCTTCTAAGTGGGGTACGTCCCATGTATGGAAAGGGATGCTCCAGCTCTCACGTCAGTGTCCTGGTCACTCTACTATGTGCAAGGGAATTACCCAGGTAGTAACTTGGTCCTGGCATAATGCATGGACCTCTGAGCTTGCATATGTTGGGTCAGGATCTTCTAGTTGGGCATTCAATGCTGGGTCACACAGCATTCCAGGTAGGCTGGATGGTATGGCCACGTATGATACTTGTGTGCTAGCAGCTTTGCTCAAGCTTGCATGGTTTAGTTTCTCACAGTTGTAGTCAGCCTATATTATTGATCGACCCCCGTCGTGGTTCTATACATTGCGAGAGCACACAGGAGGTTTGTCCTACTTGAGCAAGTATGCCTATTTCCCTTCCAATGACTGCTAAGGCTTCCTATTTCGTTGTCAGTCATTTCAAGCTACGATCACTGGCCCAAACAGAGCTGCAACTTTTCTTTTGTTGGTGTGAAGCCAAAGAGGGTCTTGGTCTCCAAGTTCCTTATACTCTTCTAGTTGTTGCTGGTGTGAGGATGCATCTAGCTACAGGTCAAACATAGAACCAATATTGTTATGGGTGGCGTCCACTAAAGTATATGGTCATGGGAAGATTAGCTGTCTACTGTCAGTGCAACAGTGAGTTATTGCAAAATAAGGTGCACTGAGTTAATGCAGAATAAGGTTGTAGATGAGGCAGCCAATGGTGCGTTGTAGCAGAAAGCAGTCCCTTTCCGCATGAGTTCCATATGTAATATTATCTTTTGGCAAAAAAGTTAGAAGTGCATGTGCACAAGCAAAAAGAGTTCAGAGGCTAAAATGTTAACATGGCTGAGGAAGACGATAAATAGAAAGATAATAGGAGTCGGTGGATGGAAGGAAACCACCATGTCTATGTGCCAAGGAAGAAAAAGTAAGACGTGAAAGTAGTTGTATCATGCGCCTGTGAGTGGAAATTGGAAGAAATCATATACGGTCGCAGGAAGTGGGGAGTCAAGAACTTATATACATACATACATACATATATATATATATATATACCCAGCTGCCGCCTTGGTTTACCACCCTCCCAGACGTTCGGCCTCCGTCACAGGCATGGGAGAGGGGGAGAGAATGCCTCTCTTTATCCCATATATATATATATATATATATATATCAACTTTCCGATATATATATATATATATATATATATATATATATATATATATATATATATATATATATGTAGAGAGAGAGAGAGAGAGAGAGAGGCTAGAATACACTCGAGTGTACGGATCGCACGAATACACTCAAGTGTGTTTGCATATCAAGACTATTTTTTGCAAAATGTAAACCGTTGATCTTCACCGTCATACTATAACTAGGCTACATACAAATTTTGAACCCATTTGGATGAGTGTAAGTCACTCATCCAAGGGCAACAAAATCAACGCGCGAAACTAATTTGAAATGCATAATTTTTACAGTCTTCATAACATGAGCTATACATATCCAAATGTGCTCAAATTTTGTGTATGAGTTGTTCACGAGATGTTTAAGAAGATCAACGGATTAGATTTTCAAAAAAAATATTGCATCATGGAAAACTACTTGAGTGTATTCCGCTCCGGATACACTCGAGTGTATTCTAGCCTGACTCTCTCTCTCTCTCTCTCTCTATATATATATATATATATATATATAGGCTAGTGTACACTCGAGTGTACCAGAGGCACCGTACACCTCAGTTATTTTTGAAGATGTAATAAATTTTTGAAAAATCTAAACCGTTGATCTTCTTAATTATCATAAGAACATACTATATAATAAATTTTAGCTCATTTGGACACTTATAGGTCATGCATCTAAAGGAGGCAAAAATCATGTATTTCAAATTAGTTTTGTGCGTCGATTTTATTGTCCTTGGATGAGTGACTTACACTCATCCAAATGAGTTCAAATTTTGTATGTGACATATTATTATTGTAACCATGAAGATCAATGGATTAGATTTTGAAAAAATATGGTCTAGATAGGCAAACACCATTGGGGTGTACGGCGTGATCTGTACACTCGAGTGTATTCTAGCCTGACTCTCTCTCTCTCTCTATATATATATATATATATATATATATATATATATATATATAATAGAGAGAGAGTCAAGCTAGAATACAATCGAGTGTTCAGATTGCATGGTAAACTCAAGTGGTGTTTATCCATCAAGACTAAAATTTGTAAAATCCAAACCGTTGACATCAGTTGTTATAACAAAAACAAGCTACATACAAAATTTGAGCTCATTTAGATGTGTGAGTCACTTATCCAAGCACAAAAAATCAATATACATAACTAATTTCAAGTGCATCATTTTTGTTGTCTTTAGATGTATGACCAATATTCGCTTTTGTTATCTTTAGATGTATGACCTATAATATGTTGCAGTTGTAAAATTATGTGTGCCGCTTTTGTTGTCCTTAGACAAGTATATAAATGAACTCCAAGTTTGTTATATAGGCTAAATTTGTCATAATGAGGAGATCAAAGGTTTCAATTTTCTAAAAGCATGTTCTGGATTCGAAAACACCACATGAGTGTATGGCGTAATCTATACACTTAAGAGCGTTGGGATTATCTCATATCATGTACCTCGGTAGTCTAATTATGTGCCTACGACACATTGTATGTCTCCCAATTTGATTCCATATCGGGCAATTAGTAGTTGTGGATATCACCAGTTCACCACTTCCTATATAAGAACGCTTATGTAATAATTAACAATCAAGCCATAAATCCTTACACACATAGAGAGAGAGGTTTTTCTTTCTTTCGAGGGGAATAGAGAGAGATACATGCATACATATATGTAAATATATGTATAGATGCATATATGTATATATACATCCCATACATGTGTGCATGTGTGTGTTTTAAATTTTTTATTTATTTACTTATATGTGTATATATATATTATTTATTTACTTATACGTATATATATGTGTGTTTGTGTGTATGTGTGGGTGTGTTTGTACATACAGACACATATATATACATATATATATATATATATATCTATACACAAAAACTGCAAACAGACACACACACATATAAGCATATATAAGCGGATATATATGTATTTAAATATGTACATATATACATATCTATATGTAGAGGTGAGCAAATCTCGATCTAGGCCATTGCAGCAAACTGGCCATATTGTTCAATTTGATGTCAGACCGGATCGATGACGATCTAATCCACAATCCAGATCTATCTGTCATTTTGGCCTAATCTGGTGCAAGCTCAGGAAAAAAAGAAGACTTTATTGTTGGTCAGTTTCTTTCAATGAAAAAACACACCAAGTATGTAGATGTTACCTTACATAAGTTTAGATAAATTATTCTTGTATACTAGGAAATCTTTAGATGCTTGGATTAATCGAATGTTTTACTTGTGATAGATTGCACATGGTACTCAATGTGCATCATGCTCACTAATAGCTACAAAATGAAATTTAGAAGTCTAAAAGATTTCACAGACTTAAAAGACGTACCCATAGTTTTAAAAAGCGATATGCATTATGCGTGCAGAGAGGTCACCTTATAGAGTATATGCGGTATGCGGGAGTATATGCGGAAGTATATGCGGTATTGATTTTTTTTAATAATTAGTTAGTATATATAAAGTAATCACACAATTACATATTTAATATATACATTACATATTTAGACCCTAAAATTTGAGATAGATTCAAATATGAAGTTTCAATGAAAAGTAAAGCACCATATAGAATGCATTCTAGAATCATTTAAAAATAAACTCCAACGAAGCATGCACAAAATGGTTTAACACAAGTACATAACCATCAATACTAACCAAATCATACAAAAAATGACTGCATGTCCTAGAGGTCCAAAATAACTAACATTAAATAAGCATGTGTCTCGCATACAAAATATACAACAAAATTGTACATCAAGAGAATGTTATCAATAAAAATATAATCTAGTTTGGGCCGAGATAACAAATGTCCATCTAAAAATCGCTGACTAATCGGCCTTATAAGCGACTAAGTATATGCGGGCCGCTTATGCGGCCCGTGCGGTCTTTTTTTGAAACATTGGCATATGGTGTGGAAGGAAACAGAAAGAGGCAGTCGGAATTGGATGTATCTGAACAGAAAATTAAACAAAAAAAAGCAACAATGCTTGGAAGAAAAAGAAATTGGAATGTAATACTAATACGATCGCGGGAAGTAGGAAGTGAGGAGTCGAGAAATTGGGACGTGCACCGTCCACAGTCACCAATAGATCGGCTCCCTATATATATAGGTCAACGGTTTAGGTTATTAAGTAACGATCTCATTATGCAAATCGGTTTGAATGTACGACGCCCCGATACACACAGTGTATCACAACCTATCTCTCTCTCTCTCTCATATAATATGTGTGTGTGTTTGGTTGGACTAGGGTTGAATTGAACATTAACCGTTTGACCTTAATTTTTTCTTTATGATTAATATGTAAATTGATTTTGAGGTTATTTAAATTACTTTTAGACTAGTTTTGCTACCGCTCCATGCCATTGATTTTGTTCATGTTTCAATGTAAGAAATCCCAAATAGGAGGACGATCCAAACTGAATGGCATTCCCTATAATAAGCGTAAGCGCTTCACATATTTGTGATTTAGGATCCATTCAAAAAGTTAAATGTTTGTGATTTATGCCATATTGACGTAGCAAATAGTTGATAAAAATTTGATCAACTATTCATGAAAAACCATGAAAAAGTCATTCATTAGTCATTACAATATATTTATTTAATACATATGTAATGCATACATTTGTTCATGTAATACATTAGTCAGAATCCTAGTAAATATATTCCCGGCCCCATAAAGGGGGCAAAGGGAAAGAATTACACAAAAATGTATAACTTACAACGAAGGAGGAAACTAAATAGTCTCACTTTTATTATAAGGGTTTACAAAAGATCCCAATTTCTAAGACTCAGACTTGAAATCTCCCCTATATTGTTTTTGTAAATCTTATAAAGATCTTATATAACATAAGTGTGTTTTCTTATGTATGTATATAACCATACACATACACACATTATACAAATATTAATGAGTTGCATAGATCTTGATCAAATAACACCAAATACTGTACGCAATGTTCTATTCAAATCCTTACAAATACCATTATGATAATACTTCATGAAGGTTATTCACTGAAGGAACTATATCTATTTGATATAAAATCCAAATCAGATACATCATGAAAAGGTTGGGAAATTCATGTTTACTTTAGGAACTTTAAGAAGTTAGGAAGTTCATCAAAATCACAAAGTTATAGAATGAAATTTGTGCAAAATTCAGGAGTAAGGCACATTTGGTTTTGTTTATGATGCAACCGTGATGTTTTTGAACAATCAAAGAATATAGTGAGTTAGTGACTATGGCGGAGTGAGAGGGAAGCGAGAAAGCAAAAGCATTGGCTAGTGAAGGGAGATGTAAGGCTTTACTTTTCCTGAGGCTCAATACTTTTAGCATGACTTGTTTGCAAATATAGATTAACTCTGTGCATTGGTCTTCTAATAAAATATGTATTTTCTAAAGCCCAAGCATCAATAAAATTGATTTTAGCTAGTTGTACTACTTTGATTTTTTTTTTCCCACACATTCTCCATCATCATCATCCTCTTTGCCATAGTCCTTACACAGAAGCACCTATTCCAACTAAAATTGATTCTTGTCTTTTTTATATGCACACATTTATGTCTGTATATATAGAGAAAGTCATGCTAGAATACACTCTTGTCAGAATCCTAGTAAATATATTCCCGGCCCCATAAAGGGGGCAAAGGGAAAGAATTACACAAAAATGTATAACTTACAACGAAGGAGGAAACTAAATAGTCTCACTTTTATTATAAGGGTTTACAAAAGATCCCAATTTCTAAGACTCAGACTTGAAATCTCCCCTATATTGTTTTTGTAAATCTTATAAAGATCTTATATAACATAAGTGTGTTTTCTTATGTATGTATATAACCATACACATACACACATTATACAAATATTAATGAGTTGCATAGATCTTGATCAAATAACACCAAATACTGTACGCAATGTTCTATTCAAATCCTTACAAATACCATTATGATAATACTTCATGAAGGTTATTCACTGAAGGAACTATATCTATTTGATATAAAATCCAAATCAGATACATCATGAAAAGGTTGGGAAATTCATGTTTACTTTAGGAACTTTAAGAAGTTAGGAAGTTCATCAAAATCACAAAGTTATAGAATGAAATTTGTGCAAAATTCAGGAGTAAGGCACATTTGGTTTTGTTTATGATGCAACCGTGATGTTTTTGAACAATCAAAGAATATAGTGAGTTAGTGACTATGGCGGAGTGAGAGGGAAGCGAGAAAGCAAAAGCATTGGCTAGTGAAGGGAGATGTAAGGCTTTACTTTTCCTGAGGCTCAATACTTTTAGCATGACTTGTTTGCAAATATAGATTAACTCTGTGCATTGGTCTTCTAATAAAATATGTATTTTCTAAAGCCCAAGCATCAATAAAATTGATTTTAGCTAGTTGTACTACTTTGATTTTTTTTTTCCCACACATTCTCCATCATCATCATCCTCTTTGCCATAGTCCTTACACAGAAGCACCTATTCCAACTAAAATTGATTCTTGTCTTTTTTATATGCACACATTTATGTCTGTATATATAGAGAAAGTCATGCTAGAATACACTCTTGTCAGAATCCTAGTAAATATTATTCCCGGCCCCATAAAGGGGGCAAAGGGAAAGAATTACACAAAAATGTATAACTTACAACGAAGGAGGAAACTAAATAGTCTCACTTTTATTATAAGGGTTTACAAAAGATCCCAATTTCTAAGACTCAGACTTGAAATCTCCCCTATATTGTTTTTGTAAATCTTATAAAGATCTTATATAACATAAGTGTGTTTTCTTATGTATGTATATAACCATACACATACACACATTATACAAATATTAATGAGTTGCATAGATCTTGATCAAATAACACCAAATACTGTACGCAATGTTCTATTCAAATCCTTACAAATACCATTATGATAATACTTCATGAAGGTTATTCACTGAAGGAACTATATCTATTTGATATAAAATCCAAATCAGATACATCATGAAAAGGTTGGGAAATTCATGTTTACTTTAGGAACTTTAAGAAGTTAGGAAGTTCATCAAAATCACAAAGTTATAGAATGAAATTTGTGCAAAATTCAGGAGTAAGGCACATTTGGTTTTGTTTATGATGCAACCGTGATGTTTTTGAACAATCAAAGAATATAGTGAGTTAGTGACTATGGCGGAGTGAGAGGGAAGCGAGAAAGCAAAAGCATTGGCTAGTGAAGGGAGATGTAAGGCTTTACTTTTCCTGAGGCTCAATACTTTTAGCATGACTTGTTTGCAAATATAGATTAACTCTGTGCATTGGTCTTCTAATAAAATATGTATTTTCTAAAGCCCAAGCATCAATAAAATTGATTTTAGCTAGTTGTACTACTTTGATTTTTTTTTCCCACACATTCTCCATCATCATCATCCTCTTTGCCATAGTCCTTACACAGAAGCACCTATTCCAACTAAAATTGATTCTTGTCTTTTTTATATGCACACATTTATGTCTGTATATATAGAGAAAGTCATGCTAGAATACACTCTTGAGTGTATACTTACACCTTACACGCAAGTGCTATTTACGCATCCATAGTCCAAATTGTCGGTCTTCATTATTATGGTAAATATAGTCAGTACACAATTTGAGCTCATTTGGATGCTTGTAAGGCATTCAACCATGTTAGAGGTTATATATTAGCCTATTTAGTTAATAGGTTAATTAGTGAGTTAAGTGGGCCTTTCGTGTCTCGACCCGTTTAGATTGCTTATGTCCTAAGTATCAGGGTTTCTCCTGTGATCCTATATATAGGACAGGGCTGTACCTCTTTTATTCATCTAATCTTAATAGAATCAGTTCAGAGCATGTTTGCTCCTGAGGGAACCCTAGCTGTCGCCCCTCTTCCCTCTCTTCCCCGACGCACTACAACAACCCTAGAGCCGCCACCTCTCTTCGAGAGAGCAACCGCAGGCTCTCCCCGCCTGCGGGCGGCTGTCACCATGGCTTAGGCTGGTTGCCCGCTAGGCAAATCCGGCTTACATGGCTCTTTCTTCCCTTTCATAGCTACTCTCTAGCCGCCATATCCGGCGGTAATATCCAACGCCACCATCACCTCCTCCATCTATCGCCGCCGCTGCAACCACCAACAATAGCTGCTGCCGTCGGCCAGCAGCCGCCGCCGGACCAAGGCAGCCGTAGCTATCCGCGCTACCACCAGCAAACAACAACGCTATTTTCAACATCTACGCCACCCATCCGCAAAGAGCAGCGCCATCGTCAGCCGCCATCTACAGCAACCCGCCGCCGTATGCAGCAGCAATAGCTGCTGCCCCCAGCCGTCGGCCTTCAAAAACTATCACCACCGCGGGCAACAACAACTGCTGATGCTGTCGTCGGCCTAGCGGCAGCCACCCGCCGCTGCTGTAGCCACAGCCAGCCAGTCTAGGCGCCGCTGGTCCTCTTCCGCCGGCTGTCTCCAACAGCCGCCATCTGTCGCAGTGGCAATACTAGTTGTTGCACAACAGCCGCCTATCAGCAGACATCCCCGCCAAAACCATCACAGTCATTATCGCTGCCGCTGTGTCTGTCTGCTGCAGAGTTGCTGCCTCTTCATCCATCAACCATATCCTCAACTGATGATCACACTATTCAACCGGCGTCTCATCATCCTGGCCCCTAGGTCAATTGTTGCTGTCTACTGCGAGCGGATACCCATCACTCTCCACCGCTACCAAACAACCATGTTTACTGCCCCAAATGCATTATCCGTGTCTCTATTCAGATCCTTAATCGGTCCTATCTTTTGCTAATCGAATCCCATTTTGACCCTAATCGGATTTTTCTCGGGTCGGGATTAGATCCATTTAATTTTTCTACCCGGATCTTACATTGACCCATTTAACACATTCTCTCCGGTTATCGGTTTCATTCTCCACATATTAACACACCTCCATATCACAAATTCCTCTCAAATCCATCAATTCCTTTCCCACCCATCCATATCATGTGTGTATCCCTTTCCACAGTGCGGGGGGGGGGTCATATATCCACTTCTCCACACCAAACACTCACTCTCGTAGTATTTGGTGTGCGGGGGGGATAGAGAGGAGAGGAAGAGATGAGAAGAGAGAGCGAGCATGAGAGAGTATGAGAGAGAATGTATGAGAGAGAGTATGAGATGAGATGATGATATATGTATTCATGTTATATATGTTCCAGGCTATTATCTTCATGGAGCTTCACGTTCTTCACCTCCAACCAGCTTCATTCAGCGTCGACACCGTATCCGCGCTATGTACGTCAAGTGTTGATGGTGCACTTCTTCAGCTGCATTTACATGAGATAGATGGGTGCTTCTTTAGACTTCTCAGAAGCTCAACAATTTCAAGCCTGCCAAGTCTACATCTGCAAGGTTGATAGTTCATCCAAAGATATCTTCACCGAGCTGCTTCATCACGTCTTCTCCGAGCCGCATCTGCTGTGTTAACATCGCCTTCTGCTGATCTTCTTGAGACTTTCCTTGATGGATGATATCTCCTTTCCTGTCAAGCCCCCAAGGCTCACGCGACAGAGTTATGGTACCTGTATCGTATCACCAACATATCGTCCGTTCGTGTTCGTGCCACGTTATGCACGTCTTTCCAGGCAATTTGAAGATTCCGCTCCTGCTACATCAACACTGGATATCCGCGTTCGTGTCGCGTTAAATACATATTCCAGTGAAGATAGCGTAGTCGTGGTATTGATGATCGTCTGCTCCAAGTGGCGAATTACTGCTGCAGTATTCAGGTTCCATTTCAGATGTTCCTCATTCCAGATGCACTCCAAAAGACCTTCATCAAAGCTCGAGGGTCTCCAACCTGCAAAATACAATATCAAAGAAGAGAGGTGTCGTCATCATATGAGTTAAGGGGAGAATTGATTAAGGGAGAATATCAATTTTTTGTATGGGAGTGATATTTATCTTCTATCTTCTTTTATCATTTCTATCTTTTCTTTTATCGAGTCATGTAATTCCATACTTGAGTGTATTCTGCTCCGAATACACTCGAGTGTATTCTAGCCTGACTCTCTCTCTCTCTCTCTCTCTCTATATATATATATATATATATATTTGTGGGTCCGACTGTATGAAAAAACACACACACACACACACTATATATATATATATATATATATATATATATATATATAGTCAGGCTAGTGTACACTCGAGTGTACCGGAGGCACTGTACACCTCAGTCATTTTTAAAGATAGAGTAACTTTTTAAAAAATCTAAACCGTTGATCTTCTTAATTATCTTAAGAACCTACTATATAATAAATTTTAGCTCATTTGGATACTTATAGGTCGTGCATCTAAAGGAGGTAGAAATCATGCATTTCAAATTAGTTTTGTGCGTCGATTTTGTTGTCCTTAGATGAGTGACTTATACTCATCCAAATGAGCTCAAATTTTATATGTGACCTATTATTATTGTAACCATGAAGATCAATGGATTAGATTTTGGAAAAACATAGTCTAAATAGGCAAACACCATTGGGGTGTACGGCATGATCTGTACACTCGAGTGTATTCTAGCCTGACTCTCTCTCTCTCTATATATATATATATATATAGAGAGAGAGAGAGAGAGACTATATATATATATAGAGAGAGAGAGAGGGGGGGATACACTTGACTGCACTAATGACACTATTACACTCAAGTCATTCCGTATCATCAATTATTATTTTAAATTGTGATCTTCAAAATTATCATATAAATATCCTAAATAAAAAGGTTGATGTAATGCCCAAGCTCACATGCTTTAGTAGAGTACGCACAACTCGAGTTCAAATTCTTGACTTGTTACCCGTTCTAGTACTACTCTGAGCGGAGCATGCTTAGCTATAGAGTACCTATTGATGGGCTACTTGAAAGGGGGTGCACCTTGTTGATATGAGTAGTCTAATAATTTTTTTTAAGATCATTTTAACCGATGCCTAAAATCGGGGATGTTACAATCTCCCTACTCAGACTCTTGATGTCCTTGTAAAGGCTTATCTGTATGGCCTCCTAATCTCGTCCCCATTTTAATGCATAGTTCATTCACGACTTCAAGCGCAAGGTTGGCTCCATCTCGCCTTAGCAGATAGCTCTTTCCTCAAGCCTAACCTACACAACTCAAGTTTGAGACAGGCGAAAAATGTCCATGTGAGTCCCACCTACTAGTTTTAATACTATACGTAATGCTTGGACCTACAACCCAAGGCTCTAGTAGAGTTTCAAGAATGATGTCTAGCCCCTCTTACCAACACTAGTCTCGGTTGCGCGCTTTGTTCTCACTTACTCACAACCCATTTTCAACTTTGTGACTACCTATCCTCGTATTACTCTGATCCAGCTGAGCACAATTAACTATGTAGTACTTATTGGGGTGCTATCTGAAAAGAAGGTGCACATTGTTGTTATGGGTAGTCTAATCATTTATTTTAAGATCATGTTATCTGAGGCCTCAAATCTTGTGATATTATGATTGAGCTCATTTGGACACATGTCAGGTCTCTATAAGCCACTAAATGTACTTGTAAAGTTTATGTGTCGATTTTGTTATACTTAAATGAGTGCCTTACAAGCATCCAAATCATCATCATCTAAGCCTCCATTCCAACCATGTTGGGATCGACTACATGGATCCTTCTTTTCCAATCAGCTCTGTTATGGGTTATACTCCAATCAAGATGTAAACATTCAAAGTCTCTCTTTATAAGCTCTTCCCAAGGTAATTTATTAGCATCAAAATCAGCTCAAAATATTGTGTAGTAACTATATCACAATAATGAAGATCAGTGGTTTGGATTTTTCAAACAAAGAAAATGGTCTTTGCATGTAACACCGCTGAGTGTACAATAAGATCTATACACTTGAGAGTATATTCTAGCATGACTCTCTCTCTACACACACATATTTATATCATTATCTGTGTCTCCATCCCAACCCACGTGCGTCCGCACGCACACACAGTTTAGGATACACACTCAATTTTATCGATGACATTATACACTAAGTATAGTTTTCAAAAACCTGAACCATCAATATTCTTATGAATTTTATGGATATTCTACATTTTGAATTCGAGTTCATTTGGATGCATGTAGCCATTCATTCAGAAACTACAAAAGTGACCATCATATTTCTCTCATTGTGTCTTTAGCTTTTAGATGTTCGACCTATTGATATTCAACTAAGCTCAAATTTGGTACTCACACTATTCATATGATAAAACTAGAAGATCAATAGTAAATATGCATTCTTTCTTAACTAAAAAGTTGTTGTGTACTTGTGTGCAAGAAATAAGGAATGAAAGCGAATGTTGGGCAGTGTAAAAACAAGTTGTCAACAGAATGAATGTGGCAGAAATATGAATGTTAAGATGGATGTATAGTAAGACAAGAAAATTTTGGTTGAATATTACAATATAAGGAGTAAAGTGGGTATGGCTAGCATTGAGAATAAGCTATGCAGGCGGCGCCACCTTTGATGGTAAGGACATGTACAAAGCAGACTGACAAATGCACCAATAGGATAATGCTATAGAGTCAGAGCATAGTTGAAAGAGGAATATGCATGCTTAAATTAACTTGATCAGGAGCGATTTAAATTCTCCACACCTAGATGAGAATATGACCTGTAGCTGAGCTGAATAGAAAGAAGAATCCATGTATCTGAACCCGACCTGGTTGCGAATCAGGCTGAGGTGATGATGATAATGAGGTTTTCATGTGTATAGGGAAAGCCACAAATACTATACCTATAAAATTCACTATTACAAGTGTCATGCCTATGTATTCGTATTTTGTGATAAATAACTATCTACATATCATTTAATGATACCACTAATGAATTAAATTATGTGTAAAAACTTATTGAGAAATATTACAGCAAGCATTTCAATGTTGATGCACTAGATTAAATATAGCAAAATGACAATATGAACTGTCAGCAATCTCCTGTTGTATTAACAACAAGAAGCCAAGGATCTGTGAAGCAAAACGAATAAGAAGATATAAGAGGTGGCTTAAGGAAAGTAAACTCCAATAAAAATTAGTTATGTTAATTATATAAAACTTGGATGACAACAAAGCCACTAGAATTTGTTTGTTGTCAGGCCTTTTTTCTCACGAGACACACACGCCTTGGATTGTTTTAAGAAAGAACATGTAAAATATAAAAGATGGAAATTACTAATACAGTGCATTTGAAGGAAATGTTTAGGCATGATCTCTAAATTTTAATTGCAAAGGTCATGATAGCATAAAGTCTACGATATGTAACCATATGAACAGTCAAGCTGCTGGCCTCACTCTTGAGTTATTTCATGCCTCAAAATCACAAGTCACCAATCAAATACAATATATTTGACTGAGATGTACAAGCATAATGTGCAAAGTATCTCTGCGAAAGACATAAATAGCATATAACATCTATAATATGAACATTCAAGATGCCAGCATCACTTGTGCTTCGTTGCCTCATGCCTCAAAACTCACTAAGCAGGAGTTTAGAAACGAGGCGTCTGATATTGACAAATTTTTTATTTCATATGGCTACTGAGATTCAGGTTGAGCCAATCAATCATGTTTTTCATATGAATGAAATCCACAAGCATTGCCATGTAGTTTTAACATTCTTCAAGTTGGTATTTTACCGAGATAATCTGAATTCTGTTGGTTGGTTTCAAGTTTGATGGACTGCTTTCATGAAGTTTGTCTTATGAGTACAACAATACAAGTTGGTTATTGAACCCATTCATTTCTGTTGTGAATGAAGTCTTAAATTACTTATTAACCATGATTTATATATGTACAGTAGAATCTGAATCAAACAGTGAGGCGTCAGATGGGGGCTCTGACATAGATGCATCCTGGATATCATGGTTTTGCAACTTACGAGGGAATGAATTCTTTTGTGAAGTGGATGAGGACTATATCCAAGATGAATTTAATCTTTGTGGCTTAAGCAGTCAAGTTCCATATTATGATTACGCTCTTGATCTGATTCTGGATGCCGAATCGTCTCATGGTAAGCCTCTGTGCTATGAGGACTGTCAAGTGTCGAGCTCGATAAATTTTACTCAGGTGTTATCACAGCACGGTGCGAAGTTATCATTCGATGTTCAATACGTGCAAACAGCATAATCACCTATGCTAAATGACGCAGGTGATATGTTTACTGAGGAGCAAAATGAGCTCGTTGAGTCTGCAGCAGAGATGTTATACGGGCTTATTCATGCACGCTATGTGCTAACTAGCAAAGGGATGGCTGCCATGGTCAGAAGAATGCTATGTGCTAGCTTTGAGTTTCCTAAGCTATTTGGTGTCACTCTTTTTATTCTAACTTAGATGGCATGCTTTTTATCATGTGCAGCTGGAAAAGTACAAGAAGTATGAATTTGGGAGATGCCCCAGAGTTTACTGTGGCGGGCATCCCTGTCTGCCGGTTGGCCTATCAGATATACCCAGATCTAGCTCAGTTAAAGTCTATTGTCCAAGATGTGAAGATGTCTACTACCCAAGATCAAAGCACCAAGGCAGTATCCTCTTTATTTTGGCAAATTGTTGTGATTTATTGATTCATTGAATTATTTTCCCTTGTTTGTTAGTTGCTTTTATGTTATGCACTTGACTCCCCAACAAAGGTATCGATGGAGCTTATTTTGGTACCACGTTTCCTCATCTGTTCCTGATGACTTATCCTCATTTGAAGCCACAAAAGCCGTCTCAGACCTATGTCCCACGGGTTTTCGGTTTCAAGATCCACAAGGAATGACCAGGCTGGGCTTGTAGTGGCCATTGGAATGTTCCTTTTGTTTTGTGGTCTGGAGGAGTCATGGACGAGCACACGAAACCACTAAGGGTGTCGGGAGTGCCAAAATACTGCCAAGAGCTTTGTTCCAAGGGAGGCGGGATTGTGATTTTCCTTTATCAATTCATTCTTTACTTGGAAGCCATTGGCAAAGAATTGTCTTGGCTGGATTCCACCTCAGGCTCTCGTGTGAGATTTCTGAGCTGGAAATTGGGATTAATCTGTTATTATTCTTTCTTACGTTTGGAAGAGATGCATTTTAGCTGTAAAATGTTGTGGCGCTAACTGGTTTGGTGTGATGCTTGTATCTTTGGGGTTTACCAATTCTCTTCTGGAAGGGGTAAAGGAATGACCATAACCCTCTCCCCATATTATCAAATTGTACACTTAGTTGCTGTGTTTTCCAAGCTCATGATACTAATTCAACTGTCAGATTCTTTCTGGGATCTCGCGACTATACACTTTCTCTTCGCTTCATTGTGTTATTTCCTTACGTCGACCGTTTTCCTTGCTTTAGTTGGCCATCCTGTACGTTCTTTGCTGGATGATTTGCTAATCGCAGGGTAAAAAACCTCTTCGCTGGCCACTATGTTCGGCAAGTCCAGCTCTACAGTACAATTATATGATGAGTACTGGATAAGATTCTTGTTGACGTTTTTTTTTACTTATAAAAGATTCTTAGGGGCCGTTTGGCCGCCGTTTTCCCAAGTACAGGTATTCATATGTAAATCAGTGATATATTGATGAGAGAAAATAACGTTATGCATTCTATCTGGTAATTGCGTTAATAGTTTAGCGGGATTTGAAGTAACCCCATGTGCGGCAGTACTCATCACTACCGCACAAAGTCCGGTGTGAGACACTCGGCATGCTAACCTGCTGCACCGGGATGTGTATTTCTCCACGCTGAAACTGCCATGGTCAAGAATTTATATAGTATTTATGTATACGAATACCGGAATTCAGAATGTCGGGGCCGAACGGCCCCTAAGTATGGACGTGGTTGACGTTTCACGTCCCACAGTATTACCCGTTCGCAGCATATTACCACCATCTGTTGTCCATGTTGCAATCCTGCGCTTCTTTACTGGGCAGCTCTCCAGCGAATATAGAAGTGGGTGGGAACAACTCCTTCCAGTCTTGCTTATCCTGTGTTGATAGCTCCGGGAAAAGAAGGGAGGCGAGCGCAGGTGATACTAAAGACATCGTGTTTTTGCTAGTCTGTCACAAGTCATAACTGCATTTGTCAAGAATAGTTCTTTGGTATACTCCGTAGTATTGGTACACGGGAAAAATGGAGAGTTGCAAGGAATAAATACAGTTCACCTTGCATGGGAGAAGATGTTACATAATTAAGTTTCCAAAAAATGGTGGCGTGATGCTGAAGGGAAGATTTTGTTGTTTTGAATTGCTTCCATTTTTCACTCCCCGTTTCCGATATCCATTTTGTCCATCATTTTCTTCCCTCTTCTCTTGTTCCCCACTCTTTCTCCTACCCTAAAGAAAGATAAATACTGATCATTTATTCATAAGTCATCTCCAACTTCCGGTTAATCATGAGCAGTGGTGGAACCATGACCTAGTAGTTGGGGGGGGGGTTAAAAAGTTTAAATGCTCAATGTAAGATTTGAACCCATGACCATTGGTACAACAAATTACATATCAGCCACTACAACAACTTTTATTTGTGTATTGTTGTGTTAAAATACACATATTAATTGCATTTACTGTAAAACAAATGTGTAATGTTTTAACCAAGATTCGAACCCGTGACTTCCAATACAAAAATACAACTACAAACCACTACACCAATTTTGAAATAATTTCTAGTATGTGTTACACATTATATATTATAAATATAATTGATAATTATGTATACATATATGAATATATGTTTTTTTTTGGGGGCAGGGGGTGGGTGGGTATGGCCCCTACTTGGTTCCACTCTTGATCATGAGGAATTATCAACCACATGGGTAGTCTTATATGTAGTTGACATCTTTTTTGATACATTGTCAAATTTATATTGACTAAAACTGACAACGTCAATCGTCAAATAAGGAAGGGTTGTTACATAAAATTAAATGATGAAAGGCAATACCATCTATTGCCATGTGAGAAAAGAGCATGGAGGGTTACTCTAACCAAAAGGAATAGAAAATTAAAGGATCTTAAGAGAAAATCCAACAATAAAAGTACACAAAACGATGATATATAACCCCCGAGAAGAGCCCATATTGTATGTGTGTGGGTTAGGACCCCCCATATTACAATCCATAAAAAGACAACAATAAAAAAGAGGCCAAGTAGACTATACACTTGAAGCTGTGCTATTGTCGAATACCCCCCCCCCCCCAAAAAAAAAAAGAGTTGAAAAAGAAGATGGCAAGACAAACACCTTTGACAATGTAAACCACTGCTCCCTCCCTCATTTTGAAACCACGAGGTGGGAGGAGAGGGAGACTTTTCTCTTGTGAACTGACATGGCATCACACGTTATGTAATGTGGACAACCATAAAAGGATCATAAAGTAAATTTAGAGATGATTATATAGTATTGCAATTGACATTCTTGTAAATATTGTAGTTATCCCCACACCAAATGTTTTTGAGAAAGCATGAAGCAAGAGTGGGTCAATGTCTCTACCATTGAGAGGTAGTCATTTTTTTTATCAACTAAGAAGTGCATAACTACATGTGTGGGCCCCAAGGAAGGCCATCTGAATGGTAGAAGTGGTTTATTATCGAGCAAGTAAATTGGCAGGTGAAGGTGTCTAAAACACCATCTTCAAGTTTGTGTAGAAGAGGCAAATGAAAGAACCATGGAAGTCTCACTTGTGCCAATTAAGACCTAAAAAAAGCTTATTGCTAGGAATGGGACAATTACTAATAATATCTCTTGTGGGATAATCCCTTTAAAGAGAGCTCCATAGAGGAGAAGCGTATCATGTACAATAGTAAAATTTGTAAGCATTAGAAACATTTAAATCCTTACTCCAACACTATTTGATTAAATGATCTTCTCTAGGGAAAGAGAGCATCTACATGATGTTGTGAGTCATTTTGTGCGTGTATCCTACGAGGTTGAGTATGCATTTGAGTTGGTTTGACACACCTTCAAGTGAGTTGATTTTAGGATATTATTTCTCCTAAGTACTTCTAGACTATAAAAAATGTTACATTGAATGGGTAAACATAACGAAATGGCTAAGATAGAGGTGGATATGACTAAGAGGCTAGGCAATAGAGGGCCGCCTTGCCTAAGACCATTTATGCTCTAAATAAAATCAAAAGAGTTTCCATTAGTGAGAACAAAGAAATAATATGAACTATTGCAACAATACATTTGAAAGATTTAAGGGTGAGGATTTTTTTTAATCTTTTGAGGAAATTGATAAGGATATCCCAGTTAAGATTGTCGAAAGCCTACTCAAACTCCATTTTTTGGTGAGGAGAGGCCATTTTATTTGCTGGAAGAATCAGATAGTCTTGTTGGCCATAATATGAACATCTTATTGAGATGCAAATGAGAGTTATTGCAATAATATTGTATGAACACTTAATTAGGCTGATATGCACATCGAGCTTACCCCAACATGATTTAATAAGTTGTACATGATTATGAATGGTGAAGCTAGTGGATACAAGACATCACTGTTCAACAGGGCGAGCGACAAACCAACGATTGTTCCTCCCTAGTGTCTGTGGATTCCTACAAATTTTTTATACTAAAACAACGAGAAAAGAGACAAAAAATAGCCACAGTTTCCCATCAGAGATGTTAGGAGATACACACAACACTAGTAATTTTATAGAGCTTTCTAGGGCCAATCAAATTGTACTAATCCAAAGTACGCTGACCTTAGTTGCTGCCTCACTTGGCTCAAGCACCCGTGTTGCTGCTTTGCTAATTGACAAGGATAAAAACAACAAGAGACAGTGGGGGAGGTTCAATCATCGAACATCACAATGCTACAATTGAAGAAGGACAAAGATAAGGGAAAATGATGGAGTCCACAGAGAACTCATTGGTCATAGGTACTCCTTACACTAACATAGAATCATATTATTCAAATTATTTTAATATGGCATATGACTCGTTATTGTTATATGCTGCGCATCCCACTGTAGCACAAAATGGGTCAAAGTACCATAAAGAACACCTTTGTAAACATGTTTTTGTACATGATGTAAAAAATATAGCGAACCGTTGCTTTGGATATAAAAATCCAAAAAAATTCAGGTTTTTAGGTTGGTACCCGTTTGCTACGGACTATACTTTTTGAAAGAAAAGAGTCAAATATATTGTTCTTTTACCCAAGACGTCGAAGGCGGGGGGCTTACAAAATTATTGTTTAGTTAGGTAAAGCGGTATGATTGCTAGGCAACTATTAGTCATAGTTGGACAGCTTTCAATCACATATAATCATTGTTATCAAATACAAGATCGCCTATCTGTTTCATATTTACATTACTTTTAGTGTTAAACAACATCTACCATGGTCATCTTGTCACTGGATAAATTTCTTACGGTGATCCATCTCATCATACAAAAGCCTTAACAACGATTGCCAAATATTTCATATATTTTCTTAGGAACATAAGTGGGTTAGGGGAAAAAGATTATTTTTGCTGCCAAGCCGCTTGACACAAACAAAATATGAACATGTTCATCATTCTAGCTTTAGTGGCTGATATAAAGGACGCATCAAGACTTAACTTAAAATTGGCAGAGTTTTTTGGAAGCCTTCAAGCCAAATAGTAATCATGACAAATATGCTTATATTTATTTTGATGGGATACAAAGACTCACGCCATCCAGCAACACCAATTTTGGACATGCCTAGCATGCGGTTTCATAAGGTAGTACATGCCATTCTATATATATACCTATTGAATTGGGTCAAAATATGAGGGCACTCATGGGCCGACCTTTTAAGTTGAATTTGAGATTAAATTTTCCAGCCGCTAAAAAGCATTCAAAGATACCTACACTTAAGCTAGCGGATTTCAGGGGTAACCCACATGCACCCACAACTACCCAATTAACCTAATCAATTATATATATATATATATATATATATATATATATCATAATGATTTGTAACTACATTACTGATGTAGTGCATCATAATAGTAAAAGAAGATCCCAAGACATTGCGGCCTAGCCATTCGATTCCAAGAAGTCAACCCACAACTAATGACAATCATTATTCTTAGTTGGCAACAGTCGGTGGTGGGCCACTCTCGTCCTAGATTCTATTACAAGGTTTAGATTATATTTTAATTGATTGTATTTTTCTTCTTCTTGATTTTCATTCTAACTAGCTTGAGAATTTCCATAATGATGAGGAATCATCATGTATGTTTCTTATGGGGTTGCATGAGCTTGCAACATAGGCCCACACCTACTCGACCACTCTCACTTACTCTAGCCCTATACGAAAGCTTTCTTTCTCCTCATTCCATATTCATGTGACTTTTTCAGATGATAATTCACTTCAATATGTTGTCTGTGATATAAAAATGTTGATGTCTCATTACATTCATGTGTCTTAACAAAGCTCTTTCCTTCATAAGCGTACTCATTATTTTTTCTGAAGGGGTATGAGGACATACAAATCAAAACCTTTGAGGTTACTAGGAGCCCGCGAGATCTTTTTCTAGGCACGTCAACAACTAGACCTAAAGTGTTGGAAAGAAGCCCCTCCTATACACCCTTCATGGGACAACTACCATTGCTTACCTTATCGACTGCACAATTACCATAGTAGGCCAGGCAGGTTTTGTTTTGGGACAATCAATAAAATGGAGACTTGATCAAGGTTCTTGAATGGATCATGACTGTGACTTATATTGGCTGGCTATCAGTAGCCTTCCAACACACTTACGGGACATTGAGATGTTCAAAGTCATCTGAATTACTTTGGGTGCATGTATCCATTTTATACACCCCAAAATCACTACATCAAAGTTTTTTGTTACACACTTTGAAAATACCTAGTAAAGTTAGAGTGTTTTGGAAAAAAAAAATTGTAGCATTCTCATAATTTTTAAAGAACTCCGCAATGTGAAAACACCCTTTTCTGACCTAAGTAAGCACCATTTATTGTGACTGTCTCCCCAAGAACAACACCAATAGTTTAACACTTGCACAAGTCTTCACAAGAAGGATAGTTGATCTACTCTATCGGGTGAGAGAGATCCACAAAAAAGTTCATGTCTTGGTGAGTAAGGATTCAATCACAATATGGCTAGAGAGCATGCTCATTAGATTAGTCAAAACAAAAACGTTGATAATTTTATCTCACAATTGTAAAGGTCACTTGATACCCCCCAAATATGAAAAATATACATACAAACTCATATCCAAACTCCACTACATGTGCTGAGGCCGTTTTAAAAGATGCTACCTTAAATTGAGCCATTGGAAACGGGCCCCTTGGGTTTTGCAGCAAAGGATGCAAAAATTACATGCATGATTGAGCACAAGACGACGTTCAAATGGGAAAATTTTCAGATGAGGATGATAGTCTTGATAATACGAGCAAAAATAAATGAGATATGGAAGACGACTTCCCAAGTATCCTCATTGCAACCCAATCTAGTCATGCTTCTGATATATATCAATATCTATTTTGGATCTAATTGAAAATCACACCTCCTAGCCTAATTGTAGTGAATTCATAAAGTTCACAAAAAATATTGCCTATCTTTTTATGATCACCATAATTCAAAATCTCTAAAAAATCTTTTTGATCATATGAAAGAGATCAGGAAAAGCCTCACTCCTTGGAACAAAAGAATATTTAGAGACATAGATAGAAAGATTGACAGACAACCCCCAACTCATGGTGATGGATACTAGCACAAATTCTAACGACCTTGTCATTGCTAATTTAAAAGCAGTACACACTGTCTATTATTAGGCCAAAGAATATATGGAAACAATGATCTAAAGATATATGGATCAAAGATGGAGACCTAAACACAAAATGATTCCATAGAATTGGCACAAGATACACACTTGCATGCACTCCCTCACTATTGGATAACATAAACTCAAAAAGAGATGGCATCATAAATCATGTTGTCCAACATTTCAATGAGATTTCAAACCACAAGATATTCTTTCTAAGACATTTCATTTTTTAGTAAGAATATCCATGTAAAATGACTATTTAATAACATGATGTGATCACTATGCTCTTCACTTTGACAAAAATCAAGAAGGTTATTTTTAACCTTGGCACAAACAAGTATTTAGGTCCAGGAAGTTTCAATCTGTGTTTCTTTTAATATAGTTGGGACAAAATGAAATATCTTCTTTGCAATAATTTTGGCCACATACTCTCCGATTAATTTGTTGCACAATATGTTTATACCTTGAATCAGGTACACATTTCCTTGGTTATGAAAATTGACATCAACAATTAATCAGTTATGACCCATAAATTTATTAAACAGTACATACATGGTCATCTCCAAAATTTGTATTTTGAGGATGAACACACAAATGAAATATATTATGAGTGTAGAACAAATAACCTTTTTGAAATGTCATAGGATACAAGATGTATACATCATGGAAAATGAGGTGATGCACACATGCAAATATAGAAAACCCCCAATCCTAACTCTTTAATTTGACTTTGAGAAGGATTTTGATAATAAAAACTAGAATTTTCTCATTCTTTGCACGGAAGATAACAATTTCCATCTAATAGAATGATTGGATACAATGATATCAGTAATAGTCTCTTCTCAATGTTGATTAATGTATGTCGTTAGGATATTTGGTCTTACACAAGGGAACCCTCTAGCCCCTTATTTATTTATGATAGTCTCATATTTTCTAGCCTTTATGGTTACATTTGTGGTTACAAACAACATTTTGGACAATATTGATGACCTACAAATTATACACATTATCTAATATGTTGATGAAAATATTATCTTTTTCAAACCAAATAAATTCAAATGATCCATATATTATTGTATTCTAAGGATCTTGGGTTATTTCAACATCTATCTGGATTAAAAATTGACTTCCATATATCTAATCTAGTTGTCATCCACATTGACAACATAATGTTGGATGGAACTTATAGTATGATACAATGTGTACCTAAGACATTTCCATCAAATAGCTACTTGGCTCTACCATTAGACATTTCCATTAAGAATTATACTTACCTCATGTACGCGCGGGGGTGGGGGGGGCACACATGTTTCACGTATAAGTGAAACCACCCCTGCCAACTGTGGTCTCTGTCCCCTCCTTCCTCTCCCCCACTCATTCTCTCTCCTTAAACAACCATTTTATTTTTTTATATTTATTTTTGTTTTACTAATAACTTTTGATCTATAATGAGTATTTTCACAGAATAAAAAACATTAGAATCCTTAAAAAATATACTTTCCAAAAAGACTAAAAATAATAAAAATCGATAGAGTTTGACATTAGCATGCCCACTATCAATCCAATCCACCCAGTTTGGATTTGAATGCACCCGATTCGGCCTTGAGCCTAATTCAAATTTGAATGCACCCAATTTAGACTTAAATGCACCCAATTTGGACATTATTGTACATAGATAGTGTTGTAATGCTCTTACTTGTGAGTGCATCATCATCATCATCATCATCATCATCATCATCATCATCATCATCATCATCATCATCATCATCATCATCATCATCATCATCATCATCATCATCATCATCATCATCATCATCATCATCATCATCATCATCATCATCATCATCATCATCATCATCATCATCATCATCATCATCATCATCATCATCATCATCATCATCATCATCATCATCATCATCATCATCATCATCATCATCATCATCATCTTTTTCTTCTTCTTCTTCGTTGCACCCATGTGATCAGTTTGGATTTGAATGCACCCATTCCGGACTTGATTACGCTCAGTTCGGATTCGATTATGCCCAACTTGGACTTTATTGCGCCCTATTTGGACTTGAATGCCCTTTCAGACTTGATTGCGCCCAGTTTGGACTTGAATGCGCCCAGTTTGGACTTGAATGCACCCATTTTGGACATGATTGCGCCATGCTTGGACTTGAATGCCCAGTTCAGACTTGATTGTGCCCATTTTAGACTTGAATGAGCCCAATTTCGACTTGAATGCACCCAATTTGGCATTGATTGCACCCAGTTAATGTTGTGTGGATACACCTAGTATTCAGACTTGATTGCGCTCAGTTTGAACTTCAATGCGCCTAGTCTCAACTTGAATGTGCTTAATTTGGACGTGATTGTACCCAATTTGTGTTGTATCAATACACCTATTTTTTGCAAAACATCATATTTTGCATGTATTGCACCCAATTTGTAACATGCAAATAAATTTTACATATCATATTATTTTTCTCAAAATAGATCAAATTAGTCTAGTTGGATTATATATTTTGTAACCGAATGAGTTTATTTTGTCAAAAAATACACTACGGATTTAAAGTTATACACGATATAAATTTCTCTCTCCAGAGACCTATCAAATCAGTCCACTTTCTTTACCTACCTCATGCCACCTCACCCCCCAAAAAACCACCCGCTCCCATCCAAAACCACCCTATCATGGGCCTAGGTTGCCAAAACCAGTCGTAGGAGGCGCGTGAAACACGCTTCACCCCCTGCAACGATTGCAAAACACATTTTCGTTCCATTAAATAATTACTCGATTCTACCATTATCACCGATGTGATTGTCATCCCATGTAATACAACCTATTTTTGACAAGATGACTATAGACTTTCTAGTTGGAAAATGAAGATTCTATGTCAGCCATGACGAGTTACCCATATGATATTAGTCTCATAGGTATAGTTGCATACCCCTATGGATGTTGGCGCGCTTCCCACCAAGGCTACACACTGGACAACTAGAGGTGGCTAGATGCAACCCTAAGGGAGGACACACATGTGGATCTTTCAAAATTTATATTAACCCTAACACAGACGATCACAATACCAAATAGGTCACCCACAAGCGCATAAGGTACTATTATAGCATAGGTGAAGGGCAAGCATAGGGGTCGATCCTCAGGGAGAAAAGGGGGCACTAGCGCTAGGTCAGTTTGGCTGGGTTCCTACTACAGAGACTAGGATTAAGGGTTTAAAGATTGTTTTGATTGATTACACTAATTTGAACAAGAAAGCAATTAAAGGTAACAATGAAATCTAAGTTAACCCTAGACTAGATTAAGGCTAAATAAGCAAGAAAGGATTAAACTAGGTATGAAAAGGCAAATTACACTAAGGTATGAAAGAAGAGCAAAAGAGAAATTAAAGAACTAAACTAGCAAGAACAAGGCAAAAATAGGGCAAGAACCTAACTAAGCAAGAAAAGAGCTAACTAAGCTAACACTAGCTAAGCAGGATGATAACTAAGGTTTTAAAGCAATTAAGGAAGGCATGGGATGTTAGAGTCTAATGAATTAACCTAAGCTACTAACTGGTCATGGATATGCTAGGTTGTGTATAGGGGAACTAGTCCCTAACACCCCCTACTACCCTTGTGAGGCTCAATTGGGTCAGGGATTAGGTTCAATTAAATTAGAGTCTAATCAAGTCTAGGTTTCTAGATTAGACATTCTTAGGACAAATAGGGGCCGAGGGTAGTAATGGAGAGGTGAAGTTAGGGTTTTGGACCCCAATTCCCCCACATTCTAGCCTTGAGAAGGCTCCATGCTAATTGCACTAGAATCATCTAATCTAGATACTTAGATCTCTCACTTAGGCTTAGGGATATTGATTAGGATGTAGGAATATGGGAGGCAACCTAGGGATCCAAGAATTGGACCTAGGGAAAATCCCAAAATTCACATATGTAAGCAATTTCCCTAAATTCTTAGGTGATTTCACACACAAACCAACAAGCAATCCATGGAGAATGAGATAGAAATAGAACATAATCATTAACAAATAGAATTATAAAGTTTACATATCATTTCCCCCCAACATGGTATCAAAGTAACATTTTACACCCCAAACAACCCACCCAAGGGGGCCTAGTTACTCATAAAAATGGAAAATACAACAAGAAAGGAGAAAGAATGAGTAGAGGAGTTAAAAGCCATGATGATATCGGTGAAGACTCCTCCTTCTCCACCTCCTAGCAGTTTTAGCTCGATCTCCCTCCTCCAAGGTAGGTGAATGGCATGGATGTATGGTGGAAAAGGGTAGAAATGGAAGGAAAGTAGGGTTTTGATGGTAGCAATGGTGAAATGTAGGGGATTATGGAGGTGGAAATGAAGTGGAATGGGTGAAGAACAAAATGGAGTGGTAGGAGTGAGATAGGGGTGGCTAACCTTGACCTCCAGCCACCACCTAGGTATATATAGGTGTGGGGGAAATACTAGGTCAATAGGGGGTAGTATGGGAAAAATATTGGAAAAAGTAGCTGGGTTTTATGAGTATCACGACCGTGGTGGGTAGGGGTAAACATGGTTGTGGTGGTTCACCATGGGTCGTGTCAATTAAAATGTCAAAATCATAGGTTGATGGTCATTATGTATTGAGGTTGGTACAACCGTGGTGGTCACCACGGACGTGGTGCGGTAAGGGTAACACGACTGTGGTGGTTACCACAACCGTGGTGGCTCGAAATGCCCAGGCCGTTCTCTGCTCCACGACCATTCTACCTCTGGTGCTACACGACTGTGCAATGGTGCACAGACATTTTGTCTCATTTCACCATGGTCGTTCTGGGTGGCACGACCATGGTGACTCCAGCTTCAATTGAGGATGTTTGTTGATTTATAAGTGACCTAGCACGGCCGTTCTGTGGTACCACAGTCGTGCTGGGTTCCGAATCAACACTTCAACTTTGTTTTTTGGATTTTCTTAGACATCTTTGCTTTAATGGATCTTTGGCCACTAGGGGTAGGTTGAGGGAGCATCGGGCTTCACTTTGGGTCTCTCCACCCTAGGATCACTCATTCTCTCTCTCTTCCATAAAGCATGGTCCACAAGCTTGAAAAACATGTAAATAATGTCTATAAGTGCATTTTACACAAATATGCATATTGGGAGAAATAACATGTAATCTAACAGGTATAGATGTGATTGAAATGTAAAATGACACAAGATGAAGCCCTAAAATAGGGCTGTATCACCACCCCAAACTTGAAACATACTTGTCCTCAAGTATGCTCCAACTCAATCTCTCTACAAAATTTTCACAAGCAAGAAATGACAAATGCACTGTAAAGGGTGATTATTGTTGAATGGGATCAATAGTGACTAAGTACATGCATTTCACCTCTCTCCTCTCCTACTTTCACAAACCAATCATGAAAAGAGCACAAAGAACATGAACTTAAAATATAGTGCACAAAACACACAAGCTATCCACATTTCTTACATGTAGTTTTGGGTAAACTGTAACATCCCTGACCTGGGTTATAACCTAACCCTGGAAGTTTTGCCTAAATATGTAATTAGATACTTGTGAATACTCCCTGGCATGTAATTAAGTTCCTCAGGAACATATATTTTCAATTTTTGCTCCTTTTTAAACAAAGTTGTAGCTGCAGGGACCTATGTGCAAATTACCCAGTTTAAGGGTTCAACTTGCAAATTCACAAGTTAAGATGTTCCTTTGATGTTGAAACATCATGAGGATGTTTATGATGAAGTTTGAAGGATTTCCCAAGCTTGAGCACCAAGGTGCAGCTGTGGAAGCAATCCTTATGCTTGAAAACCCTAATTTGGAGTAAAATGCAATTTACCCAAATTGAGGGGTACAACTTGTAATTTTCACTTTCTAGAACATCTTTTATAACTCTTGTCATCATTTATAGTAGAAATGATGAAAGGGACACATCAATGAATAATCAGATAAGAAAAGTGATCTTTGTGGTGAAAGTCACCTAATATGGGTATGGAGACCTCTCATGTATATACCCTAGTTGAAGGTTGGTTTTCTTCACCCTTAGATCTTGAGATTTAATTAGCTTTGCATAATTTTAGATGAGTGTGGACGTGCCCTTGAGCAAGGAGGGACTTAGATGTAATTTCCATACTTGAGAGGTCCTTATGGTGTAAAAAGGACTAATTATATAAGCCATTTCCTTGCAAATAAGTGAACGGATCCTTCATTTCCTTCACTTCCTTTCTTCTTTCCTAAAATTACCAAGGCTAGCTCTGGAGCTCAGGGGGACGACCAACCTGTTCTAGGTAAGAGAACACCACCTTCTAGCTCGAATTCATGGAGGAATTCATCCTTTAAGGTTGGTTTTGTGGATAGCTTACTTAGTCTTCTTGTTTTAGCCGACCAATCCTACCTTTCCTTGGAGGAATCACCTCTGGCCGACTTGTGGAAGTTCAAGGACGACATTAAAGCTTGGATCTTGGAGGTTTGGAGCTCTAGGAACAACCTTTAGGTGGGTTTTATAACTCTAATTCTTTGCTTTATATGCATACTTTGTTCTTGCAAAAATTAGCATGTTAGTTCTTCTTCTACCCCCCTTCTTCCTTGCACTTTTTCAAGCAAAACGGTGGGAGAACCGACCTTGACAGAGGTTGAAGATGAGGGGCATGAATCCCTATGTTACTTTATCAAACGACCTTGGACCCTTTTGGTCCAAACGGTTGCAAACCATTTGGGGTCAAACGGTTTCAAACCGTTTGCCCTCAAACGGTCTTGCAAGACCGTTTGGATTGAAATGGTCTCAAGACCGTTTGATAGGGTTGACCAAGGGATGACCGTTTGAGGGTCTGTTGGTTATATATTGAATTTCATTCCTACAAAGAATCAAAGTTTAATTCTTAACCAATTGAGAGTTGAAGGCACTTCAACATCCTAACCCTAATCGGGTTGAAATTACTGTTTTAAAGCATAGATCTTGTTGAGTTTTGGGTTGAAGGACCCAAATGGTCTCAAGACCGTTTGGGCACAACCCAAGACCGTTTGAAGGTCTAGGATTGAGATAATCTAATGATTTGAAGGTCCAATTGCAACAAGTTGATGAATTGATAAAAATGCTGATTTTTGACCTAATTAGAGTTCAACCCTAATCTAACCGACTTGGTTTTTGGTCAAACTTTGGGAAAACGGTCTCAAGACCGTTTGGATGATGTCCAAACGACCTCAAGACCGTTTGGGCTAAGTTTGGGCCCAATTGGAGGTCAATTGATAGGTTCAACCTTGAATTGATTCACAATGTTGAATATTGATGACCATCCGATTTGAAACCCTAATTGAGAAGGATTCAACCCTAACTGGCTTTCAATTGAGGGTCAATTTGATGTCCAAGTGATTGAGGTTAATCCTAATTGACTCAATTTATAAGTGGTTATCATGGATTTGGTTACTTGAGGGGTTCAATATACATATCCATGACCAATTGTATCTTTTGAACCACTTTGGAGGTCCAAACAGTTTGAGCCCATTTGGACCAAACGGTCTCAAGACCGTTTGGGGCCAAACAGTCTCAAGACCGTTTGGGCTCAAACGGTCTCAAGACCGTTTGGGCTCAAACGATCTCAAGGTCGTTTGGACCAATCGATCTCAAGTCGTTTTGATCAAACGGTTTCAAACCGCATGAGCTTCAAACGGTTTGGAAAGTCAACCTTTCTAAACGGTCAACACATCCAAACGGTCTCAAGACCGTTTGATACCAAACGGTCTCAAGACCGTTTGGTGGTTGAAGGTTGAAACCGTTTGAAGGTGTTCAAGGTGGTTTGTACTTAATCAATTGATGATGTAATTGATTCAATGATGATCTAATCTAAACCCTAATGGTAACCTAGGTCATTAAGGGACTAAGTGATTAATGAGTTGACCCATGATGGTGATCATGAGATAAATTACCAAAATACCCTTGAGGGGTTTAATTGAGTAATATCTGTTTCTAATAAAACCCTAATCACATGTTAATGATGTTTTGGCTTATGTTAGCCCATGAGGACTTAACCCAACCTGATCTAGAGAGGTGTTATCACCATCTACTAGTATGAGGAGACAGAAAACATCTTAAGAGAGAGAAAGTACCCTAAAAGAGAGAGAGTACCCTTTTAGAGTGGAAACTCAAGTAAAGAACCTTCATACACATGAATGTGCATGATTAGAGTATGATCCACCTATGTGAGATCATGAAAACCCTAATTATGATATATGATGAATCTTAATCTTACTTAAGAGCTCTAATGATGATGTTTCTCATACATGATGATGTAATGAGTACAATTCACCATGGAGTGAATAGTAAACCCTAATTCTAGGGTGGTGACATGAAAGATGAATAGTAAACCCTAATTGATGAATTGTTTACTATTACCAGTTGAATTAACCTTGCAGGTTGTTATGAGATAATGATCATATCCAGGCATGGATTAAAATACTATATTCATTGAAAGCATGTCTTAAGCTTTATGAATAAGTGAAATATCTTGATGCACTGCTAGTGACATCTATTGAGATTTATGGGCTGTAAGAGCCATAAATACCATCAAGGTCATGTTTAATAGATGACTTGTGGTGAAATGATTGAGAACTGATGATTGAAAAGAGTTAGGCTTGTTACATTTTAGTATTCTCATTTATAGCTGTTATGCTAATGTTATTGTTTGAAGAACCATGTATGATGTTAAAAGAATACTGAATGTACCTAACTAATCAAGTGTAATGTAGAGCCCTGATCATAGATCCATCATTGTCAGAGTCTAAATGATGGTGAAACAGGTTTTCCCAAGGGAACTCCTGGATCACATACTTTTGAGTATGTGGGGTATATGGATGTGTAGAACCTTACATCCTAGTATAGGAATTGATGTAGATTTTTATAGTCTGTCAAACCTTCACTACAAACCCCAAAGGTGAGATGTATCACTATTCTCCCAAAGTAAACACAAACACCGCATCGGTGAAAGATAATTAAGAAATCTTCCGATGACGAAGAGAGTACATAACGCCACTGTAACTCTAAAAACATAGAGAAGGTCCAGTTTACCCTGGTGAGCTATAAATAGAAGACATCCTGCCAGATGTCCTGCAAACAATCCTCTAACTGACTGAGGAAGATGAGGTCATAAGAATTCGGCTCTTTTAATGACCTATGTATGATACTGATGTGACTTCTTAGCGATCAGTTGGAGTATGAGTGGTATACCTCATCTCCACAGGGCATAATAATGTTTGAAAAATATAATCAATAGCGTAGTATTACTTGATTGATGTTACACTGGATAAAGTATATGTTCTTCATGTTTCATAAATGTTGAACTCTTGCTTATTATCAAAACTGCTAATGAATGCTTTGAAAGCTTTTACTGCTTAAGTTATTCTTTGCTTGCTTATAAAGCTTCTAGTGGAGAGTTATAACTCTCGCTGGGGCAATTATGTATAATTGTCTCACCCCGTAGACTTCAACTTTTTAGGTGGTCGTCGAAGACGGAGGAACCGGTCTAAAGGTGACCAATCCCAGCAGCAGCAGCACCAGGAGTAGTAGTAAATCTCAGGTGGAGATTCAGCCTGCTATGTGGTGTAGTTAGAGTCAGTCCTATGTGTCCTCTGTACTCTCAGGTCTTGGAGTGTTTCAGTCATGAGTTCTTGAGATTTTGTATCATGTTGTATATAATTACTCAAGAAGTAATTTGACAGAGATGTATACAGTTTAAATCCTTTTTCTATGGAAAAGGTTTGTGGTGTCGAGCTCTTATCTCGAAAAGTTTTAATTTCCCGTGATTTTTGTCTTCCGCTGATTATCGATTGCTTCCGCTCAAGTTTAAATCGTGATTATTTTGTGGTTTGGAGATCGGAGCCCACAATTAAGTGGTATC
Organism: Alisma plantago-aquatica; assembly: GCA_963693085.1. Classification (NCBI taxonomy): domain Eukaryota; kingdom Viridiplantae; phylum Streptophyta; class Magnoliopsida; order Alismatales; family Alismataceae; genus Alisma; species Alisma plantago-aquatica. Next base: position 664,317,919 of record OY856412.1, on the reverse strand, counting down.
AGAGCTCTAGGTTCTCCGAGTCTACAGAGGCATAGGACTTAGGAAGTCGAGTCTATTTCTAGTATTCCTTCCTTATCTAATAGAATCTTCTGCTCCTCAGGAGAAGAAGATACATAAGGATGGCTGAGCCACAAGATGAGTACGTGGCAGAGAGTAGTGCTAGTGCACCTCGAGGCGGTGCAAGGGTTCCAGAGATAGAACAACCTGCACCTGAGCCACTCAGGGAGCCACCCCAGTTTGACCCAGCCGACATGGGTAACCCAGCTGTACAGACGATGTTCGGGCAGTTTATGACTGCCATGACACACATAACCGACAGGATGCCTATGCCTGCACCTAGGGCACCAACCCAGTCTGAAGGACAAGGTATCAGTAAGACGTTCGAGCGACTATGTCGTGTCGGGGCTACCGAGTACTTTGGGACTGCCGACCCCGCAGATGCTGATATGTGGTTGACGGAGTTGGAGAAGGCTTTCAGGATCCTCAATATCCCTGAAGCTGAGAAGGTTAGACACACTGTCTATCTTCTCAAAGGAAGCACTGGTCATCGGTGGACAATGGAAGAGCAGAAGAGACCTGGAATAGAGATCTCGTGGGAAGACTTTCGGCGGGAGTTTGTTCATAGATATTTCCCAAAGACCTTCCTAGACGAGAAGATCTCTCAATTTGAGAGACTGAGGCAGGGAGTAATGAACATTAGCGAGTATGAAGCTAAGTTCATGGAGTTGTTGCGGTTTTGTCTGCACATGGCTGCCACAGAAGAAGAAAGAATCAGGAGATTCGAGAGGGGTTTGAATGCTGACATGACTACCCCTGTCTCTACCTTAGAAAATCGAGAGAGATTCTCTACCTTCGTTGAGTCAGTCCAAAGGATAGAGAGATCTGTGGTTGAGAAGAGGCAAACTCAGAAAAGATATCCAAAGTTCCAGGGTACTTCATCTAGGGACTTTAAGAAGCCTAGATCCTCTGCACCTAACCCTCCACCACCTAGATCTAGTTCTCAGACTCAGTGGTCTCCAAGTAGAGGTAGAGGACGAAGACAACCACCTCAGGAGACTCAGAGTTCTGCATCAATGTCAGTTACTGAACCACCCAGACCACAACAACTGGAGAGAAGCTGCTACAACTATGGTAAAGTGGGACACTTGATGAGGGACTGCCGATCTAAGCCTGTCAGTGTGACACAGCCTCCGAGACAGAATCAACAAGGATCTTAGAGAATGCAATCTCAAGGAGCAGCTCGAGGACGTGGACAAGCGTCTCAAGCTGGATCATCAGCACCACCTCAACACCAGGCTACAACGAGGTTCTATGCTATGAACCCACCAGAGGCAGTGGTCGATCCACAAGTGGTGACAGGTCAGATGGAACTTTTATATTCTGATATGTCTAAACCTTGTGTAGTATCTGTTCTGATTGACCCGGGTGCTACACACTCTTTCATCACTCGAAGAGTGATTCGCAACTGCAATATGACAGTTAGTCATAGGGCAGGTAGTTTGCTGTTGGAGACTCCGTTGAGAGGGTCTGCCGTTCTACAGGAGGTATGCTCTCCCTGCATCCTCTTCTTCTCTGAACATCGCATTCAAGTGGACCTTATACTGCTTGATATGCAAGGATTTGATATAATCCTCGGGATGGATACCTTAGAAAGGTATAAAGTTGTCTTGGATTGTGAATCCAAGTTGGCTGTATTTGCTGATGAAAGCGACACATGGATCTTTCAAGGTGAAAGAAAGATTCTGCCCACTTGTCTTGTATCAGCTATGGTTGCTGATAAGATGATGAGGCAAGGATGTTATGCATTCTTGGCCCATGTGGTAGATGTTACCAAGGAAAGTTCCAATCCTGCTGAAGTTCCCATAGTCAGGGAATTCGAGGATGTGTTTCCTGAAGAACTTCCTGGTATACCACCACCTCGGGAGATTGATTTTGAAATCAATTTAGTCCCAGATACAAAACCTATAGCCCAGACTCCTTATAGGATGGCGCCTGCCGAGATGGCAGAACTCAAGAAACAACTTCAAGAGTTACTTGAGAAAGGTTTTATCCGACCGAGCACTTCACCTTGGGGTGCTCCGGTATTGTTTGTTAAAAAGAAAGATGGATCAATGCGGTTGTGCATTGACTATAGACAACTTAATAAAGTAACAATAAAGAAAAAGTACCCTTTGCCGAGGATTGATGATCTTTTTGACCAGTTGCGTGGTGCAACAGTCTTCTCAAAGATAGATTTGAGATCTGGATATCATCAACTCCGCATTAAGGACAGTGACATATCCAAGTCTGCCTTTAGGACAAGATATGGTCACTATGAGTTCACGGTTATGTCATTTGGACTAACCAATGCACCAGCTGCATTCATGGAACTCATGAATAGAGTCTTTCGACCTTTCCTTGATCAGTGTGTTGTCGTCTTTATAGATGACATCCTGATTTATAGTAAAGATGCTCAGCAGCATCTTCTCCAAGCTCTGACCTTACTACGAGAACACAAGCTATACGCTAAATTTAGCAAGTGTGAGTTCTGGCTGCCGGAGGTATCTTTTCTTGGGCATGTGATATCTGCCTCGGGAATTCGTGTTGACCCTGCAAAGGTAGAATCTGTTCTACAATGGGAACAAGCGAAGACACCGACGGAGATTCGAAGCTTCTTGGGGTTAGCTGGTTACTATCGAAGGTTTATTAAAAACGTTAGCTCTATAGCCTTACCTTTGACCAAGTTAACCCGGAAAGATGCTCCTTTTTCTTAGAGTGATAAGTGTCAACAGTCTTTCTAGTTGTTGAAGGAGAGGTTGACAAGTGCACCTGTGCTTGTGCTACCTGAGCAAGGAAAAGGATATGTAGTCTTCTGTGATGCCTCCAAGAATGGACTTGGGTGTGTGTTGATGCAGGATAAACAAGTGATTTCTTTTGCTTCCCGACAGCTTAAGAAACACGAGGAGAATTATCCGACACACGATCTGGAGTTAGCTGCTGTGGTCCATGCTTTGAAGATCTGGAGACATTATCTCTACGGAGAAACCTTCCAGATTTTCACAGACCACAAGAACCTTAAGTATATCTTCTCTCAGCATGAGCTTAACATGAGGCAACGTCGCTGGATGGAGTTAATCAAGGACTACGACTGTACAATTGATTACCATCCGGGCAAGGCCAATGTTGTTGCAGATGCCTTGAGTAGGAAATCAGCAACATCAACCATGGATAGAGCACAACTAAACTCTTTAGTATGCTCTAAGAGAGATATGCTTATCTCTTTAAGGCAAGACAATGTACAGTTGAAGGTGTCATTGTTAGCCGGGTTGATGGCTGAGATGCATATTAAACCTACCCTAAGAGAGAAGATTAAGGAGGCACAACATGTTGATGATGCAGTTCAGCAGATTAGATCTGAGTACGGAGATGATAAGCGAGAAGGTTTCATGATTCAGATGACCAGGTGGCATGCTAACATGGGAGGATGATAGTACCTGATGTAGATAACCTGAGGAAGATAATTCTAGAGGAAGCTCATTCTTCAATGTATGCCATGCATCCAGGGAGCACCAAGATGTATCAAAACTTGAAGGATATGTATTGGTGGCCTGGAATGAAGAAGGATGTAGCTGAGTTTGTTCTAAGGTGTTCTGTGTGTCAGCAGGTCAAGGCTGAGCACCAGAAACCTGCAGGAACAATGCAACCCTTACCCATACCACAATGGAAGTGGGACCATGTGACCATGGACTTTGTTGTTGGCCTACCCAGGACAAATAAGGGACATGATTTCATTTGGGTAGTTGTTGATAGGTTGACAAAGACAGCACATTTCCTACCTGTCAAAACAACCTATTCTGCTGAAAGGTTATCACAGTTGTATGTACAAGAGATAGTGCGTTTGCACGGAGTTCCTGTCACAATAGTTTCTGACAGAGGTCCCCAATTTACAAGTCACTTTTGGGAGCTGTTACACAGAGCCTTAGGCACCAAACTAAGGTTTAGTACAACCTTTCACCCACAAACTGATGGACAGTCGGAAAGGACTATACAGACCTTGAAAGACCTGTTGAGAGCATGTGTTCTCCAGTTTACCGGGAGTTGGGATCTACATCTGAACTTGATAGAGTTTGCCTATAACAATAGCTATCAACATAGTATTGAAATGGCACCCTATGAAGCTTTGTATGGTAGACATTGTAGATCACCCTTGTGTTGGTATGAGACTGGTGAGCACCAGTTGTTAGGACCTGATCTTGTGCAGCAAACTACAGAGAAGATTAAAGTTATACAGCAACAACTTAAGATTACACAGGATAGGCAGAAGTCGTATGCTGATAAACGTCGTAGACCCCTAGAATTCCAGGTTGGAGACAGAGTGTATCTCAAGGTCTCACCTTGGAAAGGAGTCCTTCATTTTGGAAGAAAAGGAAAGTTAGCTCCTAGATTTATGGGACCTTATCCAATTATTGAAAGAATTGGAAAGGTAGCCTATAGACTAGAGTTACCTCAGGAGTTGCAGAAGTTACACCCTGTGTTTCACATTTCCATGCTGAGGAAATGTCACCCAGACACCGAGTCAGTTCTACAACCTATGGAAGTAGAATTGAATGAAGATATAACATATGAGGAGGGACCAGTGACAATCCTTGATAACAGAACTAAAAAGATAAAGAAGAAGGATATAAGTCTTGTGAAAGTCCTCTGGAACCATCGTGGTGTTGAAGAAGCCACTTGGGAACTAGAGGATGAGATGAGAAGGAAATATCCTACTCTTTTCTCTTAATACGCTTTATCAATTTCGGGGACGAAATCCTTGTGAAGGGGTGGATAATTTGTAACATCCCTGACCTGGGTTATAACCTAACCCTGGAAATTTTTCCTAAATATGTAATTAGATACTTGTGAATACTCCCTGGCATGTAATTAAGTTCCTCAGGAACATATATTTTCAAATTTTGCTCCTTTTTAAACAAAGTTGTAGCATTGTGTTGTATGCAGGGACCTATGTGCAAATTACCCAGTTTAAGGGTTCAACTTGCAAATTCACAAGTTAAGATGTTCCTTTGATGTTGAAACATCATGAGGATGTTTATGATGAAGTTTGAAGGATTTCCCAAGCTTGAGCACCAAGGTGCAGCTGTGGAAGCAATCCTTATGCTTGAAAACCCTAATTTGGAGTAAAATGCAATTTACCCAAATTGAGGGGTACAACTTGTAATTTTCACTTTCTAGAACATCTTTTATAACTCTTGTCATCATTTAGAGTAGAAATGATGAAAGGGATACATCAATGAATAATCAGATAAGAAAAGTGATCTTTGTGGTGAAAGTCACCTAATATGGGTATGGAGACCTCTCATGTATATACCCTAGTTGAAGGTTGGTTTTCTTCACCCTTAGATCTTGAGATTTCATTAGCTTTGCATAATTTTATATGAGTGTGGACGTGCCCTTGAGAAAGGAGGGACTTAGATGTAATTTCCATACTTGAGAGGTCCTTATGGTGTAAAAAGGACTAATTATATAAGCCATTTCCTTGCAAATAAGTGAACGGATCCTTCATTTCCTTCACTTCCTTTCTTCTTTCCTAAAACGACCAAGGCTAGCTATGGAGCTCATGGGGACGAACAACCTATTCTAGGTAAGAGAACACCACCTTCTAGCTCGAATTCATGGAGGAATTCATCCTTTAAGGTTGGTTTTGTGGATAGCTCACTTAGTCTTCTTGTTTTAGCCGACCAATCCTACCTTTCCTTGGAGGAATCACCTCTGGCCGACTTGTGGAAGTTCAAGGACGCCATTAAAGCTTGGAGCTTGGAGGTTTGGAGCTCTAGGAACAACCTTTAGGCGGGTTTTGTAACTCTAACTCTTTGCTTTATATGCATACTTTGTTCTTGCAAAAATTAGCATGTTAGTTCTTCTTCTACCCCCCTTCTTCCTTGCACTTTTGCAAGCAAAACGGTGGGAGAACCGACCTTGACAGAGGTTGAAGATGAGGGGCGTGAATCCCTATGTTACTTTATCAAACGACCTTGGACCCTTTTGGTCCAAACGGTTGCAAACTGTTTGGGGTCAAACGGTTTCAAACCGTTTGCCCTCAAACGGTCTTGCAAGACCGTTTGGATTGAAACGGTCTCAAGACCATTTTATAGGGTTGACCAAGAGACGACCGTTTGAGGGTCTGTTGGTTATATATTGAATTTCATTCCTGCAAAGAATCAAAGTTTAATTCTTAACCAATTGAGAGTTGAAGGCACTTCAACATCCTAACCCTAATCGGGTTGAAATTACTGTTTTAAAGCATAGATCTTGTTGAGTTTTGGGTTGAAGGACCCAAACGGTCTCAAGACCGTTTGGGGGTTCCTCCAAACGGTCTCAAGACCGTTTGGGCACAACCCAAGACCGTTTGAAGGTCTAGGATTGAGATAATCTAATGATTTGAAGGTTCAATTGCAACAAGTTGATGAATTGATAAAAATGCTGATTTTTGACCTAATTAGAGTTCAACCCTAATCTAACCGACTTGGTTTTTGGTCAAACTTTGGGAAAACGGTCTCAAGACCGTTTGGATGATGTCCAAACGACCTCAAGACCGTTTGGGCCAAGTTTGGGCCCAATTGGAGGTCAATTGATAGGTTCAACCTTGAATTGATTCACAATGTTGAATATTGATGACCATCCGATTTGAAACCCTAATTGAGAAGGATTCAACCCTAATTGGCTTTCAATTGAGGGTCAATTTGATGTCCAAGTGATTGAGGTTAATCCTAATTGACTCAATTTATAAGTGGTTATCATGGATTTGGTTACTTGAGGGGTTCAATATACATATCCATGACCAATTGTATCTTTTGAACCACTTTGGAGGTCCAAACGATTTGAGCCCATTTGGACCAAATGGTCTCAAGACCGTTTGGGGCCAAACGGTCTCAAGACCGTTTGGGCTCAAACGATCTCAAGGTCATTTGGACCAATCGATCTCAAGTCGTTTTGATCAAACGGTTTCAAACCGCATGAGCTTCAAACGGTTTGGAAAGTCAACCTTTCTAAACGGTCAACACATCCAAACGGTCTCAAGACCGTTTGGTGGTTGAAGGTTGAAACCGTTTGAAGGTGTTCAAGGTGGTTTGTACTTAATCAATTGATGATGTAATTGATTCAATGATGATCTAATCTAAACCCTAATGGTAACCTAGGTCATTAAGGGACTAAGTGATTACTGAGTTGACCCATGATGGTGATCATGAGATAAATTACCAAAATACCCTTGAGGGGTTTAATTGAGTAATATCTGTTTCTAATAAAACCCTAATCACATGTTAATGATGTTTTGGCTTATGTTAGCCCATGAGGACTTAACCCAACCTGATCTAGAGAGGTGTTATCACCATCTACTAGTATGAGGAGAGAGAAAACATCTTAAGAGAGAGAAAGTACCCTAAAAGAGAGAGAGTACCCTTTTAGAGTGGAAACTCAAGTAAAGAACCTTCATACACATGAATGTGCATGATTAGGGTATGATCCACCTATGTGAGATCATGAAAACCCTAATTATGATATATGATGAATCTTAATCTTACTTAAGAGCTCTAATGATGATGTTTCTCATACATGATGATGTAATGAGTACAATTCACCATGGAGTGAATAGTAAACCCTAATTCTAGGGTGGTGACATGAAAGATGAATAGTAAACCCTAATTGATGAATTGTTTACTATTACCAGTTGAATTAACCTTGCAGGTTGTTATGAGATAATGATCATATCCAGGCATGGATTGAAATACTATATTCATTGAAAGCATGTCTTAAGCTTTATGAATAAGTGAAATATCTTGATGCACTGCTAGTGACATCTATTGAGATTTATGGGCTGTAAGAGCCATAAATACCATCAAGGTCATGTTTAACAGATGACTTGTGGTGAAATGATTGAGAACTGATGATTGAAAAGAGTTAGGCTTGTTACATTTTAGTATTCTCATTTATAGCTATTAAGCTAATGTTATTGTTTGAAGAACCATGTATGATGTTAAAAGAATACTGAATGTACCTAACTAATCAAGTGTAATGTAGAGCCCTGATCATAGATCCATCATTGTCAGAGTCTAAATGATGGTGAAACAGGTTTTCCCAAGGGAACTCCTGGATCACATACTTTTGAGTATGTGGGGTATATGGATGTGTAGAACCTTACATCCTAGTGTAGGAATTGATGTAGATTTTTATAGTCCGTCAAACCTTCACTACAAACCCCAAATGTGAGATGTATCACTATTCTCCCAAAGTAAACACAAACACCGCATCGGTGAAAGATAATCAAGAAATCTTCCGATGACGAAGAGAGTACAGAACGCCACTGTAACTCTAAAAACATAGCGAAGGTCTAGTTTATCCTGGTGAGCTATAAATAGAAGACGTCCTGCCATATGTCCTGCAAACAATCCTCTAACTGACTGAGGAAGATGAGGTCATAAGAATCCGGCTCTTTTAATGACCTATGTATGATACGGATGTGACTTCTTAGCGATCAGTTGGAGTATGAGTGGTATACCTCATCTCCACATGGCATAATAATGTTTGAAAAACATAATCAATAGCGTAGTATTACTTGATTGATGTTACACTGGATAAAGTATATGTTCTTCATGTTTCATAAATTTTGAACTCTTGCTTATTATCAAAACTGCTAATGAATGCTTTGAAAGCTTTTACTGCTTAAGTTATTCTTTGCTTGCTTATAAAGCTTCTAGTGGAGAGTTATAACTCTCGCTGGGGCAATTATGTATAATTGTCTCACCCCGTAGACTTCAACTTTTTAGGTGGTCGTCGAAGACGGAGGAACCGGTCTAAAGGTGACCAATCCCAGCAGCAGCAGCACAAGGAGCAGTAGTAAATCTCAGGTGGAGATTCAGCCTGCTATGTGGTGTAGTTAGAGTCAGTCCTATGTGTCCTCTGTACTCTCAGGTCTTGGAGTGTTTCAGTCATGAGTTCTTGAGATTTTGTATCATGTTGTATATAATTACTCAAGAAGTAATTTGACAGAGATGTATACAGTTTAAATCCTTTTTCTATGGAAAAGGTTTGTGGTGTCGAGCTCTTATCTCGAAAAGTTTTAATTTCCCGTGATTTTTGTCTTCCGCTGATTATCGATTGCTTCCACTCAAGTTTAAATCGTGATTATTTCGTGGTTTGGAGATCGGAGCCCACATAAACTGTTTCATAATGGTTTTAATCAAGGATGACCAGGAGTGTTGTTTCACCTTCATGCTTTCAACCTTATGTTTCAAATCACATCAAATGACCCACGTGGCTACGACAAGGGAAAAATGAGATAAGTTTGATGTTTCCTAGCTTAGTGGGTATAAAAATGGAAGAAAGGGTTGCAGTAAGATTTTTGGAGTGCTATTACATAGAGAACCCATCTTTTCTTTATTTGAATGCTCTTAAATAGGAGCATCCTTTTATTTTTTTTTCTTTTCCCTTGGAGTAGATAGGGAATATGGTGATGAGAGTGAAGCGGTGAGATATAGATGTGGCCACCTCCAAACTTTTGGAGGTGGCCATGGCTGATATGTGCACTTTGGCATCCTTTCATGAGGTGAAGGGGGTAAGAAGATGGTGAATGAATAGTCAGGTCAAAGAGGGGTCATTGGTGTGATTCTTCACATAAGATCTCCTTCATGAAAATTAATCCAACACTTCATCCAACAATGTCATACCACATGAATGAACAACCTAAAATTGATACTTTCAATCAAGTGATTTCATAAACACTAAACGCTCATAGCTTGCTCAAGTCACAGTTCAACCAAATCATTCACAAATACAAGAGAGGTAATGCACATGTAAAAAGTCAAGAATTGATACCATTTAGCAATAAACAATGACAATTCACTTGCATTTGTCAAAGGTCATCATTTTTAATCCAAAAAATAGAGATTGGGTTGAAACACACTTTTAGGCAAGAAATCTCAAATTTGGGCAAAATTGGCCAAAATTGTGCCAAGTTGCCTTCAATCACATCTAAGCCTATATTATTGGACTAAAAGTAGTAAACAAGCAAATCCTAGCTAAAAAATGTAAAAATTACCAAAAATCTACATGATATGCAATGCATGGCAAAAAGAGCATTTTTTTTAAAATTACGCAAAAATGATAAGAGGCAAAATACATGACATGCAAGTATGCAAAGCAGGTAAATTCTAAGCTAAAGAGAGCAAAAGCAAACAAACAAAAGTAAATGACAGGTGAAAATGCAAGATAGGAGTGAAAGTGAGATGGGGTATACCGCCCTACCACCCCAAACTTTTGAATCGTGCTGTCCTCAACATGACACTAAAGTCTGGGAATTATAGGGTAGATGATCACTGCAGTGGAAGTGGTCCTCCCTGTGGTGGAGGATGCTGGTAGTAGACTGTGGAGGCGGGTAGTTGTCCTGATCTGCTGACAATGAACTCCACCAATCTTCCCCCCACTGGGGGTTCCTTTGTGCCTTGGCATGCTGGAACTGGTATAGGTGGTTGACCTAATAATGTATCTACTGATGGTCTAACTACAAGGCATCCCGAGTATGCTGAAAACCCTCCTGTGCCCGCAAAATACCCTCCCAGGTGCTCAAAATGCAGTCCTGAGTGCTCTGAATACCCTCCAGCTGTGCATGTATAATGGACATGTCATATGCGTTTGTTGTGGGTTGTTGTTGCTGTTGTGATGTTTCCCCCTCATGGAACCTCACTCTGTGGTTCTCCCACTCCTCATCTATCCTCCTCCTCTCGACGGCTGTCTGTGACTCTCCAAGCCCCTCAGGTAGATCTCTGGGTTGCTGCTGCCATGTGTCTCTAGGATGCTCCTCCTCCCATCTCCTCAAGATGTCTAGAAAGTCTAGAGATGGGCCACATCCCTCTAAGAGGGGTGTGGCATGGTAGGGGAGCTCAAGTGAAATCCCAGCATAAGGAGGATTGACTTGGTAGAAAATCTTCTGGTCAACCACTGATATCATCGATGACCAGGTTAAGTAATGCAAGTCAACTAGCTTTCCTCCTTCCACCTTTGTGTACCCATATACATCATGTCCTAGGGCTAAGGCAATGGGAGTAGCAATCCCTCCCATGATAAATGGATTCTTTCTCTTAGATGGAATTATCTTCATATGATCAATGATAAATGACCCCATGTTTACAATCTTCCCTTGCACCATCCATCCTAACACAAAAGGTCTTTCCTTATGCATCTTCCTTGATTTTCATAACGGGAAAAGATGGTGTTCACCAAGACCTTCTGAATTTACCTCAGGACAGGGTTGTGGATCATGCTAGTCTTTAATTTACCATCTACAAAACGGCTCTATCCGATGAGTTTCTTACACATAGCTACATAATTTGCATTAGTTTCTCTATCAGTGCTTCCTTCATCAAGTAACGTTGTTTCCTCGGGAGTCAGAGTTAATATGCCATTCAGAAATGCTACAGTAATAAAGTAGGTGCTACTCCCTAAGGTGACGCTGATGGTGTTTTGTGAGACCTTCTCTAACGTGGCAAAGAATTGCTTTGTAAGCTCCACATAGGTCTCCCGCACAGTAGTCAACACCTCAACTAGCCCAATGGGCTCCACGACATCCTAAAAAAATCAAAGATGCCCAAACTCTTCATCATCTCCTGGCATGCATAGCGAGTGATGATCACTCAGTGTGTCAAGCACTATGGATGTTTGGGTTTCTTCCCTCCTTTACCCTAACTATTTGGTGTTGGATCATGACACATTTTAGTGCATCCTCTAGTTGTGCATCTAGCATGACCTCATTAGTATCATCTACCAGTAGTTGCCATCGTGCTCTCAGCTGCTGATGCGGCTGTGGTGCTGTAGATGTCGAGGGGTGTGTAGCTGAAAATGATGGCCGAGCCGCCACAACTAAAGGATGGTCTTCCGAGACGGATGGTCAGACTGCTTTCCTACCTCTGCTAGGTATCTTGGATGATTCTTCCATCATTGTGTCCACTGCTGCAGCCGTATGAGGGTGATTCCCCTTGTGAACCAGAGGCTGCCGAAGGTGCCAGGAGGGCAATAGCAGCCGTTGACGCTGAAGAGGATGTATTCTTAGGCTGGCGTCTATAGGAGATCACATACTTGATCTTTGCTACAACCTTCTTAGCCATTTGCTTCATTTTGGCTCAAAATCGGAGGAGAAATCAACAAAATTCAAAATTCTCCAAAGAATGGGGCTGTTGGGGCGGATTTGAGAGAGATGGGGTGTTTTTTGGATCGAAAAGGGAGAAATCTGGAGATTGAGGTAGTGGAAATAGTCAGGAATTGATTGGATATGGATTGGGGGTAATTTTATGGAGATTCGAGGGTGGTAGGAGGGATGGGGAGTGCTGCACGGTCACTGTTCACGGAGAATGACTGTGGTGCTCGCGGAGGTTCTATTTGGAAATGATTTGGAATTTTACAAAATGGCTAACTTAAGTGTTGAGTGGGGTTGCAACACGGCCGTGTTGCACAGAATGGCCGTGGTGGTTAGCCTGCTGCATAACCGTGGAGCCCCACATGACCATTCTGCATAGGTGGCTACACGTCCATGCTGCCTTGCATGGCCATGGTGGATCTATTCTTCAATTTCAAATTTTCTTGATTCCCATGTTGATTGAAAATGTATCATCACGACCGTTCCATGTCACCACGGCCGTGGTGAGTACTGTGGCTGTTGACTTCAACTCAAATTTCATCAAACATCAAATCTTTGACCCAAAATGATATTTCATGGATCACTTTGTCAAAACCTCATCTAATTATCCTCATTTCACCCTATTTTCACCTACACATCTTAAAACTAAACAAAAACTATTAAAAACAAGTGTGTGTGTGTTTTCTTGGGAATGTGTAAAAACAAAGAAAAAGTATCAAAATGAGAGGTCGAGTGAAAAATTCCCCAAACCTAGGTGGGTTGCCTCCCACAAGAGCTGAGTTTCTTGCCTTCATCTTGGCTTCTTGGTGATTTTTCAATAAATCATCCATTTGGTATCCTCATGTACCCATTCTTGCAAAACATGCATCCCTCATTTGCACTCAATCTGTTTTCCTCATCCCTTTGATCACAATAATCATCCTCAGCTATTCCATCTTGATCTTCTTTTCTCAAATGATCATTCAGACTTGTGAAGTGATCATGTCCAATATCCCTATCTTGGACCCGCTGGGTTGGGGTTTTGTACATGTTGATCTTGATCTTCATGTCCATGAATGAAACTATCATGGTGCCGCTACGTACATGAATCTCAGTATTAGTTGTAGATAAGAACGACCTTCTCAAGATGATGAGAATCTTCCTATCCTCTGCCTCTATATCAAGTATGACGACATCTGTCGGGAACACTGCGCCTTCCTCTTTATCTATCATCACCAAGACATCATCCACTCTTCTCCTAGGCACTTTTATGGATCTATCCACCAATTGGAGAGTGTAATGTGCCGGCTCCAACTTTCCTAATCCCAGCTCAACATAGACATTGTATGGCAGCAAATTCATACTAGATCCCAAATCAAGTAAGGACCTGTCTATGCGATGTCCCTCTATGTAACTAGGTATGAGTGGGGCTCCTGGGTCTTTTCTCTTCACATGAAGTGAATGCTGGATGATGGAGCTCACTTTTTCAGTCAATTTTACTTTCTTTGGAATCCTCCCCATTGACCTTCTCTTCATAACGCATAGGTTATTGAGGAACTTGGCATATGATGGGATTTTCTATAGCATCTAAGAGTGGAATGTTCACCTTCACTTGGCGAAACACCTCATGAATATCAACATTGTGCTTTTGCCTCCTCTTCAATTCCGGGGGCTTATTTAGTGCTTCAATGAATGGAGGATCACTACTTTTTGTTGTACTTGCATGAACATGAGGCAGAACAGTAGGGATGGTGGGACCTACCAATGGGATATGAGGTGGATCACATGGAATCCCAAACTCAACATGCGGTATCACAAAATCATCTTCAACAATATCAATCATGGTATCACCACTTGGCTGCCTTCGCTTTGCTTTGTCAATCTTTCTTTGACTTGCGGGTTGCTCAAGAGACTTTCCACTCCTTAGAACTGTCACATCACTACCTTGCTCATGGTGGGGAGAGGAGCTAGTTGTGGTTGTGGATGAGGTGGAGGTGATACTGGGTGTTGAAATTGAGGTGGAGAAGAGAATTGAGGGGGAGGAAAGAATTGGGGTTGAAAGGTGAAGTTTTGGGAAGTTTGATATGAGGGAGGTGGTGGAGGAGTGTAAAGCTTGGGATCGCCTTGGAAATGGTAGATGGGATGCACTTGCATGGGAGATGGATTATAGAAAACTTGAAAGAAGGGCATGGGTCCATTTTCTTCATTGTAGCTCATGATGGGTTTTGAAGATAACTTCTCTTCTTGGAGAGTAATTATGGAAGATAGCTACTCTACTTTCTCTTCTAGTCTTGCAACATCTTTTTAGACATCATCAAATATTTTTAATCTAGAGAGAACCTCTTCCTCAAACCTCGAGCTATATTTTGGACTTTGTGGCTCTTGATAGCTATAGGAGTGAGGTGTCTTCTTTTCCTCACCATAGAACTCAATAGTAATGACCGGGTGGCAAGAAACATTTGTCACCTGGTTCTTCATGAAGCTCACCGTGTCACCAAGAATCTTCATCACTTGCGGGCTTGAGTCATCATGAGTAGAAGGTGTCACACCAAAGATATACCCCCTTTCATTCATCATCCTAGAAGCTCGAATTCTTGATCCTTCATCCAACTACTCAAATAAAGGCCATATATCCTCAGGTGGCCTAGCCATAAAAACTCCTCCATAAGAAGAGTCCACTGTGTCTTGGTCCTTTAGAGATAAATCGGAGTAGAATGGTTGAACTAGCTTCTACAAAGGAATCTCATGGTGCGGGCACTCTCTCAAAAGCTTCTTAAATCTCTCCCATGCATTATAAAACTGCTCATTGCCCATTTGGCTAAAACTTGTCACGGCACACCGTATTTGTGTTAACCTTGCTATAGAGTAGAATTGTCTCAAGAAGACATTCTTCATTGTTTCCCAAATCATGATGTCCCTTCTTGAGTCATACCAAACTTTAGCTCTATCTTTCAGGGATAAAGAGAATAATGTCAACTAAATTGTATCATCACTAGCCGTCGACGTCCTGAAGGTGGAGCATACTTCAAGAAAGGCGTCCAAGTGCTTGTAGGGGTTCTCACTCACTGAGCCGTAGAAGATGGGTGGGAGCCCAAGAAGACCTAGAGGAATAGAGAATTGATCCCCTAGTATTTGATCAACCCTGTTAGCAATTGGCGATTTGTAGTTGCTAGGCATGAAGTAGTCTTGAAGTGGCCTGTGGGGTGCATTTTGGCCTTCCATCTTGTTTCCTACTGAATGGCTTATCACATGCCCTAAGCACAGCCAAACAAAAGAAAGCAAGTTAGCAAACCAATATACACAAAGAATGTAAAGAGTAATGAATAAAAAATAGCAATGATGAGGGTAGTAGGACAAGTCAAAGCACAACTAAGTAGCTAGGACAAATGCCTTTTTCCCCGGAAACGACGCTAGAAAGCTTGACACACTTCCCACCAAGGCTACACACTGGCCAACTAGAGGTGGCTAGATGCAACCCTAAGGGAGGACACGTGTGGATCTTTCAAAATTTATATTAAACCTAGCATAGTCGATCACAATACCAAATAGGTCACCCGCAAACACACATGGTACTATTGTAGCATAGGTGAAGGGAAAGCGTAGGGGTCGATCCTCAGGGAGAAAAAGGGGCACTAGAGCTAGGTCGGTTTGGCTGGTTTCCTACTGCAGAGACTAAGGTTAAGGGTTTAAAGGTTGTTTTGATTGATTACACTAATTTGAACAAGAAAGTAATTAAAGGCAAGAATGGAATCTAAGTTAACCCTAGACTAGATTAAGTCTAAACAAGAAAGAAAGGATTAAACGAGGTATGAAAAGGCAAATTACACTAAGGTATGAAAGAAGAGCAAAAGATCAACTAAAGAGTTAAACTAGCAAGAACAAGGCAAAAATAGGGCAAGAAACTAACTAAGCAAGAAAAGAGCTAACTAAGCTAAGCAGGATGAAAACTAGGGTTTTAAAAGCAATTAAGGAAGGTGTGGGCTGTTTAGGGGGTGTACTTGTCACTTAAGTTGGGGGGTTATATATAAACATCATGATTCCATTTAGATTATCCAAACCAACAACAATTTAGAGTCTAATGAATTAACCTAAGCTACTAAATTGCCATATATATGCTAGGTTGTGTATAGGGGAACTAGTCCCTAACACTCCCTACTACCCTTGCGAAACTCAATTGGGTTAGGGATTATGTTCAATTCAATTAGAGTCTAATCAAGTCTAAGTTTCTAGATTATACATTCCTAGGACAATTAGGGGACGATGGTAGTAATGGGAAGGTGAAGTTAGGGTTTTGGACCCCAATTATCCCACATTATAGCCTTGATAAGGCTCCATGCTAATTGCACTAGAATCATCTAATCTTGATACTTAGATCTCTCACTTAGGCTTAGGGAGATTGATTAGGATGTAGGAAGATGGGAGGCAACCTAGGGATCCAAGAATTGGATGTAGAGACAAATCCCAAAATTTACATATATAAGCAATTTCCCTAAATTCCTAGGTGATTTCACACACAAACCAACAAGCAATCCATGTAGAATGAGATAGAAATAGAACATAATCATTAAAAAATGGAATTACAAAGTTTACATATCATTTCCCCCCAACATTGTATCAAACTAACATTTTACACCCCAAACAGCCCACCCAAGGGGGCTTAACTACTCATGGAAATGGAAAATACAAAAAGAAAGGAGAAAGAATGACTAGGGGAGTGAAAAGACATGATGAGATCAATGAAGACTCCTCCTTCTCCACCTCCTAGCATCTGTAGCTTGATCTCCCTCCTCCAAGGTAGGTGAATGGCATGGATGTATGTTGGAAAAGGGTGGAAATGGAAGGAAAGTAGGGTTTTGATGGTGGAAATGGTGAAATGGAGGGGATTATGGAGGTGGAAATGAAGTGGAATGGGGAAAGAATGAAATGTAGTGGTAGGAGTGAGCTAGGGGTGGCTAACCTCAGCCTCCAACCACCATCTAGGTATAAATAGGTGTGGGGGAAGCACTAGGTCAAGTGGGGGTAGTATGGGAAAAATAGTGAAAAGAGTAGCTGTGTTTTGTGAGTAACACGACCGTGGTGGATCACCACGGCCGTGGTGGGTAGGGGTAAACATGGTTGTGGTGGTTCACCACGGGTCGTGTCAATTAAAATGTCAAAATCACAGGTTGATGGTCAATTCTATATTGAGACTGGCACAGCCGTGGTGGTCACCACGGCTGTGGTGGGGTAAGGGTAGCACAACTGTGGTGGATTGAAATGCCCAGGCCATTCTCTGCGTCACGGACATTCTGCCTCTGCTGCTACATGGCCGTGCAATGGTGCACAACCATTTTGTCTTAGTTCACCACGACCGTGGTGATTCCAGCTTCAATTGAGGATGTCTGTTGATTTGCAAGTGACCTAGCATGACCGTTTTGTAATACCACAGTCACACTGGGTTCGGAATCAGCACTTTGACTTTGTTCTTTGGATTTTCTTAGACATATTTGCTTCAATGGATCTTTGGCCACTAGGGGTAGGTTGAGGGAGCATCGAGCTTCACTTTGGGTCTCTCCAAGGGTGGAGAGATCCTAGGATCCCTCCTCTCTCTCTTCCATCAAGTGTGTTTCAAATGCCTGAAAAACATACAAATAATGTCCATAACTGTATTTTACACAAATATGCATATTGGGAGAAATAACATGTAATCTAACAGGTACAAATGTGATTGAAATTCAAAATGACACAAGATGAAACCCTAAAATAGGGCTGAATCAGATGCCAAAATTGAAATCACAATTTGATAATGAGAAAGGACTTATTCTGGATAGAATCATGGATACCACGAGGTTAAAAATATGATAAAATGAGAGGCATTATGTCGTACTCATCACTTAGGTGATGGGAATATTATGAATCTTATATTACATTCACACCACATATTTAATATAGTTATAGCCTGCAACATTGACAACCATTTGTGCATCTGGACACATGTTTCCCAAGAGAAATATTATATGATTAAATATCATCGGGAACCAGTTAAAAAAGGAATATATGCTCATGATTTAGCTATATCTCGTTAAAGGCTGCCAACATATTAAGGATATCTTCAAAAATCCCTCCCGATTGTCGTCCTAGCGTGAATTTTGGTTTGATCACTGGTCCTTCTTAGGCCGCTTAGAACAACACAAACCTGATGTACATATTCCTTCGTACATTATGTACTTAATACTTAATGATGCATTGAATATTCTTTATCACACATGGACAATGTAGTCTAGGTTCACATTGATCTCATAGGTATGATGAATTTGATAACCCTTATGACAAATAACCTTTCATGCCCATACATTTTAGCATTAGTGTGATGGATTGGGGTGGTCATTATTGTGTTAAGAAATTATACCAATTCTTTACGCACCTTGGACATATTTGATACCATACAAAATATTTTTGGCACATTATAGGTGCCCTACTAAAGTTCATATCTTTTTATATTTATAAAACATATTATATTATACTTCTCTTGGGCGAGAACTGGAATAAAAGGGGCCATTTTGCCTATTTTATGTTTGCTTTGTCGACAATGCACTAATAATATAGAGCACACCTCATATTATTGCCTTCTAAAGGAAAATTTGAGCTCATTTCTATAGTGACAATCTCTTGAGCGGCGACCCACATGATCTCAATATTTGTAACTTCTTTTTAATAACGAGGTCTGCGTTGACCAACATTTTAGGTGTTAGTGGAGTTCTCTTGGCACTCCTATTATTTGACATATTTGATTGGAAGAAATCTTGAAGTTTTTTCTGACAATATTTTATATCAGTATGTTAAGTTTATTTTAAATATATATACTATTCTTTTGTCTTGTTCAAAATAATTTTGCCTGATGATGAGGTACGTAATCCAGCGGGGCTCATCACCTTCATTGATGAGGATATGAAGATTATATGTAGCAAGACCTAATGGATCCATGGCCCAAAGGCAATGTGAACTTTCATTGTCAAACAATATATGACCGTGATATTATTAGATATATGGCTGTAGAAGTCATGCATATAGTATGAGTTAAACCTAATGTAGTGTAGTTAGTACATAGAGGAAAAGATAGTGTGTTGTCTTGTGCAAATGGGAAGAATTTAGCCCCACATTGCTCACTCCTAAAACTTTTGCAGTCCTTATATGTAGGACTACATGTGACACTAGTGTCCAAAGGGTCCTAAGGGAGAGTATACTCACCTCCTTAGTGGGTTCGGTGATTACAACACACACGCATGCACGCACGTGCCACGTTTGGCCGAGCCGGGCCTGCCCGGGCACGATCTCGGTCTTGGGTTTGTTGACTATGGGAATGTCTTTCGTCTTTCATCTTCTTTTTGTACAAAGATACATCTACACAATTAATTATTAATTTAATTAATTATTTCTTACCGAAATAGAATATTAATTGGAAAGTGTGCATTTCACAGCATGTAAGGTTATAAATAAGTCTTCGATCATTAGGACTAAACACAACTTTCAAACTTCAGCAGTCAGTCGTTCGAGTACGTGTTTTGCAAACCCTAACCAGAGTCTTCTGCCTCCGTAGCTCCCTCTCGTTGGCTTATGGAGATTATTCTCCTGTACCAAGCAACATCATCATTCCTCTTCCTAAAGACGTGATCTGTCAAGTGGTGGTTCCTGCAATCGCTGAGTTGCACTGATAGTACAAGTCTTCAATGTCTGCATCGTTTGTCATCAACACAAACGAGACGTCTTCATCAGGTTCATGACTGGATCGACTGAAAGAACGGTGGCTATCCAAAAGGATTACGGGTTGCTGATTTCTTTAAATATCACATTTATTTTTCAACGAACGATCTGGTCAGAGTTTCTAACTTTTATCTTTCTGTTCTCCTGCATTGGTTTATTCTATGTTTCTTCTTTGGATCTGGCATGTATATGTTAATTTAATTATAATTGTTTATTGCTGCTTGTAAAGACATAATTAAAATAAACAACAGATATCACCTTAACGTTTCTTTTTTATAACAATGAATTGGTCAATGGAGAGTCCTCTCATATTTTTGAATCCATATTTTTCTAGGCTTTTCTTATGGTTGTGGGTAGTAATTAGCGGGGAAGCACACTCCTTGGGTACTCTTTCGATGATCATAGTAATTGTCAATTGGTTCACTTGGTAGGTCCGATCAATTTGTGAGCCGCAAGTTGGGCTTAAATATCCAACTGAAATACCCATATGAAGGGAAGGATTATAACAACATCTAAAAATTTTCTTTCAACAATAGGATTGGACCTCTCCATCATGATTCTTATAATAATAATTATAAAATTAACTTTTCGGTGATCACATGGCCAGAATTTATATTCCTTTTACTTTGGGATCCTTTTGATTCGACGCCGCTTGATCGTGAGCTCAAAATAATTATTTAGCATCTTCAATTTTATTATGGGTAATATATTATGGAATTATTTATTAGAAAAATTATTGTCATCACCACGACTTTTTATTATTATTGTGAGTACTTCTATCGTCTGTAGTTGTAATGATGTTATCACTAACTGGTATGGGCAGATCCGGGCCCCCGCCCAAACTCAGAAATGTGTGTTTATGTATTTATAGCATTATCAAATACATTACAAATAAGTAATTTTGTTCAGATACGAGAACAAGTAGTTTGGCAATGGGATCTTTTTGATAACTATTATCATCAAGGTTATGCGGGAGTGGTTTAGCCCTATCGTCAAATGTGAAATCGAGTCTTTAGATGTTGTTATAAGTTTTCCTCTTTTTCCGTATGCTTGAGCTGAAAATTAAATTAGCAACTTACGACTAACTAACCCATCAGACTTATCATCAGTTAAACCAACTGAGGAACACTTAACAGTCGAATTTGTACATGCCTATCAATTAAGTGTGATGGCCCGCATTTGAGTCTTACTCCACACATATTTTTGTCATCAGATTTCTTTTTCACTGAGCCCCTGTTACAACTTTTTTTATAAGGGTAAAAAAATTGATTTAATATAAGTCCATTTTACATACTACATCATCATTTGGATATTAATTGTTGCAACTTTTATTATTCATGATACTTTTTGCATTATCGAGGGTAATTTTTTTACCATCTCAGAATATTTTATACACTTGCAAGAATTATCAGATTGTATCATAGCCAACATAAGTACTGTGTTGACGAATTGCTGCAGAGGCTCACACCATATATTTAGGGACGTTTCGTTCCTCATGTAGCGTAACTTATAGTAGTAGACCATGTGTGTTGTAATGTTATTTTTTGAAAAGCAGTGATGCATATATTCTGAAATGAACTCAATAATAAACTTTGTTAATTTTTATACTGTTATATATTTTGCAGAAAAATACATCACGATGGTCCGATACTGGAAAAGCAACAGTTCTTGGCGGTCTAATTTTTTCCGTAATGTAGTATATATAATTTTGTACTTACGCAGATTTCAAAAAAAAAAAAAAATTGTACTTACGCATATTTTTGTTCTGCTATTTATGTAACTGTGTACTACAAATTTGTCTGTTATAAGTCAGTGGTTCATTATCGACTTACAAAGGCCTTTGACGGTCGACTTTTTTTATACATTGTTGTTTATTATTTTTTACTAGCTTTTGTGTAAAATATTATCTATACCATGAGTCGTGTCATTTGCAAGAATATTCAGATTTTCGAATGTAAAAGTCAATGTAGAATGAGCGTTGTGTATTTTTTTTTCAAATAATAGCAATTTTATTTTGATCGTATAGCAGAGGGACCTGATGAACTGCTGTCGTGGAATGATTATAAAAGGAAAACTGATGTCTTGGACATTACGAGCGTTCTTAGAGGATTTCATCATTAATTTGGACAGTCTAGTTGGAGCTTTATGGTTGCAGGCGAGCAATATTAACCGGTGTTTTCAATGTCCCAATCTCAAATGATATAAGAATTAACAATGCATCAAATTGAAGAAAAGGAGGAGAGCGGCACTGTTCTATCAAAAAGGCAGCAGACAACCTGTCAACAATAACAACAGCATAATTTTAGTATTTAATTCGCTACCCATGAGCATAGTTCTTACATTGTGGTCGTCGTCATTGTTTGTACATAGGGCATGTTTAGTTACTTGGATTTTGCTGTATTGGATTGTATTTTAGACTCCAGTTCAACAAATTTTAAGTTTGATTTGTAGGATTGGAGAACTGAGGCTAATCCCGGGATTTCCAGACATAATAGGAATCCCGCATTTTGGTCTCCATCAAAATTCTCCCAGACGCCAAAATCCAACATGGTGAACGTCGTGGACACGAAAAAAAATAAATCCCGCACTTACAAAATCCAGCAAACCAAACATAAAATTTTATTTTACGGGATTTTGACAATGCAACATTTTAATAATGCGGAACAGACAAAATACATGATTTCTAAAAATCCGGCAAACCAAATGTGCCCATAGTAGAAACATATAGTGTCAGGCTGTACCGACGTCGTCCGTCGTCGATGCTGTCACCTTCGGGAGCTGGACAGTTGTGTGCGTGGGGGGTTTTGGTTGTTTCCTTGGTTGGCGATACGAAAGCGAACACGTCGGCAATAATGCTTCTATTTTATTTTCTAATCCCGTAACGCAATCGGCCGCCTGGAGAATGATGAACGAATCTTGGTTGTCGCCATTCAAACTTCAGAAACGGATCAATAATGGCAGCAGTTTTATAGTATATCATGACACTGACATGCATTACATTACTTTAATTGAAAATGCAAACACACATCGTCTCAGGCGGTCAGCTGTGAAGCCCGAACGGCCAAACCTTCCTACCCCACCGGTCCCCTTGTTTGTTGGAGAAAGGAGCGCTGTGGGACAAGGGGCTGAAGTCTGTACATAGTATAAATGGATATTCGGAATCTGCAGATTCAACCCGGGCTCAAGAGTCTGAAATTAAAAAAAAAAATTTAAAATCCACATAATCCGAATTGGATTTAAGATATCAAATTTCATATCCGAAAATTTCGGATAATATTTCGGATATGGCTATATCCGCTCCGAAAAAATCTGAAATCCGACAAATATATACATATATTATCAAATATATATTATCTACATATAAAAACATAAAAATATAGATATTTTATCATATATATTCATAGTGATATCGATGTTTTCTATATATAATGTATTAATAACATTACATTTATACTTTTTGGTTCAGATCGGATATTTATCTGAATTCAAATATTATTTGTCGGATCAGATTCAAATATTATCACATGATATCCGTCACATATCAGATCAAATATTGGATCAGATTTTTTTTCAGATTCAAATATCAGATATGTCGGATCGGATTCAAATATCGGATTTTTTTTACAGGTCTAGCAAATATGAATGTGGCGGAGCGGTTAGCTAATTAGGCCAGACCTTATATTATGTTTGGTGGATGTGAATGAGGAAGGTTGTGAGGAAATGAGGTTTGTTATGTTGTAAATTTCGGGTGGAGTGGAGGGGCAAGGAACAAACTACCTTCCCTTTCCTTTATATTAATTTTTTTTCAATCTACATTCTCCTCTATATTTAGAAAAATAAAGTATCGAATGAGACAACCTTTCTTCTCTTCTCTTCTCTTCTCTTCTTTTTCCTTCCACCCATTGCATTGGTACACATTTTTCTTGCTCGAATTACATGATCCGTTAATTCTCTACACTGGACTTTTCATCTCAGTACCTAAAATAAAATCAGAAAAATACCTTCATTATAGCACAATATGTAAGGAGAGAGTTCACCACTCTATAGGGTTCTCAAAGTTGTATCCAAATTCATGAAACTGGCCCATCCCAATTTAGAAAATCTCAGTTCTATGAATGAATTTTTCCAATCCAGATAAAATTTGAGTTTGAATTAACATAACATTATCGGTTTTTACTTGACAATTTCAGATAATTTGAATTCTTAAAGAAAACTACGAAATCTATGTTAGATTCAGATTAGACATTACAAAAGGCTCATGTTTTAATTTTACCTCTGCCAATACTCAAATCTAGGATTTTTCTATGTTGGGCAATATTCCATTGACACATATGCTTGTTAGACTAAGAATCTACTGGAAATTGAAAATTTTGGCACCCCACCAACTAAATGTAGGTTGCAGTTCTCTAATACAAATATAAACATCAACCACGTAAAGCATACATCATAAGGCAGCAATGATAGAAAACCAATGTGGTAAAACCTTACAAGAGAGAATGAAGTAATAATATAAGGCAAAACTCAAGGAGCTTGGATTTTGATGATAGAACTGTGTTGCATAATATGCTAAGAATGGCTATACATTATACAATTGTCAAAATACAATGACATTCTTCCATCTTTAAAAAGACTAAAATGCTCGATCACAAGATTAGAATGGCTAGGCCTATTTAGCTTTAATGGACTCTAATCATTTTTTTATGGATTGTATTATTTATGGGTGATTCAATATATCTCGATGCTTATGATTCAAGGTATATTAAATTGGTGAACACCCCTCCAAGCTAATATGCACTGGCAGAAGAAATTTCGACAAGTTGAACATGGGTCCATACACTTGCGGAGGTGTCTATAATATCTTTTGAATTTAAAAAATCATATAAATTTATCTTAAAAAGTATGATTGGATACTCATATCAACATAGTTGGCCTCCTTTAAGTAACCCATCAATAGGTAGTTTGGAGTTAAGCATGGTCGTATGAGAGTAGTAATGGGCAACCTGTCCAGAAGTAGAACTTAGGTCTGCACGATCGAGTACAAAATGTGCATATGAGGCTAGTATAGCTCTATAGGTCCAAATATCATTCTTGAACTCTACTAGAGTCTAGGGGAT
Organism: Alisma plantago-aquatica; assembly: GCA_963693085.1. Taxonomy (NCBI): domain Eukaryota; kingdom Viridiplantae; phylum Streptophyta; class Magnoliopsida; order Alismatales; family Alismataceae; genus Alisma; species Alisma plantago-aquatica. The sequence continues at coordinate 664,292,923 of OY856412.1, read as the reverse complement.
CTTGCCCAGGCATGACAATTTTGTATCAGATCTAGAATCCCTCTAGTAGGTGTGGAGGCCATATGGGCATATGACATCTCGATCTTGATCTATGTGGGCCATACATTAGGAAATGGCTACCTACTAAGGTGACATGGAGCGTGTGACACCCCAACAAGTTTACACATGGCATCAGAAGTATTTCTCATTTATTCCATAACAAGGGCTGCTTGGATTTGAAGGATGTTGCAAATATGATAATCTTTGCAAATAAATAATCACCATGCATTATCTTGAAATGATTCATACATAGTTCATGAATAGAGACTACAACTTAGTCCTCTTTAAGTCTAAATTTTACTGAGCCACACTTGACCAAACATAACTAGAACATGATGTTGAAGGATTTCTAATTGATAGGATCATCTAGGTCGACGACACCCCATCGGGTTGAGCTTTAAGTCTTCTAGATCTTGAAGTGTCATTCTCTATACCTCATTTTCTCCAAAATCTAGGGACATTGTGTCTAGAACCATGCAAAAGAAAACATCAAATCAGTAAAGTATGTATACTTGACAAAAAGAAACTTGATACCATATTTAACTTAAGAATTCTTGAAGCATTTTCTTAACATAAAGATCTGAATAAGAAATATATGCATCTCTATATAATCACCCACTTAAGGACATGTAATGCTAGGAAAGTCAATGATTTTTTGGAATCCCAACGTAGTTGTGGGACTTTACAAAACTTAGACATTCCATTTTTTTACATGAATTTTAATCCTTAAAATAAACATTATCTTGGATCTTGAACATGATAGAATTTTTCCCTCTTGTAAAATAATGGAATTTTTCCCTCTTGAGAATAAAGAGATTTCTCCCTCTTGATTCATAACATGAACTCTTAATCATATTCTTGCATCATCATTATCATAATATTAGTGAATATTATAGTCATAAACTCTATGATATATCAATCAACAAACCATGAATTATATGAACCACCAATTGAGGAATCTTAATCTTTCATGAAATGTAACGATGTTCATAATATATAAATAAAATGTTGATCATTCAAAATATGAGTGGATAGTATCATGGCCCGTTTACCTTAAGAAAAACTCCTAAGTCAACTCTACTTGACTTGATTGAGCTCTAAAAAACCTATATTTTGATTAATGTATATAAGTCTTTAGTCATAAACCCTAGTTTTTTATCATTTGAATTATTGAAGATCTTAAATGTAGAAAAGATGGTTTGAAAACAAGCTAGATCGATATTTTATAGAAAAAATTTTCCAAAGATTTTTTACTTATTTTTATGACATCGTTTGCATTTTCTATAAATGTGCAATAATGACAAATCATAAAAGAAGATAACTATACTCCTGGCATCGGGGGTTCCTACATGGTAGAGAAGTTGAGGAAAACCTAAGGGGAGACCAAAATTAGAAAACATTGAAGGGGTGTGGGTGATGCTCATCGAAGCATCAATTGGGTGTAAGATAGTGAGGAGAGATAGAACAAGGAGATGCTTGTTGGAGATGAAGGTTGAGAAGGTTAAAGAGCTCGAGCTTGCTAGGGATGGAATTGGCAGTGGAGGACAAATTCTAGGGAACTGAGGGTGGTTCGTGACCCTTTAACTAGGGGAATGAGACAATGGGATGGTGTTTGTAAAGCTTAGGCATTGAGAGGGGTCCATGCCATAAAGGGCATTTCCTTGATTAGGCATGAAAGAAGATGAGTAACCGCTCGTTAGAATCAGGAGAGAGAGAGAGACAAAATAGAGGAGAAAAAACCTCAAGAAACAGGGGTGAGATGAAGGAGGAAGGAATGTGGAAGAGAAGTGTTGTAGACTACTTATGGTTCCATGAGAAATTTAAGGGAGGGAGAAAACAAATAAGACATTAGATTCCAACAGTAAATCAAGAGCATTCAATCCACATGAAAAAAAAGAAAAAAAAAGCAATTTATCAAAATTTAGGTTAAATCCGAGTATTAATTGGATATTTGATTAAATATTGTATGGAAACTTTCCCAAATTGTTAGAGGGATCAAACAAAGTCAAAATGACTTCAAACATTGGCCATAGGTTAATTAGGTAGTCTACACCCTTCCGAACCAATAGGATTTTGGTTTTAAATAACTTTTGTCCATCAATTCCATATGGGTCTTTCTCCTAATTTATATGTATTAAAGATGAGATAGTGTGAAATAAACTTCCGAAGTTAGTTGACTGAGTCAAATTCAAGATGAAGGATGATTATCCACCCAAAAGATATTTCTCATTAACATTTATGTATCTCAGAAGAGTTATCCATAGGAGAGTGAAAAAGATAAAGTAATGCTATTTCTTTCACATGTTAAATTATACAAAAAGAAAAGGAAAGTAATTTCAACATATCTTGATTGAGTGAGTATTCTTTTTCATATATTTGAAACTATAACATTAAATGGATTTTTATTTATAGTATTTCAATGAGGAGGAGAGAAAAAATAAAGGTAAAACTAATTCTTCTTATCTTTTAAGATAATGGGACACTTATTGGCGCATAAGAGAAAAATAAGAGATATTTTGATTTTTTATCCTTTTTATCTCATTATTCAAAAGAAATACTTATCAATTGGATTTTTTTGCATAAGGTCCATAACTTAACTTCTATTATGAAGAACTCTACTAGGTTTTAAAACTTCACATAAAATTTTAGGATGTTAGAATTATATCCACCTTAAATAAATTTTGTCCTCCAAATTTACTTTAGGTTACTTCCCACCTTATGGTTTTACTTACCCCACATTTGGTGATAATTAACTTGTAAAATTTCAACTAGATTCATACATTTGCATGAAAGAGAGATATGTGTTTATATGACATCTAAGTTTTATAAAGAATTATATGAACATGAATGGATTATTACCTCGATCTTCTTATCAACATATACTTAGGTTTTTTTATGAAACCAAGCTTTTCACTTCCCATAGGGAATATAAAATTGAACTTGTCATGACCTTCTATCATTAGATTTCAATGGTTATCTAATCATATGTTTCCTACATTTCTTGATATGTGGCGATCAGGCACAAACCCAGAAAAATCTTGTCATGATACTCCTCACCAATCTACTAGTACATATGTCTCATACCATACAAACTAGTAAGAAAGGAAAGATGCACGATAATTCTCAATTGGTTGACCACAACAATTGACAATAGAGAGGATATGTCATTAGCTAGGATTTAGGTCAATCCTTGATATTTAACTAGGTAAACATATATTCTCGTCATGTCTATCTCTAATAGGGGTGAAAACTCTAGTCATTCTAAGGCCTGATATCTTTCCTTGGGAACCCATTCCTATATAATAGCTTCATGTCTTCATCCTAAGGTAGATATATGATTTTTTTGTCTAGTGGCCATATAGCTATTTTCTCTGATACCATAATTTGATGCCCTTCAAGTTTACACATGGAAGCATAAGCATTCCTCATGTCTTCCATAACAAGGGATACTCGAATCGAAAGGATGTCACACATATGATAATATTTGTGAATAAATAAACAATCACCATGAATTAAAATGAAAATAGTCATACAAGCCGCTTTTGGGAGCGTCTGCACATAACTTTGGGTATGCAGTTGAGGTTCAATACTGCTTTTCACCCGCAGACAGATGGTCAGTCTGAGAGGACCATACAAACCTTGGAGGACCTGTTGAGAGCTTGTGTCTTGTAGTTTTTGGGTAGTTGGGACATCCACCTCAACCTGATAGAGTTTGCTTATAATAACAGTTATCAATGAAGCATCAACATGGAACCATATGAGGCGTTGTATGGGAGATGTTGTAGATATCAGTTATGCTGGTATAAGATAGGTGAATATCAACTTTTTGGTCCTGAACTAGTACAACAAATGACAGAAAAGATCAAAGTGATGCAACAGTAGTTGAAGGCAACACAGGACAAACAGAAGTCATATGTAGATAACCAGTATAGACCGTTAGAGTTCCCAGTGGGAGACAAAGTGTATCCTTGGAAGGGTGTCTTGAGGTTTGGGAAGAAGGGTAAGTTGGCTCCTAGATATATGGGACCTTACCCTATGGTGAAACATGTTGGGAAGGTGGCCTACAGGTTGGAGTTGCCACCCGAGATGCACAAGCTACATCCAGTGCTCCATGTGTCCATGTTGAGGAAGTGCCACCCTGATACCGAGTTGGTCTACATCCAGTGAAAGTTGAGCTTGATGAGGATATGTTCTATGTTGAAGGACCCGTGTTGATCCTTGATAGAAGATGAAGAAGTTGAAGAAGAAAGACATAGTGTTGGTGAAGGTTCTGTGGTATCAATGTGGCATTGAGGAATCCACGTGGGAGCTTGAGGAAGAGATGTGTAGGAAGTACCTACCTCTTTTTACTTAGGATTTCGGGGGCTAAATCTTTGTTAGGGGTTTATGGCTTGTATAAAAGAGTGAAATCACCCCTTTAGTAAAAATTTGAAATATCAAAGCTCCATTCCCAACATACTCAAAAGGGTATGTTGAAAAGGGTGTAAAATTTTCAAATGTTTATTTATATGGTATACAAAAGACCATTGGAAAGTATCGAAGTACAAATTAACTGACTATATTCAATTTCATAAAAAGGTTTACAAGATACATTAAATTCTCCCATTAGGGTTTATATCAAGATACACAAACAAGATCTAAATATAGGGAAGTCTAGACTACTACAATCTTGTCTCCAAAGCAACATCTCCATCAACCAAGTCCAAGACAAAAGCTAAGTTCTTCTTGTCTTATCCATCACTTTGCTCAGCACCTGGGTGGTTGGGAAGACACCCAGCAAAAAGGGAAAGGAAAAAGAAGTATGTGTCACAAAACTAGTCTAGGATAACAAGAAAAGAAAAGTAATAAAGATGGGCTATGGTTCATCATAAGATGAAGATATCAAGAGTATGAGGCCATATCAAAAGAAACTTGCTATTAACAATTATATTAAAAGGGATTGCATGTAAGATAATTATGTCTACCTAACTAAGTAGGGTTGAGGCACCTACCGGACCTCTAACCTTAGGTGAGGGGAGAATAAGACGTTCCCAGTCACCTACAATTATATGGGTAGAATAAAACATTCCCCAGGGTGAATAAATACATGTCCTCTGTGGGTGGTTCTACATAAGTACCACTACTTCAAAATTAAATAGAACATAAATCTACATGATAGAAAAGTAGTTATGGCAAGAATAATCATGTGAATCAATAAGCATGGCAGTGGGGTTTAAAACCCAAACAATAAGAAACTATGATCTAATTTGAGGCACAAGAAATCAGGGTTTTAAGAAAAGAGTTAGGTTCAATTAAGCCTCATTAGGGAATATTAGGTTAAGGCATAAATATCCCAACTAAGGTGTTAGATGCACATACCTCTTCCTTAGAGTCCTAGAAACCACTTTTCCAAACCTTTAAACGAGATCATGATCCACTTGTCCTAATATCATAACCATGTTCATGTATAATAACAATGTTCATTTGTTAAAGACTTAAAACCCTAAAGTTACTAACTTCTTCTACAAACCATTGATTTAAGTCATGAAACCATCACACATGTCTTAGTTAGGGTTTTCTTATAAAAATGACATATAATTTTATGTATTTTGAAGATATGGACTATTAGATGCATTTTTGGTGATTTTAAACTAATTAATCCATTTTCTAGAAAATCACCTTTGAAAAAACTTGAAATCAACCTTTGAAAATATTTTTATTAGAAAGATCACATTTTTTCAAGTTCAGAACATATTTTATTTTTAATTTTGGATAAAAAATAAAAAGATATAATTTTTAGAATATTAACCAACTAGAGATTGACACGTCATCAAAACAGGCGAGAGAGAGGGGGCCGGGCCCGCTTGCTGACTTGGCCCAATAAGGGGTGGCCAAGTCACGCGATCAAAGCTGGGTCAAGCCGCGTTCAAAACAAAATGAAAAGGTAGAAATGCCCTCACGCGAACACAGAGAGAGAAGAGAGAAGCGAGTTGGGGCATAAGCGTAAAAACACATAGGGTTATCTCCCCCAACACACCTGCGCCATGGCCCGCGAGTGCAAGTAGCAACTTGTTTGGGATTTTGGACGAATTTAGAATACTCAACAAAATTCGACATTTAGATATGCAAAACAAAGAGCATGAAGAACCGAAGTAGATGGTACCTAGAATTTCACGGGAGAGGGAGCAGGGAGAGAAGAGAGCCCCAAACTCTGTGCCTCCGACTACCTTGTCGGGTCAAAATGGCGACGAATCAAACAATTGGATGAAGGGTTGAGTTGTAAAGACTCCCACGAAATCAACGGTGGGAATATATATATGTTTGGGGAAGAGATGTGGCGAGGAGGGTGGTGGCCGAAAAGCTTGGGGTGCAAGCAATTGGGCGTTTCCTCGAATCACGATAAAATCTCACAAATAATGGTTTAAAAGATGCAGATTTTGATTTGGAAACCAATGTAAATTATTTCGAGAAGTGTCGTTGAGAAATGAGGGAGATAAGTCCAAAATATCTGAACACTTTGGTCTACGTTTACTGTTCATACGAGTTTGAGGTAGAAGATGACCGAGTCATTTAATACAACTTTCTAACTTTAGTCTTTTGATGTATTTAATGTATAAAACTTTCTATACTTATTTAAGGGTGCAAAAAAAATCTAAATAATCTCAAATTTGGTAGTATGACTTAATTTTAGGTGAGAAATCCGAATATAAAATTATATTTTCCTTTTGAGAGAGTTAGATTAGTCAATTAAGCTAATTAGTATTTTCTCTTTCCTCTCTCATTAATGACTATAAAATTATCTAAAAATAATGAAACTTCACCCATAAGTCATATTAAGTATATTAGATAATTTTTGTTCCATTTATTAAAATAATTTATTATTTTAATTAATGGTTTGAATATTTTGCACATTTTCTCTCTCTAAAACTTACCTTCTTATAAAATATTTTCTAAATTGAGTCAAAATTTATTCAAAGGTATACTTTAATATATATAGCACTAATTTTGCAATATTTTATTTTTTGAAGACTTTTCTTATTTTATTTAATATATTTAAATTTTATCACTTATTCTATCCTTTTAATTTATTAGAGGCATATATAAGTTTCTAAAAATATAAAAATTGGTATACAAGCAATACTAAACGTGAGGAACACTATTTTGATATTAATTAATTTTTTTCAACATATATTTAATATTTTTGGTCTTTAAATCATTTTCTCTCTCCCAAATAAAATAAAATATTTATCATTGACCAAATTATATGCAAAATAGTACATAGACTCATTTGGCATGTAGATTATGAATTTTAGGGTTGCTTCCACTTTTGAATTTGTTTAATAATTTATTTATTAATTTGGAGAAAAACTCATATTTTTCAATTCCAATTAATGCAAAGATAATTATTAATTTTCAAAAATTATGAAACATGTCATTTAAGTAAAATTTAAATCAAGGAAAACTAATTTGAAGTTATCTTTAACCAATTAGTCTTCCTTTTATGAATTTTAGCTCATTATCCAATATTACCACTATTTCTCATATTAAATAATTTCATATCACATTAACATGTTTAAAGCATTATTATTCATTCATTTTCCTCTTCCTTTCTCCATAAGGCTAAGGAATGATCTAGAATTAATTTTTTTATCATTATCTCATATATGTGGTAAATTTGCATATTATACCCTTAATAAAAATATTTACTGAGGTATTTGTGCATAAACCAAATGTTGGCATAAATGGTGATCAATATCACCCCAAACCACTAATAATTCCACATATTGAATAACAAGGCCAAAAAGGATATAAATGAAATAAAAATCTTAGAAAGAGGATCAAAAGATAAAATGTCTAGGATTCTGTATGTTACAACACTCCACCCCTTAAAGAGGATTTTGTCCCCAAAATCACAAGAAAGGAGGGTAGGTGAAGGTGCAACATCTCATCACCAAACTTCTATTGTTCCACCAACCATAACTTCCTCCAAACGACTCATCAACATATACTTCACAAGCATCTCGACATAGGTCATATTCTTGAGGATCACCTAGGTTCCATTATTAAGATTATTTTTATGAGATTTAACATTTTTGGCTCATTAACATTATATTTATTAGGATATCACATCATCAATATTATTCTTTTAATAATGTCATGTCATATTCACTTGGTTGCCAAAAAGAATTATATTTTATTATGATGCTCAATTAGAGGTTACTTGATTATCTCGATATATTTGATCATTAATAATTTGGATTTACACTTCATTATCCTCATATTATCATTATATTAATTATAACAAATTATCTTGCATGTGATAGGACATTTTATTCAATCTAATATTAATTCTACAATTAATCCAAGTTATGTCACATTGATTACTCATATGTATATTAAACATTATCACATTACCTTTCTTATTCACATTAATGTCATCATTATTCATTTTCTCATATTTATTCACTTCTTATTATTGATTATGAACATTTATGTGAATCTAATTACTTCTTATCCATATTGAAGTCATTATCTGTATTTTAGTGAACCAGGCTGGACATATTACATATTAATGAATTAATTCACATGCCAAGTCATGTTTAGGTGATTAATTAGGTATGTACTAGGTAACAAGGTGATATGCATTTCATATTTATGACTTGATTAATCTATGATTAGGTGAATATATATCATTTATGTGCATCAAGGTATGTTATCTGATTATGACACCTAATGCCACTAATTTAACATGGATATCATTAAGGATGCATATGTTAAGGTTATATGATTACAACTTAGGGTTTAGGATCAACTTGATCATTATATTTCATTATGGCATGCATTAATGTCGAGATTAGGTTACAATTTTTCCCCTCATCATATCATTAAGGTTTATCAGTTCATTAGCATCATGTGTATCCATAATTAGTATTAATATGTGAGTGACCCATATTATGTGCATTGGATATTCATTAGGGTTTGAACATATAAATTATTCCCCCGATGATCATTATATGTTCAATAAACATGTTAGGGGATAAGTATAACCTTGCTTAGTCAAAACTAAGGATCCAAGCATACTAACCTCCTATTCATGGAGTTAGGGTTTCTAAAGATAGAGTAGATAGATTTCAAGATGTCGTAGGGTTCAATCCCACTAAAGAGGATTTTGTCCTCAAAATTTAATCACCCAACATCATCAAATTAACTATACTCAAGATACACAAACATGATCTAGATAGAGGGAAGTCCAGACTACTACAATCTTGTCTCCAAAGCAACATCTACATCAACCAAGTCCAAGCTAAAAGCCAAGTTCTTCTTGTCTTATCCATCACCTTGCTCAACACCTGGGTGCTTGGGAAGGCACCCAACAAAAAGGGAAAGGAACAACAAGTATGTGTCATAAAACTAGTCTAGGATAACAAGAAAAGAAAAGTAATAAAGATGGGCTATGGTTCATCATAAGATAAAGATATCAAGAAAATGAGGCCATATCAAAAGAAACTTGCTATTAACAATTATATTAAAAGGGGATTGATTGTATGTAAGATAATTATGTCTACCTAACTAAGTAGGGTTGATGCACCTACTAGACCTCTAACCTTAGGTGAGAGGAGATTAAGACATTCCCAGTCACCTATGGTGCGATTCCGCTAGAGGTGCAACACACTAGCTGATTTGATCTGACTAGATGCACCCCATGAGGTCAGAACACATGTGATGGGAATTTGCTTTAGAAATTTATAAACCTAACTTAACACCTACTCACACTAACACACTACACCCGCAAGCGCAGGGGGTCGTGTCGTAGTATAGGAAGGTGGCAAGTATAGGGTCGATCCACAGGGAAAAGAGGGGGCACTAGAGCTAGGTTAGTTTTGTTGGGTTCCTACTGCAGAGACTAGGGTTAAGGGTTTAAAGGTTGTTTTGATTGTTAAACTATTATGAACAAGCAAGCAATTAAAGGCGAGAATGAAATCTATGTTAACCCTAGGTTAGATTAAGACTAAGCAAGCAAGGAAACACTAAGCTAGGTATGAAAAGGCAAGTTACACTAGGACAAGCAAGAGAGGAGTGAAAGTGAAATTAAAGAGCTAAACTAACATGAACAATGCAAAAACAAAGCAAGAAGCTAACTAAGTAAGGAAAGAACTAATTAAGCTAAGTAAGCACAAAACTAGGGTTTTAAGCAATGAAGAGAAGTGTGGGTTGTTTAGGGGTATGAGCTTATCACTTAAGTTGGGGGGGGGTGACATATGAACATTATTATTCCATTTAGATTATCCAAAGAAAACAACAAGTTAGAGTCTAATGAATTAACCTAAGCTACTAACTAGCCATGGATATGCTAGGTTGTGTATAGGGGAACTACTCCCTAACATCCCCTACTACCCTTACAAGGCTCAATTGGGTTAGGGGTTAGGTTCAATTCAATTAGAGTCTAATCAAGTCTAGGTTTCTAGATTAGGCATTCCTAGGGAAATTAGGGGCCGAGGGTAGTAATGGGGAGGTGAGATTAGGGTTTTGGACCCCAATTCCCCCACATTCTAGCCTTGAGAAGGCTCCATGCTAATTGCACTAGAATTACCAAATCTAGCTACTTAGATCTCTCACTTAGGTTTAGGGAGATTGATTAGGATGTAGGAAGATGGGAGGCAACCTAGGGATCCAAGAATTAGACCTAGGGGCAAATCCCAAAATTCACACATATAAGCAATTTGCCTAAATTCCTAGGTGATTCCACACACAAACCAACAAGCAACCCATGGAGAATGAGATGCAAATAGAATATAATCATTAACAAATGGAATTACAACATTTACATGTCAATTTCCCCCAACATGGTATCAAAGTAACATAATTTCCCCCAATCAACCCACCCACAGGGGCCTAGCTACTCATAGGAATGGAAAATATAAAAAGAGAGAAGAAAGAGATAGAGGTGGCCATTGAGCTCGAAGTAGTGGCTGAAATCCCCCTCTCTAGTAGCTGCAGGTCATCCTCCTTCCTCCTCCAGGGTGCAAGGGTGAAGAATAAAGGGGATTATGGGTAGGAACTAGTCTAAACTAGTGATTTGGTGGTGGAAATGGTGAAATGGAGTGGATTTAAGGTGGATATGGAGTGGAATGTAGTGGATGGCAATTTGGGGAGCTAGGAGGTGGTGGAAGGTAGCTGACCTCATGCCCCAGCCGCCACCTAGGTATATATAGGTGTGGGGAGGAAGCACTAGGTCAAGTAGGGGCAAAATGGGTAAAACAATGAAAACTAGGTGGGTTTGGTGAGTATCACGACCGTGGTAGGGCACCACAGTGGTGGTGGGTAGGGTAGGCCATGACTGTGGTAGATGGGCACAGTCATGGGTTTATAATAGGCCAAGTTATAGGGTTTTGGTTGATTTTGGGTTGAAACGGCCACTGCTGTGGTGGCTAACACGGCCGTGGTGGAGTAAGGATGCCACAACCGTGGTGGCTAGCATGGCCATGGTGGGCTGGGTGGAGGTGGTCGTTCTGAGATTGCACGACCATTTTGGTCTTCTGTGCCACATCCGTTTTGTGGAGAACGACCGTGGTGTCTGTCACTGGCACGGCCGTGCTGCTCTCTGCTTCACTTGGAGGTTGTTCTGTTGACTTGTAAGTGACCTAGCATGACCGTTTTGTGGTACCACGGCCGTGCTGGGTCCTGGATCAACACTTTGACTCGGTTCTTTGGCTTTTCTTGGACATCTTTGCTTCAATTGATCTTTGGCCACTAGGGGTAGGTTGAGGGGGCCTCATACTTCACTTTGGGTCTCTCCAAGGGTATAGGAACTCTAGGATCACTCCTTCTCTCTCTCTTCCATCAAGTGTGGTCCAAATGCCTGAAAAACATGCAAATAATGTCCATAAGTGCATTTTATACAAATAAACATATTGGAGGAATGACATGCAATCTAACAAGTATAGATGTGATTGAAGAGCAAAAAGACACAAGATGAAGCCCTAAAATAGGGCCGAATCGCCACCCCAAACTTGAAACATACTTGTCCTCAAGTATGCTCTAACTCAATCTCTCTACAAATTTTGCACAATCGAGAAATGACAAATGCTATATAAAAGATGATTGTTGCTGAATGGGATCAAAGATGACAAAGTGCATGCATTTCACCTCTCTCCTCTCCTACTTTCACAATCCAACCATGAAAAGAGCACAAAGCATATGAACTTCAAATATAGCACGCAGAATACACAAGTTATCCATACTTCTTCCATAAAGTTCTGGGTAAACCGTTTCATGATGGTGTTAATCAAGGATGACTAGGAGTGTTGTTTCACATTCATGCATTCAGTCTTATATTTCAAATTATGCCAAATGACCCACGTGGCTGCGGAAAAAGGCAAAGTGAGCTATGTTTGATGCTTCTTAGCTCAATGGGTATGAAAGTGGAAGAAAGGGTTGCAGTAAGATTTTTGGAGTGTTTTTACACACTCATCTTTTCTTTATTTGAATGCTCTTAAATAGGAGCATCCTTTTATTTTATTTTTGCTTTTATTTTTCTTTTCTTTTTCTTTGCCCTTGGTGTAGATAGGGCATATGGTGGATGGAGTGAAGCGGGGAGATAAAGATATGGTCACCCCAAATTTTTAGAGGTGGCCAAGGCTGATTATATGCACTAGGGCATCTTTTATGAGGCGGAGGGGTATGAAGATGGTGGAAGAATAGTCAGGTCAAAGAGGGGTCATTGGTATGATTTTCCACATAAGACATCCTGCATGAAAATTAATCTAACACTTCATCTAAGATATCACACCACATGAATGAACAAGATGAAATTCATATATCAAACAAGTGATTCTACAAACACTAAGCGTTCAAAGCTTGCTCAATTTCACAATTCAACCCATTCAATCATAATCCTAAGAGAGGTGATGCACATGTAAAAAGTCACCCATTGATACCACTTAGCAACAAACAATGGTAATTTACTTGCATTTGTCAAAGGTCATCATTTTTACTCAAAATAATAGAGATTGGGTCAAAACACACTTTTTAGACAAGAAATCTCAAATTTGGGAAAAATTGGCCAAAATGGTGCCAAGTTGCCTCCAATCACATCTGAACCTATATTATTGAACTTAAAATAGCAAACAAGCAAATCCTAGCTAAAACATGCAAAAATTACCAAAAATCTACATGATATGCAATGCATGGCAAAAAGAGCAAATTTTTTGAAAATTACGCAAAAATGACAAGAAAGTAAACTACATGGCATGCATGTATGCAAAGCAGTAAAATTCTAAACTAGATAGCAAAACAAGCAAAAAAAAGTGAAAATCAACAAACAAAGAGTATATAGCAGGTGAGATGCAAAAATGAGTGAAAGTAGAATGAGGGCATACCGCCCTACCACCCCAAACTTTTGAATCATGTTGTCCTCAGCATGACACTATATTCTAGGATGATAGGGTAGACGATCACTGTAGTGTTGGTAGAGGTGCTCCTCCCTGTCTGTAATAGGAGCCCCAGTAGTCTGACTGTGGAGGCAGATAGCTGTCCTGAAAAGCTGATAAAGAACTTCACTAGTCTTCACCCCACTATGGGTTCCTCTGGGCCTAGGCATTCTAAAACTGGTAAAGATGGTTGACTTGGTAATGCATATGCTGGTGGTCCAACCACATGGCATCCTGTGTCCTCTGAAAGCCCTCCTATGCCCGTAGTATCCTCTCCTGCGTCGCCTGAATGCTCTCCAGCTGTGCATTATTGGTACCCATATCATATGCATTCACTGAAGGCTGCTGTGGCTCTGACACTCCCATCCTTTCTTCTCTTTGCCTCACCCGTCGTGCTGCTCTTTCCTCTACTGTCCGCCTCTGCTCAGCCGCCTATGAAGGCTCTCCTAGACCCCCAACAAAAATCATCTCAGGGACTGCCTCTCCTCTTGGGTTCTCCTCCTCATACCTCCTTAATTTTTCTAGAAAATCTGGCGTTGGTCCATATTGTGCCATGAGGGGTGGAGTATGATAAGGAAGCTCCAATGTCACTCCTGGGTAAGGTGGGTTGACCTGGTAGATGATCTTCTGATCTGCAATTGTAATCATGGAAGAGCGAGCCAAGTAGTGTAGGTCAGCCAACTTTCCACCATCTGCCTTTGTATAACTTGTCATGTCATGTCCTAAAGCAGTGGCTATGGATGTCACAATCCATCCCATTACAAATGGATTTGTGCTCTTGGATGGGATTGTTCTCATATGATCTATAAGTAATGCCCCCAGATTCACATGCCTCTCTTTTGTCATCCAACCAAGAACAAAAAGATCTTTCTTTGTGCAGCTGCCTTGGTTTTTGTACCTGGCAAAGATGGTGTTTGCTAACACCTTATGAATATATCAGAGAAATGGGCTGTGGATGGCACTTGTCTTGGACTTCCCTTCTACAAATGTACTTTGGTCGGTGAAGCATTTCCACATAGCTGGATATGTGGAACAAGAATCATTTTCTGTCCTACTGCCACCTCCCCACTTGGGGCAAAAATTTGATTTAGCATCTGTGAGGTTATCTTCCACCTCTTATCCCCAATCACCACCTTGATTGCATTCTCTCCATCATCAGTTGCTTTCTCTAGTGTGGAAAAGAACTGTTGGGTCAGCTCTATGTATGAATCCTGTTGTAGTGTCAATACCTCAAATAGCCCCATTTTCTCCATCAATCCCTGAAAGTAGGCATAGAAACCCATCACCTCCATTTTTGCTTGGCATGCATATCGAGTTACTAAAACTCTACGTGTCAAGCACTCTAGGTTCTTAGGCTCCTTTTCCCTACCCATAGTGACCTCGGGCTGTGGAAGGGGACACTGTGGTGGTATCTCACGCTGCTCAACTTTGGGCATATCAGTATCATCTTCATCATCTAGCATGAGCCGTTGACATGGTCATGGCTGTGGCTATTCTGTAGAGGAGATGGACAGATGGGAGGCTAAGATGGAAGGCTGGGAAGTGGACGGAGGTGGCTGCGACGACGATGATGTCCCCTGATGTGGCTATTCGGAGGCTTCTTCAATGATAGGATCCACTATGGAATCCAAATCAACATCCGTCAACCGGGGGTGGCTGTTTCTTGCTTTCCTTTGGTAGGGGGGGACACCCCTAGTTTTCTCTACTGGTTTCCTTGCAAACTTCTTCATTCTTGCTTGAAAATGGAAGTGAAATTAGAAAATTTTGGATTTCTCCAAAGAACTGGGTTGTTGGGGCGGAATGGAGAGAAAGTGGTGCGTTTGTGGATGGAAATTGGTGGAATCTGGAGATTGAGGTAGTGGAAATGGTAGGGGATTAATTCGAGATGATTTGGGAGTGCTTTGGTGAGGATTTGAGGTCTGGAGATGGTGGGCGGCGTGTTGTACAGGCACTAGGGCGCGACACACGACCGTTCTATTCTTCGGAGAAATGAGCAAGTGAAAATAATTTTTTGTAAAATCTAACTTTAAGTTGCTAGAATCGGACTGTGGCACGTCCGTGGTGTCTTCATGTACCACGACCATGCTGCCTTGCACGACCGTTCTGCCCTAGTTTTACACTTAGTTGATTTTCTCAAATTTTGACAATTTCTCTATTGAATGTGAATGTACCACCACGGCCGTTCTATTGTACCACGACAGTGGTGGGTATTGTAACAGCAGTGTAACACTCAAATCTTGTTCAAACATCAAAACTTTGATCTCAAGTTGATATTCTATTGATTCTTTGTCAAAATTTCATCTATTCCTTGTTCATTTCACTCTGTTCTCACCTGCACATCTCAAAACTACACAAAAACTATCAAAAACAAGTGTGTGTTTTCTAGGAAAAATGTAAAAACAAAGCAAAAGTATCAAAAATGTAGATTGGGTCAAAAATTTGCAAACCTAGGTGGGTTGCCTCCCACAAGCGCTGAGTTTCTTGCCTTCAGCTAGGCTTCTTGGTGATTCTTCAAAATTCACCTATTTGGAATCCTCATGTGCCCATTCTTACAAAACATGCATCCTTCATTTGCACTCAATCTATTTTCCTCATCCCTTTCATCACAATAATCATCACCAATTTCTTCACCTTGGTGTCCTCTCAAATGCCCATTTGGACTTGTGAAGTGATCATGTCCAATATCCCTATCTCGGACTCACCGGGTTGGGGTCTTGTACATGTTGATGTTGATCTTCATGTCCATGAATGAGACTATCATAGTGCCACTGCACACATGAATGTCGGCATCAGCTATAGATAAGAACAGTCTTCCCAAGATGATGGGAATCTTCCTATCCTCTGACTCCATATCAAGTATAATGAAATCCGTCGGGAACACCACACCTTTTTCTTTGTCTATCATCACCAAGACATCATTGATGGAGCCTCCACGTACGTGGAGTTGCGTGCACCACTAAAAATCCTAGAGATAGTTAATCTCTTAGTTTAGCCTTACATATGCTATAATAAGATCTCCACCCACGTATGCTAAGATACGTGGAAGTCTTATCGTAGTATAGTTAAGGGTCGAATCCACCAGACAACTGTCTTGTTAAGAGTTTTAACAAGATGGAAAATGTAATAATCCTACTTATCCACTTAAAAGTTGATATTTATATCAAAGAGTTGATTTGATGGTTAAGCTAATGTGCGGAGAAAGAAAATAACAAGAAAGTAAACTTAAGGTTGTAAACAATATTTGGAAACCATTAGGATGTGATCGGGTTTCACAACCACTACACATGGATCAAAACATACATTACAATAACTTGGCTTGCAAAGAAAAAAGTCTAAACAATTAGTATCTTTGTAGACTTAGCTTCCTTTCGGATAACTAACTATGAGAAATGTGGAAGTGTTGCAATGCCAGCCATCCCCAGACGAATGGTCACTTACTTTGCATCACTCCCCTCATAAAGTGTGTTCCTCGACCTATCAAAGTTGTACTTTCATACGTCAACTAATTCCATTTCATAGTATGGAAGTACAATGATGGAGGTGAGTTTACTCCACTCCTTGAGAAATGCTCCTAGATACCGAACCAAACGTATGGTGACTACATACAATTTGGAACCAATAGGCAGTCAATATTTGAATCTAGAAGTACAAACATAGACAATTTGCACTAACAGATAATAGATAACACAAGTTGGTGATCAAGCAACTAGCATTCATTAAATGATTGATGTTGAACTGGAAAGATAGTGTTTTTCTATTGCAAACTCAAGAATTACAATGTATGAAATGAAAACATGGGTAGCAAGGCTACTCCCCGCACCCTAGTGTATGAGACTACTCGCTCATGGCAAGAACAAAGAAGGAGGCGGGAAGAGAGAGAGAAAACATCATCTCCATGTAGGAGGGAGGAAGGTCGAACCCTTGGAGGAGAGAGCAACTATCTTCACGCCGTGTGGTTGTCTTGATGAAGAATCCTCCACTTCCCACCTTCTTATGTTGATGAGAGAGGAAGTAGCTAGAAGATGGAGTATGGATCTTGAACCGGAAACCTTTGGGCGAAGGATGACAATGGAATAGCTCTGGAGTGATTGGGGTAGCCTTTGGACGTCCAAGAAGTTGATGCCAAATGATGACTCTTTAGGTCCTATTTATAGGCTTTCAAGGAATCCCAAATGGTCTTGGGATTGTTTGGGTCTTTAATGGTTTGGGGACCATTTGGCATCAAATGGTCTCGAGATCGTTTGGGATCATACGGTCTTGGGACCGTTTGCCTTCATTCGGTTGCCAAACCGTTTGCCTTTATTCAGTCTTGGGACCGTTTGAGTTCATTCGGTTTTGGGACCGTTCAGACTTCACTCGGTCTCCAGACTGTTTGCCTTTATTCGGTCTTAGGACCGTTTAGTTCATTCGGTCTTGGGACCATTTGGATCCATTCGGTCTCGAGACCCTTTGGACTTTACTCGGTCTCATGACCGTTTAGCCTTTATTCGATCTCGAGACTGTTTGAATTCATTCGGTCTTGGGACCGTGTGGACTTCATTCGGTCTCCAGACCATTTGCCTTTATTCGGTCTCGGGACCGTTTGAGTTCATTCAGTCTTGGGATCATTTGGACTTCATTCGGTCTTGGGACTGTTTGGGTTCATTTGGTCTTGGGACCGTATGGACTTCATACAGTCTCCAGACCGCTTGCCCCTTTTGCAATTTTCTTGGGTTTTTCTGTAAGAAGAAGGAGATAAATGTTAGTTTAATGGTGAATTCATAATAATGCAGAAATTTAAGGATTATATCTAAGTTATATAAGAAAGAGTATGAAAAATTAAGAAGAACGAGTAAGATAACATCACAAAAATGGGAGGTTATCACCCCCCCTAACTTAGAGTCTAGCTTGTCCTCAAGCTGGATGGAGCTAAGGCACGTAGTGGCGAGGAAATTTTATTTAGTGAAGATTTCCATACTCTTGCTTCAATTCTAAACCAGAGATCTCCTAGAGTTTTATCAGGACTTCCTCTTGCATTAACTCTTTCGGGTGAGAGTTGCGTGGATCTCATGATTCTTCCATACCACGTAACTCGCACTGGGACCACCTTTTCCTTGATCACATTGCGTGCATGTTTTTGTCACTAAGCAATTTTATACTTCTTTAAAAATCCTACCAAAAACTAAGATAGGTATGAGGGTTGGATAAAGGCTGTTGGGCAACTCCCCCTTTAGGTGGAGGAGGGTTTATCTAAACTTTTAGGATCTCACTACTAGGTGTGACACATCTGCCTTTGTGAGGGCAGCTAAATGTACCAGCTGGATGAGTCCTTTATCTGCTTTTTCATATACTCGGATACCTTAGGATCTCACTACTGGGCGCGACACATCTGCCTTTGTGAGGGTAGCTGAATATACCATCCGGGCGAGATCTTTATTGGTTCTTTGTATAAGTCATTATGCATGGCACAACTCTCATGTTTTTATTCAACACTCATGCTTTTATTCATATGCTCACATGCTTAGGATTTGGGCATTTGCGATTTTATTTGGGCTGCCAAGCCTCTTTTTGAAAAGAAGAAAACTATTTCTTAGAACTTCCTGACATGCACTTATTACAGTTTCGTACTCGGTGGTCCGCTTGCAAGGTTCCTTGATTTGGATTTCTCCTGGTTCCCTCCCATTCTTGAGAGTGTTTAGCTTGTGTCAGTCAGGATGTTAACCTGTGGAGAGTCTGATGTAGAATTGAAGCAAAAGCATAAGAATCGGGTATGAAAGTGATTTATTAATTTGCCATTACATGCCTAGAAGCTTCATATGTAAGTGAGGATTACTTTGTCTCTAACTTAGATAGGGGTGTTCCTTTTCCAAAAAGAAAATTGTTTTATATGCACGAGTTATTCTATCAAAGGAATTACTGAAAAGTCTAAGTGTTGAAGGGAAGGAAAAAAAATGTACGGAAGAACAGGGGTGAAAGAAGGAATAAAGAGAAAAGGGGTTTGAATATGATACCTCACCCTTGCCCAGTGTACCCCCCCTAACTTATCATCCACTCTATCCTTAGAGTGTCAAGGTGATAGGTTGAGAAGTACATGGGTAAGGGTATCACCGTTCTGTTAGTCCCTTGTTTGCTCCATACAATCGTAGGAGGGTAGCTGCAAACTTTCCCCGTAAAGCATGATAATCCACGTCCTTCATGTCTTCCACATGCTTACTGAGGACAATAAGGGTATACATCCAGTAAAGGACGTGGAAACCACAGTCGTTAGATTCTCTGATCTGTTGGGGACATCTGTGGCTAAAGGCTGGGCGGTGAAAATGTTCTTTGTCGCACACCTTTATGTGTTTGCCCAGGAGATCATGCAGTCATTCGAAACTTCTTCCGTGGGCGTCTTTGCGGTAACAACATACTTTTTTTGGTTTGAATCAGAATTGATGTCAAAACTATTGTAGATGATTGTTATTCCTTCATGTAGGTTTGTTTCCATTAGAATCCAATGGACAGAGTGAACAAAGGGAAGCATAATGAACTTCAGAGTTGTATGTTGAAACTATGAAATTAGTGCCTCCATGGTTCCGAAATTCTTTGACCCTAATAAATCATCTTTCATGTATGCTGACGCCATATAAACTGTAGGGTGGTTCCATGCTAGAAGGAACTGGTACATAGTCATTATGCTTACAGATAAAGACCCTTTAACTCGTACGGTTTCATGGAGGGAATCTGCCATTACCAAAATATCTCTGTGCAGGAAAACTAGCTCATCGTTCTCTTCGTGTAGCCAAGACATGATGAGTCGGAGTTCGTTGTCGGAGAGGTTCTTGCATGCGTTTAGGTCAAAATTTGGAAACGTTGGTTGTATGGCAGATAGGGGCACCATTGGTTGTAAATATCTGTTGATGGTGATCCCTGTTATCATGTCGATGTCCCCCTTGTCTGCCTCCAAATCAAAAGTATAAGGGTCCCATTGGTGTTGTTCCGGGACCTTGGCAGTTTGATGTTGCTTTTTCTCCAACTCTTTTAGAATTGTCCTGTATGGATGCTTTTATGGATGTTGGATAGAAGAGAAGAGATACCGAGGTACGTAGTCCTGTACCATTATCAGATTCTTAAAGAATCATCTGTCGCAGATGAGTTCCATGGCATAACATCCCCGTAAAGAGTGCATATCCTCTGCTGCTAACTCGTTAAACAGGAGTTGTCAATTTAGTGCTTCTGCGTGTCTTATTGTACAGAAAGCACAATCCCCGGAACCCTCAATTGTTTGGATAGGCGGGTTGATGATTCGGAACCAGGGTTGTTTCCAATCATGTTTAAACGATGGGCGGGCGGCCCATATTATTTTGAGAATCCAAAAAGGAATGCATCGTGCTTCCTCGGCTTCTAACCCTACAAAGTTGATCTGTCTGGATTTTAGTTCACTGGAATAGAAGTTGTACACCTTGGTGTCGCGTGCCTCGATGTCGACAATCATGAGCAACCAGTGTCTAGAAACTTGAAAGGGCACGATGATGTAGTGTTCCATCCTTGCTAGACCAACCTGCAACCGTTCTACGGACTTCGCCTGTAAGTCCTTGTGTAGCAGAGATAGGGACAAGGTGGGTGAAACGTTGAAAATAGGTTGTGCTTTCTTGGAGCTTCGGAATTCTTCTATAGCATTGGCAAGTAGGGCACGGAAGAGAGCCATCGTCACCGCCGATTGTGGTCGAAGAAGAATACAGAAATCTTCACGGGTCAACTTGCACTTTGTCTTTGTATTGCTATATATGATGTCCCCCCATTTTTGGCATCATCGAAAATAGTGTTTAGGATAAAGATGTCATGAATGTCTAGTGTAGAGATGGTCGTCATATCTAGATCTTTCATTAGATGAGGTAGAGATGGCGGCGAGGGCAGGTCCTGTGGAGGGAGTGGAGTCTGCACACTATCTTCTAAGAATAGAAGTAGAGCTTCGTCTTTGTCTAAGTCATAACTGGAGTCGAGTCTATCATCTGTGTCTAGACTCACTCTATCCAGTTCTTCCTGTTCTAGGGGGAGGTTTGTAGATTGTTGAATTGCTGCTGTAGATGGGCTTATGCTGGTTTCCATGATACATTGTTGAAATTCAGCAAAAGCGGCTTCTTTTGAAGCTTCCCCTAGTGATCCCATGGCTGAGAAATTAAAGAACTGGTCCCCATATGACATTGTAACGTTGTCATTGTTATTGGGGGACTTGGGATCTTTGGTTCCTTCTTCTTGGTGGCCGCTATCCTGTCCTATTTTTGCGGGGTCTGCCCCTCAGCTTGTGCCCTCCCCAGCATTGTCTGGGTCATCAGGTTGATCGTCTGAGGAGGAGCTGTCATTGTTGGAGTCACCCGAGGAGTCCGAGTCCTCATCATCATCTTCACTGGTGTCATCATCGTCATCCGCCGCCTTTTCCTTTGTCTTTGTGATTGACTTATTCTTGCATTGCTGATGGATTGTTTGCAGCTCTTCTAGTGCCACTTGCACATGCTCGTTGGTTTCGAGCAGTGCGTCGTGGCTTTCTTTAAGATCTGCATATCATGCTTCGGTGGAGCGGAGTCGTGCAGATAGATTGATTGTTTGTGTGCGAAGGTCATTGAGTTCTTTGTTGGAGTTCTCCTCCTGGCGGCGGATGAGTTGTAGAAGGTTGTTGTTGATGTCGTCCAAGCGCGTGCTTTGAGCAGTTTACTACTGCTGAAGCTCACGAATGGTCTCATACAAAGGTTGAATTTGCATAGAGACCCTGTCGACTTGCTGGGCCAATGCTTCTTGCTGGCCTTTCATCTCGAGCACCAATTCTAGTAGGGTTTGTAAGCGACTCTCGATGCGGTTGACTTGCTGAGCTACTACTTCCTTCCATTGTTGGATGCTTGCGATGATGCATGGCAAGGCATTGTTCCGTTCGTCTGTCTTGGAGACCTATGAAGTGATGCCTTGCACACAATAAAAAATAGATGATAATATGTTAGAAGGATCGGTGAGGAGGTTTCGAATGGCATCAAATTGTCATCCGAATTCCTCACCGATGTTAGAAAAGGGGACCCCAGAGATGGAAGGGTGAGGTGGCTGGGGTCGGGGTGGAATGGTGGTAGTGCCTTGCGAGAGAGACGTTATTGATGGGCCTGCGAATTGTGTGGTGACTATTGATGGAGTCACTAGCGATATCGGAGTGGTGGTGGTAGATGAGGTGGTGGATGGAAATGGTGGTGACATCTCGGGTGAGAAGGGACAAAATGGAAGTGACGAGGGGAAAGAAATTGAAGTGAAGGTGAGATCGGGTGTTGAGGTGGAGAATGGAGTGCCCGAAGAGGTAAAAAGTGAGGCGGAGTATGCGAGTGAAGTTGTGGATGTGGATGAGGTAATTATGGTGGGCATTGTTGTGAAGAATGGGGGAAGAGTAATGGGTGGTGGAATGGTGGAGGGTGGTGGTGTGGTGGCAGAGTGGTGGAAGGTGGTAGTGGTTGTTGTAGAGGTGAACCCAACATCTAGATCGAAGATGAAGGTTTCTGGTGTTTCGGTGTTGTGTGGTGGCTCTGCCTCTGGGTTTATCTTTGATGTGGGTGTTTCTTATTGCTGTTGTTTTTGTATATGCAGCTTTGAAGGTCGTGTTACTGGAATTTTCTTCGGCCTTGCTGCAGGGGCAGTGATACTATGTTCAGTTTGCCCTATTTTTGCATGCTTATCTTTTGCTTTAACTGAGGCTATGAGGTTGGCAAGCTCTTCTTCAGTGAAGAGCAGCTTATCTTTGTCATATTCCGCAAGTTCTGGAAGAGGTAGCAGAGTTCTGGATGCTTTGACGGTAGGGCAGAAAATGTAGTGGAGTTTAGCATCCTTTTCCTTTATGATGTATGAGTTCTTTAAACTATGTTCATTTGTAAGGATGTCACCCTTTATCACTGTGCACCTGGGTAGCGGTCTGTCCATCTTGAGAAATTTCAAGATTGATGTTATATGACCACCCATGCAGATTTCTTTCCCGAGGGCATAGGTTGCGTGCTTGTGAATCAGTTGTTGGCCTATGTTGACCGACTGCCCTTTGAGAATTGACCATAGGATAAAGAGATCTGAAATAATAACGCTCCCACTCTCTGTCCTGGGAAAAAGGGCGCCAATGATTATTTTGTGCAATGTGCGCACCAAGCCAAAGTGAATGTTAGAGGCCTTGCAAGTTTTTGCCTCATAAGTTGGAATCCCTGTTAAGGATTTGCAGAAGTTGTGCCTGTTAAAGTGGGAGTTGTCCATGCCTACAACTTTAGCCTTCTTCAACTGATCGTGGTTGTCGATGAAGATCTCGTTTAACATGTTTTCAGTTAAGACCACTTTGCTTCCAAAAAGTGAGGTGACCAACCTACGGTTACCTCCGCCTTTCCAGTGATCCTTTACGTCCACGGTTTATTTTTTAAGGTATGTGAAGAACTCTACCGTAGGCTCAAAATAAGAGGTTTCTGCCACAAAATAGAGTTTGGAAAGATTCATGTTGTCTATTAAGGCGAGAACTCTATCATAAATCCCCATTTTCTTCAGTATGTTTGAGCAGACATACTTTGTTGGGTGCAACACCTTATCACCAGCTAGGAGGTTTTGGATGTATAGGTCAGTTGGTGTAGGTTCTATGGTGGAAGTAGTAGGAAAGGTGACAACAAGGGAATCATGTCCTACTAAGATTTGTTCCCTTGCGGTAGAGGGCCGAACTTGCTTCCTTGCCCTTTTCTTTGATGGTTGTCCCTTGGCGGCTTCTGCAGTCTGTCTTTTGCCTTTAGACTTAAGGACTAGGGATTCGTCCTCGGAGTTTGGTGCGTACTCCGAACCTTCGTCACTGGAGGAAATCTCCTCCACTTCTTCAACAGGGTCTTCGGCTAGGCACATGTTGATTCAGTCAATTTCATTCATGAGTTTAATTAGGTCAACTTTTGGTGGGACCTTTCCGGTCTTTTCGTAAATGTCCATGATGTGCTGGAGTTTTGCGCGATCCTCCAGTAGTTGCTCCCTTGTCCAGAAGGGAGTGTCAGTAGTTCCTGTGGCTTGTTTTGCAGGTGAGGCCACTCTGTAATCAGAAAATTATATATGTTAATAAAAGAAAAATGTTGAAAGAATTGCAATATTAAAAAAATGAAATCATTTTAAGGGTGAACTCATTTTTTCCAAGGCTGTTTTGGCTCCAAACAGTTTCAATACCGTATGATTCCAAACGGTTTCAAGACCGTATGGCTCCAAACAGTTTCAAGACCGTATGGCTCCAAACGGTTTCAATACCGTATGGCTCCAATCGGTTTCAAGACCGTATGACTCCAAACGGTTTCAAGACTATATGGCTCCAAACAGTTTCAAGACCGTATGGATCCAAACAGTTTCAAGACCGTATGACCCCAAACGGTTTCAAGACCGTATGGCTCCGAACGGTTTCAAGACCGTATGGCTCCAAACGGTTTCAAGACCGTATGGCCCCAAACAGTTTCAAGACCGTATGGCTCCATACAGTTCCATGACCATTTGGGTCGAAACCACAAGGAAGATGAAACGACAGGGATGACTAACGGTGAAAAGATGGTGAAAGAAGTGAAAACGACATCGTTGATGAAGGTGTTGATGGCGGTAATAGCGGTGGCGACAATCGGGAAGTTCGTTCATGGTAGAAACGGCAAAAATGACGCCGTCATCAGTGGGAACAGTGGTTGCGGTAGCAACATTCTACCTAGCTACTTAGGCAATGATGGCAGAGGTGAAGGATGCGTCGTGGTGGTGGTATCGTCGGGGGAGCGGACGGAGCAGGTTGAAATGAACTGGAGATGAGAGGAAGAGGACAGCGGTCGTGAGAGTAGAGAGTCAGAGTGAATAGAATAGGGTTTCACACATGAGCAAAATCACAGGAAGCGAAGGAAAGAAAAAGGGAGGGGGTCGAGCAATATTTATAGAAAAAGGAGGAGTGACGCTACAAATTCTCAAGGGCAAACAGTTTCGAAACTGTATGGATCCAAATGGTTTTGAGACCGTATAGCTCCAAATGGTTTTGAGACCGTATGGATCCAAACATTTTTGAGACCGTAAGGATCCAAATGGTTTCGAGACCGTATGGATTCAAATGGTTTCGAGACCGTATGGATCCAAACAGTTTTGAGACCGTATGGAGTCCAAACGGTTTCGAGACCGTAAGGATCCAAATGGTTTCAAAACTGTTAGGATAGAAAAGGTTTTTGGTTTTTATATTTTTACGTTTGTTTTGGATGTTAAGTAAATTTTTATATTTTTTGGATAAAGGTGAAGGGTCAAAGAAAAAAAAAAGAAAATTGCCAAAACTAAATAAAATAAATGTGATACTCAGTTCTTGGGTTGCCTCCCAAGTAGCGCCTGGGTTTTACGTCGCTGGCTCGATGAAGTTCTGACTTGGTTAGATTGATGTGGCAGGATCATGAATCTCAATGGTTTGTCTTGGAATTTTATCAGCTGGTGTATAATATTTCTTTAATCTATGGCCATTAACAATTCTCTCTCCTCCATTGTCATCAATAATGATGATTTCTCCGGTCGGGTAGATGTTCTTGATGGTGAATGGCCCAGACCACTTCGTGCGAAGTTTCCCGGGGAACATCTTAAGTCTAGAGTTGAAAAGAAGGACTTTATCTCCGATGATGATGTCTTTCCTTTTTAGATGTCCATTGTGCCACATATTAGTTTGTTCCTTGTAGATCCTAGCACTTTGGTAGGCGGTCATCCGTAGTTCCTCAAGTTCTTGTAATTGTAGTTGTCTATACTCGCCATCACTTTTGAAATTGAAATTTAATTGTTTGATGGCCCACCAAGCTTTGTGTTCCAGTTCAACTGGAAGATGACATGATTTTCCATATACCAAATGAAATGAGGTCATTCCTATTGGTGTCTTATAAGAAGTACAATATGCCCAGAGGGCATCAGGGAGCTTAGTGGACCAATCTGTGCGATGTCTGTTGACCATTTTTTCTAGAATGGCCTTTAGTTGTCTATTTGAAACTTTGACTTGGTCACTTGTATGTGGATGGTAAGGTGTGGCGACCTTATGTTTGACTCCATATTTTCTTAGGAGGGCTTCGAACCTTCATTCTAAAAAATGAGATCCTCCATCTGATATGATTGTTCGGGGGATTCCAAATCTAGGGAAGATGATATCCGTGAACATTTTGATAACTGGTTTGGAGTCACAAGAGACGGTGGGTATAACTTCTACCCATTTTGAAACATAATCCAAAGCAACCAGTATATATGAGAATCTATAAGATGAGGGGAAAGGGCCCATGTAGTCTATTCCCCATACATCAAAAAGCTCGCTTTCTTGCCACAAGGTAAGAGGCATTTCATTTCTTTTTGATACACTCCCAGAAAGTTGACATTTATTGCAGGATCATACAAAATTATGGGTGTCCTTTGCTATTGTTAGCCAAAAGAAACCAGATTGAAGAACTTTGAGAGCAGTTTTCTTTGAACTCATGTGCCCCCCAGTAGGGCCAGAATGGCAATGTTCTAGGACAGGGATAATTTCTTCTTTAGGTAGGCAACGACGGAAAAGTCCGTCCGCACATAGACACAAAAGATATGGTTCATCTCCAAAGTATTGCTTAACATCATGAAGGAATTTCCTTTTATCGTGATGAGAGGCGGAGGGATGGATAATTGTTGTAGCCAGATAGTTCACTATATCGACATACCAGGGAAATTCGATGGTAACTTTCATAAGTTGATCGTCGGGCAGGGAGTCTCGGATAGGTATATTGTCATCCTCCTAAGACTCGATACGACTTAGATGATCAGCGACGACATTTTCCACCCCGCTCTTGTCCTTTATTTTAAGTCAAATTCTTAAAGCATCAATACCCAGAGGATGAGTCTGGGTTTTGCATCCTATTTCTGAATTAGGTATCTGATGGTTGAGTAGTCTGTGTATACTATGACTTTTGATCCGATAAGATAGGAACGAAATTTGTCAAAGGCGTAGATGATAGCCAAGAATTCCTTTTCAGTAGTAGTATAATTCTTTTGCACATCATCTAGCATTTTTGATGCATAATATATCACATAGGGCTGTTTATCTATTCTCTACCCTAGCACCGCTCCTATAGCATAATCGCTAGTGTCACACATTATCTCAAATGGTTGTGACCAGTAAGGTGCTCTCAGAATCGGTGTAGAGATTAGAGCATTCTTTAAGGTTGTGAAGCTATGTAGGCATTCATGGTCAAAATTGAAATCAACATCCTTGGTCAATAAGTAGGTCATGGGTTTTGCTATTTTCGATCAGTCTTTAATAAATCTTTGATAGAATCCAGCATGACCCAGAAATTCTCACACTCCCCTTATGTCTTTTGGCGGTGATAGCTTTGAGATGACATCAATCTTCGCTTTGTCTACTTCAATTCATTTTTTACTTACTCGATGTCCGAGGACAACACCTTCGGTTACCATGAAGTGGCACTTTTCCCAATTCAGGATAAGGTTTGTTTCCTCGCATCTTTGTAAAACTTTTTTGAGGTTGAGTAGACAATTGTCAAAAGAATCTCCGTAAACTGAAAAGTCATCCATAAATACTTCCATTATGGACTCGGTTAATCCCGCAAAAGTTGCTGACATACACCTTTGGAAAGTTGCGGGTGCGTTACACATCCCAAAAGGCATCCTTATGAAAGCATAGGTTCCAAAGGGGCAAGTAAAGGTTGTTTTTTCTTGGTCTTTCGGGTGTATTGGAATTTGATAGAACCCATGATAACCATCAAGGTAGCAGAAGAACTTTTGGTGGGCCAAGCATTCAAGGACTTCGTTAAGGAAAGGTAGAGGGAAGTGATCTTTTCTTGTTGCTTTGTTTATCTTTCTGAATCGATACACATCCTCCATCCAGTGACAGTCCTTGTGGGTAATAGCTCATTTTTATCATTTAGAATGACAGTGGTCCCCCTTTTTGGGGACCACTTGGACCAGACTAACCCACTGAGAATCGAAAATTGGATAAATGATACCAACTTTTAGGAGTTTGAGAACCTCGAGGTGAACCACCTCTTTGAGATTGGGGTTTAGTTTTCTCTGGTGTTCCCATGAAGGTTTAAACTCCTCTACCATGGGTAATCTATGCATGCACAGAGATGGATTTATTCATGTTAGGTCAGTCATCTTGTATCCAATGACTTTCTTGTGCTTTCTTAATTCAATAAGCAGTCTTTCTTCTTGGTCGTCTATTAAAGTGGAACTGATAATGAATGGGCATAATTTTTCTTCGTCAAGGAAGGCATGCTTGAGCCCAACTGGTAGGGCTTTCATCTTAGGTGTCTTGGGTACTTCTGCAGTTTCTAATACGGTGATAGATTTCAACTCCTCAAAGGTAGCTTCGGGGGTTTCTTCGGCTTGTTCAAGGTATTGCAGACATTGCTGAACTAGTTCGTCGATTGAGAATTCAGCTTCTAGATTTGTTAAAATGTTTTCCAAATCATCAGACGGTTCAGAGGGTTCTCGCTTTAATTGAGACATTTTATCGATTGCTTCTAGAAGGAAAGCTTCTTCGTGGATGTTAGGGCCTTTTAGACTGCCAAAAACCCTGAATTGAAAATCTTCCTTTCCTAGTCTTAAGGTAATGGTGCCAGCTTCAACATCAATTAGTGCTCTGGCTGTAGCAAGGAAGGGTCTGCCAAATATTATTGGATACCTTAGATCTTCTTTTATATCCATAATAACAAAGTCACAGGGAACGTATGAGTCTTTCCCTACTCTTACTGGGATACCTTCAATGATTCCCAAAGGTGTGGTGATGGTAGAATTAGCCAATTGAATTGTCATGGCTGTGGGTAGCAAATCAGTAAAACCCAATCTTTTACACATGGAAAATGGCATAATGGATATGCTTGCTCCCAAATCGGCTAATCCTTTCTTGCAAGAGGTATTCCCAATAGAAAATTGGATGCCAAAAGAACTAGGGTCTTTCTACTTCTTTGGCATCTTATTAAGAATGATGTCAGAAGTAGTTTGAGCTAATTTGACAGTCTCATGTTCTTCAGTCATATATTTATTTGATAGTAAAGTCTTCAAGTACTTTGACCAAGTTAGGATTTCAGAAAAGAGCATCAAGAAATGTAATATCGACATATAGCTTGTTCATATCTTCCTTCAATTTCTGTAAGCTAGTATTCAGTTTAGTTTCCCTCAATCTACCTGGGTAGGGTATCCTAGGCTTATATGGTGGGACTTCTGGTTCCTTGGTAACTTGCTCTTTTTCCTTTTCCTTCCCAGCCTCTACAGATTAGTTTGTGCTAGCAATTGGGTTGACCTCAGTTATATCTTCATCTTCTTGAATGATTTTGATGGTTTCAGTAAGGACACGACCCGACCTTTTGGTGATGGCTTTCAATTTCTCTTGTCTAGATTGATCGTGTCTTGGGTTTATCTCTAGTTGACCAACAAAAGTGCCTACCGGAGGTTTTAGTTGAGCTGCAATTTGTGCTAACTGAGTTTCGACAACTTTTTGCTGGGCTTGCTGGTTGGCAAGCATGGTTTGTTGCGATTGCAACATTTGTCTTATTAATGACTGTTCATCTGTCAGTGGAGGTGGATTAATTTTTTGTGGGTTTTGTTGATATTGTTGTGGTTGCTGCTGCTGAGGCACGGTGGATAGTTGGGGTTGTTGTAGCTGAGGTTGTTGCAATTGCGGGTGCAACAGTGGATGAGTATATTGATAATATGTAGAAGGATTTCTTGGTTGTGTGAATCCTTGCAATCCTCCTCTAAAGTTTCCCTAGTTTCAATTATAATTGTTCTGGAAACTTGGTGGAGATCTATTAAAACCCCCTCCTTGGGTCTGGTGCTGTGGGTTGGCAGTCCCCGTAGGATTCCCATATTGAAATCCAAGATGGTTTCTTGGTTGATTTGGGTTGTAATAAGCTTGTCCTGGTATAATGTGGATGGAATTCACTTTTTCTGGTGATAGATCCTTAGGCTATTCGATGATTGGTTCATACTGTGGTTGCGGTGTCTACATGTCCATCATCACATTATATAGGAGACCACATGATAATGTGGGATGATCAGATGCATGACATGCTTCGCAAGTCATGGTAGTGGCTTTGACCTGTTAGGGGCTCTTCTTTTCTCCAAGTGTCATTTCAAGAACTTGTTGCTTGTGAGTAATAGTTTTTAGGGCTTCAACAATAGCTTTCATTTCCATTGATTCTTCAACATTACAAACTTTTAGAATTCCCCCGGTGGATGACCTTCCACAATTAGATTGGTTCTCGTCCCCAAGCGTAACAATCCTCCAGGAATCTTCATAATTCTTTCGCATGAAATCCCCCCTAGACGAGGAATCCAAAAATTTCTTAATATCATCACTTACTCCTATGTAGAATGTCTCTATCAGCTGGTTTTGAGAGATTCTGTGGTGCAGACATTTCCTCAAAAGTTCCTTAAATCTCTCCCAGGATTCTGCCAGTGATTCCCCAGGGAGTTGAGAGAAGTGATTAATTTGTCCCCTAATCTCATAAGTCAAGGAATGCAGAAAGAACTTTTCTAGAAACTTTTCTTCCAACGGAGCCCAGGTGGTGATTGGCTCCCCATCTAGTACATTATACGAGCTCAATGCCCTTCCAGACAAAGTGAAGTGAAACAGGTGTATCATGATTGCGTCAAAAGGAACTTCGACATGTGGTACTAGCCGACAAAGAGACTTGAATTGCTTTAAGTGGTCCATGCGATCCCCGACACCTCCAGAAAATGAGATACCTTGCATAATCTAGATCCATTACGTGTGGATCTCAAAGTTAGGAACATTTATGAGAGGGGGTCTATCTGGATGATTATCTTCGAAGTTCTTAGGAATGACATAATCCCGAAGTTGCTTGTTTTGCAACACCATCTGAGCAGCGGCTATGGCTACTTCATTCTCATCTTGAATGCAGGCATGTTCTTCAGCTTGGACCTCAGCTTAAATCTGAGCACGTGTGTCAGCAATAAGTTGTGCTCTTTGAGCTGCTAAGGCCGCATTGACTCTTTCCATAACCAAAGCATCTTGGCATTGTTCGTTGACCATTTTTTTGGCTCGTTGGCGGTTGAGGCAGATGCGTCGGTGGAAGCTTCATTCTACCTTAGAGTCGTACTCTGGTTCAGGGGAGAATCTGATGTTGTGTAAAGGTTGCATACACATTTTCTACCTGAGTAGAAGAAGAAACACACTTTAGATAATGTGGAGAAATGGTGAAATCAAGATGATAAGAATTATGATTAAAGGAAAGTGTAAAATCCTAATCAACTAGAAAGGTAATAAGTAAAATTTAAATGTTCCGTTGTCCCCGATAATGGCGCCAATTTTGATGGAGCCTCTGGAGTTGCATGCACCACTAAAAATCCTAGAGATAGTTAATCTCTAAGTTTATCCTTGTGTATGATATAATAAGATCTCCACCCACGTATGCTAAGATACATAGAAGTCTTATCGTAGTATAGTTAAGGGTCAAATCCACGAGACAAAGGTCTTGTTAAGAGTTTTAACAAGATGGAAAACATAATAATCCTACTTATCCACTTAAAAGTTGATATTTAGATCAAAGAGTTGATTTGATGGTTAAGCTAATGTGAGGAGAAAGAAAATAACAAGAAAGTAAACTTAAGGTTGTAAACAATATTTGGAAACCACTAGGATGTGATTGAGTTTCACCACCACTACACATGGATCAAAACATACATTACGATAACTTGGCTTGCAAAGAAAAGAGTCTAAATAGTTAGTATCTTTATAGACTTAGCTTCCTTTCAGATAACAAACTACGAGAAATGTGGAAGTGTTGCAATGCCATCCGTCCCCAGACGAATGGTCACTTACTTTGCGTCACTCCCCCCACAAAGTGTGTTCCTCGACCTATCAAAGTTGTACTTTCATATGTCAACTGATTCCATTTCATAGTATGGAAGTACAACGATGGAGGTGAGTTTACTCCACTCCTTGAGAAACTCTCCTAGATACCGAACCAAACATATGGTGACTGCATACAATCTGGAACCAACAGGCAGTCGATATTCGAATCTAGAAGTACAAACATAGACAATTTGCACTAACAAATAATAGATAACACAAGTTGGTGATCAAGCAACTAGCATTCATTAAACAATTGATGTTGAACTGGAAAGATAGTGTTTTTCTATTGCAAACTCAAGAATTACAATGTATGAAATGAAAACATGGGTAGCGAGGCTACCCCCCACACCCTAGTGTATGAGACTACTCGCTCATGGAAAGAACAAAGAAGGAGGCGGGAAGAGAGAGAGAAAACATCATCTCCACATAGGAGGGAGAAAGGTTGACCCCTTGGAGGAGAGAGCAACTATCTTCATGCCGTGTGGTTGTCTTGATGAAGAATCCTTCACTTCCCACCTTCTTATGTTGATGAGAGAGGAAGTAGCTTGAAGATGGAGTATGGATCTTGAACCGACAACCTTTGGGAGAAGGATGAAGGTGGAACATCTCTGGAGTGATTGGGGCAGCCTCTGGACATCCCAGAAGTTGATTCCAAATGAGGACCCATTAGGTACTATTTATAGGCTTTCAAGGAATCCCAAACGGTCTTGGGATCGTTTGGGTCTTTAATGGTTTGGGGACCATTTGGCATCAAACAGTCTCGGGACCGTTTGGGATCATACGGTCTCGGGACCATTTGCCTTCATTCGGTTGCCAAACCTTTTGCCTTTATTCGGTCTTAGGACCGTTTGAGTTCATTCGGTCTTGGGACCGTTTGGACTTCATTCAGTCTCCAGACCGTTTGCCTTTATTCGGTCTTGGGACCATTTGAGTTCATTCAGTCTTGGGACCATTTGGATCCATTCGGTCTCAGGACCATTTGGACTTTACTCGGTCTCGGGACCATTTGGCCTTTATTCGGTTTCAGGACCGTTTGAATTCATTCGGTCTTGGGACCGTGTGGACTTCATTCGGTCTCCAGACCGTTTGCCTTTATTCGGTCTTAGGACCGTTTGAGTTCATTCAGTCTTGGGACCGTTTAGTCTTCATTCAGTTTCCAGACCGTTTGCCTCTATTCGGTCTCAGGGCCGTTTGGACTTCATTCGGTCTTGGGACCGTTTGGACTTCATTCGGTCTTGGGACCGTTTGGGTTTATTCGGTCTTGGGACCATTTGGACTTCATACGGTCTCCATACCGTTTGCCCCTTTTGTATTTTTTTTGGGTTTTTGTGTAAGAAGAAGGAGATAAATGTTAGTTTAATGGTGAATTCATAATAACACAGAAAGTTA
Organism: Alisma plantago-aquatica; assembly: GCA_963693085.1. Taxonomy (NCBI): domain Eukaryota; kingdom Viridiplantae; phylum Streptophyta; class Magnoliopsida; order Alismatales; family Alismataceae; genus Alisma; species Alisma plantago-aquatica. The sequence goes on along the minus strand of OY856412.1, from coordinate 664,259,251 downwards.
AGGATTATATTTGAGTCATCTAAGAAAGAGTATGGAAAATTAAGAAGAACTAGTAAGATAACATCACAAAAATGGGAGGTTATCAATCATCCACTCTACCCCTGGGCACTTTTATGGATCTATCCACCAACTGGAGAGTGCAATGTGCCAGCTTCAACTTGCCTAAGCCCAGCTCAACATAGACATGGTATGGCATCAAATTCATACTAGATCCCAAATCAAGTAAGGACCTGTCTATGCGATGTCCCCCTATGTAACTAGGTATGAGTGGGGCTCCTGGGTCTTTTCTCTTTACGGGAAGGGCATTTTGTATGATGGAGCTCACTTGTTCAGTCAATCTCACCCTCTTTGGAATCCTCCCCGTTGACCTTCTTTTCATAGTGCATAGGTCTTTGAGACACTTGGAATATGATGGAATTTGTTTGATTGCATCCAAGAGAGGAATGTTGACCTTTACTTGTCGGAATACCTCAAGAATGTCCATATTGTGCTTTTGTCTTCTTTTCATGGCTGGGGGCTCATCTAGTGCTTTGAGAAATGGTGTCTCACTAGCTATTGGCCTACTTGACTCAGTATGATCTTCTTGTGGTGTAGCATGAGGCCGAGTACTAGGACTCCCAATATCAACACGGGGTGGCAAATGATCATCTTCGGAACCTCAATCACAACATCACCACTCGACTGCTTTTGCTTAGCTTTGTCACTCTTTCTTTGACATGCAGGCTGCTCAAGTGTTTTCCCACTCCTTAGAACTGTCACAGCACTACCTTGCTCATGATGGGGAGGGGGAGCATGATGTGGCTGTGGAGGAGGTGGGGGTGACACTTGGGGTTGAAATTGAGGTGGAGAAGAGAATTGAGGGGGAGGAGAGAATTGGGGTTGGAAGGTGAAGTTTTGGGAAAATTGAGGTGGTGAAGGTGGTGGGGGAGTGTAAGGCTTAGGATAGCCTTGAAAATGGTATATGGGCTGCACTTGCATGGGAGGTGGATTGTAGAAAATTTGAGAAGAGGGCATGGGCCCACTTGCTTCATTATAACTCAAGATGGGTTTTGAAGACAATTTTTCTTCTTGGAGAGCAATTATGGAAGATAGTTGCTATATCTTTTCTTCAAGCCTTGTAACATCTTTTTGGACATCATCAAAGATCTTCAATATAGAGAGAACCTCTTCCTCAAACCTTGAGCTGTAGCTTGGACTTTGTGGTTCTGAGTAGCTATAGGAGTAAGGTGTCTTCACTTCTCCCTCAAAAGAACCAATGTAGTTGATCAGATGGCAAGGACCATTTCCTCCTTGACTTTTCATGAGTTTCATCATTTCTCCCATATCCTTCATCACTTGTGCATTGGGATCATTAGAAATAGAAGTCTCACTAAAGACCCGACTCCCATCACAAATCATGCTAGAAGTTCGGTTCCTTGAATTTTCCGCCAATTGCTCAAACAACGACCATGAATCCTCCGGTGGCTTTGTCATGAAAACACCTCCACAAAAAGAATCCAATGTAGCTTGATCCCTTGACGAAAAACCGGAGTAGAATGCTTGTACAAGCTACCACAAATGTATCCCATGATGCAGGCACTCTCCCAACAGCTTTTGCAACCTATCCCAAGCATCATGGAACTTTTCATTATCCATTTGGCTGAAACTCACTATTGACCGCCACATTTGTGTCATCCTTGTAATAGAGTAAAACTTCCTCAAGAATTCCATCTTCATCTCACCCCAACTCATGATGTCTCTCCTTGAATCATACCATTCCTTAGCCCTATCCTTGAGTGAAAAGGGGAACAATGTGAGCTGAATTGAGTCATCACTTGCTGTTGACATTATGAAGGTGGCACACATCTCTAGGAAGGCATCCACATGCTTGTAGGGGTTTTCACTCTCTAAGCCGTAGAAGGTGGGCAGGAGCCCAAGAAGACCTGGAGGAATAGAAAATTGCTCCCCTTGCATTTGGGTGACTGTAGATGCAATAGGTGACTGGTAGTTGCTCGGCATGAAGTAATCTTGCAAGGACTTGCGAGGTGCATTTTGGTCTTCCATCTCATTTCCTCACGAATGGCTTGTCACATGCACAAAGCACAACCAAAATAAGGAAAGCAAGTTAGTAAACCAATATACACAAAGAATGCAAAGAAAAATGAATAAAGAATATCAATGATGAGGGCAGTAGGAAAAGTCAAAGAAAAGCTAACTAGCTAGGCCGAACGCCTCTAATCCCTGACAACGGCGCCAAAAAGCTTGGTGCAATTATGCTAGAGGTGCAACACACTAGCTGATTTGACCCGACTAGATGCGCCCCACGAGGTCAGAACACACGTGATGGGAATTTGCTTTCAAAATTTATAAACCTAACTTAACACCTACTCACACTAAAACACTACATCCGCAAGCGCACGGGGTCGTGTCATAGTATAGGAACGTGGCAAGTATAGGGTTGGTCCACAGGGAAAAGAGGGGGCGCTAGAGCTAGGTTAGTTTTGTTGGGTTCCTACTGTAGAGACTAGGGTTAAGGTTTTAAAGGTTGTTTTGATTGTTAAACTATTATGAACAAGCAAGCAATTAAAGGCGAGAATGAAATCTATGTTAACCCTAGGTTAGATTAAGACTAAGCAAGCAAGGAAACACTAAGCTAGGTATGAAAAGGGAAGTTACACTAGGACAAGCAAGAGAGGAGAGAAAGTGCAATTAAAGAACTAAACTAACATGAACAAGGCAAAAACAAAGCAAGAAGCTAACTAAGTAAGGAAAGAGCTAATTAAGCTAAGTAAGCACAAAACTAGGGTTTTAAGCAATGAAGAGAAGTGTGGGCTATTTAGGGGTATGAACTTATCACTTAAGTTGGGGGGGTGACATATGAACATTATTATTCCATTTATATTATCCAAACCAAACAACAAGTTAGAGTCTAATGAATTAACCTAAGCTACTAACTAGCCATGGATATGCTAGGTTAAGTATAGGGGGACTAGTCCCTAACACCCCTACTACCCTTACGAGGCTCAATTGTGTTAGGGGTTAGGTTCAATTCAATTAGAGTCTAATCAAGTCTAGGTTTCTAGATTAGGCATTCCTAGGGCAATTAGGGGCCGAGGGTAGTAATGGGGAGGTGAGATTAGGGTTTTGGACCGCAATTCCCCCACATTCTAGCCTTGAGAAGGCTCCATGCTAATTGCACTAGAATTACCTAATCTAGCTACTTAGATCTCTCACTTAGGTTTAGGGAGATTGATTAGGATGTAGGAAGATGGGAGGCAACCTAGGTGTCCAATAATTGGACCTAGGGGCAAATCCCAAAATTCACACATATAAGCAATTTGACTAAATTCCTAGGTGATTCCACACACAAACCAATAAGAAATCCATGGAGAATGAGATGCAAATAGAATATAATCATTAACAAATGGAATTACAATGTTTACATGTCATTTTCCCCCAACATGGTATCAAAGTAACATAATTTCCCCCAAATAGCCCACCCACAGGGGCCTAGCTACTCATAGAAATGGAAAATATAAAAAGAGAGAAGAAAGAGATAGAGGTGGCCATGGAGCTCGAAGTAGTGGCTGAAATCCCACTCTCCAGCAGCTGGAGGTCATCCTCCTCCCTCCTCCTGGGTGCAAGGGTGAAGAATGAAGGGGATTATGGGTAGGAACTAGTCTAAACTAGTGATTTGGTGGTGGAAATGGTGAAATGGAGTGGATTTGAGGTGGATATGGAGTGGAATGTAGTGGATGGTGATTTGGGGAGCTAGGAGGTGGTGGAAGGTAGCTGACCTCATGCCCCAGCCACCATCTAGGTATATATAGGTGTGGGGAGGAAGGACTAGGTCAAGTAGGGGCAAAATGGGCAAAGTAGTGAAAACTAGGTGTGTTTGGTGAGTAGCACGGTAGGGTAGGCCACGTCCGTGGTAGATGGGCACGGTCGTGGGTTTATAATAGGCCAAGTTACATGGTTTTGGTCAGTTTTGGGCTGAAATGGCCACGTCCATGGTGGCTAACATGGCCGTGGTAGAGTAAGGATGCCACGGCCGTGGTGGCTAGCATGGCCGTGGTGGGCTGGGTGGAGGTGGCCGTTCTGAGGTTGCACAACCGTTTTGGTCTTCTATGCCACGACTATTTTGTGGAGCACGACCGTGGTGTCTGTCACTGGCACGGCCATTTTGTGCTGCACGACCGTGCTGCTCTCTGCTTCACTTAGAGGTTGTTCTGTTGATTTGTAAGTGACCTAGCACGGCCGTTTTGTGGTACCACGGCCGTTCTGGGTCTTGGATCATCACTTTGACTCGGTTCTTTGACTTTTCTTGGACATCTTTGCTTCAATTGATCATTGGCCACTAGGGGTAGGTCGAGGGGGCCTCAAACTTCACTTTGGGTCTCTCCAAGGGCAGAGGAACCCTAGGATCACTCCTCTCTCTCTTCCATCAAGTGTGGTCCAAATGCCTAAAAAATATGCAAATAATGTCCATAAGTGCATTTTACACAAATAAGCATATTGGGAGGAATGACATGCAATCTAACAAGTATATATGTGATTGAAGAGTAAAAGACACAAGATGAAGCCCTAAAAAAGGGCTGAATCAACCTACAATTATATTGAGAGAATAAAACATTCCTCAGGGTGAATAAATACATGCCCTCTGTGGGTGGTTGTACATAAGTACTGCTACTTTAAAATTAAATAGAACATAAATATACATGCTAGAAAAGTAGTTATGGCAAGAATAATCATGTGAATCAATAAGCATGGCAGTGGGGTTTAAAACCCAAATAATAAGAAACTATGATCTAATTTGAGGCACAAGAAATTAGGGTTTTAAGAAAAGAGTTAGGTTCAATTAAGCCTCATTAGGGAATATTAGGTTAAGGCATAAATATCCCAACTAAGGTATTAGATGCACATACCTCTTCCTTAGAGTCCTAGAAACCACTTTTCTAAACCTTTAAACTAGATCAGGATCCACTTGTCCTAATATCATAACCATGTTCATGTATAAGAACTATGTTCATTCGTTAAAGACTTAAAACCCTTAAGTTACTAACTTTTTTGCAAACCATTGATTTAAGTCCTAAAACCATCACTAATGTCTTAGTTAGGGTTTTTTTTGATCAAAATGACATATATTTTTATGTATTTTGAAGATATGGACTTTTAGATGCATTTTTGGTGATTTTTAACTAATTAATCCATTTTCTAGAAAATCACCTTCAACAAAACTCAAAATCAACCTTTGAAAATATTTTTATTAGAAAGATCACATTTTTATGAGTTCACAACATATTTTATTTTTAATTTTAGATAAACAAATAAAAAGATATGATTTTTCAAATATTGACCAACCATAGATTGACACGTCATCAAAATAGGCAAGAGAAAGGGGGTCGGGCCCGCTTGCTGACTTGGACCGATAAGGGAAGCTAAGTCACGCGGTCAAAGCCAGGTCAAGCTGTGGTCAAAACAATATGAAAAGGCAGAAATGCCCTCACACGAACAAAGAGAGAGAAGAGAGAAGTGAGTAGGGGCAGAAACGTAAAAATGCACGGGGTTATCACCCCCAACACACCCGTGCCATGGACGAAGAGTGCAAGCAGCAACTTGTTTGGGATTTTGGGTGAATCCGGAATACTCAACGAAATTCGACGTTCAGATATGTAAAAGAAAGAGCATGAAGAACCAAAGTCGATGGTACCTAGAATTTCACCAGAGATAGAGGGAGCAAGGAGAGAAAAGAGCCACAAACTCTGTGCCTTCGGCCGCCTTGTCGGGGTCAAAATGATGGCGATTCGAACAATTGGATGAAGGGTTGAGTTGCAAAGACTCCCCAAAAACCAACGGTAGGGATATATATATGAGGGGAAGAGATGTGGCGAGGAGGGTGGTGGTCGAAAAGCTTGGGGAGAAAGCAATTGAGCGTTTCCTCGAATCATGATGAAATATCACAAATAATGATTTAAAAGATGCAAATTTTTATTTGGAAACCAATGCAAGTTATTTCGTAAAGTTTCATTGAGAAATGAGGGAGATATGTCCAAAATACCGGAGCACTTTGGTCTACGTTTACTATTCATACGGGTTTGAGGTAGAAGATGACCAGATCATTTAATACAACTTTCTAACTTTGGTCTTTTGATGCATTTAATGTATAAACTTTCTATAATTATTTGAGGCTGCAAAAAAATCCAAATAAACTCAAATTTGGTAGGTTATCTTATTTTGGGGGTGAGAAATCCGAATACAAAATTAGATTTGCCTTTTGAGAAAGTTAGATTAGTCAATTAAGCTAATTACTATTTTCTCCTTCCTCTCTCATTAATGACTATAAAATTCTCCAAAAATAATGAAACTTCACCCATAATTCATATTAAGTATGTTAGATACAAATTTTCTATTATTTCCATTTATTGAAATTGTTTGTTATTTTAATGAATGGTTTGAATATTTTGCACACTTTCTTTCTCCAAAATTCACCTTCTTATAAACTATTTTCCAAATTGAGTCAAAATTCATTCAAAGGTATATTTTAACATATAGAATATGAATTTGGCATTATTTTATTTTTTAAGACTACTATTATTTTATTTAATATATTTAAATTTAATCACTTAATTTATCCTTTTAATTTATTAGAGGCATATAGAAACTTTATAAAAATATAAAGTTGGTATACAAGAAATACTAAATGTGAGGTACACAATTTTGACATTAATTGATTTTTTAACATATATTTAATATTTTTGGTCTTTAAATCATTTTCTCTCTCTTGAATAAAATAAAAAAATTGACATTGATCAAACTAGATGCAAATTCACACATAGACTCATTTTGACATTTAGATTACAAATTTGAGGGTTTCTTCCACTTTTGAAGTCGTTTAATAATTTATTTAATAATTTGGAGAAAAACTCATATTTTCCAATTCCAATTAATGCAAAGATAATTATTAATTTTACAAAATTGTGAAACTTGTCATTTAAGTAAACTTTAAATCAAGGAAAATGAATTTGAAGTTATCTTTAACCAATTAGTCTTCCTTTTATGAATTTTAGCCCAATATCCATATTACCATTATTTCTCATATTAAATAATTTCATATCACAATAACATGTTTAAAGCATTATTATTCATTCATTTTCCTCTTCCTTACTCCATAAGGCTAAGGAATGATCTAGAATATATTTTTTTATCATTATCTCATATATATGGTAAATTTGCATATTATACCCTTATTATAAATATTTACCACGATATTTGTGCATAAACCCAAATGTTGGCAGAACGGGTGATCAATATCACCCCAAACCACTGATAAATCTACAAATTGAATACCAAGGTAAAAAGGATAGAAATGAAATGAAAATCTTAAAAAGAGGGTCAAAAGATAAAATGTCCAAGATTCGATATGTTACAGCTTGTAAGACCCCTGACATGTGTTTTGGGTTAACCCTATTTGATTTGGCTTAATTATGTGCTTAGAACCTATCTCTAGTCCTTTTATATACTTTTAGACCTTGTGGAGAGCTTAAGTCTCCAATTTGAGCTTGCTTGGATGATGTTTGTGCTTGTTTTGGGCTAAATTGCAATTTACCCATTTGTGAAGGTTATCTTGCAATTTTCCACCTCTAGAGTGTTCTTTCTCTCTCTTAGCTCCATGAGAGAGTGTGATGTTTTGGTGCACCTTGATTGAGCCTTGGTTGAGTGTTGCCATCTCTTGTGGTGATTAGAGTTTCTAGGGTTGATGTGTTTCAACCATGTGTACATGTATGGGTGTTAGTGATCCATGTAGCTACCAATGCTACGACCTAGGTGTGTTCTTGGTGTGTCTCAACTAAGACACTTCCCTTGGACATGTTGTTTTTAGCCTAGGGTGTTTGGTTGAAGTCGAGACGGTTTGTCTTTTAGTGTCTCGACCTAATAGGTGTAGTGAACCCTTATCTCGACCAGGTTGTGTGGGTTGGTTTGTCTCGAACCCTTTTTGGATGTTGCAATCGAGACCATGTTGGGGGTGACGCAAGTAGATCAAGACCCAACCTAGTTTGTATAACCATCTCATGCATGTGCGTTTTAAGTGGTTTCATGTTAGTTTCTTGGGTGGATAAGTGTCCCTTTGGAGCCCTATCATGTTGACACCTCATCCTTCACCATACTTCTCTCCTCCTTTGCTATATAAACCCTCTTATCTCCATGTAAGAAACTATTTTAGGCCATCTTTTTTCTCCCCTCTTGCTTGGCTGTCCTTGAAGCTTTGTGGAGCAAGAAGAACTGATCTTGGAGCTTTTGGTGGCTGAACTTCCCTTGCATCTGGTGCTTGTGGTGATCTTTGCTCATCTTCAACCTTGGTAAGTATATGCCTTTCTTTTACAACATTTTTATTGGATCCCCTACCCCATCTTCTTCTCCTACCTTGGCCTTATACCAATTTTTGACATGGTGTCCATTCTTGAGAGGGAGCTCCTCATCACAAGTGTGAGACCCCTAACCTTGCTTAATGTACTGAACAAGCTTAATTATTATAATTGAATTCTTATAACCTTAATATAACCTTGTGATATGCTTTTAAATCATAAAACAAGTTTAAGTTTCAAATTTGGTCCGATTTGGACACTGTTTGTGCAAGTTATGCATTTTTATGCACATTTTGGACTTTTCTACAATTTACCCAATTGGGAGGTTTTATTTGCAATTTTTTGCATGAATCATGTTTCTTAGATGTTATCTTATCATTCTTGATCTTTTTGAGCCATGGGATTCTGGTTAAACCTTGGTTTGAAGGCATTTTCTCCAAGGGTATTTTAGGGTTTACCCCTTCATGGATGAGCTACCTTTAGTAGTTATCAACTAATGAATTATTTGATTGGCTTGGAACTTCGACAAAGGAGAGCTAAGAAGGTCTATATGGATTGTGGGGGAGCTTCTTGTGTGTGTGCTAGTATATTCTTAATATTTTAATGCCATAGACACATGGGGAAGCTAGTTTTACACCTCATGCTTGCTTCCATCCTTATCCATGGGCTATATTTATCTCTTCCTTGCCAAAGTACAAAACTTTGCTTGCTTTCTCTTTCCTCTAACCTGTAGCAACGACTCCACTCTATTTTCTTCTGAACCAAGTGTTCTAAGGTAGAAGACAACCTCTTTTTGGAGAAGAAGGTCTCCTACTGCTCCATCTAGCCCTACCTAGGGTTTCCAAGGTCATCTTCTATGGATTTGTCCAAGGCAAGTTGTTTTCTTCCTTTATTCTCTATTTCTCTTGTTGTTCTCCTTCCTTAGACCTCCTCCATGTCGGAACCTTGTTGTTCCATGGTAGAAATTGCTCTAGAGCACTAAAACCCTACCTTTCTTGCTCCTTATGCTTAGGGTTTGCTCATTTGATGAAGAAATGTGCTAGTTGGATGAGTTCACAACTTATGCTTGGATTTTCTACCCTACCTTCTCGTGTTTTTTCTATTTGGGATTTTATATTCTAATTATAGGCAAGTTTTATAACTTTCTTCACGTTTATTTCTTACCATAAGCTTGCTAGCTCATGTTCTTGCTTTTAAATGATGATCCATGCACTAAAAAGCTATAATTGACTTGGATTTTGATTTTTATAGTTTTTCCTATTCTAATTTCAGTTCTAGATGAACCTGTGATCATGTGTATATTATTCCTAAGGTATAATATGACTTGGATCATGTTTGTTTGACAACCTATGAGGCTAAACACCTATCAACCAATGGTCAATTTTAGGGTTTTAAGCTAATTTCTTCTATAAACCCATGACCCGATGATGATACCATTGCAACAACCCTATGGTGTTGTCTTCATGACAATTGATGGTGGTGACCAAGGGTGTCTACTGGAATTCACCCCTTAGGTCATGTTTTGGCCTAATTATAAGCTTAATGATCAACAAGTAAGTACCCTAATGATGCTATCAATCAATGGTGACATTAGCTTGATATTCGATGGTGATTAATAAATATAGTGCTGATCTAACAAAATATGGTGACTTAATGGTCACTAGTAATGGTGGATCAGGTATCCTCAACCTATGGTGAGTTAAGCATGTAGTTGTAGCATCAATTAAGCCTTAAACCAATGGTTTCTTGGTCATTTGATGCAATGGTCGGACCTATACTCCAATTGATGGTTTTAATACATGAACTTGACCTAATGGTTAAGAACTAATGTTTATTCATCCAATAAATTGGAATGATGCCTAAATGTAATATATTGGTCCTAATAAAGTTATTTAAATGGTTTCCTTAATGAGATCAACTTAAGAATCTCATTTACTGACGACTTGTTTTAAATAAACAATCACTTGTGGGTTTTACCCTACTCTCAATGGAACTTTTTGTGTTGTTAATCAAGGGATGTTTAGGGTTAGATGGTGACTCTTTCTAGAGCACAACTCAATGACTTCATAGGTGGTTTTTTCAAGATGTTTACTTATGTAAATGACCAATGGCTTTACCTTTTCAACATTTAATGGTTAGAAGTTGATGCCTCAATATTCCCATTGTTTGGGTGAAGCGTGTAGTGTAATGTTATGATTATGATGATGTGAATTTGATGGTTCAATGCCTTAAACTTGTAGTATTACCCTTTCCCTTGTATGATTATGATTTATAATCACCATAATGAATTAATGGATAATCCTAATGAGGTATAGCGTGTTATACCTAGCTTTAGTATAACTAAATGATGGTAATTGGGTATGAATAGTCCTTCAATGATTAATACAAACATGGAGTACTCTCTTATTGTTGTTGAAACCCTAGTATGCGATAACCCTATGGTTACACCTTGATTTATGTGTGGGTTCATACTTGAGAATAGTATGAAATGTGATGGTGATGATTCACCTTATGCATCCATGATGCAATGGGGATGTCGTGAGTTAGGGTTTGAGTATGAGTGCTGGTTAGTAACATTAATATAATTCATTTTGTTGAATATAACTCTAATGCAAATAGATAAAGATGAGTATTCATGTTTATCCTTCTTATATGATGGCATGATGGTGAAATAATCTCCTTAATATGATCATAACCTTAATGTGTTAATTGGTGGTTATCATAGCCACATGGTTGAACCTTTCTTATGCAAAACATGTGCATTATGAATATGATGAAGGTTAATCATATCTATGTTCCTTTCATGTTGATGTAATAAAGGAATATTCTTAATGAACCCTTATATGATTGTTTATGAATATCTCCTAGCTCATTAATGCAACATTGTGTCGATTGGTGTATTATATGTAAGTGACATTGTTGAGCCTTGCTATAAGGCATGGAATGATAATGATGATCTTGCATGGAATAGTATGATGGTCTTAATGACCTTTGGGAATGGTTGAGCCCTGAATGAGGTGTAATCCTCTTGTGTTGATAAGGGTTGATACCCTGTGATATTGTGAAAAGGATTTATATCTTGTGATAGTATGATGACTAGTGTAGTCTCATGAATGACAAATGAATAATACCATGTGATGATGAGATGAGAAATTGTGTTTTACACATTTTATAACTTTTGAAGTTGTGACACTTATATGATTTCTAGATGTGAATTAGGGTTTGTATGTCCATTTGTTTGATGCAACCTTAATTCACCCAATTGGAGATAACTAATCAAGTGAAACTCTAATCATGTACTGCCCTGTGCCATAGAACCATCTTCAGTGTCAGAACTTGCTAGATGGTGAAATGAGTATTCCTAAGGGAAACTCGAAGCGCATACTATTGAGTATACAGGGTGCTTTTCATCCTGACATGAAGTGTTTTGGGATGATGGCTGCGGTCATACCTAGCCCGCTTTTTGAGAACAACTTTGGTCGGGTCTCAATGATTATAACATGATGTGATTAGAGGACAACTGTGGTTGTACCTCAGTGATTGGATTTGAATACCCTAGATTCTAGCACCGTGACCTGTACCAAGGTGGGCTAGTTAGAGGACTATACGTCACTATTTTGTAGTTTGATTATGTGTCAATGTGGTGCAGACTCTTACTGACCGAGTGTGGAGAAGATCTTGGAGTCCGACTCTTCCTAGATCCTATATGAAACTGATTGCGACCAAGAGGTAGTCAATTGGACTTTGAGTGGTACAACTCAAACTCCCCAGGGTGTAATAAAAGATGTAATACAGTTGTGTAGCATATTTATTTAGGGTTATACACAAGGTTTCACATTGGATGATAACCCTTGTTTGTTATCTTTACATAAAGATGATGCTTAGTGCAATTAAGAGATAGTAGATATACTTAGGTTGTGGACATGCTTAAGATTGTAGATGCATACATACAATAGCAATGCTTGTGTTGATAACTATACTGCTACTGCTGATTATAATCATGATGCTAGCTATCTCGTGTTGTTAGTTATGTTTAGCATGCTAGCCATGCCTTTGTAACTAGGGATGCATATACACCTAATCATGCTTATCCAGATAGTTGTGCTTATGTTGTTAGCCCTTCTTATGATGTTTATATGTTCAACCTGTTAGACATGTTGATGTTGTTAGCTATGCTTATGATACTAGATTTATTCATGATGTTAGAGATGCTCATCCTGCCAGACTCCTTATACTATTAATCGGGATATGAGAATAGTATGACTAATCCAGATAGTTATTATCTGCTCCTTTATGTATTTTGTTAATCATCAATGTTGTTGATCTTATTTTTTATATATGATTAAACTGCTTAAACTATCCCATTACCTAAAAATGTTGGAATCAATAAACATTGTTGGAGATTATATATCTTGCTATGACATGGGTCTCACCATTGTGGTTCGCCACATTTTTTTAGGTAATCAGAAGTGACAAAAACAAACATGTGGCAGCAAAGAGGAGCTATAGTAATGAATCTTTGAGAAAGTTGAGTAGATGTCTAGTGTGTCCTAGAATCATCCCTGTACTCTCAGGTCCGGGCAGGAAAAGGTTGTATATGGTGTTTCAAACGAATCAAAATTTTGTTTGCATGTTAATGTTTGTTGTGTGGCATATACAAATAGTGTTCTCCTGTGTATATATGTTGTAGCTAAGGTGATAGAACAATTTGTATCAAATTCTTGGCATAGTATGGATATAAGAAAGATGTTGGGCTCTTATACAAATGTTTCTGAGCGGGTGCTGACGTTGAAATTGGTTTTAATTTACCCATATTTTTGTGTATGTGGTTGGTTGGTGATTGATTGTGTTTTATGTTTTGAGTAATCTTGTTTAGTGTAACAAGTTCTCACAAGTTAATATCAGATCTTTAAGTTCACTGGGTCTACTGGGACACTAGGACTTAGGGCTAGGATGATGTCAAAATTAGGGATATGACATGAAACTATGGTGCATACTACCTAATCTCAGTATTTGGGTGCCCTAGCCAGGTATTCAATTATTGAAGAAAAGGTAAGGAACTTTTAGATTATTATCTTTTTTATTACTCTGATCAAGTAGTCATTTTGAAACAATCTAAAGAGCATAATGAATTAGAAATCATGGTGTAAATAACTCAATATTACCTCAAGAAAAGATGAGCATTACATCATTAACTATCAAAACTTGAACGTTTGGTAACTATAAGAGAAAGATACAACACCATGAAATGTAAATCCGAATACAAATAAGAAAAAGAGGAGTTCTTGAAGATGTGATTCAAGAAGATGATAAAGTAAAAGATAGATAAGTCTGTTCTTATAAAGTGAATCAAGGTATGAAATCAACATAAGATGGAGAGAACTCCTATAATAAGTAAAAATGAGAAGATAAATGGGAACAATGATAAAGGAATAAGGTGGAACCTGAGTTAATCTCATACCAACCTATGTGTGTAAGAAAGTGTTAATGTAAAATTAGCATGACATGTGAAAGAAATTAAGGGAGATGATCCCTGTTTAATGAAGAAAATGATGATTTACATGTTGATAAGTGGTTGAAAACATAATAAAATAAGAGAACATACCCTAGTGGGATAAATAGTCATCAAGGAAGGAGTAATGAGATATGTTAATCATGATGATTGCTATGCCAATGACAAGGAACCTGAAATGAAAAAGGTAAAATGATACATAAGAAGTTGTAACCTGCATAATGAAAATAAAATTGGTTACATTTTTGCTAGTGACCCTTGAACAATACTTCTATGATGTGGGAAGTGTGTTTCCCTTTGTGTCTTTCCTTTCTAGGGCACATCTTTCAAGTGGATCATTTCCACTTGGTATGAGAGGATTCATTGTAAACATGAGGTTGGTTGGCTTATTATAGCATAAGGTTGCTTGGACTATGGTTCCAAGATCATAAAGTTTGTGATGAGTATGCTTTTGAGCCTTCCAATAATTAGGAAGACTCCTCTTATATGTATTAATATTTGATTATGTTGGTAAAAGTAGATGAGATAAGGACATGAGTTCCTTATAGCACATGAGGTGGATACCAAGGTAATGAATCCTAGTATTGAAGATGTATCAACAGTATGAGAAGTATGTGATGGTTGGAGATGTTTATTAAATGAACATTCCAAGTATTACTCTCCCTTTGAGAGAGAGAGAGAGTTGATGATGACCCTCTAAATGTTATTTGGAAGGAAAAACAAAAGTGATTCTATAATGTTGTGTATGGTTTAGTGATAGCTGGGCGAGACCACTATCAAGGATAGATGGTTTGTTGATCAGTAGACATGTGTTACTATGTTCCTTTAAGATAAACCTAGGATTAGAATATCAATGGATAAGAGTTATAGTGGATGACACAAGTTACATGACTATGATGATTTTAGGATTATGTCCTTTAGACTAACCAATGTACCAATATAATTTATGAATAGGAGAACCAGAGTGTTCAAGTCATGTCTTACAAGTTGTAGCAAGCTTTGAATGATGAAATCTCAACGCATTTCAGAGATGGTCATTAACATGGTTAACATCTTTGCTAAACCTTAAGAATGTTGAAGCAACTGTACTTTTGTGTGACAATTCTAGCAAGAGTGAGTTGGGGGTTGACTAGAGTAACCTCTTGGAGTTATGATACCTCTATTAAGTATGTTATGAGAATCCTGATAAGATGAAGACAATGTCATTGATCCACCCCTAACAAGGTCAATCAGGAAGTTATATTAGTTAACAGTTACATACAAGTGTATGATTCTTCAACCAAACAGATGGCCAATCCACCATTGAGATGATTGGAGAATCCTCTAAAAACATATTCCTCATAGTTCTTGAAAATTATGGGATGCCTACATGGTTGATTGAGTTGTTAATTAAAACAACCATTAAAGGAGCATAGAGATGAAACCTTGTAAAGTTACTTATGATAAGAGATACATAATATTCTATGTTTGATAAGAGCCAACGAGTATGACCTTTGAATAATGTGTTGATACAATAGATATAATTTTAGGATGATAGCTAAAATTTTAAGTTGAAAGTTACTATTAGATTTTTACAGGTGGCACAACAAGTTTCTATGTTCCATATTTGCAAATGTTTTCTTATGTGGGGTTTTTTATGCTGATCCAAGAAAAGATATGTATGAATTAAAAGAGAAGAATATGTATTATATGAGAAAGATGTGACATAATCATGTGATGAACGTAACAATGAGGAAGATTGAGGATGAGATACATGATAAGTGTCCATCTATGTGTACCTTGGATTTCGGGGGTGAAATCCCTATTAGGGGTTTATGGTTGTGAGACCCCTACCCTTGCTTAAAGTATTGAGTAAGTTTAATTTTCATAATTGAATTTTAATAACCTTAATATAACCTCATGATATGCTTTTAAATCATAATACAAGCTTAATTTTCAAATTTGGCCCAATTTGGACATCGTTTGTGCAAGTTGTGCAATTTTATGCATGTTTTGAACTTTTATGTAATTTACCCAATTGAGAGGTTTTCTTTGCAAATTGTCACATGAATTATTTTTTTATATGTTACCTTATCATTATTTATTTTTTTGAGCCATGGGGCTCCTGGTTAAACCTAGGTTTGAAGATGTTTTCTCCAAGGGTATTTTAGGGTTTACCCCTTCATGGATGAGCTACCTTTAGTAGCTATGAACTAATGAATTATTTGATTGACTTGGAAATTAGAAAAAGGAGAGCTAAGTAGGTATATATGGATGGTGGGGGATTTTCTTGTGTATGTTCTTGTATATGATTAATAGTTTAAGGTCATAGGCACATGGGGAAGCTACTTTTACACCTCATGCTTGCTTCCATC
Organism: Alisma plantago-aquatica; assembly: GCA_963693085.1. Taxonomy (NCBI): domain Eukaryota; kingdom Viridiplantae; phylum Streptophyta; class Magnoliopsida; order Alismatales; family Alismataceae; genus Alisma; species Alisma plantago-aquatica. The sequence goes on along the minus strand of OY856412.1, from coordinate 664,243,043 downwards.
CTTATCCATGGGCTATATTTACCTCTTCCTTCACCAAGTACGAAACTTTGCTTTCTTTCTCTTTCCTATAACCTGGAGAAACGACTCCACTCTATTTTTCTGCAGAACCAAGTGCTCTAAGGTAGAAGACAACCTCTTTTTGGAGAAGAAGGTCTCATAGAGCTCCATCTAGCCCTACCTAGGGTTTCCAAGGTCATCTTCTAGGGATTTTGACCAAGGCAAGTTGTTTTATTCCTTACTTATCTATTTCTCTTTCTGTTCTCCTTCCTTAGACCTCCCTACAGGTTTTAACCTTGCTGTTCCATGGTAGAAATTTCTCTAAAGCACTAAAACCCTACCTTTCTTACTCCTTATGCTTAGGGTTTGCTCATTTGATGAAGAAAGGTGCTAGATGGACGAGTTCACAACTTATGCTTGGATTTTCTACCCTACCTACTCATGTTTTCTTCTATTTGGGATTTTAACTTCTAATTATAGGCAAGTTTTATAACTTACTCCATGTTTATTGCTTACCATAAGCTTGCTAGCTCATGTTCTTGCTTTTAAATGATGATCCATGCACTAAAAAGTTATGCTTGACTTGGATTTCGATTTTTATAATATTTCCTATTCTGATTTCAGTTCTAGATGAACCTGTGATCATGTGTACATTATTACTAAGGTATAATATGACTTGGATCAGGTTGATTTGACAACCTATGGTGCTAAGCACCTATCAACCAATGGTCAATTTTAGGGTTTTAAGTTGATTTCTTCTATAAACCCATGACCTGATGATGGTACCATTGCAACAACCCTATGGTGTTGTCTTCATGACAATTATTGGTGGTGACCAAGGGTTTCAACTTATGTTCACCCATTAGGTCATGTTTTGGTCTAATTATAAGCATAATGATCAACAATTAAGTACCCTAATGTTGTTATCAATCAATGGTGACATTAGCTTGATATTCGATGGTGATTAATAAATATAGTGTTGATCTAACAGCTTATGGTGACTTATTGGTCACTAGTGATGGTGGATCAAATATCCACAACCTATGATAAGTTAAGAATGTAGTTTTAGCATCAATTAATCCTTAAATCAATGGTTTCTTGGTCATTTGATGCAATGGTCGGACCTATACTCTGATTGATGGTTTTAATATATGAACTTGACCTAATGGTTAAGAACTAATGTTTCTTCATCCAATAAATTGGAATGATGCCTAAATGTAATACGTTGGTTCTAATAAAGTGATTTAAATGGTTTCCTTTATGATATGAACTTAAGAATATCATTTACTGACGACTACTTTTAAATTAACAATCGTTTGTGGGTTTTTACCCTACTCTCAATGGAACTTTTTATGTTGTTAATCAAGGGATGTATAGGGTTAGATGGTGAATATTTCTAGAGCACAACTCAATGAATTCATAGGTGGTTTATTCAATATGTTTACTTATGTAAACGACCAATGGCTTTACCTTTTCAACATTTAATGGTTAGAAGTTGATGCCTCAATATTCCCATTGTTTTGGGTGAAGCGTGTAGTATAATGTTATTATTCTATTGATGAGAATTTTATGGTTCAATGCCTTAACTTGTAGCATTACCATTTCCCTCGTATTTATGATTTATAATCACCATAATGAATTAATGGGTAACCCTAATGAGGTATAGCTTCTTATACCTAGCTTTAATATAACTAAATGATGGTAATTGGGTATGAACAATCCTTGAATGATTAATACAATCATGGAGTACTCTCTTATTGTTGTTGAAACCCTAGTATGCTGTAACCCAATGGTTACACCTTGATTTATGTGTGGGTTCATACTTGAGAATAGTATGGAATGTGATGATGATGCTTCACCATATTCATCCATGATCCAATGGGGATGTCGTGAGTTAGGGTTTGGGTATGAGTGCTGATTAGTAACATTAATATAATTTATCTTGTTGAACCTAACTCTAATGCAAAAAGATAAAGATGAATATTCATGTTTAACCTTCTTATATGATGGCATGATGGTGAAATAATCACCTTAATATGATCATAACCTTAATACATTAATTGGTGGTTATCATAGCCACATGGTTAATACTTTCTTATGCTAAATATGTGCATTATGAATATGATGAGGGTTAATCATATCTAGATTCCTTGTATGGTGATGTAATAAAGGACTATTCTTAATGAACCCTTCTATGATTGTTTATGAATATCTCCTAGCTCATTAATGCAATATTGTGCTGACTGGTGTATTATAGGTAAGTGATGTTGTTGATCCTTTCTATAAGGCATGGAATGATAATGATGATCTTGTAGGGAATAGTATGATGGTCGTAATGACCTTTGGGAATGGTTGCACCCTGAATGAGGTGTAATCCTCTTGTGTTGATAAGGGTTGATACTCTGTGATATTGTGAAAAGGATTTATATCTTGTGATAGTATGATGACTAGTGTAGTCTCATGAATGATAAGTGAATAGTACCATGTGATGATGAGATGAGAAATTGTGTTTTACACATTTTATAACTTTTGAAGTTGTGATACTTATATGATTGCTAGATGTGAATTAGGGTTTGTTTGTCCATTTGTTTCATGCATCCTTAATTCACCCAATTGGAGATAACTAATCAAGTGAAACTCTAATCATGTAGTGCCTTATGCCATAAAACCATCTTCAGTGTCAGAACTTGCTGGATGGTGAAATGAGTATTACTAAGGGAAACTCGAAGCGCATACTATTGAGTTCGTGGGGTGCTTGTCATCCTAACACCAAGTGTTTCAGGAGGATGGTTGATGTCATACCTAGCCCGCTTTTTGAGAACAACTTTGGTCGGGTCTCAGTGATTGTAACATGATGTGATTAGAGGACAACTGCGGTTGTACCTCAGTGATTGGGTTTGAATACACTAGATGCTAGCACCGTGACCAGTACCAAGTTGGGCTAGTTATAGGACTATATGTCGTTGTTTTCTAGTTTGACTATATGTCACTATGTTGCAGACTCGTACTGACCTAGTATGGAGAAGATCTTGGAGTCTGGCTCTTCCTAGATCCTATATGGAACTGATTGTGACCAAGCGGTGGTCAGTTGGACTTTGAGTGGTATGACTCAAACTCCCCATGGCATAATAAAATATGTAACACAACCATGTAGCATATTTGTTTAGGGTTATACACGACATTTCACATTGGATGATAACCCTTGTTTGTTATCTTTACATAAAGATGATGGTTAGTGAAATTAAGAGATAGTAGATATACTTAGGTTATGGATATGCTTAAGATTGTCGATGCATACATAAAGTAGCTATGCTTGTGTTGATAACTATACTACTTCTATTGATTATAATCATGATCCTAGCTATCTCATGTTGTTAGTTATGTTTAGCATGCTAGCCATGCCTTTGTACTAGAGATGCATATATTGCTAATCATGCTTTTCCAGATAGTTGTGCTTATGTTGTTAGCCCTTCTTATGATGTTGATATGTTCAACCTGTTAGACATGTTGATGTTGTTATCTATGCATATGATACTAGATTTATTCATGATGTTAGAGATGCTCATGCTGCCAGACTCCTTATACTCTTAATAGGGATATGAGAATAGTCTGGCTAATGAAGATAGTTATTATCTGCTCCTTTATGTATTTTGTTAATCATCAATGTTGTTGAGCTTATTTGTTATATATGATTAAAATGCTTAAACTGTCATGTTACCTAAAACTGTTGGAATCAATAAACGTTGTTGGAGGTTATATCTCTTGCTGGGACATGGGTCTCACCCTTATGGTTCACCACATGTTTTTTTGGTAATCGGAAGTGATGAAAATAAACATGTGGCAGCAAAGAGGAGCTCTAATAATGAATCTTTGAGAAAGTTGATCAGATGTCTAGTGTGTCCTAGAGTCATCCCTGCACTCTCAGGTATGGGCAGGAAAAGTTTGTATATGGTGTTTCAAACGAATCGAAATTTTGTTAGCATGTTAATGTTTGTTGTGTGGCATATGCAAATATTGTTCTACTGTGTCTATATGTTGTAGCTAAGGTGATAGAACAATTTGTATCAAATTCTTGGCATAGTATGGATATAAGAAATATGTTGGGCTCTTATGCAAATGTTTCTGAGTGGGTATTGATGTTGAAATCAGTTTTAATTTACCCATATTTTTGGGTATGTGGTTAATTGATGATTGATTGTGTTTTATGTTTTGAGTAATCTCATTTAGCATAATGAGTTCTCACAAAAAGGGTCATATGCCTTGTTTTGATAAGGCATCACCTAAGTGAGAGGAAGTTTCTCCTCTCTTTTCTCCCACCTTTCTTTGGTTCAGCCTATGGGTTCTTTTATTTCCTTTCCTTCAGAAAACGTTGACTATGATGTATTCTGCTTCTTGAGGTGCTTTTGTAGCCAAGAGTGGATCTTCATCCTCCCTTCAGATCGTGTGCTTGGAGCTTACAATCCTTGGAGTGATATTCCTTAAGGTGGGTTATATAACACTTAGCCCTCTCTATTCTTGCACTTTTATTTTCTTGCATGTTGTTGTTTATCTCTCTAAATCATGATCCTAATATTCTAGTAGATTATACCATTCTCTAGAACTTTATTAGTGGTATTTATCATGCTTGGTGTTCTTGGAATCCGAAAACCTAATTTCAATGCACTCGATTTTGGTGATATGGTGATTTTTCTCCTTTCCCTTAACCTTGGTTTTTGCTCACATGCATGATGGTCGTGTGTCTTGATGTTCTTTGGAGATTGGGTTCTATTTTGGAGGTATGGAATGTAGTTTTATCTCTCTTTCATGAGGTTATTTTGTGGCGGTCTCGTAGCACATTTGTTAGGGTTTTTGGTGACCATTTTATGTGGAGTTTTCCTCCTAGGTGATGGTGGTTTCTCTAATTGTCATCCCTAGTTTTTTCTGTGATCTACTTCTATTTTGGTGAAGGATCATCCCTATTTTGATGGTGGTCCTTTTCCTTGATGGTATCAAGACCTTAGTGGTAGATACAATATGTTTTCTCCTAGGGCCGAGACACTTTGATGATTGGCATTTTGGTCGAGATGTTGCTTCTGTTTTGGGTCAAGACATGTGTAAGGTTGTAAATGGCTATGGGTAGACCAACATACCCACAAATATGAACCATTTAAAAATATGTCACAGGTCTAAATTTTTGGACCCGCCTAACCATGGACCCACACACCCTTGAACCCATATATATGAGGGTCCACTAACGGGTATGCTTGGACCCAGATCCGTTAGACCCATGTACCCTATATACTTAAATAAGTACATAAATAACATGTTATTTATATCATACTTTACTAGACCAACTAATATAATACTTGAGATTATATCAAACTTTAATAATAATAAGATTCAAACTAGTCATATAATCGAGAATTGATTATTCTAATTAAATCATGAACAACATATGTAAACTTAAAATCAAGATAGTAGCATGATATGCTACATAATTAAAGCACTATGACGAATACAAATATGTACACAACTAACTCAATTAATCTTCAATATCAAAAGTATTATATTATTTAATATAACTATATCATGATAGCATCCTACATGATAGCAATTTCTCATTGTATCATAATACATAGAACATATTTGTAAATTTTCTTATTTAAAGAATATGATGTTGTATATAGAATTGCTTACCCACATACCCACACCACATACCCGTTATTATTACGGGTACAGGTATGGTGCGGCTCTATATTTTTATAATGCGGGTCTAGAATTGAAACTAGATCTGCTAAATTAAATTGGGTATGGGTATGGTCAGACCTGTACTGTACCTATACTGTTTACACCCCTAGACATGTTCCCTAGTTTTGGTTGAGACACATGCCTTGTGTTGTCATGACCTTGCTTCAATTTTGATCAAAACAACCCTTGGTTTGAGGCCGAGACAACCTTTGTTTTGGGTCAAGATATGTGCTTTGATGGATGGTCGAAACCCTAATCCTTGTAGGGTCGATGCATGTTGTTTTTGTAGTCAAGGAATTTAGTGGTTGCGGTCTAGACACCTTGGGTGAAGGTGGTCGAGACACTTGCTTCATGAGTGGTCGAGACACATATATGATGATGGCCGATACACATGCTCAACCATATAGTTAACACATGTAAATGAGTAAGCACTTGATGAACCATGTATGGTGATGTTTGGATGATTGTTTGGTTAATCCTAATCATGTTCCTTAACCCTAGTGTGTTCCAAGAATGTGGTAGGTTCCCGATTAGTGTTTAGTGCTATGCTCATAATGTTAACCCTAATTGGCTAAGCCTGCGTTTGGCACAGGACTGGGATTCTGGAATCTGGATTGGGTTAGTCAGGGTTAGTCTGGATTCCGGTGTTGGGGCAGTCAGGATGCAGTCTGATTTTGTTTGACAACACAGTCTGATTCTGGTCAACTGGTCTGATTTCAGTCTGACTGCAGTCTGAATCTGTTTGGCTGGAAGTCTGATTCTGTTTGGTAGCTTAGTCAGTATCTGCTTATTCTGTCATGTTCTTGCATCATTGTTTGAACAAGTACGCAGAATGTGTATTTATGATGTCACTTCAACCTAAGTTTAGAATATATTAAAAATATATTTTATTTGTGTTGTGTGGGTGTTATTTTGTATATTTATAATAGTGCAAATAAGATATAATAATTCTAATTTTTACGTAGTGATTAAAAAGTAATGAAACATTACTGTCGTCTGTAATGACATTTCCATGTGGTATACATGTAATGTTGAACATAGTTAATTGTCGTCATTAGTGTAACAAATTACATTATTGTCAGTAACAATCAAGCTACATGAAATATGAAATTGGCCTAATATATTTTGTTCATAACATAAACAAATTACATTATCGTCAGTAAAAGCAACTGATAATAATCATATTGTCGTCATTAGTGAAACATAAACGATCACTGATAATAACATAATTGTTTACGGGTGATCTTCGTCAGGGGAGAAGGACAAAAAATGGGAGCAATAAACAGCCAAACAAAAGCTAAGATTTTGACAAGGCACTTTGGGGGGACATGGTTGGATGTGGATCTTGATTAAAATAGGCCAACGTTATGGCCTCATCGTACTCGTCCCATGACACTGGGCATGATTCCTGCACCGGCTGCTTGTTGTGTTGTTTGATGTCGTCTTTTGGCCAATCAAACAACAATGGCAAATGAGGAACATGTTGACTGACTTTTCCCTTGAGTCGATCATCGGTCCCAATTTTTCCCTCCTCCTCCTTTGTGTGATTGCAACATGGTTTTGTGGATAAAAGGTTATCTTCAACATATTTTTGAATTTTTTCCGGTGACATCAAAATTTTTTCAAATGTTGCCCTTGCCCTTGCCTTTGCACATGATGTCGACATCTAAAATTAATAAAAACAAAGGTATGAACAAATAACAGAATTCCTAAAGTAACTGTGGCATTAACATAATAATGAAGTAGGAAATTTGATTGCATTATGGTAGCAATTAATGTAACACATAAGTAGAGAATGTAAATTGTTGCGATGTAAAAACACAACTACATTTAACACATATGTTACAAGTTCATTTGTTTATTTCAATCGTCAGTGCTAAAAAAAATCCCTGGTAGGTAAGTGCGACACGACGTCAAGAAGTTGCATTCAATCCCTTGTTGCGCGGCCAATGTGGGGGAGGCAATAAATCTCCCAATATGAACATATTATCTCTTACAAACTCTCTCTTGATGTATTGCCATCGCATTTGCAACTCAGGTAATGAAATGTAAAGGCCTCATGTTATGTATGAGAACTGGTGCCATGCCTCCATCCAAGCCTGTGTAGAGTATACTCCATTTACACATCTACCCACGTGATATTGGGTTCTCATCAAACCCCTGAGAACCATATCAAGCTCGGTAGACCACATAAAAGACGGTGTCAGCGGTTGGCCAGCCATATAATAGATTCTGTAAGTAATATATTTTTCAAAAGTAAGGGTGTATATCACAATTAATTGTATTATTTGGTTTGAGCTAACGTTAAGCAAAATTTCAATTAATAACATACATCATTAATAAAACACTCATCAACATGAAGAAAATTTTCATAACACTTAAAATATAATATGACGATTATAAAAGTGCCTAAATTAAAAAAGTGTATGATGTTCATAACATCCATTGATAGTCATTTGAGGTGAAGGGATTTGCCATTCAATGTAATATGACTTTTACAAAAGTGCCTAAATTTTGAGAAGACAATGTAAATGCATTTGCCATTCAACATTATGGAGTCATTTGAGGTGAAGGGATGTCCAGAAGTAGACGACAATCTTCCTCCAGACTGGCAACGTTGCGTTCTAAAACCTCAGGCTCATACTTTTTGTTAGAGTATAATTCATCATAGTTGTAATGCATTTCAACGAAGTCCTTCATGTTCATCGCCTGACCCCACACTGACTTGCACTCAACAGTTAGTAACATAATCTCTGCTTTCAATGAATCAATTGTTGGGGGGATATTGACTGCCCAATGGAAGTATCTGCATCGGTCTTTTCCCTAAAATGTAGTACGAAGTACAAGTTAATGGCAAAGAATGCGGAGCCTCGACAAGGACAGTGTATTATTTATTGATGTACTATCACACCTCACGAGTAGGGCATATGTAATACATTTCGCCCGGCCTCTGACTCAGAATGGCAAAGTCATTTAACCTTGCATCCTCTGTGTTAAGCCATAAGGCTGCATTTAGCCCATAACCACACCTCGGAACCTCATATGGAATCATCGACATCTAATAAAACAAACTTGATGATTAATAGAAAAATATCGGGTTCATGGCATAGTTTTCAAAGATAATATATAGACCATTTGATCAGGAGTACTTAATTGTTACAACAGACAAGTGCAGTTAATTTGGACATATCATAATATAGTATATCTATGATGTATTGTATCCATCTTCTTATGTTGAAGAGTCATTATCGCTCGTTATTTGAAGTCGGTGGCGAAGATATTGGCACCTCTCCCGCATACTTGAAATTTCTTCTTGTAACCTATCTATGTCTGCTCTTGTTGAACAGATAAAGGCACAATGTTTTGACCAGAACTTGCGTTCGCTACGTGCATATGCGAGCTGTGATACCATTGCATCCCTAATTGCAGTCAGCATAGCCACTGTAGGTGGTACTTGTTGCGCGGGCAACCTCATATGGCATCTGGTTGGTACAAGACCCCTACCACATGTAAAATATGGCCTGTGGGGATTGTTGTCTTCAAACCGTCCGTTTGCCGCATCTGTGGCATCCATGTACACTCGTACGGTGCACTGCATACCACATGGGCACGACGGCATGTCATTGGCCATTTCTAGACAGAAAACCTAATGAGACATAATTTCACATTGTTTATAAGTAGGCAAAATTGTAGTGAACAATACAGTTTGAGAACAAAAGTTGGCCGTTAAGTTACAAAAAAAAGGAGTAAGTGAAACATGTTGTAGAACATGTTTCAATGTCTGCAAGTTAGAAAACAAATGTATAAATCACTGATTTGCCCACATAGAATTGGCAACAGTTTCGCGCAAGACATCTCCCTCTCTAGCATCGGCCTGGCTTGTTTGTTGCAGAGAACTCAATTCGTTCAAGATGTCAGTGGTAGTATGAGGCTCATCCAAGTTTTTGTCCATCATAGGATCGCCATCATTTTTCCGTCAGATAAAATTGTGAACGATACAACAAGCCATTACAATCCGAGACTGAGACTGCACAGGAAAAGTTACTCCTTTACAAAAGTAGGAAAACCTCTTCTTCAACACACCGAAGGCTCGCTCAACAACGTTACGTAGTTGAGCATGTCGGTGGTTGAATATTTCCTTTTTGCTTGTGTATGAGCCTCTGTTACCCCGATACTCTGCTATATGGTAAGCAACGTTTCGATATGGTGCAAGAAATTGCCTGGTGTTGGCGTACCCTGCATCAACAAGATAGTACTTCCCAGCGGGTACTTTGAACCCGCCTGTGGTTGTAGCTGCTTGAAGTACCCTTTCGTCAGCAGCAGATCCCTCCCAACCAGTCATGATATATGTAAACTCCATTGAGAAGTCTACTGCAGCCATGACATTCATGGAAACATTTCCTTTTCTATTCCTATATCGGTTCTGCTTTTCGCGCTTCACCAAAACGGGGATGTGTGTCCCATCAATTGCCCCAATGGCATCCTAAGACAAGTATATAAGAAATACACAAGTAAATACCAAACTCAATGATGACGATAGTGGTTATATTAACAATGGAATGGACAATGGTCAACTAAGTGATGGTCATACCTTGAAGTAAGGGTAAAATCTTGGACTCTCAGTGATGCGGCGGTGCGGAGTTGTGGATGCAGTTGGCATGACAATATATTCACTGCACAAAGCACACACTATATCCAACACCTCATTAAACATTCTACTTATGGTCTCACCACTATGAAAGTAGTCCTCAACAAGAACACGATTGGTATGGCCATGGCCAACCATTTGAAGGAAGTAGCAAACTGCCTCCACTGATGACACACCTCTGGTACTTTTCAACAAACCTCGGTCCTCAAGTTTGTCAACAAAGGCTAAAACCGTGTTGGGTAGCATACGGTATAGATCGTACGCCCTCCTTTCATGGCCAGTTATTATTTCTAAAACCTTTTGATGGCCGCTCCTAATACTAACCGATCTCAGTATTGGTTGGTGTGTGGTTGCGGTGTCTAAATTTTTCATGATATTGTGGGAAATTTGGTCAGCTATTTGGTAGGATATTGCGTTAGCAATGTCATTAGCCGGACCAGACATAAGATGCAGTAGTTGTAGAATGTCATCAGTTGTTTCATATGGATGCATACCAGCCATCACGTCTATAATTAAAAGTGATTATCCGCATCAGGGAAATATCGAGATATTGCAGAAATGAAATTAGGGCTATAGCGACAAAATAGCAAATACTGACCAAATAGCAAATAACAAGAAAAACCATTACATAGTACCATAGTTCAGAGATTGTTCCCAACAGAATAAAATAGTACAACAACAACTTCTGATAAAGTTCATCAAATAAAAGGCAGGATACTGATATACTTATGAAATTAGTCAACCTCAAAAGTACGGTGGAGATTGTGGCGTGAAGGGTGATTGTGATGCAGAAGCTATGTTCTTCATTTCCCACAAGTCTTGCAACCAAATGGTAAATTTTTGTGGGGTGTCCATAAGGCTTAGGTAAATGTTATGGTTAGCTAGATCTTTTATGGCGTGCACAAGAGTGGTAAGAAATGGGATAGGGGCGTCAGGGTAGGTTGCATGAAAGTGGTGCAAAATGGTTTGGTATTCATCTTTATCATTAAACCTAGCAGCAATTCCGCTTCCCATCTCATGTACCTTGGAAAACACCTTTGTGAATTTGGACACAACATCATTAGACAGGACACAACTGTCCTGTGAGCTTGATGCTCTCTTCCTACGTATGATCGTGGTGGGAGTCCTTGCACCAACACCTTGGTTGTGTGATCCGCCATTGGTGTCCTCACTTTGCGTCCCAGAATTAACCACGTCTTCAGTGAAATCGGTTGGACCGGTTGGTTCTGGGCTGACAAATGAATCAAATGCATATAGGTCAACAACAACATCATCTTCAGATGCAACATCAGAAGGAGGTTGTCTATTGGTTGAGGACATTGCATGATGGCCCCTAGCTATGTTCCTCCCCCCCATCAGCTCGACGTCATGGTAGTGGTAGAATGGTCTGTTGATCCATCTCGCTAGTTCTCTGTTTGCCTAAAATAGGGGACAACTACTGATTAGGTCAATAGTAACAAGTTTAATTTAATATATAATAGTCAGGGGAGTATATATTATTAGACATACCGCAAGTGCCTCCCTCCACTCCAGGGTGTCAGGAAATATTGGCTTGTGCCTTCTGTCATCCCATCCAACACCACTTTTGTTGGTTACCAGTTTTATCTTTGCATAGTCTCTCCTGAGGTTCTTCCACTTAGTTTTTAACCGATCCAATGTACCCTTGTTCCTACCCATCCTGATATGCCAATCGCGTAGCATCTCCCTCCACGCGTCCTTAGTAAATATTCCATCGACGCACCTACCCATGTCATATTGTCTCCTCAATGCCGCAACCAGAGCCTCATCCAAGTCTTTCGACCATACAATACGGAACCTCAGGTCAGGTGCAGCCATAGTAGCAATGACACTGCGATATATCAATTTAGTGTGGGTGTTTAAACGAAACCTTTATACGAACCTACTATGAGACTACACAGTTGAAAGCAATAACTTGTATTGAAGTAGGCTAAGACAAGATCCATTACCCGGACCAGTCATAAGATCCAAAATGTGTACAAAAAATTTTAAATTGTTGTTAAATTTGTAATGGTTGTAGAAAACACATCATCAAATATGTTCATTATAGGAAAACTACATAAATAGCAAGCATTCAGCATGGCATTCACATTAAACGTGTTCATATTGCTTATGAGATATACCTAGTAAGCCCAAGTGAAGGTTGAAGAGAGTTGCATGGCCAGCGACAGGGTCAGGGACGGTACATACAAGAAATTCAAAGGGAACATAGATTAGCCAAAATAGTGGTATTATTTGCAATATAAAAAATAGAATACTAATGGGTGTACATTTTGGTCTACATGAAAAATAAAATCATTCATTCAAGCTAACATTAAAATCATTCATTGAAGCTAGCATATATCACAAAGCATAATTGTTTCACAACAGAACTGGCATTTGAAGTATATATCCCTATATATCACAAAATTCCTATACTATCTAGTAAAAAATTACTAACCTCACAACACAACTGAATTTGAAGTATATATCCGTATACTAACTATATATCCCTATACTAACATATATCCCTACACTAACATATATCAGAAACTTACCCATACTTACTATAATTTCAGGTGTATATATATTTTTATTATAAACATGATCATGATTTTTTCTTGGAAATAGAGATGATACGATTCATGACATAACCTCATAAATTTGATCCAAACTGCATGAATGAAGTATGTGCAATTGACCACAAGTCTATCTTTCACAAAGTAAAATATTTACAGGTACAATTACAGCTAAGAATTATAAAATATTGATATATGTCTGCTATATCAATAGTGTGTACAATAGTAACATTGTAAAAATATTGATATATGTCTGCTATATCAATAGTGTGTACAATACTAACATTGTAAAAATATTGATATATGTCTGCTATATCATTCACGTAAAAAAATTTGAGCTTAAGAGGATGTGTGTACAATAGTAACATTGTATACTACCATTGTTCATAGTTAGAAAAGGGCTATAATATGTGGGTAAGCTGAACAGAAAGTAAATAACAAAAACCACCTCATAAAGTCCATCTTGCACAAAGTAAACATTTTTTCTTTTCTCTCTTTTTTGGATTGGATATGAACATTATCATCAGATATCTTCAAAAATATCACCTCATAAACAGGGGAAAAATCCTTGAGACAAACATCATATTTGTATTACAAATATTGTTGCTGAAAACACAACAGGACATGTTGATGTCATTTGTTTCTCGTGATCAAAACTGACTTCACTGAACAATTTGTATAGGAGGGAATTAAATCTAGTGAATATGTGAATGGATAAGACAAAATATTTTCTACTTAACACAGTGAATGATTATTTTCAAATACAACACTACAGACCTTGTAGTGGATAATTGGAAATACTACACTGCAGACCTTAATCATGTGGACAGATTAATAGTGGCACACACATGGATCAGATTGGAATGCACACATCATTTTGCAGACTCCAACCCCAGTTCTTATTTTTCTTTGATTGAAACTAAAAAGATGTGTACTCCCTTAACTCCCTAACTAATAAAACATGTGACAAGGACACCTTTGAAATTATGTTTTGTTGGTTGTGAATACTTGAGCTTTGAGGAAGATATGTTGAAGTGCATATGGAATGAAGAAGATCATTATAAATATTGTATATGGTAAAATTAACGAGACTATGCCATACTCATTGGAATGAACTTTATGATTGAAATAAGTGAAAATAGTGCATCCACCATTGTAGTGTTTGAGGTATCTTCAAACACAAATATAATGAGGTCATTATGTCTATCAGTCTAGATCCAAATTTAGTGTGACTGTTGGGGGGTTGATGGAAATGAAAGAAACCACATCAAGGATAGCCTAAGTAGATGACTACAAGAACCATCTTTCCATCTCATAACCAAAATAGGCATCATTGAGAATACATGAAATAAATGGGTTATGAATCATCAACCTTGCAAGTGTAGTATATGTAGACTACATATTGATGAATTTGTTAAAAGTGACCATTCATCTCATGACATGCAGTGATATTGTGACAAGGTCAACAACAATAGGAACAACATGCTAGAATAAGCACAAAAAGATCTGGCCTAGTGTGTTACAATGTGCTAGAATAAGCACACAAAAAAATCCCTTACAAAATAAGACCTAGATAATGCATATCAATGGTTGGAGTAAATTTTTTAATTACAGTTGTTCTTTAGTATGTTATCAATAATATTTAACATTAGGTAATATTTCACATTAGGGCAACAAAAGAAAAGAAAATGATGGTCTCCTATGCAATACTTGGAGTGTCGACAATGTTACAAGAATACAGAGTTGAAATACAAGGGGCATACAGACAATAATTCGTGTTTTCCTGGTAATTGACCAACAAAACTGAGCCCTACTTGTTACTCGTGTACAATACAACAACAATATCATGGTAATAATACAATAGCCATAGACCATGTCATTATACAACATCCCAATAACCCCTGTTACCCGTGGACATAATACAACAACAACATTGTCCAAATCAAGCAAGCAAGCAACCATAATAGGAGAAAATGTGTGTTGGTGTTTGCTAAGAACAATTACCTGCTCAGCCGAGATGACGAAAACAGGAGCACGGCCAGACATTGCCAGGGACGAAACATGTGACAAGAAATTGAGAGAGAAATACACATTAGTTTACTGATTAAATCATCTATCATTACAAGAGTAAAGATAGGAGGCTAACACACAGAAAGAAAGAAAAGGAGCGGCGAAGACAAGCCTTGCAAGCAGGTCGGCGACTTCCCACAAAAGGGGCTCGATAGCAGCGGCGGAACAGAAGACTGTGTGGAGAGTTCGAAGGTGAAAAGCGAGGAGATCGCTGATGAAGTGCAGAACTATATAGAAGGTGCGACAGTGGTTTCCCTTCCTAGGGTTTACTGCATGACTTGTACACGGTGAAATGGGGTGCTTGGATGCGAGTAGACAACTCGGGAGGGTTCCTTGTCCACGTGTAGACTGCCGGAGTAGCTCGGCGCTTGCAGATGAGACACCACACCCATACATCCGCTTCATTGACCTGGTATTCCGCCTACTCCACTGGGCAGGGTTTGGCGTACGCCAGTCGCCTGGCATGGCTTTGCCGCTGGAAATGACCGCTGGAAAGGATGGGTCAGCTTTAATGGCGATAATAGTAATGGCGAGGTCGTCTCGAGGTCTCGGGAGAGAAGAGAGCATAGACCATAGAGCAGAAGATAGAATAGGTAGAGGGGAAAGGCGAAGAATGTCAGGATGGGTGTGGGGCGAGGAGAGGATCAAATCGCCAAAACCGGTTTGTGAACTGGAATCCCACCCCTCGTGGGACTGGGAGAACCCGGGTTGGGGGGTTCCGTTATCCCATAACGGAGGATTTTTAGGGTTGCGAACCAAACACGAATCAGCCTCAAACCGGTAGTTGTTTGGCAGGGTTGGCACTAAAAGACAACACGAAACTGGGTTTCGGTCCCGTGCCAAATGTAGGCTAAGTGTGTGAATCCTAACCCTAGTGTTGGGCAATGTGATGTGTTTTTCATTCTCTCTTGCAGTGGTTATCTTATTATGCTATTCTCTCTCTCTCTCCTATTTATAAATCCCTAACCTTGTAGGTGAAATGAATGCCATGTATTGTGTAAGATGTGTTGACTATTATGTGATACAGGATGTGGCTATAAGCCTTGATGAGACATGATGAGATCATGCTGATGTGATGGGTCCTATGACTTGGTGATGGCTTGATGCCTACTGTGAGGTGATATCCTCTAGTGCTATGATTAAGGGATTGATGTCATGTCGTGATGTGACCTTAGTGATGGTCGTGTGAATGGCAATGTTACTAGTATTATGTGGTGAAAGTTTGACAAATTCACACCTTATACATTTGATATCTTCTGAAGTTGTACTATAACCTTATTCTTGTAGAGTTTGTTATGGCTTTATACGTTGTAACTTGATTGATGCTAAAAGTCACCCAATTGGGTAATTAATCAAGTGGAACCCTAATCATGTAGGTGCCCTGCGCCATAGATCCTTTCCAGTGTCAGCTTTAATTACTGGAATGGTGAAACAAGTATAACTTGGAGTGCATATTTTTGAAAATGTGGGGGTGTAAGTTGAGTATCTCCGTGCATCCACAATTATAGGTTATGTGAGACAGCCATGTGTGAACTGCTCTCCTCATGACATGGATGACCATGAGTGAGATGATCCTTCTTTTTAGAATGGTCACACGTGAGCCTGTTCTTTTAGCGTGATTACCTTTAACAAGGTGGGATAGGTGTGAATATATATGTGGATGGCCATGCGTGAACCAATCCCCAAGAATCACTATATATCATTATTGCAGTTGATTGATATGTCTCTGTGGTGTTCTCTCTTGTGCTGACCAAGAGGTGTGGGGAGGTTGTCCGACTCTTCCATTGACCTTGTATGGCACCGATTTTGACTTAGCAGTGGTCAGTTGGATTTTGGTGGTACGACTCAATTCCTCAGGGTAATAATAAAAGATGTAACACAGCTGTGTAGTATATCTTGCTTAGGGACAAATACAAATAACATTAAGCCTTTGCCTTATTTTTTTACTGATTTCTTGAATTATAATGCGGTAAGAGAAATCCACTATTATACATGTTCTTCATTTTCCTTCTTAGAATATTAATTATTCTACTGCTCAGAGGTAAATGCCTATTCTTGCTTAATTTACTTTATCTGTTGATTACATATCATTTAGCTGAATATGCTCAACCTATGTGGCATGCTATCCACCTGCTTAGTATGTTATCTGCTGCTTAGCTTATCAATGCTTTAATAGATGTTGGTGGAGAGTTATACCTCTCACTGGGACGTTTGGTCTCACCCTGTGGGTTTCCACATCTTTTAGGTGGTCGTGCATGAAGCGGTAGAGATCGTGCATCTGAAGAATAGAAATAACAAGAGCAGTAGATCATAAGGTTGGATGTGCTGCTAGTCTTTTGGTGTTAGAGTCCTAGAGTCATCCTTGTACACTCATATCTTTGGGGGTGCTCTTGTGTGTTTTGTGGATATGTTATAGATACTATGCTTTTGGGTTGTGAGCCATATGTGTAAAGTCTGACATGTGTATATGCACCCTGTGATAGTATGATGGTCTTAATGAACTTTGGGTATGGTTGAGTCCTGAATGAGGTGTAATCCTCTTATGTTGATAAGGGTTGATACCTTATGATATTGTGAAAAGGATTTATATCTTGTGATAGTATGATGACTAGTGTGGTCTCATGAATGGAAACTGAATAGTACCATATAATGATGAGATGAGAAATTATGTTCCACACATTTTATATCTTTTAAAAGTTGTGATATTTATATGCTTGCTAGAAGTGAATTAGGGTTTATATGTCCACTTGTTTGATGCATCCTTAATTCACCCAATTGGTATAACTAATCAAGTGAAACTCTAATCATGTAGTTCCCTATGTTGTAGAGCCATCTTCAGTGTCAGAACTTGCTGGATGGTGAAATGAGTATTCCTAAGGGAAACTCGGAGCACGTACTGTTGAGTATGTGGGGGTGGCAAGTTGAGGATATATCCTTGTCATATATAATGTAGGTTGTGGAGGATGTCTATGGTCATGCCTCATACATCTGATGTGATTGAGGACAACTGTGGTTGTACCTCAGATTAGAGGATTTTATATACCCTAGTTTCTAGTGTCGTGACCTGTACCAAGGGCGGACTAGTGGTTAGTAGCTTTACTATATGTCACTGTGGTGGAAGCTTTGACTGATATATCACTACCTTTTTTACTCGTACTGACCGAGGGTAAGAGATCTTAGGATACTGGTACTCCTAGATCTTGTATGGAACCAAATAGCCCTTCATAGGGGTCGCTTGGACTTTGGATGGTACGATTGAAATATCCCAGGGCATAGTTATAAGGCCCCAAAACTTGCCTAAGGAGTTAAATAATCTTAATTACCATAATTGAATTCTTATAACCCTAATATAACCCTTTTATATGCTTTTAAATCATAAGAAAAGCTTAAGTTTCAAATTTGGTCCAATTTGGACATTGTTTGAGCAAGTTATGCAATTTTATGCACATTTTAGACTTTTCTGTAATTTAACCAATTGAGAGGTTTTCTTTGCAATTTATCATTTTCATTATGTTCCTTGAATGTTATATCATCATTCTTGATCTTGTTGAGCCATGAGGTGCCTATTTAAACCTTGGTTTGAAGGTGTTTTCTCCAATGGTATTTTAGGGTTTACCCCTTCATGGATGAGCTACCTTTAGTAGCTATCAACTAATGAATTATTTGTTTTGATTGGAAATTCAAGAAATGAGGTATAATAATATATCTATGGACGGTGGGGTATCTGGTTCTGTGTGTGGTTGTATATTCTTAATAGTTTAAGGCCATGGACACTTGGAAAGATACTAGAACTTTAACTTTTTCTTTTTCTTTATCTTAAAGTTTCATATACTTATCCCTAAGCACCCAAATGAGACATTTTCTCTCCACCACTTCCCTCCTTCTATGAACCTCGTTCTCTCTATGTGATTATATGAATTTCCTATCCAAGGAAGAAGAAAGAGGGGATATTATTGGAAAAAGAATCTAGGGTTGCAATTGACTTCCTTTTAGGGTTTGGAAAGCTTCCTTCTAGTGATCTTGACCTAAGAGAGTAAGTATCCCCTTCTTTCCTCCATTTATTTCTTTGTTATCCTTCCTCCTACCTTTCTCCAGGTCAGAACCTTACTGTTCCATGGTAGAAATTGCTCTAAAGCTCTAAAACCCTACCTTTCTTGCTCCTTATGCTTAGGGTTTGCTCATTTGATGAAGAAACGTGCTAGATGAACAAGTTCACATCTATTGCTTGGATTGTCTACCCTACCCGCTCGTGTTTTCTTCTATTTGTGAGTTTATCTTCTAATTAGAGGCAAATTTTATAACTTGATCTACGTTTATTGCTTACCATATGCTTGCTAGCTTATGTTCTTGCTTTTAAATGATGATCCATGCACTAAAAAGTCATGCTTGACTTGGATTTCGATTTTTATAATATTCCCTGTTCTAATTTGAGTTCTAGATGAACCTGTGATCATGTGTTCATTATTCCTAAGGTATAATATGACTTGGATCAGGTTGGTTTGACAACCTATGGTGCTAAGCACCTATCAACCAATGGTCAATTTTAGGGTTTTAAGCTGATTTCTTCTATAAACCCATGACCCGATGATGGTACCATTGCAACAACTGTATGGTGTTGTCTTGATGACAATTGATGGTGGTGAATAAGGGTGTCAACTGATGTTCACACCTTAGGTCATGTTTCAGCCTAATTATAAGCTTAATGATCAACAACTAAGTACCCTAATGTTGTTATCAATCAATGTGACATTAGCTTGATATTCTATAGTGATTAATAAATATAGTGCAGATCTAACAACCTATGGTGACTTAATGGTCACTAGTGATGGTGGATCAGGTCTCCAAAACCTATGGTGAGTTAATCATATAGTTGTAGCATCAATTAATCCTTAGACCAATGGTTTCTTAGGTCACTTGATGCAATGGTCGGACCTATACTGTAATTGATGGTTTTAACATATGAACTTGACCCAATGATTAAGATCTAATGTTTATTCCTCCAATAAAGTGGAATGATGGCTAATGTAATATGTTGGTCCTAATAATTTGATTTAGATTGTTTTCTTTATATTATCAATGTTATGTGATTTATATATCATCTTTTCACATGCTATCACACACAAATTTGGTTCATTCTGATATAATTATGTCTCTTTTCATATTACTTTTGCCATCTTTTTGTTATTCTACTTATTTCATAACTTGCGTTGCAGATTTGCCCCAAAAAGAGCTGAATTCAGAGTTTAATTCTGCTAAAACAGCAGAATGTATGGCGTGCAGGACAGATGCACGGCGTGCACCTTTCCAGAGAAAATTCTGTTTGCCCAGCCAAGAGAACACACGACGTGCACGGAAAAAATGCACGACGTGTGAGTTTCCAGAAGTGCACAGAAAGGCAAATGCACGACGTGCACCTAGAACGTAAACTGCCAAAGAAAGTTCTAGAAAGTTGCACGATGTGCATATCCTCAGCGCACGCCGTGCACAGTTCAGCCTGATGCAAACCGCACTGTAGGTGCACGACGTGCACCTGGCAGTTTTAGAAATACAAAAATTCAGAATTCAATTTTAAAACAAGGAGGGAAGGCAAGGGATGGTTATGTTTGGTCATTTGAGGAGTTTTCTCTCGTCCCAAAGCTAGAGGAGACCAGAGGAGGGTGATTTTGGAGAGATCCAAGGTGGTTTCTTGCATAAGGAGACCATTTCTTCTTATCTACTTCTCCATTGTCTTCTCTAGGGTATAGCCAAGCTTCTCCAACTTCGAGCAGCTTCTTAGGAAAGGAGCTAATCCGTCTTGGAGTAGCTAAAGAAGGTTAATTTTGTCCTCAAGCCGGAATTCTTCCTTCTTGTGGTTACATCTTTAGTTCTCTTTGTCTTTCCCTTTCTAAATCATGTTTAGAACTGAAATTTCTGTAACAAATCTGCAAGACATGGTTATGGACTAGTAATTCTTCTTTTCTTGGGCATGGGAGAGTATCTCCCATGTCATAACATGTATGGAACAAGTAATTTCATACTAAATACTATGTTTCTAGTTTCTTAACCATGAAAGTACCGGTTTACCCTTTTCTTGCATGTATTGTTGGCCACTTTATGTGCATGTTTTCTGCTCTCTTGCTTAATCTAAGAAGATAAGTAGGAATGTATGGAGGTGCTCTTCTTGGCAACTCTTCCTATTCTATGAGAGTAGAGCGGAATGAGTTGAGGAACAGTTTGTGATCAAAAGCAAAATTCACACACGAGAGTGTTGTTTTAAGCTGTGATCGTTGCATTTACACCGGGAGGTGAAATGTAACACAACCTTTCCTTAAAATAAGAACTTATGTATGTTTAAATTATTGTGTTCCTTTGATTGCTATGATATGTGAACGAAATCCTAATGTCCAAGATTCCCAATATTTCTGAAATCATACTTCTTTTAGTAGTTCTTGCTTGCTAGTTAGAATCTAAATTTTCTGCTGATTGAATCTGAATTCTCTACGTTTAGACAAACATTTTCATTCACTTAAAACTGATCTAGATTGTTGAACTTTAGTGTTGTTGCGCTCAATTAAATTAGTTAAGCTCCTTGTGTTCGACCTTGACTATACTACCTCTGTATACTTGCGGAGATTGGTTAAGTTGGGTAAGCTATCCTTTTTTTGGATTGAAACTCGTTAGCCTAAATAGCCTACAAGTTTTTGGCACCGTTGTCGGGGATCTACGGTAATTTAATTGGAGCAATAAGTACTACTTAGTAATTTGAGACTAGATCATCATTTCCATATTTCAAAATTTCATATACATTTTAGTTGTGTTCTTACTTCCTTTTGCAATTTTTCAGGTTGTATGCATCGCTCACAACGAGGTCTTCAAACATCTACTTTGTTAGACCTTGAAATCGAGCATACTCTTTCAAGCTTGAGAAGAGAAAGAAGAGTGGAACAACCGCTACTAGGGGGTATTCCACCGTCACCATCATCACCACCACCGTCTTCTTCACCTTTTGCGGTAGCTACACCAAGCAATCCAACCATGGAAGACGACTGTCCTTTAAAGGATTTCGCGATGTCGGTCACCACAAACATCCACAGGGCCATTGACTTGCCTGCTGTAGAAGCAAACAACTTCTCAATTGCTCCTTCTATGATGCAAATGATACAGTAGAATCATTTTGGGGGTACAGCCAATGAAGACCCAAGTCTTCATGTTGTCGAGTTCTTGGAATATCTGAATACCTTCAAGATTAACGGAGTGTCTATTGATGGAATTAGACTCATGTTATTTCCCTTCACCTTAGGAGATAAAGCCAAGGTGTGGCTTTTGTCTCTTCCCAAGAAGTCAATTAAAAGTTGGGACCAACTCCTTAATGCTTTCCTTGCAAAGTATTTTCCACCAAGCAAGACAGCCCATTTGAGGAACCAACTCACCAATTTCTCTCAGAGTGAAGGAGAAACTCTATATGACACATGGGAACGGTTCAAAGATCTTCAACGCCTTTGCCCACACCATAGTTTGACAAACTGGCTTCTATTTCAAACTTTATATAATGGATTGTTTTACAATACCCGGTTGACTTTAGATGCCACAGCTGGTGGTGCATTAATGACTAAGTCTTATAGAGAGGCTTATGATATTATTGAAGATATATCATTAAACCACTGCCAATGGGGAGGAGATAGAGGAGAAAAATCAACCTCTACAACAAGCTCTTCAACCGAAAAACAAGGAGGAAAACACATTGTTGATGTCGTTGACCTTATTGCTGCCAAGCTAGATGTTCTTACACAGAAATTTGAGAAGATGACCACTTTGCCAATTCAATCTGCTGAAGCAACATGTGAAGCTTGTGGTAATGCAGGACATACTTCTTCTTCATGGTTTTCCCCTAATGCAATGGAAGGAAACTTTGAATAGGTCAATGATGTTGGGATGCAAGGGAATAAGCAATACAATCCCTATTCCAACCAATACAATTCAGGATGGAGAGATCATCCTAATTTCTCCTACCGGAATACAAGCAATACTCAAAACTTCTAGCAAGGACAGCAGCAACTGCAACAACATGCAAATCGTCAAGGAAATCTGTCGGGTTTCAACAACAGGGGTTATCAATAGCCAGAACAACCCCAAGGTTCTTCTCTAGAAGCTATGATGGAAAAATTCATATCTACACAAATGCAACAGAATGAGGAACTCCAGGGGAATGAAAAACTTTTAAAAGATGTTATCGCTCAACTTTCTACAAAGGTTGATGGAATTTCCACTCACACCAAGATGTTAGAAAACCAAATAGCACAACAAGATCTAAACCAACAAAGGACTCCGCAATCCGGTTCTCTTCCAAGCCAACCAGAAGTGAACCCAAGGCAACAAGCTCATGCAATTATCCTAAGAAGTGGAGCTGAGATCGAAAGACCTTCTCCATCCAAGGAGAAGCACATGAAGGTAACTGATGAAGAGGAGTCCAACACTCCTAATTACATCAAGGAGAAAGGTAAAGCTGAAGCACCACCTTCCTTCAAAGCCACTGTACCTTTTCCTCAAAGGTTAGCCAATAAGAAGGAAGACAGAAATTCAGGAAGTCTATGGACATAATCAACAAATTGCATGTCAATCTTCCTTTTGCTGAAGTTATTACTGAGATGCCTTCTTATGCTAAATTCCTTAAAGATATTTTGACTAAAAGAAGAAAAGTTGATCAAGTAGAAACAATAATACTTTCAGAACAAGTGAGTTCTATTATTCAAAGCCGTCTTCCACAAAAGCTTGATGATTTGGGAGCATTTACACTGCCATGCAAGATCAATGATACCACTTTTGATAAAGGTCTAGTAGATCTCGGTGCCAGTATTAGTCTCATTCCATTTACCTTATGGCACGAACTAGATCTTGGGGATTTGAAGCCCACAAGGATGGCTATTGAATTAGCTGATCATTCTATTAAATACCCAAAAGGTATAGTGGAAGATGTACTTGTACAAATCGGGGAATTCTATATACCCTATGATTTTGTTGTTCTTGACATGGCGGAAGCTCCTTCCAACCCCGTTCTTTTTGGAAGGCCATTCTTGAGGACTGTCGGATGTCTTGTTGATGTTCGGGAAGGAAAGCTCACTCTACGTGTTGGGGAACAGGCTATGTAATTCTCTGTTTATGAAGCCATGAAAGCACCCACACATGTTGAAGAAATGTGTTTTCTAGATATTATTGATCTTATTAAGAATGATAATGAAGATGATGCTGATTTGATGATTAATATTTATGATGATGATGTAACTAAACTCAACAATTCAGAAATTTCTGGAGCACTATCTATTTCTAAAGCAGCAACTATCAATGAAGATGCTCCACTTGTTGAAGATAAAGTTGATGAAAGTATAGCGGGAAAAAAGGTAGAACTAAAAGCCCTTCCACCCGGGATAAGGTATGCATTTCTTGACCCAAATTCTACATCCCCTGTTATAATAAATAATGAATCAACCAATGACCAAGAAAGTAAATTGCTTGCCGAATTGCGTTTGTATAAATACGTCATTGGTTATTCCATAGCAGATTTGAAAGGCATTCATCCTTCAATTTGTATGCACAGAATAAATATGGAAGATAATGCCAAACCAACATTCAAACCACCTAGACGCCTAAATCAAAATATGCTTGAAGTGGTAAAGAAAGAAATTTTCAAGTTAATTGATGCTGGAATCATTTATCTCATGAGTGACAGCCCCTGGGTTAGTGCCATTCACATGGTACCTAAGAAGGGGGGTGCAACTATCATTAAAGGAGACAATGATGAGTTAATATAAACATGCATGGTTACCGGCTGGCGTATGTGTATTGACTACCGGTGTTTGAATAAGGAAACCCACAAAGATCATTTTCTGTTGCCTTTCATTGATTTGATGCTTGAACGTCTTGCCAAGCACTCTTATTTTTGTTACTTGGATGGGTATTCTGGATATTTTCATATTTCTATCTATCCTCCCGACCAAGAGAAAACCACATTCACTTGTACTTATGGAACATATGCTTATCGCCGTATTCCGTTTGGTCTTTGCAACGCTCTCTCTACTTTTCAGCGGTGTATGATGGCCATATTCTCTTATTTTATTGAAAATATAATGGAGATTTTTATGGATGATTTTAGCGTGTACGGTGACTCTTTCGATCAATGTTTATTGAACTTGTCTCTAGTCTTAGCCCGTTGTAAAAAATTTACCTGGTGCTAAACTGGGAGAAATGCCATTTCATGGTACAATCTGGTGTAGTACTACGACATGTTGTATCTAACAAGGGCATTGAAGTAGACAGGGCAAAGGTCGAAGCAATTGAGAAGATGTCTACTCCATCTTCAGTTAAAGACATCTGTAGTTTTTTAGGACATGCATGTTTTTATAGAAGATCCATTAAAGATTTCTCTAAAATTGCAAAGCCGATGTGTTCCCTACTTGCAAAGGATGCAGAATTTGTGTTTGATGATGATTGCCATGCAACCTTTTCCAAGCTCAAAGAGGCCCTCATTTCAGCCCCAATTATTCAACCTCCAGACTGGGATTCTCCTTTCGAGCTAATGTGTGATGCAAGCGATTATGCAGTGGGAGCTATTTTAGGACAGTGGAGAGACAAGAAACTCCATGCCGCTAGTAAAACTCTTGATGAAGCACAAATCAACTATACAACCACGGAGAAAGAAATGCTTGGAATTGTATATGCATTTGACAAGTTCCGAAAGTATTTGGTAGGATCAAGGGTGATTGTATATACTGATCATGCTGCCATAAAGTATTTGCTGAACAAAAAAGATGCCAAACCACGCCTTATTCACTGGATATTACTTCTAAAAGAGTTTGATCTTGAAATCCGAGACAAGAAAGGTACATAAAATAGTGTTTCCGATCACCTTTCTAGACTGACCACAGAGGCTGGAGATCTATTGCCAATTGAGGATCATTTGCCTATTGAAAAGCTCTACGCATTGTCATCCACTCAAGCACCATGGTTTGCAGAAATCACCAATTTTCTTGCTACTGGACAACTTCCACCGGACTTAACGTATCAACAAAAGAAGAAATTCTT
Source organism: Alisma plantago-aquatica (assembly GCA_963693085.1). Lineage (NCBI taxonomy): Eukaryota > Viridiplantae > Streptophyta > Magnoliopsida > Alismatales > Alismataceae > Alisma > Alisma plantago-aquatica. Next base: position 664,216,970 of record OY856412.1, on the reverse strand, counting down.
TCATGATGTAAAATTCTATTACTGGGATGACCCATTGCTATTCAAGCATGGAAGTGATGGGCTAATCCGGAGGTGTTTTATTGAGGAGGAGATCCCAAACATCATTGTTGAATGCCATGCCTCTCCTTATGGAGGACATTTCAGAGGAGAAAAGACTACTGCCAAAATACTTCAAGCTAGTTTCTATTGGCCCACATTATTCAAATATGTCAACCTATTCGTCAAATCTTGTGATAGATGCCAAAGGATAGGAGGCATATCCCACCGTGACAACATGCCACTCAACTCTATCTTAGAGGTTGAGGTGTTTGATGTATGGGGAGTGGACTACATGGGACCATTCCCATCTTCTTGCGGGTATCAATACATTCTTATTGCTGGTGAATATGTGTGTAAATGGGTTGAAGCCATTCCAACCCAAGCACCGAATGCCAAATATGTAATTAAGCTTTTTCAAAAGATTATCTTCCCTTGGTTTGGAGTTCCACATGCTGTAATTTCTGATGGAGGCACACACTTTGCTGAAAAATAATTCAACAATATTCTCTCCAAGTATGGTGTGACTCATAAGATCTCTACACCCTATCACCCCCAAACATCCGGGCAAGTAGAGGTTTCAAATAGGCAACTGAAGAATATTCTTGAAAATATTATCTCTAGTTCAAGGAAAGATTGGGCATTAAAGATAGACGACGCACTATGGGCATATCACACAGCCTACAAAACCATCATCAGGATTACTCCATTCAAGCTGATCTATGGCAAATTATGTCACCTTCCGCTCGAGTTGGAGCACCGTGCTTTGTGGGCAATTAAGTTCTTGAATTTTGATATGAAGAGGGCAGGAGAAAAACGTCTATTGCAGCTACAGGAGCTTGAAGAACTCCATCTTGATGCTTATGAGAATGCAAAGTTGTATAAAGAAAGGACAAAGGCTTGGAATGATAAAAGAATTCGTAGGAAAGACTTCCAAGAAGGAGATAGAGTATTGTTATTCAACTCTAGATTAAAGCTATTTCCCGAAAAGCTAAAATCAAAGTGGTCCGACCCGTTCCTAGTGATAAAGATTTTTCCATATGGAGCTGTGGAACTCCAAGGTGCCCCTCTCATTTTCTTTGCTCTACATGATGCCAAGAAACATTAGGGACCATCTTGAAGTGGTAATTTGCATATTGAACCCTAAGTTTTGGGTAAATTGCACCTTACACCAAAACTAGGTTTTAATGCATAACCATTGCTTTATCAGCTCTTTCTTGGTACTCAGGCTACCACAGGCCATACCTCTGCATCATCTTCCTTCTCATTATGCTTCAACACATGAGGAACATCTTATCATGTAACATTTGCAATTTAACCCCTCAACTTGGGTAATTTGTACTTTATTCCAAAATAAGCAAAACAATGTTTCAACATTATTTGAAAAGGACTAAAATTGAAACATAAGTTCCTCTTGAACCTTACTTACTTTCCAAGAAATAAGAGCAAGCATATAATTAACTTTATTAAGCAAAACACCTAGGGTTAAGGCATAACCCAGGTCAGGGATGTTACAATACAAATATATAATTAACTCACCATAGGTTTTGGAGACCTTATCCACCATCAGTAGTGACCATTAAGTCACCATAGTTTGTTAGATCATCACTATATTCATTAATCAACATCAAATATCAAACTAATATCCCCATTGATTGATAGCATCATTAGGGTACTTAGTTGTTAATCACTAGGCTTCTAATTAGGCCAACACATGACCTAAGGGGGTGAACGTCAGTTGACACCCTTGGTTACCACCATCCATTGTCACGAAGACAACACCATAGGGTTGTTGCAATGATACCATCATCGGGTCATGGGCTTATAGAAGAAATAAGCTTAAAACCCTAAAATTGACCATTGGTTGATAGGTGCTTAGCACCATAGGTTGTGAAACCAACCTGATCCAAGTTATATTATACCTTAGGAATAACGTACATGTTATCATAGGTTCATCTATAACTGAAATCAGAGCAGAGAACATTATAAAATTGAAATCCAAGTCAAGCATAGCTTTTTAGTGAATGGATCATCATTTTCATGTAAGAACATGATCTAGAAAGCTTATGGTAAGCAATAAACGTGGAGCAAGTTAGAAAATTTGCCTCTAATGAGAATATGAAACCCCACACAGAAGAAATATCAAGCAGGTAGGGTAGAAAAAAATCCAATCATAAACTATGAACTCGTCCATCTAGCACCTTTCTTCATCAAATGAGCAAACCCTAAGCATAAGGAGCAAGAAAGGTAGGGTTTTAGAGCTTTAGAGGAATTTCTACCATGGAAGCAAGGTTATGACCTGGAGGAATGTCTAAGGAAGGCGAAGAGCAAGAGAAATAGAGTAGGAAGGAAGAAAATAATTTTCCTTGGTCGAAATCCCTAGAAGATGACCTTGTAAACCCTAGGTAGGGCTAAATGGAGCTCTAGGGGAACTTCTTCTCCAAAAAGAGGTTGTATTCTACCTTAGAGCACTTGGTTCCGCAGAAAAACAGAGTGGAGTCATTGCTCCAAGTTAGAGGAAAGATAAATCAAGCAAATTTTCGTACTTGGGCAAGGAAGAGGTAAATATAGTCCATGAATAAGGATGGGAGCAAGCATGAGGTGTAAAAGTAGCTTCCCCATGTGTCTATGGACTTAAACTATTAAGAATATACAAGCACACATACAAGAAACTCCCCCAACATACATATAGACTTGCTTAGCTTTCCATTGTCGAATTTCCCAGCAATTCACATATTTCATTAGTTGATAGCTACAAAAGGTAGCTCATCCATGAAGGGGTAAACCCTAAAATACCCTTGGAGAAAACACCTTCAAACTAAGGTTTAAATAGGCGCCTCATGGCTCAACAAGCTCAAGAATGATGATATAATATCCAAGGAACATAATGAAAATGATAAATTGCAAAGAAAACCTCTCAATTGGGTAAATTATAGAAAAGTCTAAAATGTGCATAAAATTGCATAACTTGCTCATACAGTGTCCAAATTGGACCAAATTTGAAACTCAAGCTTGTCTTATGATTTAAAAGCATATAAAAGAGTTATATTAGGGTTCTAAGAATTCAATTATGGTAATTAAGATTATTCAACTCCTTAGGCAAGTTTTGGGGCCTTACAATTATGCCCTAGGAAATTTCAATCGTACCATCCAAAGTCCAACCGACCCCTATGAAGGGCTATTTGGTTCCGTACAAGATCTAGGAGTACCAGTATCCTAAGATCTCTTACCCTCGGTCAGTATGAGTAAAAAAGGTAGTGATATATCAGTCAAAGCTCCTACCATAGTGACATATAGTCAAGCTGCTAACCACTAGTCTGCCCTTGGTACAGGTCACGACACTAGAAACTAGGGTATATAAAACCCTCTAATATGAGGTACAACCGCAGTTGTCCTAAATCACATCAGATGTATGAGGCATGAGCATAGCCATCCTCCACAACCTACATTGTAGATGACAAGGATATATACTCAACTTGCCACCCCCATATACTCACCAGTATGTGCTTTGAGTTTCCCTTAGGAATACTTGTTTCACCATCCAGAAAGTTCGGACACTGAAGATGGCTCTACGGCACATGGCACTACATGATTAGAGTTTCACTTGATTAGTACCAATTGGGTGAATTAAGGCTGCATCAAACAAGTTGACCTATAAACCCTAATTCACTTCTAGCAAGCATATAAATATCACAACTTTTAAAAGATATAAAATGTGTGGAACATAATTTCTCATCTCATCATCACATGGTACTATTCACTTGCCATTCATGAGACCACACTAGTCATCATACTATCACAAGATATAAATCCTTTTCACAATATCACAGGGTATCAACCCTTATCAACACAAGAGGATCACACCTCATTCAGGACTCAACCATACCCAAAGGTCATTAAGACCATCATACTATCATAGGATATAAATCCATTTCACAATATCATATTGTATCAACCCTTATCAACACAAGAGGATTACACCTCATTCAGGGCTCAACCATGCCCAAAGGTCATTAAGACCATCATACTATTCCCTGCAAGATCATCATTATCTTAGCATGCCTTATAACAAGGTTCAACAACATCAGTTACATATAATACACCGGATCAACACAATATTGCATTAATGAGATAGAATATATTCATAAACAATCATAGCAGGGTTATATTAACATTAAGAACATTCCTTTATTGCATAAACATGCAAGGAATCTAGATATGATTAACCCTCATCATATTCATAATGCACATGTTTAGCACAAGAAAGTATCAACCATATGGCTATGATAACCATAAATTAACACATTAAGGTTATCATCATATTAAGGAGGTTATTCCACCATCATTCCATCATATAAGAATGTTAAACATGAATACTCATCTCTATCTATTTGTATTAGAGTTAGGTGCAGCAAGATAAATCAAATTAATGTTACTAATCAACACTTGTACCCAAACCCTAACTCACGACATCCCCATTGCATCACGGATGCATAAGGTGAAGCATCACCATCACATTACATACCATTATCAAGTATGAACCCACACATAAATCAAGGTGTAACCATCAGGTTATAGCTTACTAGGGTTTCAACAACTGTAACAGAGTATTCCATGATGGTATTAGTCATTCAAGGACTATTCATCCCTAATTACAATCATTTAGTTATATTAAATCTAGGTAAAACAAGCTATACCTCATTAGGGTTACATGTCAACACAATATGATTACCATCCCTTGTATTCATATGAGTGAACAGGTAGGACTACCTTATTAAGGGAAACGCTCCATTTGTTCCATCATCTTTCAACCCATATCTCCATACCACTATGTCACCCAGAACCATTGGATGTTTAAAAGGTAAGACCATTGGTTGTTTACATAAGTAAACACCTTGAATGAATCACCTATAATTTTATTGAGTTGTGATCTATAAAATTCACCATTTAACCCTAGACATCCTTTGATTAACAACAAAAAGGGTTCTGTTGAGAGTAGGATAAAACCCACAATCGACTATTCATTTAAAACAAGCCATCCATTATCAACAAGTAATCTCCTTAAGTTGATCATATAAAGGAAACCATATAAATAACATTATTAGGACCAACATACTACATTAGCCATCATTCCACTTTATTGGAGGAATAAACATTAGATCGTAACCATTGGGTCAAGTTCATATGTTAAAACCATCAATTACAGTATAGGTCCGACCATTGCATCAAGTGACCCAAGAAACCATTGGTCTAAGGATTAATTGATGCTAAAACTATATGATTAACTCACCATAGGTTTTGGAGACCTGATCCACCATCACTAGTGACCATTATTAAGTCACCATAGGTTGTTAGTTCAACACTATATTTATTAATCATCATCGAATATAAAGCTAATGTCACATTGATTGATAGCATCATTAGGGTACTTAGTTGTTGATCATTAAGCTTATAATTAGGCCAAAACATGACCTAAGGGGTGAACATAAGTTGACACCCTTGGTAACCACCATCAATTGTCATGAAGACAATACCATAGGGCTGTTGCAATGGTACCATCATTGGGTTATGGGTTTATAGAAGAAATCAGCTTAAAACCCTAACATTGACCATTGGTTGATAGGTGCTTAGCACCATAGGTTGTCAAACCAACCAGATATAAGTCACATTATACCTTAGGAATAACGTACACATGATCACATGTTCATCTAGAACTGAAATTAGGATAGGGAATATTATAAAAATTGAAATCCAAGTCAAGCATAACTTTTTAGTGCATGGATCATCATTTAAAAGCAAGAACATGAGCTAGCAAGCTTATGGTAAGCAATAAATATGGAGCAAGTTATAAAACTTTCCTCTAATTAGAAGATAAACTCCCAAAATGAAGAAAACATGAGTAGGTAGGGTAGGAAATCCAAGCATAAGCTGTGAACTCGTCCATCTAGCACCTTTCTTCATCAAATGAGCAAACCCTAAGCATAAGGAGCAAGGAAGGTACAATTTTAGAGCTTTAGAGAAATTTCTACCATGGAATAGCAAGGTTCTGACATGGAGAAAGGTAGGAGGAAGGATAAAAAATAAATAAATGTAGGAAAGAATGGGATTCTTACTCTTTTAGGTCAAGATCACTAGAAGGAAGCTTTTCAAACCCTAAAAGGAAGTCAATTGCAACCCTAGATTCTTTTTCCAAGAAGATTCCCTCTTTCTTCTTCCTTGGATAGGAAATTCACAGAAGCACAGAGGGAGAACGAGGTTCATATAAGGATGGAAGTGGTAGAGAGAAAATGGTTCGTTTGGGTGCTTAGGGATAAGTATATGAAACTTCAAGAAAAAGAAAATGAAAAAGTTGAAGTTCTTGTATCTTTCCAAGTGTCCATGGCCTTAAACTATTAAGAATATACAAGCACACACACGAGAAGCTTCCCCAACATCAATAAATACATGATTATCCCTCGTTTCTTGAATTTCCAAGCAAAACAAATAATTCATTAGTTGATAGCTACTAAAGGTAGCTCATCCATAAAGGGGTAAACCCTAAAATACCCTTGGAGAAAACACCTTCAAACTATGGATTAAATAGGTGCCCCATGGATCAATAAGATCAAGAATGATGAAATAATATACAAGGAACATAATGCAAGTGTTAAATTGCAAAAAAACATCTCAATTGAGTAAATTATAGAAAAGTCCAAAATGTGCATAAAATTGCATAACTTGCTCAAACAGTGTCCAAATTGGACCAAATTTGAAACTTAAGATTGTATTATGATTTTAAAACATATCACAGGGTTCTATTATGGTTATAATAATTCAATTATGATAATTAAGCTTATTCAACTCATTAAGCAAGTTTAGAGGCCTTACAACTATAAACCCCTAATAGGGATTTCGCCCCCAAAATCCAAGGTAAACAAAGATGGGCACTTCCTTTGAAACTCATCCTATTACCTTCACATGGTTACTTTCATATAACGGTGATGTCACATCATTCATACATATCTCATCTTGGGTCAGCACAAAACCCCCACCTAAGAAGACATTCTCAATATGGAATGTAGAAATTTGTTGTGTCATCTGTACAACTCTAGTAGTAACTTTCAACTTTAAATTCTAGCTATCATCCTGAAATCATATCTATCGTATCAAAAAACCATCTATACTTGATAGTGATTTTTCCCAGCTATCACTAGACCATACACAAAATTATAGAGTCACTTTTGTTTATCCTTACAAACAACATTTAGAGGGTCATCATCAACTCTCTCTCTCTAAGGGAGAGGAATACTTGGAATGTTCATTTAATAAACATATCCAACCTTCACATACTTCCCATACTATATATACGTCTTAGATACTAGGATTCATTACCTTGGTATCCACCTCATGTTCTATAAGGAACTCACATCCTTATCTCATCTACTTTCACCAACATAACAAATCTCAAGACATATAAGAGGAGTTTTCCTAATTATTGGAAGGCTCAAAAGCAAACTCATCACAAACTTTGTGATCTTGGAACCATAGTCCCAGCAACCTTATTCTATAATAAGCTATCCACCCTCATGTTTACAATGAATCCACACATACCAAGTGGCAATGATCCACTTGAAAGTTGTGCCCTAGAAAGTAAAGACACAAAGGGAAACACACTTCCCATACCATAGCAACATTGTTTAAGGGTCACTAGAAAAAAGGTAACCAATTCTATTTTCATTATGCAAGTTACAACTTCTTATGTATCATTTTACCCTTTTCATTTTGGGTTCCTTGTCAGTAGCATAGGAATCAATATGATTAACATATCTCATTACTCCTTCCTTGATGAATATTTATCACACTTGGGTATATTCTCTTATTTTATTGTGTTTTTTAACCACTTATCAATAGGTAAATCATCATATTCCACATTTTCTTCATTAAACATGGATCATCTGCCTTAATTTCTTTCAAACGCTATGCTTATTTTACATTAACATTTTCTTACACACATAAGTTGGTCTCAGATTAACTCATGTTCCACCTTATTCCTTTGTCATTGTTCTCATTTATCTTCTCATTTTATACTTATCATTGGAGTTCTCTCCATCTTATGTGGATTTCATACCTTGATTCACTTTATAAGCATAGACTTCTCTATCTTTTACTTTATTATCTTCTTGAATCACATCTTCAAGAACTCCTCTTTTACTTATTTGTATTCAGATTTAGATTTTATGGTGTTGTGTCTTTCTCTTTAGCTACCAAACATTCAAGTTTTAATAGATTATGATGCAATTCTCATCTTCTTTAAGGTAGGATTGAGATATTCACACCATTATTTCTTATTCATTATACTCTTTAGATTGTCTCAAAATGACTACTTGATCAAAGTAATCAGAAAGATAACAATCTAAGAGTTCCATACTTACCTTTTTTCCAATAATTGAATACCTGGCCAGGGCATCCAAATACTGAGATTAGGCAGTATGCACCATATTTTTATGTTATATTCCTAATTTTGACATCATCCTAGTCCTAAGTCCTAGTGTCCATGTAGACTCATTGAACCTAATGTTCTGATACCAACTTGTGAGAACCCATTACACTAAATGAGATTACTCAAAGCATAAAGCACAATCGATCACTATAATCACATATCCAAAAATATGGATAAATTTAAACCGATTTCAATGTCAACACCTTCTCTGAAACATTTGCATAAGAGCCCAACATCTTTCTTATATCCATACTATGTCAAGAATTTGATACAAATTGTTCTATCATTTTAGCCTCAACATATATACACAGGAGAACAATATTCGTATATGCCATACAAATAAGCATTAATATTCTAACACAAGTCTGATTCATTTGAAACACCATATACAATTTGTTTCTCACCCGGACCTGAGAGTGCAGGGATGACTCTAGGACACACTAGACATCTAATCAACTTTCCTAAAGATTCATTACTATAGCTCCTCTTTGCTGCCACAAGTTTGTTTTCGTCACTTTCGATTACCTAAAAAAATGTGTCAAACCAAAAGGGTGAGACCCATGTCCCATCAAGAGATATAACCTCCAACAACGTTTATTGATTACAACATTTTTAGGTAATTAAACAGTTAAGCATTTTAATCAGATATAAAAAATAAGCTCAACATCACTGATGATTAAAAAAAATACATAAAGGAGCAGATAATAACTATCATCATTAGCCATACTATCATCCTTTATCTTGTTGACAATATAAGCAATTCAGTAGTATATGCATATCTAGCATCATGAGCAAGTCTAGTAACATAGAATCTCTATCATTATGAATAAGTCTAGCCACATAAGCATAGCTAACAACATTAGCATGTCTAATAGGTTGAACATATCAACATCAAAAGAAGAGCTAACAACATAAGCACAACTATCTAGATAAGCATGATTAACAATATATGCATCTCTAGTTACAAAGGCATGGCTAGCATGCTAAACATAACTAACAACATGAGATAGCTAGCATCATGATTATAATCAGCAGTAGCAGTATAGTTATCAATATAAGCATGGCTAATGTATGTACACATCTACAATCTTAAGCATATCCACAACCTAAGTATATCTACTATCTCTTAATTGCACTAAGCATCATCTTTATGTGAAAATAACAAACAAGGGTTATCATCCAATGTGAAACATCATATATAACCCTAAACAAATATGTGACACAACTATATTACATCTTTTATTACGCCCTGGGAAATTTGAATCATACCTTCCAAAGTCCAACCGACCCCTACAATGGCTATTCGGTTCCATACAAGATCTAGGAGTACCGTATCCTAAGATCTCTTCCCCTCGGTCAGTACGAGTAAAAAGGAAGTCACATATCAATAAAAGCTTCCACCATAGAGATATATATTCAAGTTGGTAACCACTAGTCCACCGTTGGTACATGTCACGATACTAGAAACCAGGGTATACAAAACCCACTAATATGAGGTACAACCATAGTTGTCTTCAATCACATCATATGTATGAGGCATGACCATAGCCATCATCCACAACCTACATTGTGGATGATAAGGATATATCTTCAACTTGCGACCCCCAGATACTCAATAGTATGTGCTCCGAGTTTCCCTTAGGAATACTTGTTTCACCATCCAGCACGTTATGACATTGAAGATGGCTCTACGACACATGGCACTACATGATTAGAGTTTTACTTGTTTAGTTATGCCAATTGGGTGAATTAAGGCTGCATCAAACAAGTTGACATACAAACCCTAATTCACTTCTAGCAAGCATATAAATATCACAACTTTAAAAAGATATAAAATATGTGGAACGTAATTTCTCATCTCATCATCACATGGTACTATTCACTTGCCATTCATGAGACCACACTAGCTACTCATCATACTATCACAAGATATAAATCCTTTTCACAATATCATAGGGTATCAACCCTTATTAACACAAGAGGATTACACCTCATTCAGGGCTCAACCATACCCAAAGGTCATTAAAACCATCATACTATCACATGATATAAATCATTATCACAATATCTCAAGGTATCAACCCTTATCAACACAAGAGGATTACACCTCATTCAGGGCTCAACCATGCACAAAGGTCATTAAGACAATCATACTATTCCCAACAAGATCATCATTATCTTTGCATGCCTTATAACAAGGCTCAACAACATCACTTACATATAATACACTGGATCAACACAATATTGCATTAATGAGCTAGGAAATATTCATAAACAATCATAGAAGGGTTATATTAACATTAAGTGCATTCCTTTATTACATCAACATGCCAGGAATCTAGATATGATTAACCCTCATCATATTCATAATGCACATGTTTAGCATAAGAAAGTATCAACCATGTGGCTATGATAACCACCAATTAACACATCAAGGTTATGATCATATTAAGGAGGTTATTCCACCATCATTTCATCATATAAGAATGTTAAACATGAATACGCATCTTTATCTATTTTATTAGAGTTAGGTTCAACAAGATAAATCATATTAATGTTACTAATCAATACTTATACCCAAACCCTAACTCACGACACCCCCATTGGATCATGGATGCATAAGGTGAAGCATCATCATCACATTCCATACCATTCTCAAGTATGAACCCACACATAAATCAAGGTGTAACCATTGGTTTATAGCATACTAGGGTTTCAACAACAGTAACAGAATATTCCATGATTGTATTAGTCATTCAAGGACTATTCATACCCAATTACCATCATTTAGTTATATTAAAGCTAGGTATAGCAAGCTATACCTCATTCGGGTTACATATCAACACAATATGATTATCATCCCTCTATTCATATGAGTGAATAGGTAAGAATACCTTATTAAGGGTAACCCTCCATTTGTTCCATCATCTTTCAACCCATATCTCCATACCACTATGTCATCCAGAACAATTTGATGTTTAAAAGGTAAGACCATTGGTTGTTTACATAAGTAAACACCTTGAATGAATCACCTATAATGTTATTGATTTGTGATCTATAAAAGTCACCATTTAACCCTAGACATCCTTTGATTAACAACATTAAGGGTTCTATTGAGAGTAGGATAAAACCCACAATCGAATGTTCATTTAAAAATAGCCATCCATTGTCAACAAGTAAGCTCCTTAAGTTGATTGTTGGCTATTTAGACTAACGAGTTTCAATCCAAACAAAGGATAGTTTACCCAACTTAACCAATCTTCGCAAGTATACAGAGGTAGTATAGTCAAGGTCGAACACAAGGAGCTTAACTAATTTAATTGAGCACAACAACACTAAAGTTCAACAATCTAGATCAGTTTTAAGGGAATGAAAATGTTTGTCTAAACGTAGAGAATTCAGATTCAATCAGCAGAAAATTTAGATTCTAACTAGCAAGCAAGAACTACTAAAAGAAGTTTGATTTCAGAAATATTGGGAATCTTGGACATTAGGATTTCATTCACACATCATAGCAATCAAAGGAACACAATAATTTAAGCATACATAAGTTCTTATTTCAAGGAAAGGTTGTGTTACATTTCACCTCCCGGTGTAAATGCAATGATCACAACTTAAAACAACATTATCGTGTGTGACTTTCGCTTTTGATCACAAACTATTCCTCAACTCATTCCTCTCTACTCTCATAGAATAGGAAGAGTTTCCAAGAAGAGCACCTCCATACATTCCTACTTATCTTCTCAGATTAAGCAAGAGAGCAGAAAACATGCACATAAAGTGGCCAACAATACATGCAAGAAAAAGGTAAACCGATACTTTCATGGTTAAGAAACAAGAAACATAGTATTTAGTACGAAATTACTTGTTCCATACATGCTATGACATGGGAGCTACTCTCCCATGCCCAAGAAAAGAAGAATTACTCATCCATAACCATGTCTTGCATATTTGTTACAGAAATTTCAGTTCTAAACATGATTTAGAAAGGGAAAGACAAAGAGAACTAAAGATGTAACCACAAGAAGGAAGAATTCCGACTTGAGGACAAAATTATCCTTCTTTAGCTACTCCAAGACGGATTAGCTCCTTTCCTAAGAAGCTGCTCGAAGTTGGGGAAGCTTGGCTACACCTTGGAGAAGACAATGGAGAAGTAGAGAAGAAGAAATGGTCTCCTTATTCAAGAAACTACGTTGGATCTCTCCAAAATCACCCTCATCTGGTCTCCTCTAGCTCTAGGATGAGAGAAAACTCCTCAAATGACCAAACATAACTGTCCCTTGCCTTCCCTCCTTGTTTTAAAATCAAATTCTGAATTTTCGTATTTCTGAAACTGCCAGGTGCATGTCGTGCACCTGTAGTGCGGTTTGCATCAGGCTAAACTGCACATGGCTTGCGCTAAGGATTGTACGTCGTGTGACTTTACAGAACTTTCTTTGGTTGTTTACGTTCCAGGTGCACGTTGTGCATCGTTATGCACGCTGTGCGTTTGTCTTTCTGTGCACTTCTGGAAACTCGCACGCCGGGTGTTTTTTCTATACACGTCGTGCGTTCTCCTAGCTAGGCAAACAAAATTTTCTCTAGAAAGGTGCACACCGTGCATCTATCCTGCATGCCGTGCATTCTGCTGTTTCAGGAGAATTAAACTCTAAATTCAGCTCTTTTTGGGGCAAATCTACAATGCAAGTTATGAAATAAGTAGAATAACAAAAAGATGGCAAAAGTAATATGAAAAGAGATTGAATTATATCAGAATGAATCAAATTTGTGTGTGATAGCATGTGAAAAGATGATATATAAATCACACAACAAATCCCCCTAAGCTTGAACTATTGCTTGTCCTCAAGCAAAAAGGAACAGGGCTATTTTGAAGGAGAAAAAAAAATAGTTCATGCATGGATGAAATGAAAAGAAGATATGCAATCAGCTCAGTCAACTATGTGCTTTGTGTTTGTGTTCATTGTTATCATCTCAAATTTTTCAGCATCCAAGATAGATAAATTAAGTTCAGCATGGTTGGTTTCAAATTAAATGAAAAGCTCAACTAGATGACACTAAATAGAATTTGGATAATCAAGCCAAACAGTCAGTGCATGTACATTACAATTTTTCAGCTAGTATGGATATAAGATGATCCAACCGATGTTAACATTAACAAAACTTATTTGCACTCTTTTTCATAAGGATATGATAATGAAAATTTTGGGTTTCTGACATTCGGCTGCTAATTTAGTCTTATGCTCACGAGGAATGTCGGCCGGGTGTTGTTTTTACCCTCTTTTGATTTTCATATCACCTAACCATCATTGCCAGACCAGACTCACACTAGGCTAGCATAATATGTGGGCCATATGCCATCTTTTATTGGGTAAAGATAAACTATTGATGGTGCAACACCAAAGAGTCAACAAGAATGTTAAAGCTAGCAATATTTAGATCATTCTTTTGAAAAAAATTCACTGAAAAAAATGATTGCAAATGGACTAAAAATTTGGCAAGAGTATCCCGTATTCAAAAGAGTGTTGCAAGTTAATTAATCCACAAAAATTTGAAACCGTTACATGTATTGAGTAGTCCAAGATGTAAAAATTGAGATATCAAACCACAAACACAAATCACATCAATGTACATGGGAATTTTCAATTCCATTTCATTTAAACATGCTCTTAATTTTTCTGTCTTAAATATAGCCAAAACACATAGAGGACAGAAAATTTCAGCATGCCAGAGGGGGTTCATTCTTAATAAGATAGTCTCAAATCATATAAATTTTGCCATCATGGAACAAAACATGGAATAAAATGGAAAAAATAGAAAAACAACTGACACAACTGACTCGAAAGAGGAAATGATGAATGAAAACTACAACTATTGGCCAGTTGTGCCTCCCCCTAAGCTTGAAATCAGCAGTGTCCTCACTGCCTCAATCGAACTTACAAAGTTCACAACTGGATACCTGTTGTGAATGTGATCAGAAAAAGATCCACTGCTCCCCTGCTCAGGGAAGAACTGACTGACGATATCAGGGATATCCATCGGCTGGGCGGATGAGTCGGGCTGCGGCTCCTGGCTCTGTTGTGGCTGGTGCTGGGAAAAATCATGTTGTGGAACTTCGGTCTATTGCCGAGGAGGAGTCTGGAGAGTCTGAGGGCAGGGTAGTGGCCCTGAGAGATGTGCCACGCATCCATCATGTTGACCATGTCATACATGGTAGTGTACTGTGCACTCAAGTGGTCAAACCGGGTGTCATATTGTGCGCTCATCTGGTAAAGGCGGGTGTCGATGTGGTCAAATCTCTATTGCATATAGCCGTAAAGGTGATGCACGTCCGACATCATCCAACTGTACTCTGTCTGAGTATTGGTGGATGGTGGAAGTGGAGTAGGGCCTGCTGGTGTAGGTGCTGGTGTAGAGCTGTTGGCACCTCGAGTGGGTGTCTCCTCATCTACCTCTGGCTGTAATTCCACCTTCCAGGTGGCCTTGTTCTTGATGTCATTTTGAGCTGCATCAGGAATGGTTATGAACTGCTTCTTGGTGATAAAAACCTTGAATTTAGATGTGTTGTTTCCATGTCTTGGGATCAGACCACAAGAAATGAGATAGTTGATATCTACAAGGTTCTTCCCTGGTGCAGATTCTAAATCACCCACATCTAATCCCAACTACATTGCAAGAATACTTATCAGCCCCCCGCACATAATGTCACCATCCTCCCTTTTCTTCTTCTTTTTTGTGTCTAGAAGCTTATTAACAATGTAGTAGCCAGTATTGATTTGCTCATTGTGCACCAAACACCATAAGAAAAAGAGATCAATCTTTCCTACTACACCCTGAGTTTCATTTTTAGCAAAAGGCCATGTGCTAAGAAGATGATGCACAACTCTAAAAACTGGATTATGGATTGTTGAAGCTCGAGCGTTCCTTGCTCTATGCACTATTTCACAAGTAAATTAGTTAAGCTCCTTGTGTTCGACCTCGACTATACTACCTCCGTATACTTGCAGAGATTGGTTAAGTTGGGTAAACTATCCTTTTTTTGGATTGAAACTTGTTAGCCTAAATAGCCAACAAGTTTTTGGTGCACGGCTGCAGTGCACGGTGGTAAGGTATCAGAGCTACTGTTGCTGCTAGGTCGTGTGGCGGATACTGGCAAGAGGAAGGAGAAGGTGAACCTAATCAAGTTTAGAGGATGATAGAAAGGAATTCATACATGAGTATTGATCATGTGGTGATTAGGTTATGATCCTTAGTAAAGAGATCATGAAACCCTAATCCAGAAGGTTAATGAACCCTAACCCTAATTGAGGGTGATTCCATGAGAAACCCTAATTGAGGGTGATTCCATGTGAAACCCTAATTGAGGTTGATTCCATGTGAAACCCTAATTGAGGTTGATTCCATGTGAAACCCTAATTGAGGTTGATTCCATGTGAAACCCTAATTGAGGTTGATTCCATGAGAAACCCTAGTTGGGATGAATAATAAACCCTAAATATAGGCAATGTGATGTGAAAGCCTAATAAAGGGTGATGCTATATGCAATCCTAACCCTAATGAAGTATGATAATATGTGAAACCCTAAACCCTAATAAAGGGTGATGGTATGGGAAGCCCTAATCCTAATAATGGAATGGTAACTAATATATTGATGGGGGAAATACCTAAAATGATTGATTATAGATAACCTTATAGCAAGAAATGCATTAACCTGAAATGAGTCCATATCATTAAAGATAGTTGGACCATTCTTGTATGTGACCTATGCACTTCATGGAAAGAGTGATAGGTTAGTGTATGGAAGTATTAAGATGGGAAATACCTTAATACAAGATAAGCTAATAACTCAAGAAAGTTGAAAGTGATGAGGAAAGTGATACATCAAGATGTGATAGATATCACTTTTAGCATTCCAGGATTGATATACCTTGATGCACCTCAAATCCAATATACTTGGACAAGAAGCACATGAAGTGTGTTATGTAAACTGTTACAATGAAATGTAATAAGTTTGATATACTTTGATAAGTATAGGCTAATATACCTTGAGAATGGGGTTAAGCCAAACTAATGAGTATGATGTAATCATACCATGATAAGGATGAGAAATGAACTCATACCTTGTACTGATAATCATTTAATGATAAATGTTAAGAGTAATAAACATGATTGAATACTTAAGATGTGTAATGGCCTTGAGAGACATATGGTTAGATGTTTCCTAGAGAGAGGTGACAAGGTGTTTTATGGGCCTCATGAGCCATGAGAATGGTTGTTGTCTAGTGAGAGGTAACAAGATGTTTTAATGAGCTTTGAGAATCACATGAGTACGTTGATACCTAGTGAAAGGTATCAAGATGATTATAAAAGTCTTTTGTATGGGTGTTATCTTGTGATGCTTTAGTTTTATTATTGATTGCAAAAGTTGTGAATCAACCATTTTTGTTTCACTATTAGGAAAACAAATTAGAAAGATAGGAACCAACCCTTTAGTAAATCAATGAGTACTAAGATCACAAAGAAAATCCATCAAATGCAGCCAACAAGGAAAATTCCAAAGACCAATTCTCATGATGAAGATACTGAAGATGATTCCACACCAAATGACTTTAGTTCATGAGGATTCGACTGATGAAGAAGAGAAAGATGAGATCAATATGTCCTCATTGTTCCAATGTGAGTACCTAAACTCTCTCAACCCTTCCATTAAAGAATTGGATCTTACAACCTTTTATATTTCAAGTGATAATGCAATTTGCATTTCATTTTTGTTTTTTATGATCAAGGATCCAATATAAATGGTATGCCTCTAACAAATTCTAATAATCTAGGTTTTAATAAACCCAAGAAAATGACCAATAATTTTCATATGGTAGATCATTGATGTGAAAGTTCCAATTTTGGACTTGAAGATGTACTCATGAAAAATGATGATTATTTAGTTCCATTTTATTTGGTTATTCTTGAAGATAAGGGGGATGAACCAACATACGTCACCTTGGGATGGCCATTCATCAAGAGTGTAAAAGTAGTAGTTCATGTTGACAAAGGAATGATAATTGTAAAAGTCTATGATACAAAGATCATCTTCTCCATGATGCATCCAAGTCAAAACTCTTCAAAACATGAAATGGATGTAGAGAAGGAAAATAAGAGAAATTGAAACTAACACGTTGAGGTTGTCGGCCAATGTTGATGTTTTAGGCCAACGTGGTCAACCAAATATGAAGCACTATGCAGGATAATGTTTAGCTAAGAGGAAGTAAAGCCAAGTGCTCATGGTAGACACCCACCATTTTCTTTTTTTTTTAAACTTTACCTAGATATGTACTATATCCATGAATGTACATAAATATTTCTTAAAGCCTAAGTTTTAGTTCATGTTCCTGCATGATTTTGTTTTAAAGATATTCCTATTTGAATGCATGTTGTTGACAACTTATTGCTCAAATTTTATTGACATAATGTGTCCAAGATGGAACACGTCGTGCAAGGGTTCAGGAAGGGGAAGTCTGGTGTATTTTCACTTTCACAATGGATCCTAGAGTGAAATGACATTTCTGATAATCCTAGATTACAAATGAAGATTCTAAAGAAAGACACAATATATGTACACTCTGGCACACCACGTCTCAACTTTTGAATCTTCAATCAATAAAGTGAGGTGGTACACAACATGCTCCATGTGATACATGTTGTTTACTAGCACACAAAAAGGAGAAGGACACACTTAGACCAACACATTGTTTTGAAGCTTCACACATGTTGTATCCTTGTAATTGTGAAGAAATCTTAGAGATTCTAGACCCAAACATGTCATCTACCTACCAATACATGTCATGACTATTCGAGGAAGTTTAAGAAAATCAAAGTGAGGAGTGTTAATATGGGCATTTCATATTCTACCCTAATCAACCCTACCCCATAATATCCACTAAGATTACATTATGAAGTAGTATATCACATAAATCCACCTTTTTCCTTCTTTGATCAGCTTCCACTAAAGGAAACCAGTGGTGTTGACCATTGAAAATCTGTCATCCTGTAGCCTTGCTCTAGTCTAAACCTCTCTGGTGCCATGTCTTGCCACCTTATCACACACATCAACAACAATAAGTAAGAATAACAACAACAAAATTCCAAGATGCTTCCCCCTATGTGTCACCTCTCTAATCCACCTCTTCACCTAGACATAAGAACTACCACTACTTAGAAACCAAGACCCATCCACCAGTGGTGTTTTCTTCCTTATTTACTT
The DNA here is from genome assembly GCA_963693085.1 of Alisma plantago-aquatica. Classification (NCBI taxonomy): domain Eukaryota; kingdom Viridiplantae; phylum Streptophyta; class Magnoliopsida; order Alismatales; family Alismataceae; genus Alisma; species Alisma plantago-aquatica. Next base: position 664,198,200 of record OY856412.1, on the reverse strand, counting down.
AGCCAGTAAACATCACAATCTTACAACTTTTATAGAAAATCTACCTCTACTATAAGCCATGACACCACATCGTTGCCACTCCTCCTTTGGGCCACCACTATCTTGTGACATCCTCTTACATGGTAACTATCTTCTCCTCCATAGAAACCAACCCCACGATCATTATCTACTCAAGTCTAGCACCATATCCAGATAAAAATGGTGGAAGAAAGTAGAGAAGCTATTTACCTTTCTTCTTCAATCATACTTCCTCATCAATGATGTATGCCTAATGTTCATGGGGTAGAGGGTTGAATCCTTTATGCAATATACTTCCACTACATCTGGCATGTAAGAGAAGGAACAAGTGACTTATTTAGTAATGCCCTTCACTCTACAATTTAAGGAGAAATTGTAGTTCATTTAGATGCTTATATCTAACCGCCTACACCCCACAAGGTTTATATGTGAAAAGAAACCTTGGCTCATTTTTAGCTATCTGATGCGGTCAATCACCTACTATACAACATCCCTATCCTTCATGTGGTCTCCAAGGGTAACACAAAAAGTTATCCTAATATGATGTTAGAATTCCTCTCCACTCTATAAACACAAAAAAATTAGTTTCATACCAAACTCATCGATTTATAATGAATGATGAGAGGTTCACTTTGAGAGCATACTATATGGCTAAGGAAAAAGGGTTCCAATAACATGGTTCTTCTTTGGAACAATTAATCATCAAACGTTTTGGTCTGATATCATTGCTAATTTATCATACAATGCCAAAGAGTCTAAGGATAAACATATACATGTTGTTGTGTTGCACTACCCCATAGGGTTCTATTTTGCACAATATTGGGGTGTAAGGAGGTACAAGGAGTAGTACTCAAATTATGAACTATATTTCTTTTAGTTCTATATCCACAATATATACATCAACGCAAGTCTGTATATGCTACAAAAGTTTGTTAGGGTGGTGTCTTATAAGATAAATGTCAATTACATCATTGTTTGGGGAGAGGTCATGTAAGACCCCTGACCTAGCTTAATGTTTGATCTTTCTTGATTTTATTAAATATAGATGCTTAAACCTTAATCTAATCATTTGATTCACCTGAATAACACGTGACACATTTATGTTTTTAGTTTGCTCCAATTTTGATAACATTTGAGCTAGTTATACTATTTGTGTGCTTGTTTTAGACCAAGTTGCAATAAAGTCCAATGCCTGGATGTGAAATCAGGATTGGTAGTGTCCAATGCCTGGAAGTGTAACCAGGTTTGAAAGAGTTCAATAGCTGGCAGAGGCACAATGCCTGTAATGATAATACATGATTGATAATAACCCAATGCCTATAGTGAGGACACAAGATTGGTAGTAGTCCAATGTCTGTATTGATAACTCAAGATTGGTAATAACCCAATGCATGTATTAATGATATATGAGTACATGGTAGATGTAATCCCTTATCTATTTAGCAGATTGGCTAAGGCCAACAGATTGAAACAAGAATGTTTCATGGTGACATGTCAAGGTAATGAGTGTCACAAGAGAAGTTTGACATGATGGTATAATATGATGAATAAATGATATACATGTTCTTCCTATTCCTTATTAAGAGAATAGATGATCTACTATTCTATCATAAATATTTGCAATGCTTTAAAAGTTGAGAATGCTTTAAACTGCTTATCCTCTGCCCAGTTTCATATCCTTAAACTACAATAATAATGTTTTTGGCAGAGAGTTATATCTCTCGCTGGGGAAATTTACAATTGTCTCACCCCCGTGGGATCGAACATTTTTTTTAGGTGGACGAGCACGAAGGAAACTGAGAATATCTTGCAGAGGAGGAACATCAATAGTAGCAGTGACAACAGTGACAACTCAGGTTGAGTGTACTGTCTGTCGTGTCTTGTAGATAGAAGTCCTATGTGTCGTCTCTGTACTCTCAGGTCCTCAAAGTTATTAGTTAGTGCTTTTAATGAATCGTTTCGAGATTTTGACTTGATGCCTCGAGGTTCTTATATTGTTTGTGTTTAGCTTTTAACAAGGAAGTGGATGGTGTAACCCTCGAGAAGAGATGGTACAAGTTATGTACTTATGAACCAGGATGTAAATGTAATACATTGGTTCTTGTTGAAAGAGTTTTCCTATGTATGGATCTCTTTGAAAAAGGTTTTAATTTTTAGTGATTTTCAGTAATCCATTGTTAGTAATTCACTTCCGCTTATGTAAATCTTGTTTATAAGTTGGATGCCACAATTTAGTGGTATCAGAGCTCTAGGTTCACTGAGTCTACAGAGACATATGACTAAGGTATCGAGTTTGTTCTAAGTGTACCTCAATGAATCTTATAGTGCCTTCTGCTTATGCAGAAGAAGATATATAACTCCAAGATGTCTGGAGGACACGAGGAACACGTTGCTGAGAGCAATGTTGCTGCACCAGTGGGAGGTGCAAGGGATCAGGAAAGGGAGGAACCAGTGCCTCAAAATCCCCATGTTGATGAAGTCATGGGAGGAAACCCAGATGTTCATAATCTTTTTGGGCAACTCATGACCACACTGAGGTATATGACAGACCGGATGCCAGCACTGACACCTAGGGTACTAGTTTCCAATGAGGGATATGGGTCTGGTAAGACCTTTGAACGACTACGTCGTGTAGGAGACATAGAATATGCTAGGACATCTGACCCAACAAATGTTGATCTCTGGCTCACAGAGTTAGAAAAGGCTTTTAAGATCCTTAGTATCCTAGATGTTGACAAAGTTAAATATGTTGTGTACCTTTTGAAGCGTAGTGCTGGACATTGGTGGGCTATGGAAGAAATAAAAAGGAATGATGAAGAGGTTGTATGGGAGGAATTCTGATGAGAATTCGTCAATAAGTATTTTCCAAAGACTTATTTAGATGAAAAAATCTCACAGTTTGAGAAGATACGACAGGGAGCTATGTCAATAAGTGAATATGAGGTTAAGTTCATGGAACTTTTACGATTTTGTCCTCTGATGGCTGCTACTGAGGAGGAAAAGATTTGACGTTTTGAGAAAGGATTGAATGTTGAGATGTCTATTCCGACATATGCCCTAGAAAGTAGAGAGAGGTTTTCCACATTTGTGGAGTCAATTCAAAGGATAGAAGGGTCTATGACAAAGAAACATGAGACAAACCTTAAAAGAAAGTCTAAACAGTCATGGGAACAAGGAATTGGTGGTACTAAACAATCAAAGATTTCAGTAGTACTGACTCAACCACAATGTAGTGCACCTAAGCAACAGTCACCTAAAAGGCTCCGAACCTGCCATAGATGTGGACAGAGAGGACATATGAGGTGGCAATGTCCAAATAGAAAGTGATGGGGTGACCCAACATACAAGACACTAGATAACTTGTAAAAGGTAGACTTATCAAGATAAAACTTTCTATTTTGAAATATCTTCTACTCTCTACTGTAAGAAAGGTAGTGTTGTTTTGTTCATATGTATAATCCTTTAAGGATATAAGGAAGAGATAAGTAGGATGAAAACTGTGTTCAGTTTAAAACTCTTTTATCTGTTTTGAAATTTCTCTTACTTCATTAAGGAAGGGAAGAGATGAAAAAGGAACTCAGAGGAAATCTGAGATATTAAGTTTATCAAATTTAAAGAATTGAAACATAAAATAAAATGAATGCATACTACCTAATTTCAGTTCTTGAATACCCTGGATAGGTATTCATTTATTGAAGGCAAGGTAAGTATGACATACCTAGATTGTTATCTTTCTTATTACTCTAATCAAGTAATCATTCTGAAACAATCCAAAGAAACTTAATCAAGAAGGAGATGTGGCATGGATATTTATACCACATTCTAATTGATATACGAAGGAATTTGATTTAATTATAAATCAACTTATAAACACAAATGAAGATGAGGATATGAGTGTTGTTAACACATGTGTCAGATACCAAGGTAAGGGATTCTGGTATCTGATAAATATCAGGCTATTTTATGATAGCCACCTGGAAAGGTTAACTGTGGAATCAATCCAGTTACCTAATGTAGTATGGACATCATATGTTAGGGGTTTATGCTTTGCATAAACATAACATTGATGAGAATGAACTATTGGAAGGAATAATTGTAAAATTACTATGATAAAAGTTTATCAAATTAAATTAACAAATAACCTCTATCTAAATAAGAAAAGTGTTCCCTGACTCAGAATGAACTCCACAATCAATAAAGAAAGGATAGTGGAGTATGTGTCCTATGTGTTTGATTCTATGAGAATTGTATGTGGAAGAATTTGTATTGATCAAAGTTCAATGGTGTCTCCATAACAATGAGATGTTATGTGGAGACTTCATGATATAACAAATGAATAATATCTGTCTCCTTTTATCTGGGATTTTGGGGATGAAATCCTTGTTAGGGGTTTATGATTTGTAACATCCATGACCCGGGTTATGCCTTAACCCTAGGTGTTTTGCTTAATAAAGTTAATTATATGCTTTCTCTTATTTCTTGAAAAGTAAGTAAGGTTCAAGAGGAACTTATGTTTCAATTTTAGTCCTTTTCAAATAATGTTGAAACATTATTTTGCTTATTTTGGACTAAAGTGCAAATTAACCAAGTTGAGGGGTTAAATTGCAAATGTTACATGATAAGATGTTGCTCATGTGTTGAAGCATCATGAGAAGGAATATGATGTAGAGGTATGGCTTGTGGTAGCCTGAGTACCAAGAAAGAGCTGATAAAGCAATGGTTATGCATTAAAACCTAGTTTTGGTGTAATGTGCAATTTACCCAAAACTTAGGGTTCAATATGCAAATTACCACTTCAAGAGGGTCCCTAATGTTTCTTTACATCATGTAGAGAAAAGAAAATGAGAGGGGCGCCTCATTTGAATCACTTTGGAGGAGAGAAAATCTTGATATTAAAATAATCAAGATTTAAGTATAATTGTAACTTTACTTCAATTTAATGCAAAAATAAATATATTAATTGAAGTGCTCTTCAACCAAAATTTTATTGGTTGAAATCCATGTATGTGGACGACTATGTGCCTTGCAAAGGCACGAAAATATCCAAAGGAAGTGGATAAATCACTCACATTATTATAAGAAAAAGAAATATCCACTCACATATGGATATTATTATAATATGATCTAAGGTGCTTAATTTTCTTTTCTTTAAAACATGTATAATTGAGAGGAATAAGAGGAAAGGAAGATAGCCTCATAACCAAGGAAGGGAAGGGGGCAAATGGCAAGGAAATGGAGGAGATAATTCCTACTTTCTCTCTCTTAAATGAATTTTTAATAAAAGGCATATATGCTCCTTTATCCATAGCTTGGAAAGGGAATTTCGAACCCACCTTCACTTCTTGCTTGAAAAAATGACCAAGGGAGCTAGGAGAAATAGGAGGACGACCCCCAACCTGTTGGTAAGCTTCTTGACCTCCTTTCACCTTGATTTCATGGTGGAAATCACAAATCAATTCATGATTTCTTCTTATCTCGATCCCCACTTCAATTCTAACCATTCCTTTTCACTCAAAGCTTGAGGATGAGCCTTGGGATAGTGAAAGGAGTTGCATCCACCATTGTTGACGTGATCTTGTAGCTTTGGAGCTCAATTGGAGGCGGGTTTTATAACTTGAACCCTTAATATTATTATTGCATTCAATTCCTTATTAATTGATGATCCTTCCTTCATACTCGAAATTTTATTTGGTTGATTGATGCTATCATGATGGAAATCATAGAAAGTTTCATGGGTTTAGAGCTCTATGATGATGACATCATCATAAGCACACACCTCCCCAAATATCTAGTGCAAACGGATTCCAACAAAATGATCCAAATGGTTTCACCAAACCGTTTGGAGACCAAACGGTTTCCAAACCGTTTGGAGGTTTGGATCCCAAACCGTTTAGAAGGGTTGACCATTTGGATGGGTTGAACGTTTGAGGTCAGGACCCTAGTTCATTTTGGATGATGATCTAATGGATCCAATTGATTAATTCAATTTATGGACAATCCTTCAATTAGAAACCCTAATTGGGTTAAGTGCTGAAATTACAATTGATTGATTTAACTTTTGGGTTGACTAAACCCAAACGGTCTCAAGACCATTTGGAGGTCAACCAAGACTGTTTGGAGGTCTAGGGTTGAGTATGGATGAGTAATTTAAGGTCCAGAGATACCAAATTGAAATGCAATTAATTGCTGATTTGATGATCAACCCAATGATCTAAACCTTAATGAAATTTCACAAATTCTAAGGATAGGATGGGGCAAACGGTCTCAAGACCATTTGGAGGTCATCCAAACGACCTCAAGACCATTTGAGGTCAGGTCATGTCAAAAGTTTGATGATGGTTCATTGGTTTCAATTGAACCAATTCCACAATGTTAATCATTGATGGCTACTAGATTCAAAGCCCTAATTGAAGGTTCCTTGAGTTGAAATCCTAGATCAATTGGGTTCAAAACCCTAATTAATGGTTTAATTGAAGGTTGATTCAATAGTTCAAGTGATAAAGAAATCAAGGACTCAATTGATAATTGGTTCGTCCATTGAGATCATGAATCGTGTAAGTGTTGAAAGGACTTTTTGGTCCATTCGGTTTTCAAATGGTTTGGACCAAACGGTCTTAAGACCGTTTGAGCCCAAACGGTCTCAAAACGTTTAAAGACCCAAGGTTGATTGTAGTTGATGAGGAAAATCCAATGATGTTGGTTGATGAATCCCTCAATAGTCCAATTGATGGCCAATTCAATGGTGCAAATCTTATTCAATTTGGGTGATGGATGTCCTTGTGACCCATTCAGTTTTGAGGCTGGTTTGGCCCAAACGGTCTTGAGACTGTTTGAGTCCAAACGGTCTCAGGACCGTTTGGAATCAAACAGTTTCAAAACCGTTTGAAGTGAAAAAGGTCAAAACCGATTGGATGATTCAAGGTGATCAAATTGATTGGAAACTTAAAGTAATGGTTGGTCCATTGATCCAAGGGTTAATCATGATGATTACCAATGATAGGTACAAAGGTTGAAACCCTTAAGTACCTAGATAATCAGTACCTTTAAAATGGTTAACCCTACAAGCTTATGAAAGTAATGTCTCAATACATTATGTCGACCATTTGTATATATATAATTGATTGAAAGGTTGATGTAACCTAATCAAGTTTAGAGGATGATAGAAAGGAATTCATACATGAGTATTGATCATGTGGTGATTAGGTTATGATCCTTAGTAAAGAGATCATGAAACCCTAATCCAGAAGGTTAATGAACCCTAACCCTAATTGAGGGTGATTCCATGAGAAACCCTAATTGAGGGTGATTCCATGTGAAACCCTAATTGAGGTTTATTCCATGTGAAATCCTAATTGAGGTTGATTCCATGTGAAACCCTAATTGAGGTTGATTCCATGTGAAACCCTAATTGAGGTTGATTCCATGAGAAACCCTAGTTGGGATGAATAATAAACCCTAAATATAGGCAATGTGATGTGAAAGCCCAATAAAGGGTGATGTTATATGCAATCCTAATCCTAATGAAGTATGATAATATGTGAAACCCTAAACCCCAATAAAGGGTGATGGTATGGGAGGCCCTAATCCTAATAATGGAATGGTAACTAATATATTGATGGGGGAAATACCTAAAATGATTGATTATAGATAACCTTATAGCAAGCAATGCATTAACCTGAAATGAGTCCATATCATTAAAGATAGTTGGACCATTCTTGTGTGTGACCTATGCACTTCATGGCAAGAGTGATAGGTTAGTGGATGAAAGTATTAAGATGGGAAATACCTTAATACAAAATAAGATGATAACTCAAGAACGTTGAAAGTGATGAGGAAAGTGATACATCAAGATGTGATAGATATCACTTTTAGCATTCCAGGATTGATATACCTTGATGCACCTCAAATCCAATATACTTGGACAAGAAGCAAATGAAGTGTGTTATGTAAAATATTACAATGAAATGTAATAAGTTTGATATACTTTGATAAGTATAGGCTAATATACCTTGAGAATGGGGTTAAGCCAAACTAATGAGTATGATGTAATCATACCATGATAAGGATGAGAAATGAACCCATACCTTGTACTGATATCATTTAATGATAAATGTTAAGAGTAATAAACATGATTGAATACTTAAGATGTGTAATAGCCTTGAGAGCCATATGGTTAGATGTTGCCTAGAGAGAGGTGACAAGGTGTTTTATGGGCCTCATGAGCCATGAGAATGGTTGTTGTCTAGTGAGAGGTAACAAGATGTTTTAATGAGCTTTGAGAATCACATGAGTACGTTGATACCTAGTGAAAGGTATCTAGATGATTATAAAAGTCTTTTGTAAGGGATGATAATGCTCATAATAAACCAAGGAATGGAAATTTTGTAATTTAATAATAATAACAAATGGATACAATTATAATAATGAAACCTGGATCATACATGGGGGTGGAGAAAAGAGGAATACTTGTAACACATAAAGAATGTGTTGAGCATGATTGGCATGGCCAAAGTTTAATGCTAGTAAAAGAATAAGGTGCCCAGTGTTGTGTAAACATACATGGGGTGTAGTCAGGTTTGGAGAAGTCCAATACCTGGCAGAGGTGTAATGCCTGTAACCGGGATTGGTTAGAGTCCAATACCTGGAAGAGGTGTAATGCCTGTAATCAGGATTGGTTAGAGTCCAGTGCTTGGTGATGTAATCAGGTTTGGAGAAGTCCAATACCTGGCAGAGGTGTAATGCCTATAATCAGGATTGGTTAGAGACCAATGCCTGGTGGTGTAATCAGGTTTGGAGAAGTCCAATACCTGGAAGAGGTGTAATGCCTATCATCAGGATTGGTTAGAGTCCAATGCCTGGCTGTGTAATCATGATTGGTTAGAGTCCAATGCCTGGCGGTGTAATCAGGTTTGGAGAAGTGTAATACCTGGCAGAGGTGTAATGCCTATAATCAGGGTTGGTTAAAGTCCAATGCATGGCTATGAAATCAGGATTGGTAGTGTCCAATGCCTGACGGTGTAATCGGGCTTGGAAGAGTCCAATACCTAGTAGAGGCTCAATGCCTGTAATGATAACACAGGATTGATAATAACCCAATGCCTATAGTGAGGACACATGATTGGTAGTAGTCCAATGCCTGTATTGATAACTCAGGATTGGTAACAACCCAATGCATGTATTAATGATATATGAGTACATGGTAGATGTAATCCCTTATCTGTTTAGCAGATTGGCTAAGGCCAACAGATTGAAACAAGAATGTTTCATGGTGACATGTCAAGATAATGAGTGTCGCAAGAGAAGTTTTACATGATGGTATAATATGATGAATAAATGATATACATGTTCTTCCTAATCCTTATTAAGAGAATAGATGATCTACTATTCTATCATAAATATTTGCAAATCCTTAAAAGTTGAGAATGCTTTAAACTGCTTATCCTCTGCCCTGTTTCATATCCTTAAACTGTAATAATAATGTTTTTGGCAGAAAGTTATATCTCTCGCTGGGGCAATTTACAATTGTCTCACCCCCGTGGGATCCAACATTTTTTTAGGTGGATGAGTACAGAGGAGACTGAGAATATCTTGCAGAGGAGGAACATCAACATCAGCAGTGACAGCTCAGGTTGAGTGTACTGTCTGTCATGTCTTGTAGATAGAAGTCCTTTGTGTCGTCTATGTACTCTTAGGTCCTTGGAGTTATTAGTTAGTGCTTTTAATGAATCGTTTCAAGATTTTGACTTGATGCCTTGAGGTTCTTATATTGTCTGTGTTTAGCTTTTAACAAGGAAGTGGATGTTGTAACCCTCGAGAAGAGATGGTACAAGTTATGTACTTATGAACCAGGATGTAAATGTAATACATTGGTTCTTGTTGAAAAAGTTTTCCTATGAATGGATCTCTTTGAAAAAGGTTTTAATTTTTAGTGATTTTCAGTAATCCGCTATTAGTAATTCACTTCCACTTAAGTAAATCTTGTTTTATAAGTTGGATGCCACATGTATCATCAATTAAGCCTTATACCAATGGTTTCTTGTGTAACTTGATGCAATAGTCGGACCTATACTGTAATTGATAGTTTTAATATATGAACTTGACCCAATGGTCAAGATATAATGTTTATTCCTCCAATCAAGTGGAATGATGGATAATGTAATATGTTGGTCCTAATAATGTGATTTAGATGGTTTCCTTTATATGATCAACTTAAGGAGCTTACTTGTTGACAATGGATAGCTTGTTTTAAATGAATAGTCGATTGTGGGTTTTACCCTACTCTCAATGGAACTTTTTGTGTTGTTAATCAAGGGATGTCTAGGTCTAGATAGTGACTCTTTCTAGAGCACAAATCAAGGACTTCATAGGTGGTTTATCCAAGGTGTTTACTTATGTAAACAACCAATGGTATTACCTTTTAAACATCCAATGGTTCTGGATGACATTGTGGTATGGTGATATGGGTTGAATGATGATGGAACAAATGGAGGGTTACCCTTAATAAGGTAGTCTTACATATTCACTCATATGAATAGAAGGGATGATAATCATATTGTGTTGATATATAACCATAATAAGGTATAGCTTGTTATACCTAGCTTTAATATAACTAAATGATGGTAATTGGGTATGAATAGTCCTTGAATGACTAATACAATCATGGAGTACTCTCTTATTGTTGTTGAAACCCTTGTATGCTATAAATCGATGGTTACACCTTGATTTTTGTGTGGGTTTATACTTGAGAATGGTATGGAATGTGATGGTGATGCTTCACCTTATGCATCCATGATCCAATGGGAATGTTGTGAGTTAGGGTTTGGGTGTAAGTGTTGATTAGTAACATTAATATGATTTATCTTGTTGAACCTAACTTTAATGCAAATAGATAAAGATGAGTATTCATGTTTAACATTCTTATATGATGGAATTGTTGGTATGTATTCCCTGAGAGCCAATCATGGGATGATTGGTAGGATACATTAAGATTGAGTTGATAAGTATCAAAGGCAAGCTTCCAATTCCTTTTGGTTTAGTCATATGAGATAATGATAGAACATATTGAATGTCTAGAGAATGACATTACTCAATGACGTATGCTTTTAGGTTCATGACCTGAATGATGAGATCGTACAGATGCTAAGAGTTTGTACATTCTTGTTATGTCCCTAGTCGGATGTCATTGTGGAAGGTAGATAGACAGCAATGACACGCAAGACTAGATTGTGGTGTTGGTTGATGACAGAATCTCATTATTCATGATATGGAGATATTAAACCAAACACATTGGTACTTGTTAGAGAACAAGCGTACCGGACAGACCCACCATGAGTTTGACACATGGAACCATGACATGGTAGTCACAATCAGTTCTCATAGTGATGGTGGTGAGTGTGATTCTTTGACCTGAAATCACTACACTCAACACATGTCCTTGGGCACACTTTGACATCATCAAACGCAATACTGAAACATGGGCTGTTATAAAGGTGATGATTGGGTGGTTTTGACACATGGGGCTTTTGAGGGCAGAGTGATAGATATGGGATTTGTCCCTCCTGAGGGAGTTTGATATCCATGGCCACTTGATGAGTAGGATTGAGATAGGCGTGCACGCATGTGTGAATTAGTATGTGATATTGATGTCATACATATCTCCTCCAATCTACTCTGAAATCAAGAAAGTGAATGAACGTTGACATGATGACTGTTCCATGCCTTGAGTTCATTCGGGATATCTGTGACAAAGGAATTATACATTCACTGTAACACCATTCACGGATTGTAGGATTGAAAGTTGTTCTCCAACTTTCTATTTCACTTGGGTAGCATTGATGTGCGACTGGGCATCGCTCTTTGCTTGTGAAGTCATAAGTGTTATGGACTTTCACTGCCAATGTGAAATGGACCTGTAGGGTCACACACATAGGATTTAACCTAGAAGAGGAGTTTATCCACAAACGATGTTTCGATTGATTAGTAAAGGAGTTTAGTAGTTCAATTAAACACTCAATCAATTGATAGCTCATTATCATAGTGTTCAAGGTGTTGGACCGATTGATTGGAGTATCAGATTTATTGAAACTGCATTGACTGATTTTACATAGTCTGCTACCCCAACCGATCGGCTCTTGGGATGAATCGATCGGCTCAGGTTGGTGAACCGGTCGACTCAAGTTGTGAGTCTATCGGCTCATGTGTCATGAAATGATCGGCTCAATTGTTGAACTGGTCGATTCATGTGACCAACCGAGATCGTTTGGAATGTCAGAAGACTATTTTGCATATACAATTTGTTTCACTTGTACAAATTCAATTTGGACAAGGATTAATATTTGATTAATTGGAAACAAATATGAAAGTCAATTTGAGTTGGACCAGGACCACGAACCGATCGGCTCAGGTATCCCAACCGATCGGTTCAGGTGTGAACCGATCGACTCAGGTCCCCAACCGATTGGTTCATGCTTGAAACGATCAGTTTAGGTGGCACAGTTGGTTGTTTTGTGGAAAATCTCAAACCCTTCTATTCCTATTTAATCCCACATTGCCCGGGGTAGCGAACCCTGTCCCATGACCCTCCTATATATATCAGAGTATTGGGGGCTTCTCAGGAACAACAACAACTCAGAACACCACTTGCTCTGCAAAGTTGTCATTCTCTCTAGTTGTGGTAACCGAGAGAGCCCGAGCAAGTACTACCCGATAAGGGAGGTACAACAAGGGAAAGACAACTATAGAAAAGTGACTGGTTGCAGGAGAGTGTGTTGGTGACTAGTACGATGATAGGAGGGTGTGACTCCTTCCGATTCCTTGTGGGACAAGGAGATTGGAGTTCCAGGTGGTCCGTGTGGACTACTTTAGAGGTGGGAGACTTCTGCCACTCGGAGGACTGCTATCAATCCCGGCAGTCCCAGTGAGACCAGGAGCTGCACAGACACCATCCAAGATCAGAGGTGAAGATCGCACAAGTCGTGAGGTAACGTCGCTGAGCAAGCCTCAGGACAAGGTATGTCTCCAAAAACCATCCTTCCTATTGTATATACGTTGACGCGATTCCTTTATTCTGGGTTTGGGAGAAGAATTTTTTTTTGTTTCCGCTGCCTTCTCTGTCTCCCCTAAAACCCAATAGTGGTATTAGAGCCACGTCAACTACTCTATACTTTAGGATTGTTGATATGATCGATTTTGGTTTGTCACCTTTATTTATTGCATACGATGTGAATAAAATTGGCTTTATGCATGTCCAATCCTAAATCCACAAATCCTAATATACATATATGATATGTAATATTAATGCACTCGATACGTGTCACCCTTAAATGAGTTTTGTGGTGGATGTATAGCGTGGTTATGGCTAATAAACCCTATATATGTGGTTGCTTGCATCTCAGTCTGTGCACTGATTCCGTATCTCCTATTCCTGATGTAACTCGAGATAACTTGAGATTTCTTTCCTACCTTTGCTCCCCTCGAATGTAACTCGGGGTTTCCCAATTTAAATGTAAATATGATAGATATTTTATTTCCTATTATGTAAAAGAATGGAGGACATATGACGACGACTGAGACGATCAGTTCAAGGCATGAACCGATCGGTTGGCGATCCAGATGATCGGCTCGAGGAGCGAGATGATCGGGTGGCACCCAGACGATCGGCCAGGGTGAGCAGGTCATTCATGTGATGAGTTGATCAATTCGGATGGCTATAACACTTCATCATGGACATGTTGCATGTGATGTAGACCTAGATGACCGTGATTTCTCTTGGCTCGAGGAATCACATTAGGATGGCCATAATCATCGCTTTTATCATTTTGCATGTTTTCTGTGGGATATAGCATGTATATGATACATACTATGTATTGTGGTGATTGGATATGTATATGTACCTATAAAACCAAATCCCTCATTAAATATTAAAGTTTTAGATGCCTTCCAAATGAGACACACATGAAAAGCTTGATCAGACAAGTGTGGACACGTCATAGCATGGTGCATCGTCTATCTCGTGGAAGCGTGAAGGATGGATATGTGGGTCTGCCCTAGCAGGGTGCATATTCATCAGGTTGGATTTGGGTCAGACTTAACAAGGTGACCTAGATAGGATCTAGCACCTTGAGGCATGGAGGTGATCATGGCAAGGAGTTGTATATGACATCTTTTAAGAGTTGCATATGATGCAATTGGAAAACGTTGCCTACTTGGAAGATCTAAGTTGTGGGTGACAGCCCTAGCTGGTCCATGACTCAGGGGATTTTAGGATCTTGACCCACTAGAAGATTGTACACTGCAATCTTCTGAATTGATGGTGAGGGCTATCAATTTGAAAAAAAATAGTGGGAACAATAATTAATTAAAATCCTAATTATATCGTAAATCTTTTTCAAATCAATCAAATAAGTCAAAATTGAGTTTTGGACTAAATTGCATATGTTTTCTTTTGTAGTACAAATGACAACAAACAACAATCACTTTTCGTTGCGATCGATCCTTGAAAAGGACAAGATGAATGGGACTAACTTCCACGATCGGTTTAGGACATTGAGAATTGTTCTCAATCAAGAGCAAAAGCTCTATGTCCTGGATACTCCAATTCCAGAGGAACTTGCTCCTACTGCACCAAAGGCATAAAGGGATTTTTATAAGAAGCATTCTGATGATGCCATCGATGCAAAGTTCTTGATATTGTGCTCCATGAACCATGAGTTGTAGAGACAACATGAGAACATGGGTTTCATTGAGATGGTTTAGCATCTCAAGAACATGTATGAAGATCAAGCACGGTAAGAGAGATATGATGTCTCTAGGGCACTGTTCAAATGTGTCATGACAGAAGGAGATCCAGTTGGTCCTCACACGCTCAAGATGATTGGGTATGTGGAGAACCTGCCGAGACTGGGATTTCCTCTGAGCTAAGAGTTGGCTACTGATGTGATATTGCAATCGTTGCCAGAATCCTACAGTCAGTTTGTGATGAACTACAACATGAACAACTTTGACAATTTGTTGACAGAGTTGTTGGAGGACCAACCGATCGGCTGGTGGCACCCAGACGACCGACTAGGGTGAGCAGGTCATTCATGTGATGAGTTGATCAATTTGGATGGATATAGCACTTCATCATGGACATGTTTCATGTGATGTAGACCTAGATGACCGTGATTCCTATTGGCTCAAGGAATCACATTAGGATGGTCATAATCATCGCTTTTATCATTTTGCATGTTTTCTATGGGATATAGCATGTATATGATACGTACTATGTATTGTGGTGATTGGATATGTATATGTACCTATAAAACCAAATCCCTCATTAAATATTAAAGTTTTAGATGCCTTCCAAATGCGACACACATGAAAAGCTTGATCGGCCAAGTGTGGGCATGCCCTAGCATGGTGCACCGTCTATCTCGTGGAAGCGTGAAGGATGGATATGTGGGTCTGTCCTAGCATGGTGCATATTCATCGTGTTGGCTTTGGGTCGGACTTAACAAGGTGACCTAGATAGGATCTAGCACCTTGAGGCATGGAAGTGATCATGGCAAGGAGTTTCATATGACATCTTTCAAGAGTTGCATATGATGCAATTGGCAAAAGTTTCCTACCTGGAAGATCTAAGTTGTGGGTGACAACCCTAGCTGGTCCATGACTCAGGGGATTTTAGGATCTTGACCCACTAGAAGATTGTACACTGCAATCTTCTGAATTGATGGTGAGGGCTATCAATTTGAACAAAAATAGTGGGAGCGATAATTAATTAAAGTCCTAGTTATATCGTCAACCTTTTTCAAATCAATCAAATAAGTCAAAATTGAGTTTTGGACTAAATTACATGTGTTTCCTTTTGTAGTACAAATGACAACAAACAACAATCACTTTTCGTTGCGATCGATCCTTGAAAAGGACAACCTGAATGGGACTAACTTCCACGATTGGTTCAGGACATTGAGAATTGTTCTCACTCAAGAGCAAAAGTTCTATGTCCTGGATACTCCAATTCCGGAGGAACCTGCTCCTACCGCACCAAAGGCAGAAATGGATGCTTATAAGAAGCATTCTAATGATGCCATTGATGCAAAGTTCTTGATGTTGTGCTCCATGAACCACGAGTTGTAGAGATAACATGAGAACATGGGTGTCATTGAGATGATTCTGCATCTCAAGAACATGTATGAAGATCAAGCACATCAAGAGAGATATGATGTCTCTAGGGCGTTGTTCAAATGTGTCATGACAGAAGGAGATCTGATTCGTCCTCACACGCTCAAGATGATTGGGTATGTGGAGAACCTAATGAGACTGTGATTTCCTCTGAGCTAAGAGTTGGCAACTGACGTGATACTGTAATCGTTGTCAGAATCCTACAGTCATTTTGTGATGAACTACAACATGAACAACTTTGACAAGCTGTTGATAGAGTTTTTGGGCATGTTGAGGACAGCCGAGGCACAGATGAAGAAGGACAAGACTAAGTCTGTGATGGTGATCAGCAGTAAGAAAGGCAAGTCCAAGCACAAGGGCAAGGGTAAGGCTAAGAAAAGTTATGATGCTAGCCAGCAGCCCAAGTCATATTCAACTCTCAAGGCCAAGGGAGGCATGACTAAGAGAGGCAATTGCCACCATTGTCAAAAGCCAGGACATTGGAAAAGGAATTGTCCACTCTATCTGGAAGAACTAAAGAAGAAGGAGGAAACAGACGTCTCCACCTGAAGGTGTCATGAAATAAACTTATAACACTTTTTAGGTATATGATACCAAGATATAAAGTGTAAAGCACCCAATACATGGGGCAAGTGTTGCCGCCATAGATAGGAGTACTTTCATTTATTTTCAGCCTTGAAGGCATGTAATAGAGTTATGAACTGTTATTTCATATTTGCCAATGGAAAGAAACACCTTAATTTTTGCATATTGTATGACAATGATGGCAATTAATAAAGTTGATGTTTCAATTTCAAAGATATGATCGTTATGGCAATGCCTTGTTTATCTTGTGGTACTTGGTATGCATAAGATAAAATGATACCTAAAAGTTATAGATAACTCAAACAATCAAATTAGCATAAATCATGAGAAATTCATTTCTAGTTTTCATATGATGGATAAACCTAGACTTTTTTGGTTAGAGAACCAGTAAGAGACATGAATCTCTTGGACATGATTAATCAATCTTCACTAAGGTGATGGGAGAATGATTATCCTATTAGGTATAATACATGAGATGTATTTACATACCTATTAGAGCAAATGCTAATACTTTAAATGGTGTTTAGAGAAATACTAATATGAATATCTTGAAGTATTCAAGAATATCATAGATGAAGTACGAATTTTAGTAAAGTGTTAATTCTTGATGAGATCATGAATGAAATACTTGAACCAAATGATTGAGATCCTTGTGAGTGATTATGATAATGTATCATAGTGAGATCATGATTAAGGCATGGTGATGTCTAAATAAAAAAGGAATCATACTCTAAGAAGTTAGAGGATGATTATCAAATAACTATATTCTTCTTAAAATAAAGAATGCCCCACACTAATAAAGGACTTTAAGAATCACAAAGGGTTGTGAGTTCTTATATCCTTGACAAATGCACCTCAATTATCTAGGTGATGAGTTGGTCATGTGATGAGTCAACTATCTAGATGAATATGAGGAACCAGATTTTGAGTTATGGTTTATGACCATTACATCCTAAATGACTTCCATGTGAACCATAAGGTATGACCTTGATGGTAGCACCCATTGGGATGAAATCCATAAGTGTGAATGAGTCTTAAGCGTTAAGACACATGGATAACATTTTGAGAAGGATGGTGCTTGTTGATTGCAACTTAATGACTAAGAGATTTGGCATAGGAATACTAAAACCACATTCCTGAAAGGAATAAAACAAGGATGTATACGTGACACAACCTATAAGGTTAATGAATCCATTAATGCAAATGAAGTATATAAGTTACAATGGACTAATCAATGTGATTGATTAAGTATAAGCAACTCAGAGCTAGATCTTTACTTTGATGATATAGTCAAAGGGTTTGACTGATATGTCAAATATAAAGAGAGATCTATGATTTAGTGGGAGTGTATTCACATTCCACATGTTGATGTGAAATGGAAATGTTCTAGAATGGAAATCCAAAGTGGAAATTATCTTTAAGGAAGATAGAGACGTTTCCTATGTGATAGGAATGGAGATCTATAGAGATAGTTCTCGAAAACCTCTTGACCTGAAAAGAGAAAGCATACATTGGCAATCTATACTGAAGGGTTCAGTATACACAGATTCAGTGGGAGAAAACTTGTCCATGTTACATGGAGTTAGTATCCCAAGGCCAAGTGTCCAATTCTTATGAAGAATGGGAACACTAAAAATAGATATGGATCTATCATGTATGTAATCATCCCATCATCTTGCATGTATGGACATGGCAAGAACGAAATACATTCATCATCTTATATGTAGGACATGACAATATGATGTGCTCATCCTGATAACTCGTATGTGGGACATGATGAATGGATGTCTGTCAAGTTCCAGTAAGGGTTACTAGAATGCCACAAGAACTTGATAAGTAATTGAGAATTACTAGTTCTATGAAAGAAGGAAGAGTTCACTGTAAGAGTTACACTGATACAAACTTCCAGAAAGGATAGAAAATTAATCGCAAAATATATATATGGGATATTTAAAAGTGAATGTTTGTTGATAAATGGAAACGTTCCAATAAAGTCATTTTAAAAGGAAATGTTGAGTATCTGTGTGTTATAGAATAATAGTGGATACTATATGAATCTAGGATTTCATAGAGATGAACTTATAGTTATTCCGATCTTTGATGACAAGTAAGGAGTACTTGGTCATGCAATGTGGCTAAAGGTTAGCAAAGGAATACTAGATCGCATATTGAGACAACTCCATCTTGTACGTGTGATGTACAGTGAAGAGATGAGAGACATGCAATTAATACCGACTTTGGCAAGGTGTTTCCATAACTCACTATGTTAGCACTAGAGCACAGTAACATGTGGGACATGTTTGAAGATCACTATGAATATGATTCAAGGGTGATTGGCTCACAGTGCAAGTGGGAGTCTGTTGGTATGTATGCCCTGAGAGCCAATCATGGGATGATTGATAGGATACATTAAGATTGATTTGATAAGTATCAAAGGCAAGCTTCCAATTCTTTCTGTTTCAGTCATATGAGATAATGATAGAACACATTGAATGTCTAGATAATGACGATACTCAATGACGTATGCTTTCAGGTTCAGGATCTGAACGATGAGATCGTACGGATGCTAAGAGTTTGTACATTCTTGTTATGTCCCTAGTTGGATGTCATTGTGGAAGGTAGATATATAACAATGACACCCAAGACTAGATTGTGGTGTTGGTTGATGACATAATCTCGTTAGTCATGATATGAAGATATCAAACCAAATACATAGGTACTTGTTAGAGAACAAGCGTACCAGACAGACCCACCGTGAGTTTGACACATGGAACCATGACATGGTAGTCACAGTCAGTTCTCACAGTGATGGTGGTGAGTGTGATTCTTTGACCTGAAATCACTACACTCAACACATGTCATTGGGTACACTTTGACATCATCAAACGCAATCCTGAAACATGGGTTGTTATAAAGGTGATGATTGGGTGGCTTTGACACATGGGGCTTTTGAGGGGTGAGTGATAGATATGGGATTTGTCCCTCTTGAGGGAGTTTGATATCCATGGCCACTTGATGAGTAGGATTGAGATAGGCGTGCACACATGTGTGACTCAGTATGTGATATTGATGTCATACATATCTCCTCTAATCTACTCTGAGATCAAGAAAGTGAATGAACATTGATGGGATGATTATTCCATGCCTTGAGTTCATTCGGGATATCAGTGACAAAGGAATTATACATTCACTATAACACCATTCACGGATTGTAGAATTGAAAGTTGTTCTCCAACTTTCTTTTTCACTTGGGAGCACTAATGTGCGACTAGGTACCGCTCTTTGCTTGTGAAGCCATAAGTGTTATGGACTTTCATAGCCAATGTGAAATGGACCTGCAGGGTAACACACATAGGATTTAACCTGGAAGAGGAGTTTATCCACAAACGATGTTTAGATTGATTACTAAAGGATTTTATTAGTTCAATTAAACACTCAATCAATTGGTAGCTCAGTATCATAGTGTTCAAGGTGTTAGACTGATTGATTGGAGTATCAGATTGATTGAAACTGCATTGACTGATTTTGCATAGTCTGCTGCCCCAACCGATCGGCTCATGGGATGAACCGATCGGCTCAGGTTGGTGAACAGGTCGGCTCAAGTTGTGAGTCGATCGGCTCATGTATCATGAAACGATCGACTCAATTATTGAATTGGTCAATTCATGTGACCAACCGAGATCGTTTGGAATGTCAGAAGACTATTTTGCAAATACAATTTGTTTCACTTGTACAAATTTGATTTGGACACAGATTAATATTTGATTAATCATAAACAAATATGAAAGTCAATTTGAGTTGGACCAGGACCACGAACCGATTGGCTCATGCTTGAACCGATCAGCTCAGGTGTCCCAACTGATCGGCTCAGGTCCCCAACCGATCAGTTCATGCTTGAAACGATCAGTTCAGGTGGCGCAGTTGGTTGTTTTGTGGAAAATCTTGAACCCTTCTACTCCTATTTAATCATGCATTGCCTAGGGTAGAGAACTATGTCCCATGACCCTCCTATATATATAGGGGTATTGGGGGCTTCTTAGGAACAACAACAACTCAGAACACCAGTTGCTCTACAAAGTTTTCATTCTCTCTGGTTGTGGTAATCGAGAGAGCCCGAGCAAGTGCTACTCGATAAGGGAGGTACAACAAGGGAAATACAACTACAGAAAAGTGACTGGTTGCAGGAGAGTGTGTTGGTGACTAGTATGCTGATGGGAGGGTGCGACTCCTTCTGATTCCTTGTGGGACAAGGAGATCGGAGTTCCAGGTGGTCCGTGTGGACTACTTCAGAGGTAGGAGACTTCTTCCACTCGGAGGACAGCTGTCAATCCTGATAGTCCCGGTGAGACCAGGAGCTGCACAGACACCGTCCAAGATCAGAGGTGAAGACCGTGCAATCCGCGAGGTAACGTCACTGAGCAAGCCTCGGGACAATGTATGTCTCCACAAACCATCCTTCCTATTGTATAGACGTTGAGGCGATTCCTTTATTTTGGGTTTGGGAGAAGAATTTTTTTTGTTTCCACTGCCTTCTCTGTCTCCCCTAAAACCCAACAGGAATGACGTTGGAATAACCTCTTAATATGATCATAACCTTGATATGTTAATTGGTGGTTATCATAGACACATGGTCGATACTTTCTTATGCCAAGCATGTGCATCATGAATATGATAAGGGTTAATCATATCTAGATTCCTTACATGTTGATGTAGTAAGGGAATGTTCTTAATGTTAATATAACCCTGCTATGATTGTTTATGAATATCTCCTAGATCATTAATGCAATATTGTGTTGATCCAGTGTATTATATGTAAGTGATGTTGTTGAGCCTTGTTATAAGGCATGCAAAGATAATGATGATCTTGCAGGGAATAGTAAGATGGTCTTAATGACCTTTGGGCATGGTTGAGCCATGAATGAGATGTAATCCTCTTGTGTTGATAAGGGTTGATACCCTGTGATATTGTGAAAATGATTTATATCTTGTGATAGTATGATGACTACTGTGGTCTCATGAATGGCAAGTGAATAGTACCATGTGATGATGAGATGAGAAATTATGTTTCACATGTTTTATATCTTTTAAAAGTTGTGATATTTATATGCTTGCTAGAAGTGAATTAGGGTTTGTATTTCTACGTTTTTGATGCAACCTTAATTCACCCAATTGGCATAACTAATCAAGTGAAACTCTAATCATGTAGTGTCATGTGCCATAGATCCATATGAGTGTCAGAACTTGCCAGATGGTGAAACAAGTATTCCTAAGGGAAACTTGGAGTGCATACTGTTGAGTATATGGGGGTGGCAAGTTGAGGATATATCCTTGTCATCCACAATGCATGTTGTGGAGGTTGGCTATGGTCATGCCTCATACATCTGATGTGATTGAGAACGGCTGTAGGCATGTCTCAGTGATTATATATGTGACAAGATTGGAGGACAATTGCGGTTGTACCTCGGATGGTAGGGTATGCATACCCACCTCCTTTCACTAGTGTCGTGACCTGTACCAAGGATAGACTAGGATGTTAGCAGCTTGACTTTATGTGTCATTGTGACGGACCCGTACTGACCGGGGGCGGAGAAGATCTTAGGAGTCCGGCTCTTCCTAGATCTTGTATAGCACAGATTTCTACTTACCAGTGGTCAGTTGGATTTTGAGTGGTATCCTCAATTTCCTCAGGTAGTAATAAAAGATGTAATGCAGTCATGTAGCATATTTATTTAGGGTTATACACAACATTTCACATTGGATGATAACCCTTGTTTGTTATCTTTACATAAAGATGATGCTTAGTGAAATTAAGAGATAGTAGATATACTTATGTTGTGGATATTATTAAGATTGTAGATGCGTACATACAGTAGCCATGATTATGTTGATAGCTATACTACTACTACTAATTATAATCATGATGCTATCTATCTCATGTTGTTAGTTATGTTTAGCATGCTAGCCATGCCTTTGTTACTAGAGATGCATATATTGATAATCATGCTTATCCAGATAGTTTTGCTTGGGTTGTTAGCTCTTCTTATGATGTTGATATGTTCAACCAATTATACATGTTCATGTTGTTAGCTATGTTATGTTACTAAACTTGCTCATGATACTAAATATGCATATGCTACTGACTTGATTATATTGTCAACAAGATAAAGGATGATAGTCTGACTAATGATGATAGTTATTATCTGCTCTTGTATGTATTTTGTTAATCATCAGTACTGCTGATCTTATTTTTAATATTTCGTTAAATTGCTTAACTATTTAATTACTTAAACATGTTGTAATCAATAAATGTTGTTGGAGATTATATCTCTTGCTGGGACATGGGTCTCACCCTTGTGGTTCGCCACATCTTTTTTAGGTAATCGGAAGTGACGAAAACAAACTTGTGGTGGCAAAGAGTAGCTATAGTAATGAAGCTTTGAGAAGGTTGATTAGATGTCTAGTGTGTCCTAGAGTCGTCCCAGTACTCTCAGGTTCGGGCAAGAAAAAGTTTGTATATGGTGTTTCAAACAAATTAGACTTTGTTAGCATATTAATGCTTGTTTGTGTGGCATATACGAATATTTTTCCCCTATGTATATATGTGGTGTCTAAGATGATAGAACAATTTGTATCAAACTCTTGGCATATTATGGATATAAGAAAGATTTTGTGCTCTTATGCAAATGTTTCTGAGCGGGTGCTGACGTTGAAATCGGTTTTAATTTACCCATATTTTTGGGTATGTGATTAATTAGTGATTGATTGTGTTTTATGTTTTGAGTAATCTCGTTTAGTGTAACGGGTTCTCACAAGTTGGTATCAGAGCTTTAGGTTCACTGAGTCTATAGGGACACTAGGACTTAGGACTAGGATGATGTCTAAGTTAGGAATATGACATAAAAATATGATGCATACTGCCTAATCTCAGTATTTGGGTGCCCTGGCCAGGTATTCAATTATTGAAGAAAAGGTAAGTATGGAACTCTTAGATTGTTATCTTTCTGATAACTCTGATCAAGTAATCATTTTGAGACAATCTAAAGAGCATAATGAATAAGAAATCATGGTGTGAATATCTCAACCCTACTTTAAAGAAGATGAGAATTGCATCATTATCTATCAAAACTTGAATGTTTGGTAAATATAAGAGAAAGATACAACACCATGAAATCTAAATCTGAATACAAATAAGGAAAAGAGGAGTTCTTGAAGATGTGATTCAAGAAGATAATCAAGTAAAAAACAGACAAGTCTATGCTTATAAAGTGAATCAAGGTATGAAATCCACATAAGATGGAGAGAACACCTATAATATGTATAAAATGAGAAGATGAATGGGAACAATGACAAAGGAATAAGATGGAACCTGAGTTAATCACAGACCAACCTATGTGGGTAAGAAAGTGTTAATGAAAAATCAACATGGCATGTGAAAGAAATTAAGGAAGATGAACCCAGTTTAATGAAGAAAATGTGGAATATGATGATTTATCTACCGATAAATGGTTGAAGAACATTATAAAATATGAGAACATACACAAGTGTGATAAATAGTCATAAAGGAAGGAGTAATGATATATGTTGATCATGATGATTCTTATGTTAATGGCAAGGAACCCAAAATGAAAAAGGTAAAATGATACATAAGAAGTTGTAACCTACATAATGAAAATAGAATTGATTACCTTTTTTCTAGAGACCCTTGAAAACTTCTTCTATGGCATGGGAAGTGTGTTTCCCTTTGTGTCTTTCCTTTCTAGGGAACAACTTTGAAGTGGATCATTGCCACTTGGTATGTGTGAATTCATTGTAAACATGAGGGTGGATAGCTTATTATAGCATAAAGTTTCTTGGACTATTGTTCCAAGATCATACAGTTTGTGATGAGTTTTCTTTTGAGCCTTCCAATAATTAGGAAGACTCCTCTTATATTTCTTGATATTTGTTATGTTGGTAAAAGTGTATGAGATAATGATGTGAGTTCCTTATAACACATGAGGTGGATACTAAGGTAATGAATCCTAGTATCCAAGATGTATCAACAGTATGAGAAATATGTGAAGGTTGGAGATGTTTATTAAATGAACATTCCAAGTGTTTCTCTCCCTTAGAGAGAGAAATTTAGTTGATGATGACCTTCTAAATGTTGCTTGAAAAAAAAGTGATTCTATAATGTTGTGTATGGTTCAGTGATAGCTGGGTAAGACCACTATCAAGGATAGATGGTTTGTTGGTTAATAGATATGTGATATCGTGTTCTTTTAAGTTAAACCTAGGATCAAATATCAATGCATAAGAGTTAAGAGTGGATGACATAAGTTACATATGATAAGAGATACATAATGTTATATGTTTGATAAGAGACAACAAGTATGACTTTTGAGTAATGTGTTGATATAATAGATATAATTTTTGGATGATAGCTAGAATTTAAAATTGAAAGTTACTATTAGAGTTGTACAGAGACACAACAAGTTTCTACATTCCATATTGAGAATGTCTTCATTGGTGGGGTTTTTGTTGTTAACCCAAGATGAGATATGTATGAATGATGTGAAATCATCATGATATTCAAGTAACCGTGTGAAGGTAATAGGATAAGGTGCAAAGGAAATACCCATCTTGGTTTACCTTGGATTTAGGGGACAAAATCCCAGTTAGGGGTTTATAGTTGTAAGGCCCCTAAACTTGCTTAAGGAGTTGAATAAGCTTAATTATCATAATTGAATTCTAAGAACCCTAATATAACCTTGTGATATGCTTTGAAATCATAAGACAAGCTTAAGTTTCAATTTGGTCCAATTTGGACACTGTTTGAGCAAGTTATGCAATTTTATGCACATTTTGGACTTTTTTGCAATTTATCCAATTGAGAGGTTTCTTTGCAATTTATCACTTTCATTATTTTCTTTGGATGTTCTATCATCATTATTGATATTGTTGAGCCATGGGGCACCTATTTAAACCTTGGTTTGAAGGTGTTTTCTCCAAGGGTATTTTAGGGTTTACCCCTTCATGGATGAGTTACCTTTTTTTTTGGTCTCCCAAAGCGTGTGCCTTCCTTTTTTTGATATTTTTGAAAAGTTACAGAAAGAAACAAAACAAGAAAAGCTAAAACAGCAGCTAGCTATCTATACAACTATGTAAAGCTATCTATATCTTTCTTCACTTTACTCCAAAGCTGCGAACTTGGACAGTCCAGATTTAGGAAAATCCTTAAGTTCCTTTCAGTCCAGAGCGCATTCACAATTAGAAGAATGCAAGTATTACTCTTTCTATCAATAAAGGAAGGAAGCTCCTGGATCGAATTCGGCACTTTAGGAATAAAATTATCCAAAACAGCTACCTTCCAAACTTTCTCCGCATAAACGCACGAGACAAAAATGTGCTCCATATCTTCTGTACCCTCTCTACATAGCTCACATCTCGAGGCTAAACTGAACCCTCGTTTCTTCATATGATCATGAGTAAGAAGCTTCCCAAGCATCAGCCTCCACACAAGAAACTGACATCTAGCTGGAGCTTCCTTTAGGAGCTATCAACTAATGAAATATGTGATTGGTTGGGAAATTCAACAAAGGAAAGATAACCAGGCCTATATGTATGGTGGGGGAGCTTCTTGTATGTGTGCTTGTATATTCTTAATAGTTTAAGGCCATAGACACATGGGGAAGCTACTTTTACACCTCATGCTTGCTCCCATCCTTATCCATGGGCTATATTTACCTGTTCCTTGCCCAAGTACGAAACTTTGCTTGCTTTATCTTTCCTCTAAAATGGATCAACGACTCCACTCTATTTTTCTACGGAACCAAGTTCTCTAAGGTAGATGACAACCTCTTTTTGGAGAAGAAGGTCTCTTAGAGCTCCATTTAGCCCTACCTAGGGTTTACAAGGTCATCTTCTAGGGATTTTGACCAAGGCAAGTTATTTTCTTCCTTCCTTCTCCTTTTCTCTTGTGCTTCTCCTTCCTTAGACCTTCCTCTAGGTTATAACCTTGTTGTTACATGGTAGAAATTTCTCTAAAGCTCTAAAACCCTACCTTTCTTGCTCCTTATGCTTAGGGTTTGCTCATTTGATGAAGAAAGGTGGCTAGATGGACAAGTTCATAGCTTATGCTTGGATTTTCCACCCTATCCCCTCGAGATTTCTTCTGTGTGGGGTTTCATATTCTCATTAGAGGTAAGTTTTATAACTTGCTACACATTTATTGCTTACCATAAGCTTTCTAGATCAAGTTCTTGCTTGAAAATCATGATCCATGCACTAAAAAGCTATGCTTGACTTGGATTTTAATTTTTATAATGTTCCCTATTCTGATTTCAGTTATAGATGAACCTGTGATCATGTGTACGTTATTCCTAAGGTATAATATGACTTGGATCAGGTTGGTTTGACAACCTATGGTGCTAAGCACCTATCAACCAATGGTCAATTTTAGGATTTTAAGGTGATTTCTTCTATAAACCCATGACCTGATGATGGTACCATTGCAACAACCCTGTGGTGTTGTTTTCATGACAATGGATGGTGGTAAACAAGGGTGTCAACTGACTTTCACCCTCTTAGGTCATGTTTTGGCCTAATTACAAGCCTTGTGATTAACAACTAAGTACCCTAATGATGTTATCAATCAATGGTGATATTAGTTTGATATTTGATGTTGATTAACAAATATAGTGATCATCTAACAACCTATGGTTACTTAATGGTCACTAATGATGGTGGATAAGGTCTCCAAAACCTATGGTGATTTAATTATATATTTTTATAATCAATTAAGCCTTAGACCAATGGTTTCCTGTGTAACTTGATGCAATGGTCGAACCTATACTGTAATTGATGGTTTAAATATATGAACTTGACCCAATGGTCAAGATATAATGTTTATTCCTCCAATAATGTGGAATGATGGAGAATGTAATATGTTGGTACTAATAATGTGATTTAAATGGTTTCCTTTATATGATCAAATTAAGGAGCTTACTTGTTGACAATGGATGACTTGTTTTAAATGAACAATCGATTGTGGGTTTTACCCTACTCTCAATGGAACTTTTTGTGTTGTTAATCAAGGGATGTCTAGGGCTAGATGGTGACTATTTCTAGAGCACATATCAATGACTTCATAGTTAGTTTATCCAAGGTGTTTACTTATGTAAACAACCAATGGTCTTACCTTTTAAACATCCAATGGTTCTGGATGACATTGTGGTATGGTGATATGGGTTGAATGATGATGGAACAAATGGAGGGTTACACTTAATAAGGTAGTCTTACATATTCACTCATATTAATAGAAGGGATGATAATCATATTGTGTTGATATGTAACCCTAATGAGGTATAGCTTGTTATACCTAGCTTTAATATAACTCAATGATGGTAATTGGGTATGAATAGTCCTTGAATGACTAATGCAATCATGGAGTACTCTCTTATTGTTGTTGAAACCCTAGTATGCTATAAACCGATGGTTACACCTTGATTTATGTGTGGGTTTATACTTGAGAATGGTATGGAATGTGATGGTGATGCTTCACCTTATGAATCCATGATCCAATGGGGATGCCGTGAGTTAGGGTTTGGGTGTAAGTGTTGATTAGTAACATTAATATGATTTATCTTGTTGAACCTAACTCCAATGCAAATAGATAAAGATGAGTATTCATGTTTAAAATTATTATATGATGGAATGATAGTGGAATAACCTCTTAATATGATCATAACCTTGATATGTTAATTATTGGTTATCATAGCCACATGGTTGATACTTTCTTATGCTAAGCATGTGCATTATGAATATTATGAGGGTTAATCATATCTAGATTCCTTGCATGTTGATGTAGTAAGGGAATGTTCTTAATGTTAATATAACCCTACTATGATTGTTTATGAATATCTCCTATCTCATTAATGCAATATTGGGTTGATCCAGTTGTTAAATCCTAGATGGGTGATTAGATGCTCTAGAGGGGGGTGAATAGAGCTGAAAGCACTTAAACAAAATTCATTAAAACTTCAAATTATATGACAAGATAAGGTTGCTAAATAGGTAACTTGAGTGCAACTAAATCATGCATAGCAAGGATAAGAGAGATTGAACATGCACCAATTAGACAAGCTATTTAGAGTGGTTCCACACTTCAAACTAGAAGTGTGTCAGTCCACTTGCCTAGAGAGGTCAACCTCTAGGACTTCAAACAATTGCATTCTTATATTCATTAATAAGACATACAACACATGACCCACAAAGGACTTACCTATCCAATACAAAGAGTCTTCAACCTTACCAATGACTTACCCACTTTGCAAGAGTCTTCGGCCTTCTCCAAGGACTTACCCACTCTAGCACAAGTCTTCAGCCTTGTAGGAATTACCCACTCTTCTTGGATCTTCCGCCTTTGACTTCACCTTCACTCGGAGAAGCTTTCCACCAAGGACTTACCCACTTGAGCTTGAGTCTTCTGCCTTCTCCAAGGGCTTACCCACTCTAGCTTCAAGTCTTCTGCCTTGATCTTCACCAAGGGACTCCTTCCCTTGTTCTTCTTCACCTTTCTTGGACAAGAGAGAGAACCTTCATCTTCATGATTGAAATGGAGAGATGGGGAGGTTGTGGAAGTGAGAGCTTCACAAGATATACAAATGGGACTAGCTCTCTTACACATTTCCTACTCACTCTAATGGATGTAGTAAGTGATTAAGCTTAGAGAGAGAGAGGAGGTTGTAGGAAGCACTTAACTATAGAATAGGAACCTCACAAAGAGTTTGCAATGAATGCTCAACCTTGGAATGAAGCCCAAGGGGTCCTATTTATAGCTGGGGATGCCTCTTAACCTTTGGGAACACTTGTGAACAAAAACTAGCCGTTTTGTGGCTTGCAACGGATCTATTTTCACTTGTTGCAACTCCACAACGGCTAGAATCACTTTTCTGCACTTTTTCGTACAGTCTGATCGGCCGAGTTTATATAAAGGTAACTCGGCCGAACCACTAAAAGACAAGGCTGAAAGCTAGACTGTCGGCCGAGTTCCTTTGGAGAAACTCGGCCGATCGGTCGACTTTCATCTTGGACCGATCAGTGGATCGGCCGAGTTTCCTAGCTAGAAACTCGACCGAATGGGAATCGGCTGAGTTTGTAACTCGGCCGATTGCAACAAAAATTCCAGAATATATGGATCGGCCGAGTTTGGAATTCGGCCGACAAAATCCCTGTTATGGGTATTTTGGAATTTTCGTATAACCGTACAAATGATGGATTTTTGTGTCCCAATAATTTTTCTAAGCTTAATTACAAGTCATACAATCATTACAAGTGATTACAAAGCAATTCTAAGGTCATTTACATAGAGATCCCAAATTGCACACTTGTAGCTATTTTGACTTGTCTTTTCTCCAATTTGATATGCGCAAGTTAGGGCATTTGGAGTGTGTCTAAACCTAATCTGAAATCACTCAATGTAGAAGCATTAGACACCAATATGTGGAATGGTTAGTCATCATCAAAACAAGGGTTTAGTCAATTTAGATGTGAGTCAACATTGACCTAATTGACCTTGAGTCAACATTCTCCCCCTTTTTGAAGATGACAAACCATTCCATAAATGTATTGAAAGCTTGTACGTAAAATCATACCTTCGGAGAAACCTAGGGGTTTCAATAGGATTGAGCTCATATGCTCCCCCTCAATTGATGCGCATGGAGTTCTCATACTCCCCCTCAATTGATGCTATTTCTCCTGCATGGTTAGCTTTCATAACATTTATAGAAACTATGTCTTCTACTCATATATGTTCTACACATATATGTCTTCTCCCATTTACCTTCTCCCCTTTACATGGACACGCTTCTTTGCTTCATGTAAGACATGCCTTCTCCCTGTTGTCAAAAGAAGACATATCTTTCTCCCCCTTTGTCATTTCAAAAAGGTGGGGGTATGAAGAAACTAAGAAACACCACTTGTTAAGAGAAAGAAGATAACAAAAGTTATATAAGGAGAGTAGAAGAGCACAGATAGGGGCTTGTCCAAGCATAGAAAGAAAAGCAAGTTAAAGCATATACTTGAACAACCCAAAACATGCAAGATAGGGTGCTGCAGAAAAACAATAAATCGCAATTTTGACCCTCAAGATGATGGAATTTGATCAAAAACCATCAGGGCTCATAGCATAGCGATGAGCCTTGCTCAGAAGGTAGTTTCTGCATAAAAAACACTATACTTGCAGCAAAAACTGAAACTGGAGCAAAAGTTGCATAAAAATCCACAAAAACTCCAATTTCTACATATCATGTAGATCTATGTACCATGCATCACAATGTTATGCAAGCAACTCAAGATAGTAGATATGCAATTTAAGGAACAATCTTGAGCATGTATGAGATAAGATACAAGCATAACATATAGATGATCAAAGATGGCACTTTGTAAACAAGGTTAGAACTACATGTATATGAACTACTAGTAGATGGTATCACAAGTTAGGACTACTAGTAGGATCTAGATCATAGCAAGAGATACCAAAAGGTACACAAGATAAAGCAAGCTATGAGTAGATGTAGAGATATATCCAAACAAAGAGATATGCAAATTTAGAAGCATGAGAGGATATAACTCACTATATATGCATCCTTACCATAAGATGATTACCCCTAAGAACCTCAAGGTTGTATCAAAACAAGATATACACCTAGAAAGATGTAGCAAGTTAGAGCACAACAGAAGTAATTTTTAGACACAACCAAGAGATCCAAAGAGATCATCATCAAAACCTGCAAAACAACTCAAAGCAAGTAATTGCAAGATATATATATATACCAATTTAGAGCAATTAGATAGATAGAGTTGTAAGCAAGATAGGCAATTTAGAACATGGCAATATGCATATATAAAGGTACCAAATGGAGTGCCAAAGAATAAGGCTATTGGTTGAGAAAATCTAGTTGAGAGGGAAATTCTCATTCAATAAGCCAACTGTATACTCTGTGAACAGTGTTTTCGGTTGAGTTCTGTGTATTGGCAACTCGGCCGATCGCAGCTATTGGCAACACCCATTGGTGCCTATCGGTCAAGTTTTAGACAGGACAAAACTCGGCCGACAAAACTACTGTAGAAAAAGCACATATTTTTCATAAAACATATCTAGAGGCATGCAAAAAAAATACAAACCATATCCAAACATGTCTAAGCAAGTTAGTAATGCACTATAGAAGCATTAGAAACAGTTTTTGAGCAAGAGTGTGAAGAGAAACACAAAATGCCACTTTTGACTCAAAAACCATATGTATAGTGCATACTAACTTGACAAAAACAAGTTAGAACAAGTTATAAGCAATAAAAACATTACCTTCATGCTTACCATTTCTTTTCCACTTGTTGTCACCCTCTGCACATCTCACCTTTCTTCTTTCATGTGGATTGAGAAGTCAATTTGCAATTCAATGGCTCATGTCAATCCATTTGCAATTACCTACAAGAAGAAAGATGAAATGGTCCCCAATCATATTTTTGGGTCCGGAGGGGTTAGTTTAGCAACCCAAGTCCTATTGCTCTTGGGTGCTTCCCTAAAAGGACAACAAGTAGCATAATGACCAAATTCATTGCAATAATTACATGTGCCCATAGTCTTGGAACTAGAGGATTCTCTATGGAATATTGGAGGTCCTTTATCTTTGTTGTTCCCTTGACTACTATCATACCCTAAACCATGTCCACCAATTTGTTTAGTAGTATGGTCTAGGATTTGATTAAGATTCTTTTTACCAACTAAGAATCTTTGCAAAGAAGATCTTAAACTATCATTATCATGCTTAAGAGAAGCAATAGTAGAAGACAATTGATTAATGTTATCTCTAGCATGTAGAAGATCATTTTCTAGGCAAAGAGTTTTAGTTAAATAAGAATCTCTATCAATATGAAGAGCAGCAACATCATTCTCTCTATTAGTAGAACTAGAACAAGATTCATGCCCATTGATTTTAGCAAGCAAGGAGGCATTTTCTAGTTCTAATTCATGCAAAACAAAATCTTTGCTTTTGTTTTCAGATTTAAGAACATCAATGTCATGCATAAGAGAATCAACAATTAAAGTATGTTCTTCATTAGAATTAGGCATGAGAGGTTGAGCTTCTAGAAATTTAATCTTATCAAGTAAACTAGCATTTTCAAGTTTAAGTGAGTCTACTTGGCTAAGACAATCATTTTTATCAATAAGCAAGCAAGAATTTGCATATTCAAGATCATCTAGTTCTATATGCAAATTATCAACAATTTTAGCAAGCTTTTTCTTTTTCTTTTTAGAAGACTTAAGAGATGCACAAATATCATGATTGAGATCAATCAAGGATTCTTTATCTAAAGAGTCTAGATTTACCTCATTTGAGTCTTCACTTGTTGATGCTACAAGAGCAAAATGACATTCTCCTTCATCACTAGAGCTTGAGCTTGATCCTTCACATGAATCTTCACTTGAGCTTGAGTTGGAGGAGCCGCTTGAGCTTGAGTGCCATTTCTCCTTCTTGTGAAGATGGGTCTTTTTGCCTTGTGGGCAATCTTCCTTGTAGTGACCCTTCTTTTCACATGTGAAGCACCGGATGGAGGAGGACTTGCCTTTGTAGAGTCTACCTTTGGAGTACATGGCATCTTCTTTAGCTTGAGAGGATGGAGAGACTTGTTCCATGATAACTTCAATTTGAGCCTTCATTTCAGCCTTCTTCATTCTCTTTAGCTCTTTCTTCTCTTGTCTTTCTACTTCCTCCCTCTTGTCAAGTGTGGCTTCATGTGCTTGTAGATTTCCAATGAGCTCTTCAATAGGAATATCCCTAAGCGACCTTGCTTCTTCAATGGAAGTCTCCTTGGATTCCCATCTCTTGGGGAGAGTTCTAAGGATCTTTGAGTTGATCTCTCCACTAGACATAGGATGTCCTAGAATAGCAAGACCATTCAAGATTGTATTGAGCCTTGAGTACATGTTGGCTATGCTCTCCTCCTTTCCCATATTGAAGTTCTCAAGCAACCCTTTGAGCATGTAGACTTTGCTTTCCTTCACTTGATCTGTCCCTTCATAAGTGATGCAAAGCTTTCTCCATACCTCATAGGCCGTCTCACAAGAGGAAATCCGGTTGAACTCGGTGGGGGTCATGGAGGCATATAGAATGTGCATGGCTCTAGCATTCAAGGTTGCTTTTATCAAGGTGGCTTCATCCCATTCTTCAATGTTTGTCTTTGGTAGAATGTATGGGATGTTCACCATTTGCCACATCTCGAGACTTGATCCTTGGATGAAGAATTGAAGTCTTCTTCTCCAATAGAGGAAGTTGCTCCCATCAAAGATTGGAAGGCTAGTCGAGAGTCTCCCTCCTAGGTAGTCACCCATCTTCTCCTACTTGTTGAAGTATGCTTGGAGAAGACTCGCTCTGATACCACTTGTTGGATCCTAGATGGGTGATTAGATGCTCTAGAGGGGGGTGAATAGAGCTGAAAGCACTTAAACAAAATTCATTAAACCTTCAAATTATATGACAAGATAAGGTTGCTAAATAGGTAACTTGAGTGCAACTAAATCATGCATAGCAAGGATAAGAGAGATTGAACATGCACCAATTAGACAAGCTATTTAGAGTGGTTCCACACTTCAAACTAGAAGTGTGTCAGTCCACTTGCCTAGAGAGGTCAACCTCTAGGACTTCAAACAATTGCATTCTTATATTCATTAATAAGACATACAACACATGACCCACAAAGGACTTACCTATCCAATACAAAGAGTCTTCAACCTTACCAAGGACTTACCCACTTTGCAAGAGTCTTCGGCCTTCTCCAAGGACTTACCCACTCTAGCACAAGTCTTCAGCCTTGTAGGAATTACCCACTCTTCTTGGATCTTCCGCCTTTGACTTCACCTTCACTCGGAGAAGCTTTCCACCAAGGACTTACCCACTTGAGC
This sequence comes from Alisma plantago-aquatica, assembly GCA_963693085.1. Lineage (NCBI taxonomy): Eukaryota > Viridiplantae > Streptophyta > Magnoliopsida > Alismatales > Alismataceae > Alisma > Alisma plantago-aquatica. Next base: position 664,163,492 of record OY856412.1, on the reverse strand, counting down.
TTGAGTCTTCTGCCTTCTCCAAGGGCTTACCCACTCTAGCTTCAAGTCTTCTGCCTTGATCTTCACCAAGGGACTCCTTCCCTTGTTCTTCTTCACCTCTCTTGGACAAGAGAGAGAACCTTCATCTTCATGATTGAAATGGAGAGATGGGGAGGTTGTGGAAGTGAGAGCTTCACAAGACATACAAATGGGACTAGCTCTCTTACAGATTTCCTACTCACTCTAATGGATGTAGCAAGTGATTAAGCTTAGAGAGAGAGAGGAGGCTATAGGAAGCACTCAACTATAGAATAGGAACCTCACAAAGAGTTTGCAATGAATGCTCAACCTTGGAATGAAGCCCAAGGGGTCCTATTTATAGCTGGGGATGCCTCTTAACCTTTGGGAACACTTGTGAACGAAAACTAGCCGTTTTGTGGCTTGCAACAGATCTATTTTCACTTGTTGCAACTCCACAATGGCTAGAATCACTTTTCTGCACTTTTTCGTACAGTCTGATCGGCCGAGTTTATATAAAGGTAACTCGGCCGAACCACTAAAAGACAAGGCTGAAAGCTAGACTGTCGGCCGAGTTCCTTTGGAGAAACTCGGCCGATCGGTCGACTTTCATCTTGGACCGATCAGTGGACCGGCCAAGTTTCCTAGCTAGAAACTCGACTGAATGGGAATCGGCTGAGTTTGTAACTCGGCCGATTGCAACAAAAATTTCAGAATATATGGATCGGCCGAGTTTGGAATTCGGCCGACAAAATCCATGTTATGGGTATTTTGGAATTTTTGTATAACCGTACAAATGATGGATTTTTGTGTCCCAATAATTTTTCTAAGCTTAATTACAAGTCATACAATCATTACAAGTGATTACAAAGCAATTCTAAGGTCATTTACATAGAGATCCCAAATTGCACACTTGTAGCTATTTTGACTTGTCTTTTCTCCAATTTGATATGCGCAAGTTAGGGCATTTGGAGTGTGTCTAAACCTAATCTGAAATCACTCAATGTAGAAGCATTAGACACCAATATGTGGAATGGTTAGTCATCATCAAAACAAGGGTTTAGTCAATTTAGACGTGAGTCAACATTGACCTAATTGACCTTGAGTCTACACCAGTGTATTATATGTAAGTGATGTTATTGAGCCTTATTATAAGGCATGCAAAGATAATGATGATCTTGTAGTGAATAGTATGATGATCTTAATGACCTTTGGGCATGGTTGAGCCTTGAATGAGATGTAATCCTCTTGTGTTGATAAGAGTTGATACCCTGTGATATTGTAAAAATGATTTATATCTTGTGATAGTATGATGACTACTGTGGTCTCATGAATGGCAAGTGAATAGTACCATGTGATGATGAGATGAGAAATTATGTTTCAAACATTTTATATCTTTTAAAAGTTGTGATATTTATATGCTTGCTAGAAGTGAATCAGGGTTTGTATGTCCACTTGTTTGATGCAACCTTAATTCACCCAATTGGCATAACTAATCAAGTGAAACTCTAATCATGTAGTGCCCTGTGCCATAGATCCATCTGAGTGTCAGAACTTTCTAGATGGTGAAACGAGTATTCCTAAGGGAAACTTGGAGTGCATACTATTGAGTATGTGGAGGTCACAAGTTGAGGATATATCCTTGTCATCCACAATGCAAGTTGTGGAGGTTGGCTATGGTCATGCCTTATACATCTGATGTGATTGAGAATGGTTGTGGTCGTGTCTCAGTGATTATATATGTGACAATATTGGAGGACAATTGTGGTTGTACCTCAGATGGTAGGGTATACACACCCACATCCTTTCACTAGTGTCATGACCTGTACCAAGGACAAACTAGGCTGTTAGCAGCTTGACCTTATGTGTCGCTGTGGCAGACCTGTACTGACCGGGGGCGGAGAAGATCTTAGGAATCTGACTCTTCCTAGATCTTGTATGGCATTGGTTTCAACTTAGCAGTGGTCAGTTGAATTTTGAGTGGTATCCTCAATTTCCTCAGAGCATAATAAAATATGTAATGCAACCATGTAGCATATTTTTTTAGGGTTATACACAATGTTTCATGTTGGATGATAACCCTTGTTTGTTATCTTTACATAAAAGGCAGCGAGCATGGCGATTGGGGGCGATCGCCCTCCCCCCCGGTAGATGAGGGGTGGTTCTCACCGGTGACAGATGTGACGGTGGTAGGGGACTGGGTTCGTGTTGTGGCGGGACCTCTCCCCTTCTTCAGAGGAGCAGCTCAGGTAGATCCGAAGACCCCCTTCAGGAAAGAGGGGGATTCGAGGAAATGGATGAAGATGACGGAGGCAATCCTGAAGGAGATGGAAGGATACCACAAGCATTCAGCGATCGTGTAGATTCTCAGTAAGAAGAGCAACCTGGGCCATCTGCGGGGCTGGATGATCAGGACCTGGTGACCCAAGGGTGAGCTGGAGCTTTTCACCCTGCATGGCGGCCTTTACCTAGCGCGGTTCGCTTCGGAGGCGGATCTCAATAGGGCAATGTTGCGTGGACCCTGGTTCTTTGACGACCAGCTGGTGCTGGTTCGGAAATGGACCAGGGCAGAGGATACCAGGCACATAGCTTTCTCTTCAAATCCAGTGCGGGTGTCGCTGCCAGATGTGGGGATGCACTGGACCCCTCATGCTATAGCAGTGATTGCCCACGCTATTGGCGTTCCCAGGGCCTACGGACGGAAAGCCAACGGGACCACCATGGGGTGCGCCCAGTTTTGCATGGACATATCGGTGGCGGAGAAACCTCCAACTGAGGTTATGATAGAGATGCCTAATGGTGAAGAGTGGGAAGTGAGGGTGAAATATGAAGCCCTACCTGATTGTTGCTCAACCTGCTGTGTTTTTGGACACGAGATAGGGCAATGCCCAGGCGAGAGGCGGCCGAGAAATGGCGCACCACCAATCATCCCCGAGACAGTCCGTGGTCGAAGCAATCGTGGCAAGTCAAAGGGACCCAGAGGTCGAGACAAAGGGAAGGAACTAGCTTCTGAGGAGACTACATCTAACCGCCTGGTCGTGCCGGTTGAGACGGCAACCAGGGGTGAATCCTCTTTGCAGGGAGGCGCTGTGGAGGTGGTCGAATCTATTCCTGAGAGGGATAGTGAAGGAGCAGAGGAAGTTATCATCAGCGTCACGATGGAAGCGACTGATGGAGTATGAGGGGAGACAAATCTCATAGGAGTGTCCAGTAGTCCTGTCCTTGCGGGGGAGGATGCATCCACGAACCCGTTCAAAACCTTAGCGAGTCTGGATGAGGATGAGACGATAGAGGCGGAGGCCAACGTCAGAAGCAGGAGCCCCAGGGCTACACGCAGCACAAACAAGAAGAAGAAGAACAGGAGTGGCTCTGGGGAAGGGAGCGGCTCCAAGCAGAGTTAAAGATGTCAGTGCTCACATGGAATGTGCGAGGAGCCTCGCTTGCTGAGAAGAAAAGGAGGTTGAGGAATGTCGTGGTAAAGGAACAAGTGACTTTGGTCTTCTGCTACGAAACGAGAATAAGAAGAGCGGTTGCAAACCGCATCGGATTCCTCTTCCCCGTGGGGTGGGATTCCATATCAAATCTGGAACACAGGGATGGCATGCACATCGTGGTGGGGTGGAACCCGCAGGTCTGGCAGGTTGATACGATCAGCATATCTGACCAGGTGGTCACGCTCAGCTGCTGCAACCGCGGAGGGATGTATTTCATAGCATCGGGGGTGTATGGAGAAAACTTGGAGGCGGACAGGAAGAGGTTGTGGGACAACCTCAGAGCTACAGCGCAGGAGGAAGTGCCATGGATTCTTTGGGGTGATTTCAACAATATTAGAAGATCAAACAAGAAGTATGGAGGTCGTCCTGTTCACGATTGGGTGATGGAGACTTTCAATAGTACCATGGATGAAGCTGGCTTGGTGGAGCTGAGCACAGTCAGAGGAAGCACATCATGGTCGAATAAGCAGGAGGGGCTTCGGCACATATCCAGTGTTCTTGACAGAGGCCTCGTCAACATGGCTTGGTTGAAGGTATGGCCTAATACCTTCATCAAGTATGGTGATGACTCCCTCAGTGACCATTGCTGGATGAAAATGGACCTCGTGAACATGCCATTTATTATCAAACCCTTCCATTTTTGCAATTGGTGGTGTAAGTGGAAGGGATTCAAAAGTGTAGCAAAGGAATCCTGGGATGAGCACATTGAGGGCAACCCTCTTTTTGTGGTTATGAAGAAGACACAAAATGCCAAGAAGAAACTGAACCAGTGGTCCAAGGAGGTCATCAATCTGAAAAACAGAACGACTACTGCTAAGGATAAGTTCGAAGAAGCAGCGGTGGAAGCAAGAGAGGAACCAGATAACAAGGACAAAGTGAAGGAGTGGAATCAAGCCAAAATCAATCTAAAAAGGCTTCTCAAGGCTGAGGAAGTGTTGATGTGGCAACGGAGTAGGATGCAATGGAGAAGCGATGGAGATCTTAATACTAAACTGTATCATTCTACTGTCTGCAAGAAGGAGATGAAGGAAACTATACATCAACTCATTAATGACAAAGGTGAAGTGGTTGAGAACAGAGAAGATATATCAGCTCATATCATAAACATCCTGGAGAAGTTATACAACCAAGATATGAACAATTTCCATAGCATTGATGATTCCATCTACCCGGATGCGATAATTACCACATAAATGAATGAAGACCTGTGCAAGGAGGTGACGTTGGAGGAGGTGAAGCAGGCCTTGTTCTCCATCAGCCCAGACAAGGCACCAGGTCCTGATGATATGAACAGCAAGTTTTACCAGTCAATGTGGGATCATGTTAAAGAAGATATTGTGAAGGCAATGAGGTGGTTACAGTAGGGCGGCAACATGGTCAGGGCTACAAATCACATGTTCATAAAACTGATTCCGAAGATGGAGGGACCTAGGACAATCAACGATTATAGACCCATATCTTGCTGCACCATGGTGTACAAGATATGGTCTAAAGTTCTGGCTAGCAGACTCAAGAAGTGGATGCCGAACATAGTGTCTGAAGAACATTGCGCCTTCATTGAAGGCCGCAATATTGCTGATTGCTCCCTGCTCGCAGCTGAGTTTCTCACCGACTTCAACAAGAAATATTCTAATGCCAAAGTGTGTATAAAAATCGACCTCACAAAGGCGTACGACCATATAAGGTGGGAAACCATGTGGAAGATCATGATGGCTTTGGGGTTTAGTGGCAGATGGGTGGACTTGATCAAGAAGTGCATTACGATGACTTCTTTCTCCATTTTGTTGAACGGGGAACCAGTGGGCTTGTTTAGAGCCTCCAACGGTCTTAGTCAGGGAGATCCCCTCTCTCCACTCATCTTCACCCTAGCCATGGAAGGCTTAACTACCATGATCAAGACAGTCGAGGATAGACAAATCATTAGACCCTATAAGACCAGGGGGACAAAAGTAAAAACCCACCTCATTTTCACAGATGATGTGATGTTATTCTCCACAGGACATGCGAAAAGGATAAAAGAATACAAAAAGCTTCTTCAGAGGTTTGGGCGGTCCACATGGCTTTACATAAGTGACATTAAGTCACGTATATACCTCTCGAGATCTTGTGACCCTAGAAGGGGCAGACTGAAGGCAGCTATAGGGCTGCAAGATGGCCAACTGCCTACCAGGTACTTAGGCGTTCCTATAGATGGAGGCATAGGCTACTCAAATGACTTCCATCTATGTCTTGATAAAGTTAGACAGAAGATTGCAGGCTGGACGGGGATACACATGTCGATGGCGGGGAGGCTTTTGCTCACAAGTTCAGTGATCCAAGCCATGGTCAGATTCTGGAGTGATATGTACATCTTGCCAAATCCAACTATCAACAGCATCACAAGACTGATCACGAGTTTCATATGGAGTGGGAAAGCAAGGGGTATCGCATGGGACACCATGACTAGAGCCTACAATAAGGGCGGCCTGAATTTGTCGAAGGTGGAAGACCTCGCTACTCAGGGGAACCAACACAGACTCTACAGATTCCTCACAGACTGCGATGGGGTCTGGATGAGATCGATGAAGAAAAGATATGGGGACGTGTCGGTCTTCCAACCCCACTCCTCTAGGGTTTGGGACGCCATGGTCAGGACATGGAATCAATCTGGGCACCTTTATAGGGTGGATAGAGATGGTTGTTACTCACTGATCAACCATCAAAAACTGTGGGCCCGCATAGATACAGGGGCTTATGGTCGCTGGTTCAACCTTCTGTGGGGCAGAGGCCATGTACCTAAATGGAGTGTGGCATGTTATAAGGCTATTATTGGGAAGCACCTTACTAAGGACAGACTAGTAAGGTGGGGGATTCCTATTAATCCTAAATGTGCCTTATGTGATGAGGAGGAGACAAGCCAACATCTGTTCTTCGATTGCTCCAAGGCTAAGCATATCTGGGCGCTTATGTGGATGAAGAATGGTTGGGGCCAGCTGGTCTCGGCCAACTTAAATGACATTATGGAATAGATGAGGAGCAAATCTAGGAACAGGCATGAGGAAATATTTTTTGGTCTTTGCTATACTAACATATGCTTTAAAATTTGGAAAGTACGCAACTTAGTGGTTCATGGACGGGCAATTACTAGCGATATTTTCCACTTTGTTAAAATAGATTTGGACATGGTTGTCAAAGCCAAGAGAGGCTTGTGTGAGGGAATAAATCCCACAGCCAGGTTATACTGGGGTTTTTTGTAGAGTATTCCCCGTATACACTCACCTTTTGTAAGATGTACAGTGTAGCTTAGCTACCAGCTTTTTTGGCAATATATTTACCAATTTCCAAAAAAAAAGATGATGCTTAGTGCAATTAAGAGATAGTAGATATATTTATGTTGTGGATATTCTTAAGATTGTAGATGCAGACATATAGTAGCAATGATTATGTTGATAACTATACTACTACTACTGATTATAATCATGATGCTAGCTATCTCATGTTATTAGTTATGTTTAGCATGCTAGCCATGTATTTGTTACTAGAGATGCATATATTGATAATCATGCTTATCCAGATAGTTGTGCTTATGTTGTTAGCTCCTCTTATGATTTTGATATGTTCAACTAATTATACATGCTCATGTTGTTAGCTATGCTATGTTACTAGACTTGCTCATGATGCTAAATATGCATATGCTACTGAATGGCATATATTGTCAACAAGACAAAGGATGATAGTCTGGCTAATGATGATAGTTATTATCTGCTCCTGTATGTATTTTGTTAATCATAAGTACTGCTGATCTTATTTGTAATATTTAGTTAAACTGCTTAACTGATTAATTACTTAAACATGTTGTAATGAATAAATGTTGTTGGAGGTTATATCTCTTGGTGGGACATGGGTCTCACCCTTGTGGTTCGCCACATCTTTTTTAGGTAATCGGAAGTGATGAAAACAAACATGTGGCAGCAAACAGGAGATATATTAATGAATCTTTGAGAAGGTTGATTATATGTCTATTGTGTCCTAGAGTCGTCCATGTTCTCTCAGGTCTGGGCGAGAAAAAGTTTGTATATGGTGTTTCAAACAAATCAGACTTTTGTTAGCATAGTAATGCTTGTTTGTGTGGCATATATGAATATTGTTCTCCTATGTATATATGTGGTGTCTAAGACCATAGAACAATTTGTATCAAATTATTGGCATAGTATGGATATAAGAAAGATTTTGGGTTCTAATGCAAATATTTACGAGCGGGTGCTGACGTTGAAATCGGTTTTAATTTACCCATATTTTTGGGTATGTGATTAATTTGTGATTGATTGTGTTTTATGTTTTGAGAATCTCATTTAGTGTAATGGGTTCTCATAGTACTAGAAGATGTAATACAATTGTGTAGCATATTTGTTTAGGGTTATACATGATGTTTCACATTGGATGATAACCCTTTTTTGTTATCTTTACATAAAGATGATGCTTAGTGCAATTAAGAGATAGTAGATATACTTAGATTGTAGATATGCTTAATATTATAGATGCGTACATATAGTAGCCATGCTTATGTTGATAACTATACTGCTACTGCTGATTATAATCATGATGCTAGCTATCTCATGTTGTTAGTTATGTTTAGCATGCTAGCCATGCCTTTGTAACTAGAGATGCACATACTGCTAATCATGCTTATCTAAATAGTTGTGCTTATGTTGTTAGATCTTCTTTTGATGTTGATATGTTCAACCTATTTGACATGCTAATGTTGTTAGCTATGCTTATGTGGCTAGACTTATTCATAATGATAGAGATTCTATGTTACTAGACTTTCTCATGATGCTAGATATGCATATACTACTGAATTTCTTATATTGTCAACAAGATGAAGGATGATAATATGGCTAATGATGATAGTTATTATTTGCTCCTTTATGTATTTTGTTAATCATCAGTGATGCTGAGCTTATTTGTTATATCTGATTAAACTGCTTAAATGTTTAATTACTTAAAAATGTTGTAATCAATAAATGTTGTTGGAGGTTATATCTCTTGATAGGACATGGGTCTCACACTTGTGGTTCGCCACATTTTTTTAGGTATTAAAAAGTGATGAAAACAAACCTGTGGAACCAAAGATGAGCTATAGTAATGAATCTTTGAGAAAGTTGATTAGATGTCTAGTGTGTCCTAATGTCGTCCTTGTACTCTCAGGTTTGGGCGAGAGAAAAATTGTATATGGCGTTTCATACGAATCAGACTTTTGTTAGGATATTAATGCTTATTTGTGTGGCATATATGAATATTGTTCTCCTGTGTATATATGTTGTGGCTAAAATGATAGAACAATTTGTATCAAATTCTTGGCATAGTATGGATATAAGAAATATGTTGGACTCTTATGCAAATGTTTCTAAGAAGGTGCTGACATTGAAATTAGTTTTAATATACCATTATTTTTGGGTATGTGATTATAGTGATCGATTGTGCTTTATGTTTTGAGTAATATCATTTAGTGTAATAGGTTCTCACAATTACGATGTAATATGTCAAATAGGAATAAGATAGTTTTTATTTCATGTTATGGAAAAGAAGGCGTTCAATACCAGATGAACTAACTAACTCATGAGTCAAACCAATCGACTCGATGACCGATGAGGGCAGATGACAAGAGGAGCTAATTGGTCAGCTGGTGGCCTAACTGATCGACTAGAGGAGTCCAGATGCTACTTGGACCAGATCCCAGTCGACTAATCTGAGAGACCAACCGACTGAACATGAGACCAACCAATCTGAGAGACCAACCAACTGAACATGAGACCAATCAATCGACCCAAACTGTTTCCAAGATAGATCTTCATCAACAACAGGTTGCTACATGTGATGCGGACCTTAGATGGTAGTAATTCCTTCTGGCTCTCAGGAATTATAATAGCATGGCCGTAACCATCGCTTGTGTTATATAATTGTATGTTTAAGTTTGTGGATTCAGTATGTCTGTGATACATATATGTATGTGGTGATTTGATATGTATATCTATTAAATATAAAATCCCTCAATCAAATATTAAGTCTTAGTTGTTTTCCATAAGCAACACACATGAAAATCTTGATCGATTAAGATGGGCACGCCAAGTGTGGTGCATTGTCCATCTCATGGAAGTGTGATGGTAGTCATGTGGGCATGCCAAGCAGGATGCATTACTATTGTGTTGCTTTTTGGGTCAGACTTAACTAGGTGGCCTTAATGAGATTAAATGCCTAGAAGTATGCAGATGACTTTGGCAAAGAGTTTCACATACCACCTATCCAAGAGTTGCATGAGATGTAATTGGTAAAAGTTTCCTACCTTAAAAATTGATTATTGACACTAGTGTTGGTCGGGTAATAACTCAATTGTTTTGGGTCTTGGCATACTAGAAGGTTGTATGCTGCAATCTTCTGAATTGACATGTGAGGGCCATCAATTTGAACAAAATAGTGGGAATGATAAATTAGTCGAAGGACCAACTGATATCGTCAATATTATCAAATCAAAAGTGTTTTTAATAAATTATAAATTTCTTTTATAGAATCTAATGGAAAACACAAACATGTTTTTCTTTGTGATTGGTCCTTAAGAAGATCAAGCTAAATGAGAACATGTTCCATGAATGGTTCAAGACATTGGGAATCTTTCTCACTCAAAGCTCTTGTCTTGGAGGCACCATCGCCAGATGAACTGTGACATCCAACTTATAAAAACAAGATTTATTTAAGCAGAAGCAAATCATTTGTAGCGGATTACTGAAAATCACTAAAAATTAAAACTTTTTGCAAAGAGATCCACACATAGGAAATCTTTTTCTTCAAGAACTAAAGTATAATATTTACATTCTGTTCCATAAGTACACAACTTGTACTATCTCTTCCCGAGGATTACAACATCAGCTGCCCTATTCAACATTATATACATACATCATAAAATCCTCGAGGCATCAAGCCAAAATCTTAGATCGATTCATTAAAAACATTGACTACTGACTCCAAGGATCTAAGAGTACAGAGACGACACATAGGACTACTATCTATACAAAACTTGGCAGCCAGTGCCTCCACCTGAGTTATCACTGATGTCTCTGTTGTTGTTGTTGCTTTTCCCTTGCTATAGGGTTCCTGCTTCTTCTTCTGCGTTTACCTAAAAAGTTGTATTCCACGGGGTGAGACAATTGTAAATTGCCCCAGTGGGAGATATAACTCTCCGCCAAAACATTGTTATAGCAGTTTATTATAATAAAACTAAGCAGGAGTTCTTATATATTAACAACAGTATTAATCATTGAATGAACAGTGTAACATAATCTCCTTTCTTAAGGAGAGCATTGCATTTATCCATGATAGAATCATAATTCATCCTTCTACTTGCAATGAGCATAAAGAGATATGAATAACATCTATCAACTAGAGATGCATAAAAGAAATGTAACATCAGCCAATGAATTTCCGTATTCAATCCTTAAGCAAACATGCTATACGGCTGATTACATTTTACAATCACACTTATGCCCTGAGGAGATGAGGTATACCGCTCATACTCCAACCGACCATTGCGAAGTTGAAATCGGTGCCATACATGGTCAATGGTAGAGCCGGCTACCAAGACCTCCCTTATCTCGGTCAGTATGAGATCAAATGCAGGACATCTTGTGTCTCTGCTAAATAGCTTTCCAGGGTATACTGGCAACTTCGCTATTAGAGTTACAGTGGAGTGTTGCACTCTCTTCGCAATCGTGAGATTTCTTGCTTATCTCATCGATTTGGCATTAATATTATTGGGAGATGTGTACTACATCTGTCCCATTCATCGGGAGATTTGTGGTACATCCATCCCGGTACAATAATGAAGGATTGAGAGGTTTAATGTTTACCTTTCCTCAATTCCCTCATTAGGACGTCATGATACATTCGCCCATTGCCCCCACATATTCAAAACATGTGTTCCGGGTTTTGCCCCAGGGCACCCGTTTCACCATCCAGCAAGTTCTGACACTTATGGTTATATGGTCAGGGCTCTACATGATATGATTTCACTTGATTAATTAAGTACATTAGCATATTCTTTTAGCATCAGTCAAGTTATCAAACATAACTTATTCAGACAAATGCTACAAAGAAACATGTATTGTTTTCATCGATCATTTCTTAGTCTTTATAAGACATTGGGATCTCAGTCCCTCATTTTAATACAGGAAATTCTCATCCATCAACCGCATCATTACCATGCTTAGTTCATCAATGAACACTGTTACCACTTGTTAGGTAACTATTACCTCTAGATCCTCAGACCCCAGGTATACATGATACTTGTTACACAAGCATCTCACATGGCTCACAAGGCCCATTAAGTGTCTTGTCACCTTTCACTAGGCAACACCTTACTCATATGACTCATATAGTCCATGTACATTTTGTTACTTGTACTAAGAAACAACAACATTAAGGCACACAAGGCCAATCAACATTTTTTTATATAAATATCATAGCTCAAATCTGGCTATGTTCATAATCTCGTAATACTTGCATGGTTATTAGACATGATAACAGTCATACAAGTCATTGATCACATCATGTGATACAATAGTAACACCACTATTCCTTTACCAGGATTAGGGTTTGCTATCAAATAGGTCTTTTCATTCCCTTTACCCAAAATTAAGGTTAGGGCTTCCCATCTCACATTAATTAGGGTTTCATTCCCACATCATTAGTTCAATCCTAATATATTGCTTCACACCTCTAGGAATCATTCTATAATATCATAAATATTTGTTCATGATCTTTACTCTCATCATATATTATTAATGATCATCAATTCAAGGTATGAGTTCCTTTCTCATCCTTATCATGGTATGACTACATCATACTCATTAATTTGGCTTAACCCCATTCTCAAGGTACATTAGTCAACATTTATCAAGTACATTGAGTTCATTACATCTTTATTGTAACAATTGCATAACATACACGTCATGTGTTTCTTATCCATGAATATTGGATTAGAGGTTCATCAAAGTATGTCTACCTTGAAATGCTAAATATGATATCTATCATATCTTGATGTATCACTTTCTTCTCATTTCCATCTTACTTAAGTTAATCAACTAACCTTGTATTAAGGTATTTCCATCTTAATACTCTAACCACTAACCCTTCACCTTTATCATGTAGTACATAGATCACATTTTAGAATTGTCCAACTATCTTTAAGTATATGGACTTAGCCAATGGTTAGGCATTGTCGAATATAGGATAAATCATTATCTATCACTTTAGATATTTCAACTCTTAGGATGTTATCCATATCAGTATTTAGTATGGATATATCATTCCTAAGAGTTTCATATTATCATCATTGTAAGGTGTATAGAGTTTTATACATGCATGAAATTAGATATATAATAATATAGACATCATCTTGTTCCTTAGACCTTTATTCATTAGGGTGTCAACATTACCATTCATATGATTCATTAACTTTACCCTTCATGATTATAACATCCTCATCTTACTTGATTGTTGTGAGGACCCTGGACTAGGTTTTGGGCTAACCCTCTTTGCTTTTCTTATGAAAGGTGCTTAGAACCTTAATCTAATCCCTCTAGATGTTTTGTTATCATGTGACAAGCTCATGTTTCTAGTATGGTCCCGTTTGGATGCTGTTTGAGCAATGTTTGCTTATTTTGGACCAAAGTGCAATTTACCCAAAGTAAGTGGTTATATTGCAATATGTCACATGTAGAGCATGCCTTTAGTTCTCTTGCATCATTATAAATAGAATGATGTTGTGGGGCACCTTGTGGAGGACCTCTATTTCAAGTTTGAGCTTGGTTGGTTGATGTTTATGCTTTATGTGCTAGTTTTGGTGTAAATTGCAAATTACCCAAAGTGGAGGGTCAATAAGCAATTTATCAGATATAGAGCCTTCTTGCATCTGTTTTGAATCACCTAGAACGTGGATGGAGGTAGGGGCACCTTTTTTGGTTGATAGATGAGGAGTGACATCTCTATATGGTCTTTATATCACATATGTGTCACATAGGCCACCTTGTCCTTTAATGTATCGGCTAAGGCTTGAAGGTGTGTCACCCAAGAGAGGTGTGTCGGCCATGGAAGTAGCCTAGCTGCACGATACACTTCCTAGAGTGTATCACCAGGCCATGCATGAGCTGCTAGGGTGTCAACAAGTGGTGTTATGAGTTAGAGCAAGTGGCACCTTGGTTTATGTGGTTATGACACCTCTCCCTTGCTACCTCTCTCTTCCTTGGTGTATATAACTCCCTTCCTCCTTAGCCAAGTAATCCTTTTTAGACACATTCCTTCCCCTACCTGTATGGGATGAGCATGGGAGCTTTGGGAGCTAAGGAAGACTCCCGTGGAGCATGGAGGGGCAAGATCCTTGGCCATGGAAACTCCTTGCTCAAGATCCAACCTTGGTGAGTCATGCTTCTTTGCTAGTTTTTCCTTATGCTTTCTTCTTCACCTTCCTCTTCCCCTCTCGGCCATGTATAGGCCCTTGAGAAGAGTAATCAAGGCCATGGTTATCTCCCCTCCTTCCTTCCTCTTGATCTATACCTAACCATGGTTTCTTCTTCTTCTTCTTCCTTTGTTTCTTGAGGTGATGATGATGGTGTCGAAGGCATGTTTGGAGCTTTGGATGGGTGTTGTTCTTGGAAGAGAATGTGAGTTTTCTGCTTGGACCAAGAATCTTGATGTCTTTGTTGGAGATCCTCTTAAGGCGGGTTACATAACTCTCAATCATCTCTATTGTATATACTCTCCATATGCTCATATATTGATCTTGTTCCTTAATTTGGTATCCATCTTTTATGATGTTTATGCATGTGGAGCTTGAGATCTGTTTGGATAGAGATGGCCACGTTTTACTAGTGTCCATATGTTGTTCTTATACTTAATGCTTAGAATGGCTAGAGGTTGAAGATGACTTGCACGATATGAGTCTTTGGCCGATACAACTAGGTTTCCCGATAGGGGTCTTTACCCGATACATCACCTTATTCTATAGCCTATGCTTTGGTTGATGGTTATGACAACACCCCTTTCTCTCCTCTGGACTTGAAAGGTGAGCCTATGACCTAGACTTATGGATGATATGATGAGTTGGCCATAGTTTTACCTTGGTGCCCGATATCCCTTATCCACCCTAGAGTTAAGGTTTGGACGATATGGTTGGTGGACACCTAGTTGATCCCTTGGTCGTTATGTGCTCTACTTGGTGGCTCCTTGAGGATGTTGCCTGATACCCACTTCTAGAGTTGAACCTTGGGTGGTATGATAAGTAAGCTTTTCATTGACCTTGTGACCGATATTCATATCTACCCAAGATGATGGTGATTGGCCGACATAAAACCCTAACTCTAGAGTCTTGGATGATATGGAGCTTCAACCCTAGTTTGGGCGATAGGGTTGTCCTGGGCGACATAGATGACCTACCCTTGTTGCACGACATGGTCTTGATGTTGAAGATGACCAACTTGGTATGGTCCTTTTACCCTTGCATGACACACCTTTTTGGTGCCTTAAACGATACCCCCTCATCTAGGGTTTGCCTTGGATGTTATGTTAAGAAAAGTTCTGTTAATCTTGTTGCCCGATATGACTGCTTACCATGGTAGTATTGTTGGGTGATATGGATAAGTCTTGAGCCTAGAATGATGAAGCCCTAGGTGGGAGATACCATGGCTGCCGCCCTGACTGATATGAGTGTGGTTGAGGGGATTTTGTGTCGGGTATGAGGTTTGTGCTTACACGACACTCCCTAAGTGAGTTACCCGACATGGTGCCTATGGACGACATGGAGCTTTGAGTGATAGAGTTTCCCTAACCCTAAGATGACTGATAGGGGTCCCCTTGTTATGATGATTCCTTGGGCGATATGCTGGGTGCCCGATATGGTTCTCCATGAGCGACAAGGATATGAGGATGGGCAATATGGACGATCCCTTGATATGTTGCCCGATATCATCAACCCTAGAACTTTATAAGTATGGAGGTGTGCATGGTTTGGGTGACATAAGGGCTAAGTGTGTGGTTGATACCCCACAAGGAGATATGTTACCTTGGTCGATATGGCCTTAGGCCATAGAGAGTTGAGGGTTTCTCAATGTGAAACCCTAACCCTAATGGGCGGTAGGGTTTTGGATGATAGATCGGCGCCATGGTGTTGGCTGACACGGTTGAGCTTAACCTAGTTGGATGATAGGCTACCTTAGGTGCCATGGTGTTGTTTGAGAGACATCAGTTGTATGCTGGTTGGGTGTTATGGTTTGACCTTGTGTACCATGATCTTAGGCGATATGGCTTCAGACGATATGGTGATGATAAGTTGCCCGACATGAAACCCTAACCCTAATGGGCAATAGGGTCTTAGATGTTAAGGTTGGTTGTGATGTCGTTACACTTGCACCTGGTTGCATGTTATAAACTTGGTCTATGACTGCACGACACACCATTAGGTGTAAGTCTGGCTGTTATCCCCTTGATGCATGGGTGCATGTCATGCTTGGGTCCGACAACTTTGGATGAGGGTTGGTACTCTATCTGATACTCCCTTTTTGTGAGGGATTGTTTGGTCTCTATATGCTTTTGGTGAGGGTAGGAAACACCTTTAGTGAGGGTTGTGCCTAACCTGATATACCTATGCATGTTTCTTGAGCTTACACCTTGATCACGATGAGCTATGACAAGATAGGTTGTGAACCCTTGTATAGTAGTTACCTATGGTTAATGATAGATGAATCTCCGATAAAGTTGGATTGTGAATCATGGTGTATGATCCTTAAAGTTAATCCTTAGGGATGATGCTCATATGATTTGAGATATAGGGTATGATGGGATACCCATGATGTGGTAACAGTAGTATGTATTGATTTATACACCGGTTATGACATTAATCTGCATATGTTCATAATGATGGAAGAATATTCCAATGCTATTAGCCTTAATCTTGATGACATGATAATAATGATATGATCATGAGTTATGGGGTGTGAGGGATGCTCACAGTTTGATAACAGTAATATATTTTGTCTACATACACAGCTATGAACATGGATGTTATTCCAATCATGTGCACTTAAATTCTTGATAGCCTAATGATCATAATATGTTCTCTAAGACCCATGTTCTATGTTTGGTGATCCAGTTATCTCTTTCTTATGCAAAGCTAACCGTGCAGGTGTACTTCATAGCCAAATAAGATCTATGGTGATTATATGATTACGTGCTTTGTATAGCACTTGATATATGTGCAATATCTAAGTAATAATGATATGTCCTGTGATGAGATAACATATATCACCAATATGATGAGAAAGGCATGATGAGGTGTGATCCTCTAGTAATGACATGAGGGATTGATATTCCCTAATGATGTTGATGATGCCTTGAGAGGCACTGGGTAATGTGATCAACTCAGGGATTGATATCCCATGATGATATGAAATGATGAAGCCTTGAGAGGCAGTAGCACTATGAGATGATGTGAGGGATTTATATCCCATGGCAATGTGATGATTGTTGAGGTCAATGGAAAATAGCAGTAGTAATGTAATACCAATGTAATGAATCTAATGTTGTTCGTGTTTTATATATGGTTGATTAATACAACTTGATTGCCCCAACAATCTACTTAAAATACATTATAATTACAGATGAATCTCTCATGTAGTTTGCCCTGGGCATAGATCCATCATCGTCAGTAGCTGGTGATGGTGAAACAGGTTCTCCTGCGGGTTAACCTGGAAGCACATATTATTGAATATGTGTGGTTTCTCCTAGCCGGAAATGAGGAGGTTTGAGTGCAACTTCGGTTGTAGACTCCAGAGTACGGTTTTAGGCCCGTAGCTCAATATGTTGGAGAATGGTGAACAGGCCCATGGCTCGGAATGTGTGATAAGAAGAGCATGAATGTGTTCATGGCTCAGAGCATGGTAAACATGCCCGTGGCTCAGTTTCACTAGCGCCGATACCTGTACCAAGGCAGGCTAGGCAGAGGGTAGCCTGACCCTGTGGCTGAGGCCACTTAAGCATGAGACTGCGGTCCTGCTTGTGTTGTACTCGTGCACTGACCACGAGGTGGGAGGTCATGGAGTCCGGCTCTTCCATTGACCTTGTATGGCACCGACTTGGGTTTCGCAACTGAAGGTTGGATTTGAGCGGTACGTCTCACTTCCTCAGGGCATAATAATTTGTAAGCAAGCTGTATAGTATCCTTGCTTAGGGAAAATATGAAACATTGGTTGAGGCCTTGTTTGGTATAGTTGATCTGGTTATAAACTTGCAGTTTATCATACATTCCTTATATCATGTGATAAGATCGTATAAAGTTTATCTTGTCAATCATGTTCCATACAGAATGACTAGTTGTATGCCTCCTAATGTTTTGGTAAGATTTTAATAAAGTTATCTCTACTCAGTATACTGCCTTATAGTCTTCTTATATTAAATATATGTGATCATAATAAAGCTGGTAGAGGGTTATGTTTCTCGCTGGGACTGTGTGTCTCACCCCATTGGTTAATAACCCTTTTTAGGTGGACGTTCCTGGAGAGATGAAGATCATGTGGCTACGGATGATATGCAGAGGTATCGTACCTGGTGGGATAGATAGTGTCTAGCAGTAGAGTCCTATGTGTCATCCCTGTACACTCAGGTCTTCGGGAGAGCTTTTCAACATTTCTTGTACAATGGTCGATGTATGATTTTCAGTATGTATCTTGATGTAAAGCATCATGGCAAATAGTTATTTCAGGTAACAAGATGATGGGAAATTATGTTGTAGCACCTTAGAAATATGCTATGAAATGAAAAGTGTTGGCTCAGATATTATATGTTTCATCTTGTGGTGCTTGTTGTGAATCGGTTTTAATTTCCCATGTTTTTTTGATAATCCGCTGGTTAGCATGTAATCGTGTTTTGTTGTGGATGGTGTGTTATAGTGTTTGGTATCAGATCTCTAGGTTTGCTGAGTCTACAGGGACACTAGGACTAGGATTAGGATGGTGTCTAAGGTTGGACCGTGACATAATATATGGTGCATACTACCTAATCTCAGTACTTGATGCCCTGGCCTGGTATTCAAATATTGAAGACAAACGTAAGTATGGAGCATTAGATTGTTTTCTCCTTGATTACTCTGATCAAGTAGTCATTCTGGAGCAATCTAAAGAGCATAACAAAATTAAGAATATGATGCGATAAGTTCTTGAAACCATAATCTCAAGAGATATATATGATAAAAGACATATTAACTTGTGATAACAACATAAGTTAAAACATAGAACTTACACAAGATGAAGAAAACACCTGAAAGCAAAGATAAAGTTAGAAGAAAGAGAAGAATAAGTGATGAGTAAACAAGATGGAACCTGAGATAATATCAGACCAACCAATGAACGTAAGCAAAAATGTGAAAGAGTAAAGTGCAAATTCGTGATAAGAAAAAGAGAACAAGGGAGATGATCCTTGTTCAATAAAGAATATGTGAAGAATAACGATATTTTTTACAAAGAGAAAACAAAATCTGATATAATCATGAACTAATCATGATTATGATATGGTAACATGAGAAGAAGAATAATAACATGTAATGGTCTTGATGTTTCCTGTGCTGAGTGCAAGGAACCCAAGAAGATACAAGATAAAAACCAGATGGAACAAGGTTTAACGCTGTATAAATGGTTGGAAACTCATGTAAGGATCAAAGAAAGTGATAATATCATCCCCTTTGATATGAAACCATAGATGTTGATGGGTTGATGGGAGGAGTTTGTTCTTTTGCGTCCCTTCCTTTTGAGGGAGTGGCAGTGAAGTGGACCTTGTGTCACTTGATTTGTGTGCCTTTAAAGTGATCGTTGTTTGGATACTTCGAAAAGTATCAGCTGATCTTGGACTTTGGTTTCCAAGATGGGGATGTCTGTAATGGATGATGATGGTAGGATCCTCTTGGCATGCCTTCTGAGAAGGGGTTGAGAATCAAGATGCCTAGATCGTGGAGGTATGAAGGTGAATCGTCCTGCTAGATCACCCTTGACCTTGAACCTACAAGCTGGAAGCTTGTTTTACAAGTTTGGATCTATGTGGTGACCCTCGAAGTAGCAGTTCAACATCACAGAGGAACGCTGATAAGGATAAGCAAGTGAGGACTGGATGGTTTGATCAGGCAGCAGATGGCAACAGGCAATAGTTAGATCTTGTGGCATGAGCTGGCCAGAAACGGTAGAATGAGCAGTGTGTGGTGACAGGTCGAATGGAATCACTCCATTCTACTTTGTCTTCTTCTTGCTTCTTATCTACTCTAGTTGATCCAGTTCAGGATGTACCCTCCTTTGAGCGCTTGTTGTATGTTTGGCAGATGTTTCCTTCCTGTTAGTCAGAAGAGAGATAGTCTGATGTCGAGTGCCTTATTGATGACCTGGTTGTGCAGGATGAAGTATACTCTTCTCCGTATCCTTTCCTTTCCTGGATGTGATAGTCAGGTGAATCCCTTTTTGTGTGGCATGTCAAGGATCGTTATAACCCTGGGAATGGATATCCTTGGAAAGGTGTGAATTTGTCTCAGATGGAAAGGTTGGCTTTGGTTTGATCCGGCTAAGTGCCTATAGTGCGGCTATCATATGTTAGGGGTTTATGCTCCACATAAACATGACATCGGAAGGTATGCACCCAAGGAAAGGAAGTGTTGTAGGGTCATCTTGGGAAAGTTCATCTAGTTGAGCCCTGTCGTGTGCATACAAGTGTTTTGTAGAGCATGTATCTTGTGATAACCTCTTCTAAAGATCCCCCTTGAGTATAGACATCCTTTGTGAAAAGAGAAGGAACAATTGAAACATATATAACAGAAAGATAGTGATACAAGTTATGCAAAACTTAAGTGCCAAGCCTGTGAGATCAGAGTAGCGCAGCAGAAACATAACGAGGAATGTGATACATCAGTAGAAGGATTTGATACCTGAGTAATACGAGTTGCATATAATGTTCCAGTATCTAAGAGTGTTACCATACAAAGGATGATGAGACCGAGGGTTGAGTCTATGACCAGTACAAGGAAACCCTGAGTGGCTATGAGAGAAGAGTAAGTATGTTGGTCACAGATCTATGACACTTAGGAGCTTTACAGAGTTGTATGATGTGATGCGCAAGTAACACCTGTCTTCTTTCCGCTCGGGATTTCGGGGACGAAATCCTTGTTAGGGGTTTATGACTTGTAAGGACCTTGACCCTGGTTTTGGGCTAACCCTCTTTTCTTTGCTTATTAAATGTTCTTAGAACCTTAATCTAATCCCTCTAGATGTTTTTTTATCATGTGACAACTCATGTTTCCAGTTTGGTCCCGTTTGGATGTTGTTTGAGCAATGTTTACTTATTTTGGACCAAAGTGCAATTTACCCAAAGTAAGGGGTTATATTGCAATATGTCACATGTAGAGAATGCCTTTAGTTCTCTTTAATCATTATAAAGAGAATGATGTTGTTGGGAACCTTGTGGAGGACCTCTGTTTCAAGTTTGAGCTTGGTTGGTTGATGTTTATGCTGTATGTGCTAGTTTTGGTGTAAATTGCAAACTACCCAAAGTGGAGGGTCAATATGCATTTTATCAGATCTAGAGCCTTCTTGCATCTGTTTGGAATCACCTAGAACGTTTATGGAGGTAGGGGAGCCTTGTTTGGTTGATAGATGAGGAGTGACATCTCTATATGGTCTTTATATCACATATGTGTCACATAGGCCACCTTGTCCTTTAGTGTATTGGCTAAGGCTTGAAGGTGTGTCGCCCAAGAGAGGTGTTTTGGCCATGGAAGTTTCCCAGCTGCATGATACACTTCCTAGAGTGTATCACCAGGCCATGCATGAGCTGCTAGGGTGGCAACAAGTGGCGTTATGAGTTAGAGCAAGTGGCACCTTGGTTTATGTGGTTATGACACCTCTCCCTTGCTACCTCTCTCTTCCTTGGTGTATATAACTCCCTTCCTCCTTATCCAAGCAATCCTTTTTAGACACATTCCTTGCCCTACCTGTATGGGACGACCATGGGAGCTTTGGGAGCAAAGGAAGACTCCCATGAAGCATGGAGCGGCAAGCTCCTTGGCCATGGAAACTTCTTGCTCAAGATCCGACCTTGGTGAGTCATGCTTCTTTGCTAGTTTTTCCTTATGCTTTCTTCTTCACCTTCCTCTTCCCCTTCCGGCCATGGATAGGCCCTTGATAAGAGTAAGCAAGGTCGTGGTTATCTTCCCTCCTTCCTTCCTCTTGAGCTATACCTAACCATGGTTTCTTCTTCTTCTTCTTCCTTTGTTTCTTGAGGTGATGATGATGGTGTCGAAGGCATGTTTGGAGCTTTGGATGGGTGTTGTTCTTGGAAGAGAACGTGAGTTTGCTTCTTGGACCAAGAAGCTTGATGCCTTTCTTAGATATCCTCTTAAGGCAGGTTACATAACTCTCAACCATTTCTATTGTATATACTCTCCATATGCTCATATATTGATCTTGTTCCTTAATTTGGTATCCATCTTTTATGATGTTTATGCATGTGGAGCTTGAGATCTGTTTGGATAGAGATGGCCAGGTTTAGTACTGTCCATATGTTGTTCTTATACTTAATTCTTAGAATGTCTAGAGGTTGAATATGACTTGCACGATATGAGTCTTTGGCCGATACAACTAGGTTGCCTGATAGGGGTCTTTACCCGATACAACACCTTATTCTATAGACTATGCTTTGGTTGATGGTTATGGCAACACCCCTTTCTCTCCTCTGGACTTGAAAGGTGAGCCTATGACCTAGACTTATGGATGATATGATGAGTTGGTAATAGTTTTACCTTGGTGCCCGATATCCCTTATCCACCCTAGAGTTAAGGTTTGGACGATATGGTTGGTGGACACCTAGTTGATCCCTTGGCCGTTATGTGCTCTACTTGGTGGCTACTTGAGGATGTTGCCTGATACCCTCTTCTAGAGTTGAACCTTAGGTGGTATGATAAGTAATCTTTTCATTGACCTTGTGATCGATATTCATATCTACCCAAGATGATGGTGGTTGGCCGACATAAAACCCTAACTCTAGAGTCTTGGACGATATGGAGCTTCAACCCTAGTTTGGGCGATAGGGTTTGAGACGATCCGATCCATAAACCACGATATAAACTCAGCGGAAGCATTTCATTAGCAGCGGAATACAAAAATCATCGGAAATTAAAACTTTTTGAGACAAGATCTTGAAATCATAAAACTTCTTTCATAGAAACAAGATAAACAGTTTACATCTCTGTTAAATCACTTATTGAGTGATTATACACAACTAGATACAAAATCTTAAGATTCAAAACCAAAATCTCAGACCATCTAACTCCAAGGACTTGAGAGTACAGAGACGACATAGGACTAACTCACTACATGGCTCAGCAGTCAGTATCTCCACCTGAGATTCACTGCTGCTCCTGGTGCTGCTACTGCTGATACTGATCACCTGCAGACTGGTTCTTTCATCCCCGACGACCACCTAAAAAGTTGAATTCTACGGAGTGAGACAATTTTAAATAATTGTCCCAGTGAGAGTTATAACTCTCCGCCAGAAGCTTTATTATAGAAATAAAAGAACAACATAAGCAATAAAAGCTTTTAAGGTAATTAACAGCAGATTGACATTAAGTAGGACAACAACATTTAAGAAATATGAAAAACATATATACTAGGCAGTATAATTTCAGTCATTGTATCTCGTAGTTTTTAACCTAAGCATATATGCTACGCGGTTGATTATGTTTTACAAACATCATTATGCCCTGCGGAGATGAGGTATACCTCTCATACTCCAACCGATCACTATTAAGTCGCATCGGTATCATACCTAGGTCATCAAAAGAGCTGGATTCTTATGACCTCATCTTCCTCAGTCAGAGTGAGGATAAACATGCAGGACATCTAGTGTCTCTTCTACTATAGCTCACCAGGGTATTCTAGTACTTCACTATTAGAGTCACAGTGGCATTCTCTACTCTCTTCGCCATCGAAAGATCTCTTGTTTCTCTCTCATCGATGCTGAATAAAAGATTCCCTCAGGAGAATAGTGTTACATCACCCCATCATAAACATATAGTGAAGGATTGATAGATTAAGATACATATACATCAATTCCTAGACTAGGATGTAAGGATATTCACATCCATATTCCCCCACATACTCAAAAGTATGTGATCCAGGAGTTCCCTTAGGAAAACCTGTTTCACCATCATTTAACATCTTCCAATGATGGATCTATGATTAGGGCTCTACATGGTATGATTATACTTGATTAGTTAGGTACTGTGACAAAGTGGATTTTGCATAATTATGAATTAATTACTCTTTTTGACCAATTTATGTTCACTCATGATCTCAAATCATTTTTCTTATCTTCAAAATCCTTGTTGATGCTCAAAATCAAAATATGATGATCATTGTGGATTTTATACATGTTATAACATCTTAAATTGGATTTAATCACCACTTCTTCCAAAGGATCAAATTGATCCATCAAACTTTATCATTTTGTTCTCAAACTTTTTCTAGATGTTCTATACATGTTTGTGAAGTTATAGTCCAAATTTCACCCCATTTGGACATTCCTACAAGTTCCTATGAATTTTGGAAGTTTTGTGCTCAAAATCTCTTTATTTTGCCTTTTATTTGGCTTTTCCAAGCCAGCAATCCAGGGCAAGGCACCGGGGGTGCGTTTTGGCCCTTGGATCTGTCTCCCGTGGATCCAGGCCAGATCTAATGATCGCTGCATCATCTTCAACCTCCCGCGGATTGCGGGGAGGTATTAATGCTACCAAGACCAACAACTTAGAAATCTCGACCTCGATTTGAAAATCTGAGCGGACAAAAACACCCGCCTCACGATTTCGAATTTGTCCAGCCCTACTTTGACCTCATTTACTGCTCTCTTCAGCCGATAAAATGAGATCTTCGCCTCTCTGTCTCACTCCGGCGGCCCTGCCCTTGACCCAGGTCCTACCCAACGCAAACCCTAGTCCTAGTGCTATATAAAAGTCCCCTCGTGCTCGCAATCTTCGAAGGAAGCTACGTGACCCTTCCTTGCTCACGCCCTCAGCTCCTAACACCCCATTTTTTGCCCTGTCTTCCTTCTGCTCACAGTGCGGCGCCGCCGCCTGGCCCTTTTGGGCTTTTCTTCTCCTCATCGCTTCTCATCAATCCGCCACCACCACTACCTTTGCGATGCCTTAGCAGATCTGGACGGCACCCTCACTGCCCTCCATCGGTCCCCTTTCTCCCTTCTCTGCTAGCGCCGGTGAGCTTCCTCTGCGGTGGCTCTGTGCTTCTCGCGTGCGGGTTGGTTAGGTTGGGATGACAACCCACATCCATCAGATCTTGGTCAACAGCAGACCGAGACCCAGAATCAACGATATGCATGCCTTTGCCTCGGCTCCCCACCCCTCGCATGTGCCTGAGAGGGTTGTGTTATTTTCGACCGCAAGATCTCACACCGGTCAGAGTCAACCAAGGATCCAACGGAGGAAAATATTCCATGCTCCTCCTTTTAAGGTATTTTCTCCTCTTCTTTGCTCAAAAATCTAATAATTGGTCAAAAACTTGCAAAAACCATATCTCCTGATTCCTAGCTCCAAAATGTACAAATAAATAGTCATTCTTGATCAGAAAAATCCAGTGGATATTTTAAAAATAATTTCGAAACCTGATTCCAAACTATTCACACTAATATACTTAAATCTGATCTCTTGCTCATTTAATTGTCTAAATGACTCTATTTGTGGTTAATCATGACTAAATGCTGAAAACCATAGTTTTGGACTCGGAAGATCATCCTGAAATATAAATCTAGGTCTGATTTAGTGGAATCTTGAAAATGAATCATTAGTTATCTAGATCTAATTGTTCGATTCAATCTTGATTAGAATCTTTGTGATAATGAGTAAATCTTGATATTGATCTTAAGCTTGCAAAACCCTTGATATAGTTTTGACCCATCAATCTGATCTTGAATATAGATGATGTTAGAACATGATGATGACCTAAAGACTTGATGATGACTTGAACAATTATGATAATATTTAGGGTTGACATATATTCCTAAAATACCTAGGTAGATCATCCATCCTCGATTATGCTTGGCACTTGAGTAAATATTGAAATCTTGATATCATGAATGATCTACCTTAGGGATGAATAGGATTGGAAAACCCTAATTTGGTGTACTTGATTTTGGTCCATAATATGATTTTGATCCTCGATCCATATCTTGATTGATCTAGGAACCACTTGAGACCCTGATCTTCTACTCTAGTTGATTATACTCAAAATCTCGGTGAAAGGTACGCTATTATAGAACTCCTCCTTGATTGTATTGAAGATACTTTTATGTATCTTTTCACTGTATACTTGGCTATTTACTTGAATGAGCTACTGTTCCCTATGATTAGTCTTCTGTTTTTCTATATTATATTTTGAAAAACATGAAAACATAAATTGCATGCCCATTATGACTGCCCGTATATTGATAATGATGATGATATTGATAATGTTGATAATGTTGATATTGAGTGCAACAATCCACTTGTTTGGAGGTGGGACTTGTACATTGGCCTCCTATGTTCCTATGGTGAGAAGGAGCCCAGTGACTTCCCCCATCGCGTTGGGGTGATAAAGTCACACAAAAATACATAAGCATGCTTCTTGAATTACAGCATAATGGGAACTCGTAATAAAAGTTGAATTGCTTGAAAAACTTGTCAAATAAATGTTGGTTTTGCAAATTGCTTATTATTTTTTTGAATATAAGTCCTGCCAAGTATACTATATTTTTGTATAAATCGCATTTATTGATTTTGATAGCGTACCGTGCAATTGCATGATTGTGTCTTGATTTTATTGATTTTAGGAAATACAAATGGAATATTGGATAAGATCGCTTCCGCACTCTAAATACTCTGACGACAATGACAAATCAGATATATCTCCATATTGGGTTAGTTTGTTCTTTAATTATCCAGTTTTTGAGTTATTTATTTCTTATTGTATATGCCAGTGTGTTAGATCCTATGGGGCCACTCAGGGACGGGCGCTTCAATCCTTTTTCTACTGTTTCGACAGTAGGATTGGGATTGGGGTAAGAACGGTTCCGTGACAGTTGGTATCAGATCTTACACACTCTCATATACTTTAAGTAAATAATTTCTCAAGTATCTTACACCCAAGAAACCCTAAAGTCCATAATGGTGAAAATTGAGGTGTCTAGGCTCGGGGTCCTGACATAATTTCTCCTATCCGTCTTCACGGTGGTTGAGATCCCCCGCTCTACCTGGCCTCAATTGATCCAGAACTGGACCTAAAGGTTCTCTTGTGAAACCTTAGAGAGTTTTCTAGCATCTCATCTCTTCTTTAAGGACAATCCTAAGCCACCCATGTAGATGAAGATTAGGTAGTCTTCTCATCTTCTCATGTGGTCCTTCCTTTTGACTTTATACCACATGATGTCTCAATTATGGGTAGCTTAAGAATGGGAATCGCTAAATCTCGAAAGTTGATACCATGATCTGACCTTAGTATGAAAACTCAATTTTTGATCAATGAAAACTTTGAAATGAAATACTCATGCTTGACCCTTCATGAAAAACCTGATTTAATCAAAATTAGACTACATACTCCCTATGTTTGAGGTAAACTGTAAAGATTATGATTTGGTAAAATAAGGGTGACTTAAACATTATACCTCATTGCTGATGAGGTCTCGATTTAATTAATACCCATGTTGCCATATTGTTGATTAAACCTCAAACATAGTTAAGCAAACTCTTTTTTCAATTGGATGCCCATCATGACTATGCTATCAAATTGACTAATTCTAGGACTCACAAAATCATGATGTAAGACCATGATGCAAAAAACAATTTCTCTATTGACTATTGATGCCTTTTGCAATCTCGATTTCGATATGATGATGATGGGCTAAATTTTGCACTATTATGCTCTAATTCCTCGAATGTCAAATTTGAATCCTCGATTTTCAAATTTTGTCACTACCTTGATATTGAAAGAAAGAATTGCAAATCTTGACATTTTTGACCTTATGACCTTGATATATACGATTTAATCGTAGATACTCTCCCTATTGGAATAAGCTCAATTGATAATGACTAATGTTGGTAATGTGCCAGATTAGGGTGGTAGTTGACTCATGACTTCCCTAACCTAGGTCACATCCCCATCATGACTACCTCTAAGTTTTCATCCTATTGATTATTTAGAGTTTGGAAAAGTATCTCCTTTCACCGACTTTGGATTAGTTGACCTAAGTCTAATAGGTTAAAACCATGGTTGATACTCGATCTGAATACTGATTTGATAATGACCTTGACATATGACAATATTGACTATATTTTGAGGTTGATTTCCTAGTTAGGCCTAGGTCTATATCATTCATCAACCTTGGATACCATGATAATGAAATGTTGATATGCTTGGATATGTTGCTCGAATATTGCTTTATTGTTGCTAGAAATTGAGATGAGTGATCTCCCCTAAGGTCTACATAGGAATCTAACCTATAACTTTTGATGCTTAAAATCTCGACTCTTGATATTGATTAATGGACTTGTGACTCATGATTATCAATCACAATAATGATACAAATCCTATGGTCACACTATTTGGACATTGAGATATATGACTAATGATTACAAAATCCCAAATGTTGAAATTTTCAAAATGATGACTATTTTTTTGATCTATCAATTTATGAATTAGGGTTTAGCTCTCATTAGGACTAGGGTGGGACCTTTCCATTTATTTTGAGCTCGGAATAATGATATTGAAAGTATGATGTTGTCTTGAAATATTGAAATGTGAAATCTCAAATCACGGATGTATAGCCCACCTAGGCCAATGGAGAAGCTAGGACCCTGAGATATTGGGATTGAAAGTCACCTTGTACACTTGACCTCTATTTGTTTGACCTAAATATGATCCCTCCAAATTTGTGATCAATAGGATGACTTCCATATAAGTGACTCATATAATGACTTTGGACAATATGTGCTAATTTTGATACTCAATTGCTTGCTGATGAAATGGTGTTGATACCAAGTTGGTTATGATACGGATAATGGAATCCCAATTATAATTATTAGATTACTTGAAATTTGAGGACACAATTTTGATATTATAATTGAGGACACTTCAGTATTTGAAGATATGAATTAGGTTGAATAATCAAAATTTTTGAGGTTGTTTTGAATTTTGGGGACAAAATTCCCTTTTAAGGAGGGAAGGATGTGACAAAGTGGATTTTGCATAATTATGAATTAATTACTCTTTTTGACCAATTTATGTTCACTCATGATCTCAAATCATTTTTCTTATCTTCAAAATCCTTGTTGATGCTCAAAATCAAAATATGATGATCATTGTGGATTTTATACATGTTATAACATCTTAAATTGGATTTAATCACCACTTCGTCCAAAGGATCAAATTGATCCATCAAACTTTATCATTTTGTTCTCAAACTTTTTCTAGATGTTCTATACATGTTTGTGAAGTTATAGTCCAAATTTCACCCCATTTGGACATTCCTACAAGTTCCTATGAATTTTGGAAGTTTTGTGCTCAAAATCTCTTTATTTTGCCTTTTATTTGGCTTTTCCAAGCCAGCAATCCAGGGCAAGGCACCGGGGGTGCGTTTTGGCCCTTGGATCTGTCTCCCGTGGATCCAGGCCAGATCTAATGATCGCTGCATCATCTTCAACCTCCCACGGATTGCGGGGAGGTATTAATGCTACCAAGACCAACAACTTAGAAATCTCGACCTCGATTTGAAAATCTGAGCGGACAAAAACACCCGCCTCACGATTTCGAATTTGTCCAGCCCTACTTTGACCTCATTTACTGCTCTCTTCAGCCGATAAAACGAGATCTTCGCCTCTCTGTCTCACTCTGGCGGCCCTGCCCTTGACCCAGGTCCTACCCAACGCAAACCCTAGTCCTAGTGTTATATAAAAGTCCCCTCGTGCTCGCAATCTTCGAAGGAAGCTACGTGACCCTTCCTTGCTCACGCCCTCAGCTCCTAACACCCCATTTTTTTCCCTGTCTTCCTTCTGCTCACAGTGCGGCGCCGCCGCCTGGCCCTTTTGGGCTTTTCTTCTCCTCATCGCTTCTCATCAATCCGCCACCACCACTACCTTCGCGATGCCTTAGCAGATCTGGACGGCACCCTCACTGCCCTCCATCGGTCCCCTTTCTCCCTTCTCTGCTAGCGCCGGTGAGCTTCCTCTGCGGTGGCTCTGTGCTGCTCGCGTGCGGGTTGGTTAGGTTGGGATGACAACCCACATCCATCAGATCTTGGTCAACAGCAGACCGAGACCCAGAATCAACGATCTGCATGCCTTTGCCTCGGCTCCCCACCCCTCGCATGTGCCTGAGAGGGTTGTGTTATTTTCGACCGCAAGATCTCACACCGGTCAGAGTCAACCAAGGATCCAACGGAGGAAAATATTCCATGCTCCTCCTTTTAAGGTATTTTCTCCTCTTCTTTGCTCAAAAATCTAATAATTGGTCAAAAACTTGCAAAAACCATATCTCCTGATTCCTAGCTCCAAAATGTACAAATAAATAGTCATTCTTGATCAGAAAAATCCAGTGGATAGTTTAAAAATAATTTCGAAACCTGATTCCAAACTATTCACACTAATATACTTAAATCTGATCTCTTGCTCATTTAATTGTCTAAATGACTCTATTTGTGGTTAATCATGACTAAATGCTGAAAACCATAGTTTTGGACTCGGAAGATCATCCTGAAATATAAATCTAGGTCTGATTTAGTGGAATCTTGAAAATGAATCATTAGTTATCTAGATCTAATTGTTCGATTCAATCTTGATTAGAATCTTTGTGATAATGAGTAAATCTTGATATTGATCTTAAGCTTGCAAAACCCTTGATATAGTTTTGACCCATCAATCTGATCTTGAATATAGATGATGTTAGAACATGATGATGACCTAAAGACTTGATGATGACTTGAACAATTATGATAATATTTAGGGTTGACATATATTCCTAAAATACCTAGGTAGATCATCCATCCTCGATTATGCTTGGCACTTGAGTAAATATTGAAATCTTGATATCATGAATGATCTACCTTAGGGATGAATAGGATTGGAAAACCCTAATTTGGTGTACTTGATTTTGGTCCATAATATGATTTTGATCCTCGATCCATATCTTGATTGATCTAGGAACCACTTGAGACCCTGATCTTCTACTCTAGTTGATTATACTCAAAATCTCGGTGAAAGGTACGCTATTATAGAACTCCTCCTTGATTGTATTGAAGATACTTTTATGTATCTTTTCACTGTATACTTGGCTATTTACTTGAATGAGCTACTGTTCCCTATGATTAGTCTTCTGTTTTTCTATATTATATTTTGAAAAACATGAAAACATAAATTGCATGCCCATTATGACTGCCCGTATATTGATAATGATGATGGTATTGATAATGTTGATAATGTTGATATTGAGTGCAACAATCCACTTGTTTGGAGGTGGGACTTGTACATTGGCCTCCTATGTTCCTATGGTGAGAAGGAGCCTAGTGACTTCCCCCATCGCGTTGGGGTGATAAAGTCACACAAAAATACATAAGCATGCTTCTTGAATTACAGCATAATGGGAACTCGTAATAAAAGTTGAATTGCTTGAAAAACTTGTCAAATAAATGTTGGTTTTGCAAATTGCTTATTATTTTTTTGAATATAAGTCCTGCCAAGTATACTATATTTTTGTATAAATCGCATTTATTGATTTTGATAGCGTACCGTGCAATTGCATGATTGTGTCTTGATTTTATTGATTTTAGGAAATACAAATGGAATATTGGATAAGATCGCTTCCGCACTCTAAATACTCTGACGACAATGACAAATCGGATATATATCCATATTGGGTTAGTTTGTTCTTTAATTATCCAGTTTTTGAGTTATTTATTTCTTATTGTATATGCCAGTGTGTTAGATCCTATGGGGCCACTCAGGGACGGGCGCTTCAATCCTTTTTCTACTGTTTCGACAGTAGGATTGGGATTGGGGTAAGAACGGTTCCGTGACAGGTACATTTCAGTATTCTTTTAACATCATACATGTTTTCAAACATTAATCATTAGCATAGCAGCTATGAAAGTAGAATACTAAATGTATCAAATCTAACTCACATCAATTATTATTTCTTAACCATCTCATCACAAGTCATCTATTAGCATGACCTTGATGATACTCATGGCTCTTACATCCTATCATCTCATGTAATGCCACTTACTAAGCAAAATGATATGTCACTGTTCATAAAGCTAATAACATGCTTTCAATGAATATGGCATCATAATCCTTACATGGATATGATCATCCGCATATAAGAACCTGCATGATTAATTCAACTAATAATAGTAAACAATTCATTTCAAGAGTTGTACCTTCATACTCTTACAAGAGCTAGGTTCCCTGATTTACATCAATTAGGGTTATCCAATCCCTTCCATTATGATTAGAAATAGTGGTTCCTCCTTTCATACTTAAATCATGAAGATTCATGCTTAAAAGCACAACCTAGAATTAGGGTTTATTGTACATTTCATCATATTACCTTAGAATTAGGGTTTACTATTCACTTCATAGTGAATTGATCTTATTGCATCATCATGTATGAGAAACATCATCATTGATGCCTTCAACTGGATTAAGATTCATCAATTATCATAATTAGGGTTTTCATGATCTCACATAAGCGGATCATACCCTAATCATGCATATTCATATACATTGAAGGTATTTTACTTGAGTTTCAACCATAAAGGGTACCTTCTCTCTCCTCTTACTAATAGGTGGTGATTACATCACTCTAGATTAGGTTAGGTCAAGTCCTCATTGATTAACATAAGCTAAGTCACCACTATCATGTCATTAGGGTTTGATTAAAACAAGGTATCATCTAGTTGAACTCTTCAAGGGCATATTGGTAAAGTACATAATGATCACCATCATGGGTCAATATATCAATCACTTCACCCCTTAATGTCTTTAAGTATCATTAGGGTTTGGATTAGACCACCATTGAACCAATTTAGACCTTCAAAGTACTAAGCAATCATAACCCTAAAGTTTCCAATCAGTTACACACCTTCAACCTCCAAACGGTCTTGAGACTGTTTGGATGTGTTGACCGTTTGTTATAGTTGACTTCAAGACCGCATGACACTCAAGGTCGTTTGCCCTCAAACGGTCTTGAGACCGTTTGGGTGCGTTGACCGTTTGAGAGTGTTGACCTCCAAACCGCTTGGATGAAATGACCTTGAAACTGCATGATTTGAAACGATCTTGAGATCGATTGGACCAAACGACCTTGAGATCGTTTGAGCCCAAATGGTCTTGAGACTGTTTGGCCTCAAACGGTCTTGAGATCGTTTGGTCCAAATGGGCTCAAACCGCATGGACCTCAAAGGTGTATCAAAGGTTATAATCGATTATGGTTATCTATGTTGAAGACTTCAATTGGCCATATCCTTGTTAACCGCTTATAAATTGAGTCAATTAGGGTTAACCTTAATCAATTGGACACCAAATTGACCCTCAATTGAAAGCCAATTAGGGTTAAATCCAACTCAATTAGGGTTTGCAATCGGTTAACCCTCAATGTGAAACAAATTGAAGTTGAACCCACCAATTGATACTCAATTGGGCTCAAACTTGTCCCAAACGGTCTTGAGATCATTTGGACACCCTCCAAACGGTCTTGAGACCGTTTGCCCAAAGTTTCATCAAAATCTAAGTCGATTTGATAAGGGTTGAACCCTAATTAGGTCTAAAATCAGCACTTTTATTCAATTCATCAACCTATTGTGATTGGACCCTCAATTCATCAAATTACCTTAACCCTAGACCTCCAAACGGTCTTGGGTTGTCACCAAACGGTCTTGAGACCATTTGAGTGAACTCCCAAATGGTCTTGAGACCGTTTGGGCCCTTCAACCCAAAGTTCACCAAAATCTATCCTTGAAATCAGCAATTCAACCCGATTATGGTTTAGAAGGTTGAAGTGCCTTCAACTTGTGATTGGTTTGTAATTAGATCATCATTCTTTATAATTGATTAATTCAAAATGTGTACAACAGACATATAAATGGTCTTCACTTGGTCAACCCTACCAAACGGTCTTGGAGACCGTTTGAATCTAAACGGTCTTGCAAGACCGCATGAGATCAAACGGTTTGAGACCGTTTGATTTCAAACGGTTTGCAAACCGTTTAGACCAAATGGTCCAAGGTCATTTGATAAAGTTACCTAGTAATTCATGCCCATCATCTTCAACCTTGGGACAGGTCTTTTACTTTGTGGTTTTTCTTGCAAGGAAGCAAGAAAAGATGGGGAAGAAGAAGAACTTAACTACTACTTGCAAGAATAACAATATGCATAATAAAACAAAGGTTTTAGAGTTATAAAACCCACCTCAAACGTTGTTTCTAGAGCTCCAAGCTTCCAAGCTTCAAGCCTTTAATGGCGTCTTGAGCTCCACAGGTTGGCCAAAGTTGATTCTCCAAGGAAAGGTTGGGGAAGGTCGGCTAGAACAAGAAACCTAAGTGAGATAACCATAAAACCAACCTTATACAAAGAATTCCTCCATGAATCTGAGCTAGAAGATGGTCTCTTCTCACCTTAGAATAGGTTGGTCATCTTCTTGAGATCCAGAGCTCTGCCTTAGTCGGTTGAGCAAGATGAGAAGTGAAGAAGAGAAGGGAATACGTTTACTTGGTTTGCAAAGAAAGAAGCTTATATAGCTTGGGTTGGTTTTCAACATAAGGACCTCTAGTTTATGGGTTTCTCATCCAGGTCCCTCCTTCACTTCTAAGGCACATTCAATCTATCATAAATTTAAGCAAAGCCCATCAAAACTCAAGAGCTAAGGGTAAAGAAAGCCAACATGCAAACTAAGGTACATATATAAAAGGTCTCTTTACTCATACTAGGTGATTCTACTACAAAAGTCATTCTTCTTATCTAAATATCTAATTGAAGCGCCCCTTTCATCATTTCTTCTCCAAATGATGTCAAGAGTCATAAAAGATACTATAAAAGGTGTATTTTACAAGTTGCACCCCACATTTTGGGTAAATTGCACTTTACTCTAAAATTAGGGTTTTTAAGCACCAAGATTGCTCCACTAGCTGTATCTTGATGCCCAAGCTTGGGAAATCCATCATACTTCATCATATCCATTCATATGATGTCTCATCATCAGAGGAACATCTTAAAATGTGTAATTTGCAAGTTAACCCCTCTAATTGGGTAATTTTCACATAGGTCCCTGTATTACAAAACAATACTACAACTTTGTTTAAAAAGGACAAAATTGAAAGTGTATGTTCCTCAGGAGTTTAATTACATGCCAAAAGATAATCACAAGTATTTAATTACATATTTAAGCAAAACATCTAGGGTTAGTTTATAACCCAGGTCAGGGATGTTACAAATTATCCACCCCTTACAAGGATTTCGTCCCCGAAATCGATAAAACATATTAGGAGAAAAGAGTAGGGTATTTCCTTCTCATCTCTTCCTCTAGTTCCCAAGTGGCTTCTTCAACACCATGATGATTCCAGAGGACTTTCACAAGACTTATGTCTTTCTTCTTTATCTTTTTAATTCTGTTATCAAGGATTGACACTGGTCCTTCCTCATAAGTTATATCATCATTCAATTCTACCTCCATAGGTTGTAGAACTGACTCGGTATCAGGGTGGCATTTCCTCAGCATAGAAATGTGAAACACAGGGTGTAACTTCTGCAACTCTTGAGGTAACTCTAGTCTATAGGCTACCTTTCCAACCCGTTCAATGATTGGATAAGGCCCCATAAATCTAGGAGCTAACTTCCCTTTCCTTCCAAAACGAAGGACTCCTTTCCAAGGCGAGACCTTGAGGTACACTCTGTCTCCAACTTGGAACTCTAAGGGTCTACGACGTCTGTCGGCGTAAGATTTCTGCCTATCATGTGCAATCTTAATATGTTGTTGTATTACTTTAATCTTCTCTGTGGTCTGCTGCACAAGATCAGGACCTAACAACTGGTGTTCACCAGTCTCATACCAACATAAGGGTGATCTACAACGTCTACCATACAAAGCTTCATAAGGTGCCATATCAATACTATGTTGATATCTATTATTATAGGCAAACTCTATTAGGTTTAGGTGCAGATCCCAACTCCTGGTAAACTGGAGAACACATGCTCTCAACAAGTCTTCCAAGGTCTGTATAGTCATTTCCGACTGTCCATCAGTCTGTGGATGAAAGGTTGTACTAAACCTTAACTTGGTGCCTAAAGCTCTGTGTAACTGCTCCCAAAAACGACTTGTAAATTGGGGACCTCTGTCAGAAACTATAGTGACTGGAACTCCGTGCAATCACACTATCTCTTGAACATACAGTTGTGATAACCTTTTAGCAGAATAGGTTGTTTTGACAGGTAAGAAATGCGCTGTCTTTGTCAACCTATCAACAATTACCCAGATGGAATCATGTCCTTTGCTTGTCCTGGGTAGGCCAACAACAAAGTCCATGGTCACATGGTCCCACTTCCACTGTGGTATGGGTAAAGGTTGCATTGTTCCTGTAGGCTTCTGGTGTTCAACTTTAACTTGCTGACACACAGGACACCTCAGAACAAACTCAGCAACATCCTTCTTCATCCTAGGCCACCAATACATATCTTTCAAGTTTCAATACATCTTGGTGCTCCCTGGATGCATGGCATACATCGAAGAATGAGCTTCTTCCAGGACTATCTTCCTCAAGTTATCCGCATCTGGTACTATCATTCTCCCATGATAGCATGCCACATGATCATCTGAGTCATGAAATCCATCCCGCTTCTCATCACCATACTCAGACCTAATATGCTGAACTGCAACATCAACTCGCTGTGCCTCCTTGATATGCTCTCTTAGGGTAGGTTTAATATGCATTTCAACTAACAACCCGGATAACAATGACACCTTCAATTGTACATTGTCCTGCCTTAAAGCGATAAGCATATCTCTCCTAGAGCATACTGAAGAGTTTAGTTGTGCCCTATCCATGGTTGATGTTGCCGATTTCCTACTCAAGGCAACTGCAACCACATTTGCCTTCCCTGGATGGTAATTGATTATATAATCGTAGTCCTTGATTAACTCCATCC
Organism: Alisma plantago-aquatica; assembly: GCA_963693085.1. NCBI lineage: Eukaryota > Viridiplantae > Streptophyta > Magnoliopsida > Alismatales > Alismataceae > Alisma > Alisma plantago-aquatica. The sequence continues at coordinate 664,126,718 of OY856412.1, read as the reverse complement.
AGCAACGTTGCCTCATGTTAAGTTCATGCTGAGAGAAGATATACTTAAGGTTCTTGTGGTCTGTGAAAATCTGGAATGTCTCTCCGTAGAGATAATGTCTCCAGATCTTCAAGGCATGGACCACAGCAGCTAGCTCCAGATCATGTGTCGGATAATTCTCCTCGTGTTTCTTAAGTTGTCGGGAAGCAAAAGAAATCACTTGCTTATCCTACATCAACACGCATCCGAGTCCATTCTTGGAGGTGTCACAGAAAACTACATATCCTTTACCTTGCTCAGGTAGCACAAGTACATGTGCACTTGTCAACCTCTCCTTCAACAACTGGAAAGATTGCTGGCACTTATCACTCCAGGTAAAAGGAACATCTTTCCGGGTTAACTTGGTCAAGGGTAAGGCTATAGACACTTGCCCACGTCCTCTAGCTGCTCCTTGAAACTGTCTTCTCTATGATCCCTGTTGACTCTGTCTCTGAGGCTGTGTCACACTGAGAGGCCTAGACATGCAGTCCTTCATCAAGTATCCCACCTTCCCATAGTTGTAGCAGCTTCTTTCCAGTTGTTGTGGTCTTGGTGGTCCTGTGACTGACATTGATGTTGAACTGTGAGTCTCTTGTAGTGGTAGGCTTCGTCCTCTACCTCTACTCGGTGTCCACTGTGTCTGAGCACTAGATCTGGGTGGTGGAGGTGTAGGTGCAGAGAATCTAGGCTTCTTAAAGTCTCTAGATGAAGAACCCTAGAACTGCGGATATCTCTTATGGGTTTGCCTCTTCTCGGCTACGGATCTCTCTATCCTTCGGACTGACTTAACGAAGGTAGCGAACCTCTCTCGATTTTCTAGGGCATACACGGGAGTAGTCAAATTGGCATTCAAACCCTTCTCAAACCTTCTAAACTTTTCTTCTTCTGTGGCAGCCATGTGCGGACAGAACCGCAGCAACTCCATGAACTTAGCTTCGTACTCGCTAATGTTCATCATGCCTTGCCTCAATCTCTCGAACTGAGAGATCTTATCATCCAGGAATGTCTTTGGAAAGTATCTGTTGACAAATCCCCAACGAAAGTCTTCCCATGAGATCTCTACTCCAGGCCTCTTCTGCTCTTCCATGGTCCACCAGTGACCAGCACTTCCTTTGAGAAGATAGACAGCATGTCTAACCCTCTCAGCTTCAGGGATGTTCAAGATTCTGAAGGATTTCTCCAACTCGGTTAACCACATATCGGCATCTGCGGGGTCAGCTGTCCCAAAGTATTCAGTTGCTCTGACACGACGAAGTTGCTCGAACGTCTTACTGATACCTTTTACTTCAGGATGGACAGGTGCCCTTGGTGCAGGCATGGGCATCTTGTCGGTGATATGTGTCATGGCAGTCATAAACTGCCCGAACATGGTTTGAATAGTTGGGTTACCCATGTCAGCTGGGTCAAACTGAGGTGGCTCCCTGGGTCAATTTTTGATGGAGCTTCCACTTACGTGGAATTGCGTGCACCAACTAAAAATCCTAAAGATAGTAAGTCTCTAGGTTTAGCCTTGCATATACTAGATAAAAAAACTCCACCCACGTATGCTAAGATACGTGGAAGTCTTATCGTAGTATAGTTAAGGGTCGAATCCTCGGGACAACGGTCTTGTTGCAAGCAACAAGATGGAAAACGTTAGAATTTCACTTATTCACTTACTAGTAGGCATTTAAATCGAAAGTTGGGTTTTGTTGTTTAAAACTAAGAACATATAAAGTAAAGAAAGGAAGTAAATCTAAAGAGTTAAACTATGATAAAAGTCACTAGGGTGTGATCGGTATTTCACCACCACTACACATGGATCCACACATGCAAAGCAAAACATAACCTGCAAAAAGAGTTTAGTCAGTTAGTATCTTTGTAGACTTAGTTTCCTTTCGGAGAAGTAACTATGAGAAGTGCGGGAATGTTGCAACGCCAGCCATTCCCGAACAAATGGTCGCCTACTTTGCATCATTCCCTTTGAAAAGTGTGTTCCTCGACTTACCAAGGTTGCACTTTCATACGTCAACTGATTCCATTTCGTAGTATGAAAGTGCAACGAATGATAGTGAGTTTACTCCACTTCTTGAGATACACTTCTAGATACCGAAATAGATGCATGGTGGATACATGCACCAAGAACCAACATACAAACGAGTTTCGAATCTAATAGTACAAACATAGACAATTCATACTAAAAGATAAAGGATAACACAAGTTGGAGATCAAGCAACATGCATTCATTAAACGTTTGATGTCGAACTGAAAAGATAAAACTCTATATTACAGACTATGGATTACATTTACACGATATGAAAACATGGGTAGCGGGGCTACTCCCCGCACCCTAGTGAAAGAGACTACTCGCTCATGACTAGGACAAAGAAGGAGGCAAGAAGAGAGAGAGAGTGCATCATCCCCATAAAGGAGAGAGGAAAGTCAACCCCTTGGAGAGAGAGAAATGATCCACCAGCTTCACAGGTTGCGCGATGATGAGATCTCCCTCTTCCCACCTTCTTTGGCGGAGAGAGAGAAAGCAGCTTCGAATGGAGTATGGGTCTCAGACCGGCAGCCCCAAGGCAGAAGATGGAAGTTGTAAGTGCTCTGGAGTGATAGAAGCAGCCTTTGGACGTCTGAAAAACTCCCCCGATGGAGGACCCTTGGGGTCTTATTTATAGGCCTTAAGTGAAGTCTTAACAGTTTGGAGACCGTTTGGACCTCAAGACCGTTTGGACCTTGAGACCGTTTGGACCTTGAGACCGTTTGGCTTCATGCGGTCTCGGGACCGTGTGACTCCATGCGGTCTCGGGACCGGTTGGCTTCATGCGGTCTTGAGACCGTTTGACTCCATGCGGTCTCAGGACCGATTGGCTTCATGCGGTCTCGGGACCGTTTGACTCCATGCGGTCTCGGGACCGGTTGACTTCATGCGGTCTCGGGACCGATTGGCTTCATGCGGTCTTGAGACCATTTGACTCCATGCGGTCTCGGGACCGTTTGACTCCATGCGGTCTCGGGACTGATTGGCTTCATGCGGTCTTGAGACCATTTGACTCCATGCGGTCTCGGGACCATTTGACTCCATGCGGTCTCGGGACCGATTGGCTCCATGCGGTGTTGAGACCGTTTGACTCCATGCGGTCTCGAGACCGATTGGCTTCATGCGGTCTTGGGACCGTTTGAGTCCATGCAGTCTTGAGGCTGAGTTAGTCTTTAATGATCTTTTTTTGTGTTTTTCTGCATATAAAAAATGGGAAAAGTTAGTCTGATGGTGTATTTACAATAAAGGGGAAAATTTAGGGATTATGTATAATTTAAATTTAAAAAGAGTATGGAAAACTAAAGAAAAAGACTAAGATAATCGTCCAAAATTGGAGGTTATCACCCCCCTAACTTAGAGTCCATCTTGTCCTCAAGTTAGATAGAACTGAGGCATGTAATGGTGAGGCAGTTTTATTTAGTTAGGATTTCCATACTCTTGCTTCAATTCTTAACCTGAGTTCTCCTAAGGTCATATCAAGTCTTATTGCTTGCCTTGACTCTTTCAGGTTTCGAGAGTTGCTTGGGTCTCAGGTTCTTTCCGTATCTCGTAGCTTGCATCGGGACCACCTTTATTCTATGCATGTTGTTGACTCTAATCAGCTTTATACCTCTCTGAAAGATCTACTGGAAACTAGAGAGGGTATGAGGGTTGGCTAAAGGCTTGAAGTGTAACTCCCCCTTCAAGTGGGGGAGGGGTTGTCTATACTTTTAGGATCTCATTACCGGGCACGACACATCTGCCTTTGTGATGGCAGCTGAATGTACCGGTCAGGTGAGTCCTTTATAAGCCTTTCATATATTTAGATACCTTAGGGTTTCACTACTAGTCACGACACATCTGCCTTTGTGAGGGTAGCTGAATGTGCCGGTCGGGTGAGACCTTCATAGGTTCTTTATATAGATCCTTATTCATGGCACAACTCTCATAATTTTATTTGACTCTCTGGCTTTTATTCGATGACTCGCAGGCTTGGGTTTTGGGGTTTTGTTTGGGAAATTATTTTGGGCGGCCATGCCTCTTTTATTTTGAAGAGAGGAAAGCTGTTCTTAGAGTCTTTCAACGTGCACTTATTTGGTTTGTGGTCCTCTTGCAGAACTTCTTGATTTGGAAGTTGCCTGATGCCCCTCTCATCCTTGAGAGCTTGGCTTATTTCTGCCTTGATATTGACCTGTGGAGGGTCAGATAAAGAAGTGAAGCAAAAGCATGAAAATCAATAGTGGAGGGACATTATTAAATCGCCATTGAATGTAAGTGCTATATACTTTTGGGGACTAACATGATTCTAAAGTTAATTGAGGGTGATTCTACTCAAAAAGGGTTAATTAAAAAGAAAGTTAAAGGAAAAAGAAAGAAAAAAAAGATATGTACAAACGGAGAAAGGAGAAAATGGAGAAAGAGGGATTTAGAAAATGATACCTCGCCCTTGTCTGATGTACCCCCCTAACTTATCACTCACTCTGTCCCCAGAGTGTCAAAGTGATAGGGTGAGAAGTACGATGACAAGGGCTGCAGGTTAAGTTAATTCTGAATTTGCCCCTGGTGATTGAAGTAGATTTGCTGCGAACTGTCCTCGTAGAGCGTGGTAATCCACGTCAATCATCTCTTCTACTGGTCTTTAAAGAACGATGATGGTGTACATCTAGTAGAGGACGTGGAAGCCGCAATTGTTTGATTCTCAGATTTTTTGGGGGCATTTGTGGCTGAAGGAAGGGCGATGAAAATGGTCTTTGTCGTAAGCCCTTGTATGCTGACTTAGAAAGGCGATTAATTTGTCAGCGCATTCCTTCGCTACTACTTCTGTTAGCATCCTTGGTGGCACGACATAGTTATTCTATCGTGGGTTGTACTGGCTATCGAAACTGTTGTATATTGTAGTTGTTCCATCTGGTAGGTTTGTTTCCAGGAGCATCCAGTGCTCATAATAAAGGAAGGGTAACATGATGAACTTCGGCGTTGTGTGCTGTAGAAAGGAGATCAGCGCTTCAGTTGTGCCGAAGTTCTTGAGCTTTAAAAGATCATCCTTCATGTAAGGCGACGCCATGTATGTAGTGGGGTTATTTTGGCCGAGTAAAAATTGATAAGCGGCCATCAAGCTTACAGAGAGGGATCCTTTGATCTGTAAGGTCTTTCAAAGCATGTCTGCCATAACTAGAATGTCCCTAGACATGAATACGAGCTCATCCTTCTCGGCTGAAAGCCGTGCCATAATGAGACATAGTTTGATGTTAGAGACGAATGTAGAGATGGAAACTTCTCTCTACCTCAGAGTCAAACTCCAGATCAGGGGAGAATCCGCGGTTATGCGATGATCGCATGCACGTTTTCTACCTGAGTAGAGAAAAGAAAACAACTTTAGATAATGGTGAAGATATAATGGTTTCAAGAAGATATAGGCTTATGATTAAAAAGAAAGTGTAAAATCCTAACCAACTAGGAAGGTACTAAATGAAATTACAACGTTCCGTTATCCCCGACAACGACGCCAATTTTTGATGGAGCTTCCACTTACGTGGAATTGCGTGCACCAACTAAAAATCCTAAAGATAGTAAGTCTCTAGGTTTAGCCTTGCATATACTAGATAAAAAAAACTCCACCCACGTATGCTAAGATACGTGGAAGTCTTATCGTAGCATAGTTAAGGGTCGAATCCTCGGGACAACGGTCTTGTTGCAAGCAACAAGATGGAAAACGTTAGAATTTCACTTAATCACTTACTAGTAGGCACTTAAATCGAAAGTTGGGTTTTGTTGTTTTAAACTAAGAACATATAAAGTAAAGAAAGCAAGTAAATCTAAGGAGTTAAACTATGATAAAAGTCACTAGGGTGTGATCGGTTTTTCACCGCCACTACACATGGATCCACACATGCAAAGCAAAACATAACCTGCAAAGAGTTTAGTCAGTTAGTATCTTTGTAGACTTAGTTTCCTTTCAGAGAACTAACTACGAGAAGTGTGGGAATGTTGCAACGCCATCCATTCCCGAACAAATGGTCACCTACTTTGCATCATTCCCTTCGCAAAGTGTGTTCCTCGACTTACCAAGGTTGCACTTTCATACGTCAACTGATTCCATTTCATAGTATGAAAGTGCAACGAATGATAGTGAGTTTACTCCACTTCTTGAGATACACTTCTAGATACCGAAACAGATGCATGGTGGATACATGCACCAAAAACCAACATACAAATGAGTTTTGAATCTAATAGTACAAACGTAGACAATTCATACTAAAAGATAAAGGATAACACAAGTTGGATATCAAGCAACATGCATTCATTAAACGTTTGATGTCGAACTGAAAAGATAAAACTCTATATTACAGACTATGGATTACATTTACACGATATGAAAACATGGGTAGCGGGGCTACTCCCCGCACCCTAGTGAAAGAGACTACTCGGTCATGACTAGGACAAAGAAGGAGGCAAGAAGACAGAGAGAGTGCATCGTCCCCATAAAGGAGAGAGGAAAGTCAACCCCTTGGAGAGAGAGAAATGATCCACCAGCTTCACAGGTTGCGCGATGATGAGATCTCCCTCTTCCCACCTTCTTTGGCAGAGAGAGAGAAAGCAGCTTCGAATGGAGTATGGGTCTTAGACCGGCAGCCCCAGGGCGGAAGATGGAACTCGTAAGTGCTCTGGAGTGATTGGAGCAGCCTTTGGACGTCTGAAAAACTCCCCTGATGGAGGACCCTTGGTGTCTTATTTATAGGCCTTAAGTGAAGTCCAAACGGTTTGGAGACCGTTTGGACCTCAAGACCGTTTGGACCTCAAGACCGTTTGGACCTTGAGACCGTTTGGACCTTAAGACCGTTTGGCTTCATGCGGTCTCGGGACCATGTGACTCCATGTGGTCTCGCGACCGGTTAGCTTCATGCGGTCTTGAGACCGTTTGACTCCATGCGGTCTCGGGACCGATTGGCTTCATGCGGTCTCAGGACCGTTTGACTCCATGCGGTCTCGGGACCGGTTGACTTCATGCGGTCTCGGGACCGATTGGCTTCATGCGGTCTTGAGACCGTTTGACTCCATGCTGTTTCGAGACCGTTTGACTCCATGCGGTCTCGGGACCGATTGGCTTCATGCGGTCTTGAGACCGTTTGACTCCATGCGGTCTCGGGACCGTTTGAATCCATGTGGTCTCGGGACCGATTGGCTCCATGTGGTGTTGAGACCATTTGACTCCATGCGGTCTTGGGACCGATTGGCTTCATGCAGTCTTGGGACCGTTTGAGTCCATGCGGTCTTGAGGCTGAGTTAGTCTTTTATGATCTTTTTTTGTGTTTTTCTGCATATAAAAAATGGGAAAAGTTAGTCTGATGGTGTATTTACAATAAAGGGGAAAATTTAGGGATTATGTATAATTTAAATTTAAAAAGAGTATGGAAAACTAAAGAAAAAGACTAAGATAATCGTCCAAAATTGGAGGTTATCACCCCCCCTAACTTAGAGTCTACCTTGTCCTCAAGTTAGATAGAACTAAGGCATGTAATGGCGAGGCAGTTTTATTTAGTTAGGATTTCCATACTCTTGCTTCAATTCTTAACCTGAGTTCTCCTAAGGTCATATCAAGTCTTATTGCTTGCCTTGACTCTTTCAGGTTTCGAGAGTTGCTTGGGTCTTAGGTTCTTTCCGTATCTCGTAGCTCGCATCGGGACCACCTTTATTCTATGCATGTTGTTGACTCTAATCAGCTTTATACCTCTCTGAAAGATCTACTGGAAACTAGAGAGGGTATGAGGGTTGGCTAAAGGCTTGAAGTGTAACTCCCCCTTCAAGTGGGGGAGGGGTTGTCTATGCTTTTAGGATCTCATTACCGAGCACGCCACATCTGCCATTGTGAGGGAAGCTGAATGTACCAGCCGGGTGAGTCCTTTATAAGCCTTTCATATATTTAGATACCTTAGGGTTTCACTACCGAGCACGACACATCTGCCTTTGTGAGGGCAGATGAATGTGCCGGCCGGGTGAGACCTTCATCGGTTCTTTATATAGATCCTTATTCATGGCACAACTCTCATAATTTTATTTGACTCTCTGGCTTTTATTTGATGACTCGCAGGCTTGGGTTTTGGGGTTTTGTTTGGGAAATTATTTTGGGCGGCCATGCCTCTTTTATTTTGAAGAGAGGAAAGCTGTTCTTAGATTTTTTTTCAACGTGCACTTATTTGGTTTGTGGTCCTCTTGCAGAACTTCTTGATTTGGAAGTTGCCTGATGCCCCTCTCATCCTTGAGAGCCTGGCTTATTTCTGCCTTGATATTGACCTGTGGAGGGTCAGATAAAGAAGTGAAGCAAAAGCATGAAAATCAATAGTGGAGGGACATTATTAAATCACCATTGAATGTCTAAGTGCTATTTACTTTTGGGGACTAACATGATTCTAAAGTTAATTGAGGGTGATTCTACTCAAAAAGGGTTAATTAAAAAGAAAGTTAAAGGAAAAAGAAAGAAAAAAAAAGATATGTACAAACGGAGAAAGGAGAAAATGGAGAAAGAGGGATTTAGAAAATGATACCTTGCCCTTGTCTGATGTACCCCCCCTAACTTATCACTCACTCTGTCCCCAGAGTGTCAAAGTGATAGGGTGAGAAGTACGATGACAAGGGCTGCAGGTTAAGTTAATTTTGAATTTGCCCCTGGTGATTGAAGTAGATTTGCTGTGAACTGTCCTCGTAGAGCGTGGTAATCCACGTAAATCATCTCTTCTACTGGTCTTTGAAGAACGATGATGGTGTACATCCAGTAGAGGATGTGGAAGCCACAGTCGTTTGATTCTCATATTTGTTGGGGGCATTTGTGGCTGAAGGAAGGGCGATGAAAATGGTCTTTGTCGTAAGCCCTTGTATGCTGACTTAGAAAGGTGATTAATTTGTCAGCGCATTCCTTCGCTACTACTTCTGTTGGCATCCTTGGTGTCACGACATAGTTCTTCTATCGTGGGTTGTACTGGCTATCGGAACTGTTGTATATTGTAGTTGTTCCGTCTGGTAGGTTTGTTGCCAGGAGCATCCAGTGCTCATGATAAAGGAAGGGTAACATGATGAACTTCGACATTGTGTGTTGTAGAAAGGAGATCAGCGCTTCGGTTGTGCCGAAGTTCTTGAGCTTTAAAAGATCATCCTTCATGTAAGGCGACGCCATGTATGTAGTGGGGTTATTTTGGCCGAGTAAAAACTGATAAGCGGCCATCAAGCTTACAGAGAGGGATCCTTTGATCTGTAAGGTCTCTCGAAGTGTGTCTGCCATAACTAGAATGTCCCTAGACATGAATACGAGCTCATCCTTCTCGGCTGAAAGCCGCACCATAATGAGATGTAGTTTGATTTCAGAGACGAATGCAGTGATGGAAACTTCTCTCTACCTCAGTGTCAAACTCCGGATCAGGGGAGAATATGCGGTTATGCGATGATCGCATGCACGTTTTCTACCCGAGTAGAGAAAAGATAACAACTTTAGATATGGTGAAGATATAATGGTTTCAAGAAGATATAGGCTTATGATTAAAAATAAAGTGTAAAATCCTAACCAACTGGGAAGGTACTAAGTGAAGAAGAGAAGGGAATACGTTTACTTGGTTTGCAAAGAAAAAAGCTTATATAGCTTGGGTTAGTTTTCAACATAAGGACCTCTAGTTTATGGGTTTCTCATCCAGGTCCCTCCTTCACTTCTAAGGCACGTTCAATCTATCATAACTTTAAGCAAAGTCCATCAAAACTCAAGAGCTAAGGGTAAAGAAAGCCAACATGCAAACTAAGGTACATATATAAAAGGTCTCTTTACTCATACTAGGTGATTCTACTACAAAAGTCATTCTTCTTATCTGATTATCTAATTGAAGCGCCCCTTTCATCATTTCTTCTCCAAATGATGTCAAGAGTCATAAAAGATACTATAAAAGGTGTATTTTACAAGTTGCACCCCACATTTTGGGTAAATTGCACTTTACTCCAAAATTACGGTTTTAAGCACCAAGATTGCTCCACAAGCTGTATCTTGATGCCTAAGCTTGGGAAATCCATCATACTTCACCATATCCATTAATATGATGTCTTATCATCAGTGGAACATCTCAACATGTGTAATTTGCAAGTTAACCCCTCTAATTGGGTAATTTGCACATAGGTCCCTGTATTACAAAACAATACTACAACTTTGTTTAAAAAGGACAAAATTGAAAGTGTATGTTCCTCAGGAGTTTAATTACATGCCAAAAGATAATCACAAGTATTTAATTACATATTTAGGCAAAACATCTAGGGTTAGTTTATAACCCAGGTCAGGGATGTTACAGGGTTGTCCTGGGTGACATAGATGACCTACCCTTATTGCACGAAATGGTCTTGATGTCGAAGATGACCAACTTGGTATGGTCCTTGTACCCTTGCATGACACACCTTTTTGGTGCCCTAAACGATACCCCCTCATCTAGGGTTTGCCTTGGACGTTATGTTAAGAAAAGTTATGTTAATCGTGTTGCCCGATATGACTCCTTATCATGGTAGTATTGTTGGGCGATATGGATAAGTCTTGAGCCTAGAATGATGCAGCCCTAGGTAGGTGATACCATGGCTGCCTCCCTGACCGATATGAGCCTGGTTGAGGGGATTTTGTGTCGGGCATGAGGTTTGTGCTTGCACGACACTCCCTAAGTGAGTTGCCCGACATGGTGCCTATGGACGACATGGAGCTTTGAGTGATAGAGTTGCCCAACCCTAAGATGAACGATAGGGGTCCCCTTGTTGTGATGATTCCTTGGGCGATATGCTGGGTGCCCGATATGGTTCTCCATGAGCAACAAGGATATGAGGATGGGCGATATGAACGATCCCTTAATATGCTACCCGATATCATCAACCCTAGAACTTTATAAGTATGTAGGTGTGCATGGTTTGGGTGACATCAAGGCTAAGTGTGTGGCTGATACCCCACAAGGAGATATGTTACCTTGGCCAATATGGTCTTAGGCGGTAGAGAGTTGAGGGTTTCTCAATGTAAAGCCCTAACCCTAATGAGCGGTAGGGTTTTGGATGATAGATGGGCGCCATGGTGTTGGCCGATACGGTTGAGCTTAACCTAGTTGGACGATAGGCTACCTCAGGTGCCATGGTGTTGTTTGAGAGACGTCAGTTGTATGCTGGTTGGGCGTTATGGTTTGACCTTGTGTACCATGATCTTAGGCGATATGGCTTCAGACGATATGGTGATGATAAGTTTCCCGACATGAAACCCTAACCCTAATGGGCAATAGGGTCTTGGATGTTAAGGCTGGTTGTGATGTTGTTACACTTGCACCTGGTTGCACGTTATACTCTTGGTCTATGACTGCACGACACACCATTAGGTCTAAGTTTGGTCGTTATCCCCTTGATGCATGGGTGCATGCCATGCTTGGGTCCGACAACTTTGGATGAGGGTTGGTACTCTATCCGATACTCCCTTTTTGTGAGGGATTGTTTGGTTGCTATATGCTTTTGGTGAGGGTAGGCGACACCTTTAGTGAGGGTTGTGCCTAACCCGATATACCTATGCATGTTTCTTGAGCTTACACCTTGATCACGATGAGCTATGACAAGATAGGTTGTGAACCCTTATATAGTGGTTACCTATGGTTAATGATAGATGAATCTCCGATAAAGTTGGATGGTGAATCATGGTGTATGATCTTTAAAGTTAATCCTTAGGGATGATGCTCGTATGATTTGAGATATAGGGTATGATGGGATACCCATGATGTGGTAACAGTAGTATGTATTGATTTATACACCAATTATGACATTAATCTCCATATGTTCATAATGATGGAAGAATATTCCAATTCTATTAACCTTAATCTTGATGACATGATAATAATGATATGATCATGAGTTATGGGGTGTGAGGGATGCTCACAGTTTGATAACAATAATATATTTTGTCTACATACACATCTATGAACATGGATGTTATTCCAATCATGTGCACTTAAATTCTTGATAGCCTAATGATCATAATATGTTCTCTAAGACCCATGTTCTATGTTTGGTGATCCAGTTATCTCTTTCTTATGCAAAGCTAACCATGCAGGTGTACTTCACAGCCAAATAAGAGCTATGGTGATTATATGATTACGTGCTTTGTATAGCACTTGATATATGTGCAATATCTAAGTAATAATGATATGTCTTATTGATGAGATAACATATATCACCAGTATGATGAGAAAGTCATGATGAGGTGTGATCCTCTAGTAATGACATGAGGGATTGATATTCCCTAATGATGTTGATGATGCCTTGAGAGGCATTGGGTAATGTGATGAACTCAGGGATTGATATCCCATGATGATATGAAATGATGAAGCCTTGAGAGGTAGTAGCACTATGAGATGATGTGAGGGATTTATATCCCATGGCAATGTGATGATTGTTGAGGGCAATGGAAAATAGCAGTAGCAATGTAATACCAATGTAATGAATCTAATGTTGTTCATGTTTTATATATGGTTGCTTAATACAACTTGATTGCCCCAATAATCTAATTAAAATACATTAACTAATTACAGATGAATCTCTCATGTAGTTTGCCCTGGCCATAGATCCATCATCGTTAGTAGCTAGTGATGGTGAAATAGGTTCTCCTGTGGGTTAACCTGGAAGCACATATTATTGAATATGTGTGGTGTAACATCCCACTCTTATTATGCAAATTTTCAAACTATTTTATTCCTTGCATGCTCTTTTTCTAAATTAGATAATAGTTATGGACTTAAATGCAATTTGCCCATGTTAAGTTTTACAAAATCATTTTATTATTCCCAATTGCTCTCTTATCCTTGTTTTATTTAAATAAAATGTTTTCATATATATATATATATATATATATATATATATATATATATATATATATATGCCCTTTTGTTGAAGAAAATTGAGAATAAATGTTTTATGTCCAATTTTCTCTCTCTTATGATAATTAGTGATTTACTTGTTTAATAATTTTCTTAATGGACTCCATATTGTTAATTGAAATTAAATAAGGTTGAATGCACGTTTTCATGTTTTTCAATTCTTATTTGAAGAATTAATGGATTTATTTGCATTAATCATGGTCATTTAAGTATACATGAGGGTTTTGCTATGTTTAGGCCTAAATGGGTTCAAGCACGAAATCTAATGGCATAGGAATATTCTAGACCTTCTAATGTACCTATGGTTCAAATTTGAACGCATTAGGACCATGTTTGACCTCTCAATTAAATTGAGAGAGATTTGAATATTGGTTGACCTAGAATTTAATTCAATTTCATTGATCGCATTGATTTCCCTAAGATTTTAGTTTTATTCCTCCTGTCACACGCCTGAGATTTTGATTTACTGACCCGCGCATCTCAGACCGTTGGATCGGGATCATCCAGCGATGCTTCAGTCCTCTTCTACCTCCGTTTCTCTCACGAGCAAAGCCGTTTCACAGGTTGTTTGATCATTGATCTCTCTCTCCCTCATTACTCGACGGTTTCTTTTCATTTCTTCTCCAACGCCTTCGTCTCACTCCCCCAAACCCAGCGAGCCTTTACTCACCTTCTCTTGTACCCTAAAGATAAAACGCCCAATCTAGGAAGCACCTCCTCGCTGCCATTTTTCACAGGCACCTCGCTAGCCTCCTCCGCCCCCATTTGAGCAACCTGAGAGCACCGCCGACCCCCAGTTGTGCTCCTCCGTGCTCAATTTCCCCTCGAGCTTCCCCAGCGGCGCTGACCTACTCAAGTTGTCTTCTCCGACAATCTTGGCTTCGCCCCGCCATCTCCTATCACCTCGGCGCAATCTCGAACGCAGTAAGCATCGTCGGAGCCTCGCCTTTATTTTGGCTTTCTCAGTTTGCCTTGAGGTCACCCCAATCGGTGGGTCCTATTGAGCCGCCAATGGTGCTCACCGGCGCCCGAGCTCCAGGCCACCCTGGTGGTCCTCCGACCACGGAAGTGCTGGATATAGCTCCTCCTTCCCTCCATGAATTTCTTCAAGCTCTTATCTCGCCATATCGGGCTTTCACCAGTTTTGAATCATCGCCGCCCCTCCCCTGTTTCTTTCCTTGCGGCGGAGCAATGTGGAGCTCCTGTGCACATCAGGGCTAGATCTTGGGCTCTATGGCCTCGCCGTGGCTCGGTAAAGGAGCCGAAAGCCTCAACTCCTTGGCACAGATACTCTATCCCGATTTTGATCAGAGGATCTCACCTCTAGTGTGCACACCGTGCGCCATGGCTGGGAGGAAGATCCCAGGTCACGCAATGACCATTTTGCCCATCTCATTCCAAACGTTTGATCATGGGTTTTTCGAGATTTCACACCCACTTTTGTTTCATCAGTCACGATTGAATTTATATGACTGAATGACAATTTTACCCCCGCATGTTTGATTGTATGTAATGCGTGCCTAAGGTACTATAGTAATTCCACATTTTATTTCTAGTTGATTAATCATTGATTTAAATGATGTCATGCTATGGTTTTCTATTTTCTGATTGGTCCAGAGTGCAAAATTCATAACTTTTGCATACGACCTCAGAAAAATATAAAAAAATATGTTTTGGAAAGGATTTTTGATGAGGAACTCGATTTTATGATTTTCACCGACTGATTTTTCTATTTTAATACCACAATATTTTATGACACAAAATTAGGGTTTTGAGGCTATGAATTCATGTACATATAATGTTGTAATCTAATTTCAGGTGTTTAAAAGGATCCAAACCAGGTTTGACCTAGGTGTTTTAGTTCAAGGTAAGCGGGCCATGCCTTTAGCATAGTAAATTGGATTTATTGGATGATTATGATATGTTTATGATCTTTTTACTCAAGTCATGATAAGTGTCATGTTTTTCCTCAATGTATATGCTTATTGGATGTTGATTGTTATAATTTAAGTCTAAGACTAGAAATCACATTAAGACTATGAATTATGATTAAGATGCATGAAACCAAGATTAAGAGGGAAGAGATTCCCACCCATGCCTAAGAGGGAGAAATCCCAATCATGTTTAAGAGGGAGAAATCCCAATTAAGATCAAGTTTAGGTTATTAAGAAGATAAGTAATGTCTAAGAAAGATAATGGTTAAGGGAATTTGATTTAGATTTATATGCACCTTGTTATGGGATTTCCGAGCATTATGGGCTTTCCGAGCAATTATGGGCTTTCCGAGCATTATGGGCTCCTTATGGGGCATTAAGAGAGGAGCATATACTTCTACTCAAATTCTTCATGTAAAAGATGCCAATAAATGATTAATGTTAATGCATGTTCATGTTTATGTCAAATCAATTTATATGTTATTTTTATGCTTTATAACATGCCAATGCCGCTTACTCACCATGTTTGTTTTTCCTTTGCATTGCTGGGGACGAGATGTCCGCAGGAGTTGGAGCTAAGGAGAAGGAATCATCTTGAGAATACTAAGGACTCAAAGACCTAGGGAGTTGTTTCCTGGTGGGACGTCCATCTATGGAGATCCTATATTTTCATGATTATCTAGTTCATGTTTAGCATTCCTTTAGAACTATGATGTAGTTACCTTTCCAAGGAGAACTCTATGTATGAATCTATATTTATATGAATGCCAAGTGTTATTTATTTCTTGATATGAGATCATGCATGTGACAATCCCTCCCTAATATGCCAAGTACCCCACATTATGGATAATACTGGGGATTAGGTTGTGCTTCTGCTGGTTTCGTAAGAAACCCTAGGGAGGGGTGTTACATGTGGTTTCTTCTAGCTGAAAATGAGGAGGTTCGAGTGCAACTTCGATTGAAGACTCCAAAGTGCGGTTTCAGGCCCGTAGCTCAACATGTTGGAGCATGGTGAACAGGCCCATGGCCCGGAATGTGTGATAAGAAGATCATGAATGTGTTCATGGCTCATAGCACGGTAAACAGGCTCGTGGCTCAGTTTCACTAGCACCGATACCTGTACCAAGGCAGGCTAGGCAGAGGGTAGCCTGACCCTGTGGCTGAGGCCACTTAAGCATGAGATTGTGGTCCTGCTTGTGTTGTACTCGTGCACTGACCACGAGGTGGGAGGTCATGGAGTCCGACTCTTCCATTGACCTTGTATAGCACCGGCTTGGGTTTCACAACCGAAGGTTGGATTTGAGTGGTACAGCTCACTTCCTCAGGGCATAATAATTTGTAAGCAAGCCGTATAGTATCCTTGCTTAGGGCAAATATGAAACATTGGTTGAGGCCTTGTTTGGTATAGTTGCTCTGGTTATAAACTTGCAGTTTATCAAACATTCCTTATATCATGTGATAAGATCGTATAAAGTTTATCTTGTCAATCATGTTCCATACAGAATGCTTGGTTATATGCCTCCTAATGTTTTGGTAAGATTGTAATAAATTTAGCTCTGCTCAGTATACTGCCTTATAGTCTGCTTATATCAAATATCTGTGATCATAATAAAGTTGGTAGAGGGTTATGTTTCTCGCTGGGACTGTGTGTCTCACCCCACTGGTTAATAACCCTTTTTAGGTGGACGTGCCTGGCGAGATGAAGATCATGTGGCTACGGATGATATGTAGAGGTATCGTACCTGGTGGGATAGATAGTGTCTAGCAATAGAATCCTATGTGTCGTCCCTATACACTCAGGTCTTCGGGAGAGCTTTTCGACGTTTCTTGTACAATGGTCGATGTATGATTTTTGGTATGTATCTTGATGTAAAGCATCATGGCAAACAATTATTTCAGGTAATGAGATGATGGGAAATTATGTTGTAGCACCTTGGAAATATGCTATGAAATGAAAAGTGTTGGCTCATATATTATATGTTTCATCTTGTGGTTCTTGTTGTGAATCGGTTTTAATTTCTCGTGTTTTTTCGGTAATCTGCTAGTTAGCATGTAATCATGTTTTGTTGTGGATGGGGTGTTACAATTGTAATAGCCACATGCTACTTTAATGTATTGGCCATTATACCATCACTATGGTTTCACATATCATGGTATCATTACATGGCATCATTGCATCAGGGTTCCATATAACATTATTCTGATTTAGAGTTTCATATGGCATTACTCTAGATCAAGGTTTCTTATTTCATAACCCACAATTAGGGTTTACTATTCACATCACATTACCCTAGATTAGGGTTTCTCATGACATCATTCTCAATTAGGATTTCTCATAGATTCACCCTCAATTAGGGTTTCTCATTCCATAACCCACAATTAGGGTTTACTATTCACATCACATTACCCTAGATTAGGGTTTCTCATAACATCAACCTCAATTAGGGTTTCTCATAGATTCACCATCAATTAGGGTTTCTCATAGATTCACCCTCAATTTGGGTTTCTCATGGATTCACCCTCAATTAGGGTTTCTCATGGATTCACCCTCAATTAGGGTTTCTCATGAAGTTACCCTGAATTTGAATTCCCCATATTATCAACCTAGTTTAGAGTCACAACATTACCCTTGATTTGGGTTACATCTAATATTGCCATAGATTTAGGTTAGGGCTCAACAACCTCCTTGATTAGGGTTTCATGATCTCTTTATTAAGGATCATACCCTAATTACTTAATCATTCATATTGAAGGTGTTGAGGCTTATCCATTACATGATTATCATTCATATAGGAAGTCCTCTCTCTCTCTCATCCTCTATAAGATGATACTACTTCAAACTTGATTAGGCTAAATTAACTTAACTTTAAAGAAGAATTGACACATAATCCATTATGTCATTTCTTTCATAATCATTAAAGATTAATTATCCAAAGGGTACTAATCACCCTATCTCATTAAGGGTACAATTATTACAATCACCCTTGGTTCACATCATGTAATGTTGAATTAAATAATTGACCCTTACTCACTTTAAGTGTTCATATGGTTTGGTTGATTAACTTCCAAACGATCTTAGTCTCTTAAACTTCAAACGGTCTTGAACAATTAGACCTCAAACGGTCTTGGTCTAAGGGTTTGAAACTATTTGGTAAAGGTGGTGCTTGAAACCATTTACCAAAGCAAGTACTTGAAACCGTTTGCTAAAGCAAGTACTTGAAACCGTTTGCTAAAGCAAGTACTTGAAACTGTTTGCTAAATCAAGTACTTGAAACTGTTTGCTAAAGCACTCATGAGATCGATTGGGCCTCAAACGGTTTAGGATCATTTGGTACCAAACGGTCTTGAGACCGTTTGGTCCAAACCTCCTCGAAACCGAATGGACCAAATATGGTCTCCACCAATCATATTGACTTAGGGTTTCCAAGATTGATTCCTTCATTGATTGAATTCATATAATCACCCTTCAATTGGACCTATCACCATACTTCAATTGAGCTTAATAGGTCATCCTTCAACTGATTTAACCCCTAATTGATCATCAATTAGGGTTTTGAATCAGTTGGATTAGGGATTGAAATCGATGAACCTTCAATGTTAGTCAATGTGTTATCAATTACTTTGAAACTATTGGACCATCATTCAAATTGGGAATGACCTGACCTAAAACGGTCTTGAGGTCATTTGGATGACCTCCAAATGGTCTTGATACCGTTTTCCCATCATATCATCAAAATCCATGACCTCCAATTAGGGTTTGGGTCATTGGATTGATCATCAAATCAACACTTAATTGCATTTCAATTTGGTATCTCTAGACCTTCCAAAACTCAACCATACTAAACCCTAGACCTCCAAACGGTCTTAGGTGACCCTCAAATGGTCTTAAGACCATTTGGGTGATCCCCAAATGGTTTTGAAACCGTTTGGGATAATCAACCCAAAGTTCCAAGTCAATTGATTATGACATCAACACTTAACCCGATTAGGGTTTGGTGATTGATTGTCCTTCAACTCATGAACCAATTGGAACAAATAAATTATAATTAGTGGGTCATTAATCAACATTATTATCAAAAAATCTCCAAATGGTCAACCCTGGTCAAAACCTCCAAATGGTTTGAAACCGTTTGCCCTCAAACAGTTTGATGAAACTGTTTCCTTTCAAACGGTTTGAAACTGTTTGCTCCCAAACGGTTTGTGAAACCGATTGAGCAACTTTTTTGAAACCATTTTCACTTGATATTTGGAGAGGTGTGTGCTTAGGATGATGTCATCATCATCAAGCTCTAAACTCATGAAACCTACTGTGGTTTCCATGGTGATTGCATCACTCAACCAAATCAATTATCGTGAATGAAGAAATGATCATTATTTGATAAGGAATTGAATGCAATAACAAGATCAAGGGTTCAAGTTATAAAACCCGCCTCCAATTGAGCTCCAAAGCTCCAAGATCACACCAACAATGGTGGATGAAGCTTTTGCAACTCCCCCTAGGCTTGTCCTCAAGCTTTTGGTTGAAAAGATTGGCTAGGGTTGAAGATGGAGTGAAGAAAAGAAGAAATCAATGATTTATTTTCGATTTCCACCATGGAATCAAGGGGAAAAGATGTCAAGAACCTTACCAACAGGTTGGAGGTCGTCCTACTGATCCTACCAAGCTCCTTGGTCGGTTTCCAAGCAAAGAGAAGAGGTGGGTTCTGAAAAAGCCTTTGTTTGGGCTAGGAAAGGGTCTTTTTATAAGAGATTCAATGAGAGAGAACATGTTTTTATAAAAGTCTTTTAATTCCAAAATTGTTGCCACCTTCCCCCCCTTGGTTTCTTGTATGCAAAGGCATATCTATCCTCACCGATCTCCCTTCCATTATCCAAGAATTAAGGGAAAAGAAATTAAGCACATTAACCCTTATAATAGTAATTTCCATATTTGAGTGGAAATTCTTTTTCTTATAATAATGGTGAGTGGAGTCTTCACCTCCTTGGGATATACTCGTGCCTTTGCAAGGCTTAAGCTCATCCACACACATCTGAAGCCAACCATATTAATTTTGGTTGAAGGCCCCTCAATTTTTTTATTTATTTTTGCATTAAATTGAATTAGGGTTCCAATTAGGCTTAAATCTTGATTATTTTAATATCAAGATTCTCTCTCCTCCAACTTAATTCCAATGAGGCACCCCTCTCATTTTATTTTCTCTACATGGTGTCAAGAAATATTAGGGACCTTATTGAATTGGTAATTTGCATATTGAACCCTAGGTTTTGGGTAAATTGCACTTTACACCAAAACTAGGTTTTAATGCACAAACATTATTTTATCAGCTCTTTCTTAGTTCTCAGGCTTTCATAAGCCATTCCTATGCATCATCTTCATTCTCATGATGCCAAACTACTTGAGGAACATTTATCAAGTAACATTTGCAAGTTAACCCCTCAACTTGGGTAATTTGCACTTTAGTCCTAAATAAGCAAACATTGCTTTAACATTATTCAAACATGACCAAAATTGAAACATAAGTTTCTCATGAGCCCTAATTAATTTTTATAAGATAATATTAAGCATATAATCATCTTTCTTAATCAAAACACCTAGGGTTAAAACATAACCCAGGTCAGAGATGTTACATGAACCCACTCCCAATGTGCCTAAGGCTGATATGGATGCTTACAAGAAGTACTCTAAAGATGTCATGAATGTCAAGTGCCTGATGATGTGCTCAATGAACTATGAATTGTAGAGACAACATGAGAATATGGATGTTATTGAGATGGTAACACATTTTAAGAACATGTACCAAGATCAGGCAAGACAAGAGAGGTATGATGTCTCAAAGGCATTGTTCAAGTAGAATATGACTGAAGAAGATCCAATAGGTCCCCATACACTCAATTTAATTGGATATGTGGAGAATCTTGCTAGACTGGGATTCCCTTTAGACCAAAGTTGGATACATACGTGATTCTGCATTCACTACTGGAATCATATAACCAGTTCGTCATGAAATGCAACATGAACGATTTTGACAAGCCGTTGTCAGAATTACTTAGCATGTTGAGGATAACAGAAGCGCAGTTGAAGAAGGACAAATCCAAATTCGTGATGATGATCAATAGAGGGAAGTCCAAGAGAAGAGGCAAATCCAAGAAGAGTTCTAAAGCTAGTTAGAAACCAAAGTCTTCTACGCTGAAAGCTAAGGGAGGAGTGAACATGGAAGGAAGTGCCACCACTGTCATCATCCTGGATACTGGAAATGGAACTACCCATTTTACATAGAGAAAGTCAGGAAGAAGAAGGAGATAGAGATCTCAACTTCAGTACCCAAGAAGAAGTGAGCTAGAACTGTGCGAAGCAAGAGTTGCTACCACTACAATTAGAATTTGTCATTCAGTCTGATGGGCATGTAATAGAATTAGTGAATTTCCATTATGTATCTTTCAATGATGAAACATCATGTATCTTGTATGGACAAGAACATTGTGAATAAATTGATATTTCATTTTAAAAGATAAGATCTTATATGACAATGCCCTATGTCTCATAGGTTATACTTGATAGTTCTAAAGACAAATATGTATAATATATATGTTGAATGACTCAATGACTCAAACAATGAATACCTATGGTATTGTCATCTAGAGCACATAAATGAAAAATATATTCCTCTTTAGGATCTAAATGGAGAGAGAAAAATCAATTATTTTAAAGGCAAGTGTGTAATGATGTGTGTACAATACTTTAAGATCCTCAATTTGGCCAGATTAAAGGATGACAACAAAACTTTATGTTTGTTTTATAAATCTTTAGCACATGTAGGATAAATGAGGAACCAAATTTTGAAATCCATGTAGGTCTGTTGTCAGAAGACTATGAATGACTATCAATTCCTATCAATAGAATTTGTAGGCGCTATTACACAAACTACTAAACTATCTTTCCCTCTTCCATTAACTATATTTCAAATGAGAAATATAGCCAAAATATTTCCATTCATCATTATTATTAGAATGTCAATCAGTCCCCTACCCCTCTTTTATATTCATGAAAAAAACTTGAGTATCCATGCTTATTGAGAAGTATGTAGATATTATATTTTCTTTCTGATATAAGCCTGTTTTATAGTTAGTATATATTCTGTCACATTTTATTTCACCTCTCCTAATTTTCCAAGTAGATATTGTATCATGTATCAATGAGACAGATAGATGGATTGAAAGTGTTCGATAAAGAACTCATTTTCCCTTTGAAGATAGACAGATAGATGGATTGGTCGCCAAGAAACATAGAAGAATGATAGAAGCGTATGGCAATCGTGACCTTTGATTGCGTCGCGATTAGACGGGGACGGTGATAAGACGGTTGCTTGGTTGGTTCATCATCAACAGGCAACAGCTACGTTCATTCACAAGTCCGGAGCGCTTGACTCATGTCCCGCCCGCTCCGTTCCGCTTGAACCGCCTCACCACACACATTAAACCATACTTATCAACCAGGAGACGACACGAAGACGCCGTTCCCTCCCTAGTATTCCCCCCTCCTCAGACTGCTCCATCCCTGTTTCATCGCCTCATTTCCCTTCCTCTGACCAGAAGGTCTCTCTCTCTCTCTCTCTCTCTCTCTCTATTCAAATCCTCGTTACACCGCCTTTGACGCCGACTCGATGCCTTGATCGATTTTGATTTCAGATGCATCACAAAGTTTCCGAGCCCCAGATCGCCAGAGAAAGCTCCGCCGTCTCGTCGGGATTCCTCCCCCGCCCGGCCCTATTGTCATCCGCAACACCGACTCCGACCGCGGCTGCGGCAGCGACGCCTCAGCCCCAGCCTCTCCTCGCGAGGCATCCGCACCAATCCCACGACGACGACTCCCAATTTCCAAAATCAGCCGGCCCTAGCCCCAATTGCTCACCCTCCGCCCCCACCTCTACCGTACCCGATGTCGATGCCCATGATGCCGCAGCCGCCGAGGCCCGCCGTCTCCAAATGTCCGCAAGCGACATCGCAACGCAGCACAAGCGGCCGCGTCGCTTCTTCTTCTTGACCAATCGAACCGGCGCCGGTTCCGCATCGGGCTCCCAGCGCCCGTTCCGCCTCCGCCGCGTCCCAATCTCATTTTCCGCAGTCCACCGCCTCATCCGCCCCATTAGCCTCCGGTTCCGCCTCCTCCTCCTCTTCTCCTTCCCCTCCGTATATTTCCTCCTCTCTTCTTCGTCGTCTTCTTCTTTTGTCCCTCTCCTCCTCGCCTTTCTTGCCGCCCTTGCGCTTTCCTGTGCAATCCTCGTAGTCATCGTCTTCTCCTTTTCCTTCCCGAAATCCGCCCCCATAACCTCCATACTCCACCTTGGCAAGGTCTCCCGCTACGCACTCATCCTCCGCAAGGGTCGCCCCTTCTTGTTGAGCTTAAAAAAGCATTACGCTTCGAGCACCGGCCCGCCACCTCCCCCCGAGCTCACCGTTGAGGTCTACGCCAACGGCGACGTCTATCAGGGCGAAGAACCTAGTCACTACATCCGCGGTCCGTCATCGACCGCCGCGGCGTCCACCTCGCAGGCTTCCTGCGGCGTGTACCACTACGGCTCCTCCGGTGGGAGGTTCGAGGGCGAGTGGCGCGAGGGCGCCTACGACGGCTTCGGCGTGGAGACGTGGCCCAAAGGGAGCTGCTACAGGGGCCAGTACCGCAAGGGGCTGCGGCACGGGCTGGGCTCCTACAAGTTTCACACCGGCGATGTCTATGCTGGCGAGTGGGAGGAAGGACAGAGCCATGGCTGCGGCGTGCACACCTGCGGTGACGGCAGCCGGTACGTAGGTCAGTTCCGGAAGGGCGCTAAGCATGGCCTGGGCCGCTACCACTTCCGGAACGGCGACACCTACGCTGGCGAGTACTCCGGCGACAAGATGCACGGCTTCGGCATCTACACCTTCGCCAACGGGCACAGGTACGAGGGCGCCTGGCAAGAAGGGAAGCGGCACGGGCTGGGGACCTATACTTTCCGCAACGGCGAGGCGCAGCCTGGTGACTGGAGGAACGGTGTGCTCGTCACCCCCAGCACGCAGCAAGCTTTCCTCGTCCCCTCGGCGGCAACAACGGCTTCTTCCTGCTCTTCCCCTTCCGCCTCGTGTACGGTGCCTGCCAGCTCCCCTATCGCTGTAGCGGTCAACCACTCCAAGGTCCTCAACGCGGTTCAGGAAGCGCGGAGCGCGGCGGAAAGGGCGTTCGACGTTCCCAGGGTGGATGATAGGCTCAACAAGGCAGTGGCCGCAGCCAACAGGGCCGCCAACGCAGCCAGGATGGCCGCAATGAAGGCTGTACAGAGACGGCCGCCGCTGTGTAGTAGCAGTAGTCAGGATAACATACCCGCCATCCTGATGGTGTGAGTGATTACTGATGACCTGCAGAAAACCTCTCACAAACTCCGTGTTATTAGACTAAAAAAAATCCCTAAGGCTACCAATAACAAGCCAACAATTTTGATCGCGTGTCTACTGCTAGTTTAAATCCGTGTTGTTTCTATTTATTTTCGTAGCAAAAACCCTAGCAGACCTTCTCTAAGAGCTGAGCTGAGATGATGGCTACCCCCTTCCGTCGTCTGTGTACGTCTGGATATAGTTTGATTCTCAAGAAGCGCAGATGGAAGAAGTAGAGTCGCCAATCAGTGATTAAATCTCAGCAGTATATAGAAGCACCCTGTATTTTGATAGATAAAATGCAAATTAACATGCCCCAAAACCTTTTCTTTTTGTTTTTTCCTTCAAAAAACTTGTACTTCGTGCAACGAAGAAATAAGACGATGTGTAGATAGGGACAGAACAGTGCTCCATCATAGGCTGAACATAATAATGACTAATGAATGCGAATTATGACAAAAAAAAAAAACAAATGTTCATTTCCTCCACTAATCCGTGCCGTCCTTCTCAGACTACTACAATCTGTGCTTTTTTCTTCTTTCTATGCAAAACCTAGGACTGTCTAATTGGTTGTGTTAATTTCCTGTCGTGGGTTATTGTATTCATTAATGTTTTGATCTGACAACAATTGCAGACAATACACATTCAACTGGTGACATCGAACATCTATTCAGACTCATGCGAGACTGGGTTTTGCATTGAGATTCATGCTTATGTGATGAGTAACCGTGAACTTGTGGGAAGCATGCGAAGGAGCACCAGATCGTTTGATTCCTCATTCACCTCGTGTTGTTCGGTCGGGAAAAGGGTGGGAGATGAAGGGGTGAAATAGGAGCAGTTCATATAACTATCATTTCCAGCAAGATGGCCATAAGCTCCGCCTCAAGAGGACTATCCGTAGTGATCAACTTTCCAACTCCTCCCTGTCAACGGTAGTTTTGGTCTCTGATGACAATCGCTATGGCCCCTCATCCCTTCTTCCACACATCATTAGTGTTAAGGGTTAGGATGTCAGCACCTAAGGGCTTCTTTATGTCCGGCCTGTGTTTGGGCTTTATGCTATTCCTTGGGTCCCAAGTGTTCTCATACATCTTGGCTTCCGTCAATATGAGGTTGACTTGCTGTTGTGTAGTTGTCTGTTGCCCTTCAAAGATCCATCGATTCCTTTGTTTCTAGATGACCCAACATGCTATAAAGAACATGTTTCTAGCTTCCTCCCTGATTCTGTCTGATCCATTGCTCGAGGTTATCAGTGGATCAGAAGGTGGAGGGTAGTCCGAGATTAGGTAATTGTAGCCATATGGGACTCACCTTGGCGCAATCACGCAATGCATGAAGGCTGGTTTCATCTGCTGCATTACATCTATTGTAGGTAGCACTCATTGTCATCTGCTGACGCCTACGACTCCAATTTGTGAGAAGGGCTCCACTGACTGTTATCCACATGAAGGTCTTGACCCTTGCGGCTACCATGGCATTTCATAGCGTTCTCCATTGAAAAATACTCTTATATGACTAAAGATCTTTAATTAGAAACTAATCTTTTGCATACTAGAGATGATATTAATCAATTTTCTTCTACTATTACTTCTCTTATATATGATAATCATATTTTGAGATCTTCTTTTCTAAGATTCTTATTTTTAAAAGGAATCTTAATGATATCCTACACCATACTACTAAACAAATTATATCGAACTTAGAATTGAAATTCAGTGGTGTTGACATTTAAAATAATGTTTATCTTAAACAAGTTGATGCTCTTAAACACCATATCATTCTATATACATTATTTTACATCATAACCACCATTATTGATGTGATTTATAAAAAAAAATATGTGCGCTTTGAAAAAGTAACACATTATACTACATGATTAAAATGTCACTTATCTAACACATTTTATTCTTCATGTTTAAATAATATGACGTGAACAATGATAATTAACTATAACCTAGCGCAGTTGAAATTAATGTTTACGTTGTTTTAAACAATGATGAATTAAATTTTGTATTTACAGATACATATAATGTAGATACTATTATAATACTTGTACATAAAAAGTCATATAAAATTATTGTGATGAAACTAATTGTAATATTTTATTATACTACATGATTAAAATGTCACTTATCTGACACATTCTATTCTTCATGTTTAAACAATATGATGTGAACAATGATAATTAACTATGACCTAGCGCTGAAGATACAACTGAAATTAATGTTACGTTGTTTTAAACAATGATGAATTAAAATTTATATTTACAGATACATATAATGTAGATATTATTATATAATACTTGCACATAAAAATTCAAATAAAAATATTTTGATGAAACTAATTACAATATTTTTTTATTAAAATTATAATTATAGCATACTAAAATATTTTTAAAGGTGTAACATCCACATTATGACCACTTGTTGATGTTATTATGGTAAAAAATTGTTATAGTTATCTATAATGATTCTTTTTTTGTCTTTATCTTTTTTACTTATTATATATTACACAATTAAAATAGTGATATTTTTTAATTACTTCCATATTTACATTTACAATAATCGATCACATTGAAGTTTGATAGAATTTAAGTTCAAAAATTAAACTAAAGTTTTCAAAAAATATATATTTCGCATGACTTATGACATACACCAAACCAATCAAAACCTTAAGATCACTCTACTTCTTCTACACCAAAGGGAAACGACGTGAGTTCGCATATGGACTTCAGCTTACTCTTGGTTGGATAATTCCGCGACCAAAGCTGTAGCTACGGACTTACATTTGAATGCTTTAGGAAGAAGTTAAGTTTACATTTTAGCATTGCTTATAATTATTTAACATTTAACAAGGAAGCCCATTTAGTTAGTACATGAGAAAATAAATGATATAAAATACTACTTCCATCTTGACACACATATAGGAGAAGGTTGAACCTGGAACAGGTTTGTGGAATATATCAGTAATAGTAGTCTGTTCCCCAATCTTTATATGTGGCGTAATGATTTTCTTGTCATAACCATGTTTCTCACGAAGTGGCAGTCAACCTCAATATGCTTGATACGTTCGTGAAAAACTAGATTATTAGCTATATGAATAGCTATATGGCTCATTCAAACCTGGTGAGCACGAGAGGGACAAATGCATGGGCGACGACAATGATGCCGCCCAGAGTCGAGAGATGGAGACCTGATCCTTCCCCTTTATGTTCACAATGAAAAACATTAGAGGGGGGTGAATAGAGTTTTTTAAATATTTTAGCAATTATTTAACTCAAACAACCACAAATGAAGAATGGAAGAAGGAGACAGGTGTTTAGAGTGGTTCCAACTTTAACAAATACTAAAGTTGTCAGTCCACTACCCGGTTGCTTACCCAACCGGGATTTTGAAAGTATTAATTTTATTACCTTCACAAGAATTTACACAAAATACAATACTTTCTTACACCCCTTGAACAGCCTTCACTTGAAGTAGATGCACCAACCCGAGGTAGCCTTCTTGAAGTAACTCCAAGCTCCCCCTTGAAGTAGCCTTCCTCTCTAGAAGTAACCTCCCGTTGCACCAGCCTTCTTGAAGTAGCTCAAGGTCCCCTTCTTCACCAAGAAGATCTTCAACCTCTCCAATCCGCAGCCTCCAACCTAGGAGTAGCAAGGAGAGTACAAACAACAATAGAGAACAAGAAAGAAAATAGAAATTACAACTTATCCTTTTGTAGCACAAGGCTTGATTTGCCTAGATCAAGCGTGTAGATCTCCTAACCAAAGTGTATGGAAATGTAATTGCAGTGGATAGGAGATGCTAGCCTATAGGACATGAATTTTGAGCTAAGAGAAGAAGTAGCCAATTGTCACTATGCTCAATTTGCTCACAAACAGGTTGCTCAAAGTATGCTCAAAGATTTCTCAAGTGTAACAAGTCAGTTTAGGTGTCCTAAGGCATGTCCTATTTATAGGAATGTCCTACAAGTGCTTAAGGACGTTCTAGACACCTTCTAGGGGTTTCTAAGTGCTTAACTAGCCGTTAGGTACAAGTTTGTTGCTTTAGCAACGGCTAATTGATTAATTCTGCAGTTGTTGTCAGAGTCCATCTCGGTCGAGAAATGATCGACCGAGACACCTCCTCGGTCGAACTTTTGTCGACCGACAGGCTCTCTGAATCAAGTGTTTTGCAACGTTTATCTCCAACTGCCAACTACCTTGTCAGATGTGTCTAACGGCTACTTGGGTCTTTCTCGGTCGAGAAGATTGTCGATCAAAAGTGTCTCGGTCGAGGAGTTAGTCGACCGAGATTGACCCTGTTTCAATTTTTCAATTAAAGCACTAAGTGTGTGTATGAGTGTGCATATGTGACACTTATTTGAAGGGGATGACCTATCTAAATGTGATGTTTAGCTAGGGAGAATCTAATGCTTGATTTACATGAAATCTAAGTACTTGTACATTATATATTTGTACAAGTTTTTACAAGGTGATTACATTTCATGAAAATATAAATATGTAAGCATATGGATTTCCCTAATTGCTTTGTCATCCACCTTATTCCTGCAACACTCAAGAGCACGTTAGATTAACAAGAATGAAATGTTTGTCATTATCAAAACAAAGGGATTTACATATGTCCATTTAGCCAACAATCTCCCCCTTTTTGAAGATGACAAACATTTCCTAAATATAAAATAAGAAAGTATAAAAACATGTGAGTTTCATACCTGAAGATTACCTTTGTAAATTTCTTATCTTGTTTATAAAATGTGTGCTTATTATTCCCCATGAATTATGGAACATGAAATCCAATCCTTTAGGGAATATAGCAACTTTCAATGTAAAGCCAAGAGTTTATGAAACTCATTGATTGAGTTTTGCACAAATACTAAGTTTTATATTTATTATTGAGTTTTGCAAAGATACTAAGTTTTATATTTATTTCTCCCCCTTTGTCATTTCAAAAAGATATCCGTTTAAGAATAAATATTTGTATAAAAAGTGTTGCTCCCCCTTAAATACATATCCATTTTAAATAGATGGTCAATTTAGCCACAATTTTTAAATTTCAGGTTTTGCAAAAATGTCATCCCTTTTTCTTTATGATATATTTATTACTCCCCTTACTTTGTATGCTCTACTAGAGTAGTCTTATAAGCCATATTCAAATGATGCCATAGAGGAATATCCAATATACTCAGTAAAGATAACCATTTCATGTAAACATAACCATTTCATTGCAAAGATAACCATTTTATTTCAATCATGCAAAGATAATCATTACATTACAATCATGCAAAGATAATCATTTCATTACAACTAATAGAACGGTCACTCCAAATATCACTGGAAAGACTTGAGTATTACATCAATATCAGGGTCTTTTCCAAGAAATGGCTCAGCTCCATAATATTGGACTAAAGTTTGCCACTCCAAAGCACCTGTCTTGGTTAAAGCATATGCTTCCAAGAAGGTAGGAACCCGATCAAAACGGAAATGAGCAGCAATGTCTTGTAATTGTATTGAGGAGAACTGAGTATGTGTGAGATCTGTAGATGGTGGAGGTGGAGGTTGGTAGTAGTTGTAAGATGGATTATATGGGTTGAGCATGCCAGGATTTAAAGAATAAGGATATTCATCTGGTTGATTTGGAGAGAGGGTTTGCATCCTTTGATTTAGGTAGGTCATGGCATGGTGGTTATAGTCTAATTGTCTACTTAGATGATATTGTGACCCAGCAACATAGGTTAGGGTGTTTTGGATGGGATCATAGGATGGGTTGGTAGGAGGAGGTGGTGGTGGTATATCTTGAGTAGATGTCTCACCTTCCGTCCTAGCCCTCTTGTGACCAAAATCAATTCCCATTTTCTCTACTGTATTTTTGCTTATTTTTTGTGGTCTTCTTTCCCATGTGTATCCCATATCCTCAATTTGTGTTTTAAGAAAGTGTTGAGTGATTTGGCATACAAAATCAGCATATGGGGGATTTCCAGAAAACTCAAGCATGTTCTTAAGGATTATGCAGATAAAATTTACGGGAATACGTTTGATAATGGCATAAATTAAACACATGCGAAAAATAGGGACTTCAGACTTGTTTGCTCTAGGGTGTATGTTTGTGGAAACAATAAGATTGACAATCCTA
Organism: Alisma plantago-aquatica; assembly: GCA_963693085.1. Taxonomy (NCBI): domain Eukaryota; kingdom Viridiplantae; phylum Streptophyta; class Magnoliopsida; order Alismatales; family Alismataceae; genus Alisma; species Alisma plantago-aquatica. The sequence continues at coordinate 664,096,315 of OY856412.1, read as the reverse complement.
GCAGCAGGTTTGAGATTAATGGCATAGTAGGTACCCCTATCTTCGTGACACGTAGTATTAGATTGAAAAATGGCTCGTTTAATGTCACTAAGACTGACGGTATGATCTCCTTGGGAAAATGTATTGAGTGGATTTCCAGTCGTGAGGTCAAGAGTGTCTTGATATTCATCTAAGTCGATGTTGAACATGTCAAGAATATCCTCTTCAGTAAATCGAAAGCTATGCCCATTGACCATAGAGTAGAAGAAGTTATTGTCATTTTCGGAATGGGAGATTAGGTTTGCATAGAACTCATTTACCACTTTTGAAGAGTAGGAAGGGAAGGAAGGGTTAAGAAATTCTTTCAAATTTTGCACCTCAAAAAGATCCTCCAGGTCGACGATGCTGAGGAAGTCCAAGACGTCAACCGGCCGTCGTGGAAGAAGAGTTTTGGAGGAGAGCCTGAGATAGCGATCACCAACATCTGCGTCGACGAAGGGGATGTCATTGATGATCGTCAATGGTGGAGTAGCCTCCCTTCCTTTCTTGCTAGCAACTTTCTTCTTTCCACGTGTAGAGGATGAAGCCATTTCTTTGCTTTAAGGTGGAGAAGAAGCAAGAAAGTCTTGGGGATGAGGAAGCTAAAGGATTGCACAAGAATACACTACACTAGAGAGAAGCTATGGAAGTAAGAATATGAGAGTGTGTAACAATGACTCATTTTTTTCCCTTTTTATAGCAAATCAGTGACCAGGTCGGTCGAAAATTTGTCGACCGATCGACCGCAACGATCATATTCCAGACGCGCCACTCGGTCGTCCAACGGTCGACTGGTAACGGTCGGCCGCCCAACGGTAACGGTTGTAAACGGTCGGATTCCAACGGTCATATCCCAACGGTCAATTCTCGGTCGAACAATTGTCGACCGACACTGGCTCGGTCGAACAATTGTCGACCAAAAGTGTGTCCGATGTTATTTCTGTCTGAGGTCTGTCGGTCGAAAGAGATAGGCTGACCGAGATGTTTTCGCTCGAAGAATTCGTCGACCGACAAACTTACTGGGTATGAATTTTTAAACTAATTTTTAATGCAAATAATAGACTAAATTTGTAGAGTATATATACTTTCTAAGGGAGTAATATTGTGATTATTGTTACCAATATTTGGACAATTTTGTGATAATAAATTAATTGTTCTTTTAATCACAATTTTTATATAGAAAATGATATTCAAATAAGTATTGTGTCAAACTTATTTTAGGTCAATTTTGACTACGACCATAGTACCCCTTGGTCAAATTTCATTTCAACCAAGAGGCAAATTTGCAGATTTCCAAATTGAATACTCGTATATAATATATGCATGTAATTTGATTAGATATCAATTTGAAGTATTTTAAATAATACTCAATATGAAAACATTTGTCCTTGATTTTTCTTAGAATATAAGCTTTGCTGTAGTTACATGAATATCAAATTTCACTTCTTCTTGTATCCTCATAAGATTCTTAAGTAATATCTCGGTTCTTAAAAGATACCAATTGAGAAATATTTATCTTATGTGTTGCAAGCATTAAAACAACATATACCAACAAATCATTTTGTTTGCCTATTCATCAAGGATGCAATAATCATTATTCAAGCATCAACGTTGAAAATATATCCATGATGTAATGATTTTAACATATGGTTTCTATGTGAATAAATCAAAGAATACTTGGAATGGACCATGTAGGTAGTAATTTTGATATGATTCCTAATTTTCAGTTTTAAATCATTTAGAGAATGAACCAAATTAATCTCATATACGTTCTCAAAGTTAATTTCCAGAATGTATACTTTGTTTTGCATGTACAAACAGTTATTAATAACAAGTAGATAGCAATTTGACCAATCGAAAATAGCATATTTATTTCAGACTGGAAATCAGTGACCTCCTCGGTCGACAATTTCTTGACCGACTGTTCTCTCGGTCGACAGTTTTTTGACCGACAAGATTTCTGAAATGTTTTCTGAACTGTTAATTGCTTCCAAGTAAAACACAATTATGCAAGTTAGATGTTTATATACTTGAATTAATTTGATATTCCATTATGTTGAGTTGAGATAGACATAGAAATATACAACTTAGGTCCTTGGTCTTGTCTCAACTAAATTCCGTCCATTTAGTTTGGAGGTTTTGGAACCCAAACTAACTCAACATCCTTTTTCTTATAAGGACATGAAAAAGAATAGTGACCAAGACGCAAACAATAATGACAACATATAGAATCAACCTCATATCTCTTTCTATGATTTTGGTCTAGGTTGTTCTTGGGTATATTTGTATTTGTGCCTTTAGGCACATACATAGATTGATGTGCTTGTGTCTTTTTCCAACTAGGTTTATGATAAGATTTTCCTTTAGGCTTGTAACCTAGTACTCTCCTTCCAACTTGATGGTATGGATCTTTTAAGATTTGATCAAGAATGTCATTATTATTTAGACTACTAACTTTTTGTTGTAACTTAGCAATCTCATCCATTCTCTTCTTGATATCTAGCTTTGCTTGATCTAGATTAGATGATAATGAATTTCTTTCTTTCACGATAGTATCATAATCTAGATGTGAGCACAAAACAGGTTGTTTTTGAAGATCATTCACTTGAGTCTGCAAATTAATCTTTTCTAGAGAAAGGAGATTACAATTTTCTTCTACAGATTTTAGCTTAATATCATGATCTTCAATAACCTTTTTGAGATCTTCATTTTCAGATATAAGAGCAAGAAGCTTAGCATGTAACTCATCATTTGCTTTATTAGATTTCTTTAATTTCTTCTTGCACTCAATATATTTATTGTGTGTCTCTTCAAGAGAAGCAACTAGCTCTTCTTTAGATAAATCAAAAAGTTTTACCTCTTCTTCTTCTTCTTCACTTATTGTAGCAATAAGACATTCTTTATGTGTATCTTCCTTCTTTGACCTCCACGGGCAACCAAGTGTTGCATGGCTTGTTCCTAAGCACCAGCTGCAACTTGTTGAAGGTTGCCCCATGCTTTTCCTTTGTTTGTGGTTGTAGACACCACAACCCTTCATACTTCAAGACTTGATTAGAGCTCCTTGAAGCCTGCTCTGATACCAATTAAAAAACACTAGAGGGGGGGGGGGGTGAATAGAGTTTTTAAATATTTTAGCAATTATTTAACTCAAACAACCACAAATGAAGAATGGAAGAAGGAGACAGGTGTTTAGAGTGGTTCCAACTTTAGCAAATACTAAAGTTGTCAGTCCACTACCCGGTTGCTTACCCAACCGGGATTTTGAAAGTATTAATTTTATTACCTTCATAAGGATTTACACAAAATACAATACTTTCTTACACCCCTTGAACAGCCTTCACTTGAAGTAGATGCACCAACCCGATGTAGCCTTCTTGAAGTAACTCCAAACTCCCCCTTGAAGTAGCCTTCCTCTCTAGAAGTAACCTCTCGTTGCACCAGCCTTCTTGAAGTAGCTCAAGGTCCCCTTCTTCACCAAGAAGATCTTCAACCTCTCCAATCCGCAGCCTCCAACCTAGGAGTAGCAAGGAGAGTACAAACAACAATAGAGATCAAGAAAGAAAATAGAAATTACAACTTATCCTTTTGTAGCACAAGGATTGATTTGCCTAGATCAAGTGTGTAGATCTCCTAACTGAAGTGTATGGAAATGTAATTGCAGTGGATAGGAGATGCTAGCCTATAGGACACAAATTTTGAGCTAAGAGAAGAAGTAGCCAATTGTCACTATGCTCAATTTGCTCACAAACAGGTTGCTCAAAGTATGCTCAAAGATTTCTCAAGTGTAACAAGTCATTTTAGGTGTCCTAAGGCATGTCCTATTTATAGGAATGTCCTACAAGTGCTTAAGGACGTTCTAGACACCTTCTAGGGGTTTCTAAGTGCTTAACTAGCCGTTAGGTACAAGTTTGTTGCTTTAGGTACGGCTAATTGATTAATTCTGCAGTTGTTGTCAGAGTCCATCTCGGTCGAGAAATGGTTGACTGAGACACCTACTCGGTCGAACTTTTGTCGACCGACAGGCTCTCTGAATCAAGTGTTTTGCAACGTTTATCTCCAACTGCCAACTACCTTGTCAGATGTGTCTAACGGCTACTTGGGTCTTTCTCGGTCGAGAAGATTGTCGACCGAAAGTGTCTCGGACGAGGAGTTAGTCGACCGAGACTGACCCTGTTTCAAATTTTCAATTAAAGCACTAAGTGTGTGTATGAGTGTGCATATGTGACACTTATTTGAAGGGGATGACCTATCTAAATGTGATGTTTAGCTAGGGAGAATCTAATGCTTGATTTACATGAAATCTAAGTACTTGTACATTATATATTTGTACAAGTTTTTACAAGGCGATTACATTTCATGAAAATATAAATATGTAAGCATATGGATTTCCCTAATTGCTTTGTCATCCACCTTATTCCTGCAACACTCAAGTAGCACATTAGATTAACAAGAATGAAATGTTTGTCATTATCAAAACAAAGGGATTTACATATGTCCATTTAGCCAACAATCTCCTCCTTTTTGAAGATGACAAACATTTCCTAAATATAAAATAAGAAAGTATAAAAACATGTGAGTTTCATACCTGAAGATTACCTTTGTAAATTTCTTCTCTTGTTTATAAAATGTGTGCTTATTATTCCCCATGAATTATGGAACATGAAATCCAATCCTTTAGGGAATATAGCAACTTTCAATGTAAAGCCAAGAGTTTATGAAACTCATTGATTGCGTTTTGCACAAATACTAAGTTTTATATTTATTATTGAGTTTTGCACAGATACTAAGTTTTATATTTATTTCTCCCCCTTTGTCATTTCAAAAAGATATCCGTTTAAGAATAAATATTTGTATAAAAAGTGTTGCTCCCCCTTAAATACATATCCGTTTTAAATAGATGGTCAATTTAGCCACAATTTTTATATTTCAGGTTTTGCAAAAATGTCATCCCTTTTTATTTATGATATATTTATTACTCCCCTTACTTTGTATGCTCTACTAGAGTAGTCTTATAAGCCATATTCGAATGATGCCATAGAGGAATATCCAATATACTCAGTAAAGATAACCATTTCATGTAAAGATAACCATTTCATTGCAAAGATAACCATTTTATTTCAATCATGCAAAGATAATCATTACATTACAATCATGCAAAGATAATCATTTCATTACAACTAATACAACAGTCACTCCAAATCTCACTGGAAAGACTTGAGTATTACATCAATATCAGGGTCTTTTCCAAGAAATGGCTCAGCTCCATAATATTGGACTAAAGTTTGCCACTCCAAAGCACCTGTCTTGGTTAAAGCATATGCTTCCAAGAAGGTAGGAACCCGATCAAAACGGAAATGAGCAGCAATGTCTTGTAATTGTATTGAGGAGAACTGAGTATGTGTGAGATCTGTAGATGGTGGAGGTGGAGGTTGGTAGTAGTTGTAAGATGGATTATATGGGTTGAGCATGCCAGGATTTAAAGAATAAGGATATTCATCTGGTTGATTTGGAGAGAGGGTTTGCATCCTTTGATTTAGGTAGGTCATGGCATGGTGGTTATAGTCTAATTGTCTGCTTAGATGATATTGTGACCCAGCAACATAGGTTAGGGTGTTTTGGATGGGATCACAGGATGGGTTGGTAGGAGGAGGTGGTGGTGGTATATCTTGAGTAGATGTCTCACCTTCCGTCCTAGCCCTCTTGTGACCAAAATTAATTCCCATTTTCTCTACTGTGTTTTTGCTTATTTTTTGTGGTCTTCTTTCCCATGTGTATCCCATATCCTCAATTTGTGTTTTAAGAAAGTGTTGAGTGATTTGGCATACAAAATCAGCATATGGGGGATTGCCAGAAAACTCAAGCATGTTCTTAAGGATTATGCAGATAAAATTTACGGGAATACGTTTGATAATGACATAAATTAAACACATGCGAAAAATAGGGACTTCAGACTTGTTTGCTCTAGGGTGTGTGTTTGTGGAAACAATAAGATTGACAATCCTAGCAGCAGGTTTGAGATTAATGGCATAGTAGGTACCCCTATCTTCGTGACACGTAGTATTAGATTGAAAAATGGCTCGTTTAATGTCACTAAGACTGACGGTATGATCTCCTTGGGAAAATGTATTGAGTGGATTTCTAGTCGTGAGGTCAAGAGTGTCTTGATATTCATCTAAGTCGATGTTGAGCATGTCAAGAATATCCTCTTCAGTAAATCGAAAGCTATGCCCATTGACCATAGAGTAGAAGAAGTTATTGTCATTTTCGGAATGGGAGATTAGGTTTTCATAGAACTCATTTACCACTTTTGAAGAGTAGGAAGGGAAGGAAGGGTTAAGAAATTCTTTCAAATTTTGCACCTCAAAAAGATCCTCCAGGTCGACGATGCTGAGGAAGTCCAAGACGTCAACCGGCCGTCGTGGAAGAAGAGTTTTGGAGGAGAGCCTGAGATAGCGATCACCAGCATATGCATCGACGAAGGGGATGTCGTTGATGATCGTCAATGGTGGAGTAGCCTCCCTTCCTTTCTTGCTAGCAACTTTCTTCTTTCCACATGTAGAGGATGAAGCCATTTCTTTGCTTTAAAGTGGAGAAGAAGCAAGAAAGTCTTGGGGATGAGGAAGCTAAAGGATTGCACAAGAATACACTAGGGAGAAGCTATGGAAGTAAGAATATGAGAGTGTGTAACAATGACCCATTTTTGGCCCTTTTTATAGCAAATCAGTGACCAGGTCGGTCGACAATTTGTCGACCGATTGACCGCAACAGTCATATTCCAGACGCGCCACTCGGTCGTCCAACAGTCGACTGGTAACGGTCGTCCGCCCAACGGTAACGGTTGTAAACGGTCGGATTCCAACGGTCATATCTCAACGGTCAATTCTCGGTCGAACAATTGTCGACCGACACTGGCTCGGTCAAACAATTGTCGACCAGAAGTGTGTCCGATGTTATTTCTATCTGAGGTCTGTCGGTCGAAAGAGATAGGCTGACCGAGATGCTTTCGGTCGAAGAATTCGTCGACCGACAGACTTACTGGGTATGAATTTTCAAACTAATTTTTAATGCAAATAATAGACTAAATTTTTAGAGCATATATACTTTCTAAGGGAGTAATATTGTGATTATTGTTACCAATATTTGGACAATTTTGTGATCATAAATTAATTGTTCTTTTAATCACAATTTTTATATAGAAAATGATATTTAAAAAAGTATTGTGTCAAACTTATTTTAGGTCGATTTTGACTACGACCATAGTGCCCCTTGGTCAAATTTCATTTCAACCAAGAGGCAAATTTGCAGATTTCCAAATTGAATACTCGTATATAATATATGCATGTAATTTGATTAGATATCAATTTGAAGTATTTTAAATAATACTCAATATGAAAACATTTGTTCTTGATTTTTCTTAGAATATAAGCTTTGCTGTAGTTACATGAATATCAAATTTCACTTCTTCTTGTATCCTCATAAGATTCTTAAGTAATATCTCGGTTCTTAAAAGATACCAATTGAGAAATATTTATCTTATGTGTTGCAAGCATTAAAACAACATATACCAACAAATCATTTTGTTTGCCTATTCATCAAGGATGCAATAATCATTATTCAAGCATCAACGTTGAAAATATATCCATGATGTAATGATTTTAACATATGGTTTCTATGTGAATAAATCAAAGAATACTTGGAACGGACCATGTAGGCAGTAATTTTGATATGATTCATAATTTTCAGTTTTAAATCATTTAGAGAATGAACCAAATTAATCTCATATACGTTCTCAAAGTTAATTTCCAGAATGTATACTTTGTTTTGCATGTACAAACAGTTATTAATAACAAGTAGATAGCAATTTGAACAATCGAAAATAGCAGATTTATTTCAGACTGGAAATCAGTGACCTCCTCGGTCGAAAATTTCTCGATCGACTGTTCTCTCGGTCGACAGTTTTTCGACCGACAAGATTTCTGAAATGTTTTCTGAACTGTTAATTGCTTCCAAGTAAAACACAATTATGCAAGTTAGATGTTTAGATACTTGAATTAATTTGATATTCCATTATGTTGAGTTGAGATAGACATAGAAATATACAACTTAGGTCCTTGGTCATGTCTCAACTTAATTCCATCCATTTAGTTTGGAGGTTTTGGAACCCAAACTAACTCAACATCCTTTTTCTTATAAGGACATGAAAAAGAATAGTGACCAAGAAGCAAAGAATAATGACAACATATAGAATCAACCTCATATCTCTTTCTATGATTTTGGTCGAGGTTGTTCTTGGGTATATTTGTATTTGTGCCTTTAGGTACATACATAGATTGATGTGCTTGTGTCTTTTTCCAACTAGGTTTATGATAAGATTTTCCTTTAGGCTTGTAACCTAGTCCTCTCCTTCCAACTTGATGGTATGGATCTTTTAAGATTTGATCAAGAATGTCATTATTATTTAGACTACTAACTTTTTGTTGTAACTTAGCAATCTCATCCATTCTCTTCTTGATTTCTAGCTTTGCTTGATCTAGATTAGATGATAATGAATTTCTTTCTTTCACGATAGTATCATAATCTAGATGTGAGCACAAAACAGGTTGTTTTTGAAGATCATTCACTTGAGTCTGCAAATTAATCTTTTCTAGAGAAAGGAGATTACAATTTTCTTCTACAGATTTTAGCTTAATATCATGATCTTCAATAACCTTTTTGAGATCTTCATTTTCAGATATAAGAGCAAGAAGCTTAGCATGTAACTCATCATTTGCTTTATTAGATTTCTTTAATTTCTTCTTGCACTCAATATATTTATTGTGTGTCTCTTCAAGAGATGCAACTAGATCTTCTTTAGATAAATCAAAAAGGCTTACCTCTTCTTCTTCTTCTTCACTTATTGTAGCAATAAGACATTCTTTATGTGTATCTTCCTTCTTTGACCTCCACGGGCAACCAAGTGTTGCATGGCTTGTTCCTAAGCACCAGTTGCAACTTGTTGAAGGTTGCCCCATACTTTTCCTTTGTTTGTGGTTGTAGACACCACCACCCTTCATACTTCAAGACTCGATTAGAGCTCCTTGAAGCCTGCTATGATACCAATTGAAAAACACTAGAGGGGGGTGAATAGAGTTTTTAAATATTTTAGCAATTATTTAACTCAAACAACCACAAATGAAGAATGGAAGAAGGAGACAGGTGTTTAGAGTGGTTCCAACTTTAGCAAATACTAAAGTTGTCAGTCCACTACCCGGTTGCTTACCCAACCAGGATTTTGAAAGTATTAATTTTATTACCTTCACAAGGATTTACACAAAATACAATACTTTCTTACACCCCTTGAATAGCCTTCACTTGAAGTAGATGCACCAACCCGAGGTAGCCTTCTTGAAGTAACTCCAAGCTCCCCCTTGAAGTAGCCTTCCTCTCTAGAAGTAACCTCCCGTTGCACCAGCCTTCTTGAAGTAGCTCAAGGTCCCCTTCTTCACCAAGAAGATCTTCAACCTCTCCAATCCGCAGCCTCCAACCTAGGAGTAGCAAGGAGAGTACAAACAACAATAGAGAACAAGAAAGAAAATAGAAATTACAACTTATCCTTTTATAGCACAAGGCTTGATTTGCCTAGATCAAGCGTGTAGATCTCCTAACCAAAGTGTATGGAAATGTAATTGCAGTGGATAGGAGATGCTAGCCTATAGGACACGAATTTTGAGCTAAGAGAAGAAGTAGCCAATTGTCACTATGCTCAATTTGCTCACAAACAGGTTGCTCAAAGTATGCTCAAAGATTTCTCAAGTGTAACAAGTCAGTTTAGGTGTCCTAAGGCATGTCCTATTTATAGGAATGTCCTACAAGTGCTTAAGGACGTTCTAGACACCTTCTAGGGGTTTCTAAGTGATTAACTAGCCGTTAGGTACAAGTTTGTTGCTTTAGCAACAGCTAATTGATTAATTCTGCAGTTGCTGTCAGAGTCCATCTCGGTCGAGAAATGGTCGACCGAGACACCTACTCGGTCAAACTTTTGTCGACCGACAGGCTCTCTGAATCAAGAGTTTTGCAACGTTTATCTCCAAATGCCAACTACCTTATCAGATGTGTCTAACGGCTACTTGGGTCTTTCTCGGTCAAGAAGATTGTCGACCGAAAGTGTCTCGGTCGAGGAGTTAGTCGACGAGATTGACCCTGTTTCAATTTTTCAATTAAAACACTAAGTGTGTGTATGAGTGTGCATATGTGACACTTATTTGAAGGGGATGACCTATCTAAATGTGATGTTTAGCTAGGGAGAATCTAATGCTTGATTTACATGAAATCTAAGTACTTGTACATTATATATTTGTACAAGTTTTTACAAGGCGATTACATTTCATGAAAATATAAATATGTAAGCATATGGATTTCCCTAATTGCTTTGTCATCCACCTTATTCCTGCAACACTCAAGTAGCACGTTAGATTAACAAGAATGAAATGTTTGTCATTATCAAAACAAAGGGATTTACATATGTCCATTTAGCCAACACACAACATGAGTAGGAGAGTGGAGTAGGTCTTGCTGCCCCAACGCCCTTCCACTATCTCTGTCGATCAGAAGATGAAGGAATGGACAAGTCTGTTCTCCTCTAAGCCTAATAAGAACTCATCAAAGCTGAAGAAGTTGCGTGTGAGTCTAGTTGAGGGGAAATTGGTTTATCGAGGGTGATTGTAGAATGAAACCTAGACAAATGGAGTAAGGATGTAGCAAGTTATGTCGTCGAGCTGAAACCACACTGGCTGGCCCTAGTCACACATCTAGCTCAAATCTAGAAGGTCAATGGTTCGATTTGAGATTTGGTCTTGAGGTAAGGGGTTTTTCTTGATCGCCTTCTTGAATGATGAAGATATGGAAATAGCAATAGAAGGGGGGATGTGGTTTGTAGTGGGGTAAGCCTTGATTATCAAGAAGTGGGATGTAGGAGATTCGATGGAGAAACTAAAACTCAAAGGAATCCTGATTTGAATTCGAGTGTTTGGTCTACTTATTGAGCTATGGGATGAAGATATCTTCAACCGTATTAGTTCTACTCTAGGAAAGCCAATTTTGGTGGATACTCCTACTTCTACTTTTAGAAAGCTTGAGTTCGCAAGAATGCAAGTCACAACTTCCAAATGTAGTGGAAGAAACCCTTGCTCCGTGCAGTTCTAGCTTACTTTTTATCAGCACCTAAAGTAGATATCTCTATCTCTTTCTTCTTCCTTTGTTCCTTTAAGTGAAAGGACATATTCCTTTCATACTTACCCTTCTCTTTATCTTGAGCACAGAAGACTTGGAGTTCAGCTTAGCCTCAGAACTCTTCTTGACCTTGCCTTTTTCCTTAGACTCACTTCCGCTGATCACCATGACATATTTGTCCTTATTCATTCTGACTTTGGCGTCAACATACCAAGTAGTTATGATAGAAGTTTAGCCAAGTTACTCAAGTAGCAACACTCGATAAATTGGATGTATGATTCATACAATAAGTTGTAGATTCATATCCTTGGTCAACTCTTGACCTAAAAGAAATCTCTGTCTCCCCACATGCCTAATCATATTGAGCACATGGGGCTCTACTTGATCTCCTTTTATCAGTTTGCACTCAAAAAATGCTTTGGAGATAATATAGCTTTCTTTCTTTACATGATTCTTAAAATGTGTTGTGATCTTGAGAATGTCCATGTTTTCCATGTTGTTCATGCAACTCATAGTTCATACAACATATCATAAGGTACCCCTGGTCTTTCAAGGACATAGAGATTTCTCTCATCAATGAGAACATTTCTCGAAATTCTTTACCACTTGTGGAACTTCATCCCATTTCGTCCTTCTCAAGGGCTAATCACGATGAGAATGTATTTGTGTTTGAAATTAGATTCTACAAAGAAATATTACAACTTCTCAAAACACCTTGATTTGTTTGGCGTGATAAGTTAACGATATTAATTATGCTTTTAATTAATTATTGCTCCCACCTTTTTGTTCAAATTGATAACCCTCATGTATCAATTTGGAAGTTTACAGCGTACAATCTTCTAGTGAGACAAGATTCGAAACAATTCAACTATTACCCGAACAATGACAACATCCATAGTAAATTATAAAGGTAGGCAACTTTTGTCAATTGCATCATATGCGATTCTTGGATAGATATGTCCAACCCCTTGCCATAGTCATCTACATGTATCTAGTGCTTAATCCCATTAAGTACACTCAATTAAGCCTGGACTAAAAGCCATCACGACAATAATGCACCCCACTTGGCAGACCCACATTATTACCATCACACTTCCATGAGATAGACAATGCACCACCGTTGGGGTGCCCATGCTTAGTCGATTAAGCTTTTTGTGACACATCATCCGAACAAAATGTCATTAACTAAGAGAAAGCGATCATTAACAACAGATTACTAAAAATCACTAAAAATTAAAGCCATTTACAAAGATATCCAAACACAGGAAAACTCATTTATCAAGAACCAATGTATTTTATTTACATCCTGGTTCATAAGTACATATTCTGTACCATCCCTTCTCAAAGATTACAAGCATCAACTGCTCTATTAAAACTATACACAGGCAACATAAGAACCTCGAGGCATCAAGCCAAAATCTCATATCGATTCATTTAAAATGTACTAACTACTAACTTCGAGGACCTGAGGTACATAGACGATACATAGGACTCTCTATACAAAATATGACAGCCAGTGCCTCCACCTGGAATATCACTGTTTTCCCTGTTGTTTCTACTGCTCTTCCCATGCTATAGGGTTTCTGCCTCTTCTTCCTCATCCACCTAAAAATGTTGGATTCCATGGGGGTGAGACAATTGAAATTTTCCCAGCGAGAGATATAACTCTCCGCCAGAAATATTATTATTGCAGATAAATAGTGGTAAACTGAGCAGAATAATCTCTATTGAACAACAGGATTTAAATCATTATTAAGCAGAATAGAGCAATATCATCTTATTCATTTTAATAAGGAATATGAAGAACATGTATAATATTTATCCACTTTAAGATATAATAAGCAATGTAACATCAACCAATGATTTCCGTAATCTATCCTTAAGCAAATATGCTACATGGCTGATTACATTTTACAATCACACTTATGCCCTGAGGAGTTGAGGTATACCACTCATACTCCAACCGACCACGACGGCGTAAAGCATCGGTTCCATACCTAGGTCAATGGAAGAGTCGGACTCCATGACCTCATCTGTCTCGGTCAATGCGAGACTACATGCAGGACATCTAGTGTCTCTGCTAAATAGCTTTCCATGGTATACTGGCAACTTCGCTATAGAGTTATAGCCCGTAGCATATACTCTCTTCAGGATATGTCCCGTAGCCAATGCCTAGTATTGTGGAGTCATGGCCCATAGTCATGCTCTTGTTAGAATATGGTCTATAACCATTCCTATACATAGGATATGGCCCGCAGTCATTCCTATGAGGCGTAAGGATATATTCGCCCATTACCCCCACATACTCAAAAGTATGCATTCTGGGTTATACCGCGAAGCAACCCGTTTCACCATTCAGCAAATCCTGGGGCTGATGGATCTATGGGTAGGGCTCTACATGATAAGATTCCACTTGATTAATTAGGTGCATTACCATATCTTCTTGGCATCAATCAAGTTTCAAACAAGAATTATTATAACAGATGCTACAAAGAATGTGTAATACTTCTATCAAGTACTTTTTGAAGCTTTATAAAACATTGGGATCTCAATCCCTTGTCACATCATGTAACAACGTCGATCGGACAAACGTTATTAACTAAGCAGAAGCAATCACTAAAAGTGGATTAGCGAAAATCACTAAAAATTAAAACTTTTTGCAAAGAGATCCACACATAGGAAATCTTTTCCAACAAATGCCATTGTATATCATATACATTCTGTTTCAAACGTACATATCCTGTACCATCTCTTTCCAGAGACTACATCATCAGCTGCCTTATAAACATATATGCAGGCAGCATACAAATCTCGAGGCATTAAGCCAAAACCTCAGACTGATATATCAAAAACACTGACTAAAAACTCCGAGGACCTGAGAGTACAGAGACGACACATAGGACTACTATCTATATGACTAGACAGACAATATCTCCACCTGAGATCTTATTGCTGTCCCTGTTGTTGCTGTTGCTGCTGCTCTTTCCCTGTTCTAGGGTTTCTGCTCTGCCTTTCATGCATACCTAAAAAATGTTTCCCACGGGGGTGAGACAATTATAAAAATTGCCCCAGCGAGAGATATAACTCTCCGCCAGAAACATTATTATTGCAACTTGAGAAGATGAATATGAACATGAGAATCATATCTATTTGACAGCAAATATTTTAATGTCTAACAGATTAGAACATTATTCTATATCAGAAGCATTGCAGTTATTACTTGATAGAATTAACATGTCACTTATCCTTTAATGAATAGGAAGAACATGTATAACATCTATTCAAACAACAGAATCATTACCACTGCATTAACTTTCTTCAGGCTTAGATCATATATCTAAAGCCTGGCATTATCAATGTGGAGTCATGGCTCGTAGCCATACTCTTTTCATAAGTGTTGGGATCTTAATCCCTCACTTCACCACTGGGTTTTTCTCATCCTTTCACAATTTCAATACCATAACCATGAAATCATGGGTATTCAAACCCTTTGTTCATCACTTGAGCACTGTTACCTCTTTCTCAGGTAACTAACACCTTTAGGTCATTTGACCAAGGTAAGTATGATACTTGCTACACAAGCATCCATCATGGCACTTGATGCACATTAACTCTCTTGCCACCTCTTACCAGGCACAAGGTATATTATAGCACACAAGGTCCAATAAACAAATTCAAACTAATAACACATCATAGCTCATACCTGGCTATGCTCATCATCTCATGATACCTGCATGGTTAGCACATATAATAGCAGTACACCAATTATCTATCAATACCATGCAAAAACAATGTATTAATAATTTAAGGGTATTACCCTTAATCCTTTACCAGGATTTGGGTTTCCATCACACATGGCTCACAAAATCATTCACATCTTGTCACCTCTCACTAGGCAACAACTTTATTCACATGGCGCACAAGGCCATTCACATCTTGTCACCTCTCACTAGGCAACAACTTTATTCACATGGCGCACAAGGCCATTCACATCTTGTCAAATAAACATCAATTAGGCTTTCTTTCACATATCATTACCCTTCATTAAGAATAGGGTTTCCCATTATTAACCATTTAGGTTTTCAAGATCATATTATCAATGATCAAACCCTAGTTCATTGCTCCCCACATTTAGGAGCCAACATTTATACCATAAGTATTCAATCATACTTATTTATTCTCACCAATTATCATTAAATGATTATCATCACAAGGTATGAGTATCTCTCTCATCCTTAAGTTGATAATTAACAAAATGACCATGTTAGTTCACTTTCAATTCAGCTCTAAGTCAAGCATAGACCACCACGGCCGTGCTACCTTGCACGGTCGTGCTACATAGGATCATCACATGAATCATATTTATATATATGAATTCTATTATTTGATCCTTTCAACTTGATTAGGTCACATCAACCCTTCAATCATATGCATACAACTATGATTAACATAGGGTACCAAGTCATTGGTCCTATAAGCAATTAGGGATTCATCCCTTAATTGGCACTTAATCACTTAGGTACTATTAGGGTTTCAACCTTTGTACCTTCATTTATTACCATTACTAATCATCATTGGATCAATAGAACATTCATCATCTTAATTCTCAAAAATTGAATTACATTGGACCTCCATTACATAAGGTATCCAAATGAATTAGGGTTTCCAATGTTGATTCCTTCAATCATTGGATTCATGGAACCAATCATCAATTGGACCTACCCTCATACTTCAATTGAGTTTAATAGGTCAACCTTCAACTGATTTGACCCTCAATTGACCCTCAATTAATCATCAATTAGGGTTTGATTCAATTGAATTAGGGTTTTTAATGTTGATTCCTTCAATCATTGAATTCATGGAACCATTCATCAATTGGACCTTCACCCATACTTCAATTGAGTTTAATAGGTCAACCTTCAACTGATTTGACCCTCAATTGATCATCAATTGGGGTTGGAATCAATTGAATTAGGGTTTAGAATCAATGAACCTTCAATATTCATCAATGTGTAACTAGTTACTTCATAACTATTGAACCACCATTCAAATGGGGTATGACCTGACCCCAAACGGTCTTGAGGTCGTTTGGATGACCTCCAAACGGTCTTGAGACCATTTGCCCATCATATCACTCAAATCCAAGCAATCTAATTAGGGTTTGGTTCATTGAAGTGCTCACCAAATCAGCAATCTATTGCAGATCAACTTGATATCTTTAGACCTTCAACCACTGAACTATACTCAACCCTAGACCTCCAAACGGTCTTGGGTGACCACCAAACGGTCTTGAGACTGTTTGGCCCATCCAACCTTTGGACTTTAGTGAAAAATCATCATGGATTGGTCTATCGAGTTGATCAACAAATCAGCATTTAGTTGCAGTATGATTTGGTACCTTTGGACCTTCAATTGGTCAACTATACTTGACCCCAGACCTCCAAACGGTCTTGGGGTGATCCCCAAATGGTCTTGAGACCGTTTGGGCTAATCAACCCAAAATCTCAACTTAACTCATTGGAATTTCAACACTATTTTCAATTAGGGTTTGCCTAATTGATTAGCCTTCAACTCATGATCCCTTTGGAGTTAACCCCTCAAATTTGGAGGGTCATTAACCAACATCATTATGAACAAAAATCTCATACGGTCAACGCTTGGTCAACGCACTCAAACGGTCTTGAAACCGTTTGCCCAAGCAGGTCAAGTTGATCAGGTTGAAAATCAGCACTTAATCCAATTAGGTTTCCCTAATTGATTAGGCTTCAACTCACGATTCCTTGGGAGTTAACCCATAAAACTTGGTGAGTCATTAGCTAACATAATTAGGAACGATATTCCCAAACGTTCCACGCTTGGTCAACTCTTTCATATGGTTTTGAAACCGTTTGCCACCAAACAGTTTGCAAACCGTTTGGTCACCAAACGGTTTTGGTGAAACTGTTTGGTCCCAACCAATGAGATCATTTTCTCCCTAGATATTTGGTGAGGTACTTTCTTATGATTATTTCATCATCATATTCCTTCGTGCACCCAAGAACAGCAACCGTTCTTGATGGAAATTGCAGCAAAGAATCAAGTATGTATCAAATTGAAGAAATCAATCAACAAAGCATAGATGATTGATGCAATAGCAATGATTAAGGGTTTGAGTTATAAAACCCGCCTCCAATTGAGCTCCAAAGCTCCAAGATCACGCCATTAATGGTGGATGAAGCTCTAGCAAATCCCCCTAGGCTCGTCCTCAAGCTTTTGATTGCAAAAGTTGGCTAGGGTTGAAGAGGAGATCGAAATAAGAAGGAATCCATAATTTATTTTTGATTTCCACCATGAAATCAAGGAAAACGAAGGTCAAGAGCTTACCAACAGGTTGGGAGGCGTCCTCCTGCTCCTCCCTATCTCCTTGGTCGGTTTTGCAAGCAAGGGAAAGAAGAAAATCCGAAATAGCCTTTCATTTGGCTTGAAAAAGGCACTTTTATAAGGAAATTGATGAGAGAGAAAATGCATTATTAAAATGCATTAAATTCCAAAAATATGGCCGCCTCTTCCCCCTCAAATCCCTTAAGGACGAGGCACCTTCCTTTTCCTTTAATTATCCTTCATTATCCTTGATTTAAAGAAAATCAAATTAAGCACCTTAATGCTTATTATATTAATATCCATATGTGAGTGGGTTTTCTTTTTCTTATAATAAGGTGAGTGGAATTTCACCTACTTAGGATATTTTCGTTCCTTATCTTGGCAAAGGAACGTTCATCCTTATTCAAAATCAACCCAAAACATTTTGGTTGAAATCCCTTCAATTATTTTTATTCATTTTTGCCCTAAATCAAATTAGGGTTTCAATTAGGCATTAATCTTGATTATTTTAATATCAAGATTCTCTCTCCTCCAACTTAATTCAAATGAGGCACCCATCTCATTTTATTTGCTCTACATGATTCCAAGAAACATTAGGGACCTTATTGAAGTGGTAATTTTCATATTGAACCCTAGGTTTTGGGTAAATTGCACTTTTCACCAAAACTAGGTTTTAATGCACAACACTGCTTTACAAGCTTAATCTTGGTGCTCAAGCTTGTGAAAACCATACCACTACATCATATTCATTCTTATGATGTCTCAACATCGGAGGAACATCTTACCATGCAACATTTGCAATTTAATCCCTCAACTTGGGTAATTTGCACTTTGGTCCAAAATAAGCAAACATTGTTTCAACATTGTTCAAACAAGACCAAAAATTGAAACATATGTTTCTCATAAGCCCTAATTACTTTTCCCAAGATAAGATTAAGAATCTACTCAACCTTATTAAGCAAAAAAAAATCTAGGGTTAATTCATAACCCAGGTCAGGGATGTTACAAATTATAAACCCCTAACAAGGATTTCGTCCCAGAAATCCCAGAAAAAGGAGGGACAGATTTATTCAGTTATCATTCCCTCAAGTCTCCACATAATATCTTAGTATCATGGAGATATCATGGATCTTGTAATCCACACAAAGTTCCTTTCATTAGCTCAACCTCATCAATGTTTATGCAGAGCATAAACCCCTAACATATGATGTCCATATCATTGAAAGGAAGAAGCATAAAAGAACATACTTCAATAATCACTCAAGAATACTTATCAAAAGAAAAAATATATATATCTAACATAGATAATTCACTTAGCAAACTCTATGTAATTGGGAATGTTCACATAGCTCTTCCTTTTTATTGGGAATGTTCACATAGCTTTTCCTTTTAATTGGGAATGTTCACATAGCTTTTCCTTTTAATTGGGAATGTTCACATAGCTTTTCCTTTTTGTCGGGAATGTTCACATAGCTTTTCCTTTTGGTTGGGAATGTTCACATAGCTTTTCCTTTTTGTTGGGAATGTTCACATAGCTTTTCCTTTTAGTTGGGAATGTTCACATAGCTTTTCCTTTTAGTTGGGAATGTTCACATAGCTTTTCCTTTTTTGTTGGGAATGTTCACATAGCTTTTCCTTTTAGTTGGGAATGTTCACATAGCTTTTCCTTTTAGTTGGGAATGTTCACATAGCTTTTCCTTTTAGTTGGGAATGTTCACATAGCTTTTCCTTTTAATTGGGAATGTTCACATAGCTTTTCCTTTTAATTGGGAATGTTCACATAGCTTTTCCTTTTTGTCTCATTATACTCTCTAGATTGTTTCAGAATGACTACTTGATCAGAGTAATAAAAAAGATAACAATCTAAGAGTTTCATACTTGCCTTATCTTCAATGATCATATACCTGGCCAGGGTATATAAGTATTGAGATTAGGTAGTATGCACTTTATTTGCTATCATATTCCTCACTTTTCATATCATTGTACACACAAGATTTCCATTTCCTAGATTTTCTCCAGGCATCACTTCTAAATCTCATCTTTCAACACACAGATAAAGGAGGTTATAAAACATTTTAAGGAACACTAAGTATAGGGCTAGTCAAAGGAAGCTCAGAAACAACTACTTTCATATCTTTAACACATAGAATTCATGGAATGAAATATCAAAATGAATTTTATTTCATCTGACCTGTCTGGGACGTATGTCCACGTCCTCTGTTGTTACTAGAGTACTGCCTCCTTTGTGGTCCTTGATGACTCTGCCCTTGAGGTTGAGTCATCATTAAATTCTCGCCTGGACAATCCTTTACTAGATGTCCTGGTTGTCTACATTGATAACAGATCCTAGGTGCAACATAGGGTCTGTGAGGTCCAGTTATCGATGTTGATGCTATATTGGAGGCTCTATTTGGAATATTACTACGATCCCTATCCCTACTTGACATCCATTGTGTCCGGGTTTGGAATCTTGATGATACTTCCGGAGTAGAATATCTCGATTTCTTAAAGCTTTCAGAACTTTGTTTTTGAGTCTGAGTGTACTCTTTATTGCCACTAGTCAGTCGTTTCTTGATTTTAGATCTCTCTATCCTCCTCACTGACTCTACAAAAGTGGAAAACCTCTCCCTGTTTTCTAAAGCAGACACAGGAGTGGTTAATTCAGCATTTAACCCCTTCTCAAAATGTCGAATTCTTTCCTCATCATTAACTACCATTTGCGGACAAAACCGCAAAAGCTCCATGAACTTAGCTTCATACTCGCTAACGTTCATCTGTCCTTGTTTGATCTTCTCAAATTGAGAAATCTTCTCATCTAGATACGTTTTAGGGAAGTATCTACTGATGAATTCTCGTCGGAAAACCTCCCATCCAACTTCTTCACCTGGTCTTTTATCTTCTTCTATCATCCACCAATGACCAGCACTTCCTTTTAGGAGGTATACAACATGTCTTACCTTCTCAGCTTCAGGAATGTCAAGGATCCTGAAAGCCTTTTCCAGTTCCGTCAGCCACAAATCAACATCTGCTGGATCAGATGTACCAGCATAATCTATGGCTCCAACCCGACGAAGTCTCTCAAAAGACTTGTCGACTCCATAGTCCTCATGGTAAGCTGATACCCTAGGTGCAGGTACTTGCATCCTATCTGTCATGTGAGTCATGGCAGCTATAAACTGCCCAAATATGGATTGGAGGGTTGGGTTCCCCATGTCAGCTTGGTTGAACTGGGGCTGTTCTAGCACATCCTCCTCTCTTTCATGATCTCCTACACCTCCTCCTGGTGCAGCAGTGCTGCCCTCAGCAGCACGTTCTTCATGTGGTCCAGACATCTCCAAGTTCTTCTTCTCCTATGTGAGCAGAAGATACTATCAGATAAACTGGAAGACACTTAGAACAAACTCTACCACCTTAGTCCTATGTCTCTGTAGACTCAGCGAACCTAGAGCTGTGATACCACAATTGTAACAACGTCGATCGGACAAACGTTATTAACTAAGCGGAAGCAATCACTAAAAGTGGATTAGCGAAAATCACTAAAAATTAAAACTTTTTGCAAAGAGATCCACACATAGGAAATCTTTTCCAACAAATGCCATTGTATATCATATACATTCTATTTCAAACGTACATATCCTGTACCATCTCTTTCCAGAGACTACATCATCAGCTGCCTTATAAACATATATGCAGGCAGCATACAAATCTCGAGGCATCAAGCCAAAACCTCAGACTGATATATCAAAAACAGTGACTAAAAACTCCGAGGACCTGAGAGTACATAGACGACACATAGGACTACTATCTATATGACTAGACAGACAATATCTCCACCTAAGATCTTATTGTTGTCCCTGTTGTTGCTGTTGCTGCTGCTCTTTCCCTGTTCTAGGGTTTCTGCTCTGCCTTTCATGCATACCTAAAAAATGTTTCCCACAGGGGTGAGACAATTATAAAAATTGCCCCAGCGAGAGATATAACTCTTCGCCAGAAACATTATTATTGCAACTTGAGAAGATGAATATGAACATGAGAATCATATCTATTTGACAGCAAATATTTTAATGTCTAACAGATTAGAACATTATTCTATATCAGAAGCATTGCAGTTATTACTTGATAGAATTAACATGTCACTTATCCTTTAATGAATAGGAAGAACATGTATAACATCTATTCAAACAGCAGAATCATTACCACTGCATTAACTTTCTTCAGGCTTAGATCATATATCTAAAGCCTGGCATTATCAATGTGGAGTCATGGCTCGTAGCCATACTCTTTTCATAAGTGTTGGGATCTTAATCCCTCACTCCACCACTGGGTTTTTCTCATCCTTTCACAATTTCAATACCATAACCATGAAATCATGGGTATTCAAACCCTTTGTTCATCACTTGAGCACTGTTACCTCTTTCTCAGGTAACTAACACCTTTAGTTCATTTGACCAAGGTAAGTATGATACTTGCTACACAAGCATCCATCATGGCACTTGATGCACATTAACTCTCTTGCCACCTCTTACCAGGCACAAGGTATATTATAGCACACAAGGCCCAATAAACAAATTCAAACTAATAACACATCATAGCTCATACATGGCTATGCTCATCATCTCATGATACATGCATGGTTAGCACATATAATAGCAGTACACCAATTATCTATCAATACCATGCAAAAACAATGTATTAATAATTTGAGGGTATTACCCTTAATCCTTTACCAGGATTTGGGTTTCCATCACACATGGCTCACAAAACCATTCACATCTTGTCACCTCTCACTAGGGAACAACTTTATTCACATGGCGCACAAGGCCATTCACATCTTGTCACCTCTCACTAGGCAACAACTTTATTCACATGGCGCACAAGGCCATTCACATCTTGTCAAATAAACATCAATTAGGCTTTCTTTCACATATCATTACCCTTCATTAAGAATAGGGTTTCCCATTATTAACCATTTAGGTTTTCAAGATCATATTATCAATGATCAAACCCTAGTTCATTGCTCCCCACATTTAGGAGCCAAAATTTATATCATAAGTATTCAATCATACTTATTTATTCTCACCAATTATCATTAAATGATTATCATCACAAGGTATGAGTATCTCTCTCATCCTTAAGTTGATAATTAACAAAACGACCATGTTAGTTCACTTTCAATTCAGCTCTAAGTCAAGCATAGACCACCACGGCCGTGCTACCTTGCACGGTCGTACTACATAGGATCATCACATGAATCATATTTATATATATGAATTATATTATTTGATCCTTTCAACTTGATTAGGTCACATCAACCCTTCAATCATATGCATACAACTATGATTAACATAGGGTACCAAGTCATTGGTCCTATAAGCAATTAGGGATTCATCCCTTAATTGGCACTTAATCACTTAGGTACTATTAGGGTTTCAACCTTTGTACCTTCATTTATTACCATTACTAATCATCATTGGATCAATAGAACATTCATCATCTTAATTCTCAAAAATTGAATTACATTGGACCTCCATTACATAAGGTATCCAAATGAATTAGGGTTTCCAATGTTGATTCCTTCAATCATTGGATTCATGGAACCAATCATCAATTGGACCTACCCTCATACTTCAATTGAGTTTAATAGGTCAACCTTCAACTGATTTGACCCTCAATTGACCCTCAATTAATCATCAATTAGGGTTTGATTCAATTGAATTAGGGTTTTTAATGTTGATTCCTTCAATCATTGAATTCATGGAACCATTCATCAATTGGACCTTCACCCATACTTCAATTGAGTTTAATAGGTCAACCTTCAACTGATTTGACCCTCAATTGATCATCAATTGGGGTTGGAATCAATTGAATTAGGGTTTAGAATCACTGAACCTTCAATATTCATCAATGTGTAACTAGTTACTTCATAACTATTGAACCACCATTCAAATGGGGTATGACCTGACCCCAAACGGTCTTGAGGTCGTTTGGATGACCTCCAAACGGTCTTGAGACCGTTTGCCCATCATATCACTCAAATCCAAGCAATCTAATTAGGGTTTGGTTCATTGAAGTGCTCACCAAATCAGCAATCTATTGCAGATCAACTTGATATCTTTAGACCTTCAACCACTGAACTATACTCAACCCTAGACCTCCAAACGGTCTTGGGTGACCACCAAACGGTCTTGAGACCGTTTGGATGAGCTCCAAACGGTCTTGAGACCGTTTGGCCCATCCAACCTTTGGACTTTAGTGAAAAATCATCATGGATTGGTCTATCGAGTTGATCAACAAATAAGCATTTAGTTGCAGTATGATTTGGTACCTTTGGACCTTCAATTGGTCAACTATACTTGACCCCAGACCTCCAAACGGTCTTGGGGTGATCCCCAAACGGTCTTGAGACCATTTGGGCTAATCAACCCAAAATCTCAACTTAACTCATTGGAATTTCAGCACTATTTTCAATTAGGGTTTGCCTAATTGATTAGCCTTCAACTCATGATCCCTTTGGAGTTAACCCCTCAAATTTGGAGGTTCATTAACCAACATCATTATGAACAAAAATCTCATACGGTCAACGCTTGGTCAACGCACTCAAACGGTCTTGAAACCGTTTTCCCAAGCAGGTCAAGTTGATCAGGTTGAAAATCAGCACTTAATCCAATTAGGTTTCCCTAATTGATTAGGCTTCAACTCACGATTCCTTGGGAGTTAACCCATAAAACTTGGTATTTCATTAGCCAACATAATTAGGAACGAGATTCCCAAACGGTCCACGCTTGGTCAACTCTTTCATACGGTTTTGAAACCGTTTGCCACCAAACGGTTTGCAAACCGTTTGGTCACCAAACGGTTTTGGTGAAACCGTTTGGTCCCAACCAATGAGATCATTTTCTCCCTAGATATTTGGTGAGGTACTTTCTTATGATGATGTCATCATCATATTCCTTCGTGCACCCAAGAACAGCAACCGTTCTTGATGGAAATTGCAGCAAAGAATCAAGTATGTATCAAATTGAAGAAATCAATCAACAAAGCATAGATGATTGATGCAATAGCAATGATTAAGGGTTTGAGTTATAAAACCCGCCTCCAATTGAGCTCCAAAGCTCCAAGCTCACGCCATTAATGGTGGATGAAGCTCTAGCAACTCCCCCTAGGCTCGTCCTCAAGCTTTTGATTGCAAAAGTTGGCTAGGGTTGAAGAGGAGATTGAAATAAGAAGGAATCCATAATTTATTTTTGATTTCCACCATGAAATCAAGGAAAACGAAGGTCAAGAGCTTACCAACAGGTTGGGAGGCGTCCTCCTGCTCCTCCCTAGATCCTTGGTCGGTTTTGCAAGCAAGGGAAAGAAGAAAATCCGAAATAGCCTTTCATTTGGCTTGAAAAAGGCACTTTTATAAGGAAATTGATGAGAGAGAAAATGCATTATTAAAATGCATTAAATTCTAAAAATATGGCCTCCTCTTCCCCCTCAAATCCCTTAAGTACGAGGCACCTTCCTTTGCCTTTAATTCTCCTTCATTATCCTTGATTTAAAGAAAATCAAATTAAGCACCTTAATGCTTATTATATTAATATCCATATGTGAGTGGGTTTTCTTTTCTTATAATAAGGTGAGTGGAATTTCACCTACTTAGGATATTTTCGTTCCTTATCTTGGCAAAGGAACGTTCATCCTTATTCAAAATCAACCCAAAACATTTTGGTTGAAATCCCTTCAATTATTTTTATTCATTTTTGCCCTAAATCAAATTAGGGTTTCAATTAGGCATTAATCTTGATTATTTTAATATCAAGATTCTCTCTCCTCCAACTTAATTCAAATGAGGCACCCATCTCATTTTACTTTCTCTACATGATTCCAAGAAACATTAGGGACCTTATTGAAGTGGTAATTTGCATATTGAACCCTAGGTTTTGGGTAAATTGCACTTTTCACCAAAACTAGGTTTTAATGCACAACACTGCTTTACAAGCTTAATCTTGGTGCCCAAGCTTGTGAAAACCATAACACTACATCATATTCATTCTTATGATGTCTCAACATCAGAGGAACATCTTACCATGCAACATTTGCAATTTAACCCCTCAACTTGGGTAATTTGCACTTTGGTCCAAAATAAGCAAATATTGTTTCAACATTGTTCAAACAAGACCAAAAATTGAAACATATGTTTCTCATAAGCCCTAATTACTTTTCCCAAGATAAGATTAAGAATCTACTCAACCTTATTAAGCAAAAAAAAAATCTAGGGTTAAATCATAACCCAGGTCAGGGATGTTACACATCATGGGCATTCTCATCCCTTAACATCTCATCATCATGATTATGGAATATGGGTATTCAAACCCTCAGTTCATCAAAGACCACTTGTTACCACTTATTAGGTAACTAATATCTTCAGGTCATATGACCAAGTTAAACATGATACTTACTACATAAGCATCTCACATGGCTCTTCAAGTCCCATTTAATCTCTTGTTACCTCTTTCTAGGCAAAAAACATATTATGGTTCACAAGGCCCATAAAACAATTTCAATAATAAAACATCATAGCTCATACCTGGCTATGCCCAACATCTCATGATACCTGCAAGGTTAGTACGCATAATAACAGTTATATCAAATACATATCAGCACTATGCAATGTGATGGTAGCATCACTATTCCCTCATTAGGGTTAGGGTTTCCCAATTCATGTCAATTAGGGATACTCATCCCATTACCCAAAATTAAGGTTATGGTTTATCATCATATTGCCC
Organism: Alisma plantago-aquatica; assembly: GCA_963693085.1. Lineage (NCBI taxonomy): Eukaryota > Viridiplantae > Streptophyta > Magnoliopsida > Alismatales > Alismataceae > Alisma > Alisma plantago-aquatica. The sequence continues at coordinate 664,069,958 of OY856412.1, read as the reverse complement.
AAGATTAGGGTTTCATGCACTATAACCCAAAATTAGGTTTCACATACCTTCACCCTATATTAGGTTTTCACACATAATTATCTTGAATTAAGGTTCCTTATAACTTTTCCCCAAATTAGGGTTTCATGTAACTTTACCCGAAATTAGGGTTTCATGAAGCATCCTCTTAAATTAGGGTTTTTCATTATATTACCCGGAATTGGGATTTCTCATATCAACACCCTAGATTAGGGTTTCACCATTACCCTAGATTAGGGTTTCACCTAGCATTGCCCTAAATTAGGGTTAGGGCTCATCAACCTTCTCAATTAGGGTTTCATGATCTCTTTATCAAGGATCATACCCTAATTACATATGTTATTCATGTTGAAAGTGTTGAGGCTTAACCACTACATGATTATTATACATGTATGAATTCCTCTCTCTCTCTCATCCTCTCTAGGATGTTGATTACTTCAAGCTTGATTAGATTAGGTCAACCCTTCATTCAAGTACATACATTTTGGGTTAGCATAGTGTATTGAGATATTGCTTCCATAAGCATCAAAGGTTAACCCCTCTAAGGGTACTAATCACACTAGTACCTTAAAGGTACAACCATTGTAATTATCTTTGATATACATCATTGACAATCATGGGTTTAAATGATCTTTCATCACGTTAGGTCTTCAAACGGTTTTGGTTGCATTGAACCTTCAAACGGTTTTGACCCCTCAAACTCCAAACGGTTTTGAGACCGTTTTCCCTCCAAATGGTTTTGAAACCGTTTGGGCACTCAACCCTTGAAACCGTTTTATCACATGTACATTAAAATTGATTGGATAAATCAACCTTGAAATCGATTGGACCTCCAAACGGTTTGAGACCGTTTGATCTCAAACGATTTGAAGACCGTTTGGTCCAAACTACCTTGAAACCAAAAGGATCATCTAGGGTTTCCTTCAACCAATCAATTAGGGTTTGCTTCATTGAATCATTCATCAATTGGACCATTGAGAGTACATCAAATTATAACCCTTGGATCTCCAACCATCCATCATATCCCTTGACCTCCAAACGGTCTTGAGACCATTTGGACCATCAACCATGAAATTGATCCAATTCAATTAGGGTTTCAACACTTCAAACTGATTAGAGTTTGTAATTAGTGGATTATCCATCACTGAACCTATTGTGAGTCAATCAATTAGAACCATTGGATCAACATCCAACTACATCATCAAGTATCTCCAAATGTTTTTGAGACCGTTTGGTTTCATTCGGTCTTGAGACCGATTGGTCTCAAGTTGAAACTGTTTAGACCTGATATTTCTTGAGGTGTGTGCTAAGATGACATCATCATCTTCAATCTTCAAACCTTCTAAAAATTACTGTGATTCTTATGGTGTTTTCATCAACTAATCAAAAGAAATTTCGGGAAATAAGAAAGATTCAACATATGATAAAGAAGTGAAATCAATAATAACATTTAAGGGTTCAAGTTATATAACCCGCCTTCAAAGTTGAATCCAAGCTTCAAGCTTCATGTCTTTTATGGTTAATGAAGCTTTCTCAACTTCCTAAGGTCTGTACTCAAGTCTTTGAGTGAAAAGAATGGCTAAAGTTGAAGATTGAATGGAGAAAAGAAGAAAATAAGCATTGAATTTCAATTTCCACCATGAAATCAAGGTTGAAGATGATTAAGGAGCTAATATACAGGTTGGGGTACATCCTCCTATTGCTCCTAAGCTCCCTTGTGCTCGGCCAAATCAAGGAAAGAAAGAAGAGTCGAAAAAGCCTTTCATGTGGGTGAAAGAATGGAGTGTATATAAGGGAAATTCAAGAGACAGAAAGTGTTATAAAAATCCTTCATTTCCCTAAATTGGTGCCACTTATCCCCCTCACTTCCTTGCATACGAATCCATCATACTCCCCTTCGAAATCCTCTTCTTTATACATGAATTAAAAGAAAACAATTAAGCACCTTAATCAATTTAATAATAATATCAAAAAATTAGTGGATATTACTTTTTCTTTAACTAATGTGAGTGGGCTCTCCACTCACTTTATATATTTCGGTGCCATTTCAAGGCAAAAGGACTTCCATACTTATATAAATTCAACCATCACATTTTTGGTTGAAGGGCACTTCCATTAATATATTTATTTTTGCATTAAATTGAATTAGGGTTTCAATTATGCTAAAATCTTGATTATTTTAATATCAAGATTCTCTCTCCCCCAAAGAGATTCAAATGAGACACCCCTCTAATTTTATTGTCTCTAATTGATACCAAGAAACATTAGGGACTCTCTAGTAGTGGTATTTTTCATATTAAACCCTAGGTTTTGGGTAAATTGCACATTACACCAAAACTAGGTTTTAATGCACAAACATTGCTTAATAGGCTCTTTCTTGGTACTCAGGCTTCTGGAAGCCATACCTCAGCATCATTCTCATTCTTATGATGCTTCAACACTTGACGAACATTTTATCATGTAACATTTGCAAGTTAACCCCTCAACTTGGGTAATTTGCACTTTAGTCCAAAATGGGCAAAACATTGTTTTCAACATTATTCAAAAAGGACTAAAATTGAAACATAAGTTCCTATTGAGCCTTTATTACTTTTCAAAAGATAAGAGCAAGTATATAATTATCTTTCTTAAACAAAACATCTAGGGTTAAAGCATAACCCAAGTCAGGGATGTTACACTTTTCATGTGTGTTACTTATGGGAAATATCTTAGACTTAATATTATAATGAGGGATTTTATATATAAATACATATACATATCCAATCACCATATACTTACTACACATCATTATTCTATAACCATAAACGGGATATGTAATAATTAACACACACAAGTGATGGTTATGGCCATACTATTGTAATTTCTTGGAGCCATAAGGAATTACTACCACCTAGGGTCCACATCATATGAAACCAGTTGTTGATGAAGAGATGTACTCGAACCAATCCATGTTGATTGCTTCAACTCTTGAACCGGTCAGCTCACCTCCTGGTCATCGTTTGGGCTCTTGAAATTGTTGTCTAGTTCCATGTTCAATTGATGTTTGGACTCCTCCATGATTGATTTGGCCACCAGTCAATCGGTTCATCTTCCTATTGCCTGGACTCCTCAATCTTCCAGTTGGTCAGTTTGTCTCATGAGCCAATCAGTTCATCTGGTGCAGAATGTCTTCTCATGACAAAACATAAATTAAACTATCCTATTTCTTATTACATTTTAAAAGGGAAAACCTCGAGTTACATTCGAGGGGAAATAGGAAGAAGAGCATTAATTTACACTTGGAAAGGAGAGAGAGGATTGGTATGTAAATTGAGATATAAATAAGAATAAACAACCACAATCATGCACACACAAATCAAAGGTTATTGATTATAACCATGCTTCACATCCACCATCAAAACCAACTATTAGGGAAATGCGTGTAAATTACACATATATCGTTTCACACACACACACACATATATATACATACATATATATATATATATATCATTTTGTGAATTGTATGTGGTAATTAATAAGATATGCACATTAATATTCACATAGAAATAAATCTAATCATATAGATTTAAATCCAGATACACTATAAATTAACGTGGTTCTACTACCACTATAGAAAAATTAGGACGACAGATAAGGTAGCGGAAACAAAAAATTTAAAGCCTAATACCCCTTAACAACTAGATCAAGTCAACAACAATGTATCTAAGAAGGAAGGTAACAAGAGTTATACCTAGTCCTAGAGCAAGTCCAGTGACAAATCTTGATGCAATATTGTGCTTCTTCTCTAAGCAGCAATGAACTTCTTCTTCAGGAAGCAACATGCTCCTTCTTCAACAACACTCGAACAACCATCATCAATGGCCTCCTAGTCTGGCCACCACGGATGACAGTTGATGGAGTTCACCTAGTGTCAGAAGCCTTCCGTCTCTAGAGAAGTCAACGCGGACCACTGGGAACTTCACGTTGTGCTACCAAAGCTAGCGGGAAGGATTTGTCCATTTTAAACGTCAATCTACTAGAGTTGATACACTCTCCCACAATTGTCTCTCCCTTTCTATCCCTCCCTGTATCGGGTAGGACTTGCTCAGGCTCTCTATTGGTTACCATAGCTAGAGAGGACAACATATGTCAGGGCAACTATCGCATTCTGAGGATCCCCCAATACCCCTCTCTTTATAGGAGAGGCCAGGGTCAGGGTTCCCAATCTATGTGGAGTCAAAAGGGTTGGATTCATGAATTTTTCAGAAGCTATGCATGGAGAACCAGTCATTTTGCACAACCAACCAGTTGCTTTGTGCTCAAATCAGTCAGTTCGTGCTTGAACCAATTGGTTCAGACACCCAACCAGTCAGTTATTGCATGAACCGATCAGTTCGCTAGGCGAACTGGTTGGTTCATGCAACTTCTTGTTCTGAATCACATTGGTATTTAATGCATGATTAACACAAAACATGACGTGAACAACAATCCTTGATCCAATCAAATTGACCATTGAATCGGGCAGTTCATCTCATGAACTGGTTGGTTGGGACATGTGAACTAGTTGTTTCACTATGTGAACCGGTCATTTCACTCCCTGGTTCAACCATTGATCAGTTAATGTTGATTCCAATTGACCCAACACTCTAACTGATCGGTTCAAGACTTGAACCGGTTGGTTCAGAGTCCACTCACTCAACTTTGAATTTCTAGTTGTGTAATTGAATACTAAACACCTTTAGTAAATAAATTAAACATCATTAACAAATATACTCCTTTAATCCAAATGTATCCTATGTGTGTGACCCTATAGGTCCAGAATTACATTGGCAGTCAATGTCCATAACCAATTATATCATCATAGGCAAAGAGCGGTGTCTAGAAACACATCATTGCTACCCAAGTAATTTGGAAAGATGGAGAACAACTTCAACCTACAATTTTTTATCAATGTTAACATGATCGTATAATCCCTTTGCCTCTAATATCCAGATTGAACTCAAGGCATGGAATCATCATCCTCTCAATGTTCAATCCATGTTCCTTGAATTAGAGCAGACTGTCTGAGATGCACGTGATCTCACATATCACATATTGAGTCACATGAGTATGCCCATGCATTTCTTAGTCTCACTTATCAAGAGGCTCTGGATATCAATCTCATGTATGAGGGACAAATCCCATCTACACTACTCACACCCAATCCCCATGTATCACAATGCACCCAAGCACCATCTTTATGGCAACCCTTATTCAGGTTTATGGTGGATGATGTCAAAGTACATGAATGACATATGATGAATGTATTGACTTCAATACTAAGAATCACAATCACCACTATCACTATGAGAGCTGAATTTGAACACCATTCCATGGTATCCATGTGTCACTCTCAAGGTGGGTCTGTTTGATACATTATTCTCTAACATGTACATGTTTGGTTGACTTGATATCATATATCATGACTAATGAGACTCTGTCATCAGTCAACACACACTCTAGTCTTATGTATTACTATTGTATATTTTTCTTCCACAGTTATATCTGACTAGGGACATATATCTACTCTTATCATACATATGATCTCATTGTTTAGGTCCTCAACCTGAAGACATATGTTGAGTAACATCATTTTTTAGACATCTACTATGTTTGTGTCATCATCTCAGGATGAGGCAAACATAATAGATGAAACTAACTTTATAATTATCAAATTAGATATACAATGCCCCATTGCAATCATCATATGATTGACTCTCTGGGTATACATACCATCATGCTAGTGCTATCAAAGGTACTTATTCAGAGTTTGCCTCCATACTGAGCTGAAGTTGAATGCTAGCAAGAGCGAATTTTTCTTTAATAATTCTAAAAGGATGAGGAATCCAAAATTCTTGATGAAGTTGTGGAGCTCTTTGTTATTTACTTGGGTTTAACCCTATTCACATAAAGACTCACCAAGGCTATAAGTGAGCCTATTTTCAACAAGGTTAGTGCCAAGCTAGATTCTTAGAAGTGCAGGATCCTTTCTATGACAGGTAGAATTGAGCTGGTGGTCTTCACTCTTTCATCCAATCACGTCTTTTGGTTTGCTTCCTTCCCTGTGACAACCCATCACACAAAGTGAGATTACTTAAAACTCAAACACAATCAACCTCTAATAAAACACATATCTAAAAGAGGGTTAATTAAAACCAGTTAAATTTTCACAAACTTAGTAAACAACATTTGCATGAAAGCCCAACATCTCAGACTATTTCATAAATCTTATTAAAAGTCTCTTACAAAGGCTCTGTGACCTTAGCCACAATGTATACAAATATACACATTAGATATCATCTACATGTACGACATCAGAATACTATGAAAGCTCATGTTCATAAGACACTATATACAAAATTTTCCCCGCCCGGACGTGAGATTACAGATACGACTCTAGGACACGTGAGACATCTAATCAACTTCTTTTGCATTCCATCACATTAGCTCCTCATTGCCACGGGTCTGCTATTACTACTGACGATCACTTAAAATTTTTTGGTGACCCACAGGTGAGACTCATGTCCCAGTAAGAGATATAACTCTCAACAACGCTTATTGATTACATCATGTTATGTAATTAAGCATGTTAATAGATTAAACTAATTAAACAGATAGACAGATTAAGCAATAGAACATAATTATTAAACATAAGGGCTTGTTAAGAGAAATTCAAAAAAGTCTTAGATGCTAGCATTATTTTTAATTACCAGATGTAGATATTACTATGATCATAACCATCATCATGAGACTAACTATCATCATAAATATCGATGACAGTATGAGCATATTTGAATAATAGGAGCATGTCCAACAATATAAAATGACTACAATCATAAACAAACTAATAATATAAGAATATCTAAAATGTATACCATATCTAACAACATAGGAATATCCAATAGGATGAGCAAAACTAATAGCATGAGAATGTCTAATAGAATATCATGTCTAACAGGATAAACATATCTACATCTTAAGTAGAGTTAATGGTATAAGTAAAACTACCAACATAAGCATGATTAGAAGTATAAGCATAGCCAACTACATAGGCATGGCTAACAGTATAAACATAGTTAATGACATGAGATAACTATCATCATAAACATAACCAATAGTAGCAATATATCTAACAACATAAGCATGACTACTTCTCTTATTGCACTATACATCATCTATATGTATAAAGAGAAAACAAGGGTTATCATCCAATGTGAAACATGTTTAATCCTAAACATATATACTAGATGACTTTATTACGTTTTTTATAAATTCCTTGAGGATTTGAGTCGTACCACCCAAATTCAACTGACCACTGCTAAGTCGAAATCACTGCCATATAAGATCTGGGAAGAGGCAGAATCCAAGAACTTCTCCCCATTTAGATAGTACAAGTTAACACCGCAGTGACATATAAAGTCAAACTACAAAACACCTAGCCCGCCTTGGTACAACTCATGGTGCTAGACACCAGGGTACAAAACCTTACACCGATGTACAACCATAGTTGTTCTCACTGTTGTCCTCACATATCACATATGTAACACCGAGACACAACAACAACCATTCTCAAACACCTTGGGATCTGGATGATAAGGATGTACTCTCCAAGCACCCCACATACTCAACAGTATGCAATATGATTTCCCCTTAGGAATACTCATTTTCACCATCCAGCAAGTTTTGACACCAGAATGGATCTATGGCTAGAGCAACTACATGATTAAGGTTTCACTTGATTAGTTAATGCCAATTGGGTGAATTAAGGATTTATCAAACAAGTGGAGAAACAAAACCTAATTCATTTCTAGCACGAATTAATATATAAAAACTATATAAGATATAAAATGTATGAGGCATAATCCTTATTTCAACTTCACATGGTACTACTTCATTACCATTCATGATACTCTACTTGTCATCATGCCAACACATGGTATAAATCCTTATCACATTATCCCATAGTACCAACCCTTATCACATCATGAAGAGGATCAAACTTCCATTAGGGTCCAACCATGCCCAAAGGTTATTAAAGACCATGACATTATCTCCTACAAGAACATCATTATCTTTTCATGCCTTCCAAAAGGATCAACAAACCATCATCGTATTTGTGATACATATATTCCACATAACATTGCAATAATGAACTAAAAGATCTTCACTAGATAACATAGTAAGGTTATTTTAGCATTGATGGCATTCCTTTATCATAACAATATGTAAGGGAACTAAGTATAATTAACCACCACGATTTCGTTGTACTAGGATTAGAATTAACAACGCAAGTTGAACTTAACATTACAAAGAAACACTTTACAACAACCTTAGGTTTATTTATTCGAGGGCAAAGGTAAAACTATAAACTCATGGGCTTATAACCATTAATCCTAAATCATAAAATCCCCACCATTAGATCAAGTGTAATAAACACAACCATCAAATCATAGACCACGCATCAGACCATCGGGTTCAAGGTAATTAAAACCATTGCATCATGTATAAGAATCACCACCATTGAATCACAGTTTCATAAAACATAACCAATGGATTAGGGCATCAAACCCAAACCTTCTAAGTATATAATACTCACCCAAGACCTTCAGGTGCCAGATAGGTAAAATCATCAGATGCAAAATGTAAAACCTTGAGACATACATCTAGGAAAATCATCGATTTATGACCTAAAAAGACCATGTATCACCATCGGATGTGACCCCTAAGATCACCATCAGTTGTGAGCTCTAGGCTCACCATCAGTTGTGAGATCTAAGCTCACCAGAGGTTGTGGCCTCTAGGCTCACCATCGATTTCAAGAGTAAGGAAACCCATCAAGTTAGATATTAGTGAAACCATTGTTTGTCTTAGCTAAGAAAACCATCGATTAAGAAAGTAAGTGAAAATAGTCAACCGTGACATATTATTCTAAGATAATTTCATAGAAACGTTATGGACTAAGTAAGGAGATATGATTTCATCTCCTGATGGTGACTGATTGATGACGATTTGGCGAGAATGGTTTTGGGAGTGGCAGTGGATCTTCTGCTACTCCTCTGGGGCTTGAGTTTCATCCTGGACCTGGTGATAGTAACAAAGACATATCCAAGAGAACTCCTAAGTCCTGGATGGGGAATCTAAAGACAAATCAGTGAGAAATGTCCGTAGAGAAGATCGATAAAGAGATGAGAGGTTAGGCTCTGATTTACCTAAGAGAGAAGGTGGAGAAGAATGTTGAGAGATGGAAGAACTGCTTAGTAGGATATGTTATCGAATTCAAACCTATTTTGCCTTTGCTAGAGAGATATCTCTCTCAGATGTGGATTCTCAAAGGGTCTATTGAAGTGATGAACCATGGCCAATGTTTTTTTTGTAATTAGGTTCTCGGACCAAGCAGATCTAGAGAATGTTCTTGATGGTGGTGTATTCTTTGTAAGGGGGAAACTTCTTGTGCTGATGAAATGGAAGCCAGGAGATAGTTTGAAGAGATTCCATCTAGAAGATATGCCTATTTTGGTTTGGGTTCACGAACTTCCTTTGGATATTTGGGACATGAAGAAGTTTGTTAGGGTGGGTTCCTTTCTAGGCAACCCTCTTAAAACTGATAGATCTACATTTGAGCTCAGAAACCTGGAATATGTGAGAATGCAAGTGCTAATGTCTATGAGTTTTGATTTTCCCAAAAGTTTGGAGGTTGAGAGAAACAAGAGAACATCACACACTATTTTCTTCGAATATGAATGGAATCCTAAAATGTGCTCTGTCTGCAAGCTCTTTGGACACAATGACTGCAGTATTAGTCAGAAACCTCTAGTGGGAAAAAAGATCTAGGTAGAGAAGAAATTGTCTAAAAAAGAAGAACTCCCAATTCATCAAGATAAACTGGATCTAGGAACTAAAGTTGTGAGTAATGAAGATGAGGAATTTCATATGCCTAAAGATATTTTGATCTTACGACTCCTCCTAAGTCATGGGAAAGAAGTGAATGAAGGATTCAAATTGCCCAAGGGTAACAGGAAAAAAATGAAAGGAAAAGGAAGAAAGGGACAGTCTAAAAATATTAAAGCTTCTCTATCAAACAAGTTTGACAAACTTCAGATGAATGATGAGATTGGTCCCACTGAGAAGGATGATAGTCACAAAACCAGTGAAGTACTAGGTTCAGCTAGTGTCAATGGTTGATTCATATTTTAGTACGTTGTCTTGGAATGTGAGGGGCTTGAATATCAAGTGCTCCATAGTCTGAGAAAAAATAAGGGAGTTGAAGCCCAAGCTCATTCTTCTCAATGAAACAAAAGTTAGGAAGAAGATTAATAAGTTGGTAGATAGTTTCTTTCTTAGATATCGATGGATATCTAATCATGACTCTCATGTCCTAGGGAGGGTTTTAGTTCTTTGGAGAGAAGAGGATTGTGATGTAAACTGATCAATATATTCATGTTGAAGTTTTGAGTGATACTGGCCATTTTCATCTTACATCTATGTATGGTCACAACTCTGATTATGATAGAGTAGGTTTTTGGAAAGAAATTGAAGATATTCATAACATGATGAACTCTCCTGGGTGATATTTGGGGATTTTAATCCTATAAGAAGAGATGAGGAAATAATAAGTAAAGACCCTCTATCTAAAAAATCCATGAAGGATTTTAACTCTTGCGTTCTACAGTGTGGCATTTTTGAAGTTAACCTTAAAGGATTTTCTTCGATAATCATCAGAGTGGAGACAGATTCAATACTTCTCGCATTGATAGGATGATTTATAATTCTGAGTTTTTGAATGCTTTTGCAGATTTTAAAGGCATGCTTCTTCCTAATATTATAAGTGATCACAAGATCATGCTCATGAACATTGGTGAAAAAAGTCGGTAAATTCCCCATTTAGGTTTATTAATGCCTGGACTGAGAAAGAGGATTTAATATGATTCTGAAGAACAACTAGAAGACTCACTTAAATGGCTCTTTGATGTTTAAAGTATATTCCAATTTTAGATCCATGAGGTCTTGTCTATCTTCTTGGTACAAACTCAAAGTTAGAAATTTGTCTGAATCAGCTAGATCCCTAGAAAAACTTGCTATTGATGCTCAATGTAGATTGGATGGTGATCCTCACAATATTTATTTGCAGAAGGATGTCATTAGATGAAGAAAAGAGGCTATAAATGTCATGAATGCCGAGGAATCCTTTCTTAGATAGAAATCTAGGATCACTTGACTCAAGGAGGGAGAGTGTAACTCAAAAAATTGTATGCATCTATCAAGGATTGAAGAAGCATAAATGATATCAAGATTTTTAATGTTATTGAGGAGTTATGTTCGAACAGTGAAACTATAAAAAATCATATCATCTCTTATTTCTCTGATATTTTTAATAGTGGGCATCATGCTATGTTGGAGGTCCTAGACACTCTTAATTTTCCAAAGTTGAATGATGTGGACAAGCTTTTTCTGGATAGATGTTTCTCAGTCAATAAAATATTGATGTGATTAAGAACTTAGATTCTGATAAATGCCCAGGTACTAATGGTATGAATAGAAAATTCTATAAGAGTTGCTAGGGAATCAATAATGTTTATATTATAGAGGCTATTTTTAGCTTTTTCAAGACTAGAAGGCTTCTCAAGGAGGCTAACCAAACCTTCATCACTCTTATTTATAAATCTAATGAGTCATATGAGCTAAGAAATAGGAAACCCATAGCTTTATGTAATGTTTTTCTCAAAAGTATCACTAAAGTTATGTCCAATAGATTGCAAAGACTTCTGCCCTCTCTTATTAGTTCTAATCAATGTGCGTTGATCAAAGGAAGGAGTGTCCAGTATGCTATTTTACTTTCCAATGAGCTTATTCATGATTTTAACAAGACAAGCACTAACCCCAAAATGTGTCTTAAAATCGATCTTTCTAAAGCTTATGACTCTATTTCTTGGGATGCTTTGATTCACATTCTTTCTTATATGAACTTTCCTATGTGTTGGTTGATCTGGATTAAGGAGATTGTTTATACTTCTTCTTATGAGATTTTAATTAATGGAGAACCATCTAAGGGTTTCGAGCCTAGAAATGGGGTGCATCATGGTGATCTCCTTGCTCCTTATTTGTTTGTTATCATCATGCAAATGATTACTCAATTTTTGAATAAAGTTGTTTCAAAAGGGAAAGTGAAGCCTCTCAGAGCTTCTTCGAGTTTTGATGTTCCTCATATGATCTCCACATACGACTTGATGATCTTCTATGAAATAGATGAGGAGAGTGCATACATAATTTGTAAAATTATGGATGATCTCTTTCTATGTACAAGTCTGAAGATTAATGTTGAGAAAATTGTCTTCTTTAGTCATGGAGCTAGAAAAGATAAAATTACTAGAATTTTTGGCATCATGGAAGGATCCTTCCCTCAAAGGTATCTTGGTATCCCTTTAGTCATTGGTAAGCTATCTAGAATTCATTGTAGCCCTTTGATTGACATAATTAAGTGTAAACTAGATGGATGGAAAGCTAAACAACTGTCCATGGCTGGGAGAGTGGAGTTGGTTCAGAGTACTCTTTCAGGTGTTCATGCTTACTGGTCAAGTAATATTCCCCTTTCATTCTCCATCCGTGATGAGATTGAGTGTATTTGTCAAAATTTTATATGGGGTGATTTTGAGAAGAAAAATAAAGTTCATCTTATTTAAAGTTGCAAAATCATCAAACCTAGAAAAGAGGGAGGATTAGGTATTAAATGTATCAGGGAGGTGAGTAGATAGTCAACTCTAATGCATGGTTGGATTATTGCAAGAAAGAAGTACAATATTTGGATCAAATGGATCCATGAAAAATACTTATCCAAATCCTCTTTTTGGTCAGTTCATGAGAGTGAGTCTCACTCCTGGCACTTCAAAAAAATTCTGAATGAACACTTTCTGAGGAAGAATTTCAAATTTGTGATTGGTGATGGTTCTAATATTTCTTTTTGGAATGACCCTTGGCTGTCTGGGTGCAAATTTGTTACTGATGTTCTTGGAAGGAAAAGTATTATCCAACAGGGCTATGATGCTAATGCCTCACTCAGTATCCTAGTCAATGATAATAATTGGAATATTGGTAGGTCCAGATTGCATGACTTACTAAGTTTAGTTCTTACAGAAATTTCTAATCTGAGTGATGATAAAGATTAGTTTCTTCTATTCAATAAATCTGATTTAAAACGTAGAGATATATGGGAAAAGATTAGAGAGAAGTATCATGAATCTCCCTCTTTTAGGTGGTTATGTAGTTTTAAGGTCCTTAGAAGATATCAATTGCATGCATGGCAAGTTTGTCATGGCAAGATTCTTAGTTATAGTCATAACAAACATCTAGGCATCAATTTGACATCAATTTTCTTTCTTTACAGGAATAATGAAGAAGACGTTGATTACCTCAATTTTTCTTATGTTTATTCTACTCAGATTTGGTGTTTTGCTCAAAGTTATTGGTCTTCTCTCAGGCCTTATGTTGTTGATTATCTCCCTTCCTACAAAACAAATGAATAGTATATCACTTGTTTATGCACTCTCTTCTGGCTGTGGAGAGAAAGAAATACTAGGGTTCATGACAACAAGGAAACTAATCCCTCTAAGTTGTGGAGATATATCAAGGCTGATGTCAAAATGTCAAAATCTTAACTGAGTAGCTATGTTCTGATGGCTGGATGTGCTTCTATTTTTTTAGAGTTTAAATAGATTTTGTACAATTTTTTGTTTCCCTTCTTGCTTTTTGGTTAGTACTCTTGAGGATTTGTCCTCTTGATTGTACTCTTACATACTTGTACATTTCAAAAACAACAAAAAAGTAATAGACAAGCTTGGGATACCAAAAAAAGTGAAAACAATCCATATCCATTTAGGATGACCATCGGTTGTGTCATCAAAAGGTACCATCAACCTAACACTTAGAGAAATTAAGAAATCAACAATTAGGATAGCTATCGATTGTGAACCTAGTGAGACCATTGAATTTCATCACTAGATGGAAGAACAGACTTCAAACGTCGAGTAAAACCATCGATTCATTAGAGAGGAAAAAACAACATTTGGCTAGGGTTTAAGGAACCATCATTTAAACAAAAGATAGGAGAAAAATGAAAACTGGTTCTTGAGCACATCAAGCCATCAAAATAGAAACAAGGTGTGAACCATCAATTGTCACAAGAAGCTCAACCATCGGATGTTGAAGCAAGAAGGGAACACAGTTCAAAACACCTAAGGAAAACCATCATTTTTTGGGTTTTATAAAATCATCGATTGAACCACTTGGTGGGAGCACCAACACCATCATTTCTTAAGAATAAGAAGGTCCAAAATAGAAGCTAAGTCCAAGCCATCTCTTGACACAAGAAGGTTAGACAAAAAATCTCAAAAAGCAAATAGTCAAGTTGCAACACAAGTAGGGGAAATCATATCAAATTCTTAGGAATAAAACACATCATTTGTGAGAGTTAAGATAACCATCGATCATTCAGTGATGAAGGTAGGATAACACCTATTTCTTGAGCTCATTAAAGTTATCAAAATAGTAACTAAGGTACCACCAATGTTTCTTCCAAAAAGCCAAACCATCAAGTCACACAACCAAAGAGAAATCAATTCAAGGCATCGAGGAAAACCATTGTTTCAAATACTGAACTCCTTTAATTATTATGATTATAGAAACTATCAACAATCCAGAGATAAGAGTATTATGGCCATCGGTTCATAGGATTCTAACAAGGCCATCAAAATAGTAACATAACACAACCAACATTCTATACAAGGAACTAACCATCGGTTCATGAGGCAAGGAAAAATAATCTCAAAATAGGTTAAGGACAGCCATCCGTTTTCACCAAAACAACACCATCGATTCATGGTCAAGCAAGGTATAAAGCTCATATTCCAAAATAGAGAACGTGCACAAGATTAAGGAGAGTAACAATATGATTATCTACTCAAGAATTATCATATATATATGCACAACTTAACTAAGGATTTGAACTTTCTACTCATTACTATGTTTTAGAGCTGATTTGTTCATGGCAAGTTAAAAGTAAGCAATAAACATAAAGAGATTTATATAACTTGACTCAAGGATGAAGACAAGGCTCCAAACAACAAGGTGGCTCGAGGAAAAAGAGAAGAAAATCCTAGATTTGAGCTCCCCTATGATAACCTAGAGTTCTCTCACTCCTAAAGTACATGCTATCTACTTCATCTTTTCACTAGTTCTCATGCTAGCCCTTAATTTCACGATTGAATGCATTTTTATTCATAACTAGTTTATTCTACATATACCCCTTGAGGACACTCTATTTAACATAAAACCTAGTTTTGAGCTACTTCACACACCATCAACTTCTTTCCTATTATTGATCATATTTATGTCATATACGTAAGCTTTTCTTGTGTCCATGTTGTAGAGCTCGTTCCCATGTTTGCTACTCACCTAATTTTTTCCAAATTCGAGCTAGTATGAGAGAGATGTATATTTGAAATTTACTTGATTTCACCCTTGTTTTTAACCTTTTTAATCTGATTTCTACCTTGTTGGGCCCGAATTGGGCGCGGCCCAATTTTGCCTCCCCTCACCCCAACAATTTGGTGAAGAATGCTAGCTAATCAGGATCCATGTTTCTTCTACAGCCAAATTGTGGCCTTTGGATCTTGCTTCCTTATATTTGATTTCCCATCTGACGACCATGATAGTGTCCCCTATCTTTGTATGGTGGTCAACGAAGATGGTGTTGTGATCACCTGCCCCTTCTAATGGTGCCACCCTACGACCACTTTTCACACCTTCCTTCCTATAGTCAACCCTAGATTCACCTATAAAACCCCTTTCCCAACTCCTTCCATCTCGTTTCTTTGCTTTTAATAGCCCCAAAGCCCCCCTTCTCGATCTCACCGCACCTCCCTACACGTAGAAGCCCGCCCCCATGTTACATTTTCTCTTGTAATGATTGGAGTCATTTGACCTTGGTTTTAGCTTTGTAGAGCCCTTACCTTTGTGCCCAGCTAGCTCATGAGTCCTTATCATCCTCCTTCCTCTTTCCCCCTTTCTTTTCGGTGAGGGCTCTGCCGCCACTTCATCTGCCCTAGAATGAGTAGACTTGATGAGAGTGACAACTAGCAAGCCATCAAATCACCATCCAATGTGCATCAAGCAAGTATATCTCTTTTTTCCCCTCATGAGAACCTCCTCTCACTCCCTCTCCCTCTCACATCATGCCACACACACTCTGGTAGCCACATAAGAGTTTCCATGACCAAGAACTGTGGCATACAACTCGCAAAAACAAGATTTACTTAAGCGGAAGCGATCACTAACAGCGGATTACTGAAAAACACTAAAAATTAAAACCTTTTTCAGAGAGATCCAATCATAGGAAAACTCTTTCAATAAGAACCAATGTATTGCATTTACATCTTGGTTCATAAGTACACATATTGTGTTGTCTCTTCTCGAGGATTACAATATCAACTACCTTGTTAAAAGCTAAACACAGACAGCATAAAGACCTCGAGGCATTAAGCCAAAATCTCAAACCGATTTGTTAAAAGCACCAACTATTAACTCTAAGGACCTGAGAGTACATAGACGACACATAGGACTTCTATCTACAAACACGAAAGACAACACACTCCACCTGAGCTGTTGCTGTTGTACCAGCTGCTACTGAAGTTCTTCCTCTGCAAGATGTTCTCAATCTCCTTCGTACTCGTCCACCTAAAAATGTTGGTCGAGAGATATAAATCTCCACCAGAAACATCATTATTGTAGTTTAATTAATATAAAACTGAGCAGAGGATAAGCAGTTTAGATCATTCTCATCTTTAAAGTATTGCAACTATTTAGGATAGAACAGTAAATCATCTATTCTCTTTGTAAGGAATAGGAAGAACATGTATATCATTTGTCTATCATACATTTTCAACATCTCAAAGTTTGCTTATGACACTCATCACTCTGATGGGTCACTCATGATTCATTCTTATTTCCATTCATTGGCCTTAGCCAATCTAATAAATAGATATTCAATTATGCTAGTTATGTGATTATATATCATCATGCCTTATTCAGGTATTGGACTACGCCAATCCTTAGTTATAGACTCCATGCCTTTGCTAGGTATTGGACTATGCCATACCTATGCATATATTCTAGGTATTGGACTATGCCAACCATGTGCATCCATTCTAGGTAGTGGACTATACCAAACATGTGCATACATTCTAGGTATTATACTATGCCAATCCTGTGATATTATTCCAGGTATTGGGATTTGACCAATCCTGTGATATTATTCCAGGTATTGGGATTTAATCAATCCTGTGATTTTATTCCAGGTATTGGGTTATGACCAATCCTGTGTTATTATTCTAGGTATTGGGATTTAACCAATCCTGTGATATTATTTCAGGTATTGCGATTTAACCAATCCTGTGTTATTATTCCAGGTATTGGGATTTAACCAATCCTGTGATATTATTCCAGGTATTGGGATTTAACCAATCATGTGTTATTATTCCAGGTATTGGGATTTAACCAATCTTGTGTTATTATTCCAGGTATTGGGTTATGACCAATCCTGTGTTATTATTCTAGGTATTGGGATTTAACCAATCATGTGTTATTATTCCAGGTATTGGGATTTAACCAATCCTGTGATATTATTCCAGGTAATGGACTATGCCAATTCTATGCATCTATTCCAGGTAATGGACTATGCCAATCATGTGTATCTATTCCAGGTAATGGACTATGCCAATCCTGTGCATCTATTCTAGGTAATGGACTATGCCAATCCTATGTATCTATTCCAGGTAATGGACTATTCCAATCCTGTGTATCATCCCATGTCTGTTTACACAACACTGGGTATCTCATTCTCCTACTGAATTTAAACTTTGGCCATGCCATCATACTCAATCACATCCTTTATGTAATACAAGTATCCCTCTCTTCTCCACACTTGTATAATCAAGGTTCCATCATTATTATTGTATCCTTTTGTTATAATTATTATGTTACCAAGTTTCCATTTTCTTGGTTTATTAAAAACATTATCATCTCTTACAGGGGACATTTATAATTATCTTGGTACCTTTCACTAGGTATCAACTTACTCATGTGGTTCACAAGGCCTATTAAAATATCTTGTTACCTCTCACTAGGTAACAACTAATCTCATGGCTCATAAAGCATATTTAACATCTTGTCACCTTTCACTAGGCAACAACCATTCTCATGGTTCATAAAACACATTTAACATCTTGTCACCTTTCACTAGGCAACAACCATTCTCATGGTTCATAAAACACATTACATCTTGATGTAATGATTAGGATAACACTCTTTATATGTTACTCATCCAAATATGTTGGATTTAAGATGCATCAAGGAATATCATTCTTAAATAGCTGGATGTGATATCTATGATGTCTTGATATATCACTTCCCTCAGCACTTTAAACTTTCTTGGGTTTATCAATTTATATTGTATTAGGGTATTTCCCATCTTAAACTTCCATATACTAACCTTTCACCTTTATTGTGAAGTGCATAGGTCATAAATCACACATAAGGATTGTCCAACTATCTTCAATGATAGGGACTTATCTCAGATTAAGGCATTGCTTGCTATAAGGTTACGTATAATCAATCATTTTAGGTATTTCCCTTATCAATGTATTAATCATCATTCCATTATTAGGATTAGGGTCTCCCATACCATCATCCTTTATTAGGATTTAGGGCTTCACATACTATCATACTTCATTAGGGTTAGGATTTCACATACCATCTCCCTTCATTAGGGTTAGGATTTCATATAGCATCACTCTTCATTAAGCTTTCACATAACATTGCCCATAATTAGGGTTTACTACTCATCCCAACTAAGGTATCTCATGGCATCACCCTCAATTAGGATTTCTCATGGAATCAACCTCAATTAGGGATTCTCATGGATTCACCCTCAATTAGAGTTTCTCCATTCATATCAATACATCAGGGTTTTTCATCACTACCCTAGTTTAGGGTTTCATGCACTTTACCCTAAAATTAGGGTTTCTTATTCAACTCTCCATAATTAGGATTTACTATTCATCCCAACTAGGGTTTCACTCTCTAATCCCATAATTGGGGTTTTACCTTATGTTGCCCTGAATTAGGGTTAGGGTTCATTAACCTTCTGGATTAGGGTTTCATGATCTCTTTACTAAGGATTATAACCTAATCACCACATAAATAATACTCATGTATGAATTCCTTTCTATCATCCTTTCAACTTGATTAGGTTCACATCAACCCTTCAATCAAGTACATACATCTATGATTAACATAGTGTACTAAGTCATTGCTTACTTAAGCTTCAAGGATTAACTCATCTAAGGATTATCAATCACTTAGTATCTTAAAGGTACAACTCTAGTGATTATCTTTGAGATAGATTAGTAACAATTATAGAGTCAATTGGTCCTTCATCACAATAAGTTTCCAATTGATATGATCACATTGAATTACTAAACGACCTTGACCCTTACTTTCTAAACGGTTTGAAACTGTTTGGGCAAAAAGTGTATTGAAACCGAATGGACTTGGGTCTCCAAACGGTTTGAGATCATTTAGACCCAAATGGTCTTGAGACCATTTGCACCCAAATGGTCTTGAGACCATTTGCACCCAAATGGTCTTAAGGCCATTTGGACCCAAACGGTCTTAAGACCGTTTGGTCCAAACCCTCTCAAAACCGAATGGACCAAAAAGGTCTTTCAACACTTAGTCAATTCAATGTTTCCCTCAATGAACCGACTATCAATGGAATCCTTGATTCGTTCATCAATTGAACTATTGAATCATCCTTCAATTGGACCATCAATTAGGGTTTTAAACCCAATTGAACTAGGATTTATAATCAAGAAACCTTCAATTAGGGTTTTGAAATCGAGGAACCTTCAATGATTAACATTGTGGAACTGATTCAATTGAAATCAATGAATCATCATCAAAGTATGATATGACCTGACCTCAAACGGTCTTGAGGTCATTTGGATGTCCTCCAAACGATCTTGAGACTGTTTGCCCCATCTCATCATTGAAATTTGTAAAATTCAATTAGGGTTTAGATCATTAGATTGATCACCAATTGAACAATTGATTGCATTTCAATTTACCATCTATGGTCCTTCAATTACTCAACCATACTCAACCCTAATCCTCCAAATCTCCAAACGGTCTTGGTACCGTTTGGGTTAATCAACCCAAAGTTTTAAATCAACTAATTACAAATTCAACACTTAACCCGATTAGGGTTTCTAATTGGAGGATTATCCATATATTGATTCAATCAATTGGATCCATTAGATCATCATCCAACATATACTAGGGTCATGAACTCAAACGGTCAACCCATCCAAATGGTCAACCCATCTAAACGGTTTGGGTTTCAAATCTCCAAACGGTTTGCAAACCGTTTGGTCTCCAAATAGTTTGCTGAACCCGTTTGGACCATATTATTGAAACCGTTTGCAATAGATATTTGGGGAGGTGTGTTCTTATGATGATTTCATCATAATCAAGCTCTAAACCCACAAAACTTTCTGTGATTTTCATGGAGATTGCATCAATTAACCAAATAAAATTTTGAGAATGAAGAAAGGATCAACAATTGATAAGGAATTGAATGCAATAACAATATTAAGGGTTCAAGTTATAAAACCCGCCTCCAATTGAGCTTCAAAGCTCCAAGATCCACGCCTTTAATGGTGGAATAATATTTCTCAATTATCCCAAGCTCGTCCTTAAGCTTTTGAGTGAAAAGAAATGACTAGCATAGAAGATTGCATGGAGAAAAGAAGAAATTCATCATTTATTTTCGATTTCCACCATGAAATCATGGTGAAAGAAGGTCAAGAAGCTTACCAACAGGTTGGGGGTCGTCCTCCTGTTGCTCCAAGCTCCCTTGGTCGTTTTTGCAAGTAATAAATGAAAATGGATACGAAATTCCCTTTCCAAGCTATGGATAAAGGAGCATATATGCATTTTATTAAAAATTCATTTTAGGAGAGAGAAAGTAGGGATTATCTCCTCCATATCCTTGCCACTTTCCCCCTTCCCTTCCTTGATTACGAGGCTATATTATTTGCCTCTTATTCCTCTCAATTATCCATGATTTAAAGAAAAGAAAATTAAGCACCTTAGATCATATTATAATAATATCCATAAGTGAGTGGATATTTCTTTTTCTTATAATAATGTGTGTGAGTTATCCACTTCCCTTAGATATTTTCGTGCCTTTGCAAGGCACATGGTCGTACACATATATGGATTTCAAACATTTCAATTTTGGTTGAAGGGAACTTCAATTAATATATTTATTTTTACATTAAATTGAATTAGGGTTTCAATTATGCTTAAATCTTGATTATTTTAATATCAAGATTCTCTCTCCTCCAAAATGATACAAATGAGACGCCCCTCTCATTTTCTTTGTTCAAAATGATGAAAAACAACATTAGGGACTATTCTGAAGTGATAATTTGCATATTGAACCCTGGGTTTTGGGTAAATTGCACATTACACCAAAACTAGGTTTTAATGCATAAACATTACTTTATTAGTTCTTTCTTGGTATTCAGGCTACCACAAGCCATACCTCTACATCATCTTCATTATCATGATGCTTCAACACATGAGTAACATCTAATCATGTAACATTTGCAATTTAACCCCTCAACTTGGGTAATTTGCATTTTAGTCCAAAACAAGCAAAACAATGTTTCAACATAATTTGAAAAGGACTAAAATTGAAACATAAGTTCCTCTTAAACCTTAATTACTTTTCAAGAAATAAGAGCAAGTATATAATTAACTTTATTAAGCAAAACATCTAGGGTTAAGGCATAACCCAGGTCAGGGATGTTACAAGGACCGCGCCCCACCTATCCTCAGACCCACAGGTTCCTCTACTTGCATGGTGATGTGGCTCTACGTCACTCAAGACCTCCCTGACCCATGTAGAATCGTTGCTAGTCTCCAATGATCACCCACCATAGATCCAACCTACTGGCAGACGCCCCTGATTGCCTGAAAGCGCTGTCAACCGCCTATGGACTGGCATGCAACCGCGAGCCCGGTGACTCTGATCCCCTCTCCCGTGCGAGTCCAAAAGGAGCAAATCTCGCCTCCTAAGCGGCCTGTTCTCAGCCCATCAGAGGTAAAAACCTCCCATAAACCCCAATTAAGGGTGATTAATCAAACTCCCATATATCTTAGCCCTCTTAACCAAATCTCATGATCTTATATACCATTTCGATTAGAAAACACCATCTTGCTAATGTGTTATTATATTCTACTATTTTTGCATCATATCCCTTTGTTTTACTAAAAATGCCTCCTTCGTGTCCTTTTGAGAGTTAACCATCATCTACCATGCTTAACATGTGTGCTTGATGATCTCTAACCATTTATTCAAGCAAATCAGTTGCTTTAATCTACTGTGAACATGATCTAGATGTCTTGTACCACTTATAAGCACCCTAATGACTTTTTGACTCTATGTTCATCTTTGACCTAAAAGGTGACTCTTTTATGCACGTGCATGCTATAACTTGACCAAGCCTTAAACTCTACTTTAATTTGTGATCATCAAACATGCTAATATCGAAACCAGAATCCTTTACTATTCCATATGATCTAATGAACTAACCTCACACTTATTGGCCTACTTTTGACTTATGGGACCTCAAGTACCCATTTTGGCATTAAAATGATCTAGTTGACTTAGCTTGTTCTATATTGATGAAATGCATTTTCTATGCAAATGTGTTTCTCTATCTAGTTCAAATCAGTATGTTTACCATGTTAGTAGCACTAAAAGCCAACACGGTCTATCATATGCTCTCAATGCTTATATGACTTGGAAATATGACTCGATTGCATGATATTGACCTAATATGACTAGTTGTGAACTTGCATGATTAAAACATGATGATAACTTAGATCTCATGTTTCCCCTACTTGTAAATTAGATATTAGTCTTGTCTTATAATACTCATAATGTGGATGGTTCACTTAGACCTACAATATAATGATGACACTTAGATTATGATGACTTTTTGCATACATGTTTGGAGACTTGGATCTCAGAATAAACTATATGAAACCCAAGTCTAATGGAACATCCACATGACTCACATGATTCTTATATTATCAAACCCTAGTGATCTAAGACTCAATCTTATATCTTTTACATCTTAGGCCCACTTGGGCTGGACCATATCTACAGATCTTATCATATCTTGCTCACTACTTATACGGTACGCTTAATATCTTGGCCCTACTATGATATTGGATTGTTTGTATGTATGATCATATGAATTCTTGGATAGATAAATACTTGTTTGAGCTATTGTTACCTATGAATACTACTTTCATGTTCATTATACTACGTTGGAAAACCTTGAACATAATCTAGAGAAGTCCATTATATACCTTGGTGCACCTACCTGAAGTTTGGGGGTAAGGACACCAGGTCAGGCATCTTACTTGATAAGGCGAACCATTATGCTACAAGGGTTACCTCTTGGAGATGACCTTGAGGTCCCTTACGGATAGGATAGCTAATGTTGAGCACCCTTACCGACTCTTCTAATTAGAAGTTAGTCTAAAGGCCTATAGTTGATATAATGGATAAAGAAACCTAAAACATGCTTTTTATAAAAGAAAATCATTAAGTGTTCTCGCCTTGTTTCTAGTTCTTTCTTATTATGATGTTTCTAGCCAAGCAACCTTTATATTACTCTTAAATTGTGGTTACATTTTTTTATAGCGTACTCAATGCACTCACATTGATATATGTTGTTTATTGAATTTGTAGTTGTCAAAATGAAGCTCTAATGCACTAAAGACTCTAAGCTCCTAAATGAATCACCAATGCGTATACTTGAATATAGAAATGGGTGCACGCTTCTCTATCCCCTTTTAGTATCTTGTTATTACTACTTTTCAATATATATTGTCTATGTGAAATATTTGTGCCATTCTATGAACGGATGCCCAAGTCCACTCGCATTTGGCTATGTGGCCATTAGGAGTGTGGAATTAGGGTAACAAATAGTTTTGTAGAATCCCCACTCATCCAAGCTAGATTTTCTCTAAGGACAAGCAACCTTAGGTCATGGAAGCAAGAAGAAAGGTGTTCTTCAAGCGTTCTAGCACAAACTTCATCATGGAAACCATGGATCTGACCAAGAAGAAGAGAGGGGAAGGTAGAATATCAAGGAAGACAAAAGAAAGAGAGAAGGTATTACTTGCTTGGTTTAAGAACAAGATAAGGAAGCACTGAAAACTCTAAAGGAAGGGTAGATCTGAGCTCTAAGTGCACATGCAAGTAGATTGACCAAGAGTCATCCACCTTGGGCTCCTCCTTCTCCACCAAGAAGGGAGGGGCAAGTTCCAACAGAAAAGGGGACAAAGTGGATGAAGGAAGTGTGTAAGGGATGTGTTTGCATGCAAGGAGAGGAGTGTAAAAAGCTAAAGGGGGGGAGAGAATGAAGAGGTAAGGTGTCTTAGCCAAACTTGTCAAGTGTCCATTATTAAGAGCATGTTTTCCATGCAACCCATCAGCCCATCATTAGTTGAAGTCAAGAGGCCCATCAAAAGTTGATTCCCAGGTCAGCTACCAACCCAACGCATAAGAAAACCCATTGTATCTATTACATAAGGCATCCCATCTATGAGAGGAAATACTAAATTCAACCTCAGGTAGATGTCACACACAAAACCAAGGTGCATCTAGGCACCCCATGGTACAACTAACTCCAACGGGATATGAAAACATGTGAGGCACAACCAAAATGTGAAATATTGTAAGAAAAAACTCAGATATGGGAAAATTGCATAAAAATTCAAAACACGCACAAAATTACTTAACTTGCACAAACAATGTCCAAACTGGACCAAACTTGAAAATAGCTTAGTTAATTGATATCAAAGCATAAGCAAGAGTTTGATTAAGAAAATAAGCATCCAATTAGGTAAATTACGCATCATTAGGGTTTAGTCTAGGTCAGGGGTCTTACTTTCCCCTTGACTAAGTCCATCATTCCTGAGTTAGAGAGAAAGTTCCAAAGTTATATCTGGGGTGACAATGATGGAAAGAAACACTTGCATCTGATCTCTTGGTCACAAATTTGTAAACCAAAGGAGGGAGGTTTGAGCATAAGGTGTATTTAAGATTGGTCTGGTGTTGGGATTGTAAAGAATCTTTGGGATGTTTCAAGTGATAAAATACTATGTGGAGTGGATGCATGGTAGGTATCTAGATTTTGGTTCTATGTGGACTATTAAGGCTAAATCTAATGATTCATGACTCTGGAGAAGATTTCTCAATTTGAGAAGCATTTTTCTTCCTCATGTAAACTTTAATGTGGGCAATGGTAATGCGATGCTTCTATGGAGTGACCCTTGGTGTGTGTGTGGGGGGGGTACAAATCTCCTTCAACATGTTGATCATTAGCTGATAAAGAGAGTTTGATAATGGGAGTTTCCTAAAGTTTGTTCTTGTATAAAGAATTATGATTGGTATTTTCCTAATGTAAAAGGAGGTATTGAGACTCTCTCCTTCTTACAAACCATGCCCAAGACAAGGTCTAAGCATGAGGATTATGTTACTATTAAGGGGTAGGAGACCATCTTTCTTAGAAAAGTGGACTAAATAATTAAAATTGAAGAGCTTGTTTGAGCTAATTGAATCTGGAGTACAATGAACCCTAAGAAAAATTCTCTATTTCTGTGGAAATGCTTTTTTAATAGGATTCCCACTCATGATGTCTTGAAAAGGTTTTCATTTTGTATGACCTTAATTTTTCTACATTGTAGGAGAGAGGAGGAATACATGTTACATCTTCTGTTTGAATGTTCTTTTAGCTATGAAGTCTGTTTGGTATTGAAGATGCCCATGGTAGGAGACTAGGTTCTATTTATTCTTTTATGAAATATCATAGTAGAACCAAGGTCATAGAAGTTTTATAGCATATATTCTGTGGTTGGAAACAAAATATTAGTCTTCACTGGTATATCTAGTGCCCTAAGATTATTTGAAGTCTTAGCATGCAGAATTTAAATCTTATATATAGTATTTTTTTGCTCTTTTTGTACGATCTTACAAAGATTTATTTCATTTGTAAATGGACCTTGTAAAGTTTTTTTAATATTAGTAAAGGAGGGACACACACATGGTTCAACAAAAAAAGAAAACCTAATTCTTGAAGAATATATGCCACCCATTGAATTCCACAACAAGTGTGTGTCTTGGCACGTCATTTCACCTCAATGTTGGAACGAGCCAATGCATAATGCTTCTTACTCTACCAACTGATGGGTGATCATCTAATAGAACAAAGAAGCCATAAATAGATCTCCTATAATTCACATATCTAGCCCAATCACCATTTTTATAGAAGGTCAAAGAGATATCTTGAGAACGTGATTTCTTGTATAGGAGACCTCTACTAGGTGCACTTTTCAAATAGTGTAGGATATGTTGTACCTAACTCCAATGGTACGCAAGAGGTTCATCTATGTTTTGACTAAAAATATATGAATGAGTAATTGTAAGATAAATGAATTCTCCAAGAGTTCTTCGATATTGTTTAAGATTGGAAAAAGACTTTCCCTTAGATAGAAATTTGTTGAGATAGTCATTGGGTGAAGTAATAGCCTTATAATTCAGAACACCAGAGTCCTTCAAAAGATAAGGACGTACTTCTACTGTGATAAATAAGTGCCCTTATGAAAAGATAGAACCTCTATGCCCATGAAGTAGTGAATTTGTCCTAGATCCTTGGTATGAAAATGTTGTGGATTGCCTATTTCGTTGCTAAAATCCCATGGGCATCACTACCGATGATAATGCTATCATCAAAATAGATGATGAGAATAACAATTTCAGCTTGAGAAGAACTAAAGAAGAGACTATGATCACTGGATGAGATGGAAAACCCGGGCTAGAAAGAAATTCATTGAGTTATTTAAACCAAGCCCGTGGTGATTGCTTTAGGCCATACAAAGAGCATTCGAAATGACATGGTCTTTGTGGAACCCCCCCCCTAGTACAAAAACCCAAAGGTTGTTTCATATACACTTCCTTCTCTAAATCACCATGAAGGAATGTCAAGATGGAACATATTCCAATCCATGTGAATGGTAAGGGAAATTACAATCCCGATAGAATAAATGTGAGTGACTAGTGAGAAGGTTTCAAAGAAATTTACACCATATGTTTGGCTGAATCCTTTGGCAACAAATCGATCTTTAAGTCGTTCTACCAATCTATTTGAATTAAATATTATACAAAAGACTCATCTATAATCAAAAGCCTTTTTGTGTGGCAAAATAGGGACAAGAACCCATGTCCTATTCTTACGCAATGTTGTTATTTCCTTGAGCATCACAACTTTCCAACTAGGGTATTAAAGTGCCTCATAATAATTTTTTGGAACCTAGATAGAGTCAAATTGTTGGGTAATCTATTTAGTAGTATAGGAAAGCTTATATAGAAACATGTATGAGATATAGGTTGGAAAATAGCATAACTATGTACACCTTTCAGAGAGCCACAAGGTGTGATAGATCCTCAGGCATGAACATGGGTGATGGGTCATGTGCTAGTGGAAGAGGAACTATAGGGTTATGGGTGATGGGTTCCTCATCCAGTAGTTTAGAAAGATCAAGCTCAACAAACCCGGGCTAGAAAGAAATTCATTGAGTTATTTAAACCAAGCCCGTGGTGATTGCTTTAGGCCATACAAAGAGCATTCGAAATGACATGGTCTTTGTGGAACCCCCCCTGAGTACAAAAACCCAAAGGTTGTTTCATATACACTTCCTTCTCTAAATCACCATGAAGGAATGTCAAGATGGAACATATGCCAATCCATGTGAATGGCAAGGGAAATTACAATCCCGATAGAATAAATGTGAGTGACTAGTGAGAAGGTTTCAAAGAAATTTACACCATATGTTTGGCTGAATCCTTTGGCAACAAATCGATCTTTAAGTCATTCTACCAATCTATTTGAATTAAATATTATACAGAAGACTCATCTATAATCAAAAGCCTTTTTGTGTGGCAAAATAGGGACGAAACCCATGTCCTATTCTTACGCAATGTTGTTATTTCCTTGAGCATCACAACTTTCCAACTAGGGTATTAAAGTGCCTCATAATGATTTTTTGGAACCTAGATAGAGTCAAATTGTTGGGTAATCTATTTAGTAGTACATGAAAGCTTATATAGAAACATGTATGAGATATAGGTTGGAAAATAGCATAACTATGTACACCTTTCAGAGAGCCACAAGATGTGATAGATCCTCAGGCATGAACATGGGTGATGGGTCATGTGCTAGTGGAAGAGGAACTATAGGGTTATGGGTGATGGGTTCCTCATCCATTAGTTTAGAAAGATCAAGCTCAACAAACTCAAGTGGAAGTTGAGGTGGAGGGGAAGAGGATGGTGATGTAGAATCAAAGAACATCTCCAATTCATTTAAACTAACCTCCATAGAGACATATATATGATGGTAGATTGGACTATAATAACGGTAACCTTTCTAAAAGGTATAATAGCCAAGGAAAACCATTATGATAGAGAGGGGATCACATTTATCTTATTTTGGATCAAAGTTATGCACAAAAATAATACACCTAAAAACACATCAAGGAAGATGAAAAACTATTTGCATAGGAAAAACAACTAAGAAGGAGGTCTTGTTTAGAAGAACCAACGATGATTGTTAGTTGATAAGGTAGTAGGGTGTGAGAACAATCTAAAACCAATAGGGCTCATTCAATTTCTATAAATCATAGAAACACGAGAGATGTCAAGAAAATGACATGTTTATGTTCTACCACCCCATTTTGTTGTGGAGTGTGAGTGTAGGAACGTTGATGGATGGTTTCAGTTGTAGAGTAAAATAAAGACATGTGATTTGTAAAATATTCTAAAATATTTTTGGACCAAAATATTTTTTTGAATGTATTAAACTTCATTGAAAGCATTTTATGAAAATTCTAAAAATACCATTCATCTTATCACAATATTTTAATAGATCTAACCACATCATGCGAGAGACATTATCAATAGAGGAATGAAATAACAAATTCCATTAAAACTATTGGTTTGAAAAGGACCACAAATCTCAATATGAATAACATCAAAGACTACTTTATAACATAGGCTAGTTTCCTAGGAAAGGGACTCCTATAGAGCTTCCTAAAGTCACATGAATCACATGGGAGACTTTTTAAACTAAAAGATAAAGAGGGATCCAGGCACTTCAACTTCTCATGAGAGGGATGACGATAACTTTGGTAAAGATAAAGAGGTGTTATCACAAGTAGGGCAAAAGAGAAAACATCATCACTAAAGTAATAAAAGGTCACCGACTCTAGAAACTAGCCTAATCTTTAGGAGAGTCTAAGAGACGAGCTACTAAAGGTGACAAATTAAGTTAAGGCATCAACTAACTTAGTAACAAACATTACATCAAAAGGAAAATGAGGAGTATAGTGGCAAGTTTAAGTTTGACTAAGTGAGATATTAACACTCCCCCATTATTGAAGAATTTAATGCACCCATCTACTAAAGTGATAGATGGGTAATGATATGACATCCAATGGATGAAAGGAGGTGTTTCATAACATTCATATGTTGTGTGGCCCTAGATTAAACATACCAACAAGAGTTGGATGACAACATGAAAGCCCATACATTACCTTGGTTGGGAGCCAGATGCGTTGAAGATGTTTGGAATTCCCATAACTTGTGGAATGTAGAGGAGCTTGTTGATAGGCTTGTAAAAAATTCTCATACTTAGCTGAAGAGATGGTGACATAGGGATGACCATACTTCTAGTGCCACGACTATGCCCATAGGGATGACCATACTTCTAATAGAACTTCTCTTCTAGGTGGCCTAAGTTGTTGCAAAAAGTGCATTGTGGCCTTCGAGGACATCTATAGCCACATCCACGTCTATGAGTAATGGAAAAAATCACCATTTGTGATTCTAGTGGAGTGGAGGACAAGAGCCAAACATCAGACTACTAGAGATGAGGGAATACATCTTCTAGAGTTGGAAGATTGTCTCCTACAAAAATAATAATGACAATTGGAGAATAGGCTAGATGAAGGCCATTACAAAATTTGACCATGACAAGATTGACCCACTCTTTGATTTGATCCTCAAAAGAGATGGGCTGAAAATGGTCAAGTGGTTGAGTGCACTGACAATGGAATCAAAGTATTAATCAAGGGTCCTATCACTTTGATTTCCACCAAAAAAATTATCATGATTCTATAAATACTCAAAGAATTCGTTTCTTGTGTGTAGTGATGACAGGTACACCCCACAGTTACTTAACAATTTTGTAAAATATGTACTTGGAGGCAATAGAAGGTTCCATGATTTTCAATGGCCAACTTTTGACTTGGCTATTTCAATGTTTCCATTTAGGGGTATCCTCGTTAGGGTTTTCTATGAATTTCACCTTTTCCATGGACTCTAGGATGGGTTGGATAAAATTCTTACAATGTAGGTAATTATGTCCATTCAACTTTATTTTAAGATAGGATCATGTCATTATAAACAATGGTCCAAGATGAATCTTTGTCAGCAACCATGCCTTCATACAAGACAAAAAGTCAAACCAGTAGGATGATGGTGGAGAAAGATATCAAACTAGTCACATTGTTAGAACTTCAGTGGAGAAGGATATTAGAGTATCACACTAGTAGAACAACGGTGGATATGACCAATCACTGATAATATGCAAATGAGAGGACAAATCTAGAAAGAAAGACAGCTAAAGCACTATCACAAGAATGGTTCATTGTGATAGAAAGGAAATAATAGATCCCTAACAATGAATGACACTCAGAGATGTACATAGGGAAAATACATGGGGAGAGATGTAACAAAAAGAGGAGGGTTCAAGGTTTTTACAACCTCATTCTAAAAAACACATCTTTGTCGTGCTAAGATCAACATGCCACCAATCAGACCTGGTGGGTGACAAAGCAGGAGAGGACTACCAGTCATATTCCCACAGAGGTTGCAATGCAATAATGCACTCAATAAATGGGTTGCAGATGAAATTGTGAAGGGGATTGTGACCTACGACTCATGTAACCAACTGAAACCTAGGATCTTATCATATTCCATGATTAGGAAGATAGTATGCTTGGTTCTTTAGATTTCACCAAAAAAGGATGGGGTTATTCCTTAATGTGTATAGTTAATACATATAATCTGAGTAACTCAATGGTGACCCTAATATGTATAGGTTTGAAAAGAAAATATAACATATTAAGTGGCAATAGGTTCTATAATCAACATCACATACCAAAAACACTCATATTAACATAACATGACTCGACCGTTAGGGAGAGGGCAAAAATTCACCTCTTCCTACTGCCCTCTCCCTAACGGTCGAGTCACGTTGTACCTCAACCACCCGTGACAAGCGACCGAGAGAGGGCCCCCAACTCTTGTGGAGTAGGTGTCCATAACAGGATGGACCGTAGGAGATCAAGACAAACTGCTCTAGATCTCACTGGGTTTGCTCCTGATTGCAGGAATCAAAAGCAAATCGCACATGAGTTTTGAAATATGACTGAGGAAACACCAGGAGAGTTGTGAGGGTTGGAATTGAAGTACTGACTGTACTAACATGTAAGCAAGTTCATGAAATATGTCACATATGTTTCCTTGGCTAACTAATGTGTATATACCAAGATATGTTTAATAAGATTTATAATGTGCTTTGAAGCAACAATTGGTGTTTCCATGTCCATAAATATGAATAATGTACCATTATCTAAATATTTATTAACTGAACGGACCTAATATGATAAATAAGCGAAGTATAGAAATTGATGCATAATAAAATAAGTAAACTCTTTTGGTAACAATGTTAATATAATGGGACTCTAAAAAATAAATAATGATGGTTAAAGTAATATTATAATAACGGGCCTAAAATGCTAATTGCATCAAAACTAATAAAAGGAATCTTCAAAACTCAAATATAATGGCTAAAATGTGTTCATTGGGTCCCAATTAGATTGGCTTCCAATTTTCACATTATTTGAACAATAGTAACTATCCTAATTTCATTTAGACAAAACAATTTGAGATAAGGGAAAAAATATTAAGTTAATTATCACATGTCTTAAAAAGTGGAAACATATCCCAAATTTAGATTCTACATATCAAAACTAGTCTATGTGTGAATTTTCACATTAATTGAATAATCATAACTATCCTAATGTTATTAGGAGAGAAAAAACAACTTAAGGTCCAAAATAATAAATAAAGTAGTAAAGAACCCCAAAACTATGAATTGATAAAAAAAAAACTAATTTTTCATGGCCTAATTAGTCTAGGTGACAAATTTGGTATAATTTGAGAAATTTAGGGCCCTCAAACAAATAGGAATTGAATATACTTAAACTTACATTATCATGATTTATATTCAAATATATAAACCTAGTTTATTATTATTCTTCTATTGCTATTGTCACACATGTTTTATTTGACCTTACAATCTAGACTGTGGCTTTAATGACTTAGACCATCTCAATGATTTACCCATTGGTCCCTTCTTCATATGAAGAATCATGACTCATCATCAACCTCTGAATTGGGAAAGTTTCCTTAGAAAAACAACTACCATTTTCTTTCCCTGTGAGCTCTCTCTCCTTCCTTCCTTTTCCTTCTCTGACTTTTTCTCTACAATCTCATCGGCATTTTGCACCTTTCCATCCTAGACTTTCTAGGGTTTTATTGCCCCATCTTCTCTGGCGAGAAGGATCACCCTCCTTTCTATGATTTCCTTGCCAAATCTTCTCCTAGCCACCATGAACACTCAAACCTATATATGAGCACCCAAAATTCATCCTCAGGGCTTTAACAACCTAAAGCAACATTCATGGCACCACAGATTTCCCTCTCCATGCATGTTCAAACTTGATGCATCCCCACTGGTTACTAGGACTTCTATCCATCATCCCATACCTCTGTGATCACCTGAATTTACACAAAACCACTCCTTGCACCCTGGAAGTGTTTCTCCTCTTCCTAATTTGACCCTCCTCATTGGTAAGCACAAAACCTCCCTTTTCATGTTTAGGTATGATTTTCATGGGGTCTTTGTGATCGTTTTCCTATGCTACCTTCTTTCTT
This sequence comes from Alisma plantago-aquatica, assembly GCA_963693085.1. NCBI lineage: Eukaryota > Viridiplantae > Streptophyta > Magnoliopsida > Alismatales > Alismataceae > Alisma > Alisma plantago-aquatica. The sequence continues at coordinate 664,036,669 of OY856412.1, read as the reverse complement.
CACTGGTCTTTGATGTTTTTGTTGCCAGATCATCTCTTCAATTGAGTTTTTGAGTATATGATGTTTGCTTCATTCTTGAGTTTCCCCTCCTTCCATTTTCATGGTAGGGTGTCTCATTTAAATATTTTACCTACTCTTTACCTTGTGTTTAGTCTCATTGAGTTAGAATTAATCCAAAGAGCTCAATGGGACCTTAATCTCCTGTGGTTTTTTTCTCAAAGATCAAAGTTTGTGAGAGATATTGAGCCTCCAGGCCGCCTGCTCAGGATGCTTGGGGAAAAGAACATTGCTTAGTTTGCTTTCCCAAATATGTCCTCCTCACTAATATTTCTATTTAGGGCCCAAGGGCATTTTAGTCACTAGGCCTAGTTGTGTGTGTCAAACTACGTGACTTATGAGATTCCTATATTTACTTGATTTCCCCTGTCACGCTATACACTTGAATAATCTAACCAAGGGTCATATTTGTCTTTTAGTTTTAGTTATTTTTGAGAATTTTAGTAAAGTATAATCTTTGATAATTTATAATGATTAATCTATGTCATAAAATAAAAATATAACATGTTTTGGAATCTTGGAGTTTTTCTCTATCCAAGGACATTATTTCCATCACGTAATTTTGATATATTATATATGTGAATTTTCAAGGATTGATCTAATTGATTGTATTTTCTAAAATTCATATCTACTAACTTGTAATTCAGAAAAATAAAGTAAAATATGATATGAACTCAAAAAAACATAATCTATAAATTCACATGGTTTTATACTCTAATTCTTGTATACGAAAAAGGCAATTTTTAGTGTATGAGTAATTAATGTGAAATTAATTGTAACTCTACATATATGTGTAATAGGTGTTTTAAAGACCCTAGCTTGGACCTAGTCTTGACCTATGACATCTCTAGACTCAATATGAGGTATGTTTCATTCTTATTCATCATATTGAGCATCACCTATATTCCCCCTCTCTCTTGGTCCTATGGATAAATTGGCCTACACAATTTGTCTATCTTCTGAGAATTTATTTCATGTGAAAGATTATATGTTGATTATGATCTTATGATCATATTACTTTGTTGGATATTCTTGTTTGACTCTTATTTACATATTGTTTATTTTATTTCATGGTGTGATTTTGCACCCAATACTATTTTTTGGGATCCCATGGTGTCCCATCCCTGCTTGAAATAACCTTAGTCTTTACATGCACTGCTTATGAATTTTGATATTATTATTGTAACATTGTTCTAAGGAAAGAGATCTCTTATTCTTGATTATCATTTTATGTGAAATTCATATTCTCTTAACATCCACTTGGATGGTACTTGTCATCTTCTATCAGAAGCCTTATTATATTTTATGTCCCTATTCCTAATGTTACTCAATCCCCGATTAATATGCTCATACCAGCTTTTATACTGACAAATTCCACTTTGTCTTCTCTTATTGGGTATGCTTCCAACCCCTAGGTGAAGGACATGGAGGATATGGCATGCAAACATGGACTTGAATTAAGGAGGTGATTCTCAAGAGATAGACTTGAGATAGTTTAGATATACATCTACTTAGATCCTAAAGTTGTCCTTTCATGTAAGCCCCTTAATGGGATATTCTTTTGTAATATTGATAAATTGAATATATTAATGATATATTCTTCCATTTATATCTCTGGTCTTGTATACCATTATTTGAGAAATGAAAAATTTACACCTAGCCATCATGCTTGATAGTATGTTTGGATTAGATGGATTTATTTCAAAGATTAAATGAGGAGTGGATTCCCTCTTGGGTCCCACTCCTTACAACTTCCCTAGCAAAATATTAAGTGAGCCAAAGTAGAGATCCATTGAGATGAAGAGGCGGAGAGAAAATACCATTGAATATAACATCCTGGACAGAGACAAGATGATGACTGTTGGCTGTGGGACCCTCCCTATAGGCAGAGACACTCAAGGTATGATGTACTAGAGACATAACAAAACATAAACTAAATCAATTCTAATGGTACCGAGTAGAGGAAGATCGATTATCTAATATGAGGAAAAATAAATAACATGAAATACCACAAATAGACCCATTTATACAACAATATGGATTATTAATAATGTTTATCACACCCTTTCTACTTAGAGCTTAGGATAATTTTAAGTCATCTTACAAATAGACAAACTATAATAAAAATATCAGAACACACCCATACAAGAATATTACTCCCCCTCAATATTGCAGTCAAATGCTCAAATAAAACAATACCCATTGATCATGTAATCAATAACTCTTAAATCAATCTTTGATCATAAAATGAGAGAATCAAGTAAAATGTCAGTGAAATCAATCCATTTTGAACTTTTCCCTTAGGAATATAACACCAAGTAGGTACACATGTAAATAGTCTGTGCTTCATGATATATAAGTTTCGTCTAGAGAAATTGTATATAGCAGTAAGCTTGAGTAAGTTGCATCATCTCAGTCTCTAGCATTATTGTGTAATATAGAGAGTGCAAGATCACAACTAGTAAATTCCAATGATTGTTGGATATAATGTCATAAACATGTGTAGAAAAGTACAGATGAGTCATATAGTGTTAGAGAATAAATCATTAATGTGTGTATTAAAGCATATACAAACCAAAGAGTGTTGGGCAGTAAGTCATCGACATCTATAGAAAAGCATGAACAAATCAAACAGTGATGAAGAGTAAGTCCTCAATGTGTATAGCAAAGCAAGATAAATAAAAAATTTCTAGAGATGAAGTCATCAACATGTGTAAGCACAAACAAAAGAGAGAGTAAAGTCTATATAGACAAAATGAAAAACCTCTTATGCAAATAAGCAAACATCCAATAATTTCAAGATGCAAGTAAGAACAATATAAGATTCTTCATTTCATCATTCTTCATTGTCTCTTTTCCTTCACATCATCTCTTTCTCTATTATCCCCCTCACTCCAACCACAAAAAGAATTAAGATAGTGGTTGGGATGGAGAATCATAAACACCAGTACATGAAATGTATATATAGGAAAATATGTGAAGGTGGGTAGCCAATAATCCATGCCAATAAAATTTAGCATGATATATAAGTGTGAGGAGGTAGATGAACTAACTGAGGTATAGCATGTGTATAGGAATGGAAGGCAAGTTGACACTAAAAAATAAAATAGTGTTGTAAAGTAAAGATAGATATTTATGGTAGAGATAGAAAAGGAACACACAATGTATAGAAGCTATCTACCGTGTGATTGTGTAGAGGAAGATGAAGTTTCATACAGAGAAATAGTTTCAATCACAACTTTGTTAATCTCAAGGAAGAGACTGAGATGAATAGATGAGTAAAGAGAGGGAGAATAGAGACAGTGAATCCAAGCAGGGAAATGGGGACGGATTTGATTGGGACAATGTAACAGTATAGGAGGGATGGAAAGGCTCCTCCATGGTGTTATAAGTATGACAATCAATGGTGATAAAATCAATGTTGAAAACTATTGTTCAGTGATGAAGAATCTCAAGAGATATGATCCAGGAATATACAAGGGATGGGCAACCCTGTGGGACAAAAAGAACTACCTAGGGATAGTACCCTCTGTAAGGGGTCGGTCCTCTTTGGTTATCTCTCTCTCCTATGGGGCTAGGGGAACACATTGACTATTCTGATACCAAATTGAACAAAATAAGATGAATTTTTTTATTCTACTAAAAAAATCCCTAATTCCTATATATAGCAAGGGGGGCTTAAAACCTTGTAACTCAAGCATGCTTGAGACTCAATACAAGTATATGGAATAAGATGGTATGAGATTTATTGCACAAGCAAATTTCCTAAGATAAACAATCCTAGGTTTAAAACCTTTTCACAATGCAATTCAATCACTCACAAGTGGATGGATCAATTGTAGTATAGAAAAGGGCTGACCTCAATAGAAAAAATATTTAAGAAATTTCCTACAAACCAATTTTTGAGAACAATATTTAAAATTGATGGTTGAGGGTGATTATAAGATAATGTTTAAAGTAAATATTGCAATGTAATAAATAGATTGAACAAGGGATTTATGACTGTTATTAAAGGATATTGAGACATTTGGATTTCACCGCCATAACCTACATACTCATCCTGATCATTACACCTTAGTACTTCTCAACTTATAATATTTGCACAGAGTGAACTTGTTCCCTTTCAGAATATAAGTTGCACAAGGATTGAATTCCCCATGGGTTCGAGGCCTCGTTACCTAAGATCATATCCCAAACGTATTGTAGAATTCCTTTCTTTATAGCATTTGGAATCCTACACATTCATATGAGGATCTAATCCAAAGTTTTGTTGCCTCTACGCTCAGGATTATATCAACATGCTAAATAAAATATCATTTCAACAAGCAAGCAAATATACAAATATAACACTATACAAATTAACTGAAATACTGAGTTGGTAAGAGTTAGGCAATGGGGATACTCTGCATGCCTCATTTAGAAGGTCTACCCTCTCACATCCTTAGACTGATCACACATACAAGAAAGGAGATAAGAATGCTTGTCAGTAAATAAGAAGAAGAGAGAAGTCAAAGGTCTCCAAATGCGGCTATCTGCTCCATTAGCAACAACTCTCGTGATCTCCACAAAGAGGATCATGTTCCTTCCTTTCTTCTCTGGATTCTTGCACCAAAATGTGACTCTGAACTAAGTCTGGACACACTTGAAAATTAGGTCCTATCTTGTTTTTATTTGGGTGGATTTTCACTCCAAAGTGCGCTAACAACTATGTGTTTGTGCCTGTCTGTCATGATGATCGGCCAATCAGATAGCAAGTTATTTGACTTGCATTTAAGTGGCAGTTCATATGGGATTTGGTTGTCCCAATGGTGAGGTGGATCAGCCTATTGAGATGCTGATGGGTTATCTATAGAGAGCTTAGGTCGGTTGACCATAACGATGTGTCGGCTGACTGGAAAGGTGCTAAAAATTTTGGCCGCTACTAACTTTGAGAGGGAAACTTTAAATGGGTCGATAAGAGAATTGGGTCAGCCAATCAAGCTCTTATCAAGGTAATTGTGCTATTGGTGAATCATAGGATCCATGAATTAGCTTGTCTAATCAGCGGTCACCAAAACTGTAGTAATTATTGATCTTGAGAATGAATTTTTGATTAACTAATTAGTGGAGTGAGAGTGGCTAATTTGACTCATTGGTGAGGTAGTATTAGACTGGATAGGATAGTCAACTGATCTGGAAACTCGGTCACTTGATTAGATTGAAGGATCTATGCTTAATAGCTTCACTTTGCCTTCTAATTCCATCTAGACCAGGGACATGAATTCAGGGAAGGGCGTCCCTCGTGACCTCGAGTTGATTTTTTATTTTCTATGCATAAGAGTGAGAAATATTATTAAAAATCCTAATATTTATGAAAAAAATCAAAATGATAAAACTAAGAAAATCATCAAGCAAACTGAGAAAAACTGATCTAGAAAATGTAATGAAACTGTTATGGATATACATTCATCAAAATACCCCAAACTTGAATGTTGCTTATCCTCAAACAATAAAACACAAAACAACCTATCAAATAATACTACCAGTCTGTCATCCTCTCTTTCATAACATAACTTGGTTCTGCAATCAAATATGGCAAGAAACCTTAATTTCCTGGAATCATGAAATGCAACTTCAAATCGATGTCTTGACTGCACATTCACAAAATGTTTTCATGTCAAAACTTATAAAGTCACAATTATAATATCCATGATGTTTTTACAAAGTTTCAAATTCTCGTCTGAGATTTCCACAAGAACAATGTTCAACTATGTAGGGAACTTTTTGGGGGCGATTACTGACCTTAGGAAGAAAATGTAGTGAATTGGGATGAAATAAATAAGTTGCAAAGTTCTCATCCATTTGACTTGAGATTGCCTTTTTAGTAATGATATGGATTTCATTTTCCTTTTGGAGTGCACATTGGCATCCTTTATTTGTGATATGCCCCTGTTACATGTGGAGGATATGGAAGAAGTAGAGGGGTGAAAGAGGGGGTTCTACCCCAAACTTGGAGTTTGGCACATTCCTTTTGGATTTTGATAGTTTTTGGTGAATAATGAGTAAGAAGATGGTGGAAGAAGTGTAGAAAAGGCTAAAATTGTGCATTTCATAATTTAGAATTTAGAGCATAGGAATGATCTTTAACAAATAACTCTATTACATCATGCAACTTGCAAGGTAATGGCATTTCCACAAGATTTATGCTAATCAATAACATACATGTTCCATTTGATTCCTCTCAATCCCATACGGCTTGCCATGTTTTCTAGAGAATGATGTTAATTAAGATCATTGGTGACATAGTGGGTTTTAACATTGGTAATTCATGATTCATCATTGCACAATGGTTCATCTCATTCAAGAGGGTACATTGATGTTTGATGTATAACTAAAACAAGATAACAAGAACTTAATTTGAATGACTAGATAACATCCAACTACATTCAAGATAATCATAAAGGCTTGAGAAAAACAACATGAAAACATATAGGATTCTAGTACTATAATGAAAACGTCAAAAAGGGAAGATATAGTGGGTGGAACAGAAACATACCACACACCCTCCACCTCAAACTTAGAAGTTTGCTTGTCCTTGAGAAAACTTTAGGTCTAGAATGGAGGTAAAGAAAATTACTAAAATGCCCACCAACGGCCGTGCTGACCCGATGGTGGTAGAACCTAAATTTGGTGTGGTGAGGGAGGTTGGCCCTAAAATATTTCCCATATGATCTATCAGACCAATCTTGGATCTTGGAAGATTGTGGGTTCTCCTAAGGTGGTGGATTCTTGGTCTACTAGCTTTCCCAATACCAAGATGTAGGGGAGGGGTAAGTCTATTTTACATCATAGATTGTGGAGTAGGTGCACTTTTGCATGTATTCACATTTACCAATGCTCCAATACTCATGTACCTACTGCATCAGGTACATAGGATTTATCTAGTAGTCATTGCACTACTAATCCTTTCTTCATGTGGGTTAACATCCCCCGATGTGGTTCAACTATTTTTCAATCTTGGTGAATCCATAGGGCCCGGATGACCTTACGTTGCCTGGAACACATCACTTCATGTGACGTCTCAAAGGTGGTGGTGAAGGTCTTAACACCTCATTGTTCACTAGGCACTACATCAACCAAACATTAGCTCAGGAACCTCACCCTCAACAAGTGGATGCTCCCTCATTTAACTTTGAATGTGTGCTCCTAAGCCATTGAGGTTGTAGATGAGGTTGACTCCCATAAAGTATGCATGAGTGTAAAGTGTAAGAGTGGTGGAGATGTCCCAAATAGCTAGTGGTAGATGCCATACTCCTTGAATATTTTGATGAAGGTATACGACACTAGATGCTTGATGTCAATCAAATAAATACAATCCCACCTTAAATACGGAATAAAATAATAAGGTTCATCAAGGTTTTATTGTATTAAGTTCTAACACAAATTTATTTGGTTAACTATTTCATTTACATCTCATGTTGTCTTTATATCTTCCTACCCGAAACACTAATTGAGTGGACCAGATCTACTTGTAGATAGGGCTTATTGATCTAATAGCTCTTGCACTGTCTTCTTCCTCTATTTTTTTTCATCTTCAAGTGTTACTCCACTGAAGATGTTCTATCCTAGAGTTCTCGCTCATCCATCAATGCTTTCAAGTGATATCTTCACCAAATGACAGGATCTTCCCTTATGTTTCATCTGAGCTATTACTTGTATCGAATGGAGGCTTGTGCCCAAAACATCCCCCCAACACCCACTAAGACCATTACACATAGAGCCTCATTCTCATCCTACACTTATACCCCACATAGTTAAAATCACCCTGAAACATTAGGCTCTTCTTCCTCTACCGTTTCCCTCAGTCAATTGGAACCAACTCCCTCGGATTCACCTCAGTAGATTGAGTCTCCTTCTCTAACAACCTCCTCATTACTTTGATGATATGTAGTCATTCTATCCAATTACCTCAATGCTGAGCACCCTAACCATGTTCTCTTGCTTCATTTCACTCTAGTTAATCATGTCCTTTGTTGGTTTCTTCCATCAACAAACTCCGTTGTCATGGAGGTGTAACTGAGACTCAGGCAAGGAGATTTAGAGGCCCTTATCTCACCAAAATGATGCCAAAAGTTGTATGCACCTTTAGGAGTCCTCCATAAAATCTAGTCTACCTAGACAAGGCTTGTCCTGGGGATTTCAAGCCTTGTGTGATTTCTCTATACTTATGTGTGAACCATTTTCTGATCACCTACCAAATGGAATCCTCTTTAGCTTTGTCCTCTGATCATCTAAGTGTATCATTGCATCTATACATGCTTATGAATTGTCATGAGGTTGACCTTGACCTCGCTTCCAAGATCATACTCAGTATTGTGGAGGTGTCATGTAGGCTTTCTGACTGCCTTTTTGCAAGGCGTTTAGATCTCCAAGTTCACCTACAACTCACATTTTCAGTGGAGTAGACCCTTAGATCCAAGGATGGTTGAGTGTCAATTTCAACATCATGTTTTGATCTCTGTGTGGATCACTGATGAGGTTCTCGTCGTTAAACAAATGCTAGTGGCAATTTACCTCAACCCCCCCTAGATTAGTTGTTTTTGACATGCTTATCATAGGCATTTTTGTCTTTTGGATATTGGAAATCTTAATGAGGCATGACATATTCAAGATCCTTAAATGACCAATATGCCTTGTCACACATGGTTAGTTAATATTCACACACTGGGCATAATAGTCTTTTCATTGCCTATTTTATTTCAATGATTAAAGAAATGCCTTTAACTTGTAAAATCATAATAAATCAATGAAATATTAGGAAATATAATCATAAATGATTTTGAATTCACATTAATTAGCCTATTTTATTGGTATGGTTTTCATACCCTTAATTTGAGTATTACAATGTGGTCATTTTGGGATGGGATGGATCAAATGAATAGATAATAAACTAATGGTTTATATATTACAGATAGGTGTTGAAATCCCTGAAATCTGGCATTAGGAGCATATTGGATATCTAGGCCACCCTTAAGAGGTATATTCTCTGTCATGATTTCATTTGATCTTTCATTGACTAAATCCTAATTTGTTAATTCTGAGGCATATTTCAACTGACATTCCTTGTTAATATCATTGAACTCCCTTTTTGAATAATGAATATTATCCAATGAATTCTCCATCATTATTTATTGGAATCATATTTCCCTTATATATGACTCATTTGACTCCTTTGTTATACCATGGATGTTTGCATCCATTTGTTACATGAGTATAATATTTGACTACACTATGATCTTGCATACTCTATTTGAATGTGAGATGTAGACTAGTATAATCTAATAGCAGTTTAACCTTGTTTTAAGCACAAAAGTTTTATTCCTTTCGTCAGGAATCCAATTTTATTCCACTACCACATGATACCTATATAGACACACACGTTTTATTCCTCCTTCCAGGTAGTGGAATTTTATTCTCCCTACTATGTCTTATATGTTGGGCACTAAGGTTTTATTCCTCCTTCATGTCTTGTGGTTTATGGTTCACTAACCCTACTTTAGATTATTCTAGTCTTGTTTACTATGCATGCATTTTATATATGTTGTTACTGTGAAATGAATAAAAGGCAAGTTCGTTGATTCTTGAACTATTTCATTAAGTTGAAATGCTTCAATCTATTGGTACCCATTCTTTGGTTAATTATTCATTACTTTCTAATGAAACCATCCAATTTGTATAACCTTCTTTTACCAGAAATATCCTTTCACTATACTCAAATTTTTTTAATGCTAAAATAACTTAAATAGTGCATTATACAATTTTTATTTATGCATACATGTCTTCTTTCTCTACTAGGTGTTGTTCACAAACCACTTAGGGTTTGAGCATCCTATAGAATTGTTTATTGAGGATTGAATAAGACTAGACCTTTAAGATAGACTTTTAGATGCCTAGGTTGCCCTTTGCAGCTAATCTACCTAGTTCTAGAAATTTATTTTAGTTTCCTTAATGTCCATCACGGACCACTTTGTAAAGTATTTGTTTAGCATGTAACAATTTCGTTTTTTTCTATTACAAATACTTTATCTGTTTTGTATTCGATACTATTTTGAGTAATATTATGTAACCCTTATTTTGTTTTATTGATGATAAATTTTGGGGTTGTATTGGTTATTTCAAAATAAAAGTAACGAGTGGTCCCGTTGTTGGGACCTAATCCTTACATGGTCATTCCTTGTCCCATCAATTGACCAATCAAGACAAGTCAGGTTGCTTGATTGAGGTCCATGGGCAACAGAAAAGAGTAAGAGTTAGTTGGCCAATTGGGATGGATCAAGTTGGCCAACCAGGCATGATGAAGCACGAGGAAGGTTGATCATTAGTGAACTGATCATGTTGTCTCTATTAGTACAATGGGGTACCTAAATGCACGACTGAAGAGAAATAATTGGTTGGAAGATCGAGACAATGTGGGTGGGATGATCTAGATTCTTCAGTGTGAGGAAGGGACATCATAGGTCACTTGACCCATGTGTTATTGGTCAAATTATCAGGCCTCTTCATGCATGAATGTTTGGCATGTTGGTTGGTGGATCCACTTCATGGACAATCAATTAGAGATGATTTTCCTGAAGTCAATAGCTCCTAGAAGGTGGGGTCCCCCATTCAAATTGGTCGATCAGAGTGACGGGTCAACCGACTGGAATTACAATCATGAATCTAGCTGCTACTAGACATCTGATCACCCCTTTCGATTAGTCGATCAGAGGGATGGGGTCAATGACCATATTTAGGAAAAAAATGCATGCTATAAGTTATGGACCGACTGAGAGAGTAGATCAGCCAATCTACTTGCAGTTGATCCTTATGAAAAATGTGCCCTTCTCAATCAGTCATTGGGTTGATTCGGTCACCCAATCCGAGGGTCAGCAAGGCCCCCAAACTATTGGAGCTTGGTCTACATTCAATTTCAACCCAAAATTTTGATCAACTGAGTCTTCCACTATTAGATTCAACTAGGGATACAAACCAACATAATTGAGAAGTAATTTAACTACTCCAATGCAAATTTTAAATCTAACAACATAACCATCAGGTTGCCTCCCAACAAGTACCTTCTTTAACATTTTTAGCTTCACGCCTGGCTTATCAAGTAGCAAATAGTTTAACAACGGAGACCGGAGCCACTTCCCTTTTTGTAAAATCTTTTGAGGTGATATATATTTTAAAGTGGTGGCCATTTTCCACGAAGTCATCCATGATATCATTCCACAAAATTAATGCCCCATGTGGGTAGATCTTCTTCACAAGGTACAACCTATGTCACTGGTGTGGCAGCTTCCTGAGAAACAATCTCAAGAAAAGTTAAAGAGAAAGACTTGGTCTCTCACTTGGATGTCCTTGCTCTTCAGGTGTTCATCATGTCACTTCTTGGTTTGCTCCTTGTATATGTCTATGTTCTTGTAGGTGGACATGCATAGTCCTTCCAGCTCTTCTAATTGTAGAAATTGTTTCTCTCTAGTGAGAGATAGATAAAAATTAGAAATCTAGGTACCTAGGTGACTTTATGTTTCATCTCAAGGGGAAGATGTCATGATTTGTCGTAGATCAACCAGAATGGAGTGGTACCCAATGGTGTTTTAAATGTTGTTTGGTATGCCTAAAGAGCATCATTGAGCTTTAGTGTCCAATCCTTGTTTTCCTGACTATCTTTTCCTTGTGGTCTCAATGAGGAATTCCATGCTTCTTCAACAAAAGTTAGAATTTCTTCTCCAAAATATAATATCCTTCATCAGACATGACTATGCATGGTACCATAAATCTAGCAAAGATGACATCCTTGAAGATATTCATGATGTATTTTGAATCATTGGATATGGTGGGGATTTCCTCAACCCACTTCGACACATAATCCACTAAAAATAGAATGTAGGGGTAGCCACAAGATGGGGGAAATGGACCCATATAGTCCACCCTAAACGTCAAACATCTCAACCTTCTATCAAGTTGTCATGGGAATTTCATCTCTCCTCGATATACTTTAGGATATTTGGCATTGGTCATAAGAGATAATGTATTCATATGTATCCTTGAAGATAGAATATGGATTGGATGACCTTCAAGGTGGTATTCTTTTCAATCATGTGGCCTCCCTTTGGGTCGGAAGGGGACTTCTCAAGTATTTAGTGTCCTTCGTCCTCTGTGATGACCATTCAATACAAACCATAAACTTAGATATGACTTGTCCCAATAATAGTTCTTGACATCATGCATGAACTTCTTAGATGGGCTATATGCTTTGGTTGTAGGACACCTATATCTAGATAGTTTACAAAATCTGCAAAACCAAGGAATTTCAGAGGTGATCTTCATAAGTCGGTCATCGGGAAGAGAATCATCAGTTGGCTTGCTATGACTTTTAGGAAGATAAATGTAGATAAGATGACCAGACACCATGTTCTCTCTTCCATTCTTGTCATGAATTTCTAGATCTACTTCTTGCAACAATAGGACCCACAAAACCCATCTGGGCTTGGCGTCCTTCTTCGTGATCAAATTGTAGATGGATATGTGGTTGGTGAATTCAATCACCTTAGAACCAACAAGATATGATCTTGATTTGTCAAAGGCATTTCACAATATCTAGCAACTCCTTCTCAGTCATGTGTAGTTCAGTTGTGTTTCATCCAGTGTCTCTGAGACATAGTAGATGACATGATGCCTTGTGTCATTTTGCCGACCCAAGATTTCTCCTACTATGTAATATCTAGCATCACACATGATCTCAAAGGGTTGAGACCAATCAGGTACTTGGATTTTGGGCTTGGTGGTGAGGGAAACTTTCAAGTTGGTGAAACTTTCCAGGCAAACAGAATCAAAAGAGAGGATAATATATTTCAAGAGAAGGTTTGTCATTGGCTTTTAATTTTTTTAGAAAATCCTAATGAACCTATGATAAATCCTTGAATGACCCAAGATGGCATGAACTTTCTTCACATTAGATAGAGGTCCACATTTGGCAATATGTCAGTCTTCACCTTCTCTACCTTAATCCCTTTGTTGTTTTCTCTATGGACAAGGATGATACCTTCCTTCCATGAATTAGCACTTCTCCCAATTCAACACTAGACGTGTTTCTTAACATTTTTATCACATGAGAGAGAAGATTCAAGAGAGAGTCAAATGAGTTACCATATATAGAGAAATTGTCCACAAACACCTTAATCATAGTTTTTTCAACCTTGCAAAAGTTGTTTCCATGCAATTTGGAAAGTAGAGGGGGCATTGCACAAGTCAAAGGGATTCCTCCTAAAGGCATAAGTGTGAAAAGGACCCATGAAGGCGGTCTTCTCTTGGTCATCAGGATGGATAGGAATTTGGTAAGAACTAGAGTAACCATCTAGATACAAAAGGAATTCTTGATGTGTCAATCAATCTAAGATCGATCAAGGAAACAGGAAGTGGTCTTTCCTTGTATCTTACTTTATATTATTGTAGTAAATGCACATCCTCCAACCCATAACTATTATGGGTGGTCATGAGCTCATTCTTGTCATTCTTCACAATAGTAGTTCCATCCTTATTCGAACAACCTGCACTGCGCTTACCCAATGAGAATTTGAAATGGGATTAATAATCCTAACTGTGAGCATATTAATGACCTATATATGGACCACTTCTTTCATCTTAGGGTTCAATTTGCACTGGGGGTTTCTAGATGGTTTATAATCCTTCACCATGGGGATCTTGTGCATGCAATTAGCCTGGATGATACCTGTTAGATTAGTCATTTTGTACCCCAAGACTTCCTTTATTTTTCTAAGCTCAGTCATCAACATGTCTTCTTGTTATTAAGAGAGGACTTAACTAATTATCATGAAACAAACCTCCTATTCGTCAAGAAAAATATATTTCATCCCTTTAGGTAAGGCCTTCATCTCTAGTCCCTTGAGTGTCTCTGCCTTCTCTTGAACTATGTTTATCATATTCAGCTCCTTGAGTTCAGCAATGGGTTCCTCTTCAAAGGTGTCCAAGAGGTACCAATACTGGTCAACTTGTTTGTAATCAAAATATTAGGTTTCTGGGATGGTGAGGGTTGTTTGCAATGGGTTTACTTTATTATCCCGACTAAGATGAGACAATGTGTCAATACAATCAAGCAAGAAGACTTCATCATGAATGTTAGGGCCCTTCAAGCTGCCAAACACCCTGAACTTGAGTATTTGTCTTTCTAGTCTCAGAAGAATGGTGACTGTCTCTACATAAATCAATGCCTGATTAGCTAGGAATGGGATGCCATAGATGAGAGGATAGAGGATATCATCCTTGATATCCATAATCACAAAGTTACAAGGAACATAAGCATCCTTTCTGACCTTCAGTGGAACATCCTCTATGATCCCATAGATTTTGTCATAGAGGAGTTTGTTAGCTGAATGGTCATGGCTATAGGAAGAAGATCGGTGAATCCTAATCTTTGGAAATGATTTCATGGAATGAATGAGATATTGGCACTCATATCTTCTAGCCCTTTTCTACAAGTGTTGTCATTGAGGTAGGAGCCAATCCCCAAAGGAACCAAGATCCTTCTTCTTCTTGGGAATTTTGTTGATAATGATGGCTGCATTTGTCCTTGCTAAATACACCATTTCATACTCCTATGTGGTATACTTCCTGGTCATCAAGGTATTTAGATACTTTGACCATGCTGGTATCACTGAAAGGGAATTGAAGAAGGGGTTTTCCACATGAATCTTCTCATAACTTCCTTAAATTTTGTGAATCTAGCAACCGACTTTTTTTCTTAAAACATGTAGGGTAGGGATGCCTTCACTTATAAATTGGTACGTGTGTCTCAACAGAATCAACACATGATTTCTCAACAATAGTAGCTATACCTGCATCAACATCAACAATTGTGTCATGTACATATTCTTTCTCAACTATCATTATATCATCGTTGTCTAAACCAATAGGAATGGTGGATGGTGTCATTGCAGGGAGGTTGCATAGACGTTACCTAAAGCTATGGAAATGGCCTTTAGATTCTCAAGGTTCTTGGGATTTTTCTCAAGTTTCTCAATAGAGTTACCTGTAGGAGGGCGTAAAGAAGTGAAAAGTTGGTCCAATTGTGAGTCAATCAAATTCTGGTATGCTTTCTAATTGGAGTGAAACTTATGTTGGATGGAAATCATGGACAAGTGAGATTGAAGAATATTTTCTATGTTAGAGAACTTATCATCATTTGAGGCAACTAGAGTTTGTCGCGGGATCTGAGGAAATTGGTTTGGATTTTGTTGTTGCCCTTGATTGTACCCATGGTTCTAAAAATTTCCCATGTAATTACCTTGCTTCCTGAAGTTTTGTTATTGATTGTGTTAGAACCTAATGAAGCCCTTAAATGGATCTTCATCTTGTGTCATTTTGCCCATTATTCACATCTAGATGTTCATAATGCATGATACTTTTTTAATAAACTCTAGTATTATTATTATTGTCAAATTCACTTACTGAGGCTTTTTCATGTTCTATAGGTACATTGACCACTACTTGATGGAAGGGAAAGAAAATGGTTTAATCTAGGGTTTCCCTAGGCTTGGAGGGATTCAAAATGAAGCCAAAACTACTCCCAATATACCCCAACTGATCAAATAATGTATGGGTGGAATAAGCTCCATGGATAACTACGTTCAACACCTAAATGCAAGGGAAGGACAACAAAATGGTCATGGTACTTCATGTCTACGGTGGGCATGCCTCAATCATCGGTTGTTACATAATTTTCAAAAATTGATCCACTTGGCCAAATGACTATTTAATGTAGAATGATTGTGTTGGGAGGTGGCCACCACGGTCGTTCTACCATTTAGCCCCACATATTTTATCACTTTATCTTCCATTTATCCCCCACTTAACGGTAGATCCCCTAGACCCTTATATTAGCCTTCGAGGTGATTGAGGGTAATGTTGGTATGTATGTCCTAAGAGCCAATCATATGTTGATTGGATTGGCATACGTCATGATTTATTTGATAAATATCAAAGGCACGCTTCCAATTTATTCTAGCTCAATCAATTATAAGATAAATGATGGAGCAGAATGAATGTCTAAAGAATGACAATACTCAATGACGTATATCTTCAAGTTGAGGACCTGAACAATGAGATCATATTGATGCGAAGAGTATGTACATTCTTGTTATGTCCCTAGTCGGATGTCATTGTGGAAGGTTGATAGACAACAATGACACATCAAGACTAGAGTGTGTGTTGGTTGATGATAGTGTCTCATTAGTCATGATATATGATATCAAACCAAGCACACAGATACATGTTGAATAATAGTGTATCGGGCAGACCCACCATGAGAGTGATACATGGAACCATGACATGGTAGTCAGAGTCATGTCTCATAGTGATGGTGGTGATTGTGATTCTTAGACGTGAAATCGTTGCACTCATCAAATGTGATTGGGTACACTTTGACATCATCAAACGTAGTCATGAAACATGGATTGTAATAATGGTGATGATTGGGTGTCTTTGACACATGACACAGACTGTGAGTGATAGATATGGGATTTGTCCCTCCTAAGGGAGCATGATGTCCAGGCCACTTGATAAGTGAGACTGAGAAAGGCATGTACATGCACATGTGAATCAATATATGATATTGATGTCACACATATCTCAGACAATCTGCTCTAGTTCAATAAACATGAATGAACGTTGAAAGGATGACAACTCCATGCCTTTAGTTCATTCAGGATATCAGAATTAAAGGAATTATAGATTCACTAGAACACCAATCACAAACTGTAGGAATGAAAATTGTTCTCCAACTTTCCTTTTCACTTGGGTAGCATTGATGTGCGACTAGGCACCACTCTTTTCTTATGATGTCATAAATAGTTATGGACATTCACTGCCAACATGAAATGGGATCTGTAGGGTCACACACAAATGATTAACCTGGAAGAGGAGTTTATCCATGAATGATGTTTGGATTGATTACTAAAGTGTTTAGGTACTCAATCAAACAATCAATCAATAGACCTGACTCAGAATCATCATGTTCAAGTGTTGAACCAACCGATTTGAGTGTCAGATTGATTGAGAACTGAATTGACTGTGTTCTGCACAATTTGGACCACCAACTAACCAGTTTACTAGGTGAACCGATCGACTCAAGGTGAGTGAGATGACCGGTTCACTCTGGTGAACTGATTGGATCACTTGTCCAAACAAGAAGTGTTGGGTTGTCCCGATTTGTGAGAACAAGTTTTTTGTTTCACTTGTTCAATTTGATTGGGACAAGAATTAATATTTGTGTTAATTAGAAATGAATAAGGAAAGTCAATTGGAGGCAAGTCTGGGAAGTGAACCGACTAGTTCACACTCCCAACCGATCAGTTCACAAGTGAACATATTGGTTCACCTTGCCAAATGACCATTTCAATTGTGAAACGACCAGTTCACCTGCCGAAGTGCAAATTGTTCATTGAAATTCTGGATCCTTGTACTCACACACAAACTGGGAACCATGGCTCTGCCCTCTACTATAAATATAGGGGTATAGGGGGCTTCTCTAGAGACACAACTCAGAACATCAGTTGCCCTGTAAAGTTGTTGTCCTCTCTGGTTGTGGTAACTGAGAGAGCCCAAGCAAGTTCTACCCGTCCAGGGAGGAACAGCGAGGGAAAGACACTTGTAGAAAAGTAACAAGTTGTGGGAGAGTATGTCAGTGACTAGTACGCCGGCAGAAGGGGACAATTTCTTTTAGTTCATTCTTTAGGATGACTAGAATTCCTGATAGTTCATGTGGACTATCTATAGAGGCGGGAGACTTCTGCTACTCAGGAGGATGACAGTCAACCGTAGTCCAGGTCAAGACCAGGAGCTGCACAGACGCCGTCAAAGACAGGTGGTTGAAGACTGCACTAGCTGTGAGGTATTGTCACTGAGCAAGCCTCAGGACTAGGTATATCTCGCTAAAACCATCCTTCCCATTACATAGATGTTGATGCGATCTGCTGGTTATGGGTTTATGGTCAAGTAATTTTTTTTGTTTTCACTGCCTACTCTAACCATGTGAAACCCAACAGTGGTATCAGAGCCACACTAATACTCTTATGTTTTGGGATAATTGATATGATTGGATTTTGGTTTTACCGTCTTTTATTTATTTCATACGATGCAAATATTTAAATGACCAATGTGAATATCCGATTAATACCACATGATCCCAAACTAATATATACATATATGATATGGTATATATAGGCAATCGATATGCATCACCCTAAAATGGTTTTGATGGTGGATGTGTAGCATGGTTATGGCCTATAAACCCTATGTGCATGTGTGTGGTTCGTTATGGTTGTTTGCATCTTGGTCTGCACACTGAGCCCTCTTCTTCTATTCTGAATGTAACTTGAGATAACTCGAGATTCTCTTCTACCTTTGCTCCCCTCAAATGTAACTCGAGGTTTCACAAAGATTATGTAAAATAGGATTAGCTTTATTTCTTGTTATGACAAAGATAGAAGATGACCGCTTTATGGGGTGAGGTGACCGATTGAGGAGCAGTTGGTGGCCTGACGAGCAGCTCAGTGACCCGGTGAACCGACCGTCTGGAGGATCCAGACGATCGGTTGGTGACAACCAACCGACCGACCAAGAGGCGAGTCGATCAGCCATAGGATGATTTAATCAACCCAGAACAGACTAAGCACATATATTCATCAACAACAAGTTGCATGTGATGTAGACCTTAGATGACCATAGTTCCTTGTGGCTCTAAGGTACTACAATAGGATGGCCATAATCATCACTTTATCATTATTGCATGTTTTCATTTGTGGGATATAGCATGTATATGATATGTACTATATATGTAGTGATTGGATACTTATATGCATATATAAGCATATTAAAAACCCCTCAACAAACATATTAAGTTGAATATTCCTTCCAAAAGCAGCACACATGAAAAGCTTGATTGACTAAGTGTGGGCACACCTTCACGTGGTGCATCGTCTATCTCGTGGAAGTGTGATGATGAATATGTGGGCCTGGCTTCATAGGGTGCATATTCATCATGTTGGAATTTGGGTCAGATTTAACGCGGTGACCTTGATAGGATCAAGCACCTTGAGGCATAAAAATGAACATGGCAAGGAGTTGTGCATGACATCTATCAAGAGTTGCATATGATGCAATTGGCAAAAGTTGCCTACTTGAAAGAATCTAGTTGTGGGTGACAGCCCTCGCTGGTCCATAACTTAGAGGAAGTAGGATCTTTCTCACTAGAAGGTTGTATGCTACAATCTTCTAGATTGATACGTGAGGGTTATCAATTTGATCAAAATAGTGGGAGCGATAATTAATTAAAGACCTAATTAATATCATCAATTTCCAAATCAAATCAAAACAAAAAGAGTTTTGAACTAAAATTGCAAATTTCCTTTTTGTAGAATAAATGGTTACCAACAACAATTACTTTTCATTGTGGTCGGTCCTGGAGAAGGACAAGCTAAATGGGAACAACTTCCATGATTGGTTTAGGACGTTGATAATTGTTCTCACTCAAGAGCAAAAGATCTATGTCCTAGATACACCAGAGCCAGATGAACCCACTCCCAACGCACTAAAGGCTGAAAGGGATGCTTACAAGAAGCATACTAAGGATGCCATTGATGTGAAGTGATTGATGTTGTGCTCCATGAACTTTGAGTTGCAGAGACAACATGAGAACATGGACGTCATTGAGATGGTTCAACATCTTAAGAACATGTATCAAGACAAAGCACGACAAGAGAAATATGATGTATCCAAGGCTTTGTTCAAGTGCATCATGACAGAAGGAGATCTAGTAGGCCCTCACACACTGAAGGTGATTGGGTATGTGGAGAACCTAATTTGACCGGGATTCCCTCTGAGCCAAGAGTTGGTAAATGATGTGATACTGCAATCGTTGCTAGATTCATATAGTCAGTTTGTGATGAACTACAACATGAACAACTTTGACAGGGCACTGACATAGTTGTTGGGCATGTTGAGAACAACTGAGGCATTGATGAAGAAAGTCAAACCCCAATCTGTTATGATGAACAGCAGAAAGAAGGGAAAGTCTAAAGGCAAGGGCAAGGGCAAAGCAAAGAAAGGATATGATGCTAGCCAGCAGCCCAAGTCATCTACAACTCTCAAAGCCAAAGGAGGGGTGAACAAGGGATGCAAATGTCACCATTGTCATGATCCTGGACATTGGAAGAGAAATTGCCCTCTCTACATAGATGAACTAAAGAAGAATAAGGAGGTGATGGAAGTCTCCACCTCTGGTGTTATGAAATAAACTTAAAATTCTTATTTATCTTAGGTATATTATACCAAGATATAGATCTGACATATATGATGTGCAGGATCAGAAAATAAGTAATGGCCTTTGTGAAAGGACCAAAAAGGAACACTCATCAACATTGGAGCAAGTGTTGTTGCCATTGATAGTAGTACCTTTAGTTTATTTCAGCCCAAAAGGCATGTAATAGAGTTATGAACTGCTATTTCATTTTTCCAATAAATAGAAACACTTTATGTATGCATATTGTAATGACAAGGATGTCTATCAATAAAATTCATGTTTCAATTTCAAAGATATGATCTTTTATGGCAATGCCTTATTTATCTTGTGGTACTTAGTATGCATGAGATAAAATAATAATACCTATAAGTTATTGATGACTCAAACAATAAATTAGCATTATTATCTAACAAATGAATGAGAAATTCATCTCTAGGTTCCATGTTGATGGATAAACTAGACTCTCTTTGTTAATGAACCATGAAGAGATATGAATGTCTTGTTTATTGGGCATGATGACAAGTCAATCTTCATTAGATGTAGTGGGAGAATGACTATTCTATTTGGTATAATTCATATTGATGTATATACATACCTATTGGAGTAAATGTTGATACTTTAGATATGGATATCTTAAAATGTTCAAGAGTATCATAAATGAAGAACAAACTTGGTAAAAAGTAATATTCTTGATGTGATCAATGAACGAGATACTTAAACCAGATGCTTGAGGACCTTGTGAGTAACTATGATAGTGTATCATAGCAAACTCATGATTAAGGAATAATGATGTCTAAATCAAAGAAGGAATCATACTCTAAATAGCAAGCACATGATCATCAAACAAATAACTAATCTTCTAGAATTCTTCTAAAGAACATGCTTTACACTAAATAAACGTACAAAAGGAGAGTAAGAATCAAAAGTGTTGTGGATTCTCAAAATCCTTATGTAACAGATACACCTCATATATCTATTAGATAACACCTTGAGCTTGATGGATAATGATATCCTACAAACTCAAAGGTGATTAATTGGCCATATGATGATGAGCCAATAATCTATCTAGATGATGTTGAGGAACCAGATTTTGAGTTATGGCTTGAAGCCATAAAATCCAAAATGACTTCCATGTGAACCAAATAAGGTATGACCTTAATGGTAGCACTTATAGGGATAAAACCCATAAGTGCAATTGGGTCTTAAGAGTTAAGACTGACATGGATGACATTTGAAGAGTTGATTGGTTGAGATGAATTCAAGTGAGTTCAAATTGTTGAACCTGGTGAATTTATTTAACCAATTGTAGTGGATATAGGCCATAAAGGATCATGCTTACTAGTGGAACTTAAAGAATATGAAATTTGGCATATGGATATTAAAATTGCATTCCTAGTAGGAATAACATGAGGCTGTGTGTGTGACACAACCTGAATGGTTTTATAATTTTGTTAAAGCAAATACAATCTATAAGTTACAAGAGAAAGTCAATATGATTGATTAAATACAAGCACCTCAGAACTGGAGTCTTTACTTTGATTATATAGTCAAAATGTTGGACTGATATATCGAAATAAAGAAGGGATATGTGATTACAAAGATTTAGTGGGAGCATATTCATATTCCACATGATGATGAGGAATAAAGTGAAATTGGTGTGGAAATACCTTCTTTAAAGGAATAAAGAGAAATTTCCTATGTGATAGGAATAGAGACCTATAGAGATAGTTCTTGAAATTCCCTTGACCTGATAAAGAGAAAGCATACATTAGTAATCTATGCTGAAGGGTTCGGTGTGCAAAGATTCCGTGGGAGAAAACTTGTCCATATTACATGGAGTTAGTCTCTTAGATGCCTAGTGTCCCAAATTATTATGAAGAATAGGAACACATAGATAGATGCTTTATGCATTCACAATTGGATCGATCATGTATGTAATCAACCAATTATCTTGTATGTATTAAACATGACAAGAAAATATATATGCATTCATCATCTTGTATGTATTACACATGACAATATGATATGCTCATCCAGTTATCTCGTATGTAATGGACATGATGAGTGGATGTCTGCCTACTTCCAGTGAGAGTCACTGGAATACCATAAAGAACTCATTTAAGTACTTATGAAGTATTAAAGGATCAGTTCTGTGGTAATAAAAGGAGAGTTGAGTGTAAATGAGTTACACTGATGCAAGCTTCCAAAATGATAGAAAAATGATCACAAAATGCAAAATATAAAAGTTGTATTCAAGATATAAAAGTGAATATATGTTTTTATATGGAAACATTTCGAGTAAAATTAAAAGCCATTTAATTCTGAAAGGAATGTTGAGTATCCTTGTGTTATGAACATTAGATGATACTATATGGATCTAGAAGTTCATACAGATGAACTTATAGATATTCCAACCATTGATGACAAAGTAGAAATACTAAGTCAAACTATGGAGCTAATTGTTAGGCAAGGAATATCAGATAGCATATTACGACAACTCCATCTCATATGAAATGTCGTACAGTGAGGAGATATGAAACTTGCAATATACTGACTAAAGAAAAATGTTGCTGACTCACTGGATTAACACTAGCACAGTAGAAATATGTGGGACATATTTAGAGATCATTGAGAATATGATTCAAAGGTGATTGGCTCTAAGTGCAAGTGGGAGTCTGTTGGTATGTATGCCCTGAGAGCCATTCATATGATGATTGGATTGGCATACGTCATGATTGATTTGATAAATATCAAAGGAAAGCTTCCAATTTATTCTAGCTCAATCGATTATGAGATAAATGATGGAGTAGAATGAATGTGTAAAGAATGACAATACTCAATGACGTATGTCTTCAGGTTGAGGACCTAAACAATGAGATCATATGGATGCTAAGATTATGTACATTCTTGTTATGTCCCTAGTCGGATGTCTATGGAAGGCTGATAGACAACAATGACACATCAAGACTAGAGTGTGTGTTGGTTGATGACAGTGTCTCATTAGTCATGATATATGATATCAAACCAAGTACACATATACATGTTGAAGAACAATGTATCAGACAGACCCACCATGAGAGTGACACATGGAACCATGACATGGTAGTCAGAGTCATGTCTCATAGTGATGGTGGTGATTGTGATTCTTAAACCTAAAATCACTACACTCGTCGAATGTGATTGGGTACACTTTGACATCATCAAACACAGTCTTGAAACATGGATTGTTATAATGGTGATGATTGGGTGGCTTTGACACATGACACGGACTTTGAGTGATATATATGGGATTTTTCCCTCCTAAGGGAGTATGATGTCTAGGCCACTTGATAAGAGAGACTGAGAAAGGCATGTGCATGCACATGTGAATCAATATATGATATTGATGGCACACATATCTCAGATAGTCTTCTCTAGTTCAAGAAACAT
Source organism: Alisma plantago-aquatica (assembly GCA_963693085.1). Classification (NCBI taxonomy): domain Eukaryota; kingdom Viridiplantae; phylum Streptophyta; class Magnoliopsida; order Alismatales; family Alismataceae; genus Alisma; species Alisma plantago-aquatica. Next base: position 664,012,845 of record OY856412.1, on the reverse strand, counting down.
GAATGAACGTTGAAAGGATGACAACTCCATGCCTTGAGTTCATTCAGGATATCAGAGACAAAGGAATTATACATTCACTGGAACACCAATCACAGACTATAGGATTGAAAGTTGTTCTCCAACTTTCCTTTTCACTTAGATAGCACTGATGTGCGACTAGGAACCACTCTTTTCTTGTGGTCATAAGCTAGTTATGGACATTCACTGCCAACGTGAAATGGGACATATAGGGTCACACACAAAGGATAAATCGGGAAGAGGAGTTTATCCATGAATGATGTATGGATTGATTACTAAAGTGTTTAGGTACTCAATCAAACATTCAATCAATAGACATGACTCAGAATCTTCATGTTCAAGTGTTGAACCAACTGATTTGAGTGTCAAATTGATTGAGAACTGAATTGACTATGTTCTACACAATCTGGACCACCAACCGACTGATTCATTGGGTGAACCGATCGGCTCATGGTCAATGAGATGACCGGTTCACTCTGATGAACTGATCAGTTTACTCTGGTGAACCGATCGATTCACTTGTCCAAACGAGCAGTGTTGGGTTGTCCCAATTTGTGAGAAAAAGTTTTTCGTTTCACTTGTATAATTCGATTGGGACAAGAATCAATATTTGTGTTACTTAGAAACGAATAAGGAAAGTCAATTGGAGGCAAGTTTGGGAAGGGAAATGATCAGTTCACTGAGTGAACCGACCGGTTCACACTCCCAACTGATCGGTTCACAAGTGAACCGATAGGTTCACCTTGCCAAATGACTGTTTTGATTGTGAAATGACTGGTTCGCCTGCGAAAGTGCAAATTATTCATGGAAATTCCGAACGCTTCTACTCCCGTACAGACTGGGAACCCTGACCCTACCCTCAACTATAAATAGAGGGGTACAGGGGGCTTCTCTAGAGATACAACTCAAAATATCAGTTACTCTACAAAGTTGTTATCCTCTCTGGTTATGGTAACCAAGAGAACCCAAGCAAGTTCTACCCATCCAAGGAGGAACATCGAGGGAAAGAAAACTAAAAAAAATCAACTAGATGTGGGAGAGTGTGTCGGTGACTAATACATCGACAGAAGGGGGCAACTCCTTCTAGTTCGTTCTTCAGGATGACTGGAGTTCCTGGTAGTCCGTGTGGACTATCTGTTGAGGCGGGAGACTTCTGCCGCTCAGGAGGACGGTAGACAGCCATAGTTCGGGTCAAGACCAGGAGCTACACAGACATCATCAAAGACAGGTGGTTGAAGACCGCACTAGCTGTGAGGTATTGTCACTGAGCAAGCCTCAGGACCAGGTATATCTCGCTAAAACCATCCTTCCCATTACAAAGATGTTGATGTGATCTACTGGTTATGGGTTTATGGTCAAGTAATTTTTTTTGTTTCCACTACCTACTCTAACCATGTGAAACCCAACAGGTTAAGGGTTGGTTCCCTTGAGCATTCATTTCACCTCCCTTCACTTACCTCATTCCATTTCCATCTTATCGCATTCTACTCCAAAACCCTAGCTTTTAGGGTGTTGGCCACTATCCATTATATTTCCATTCCATTACACCTTGGAGGAGGAAACTGATCAAGCTTCCATTTACTGGAGAAGATGATTTCAACTTCTACACCAAGGTCCATGGCTTCTTCTATCTCTTTCTTACCCATTATTGTAATTTCCATTCATAAGTAGCTAAGATCCATTGGTCAGTTATTTGGGGGAATAAATGTGACTTTGATACCATTTTGGAGAAATATTATTGTAAACACTATAATTTCATTTATAAATGTTATCCTAATGATTTTATCTCACTTTTCCCATCTCTTTCTATGGTAATGCTTGAAAGCACCTAAGCATAGAATAATGTGATATATGTGGCTATTTGGGGAAAAGCTCTTAAGTCCAACTAGTGTATCCTTAGCTAGATATCCCTCTTTATACAGACACATCTATTCTTATATCCCTAGGATTGATATCTAAGTAGATATTAGTGCCTCAATGTGCTAAGAAAAGATCATGTATATAGGTTGGTTGGAATGTAAAAAGAAGTGAAATACCCTTCTCTTACACTCCATTCCACCCTTTGACACTAAGTACATTAGGAGAATCATCCTTATAAACATATACTAGTGTTATTATGATTAATTATACCTATACCCTAATCAAGTAAACCTCATAAGGTTCGATAGGGGGTAATAGAGACCAGTTCCTCTATGTAAACTCTACATCACATGTGGTAAACTAGTAGTATAGGATAATTCATCGTCATATTGATATGTTGTTTGGTAGAATAACATGGATTGATTGAATGTATTTCATGATATGACCTAACTAGGTAGATAATCACATTTACCCCTAAATGGCCCACTCCCCTATATAATTATTTAAAACATTAATTGTTCATTATTGGGAAATTTGGCTACAGACAAGGTGGCGGAAAAAAAATTTAACTACCATATTCCCTTGAACAAGAATATCATGTCAATAACTATAACATAGGAAGGATGGTTTCAAGGATAGGTGCTGGAGCAAGTCCAGCTACATCTCCTCATCATTTTGATGTGCAACTATCTTGTAGTTGCACTGAGACTCTTGGTATGCACCATAGAGTGCAGGTTGACATTGTCCTCCTAGAGACAGACAACAACCTCCACACCTCTATGGAAGTCCACACAAACCACCTAGAACTCCTGTCATCCTTGTAGAAAAGATAGGAAGGAGTTGTCCCTCTCGTTGGTGTACTAATCACCAACTTACTCTCCCACAATTGTTTCTCCCTTGCTATCCCTCCCTTTAGTGGGTAGGACTTGCTCGGGCTCTCTATTGGTTACTACAACTAGAGAGGACAATAATTGTCATAGGAAATTGAGTTGTATTCTAGGAATCCCCCAGTACCCCTCTATTTATAGGAGGGACGATCTGTGTGGGAGTGGAAGGGACTGAAAGATCTTGAATTTTACAACCTGCAAACACCAGACCGGTCATCCAACAGTCGTCTAGAATGCAAAATGATTATTTTTATTAGCGATACAATCATTTTGCAGTTTCCCAATCGCACACAGATTTGGCAATTCTTTTCCAATTAATGCTAACATCAATTCCTTGCATCAATAGAATTGAGCAATTGGATCTATTAAACTTTCTTACAAATTTGGAAAAGTTACTATAACCTTTCTCTGGCCCAACCAAGCCGTTCTGTACACCAGGTGAACCAGTCGTCTCACTCTACCTGAACTGATCAGTTCACCCAGTGAGCTGATTGGTTGGTGCCTGTTTCGTGCAGAATTTTAGCCAATCCAGTTTCAATCAACCTAATTTTCCAAACAGTTGTCTCAACACTTGATCTGATTGTTTGGCACTCTAAACGGCCACCTCACTAAGTGAGTCGATCGATTGGCAGTGCATTCATCTTATCTATGGCGTGAATTGAATACATAAATACTTTAGTAATCAATTCAATCATCATTTAAGATCAAACTCCTCTTCTAGGTCGAGACCTATGTGTGTGATCCTATAGGTCCCATATTACGTTGGTAGTGAATTTCCATAACAACTTATGACATCAAAAGCAATGAGTGGTGTCTAGTCGCACATCAATGCTACCCAAGTGAATTGAATACCTAAACAAATTATAATTTTTATATGGTGTTACACTGTTTGCATAGTTCATTTGTCACTGATATCTAGATTGAACTTGAGGCATGGAGTAGTCATGCTCTTCAACATTCAATCATGTTCCTTGAACCAGAGCAGATTGTCTGAGATATATGTAAGCTCAATATCACATATTGACTCATATGTGCATGTTCATGCATTTCTCAGTCTTGCTAATCAAGAGGCTTAGGATTTCATGCTCCTGTCGGAGGGACAAATCCCATCTACATCACTCACAGTCAATCCCCATGTGTCACAATCACCCGATCATCACCTTTATGATAACCCATATTTTAGGATTATGTTTGATGATGTCAAAGCATATAGAATGATATGTGATGAGTGTATTGACTTTAGGTCTAAGAACCACAATCACCACCATCACTATGAGAGATAACTATGACTACCATGGTAATAGTTTCTATGTGTCGGTTTCATGGTGGGTCTGTCCCTAACATGTATATGTGTTCTTGGTTTGATATTGCCATATCATGACTAATTAGATTCTGTCATCAACCAAATCACACTCTGATCTTATGTGTTATTGTTATCTATCAACCTTCCATAAGAACAACCAATAAAGGACATAATGAGAATGTATATGTATACTCTTAACGTCTGTATGATCTAATTTATTCAAGTCACATACTTGAAGACATACATCATTGAGTAATATCATTCTTTAGAAATTTATAATGTTACATCATTATCTCATAGTTTAATTAAATAGAATAAAACTTGCCTTTATTTATTAATAAAATCATTTACATATGTGTCATTACAATCATCATATGATTGTCTCACTGGGCATACATACCAAAAGACTTCCACTTGCACTTAGAGCCAATCACCCACAAATCGTATTCCAAGTGATCTAACATGTCCATCATGTTGCTTATGTGAAAGTTCCTTCGTCAAGGGGTCAACAACATTATTCTTAGTTGGTACTCTAGAAATCTTTACATCTCCTCACTATACAATCTCTCCTAGGAGATGGAATCACCTTTTTATGTGATTTGAGAACTGATGTGATCTGGGTTCCTTAGCTTGTGCAATAGCTCCATAGTTGTCACAATATTGCTCAATTGTGTCATCGATGCTTGGAACGACCCCAAGTTCTATAATGAACTTCTTGATCCATACAACCTCCTTTGTTGCATCTAATATAGAAATGTATGCAACCTCTATTGTATATTGGCAACTGTCTCTTGCTTAGAACTCTTCTAGCTTATAGCTCCATTATTTAAACAAAACATGAATCCTGATTGTAATTTGTAATAATCTTTATCAGTCTGAAAGCTTGCATCGGTGTTACCTCTTACCACCAACTCTTCCTCTCTTCCGTAGACCAAATATTGATCCTTAGTCCTTACCAAGTAATTGAGGATGTTCTTCAAGGTTGTCTAGTGAGCATCACCTGAATTTGAATGATATTTGATCATCACGCTCAAGGCATATGAGACATCTAGACGGGTACACAACATTGCATACATGATTGATCCAATTGTTGAGATATATGGAATCAAACTCATGTGTTCCCTTTATTCACAAGAACTAGGACTTTGAACTTTAGAGATGGAAACTCCATGTAGCATGGGCATGTTTCCTTTCTTTGAGTTCTCCATGCTGAACCGCTTCAACACTTTATCAACATATGTGCTTTGACTTAGTCCAAGAAGTCTCTTGGATCTATCTCTATATATCTTTATCCCCAAAATGTAGGATGCTTCTCCCAAGTCTTTCATTGAAAATGTATTTCCCAGTCATGTCTTCACCTTTTGTAAAATAGGGATGTCAATCCCCATCAATAGTATATCATCTACATACAATATGAGGAATGTCACTATGCTCCCACTAGCCTTCTTGTATACACAAGTTTCATCTTCGTTTTGAATAAAGACAAACTATTTGCTTCAATCTATAGATTGACCTTTGTAGCTTATAGACTTTATTTTCATCCTTCGGATTTGTAAAACTTTCATGTTGTGTCATGTACTGTGATAAAGTGGTTTTTCTGGCTTAATTTCGAGGATGAAATTTATTTTAAGGTGTGTAGGATGTGACGGAGTGAACTTTTGGTATTCTTGAAAACCCAATCGGATAATCTTGTTCTTGGTTTTGATATTGGAATATGCATATGTGAGTTTTAATCATAGGAAGGTGCATCTAGTTTGGAGGGAAGTTATGTAGGTTTTAATAATTGCAACTATGTGCATATTATTAAGCTAGTAGAGATAAGTTCCTTATCTATATAAATGCCGCACACCTCACAGGCTTAAGGAACTACAGATTCAGGACGTGGCCTTGTTGTGACCATAGGATGGACCCGATCTGATGACTTTCAGTCGTCTCCTACCCTGCAGTTAGAACAAGGGAGAGGAGCCAGCTGAGCCACATTCCCCCACGATCCCACGTCATGATAGAGGTGGGTACGAGCAAGGCTGATAGAACGGTTGCATTCTACTCATTGTAAGGAGTGCCTTGACTCCTCATTTGTGGTCATCAGTTCAGCGTACAAATAGCCAGAGCCCTCCATTTCCACCAGCTCTCCACCGCAGTAAACAAGTGATGGGTCGGAGTAGGAAATGGAGGTAGAAGCCAGTTAAGGAGGGAGGATGCGAGGCAGGCGAGTCCACAACAGCCAGCTAGACCGACTGGCTCCCAAGAAACAAGATTAGAGACCGCACTATCTCAGTGATTTGGAGAAGGAGATCCGCGCTTCCCTGTAGCCCTTGACAGTGGCGGAATATCGGTTGTAGTCCACCGTGGTGCAGCGACGCCCCGCACAAGAACACATGAGACCGTTTGATAAAGCTCATGTTCACACGATGCGAGGGATAGTGTGGGCTTGAGGTGGGCGCACACTCTTCAGGCGAGAGGTTGAGATCGCGGAGACCATGAAGAAGAACCTCACCGCAGCGGCGGTGAGTAGGCAGAGGCAGCGGAGGTCTCGTGCACTGGAGCGCTGGTGGGAACGAGGTCGCGAGGACGAGGGTGACGACAAACCGCACGACGGCACCAAGAGAAGAATGTCAGTGTCGGCGGCCTGACTCTCGCATGGGAGAGGAGACCAGGCGGCGACGGGTTCCTGGTGTAGAACGACGTGTCGGGCGCTGCTTCGCGTGGACCATGAAAGAAGGAGGGGGGGATGTTGATCCCACATCGGTTCCCTGCACTATGGCGGTGCTCGACGGAGAAGCAGGCTGAGAGGCGTCGACCTCTCAGCAGGCCAGCGATGGCACCTGGGCTTCCTAGCCGCGGCGGCCAGTTCCGCAGGAGAACAGAGCCCCGCTGGGGACTCGCGAGTGGGGAATGAAAGAGAAGGGCGGCCCAAGTCAGCCATGAACCGGCCCGGTCAAACCAGGAAAAACTAGCCGGCTCAACGTGGGTGAAGGAGGAGTGAGCCACGCCCAATGTGGCCACGTGGTGCAACATGATTGGCCAGAAAAGGTAAAACACTCAGAAATTCCCAGATGTTGTTTAATTCGTATAAAATAGCTCAATGCTCAGAAAAATACAAATAAGGTACCAAAATGTTCAGAAAAATGCGTAGAACAATCTAAAACTATAATATCAGACTTTTGATGGTTAAATCTCAGTGATATCATGAAAGATGTGCAATGCTCTTTTAATGCCTAATAAATAATAAATGAAGACCTAATATTATGAGAATGTTTCAGTAACTCTTTAATAATGTTTTTAATGGACCTGATGTCAATGATGATCATATTGATGCACGAAATTATATATTTTGATTAATATGGTTAATTAGGGCTTTTAACCCTAAAGAAAATGTAGAAAATACATTAATGATCAATAAATGATGAAATTCACAGAGTAAGCTCATATCAGTATCTGGAACCTCAGAATTAAATATGAGATCAATATGATGAACATAATCTATATTATATGAAGATGGCCATTAATACATGTGATGAAACCATAATCTAGGTTAATGGTGTAACCTAGGGTTAATTAATGTGCACAAAAATGCTATGGAAGATAATGTTCAGACAATGAATCATAATCTGGAATATGACATCAGTAAGAGAATTCTAAGATAGGAATTCAAGTAAAAGTGGGTATATCCTAATGAACTAAGTGAAACCCTAATATGAGCACGATTAGGGTTAAGATGAGATATAAGAAGATGAGAACCTGATGATAGTATGTGATCTTATCTTTATCAGGGTTTGACCTGGGATACATAGTTGACATGAGGATATCTGATGATTAGGTTGTCTTGATCTAAGGTATGCCATTACCTCTTACTTGGCTTATTATACAATATGCTTGTGTTATATGCGTAGTAAAATACTTGGCATATGGTATTGATTGAAATGAATGTTCTGGTATGATATGTTGCATGATTTTCCATACTTATTTCTATGAACACATGAAACATAATATATCTGTTCCATTATATCTAAGCACTTCAACTCTTTGGTAGTAAAGTGCTGGAAATAAGTACTTCAACTCTTTGGTAGTAAAGTACTTGGAAGTGATCCAACTCTTTGGTAGTAGATCACATTGTGAAATGATCCAACTCTTTGGTAGTAGATCATAAAGGCCTTAATGCATTCAACTCTCAGGTAGTAAATGCATGGACGATATAATGGAAAATGTGCTTAAAAGATGTGTTCTCTTTTGTTAATGAATATCTCGTGCAAGTATATGCTTTTCTATATTCTTCTGTTACTGCCAAGTATATTAGTTTTATCTTATTGCCAAGATATGATGAGAGGTAAATAAAAGACACGTAGGCGTACTCAGTACAATATTCATGAAATATTGTGCTGACGTGTACCGCATGTAATCTTTGTGTTTAGGTTGTGGTTTTGCTCTTGAAGATCCAGGATAGAGAGAGTTGTGTAGCGAGCTGATGTACAGGTGGACCTGTTGTCTTAAGATCCTATAGTTTAGTTGTAGTACATGTATATGTATAGTTTGTTGTTCAATATGTAATATCAAATGTTGTAACAATTCATGTTGTAATTATATGTTGAATGGTGAACATGTGTTGTGGTTTTATTATTGTTCATGTACATGTGCTACTGACTGATTGTTTCCTTCTGACTTCCTCTGATTTTCTTCTTCTTAGCCTAGTGTGGGATGTTTAAATTGGGATTCTCGCTGAGGTGAGGGTTTCAATTTGGACGTCTCACATCAGATTAAGTTTTAGAAAATCCGGGGACGTCACATGTACACATCCTCAAGAAGATTCCCATTAAGCAATGTTGTTTTAACATCCTTCTGCCAAATTTCATAGTCATGATAAGCTACAATGGAAAGCAAGATCCTGATGGACTTAACCATGGCCACTGGATAAAAGGTTTCATCATAGTCAACACCTTGAACTTGTCTAAAACCATTTTCCACCAATCTTCCCTTATAGGTTTGTATTGTACCATCCATCGGTTTTACCCCTTCAGGTGGATCCAACAAAGTAAATGTTTTTTTGGTATACATGGATTTCATCTCAGATCTCATGGTCTCAAACCATTTCTCAAACTCTGGCCCCTCAGTAGCTTCTACATAGGTTGTTGGCTCATCATTTATGACCAAATCACCACCTTCATGAGTCATAAGATATCCATATCTCTCAAACTCAAGGCATTTCCTATTAGATCTACTAGGTTCCTATGTTACTTGAGGAATTTGAGTTTCTACAACACCTTGATATTCTCTTTATTCCTCTTGTTCATCTATTGATTTAATGTTTTCTTGTTGGTCTCAAACATCTTTGAATTCCACTTTTCTCCCATTGATTCCTTTGGAAATAAAATCCATCTCATGGAATACAACGTCCCTGGAAACAAACACTTTGTTGTCATATAGGGAATAAAAATAATATTTGTTTGTTTCTTTAGGGTATCCAACAAAATTACATTTATCCAATTTATACCAAACTTATCAGAAAACATTTTCTTGACATAAGCTTCACATCTCCAAATCCTCATAAAAGACATATTGGGATGCTTCCCAGTCGATATTTCATATGGTTTCTTTTGAACCAATTTAGATGGTACTCAGTTTAGTGTAAACACAATAGTTTCTAGAACATATCCCCAAAAGGTAGTTGGAAGCTCAACTAAACTCATCATTCATCACACCATATCCATTAATATGTGATTCCTTCTTTCTGACACACCATTATGTTGAGGTGTTCTGGGTGGAGTCCACTGGGATATAATCCCATGGGTTCTAAGAAGGTCCTCAAACTCTTGATTGTAGTATTCTCCACCTCGATCAGAACGAATTGCCTTAATACTTTTCCCAAGTTTTTTCTATGCTTCATTCATAAACTCCTTGAACCTGTCAAGAGTTTTTGACTTATGTTTCATTAAATAAACATAGACATACCTATTGAAGTCCTCAGTAAAGGTAATGAACAATTAATACCCACCTCTAGTGGTTGTTCTAAAAGGTTCACATACATCAGTATGTATGAGTCCTAATAGATCACTAGCCCTCTCATTATTACCAGTGAAAGGGGTTTTAGCCATCTTGCCCAACAAACAAGATTCACATGTTTCTATTGATTATAGAACAAAAGAGTCTAGATAACCATCTTTATGGAGTAGATATGTGATTCTCATTTATATGCCCAATATGACAATACCAAAGGTATGTTTTGTTTTAGTTGTTGAGTTTTAGTCTTTTGGTATTAACATTATAAATATATGTCTTTAGATCTAACAAGTAAAGACCATAAGACATTGGGGCACAACCATAAAAGATCCCATCTTTGAAAATAGAACATCGACTGTTTTTAATATAGAATTCAAATGCATCCCTGTCCATATAAGATACATATATGATGTTTGTATTTATACAAGTCACATAATAGAAGTTCGTTAACTCTATTACAAACCCCATGGGTAGATATAAACTATAGGTTCCAACTACACTGGCCGTAACTCTTTCGCCATTAGCAACTCGCAGTTCCACCTCTCCTCTTCCCAAAGTCCTACTTCTTTTTAGATCATGCATATTTGAACATATGTGAGATCCACATCCGGTATCTAGTACCCATGATGAACAGGTAGAGAGATTTATTTCAATAATGTATATACCTGAAGTGGAGATCACCATCCCCATCTTCTTCTTCCTAAATGCATTTAAGTACAAAGAATAAGTTCCTCTTGTACTTTTCTTTCTCCTTATCCTGAGTGTTGAAGATTTGGATTTGGTATTGGCCTCAGAATTCTTCACAACCTTGCTTTTATCCTTGGATACATCTCCGTTGATCATCATCATAGATTTGTCCTTCTTCATTCTTGTTTCGGCATGTATCAACATACTAAGTAAATCTGACATCGGTCTGGCCATATTATTCATGTGATAAGATGCAATAAAGTGGCTATATGATTTTGGAAATATATTTCAAATCATATCTATGGATAAATCTTGGTTCAAAGTGAATCCAAGTTCTTCTATATGATACACAAGTCCAATCATATTGATCATCTTCTACTGAGGTCCCCTTTTCAGCATAGATTCAAGTAGCACCTTTATGATATCATCCCTTTGTTGCTTTGTAAGGCCTAGGTTCACTTTCTTAAGATGTGATATCATCTCAAGAACACCCATGTCCTCACACTGCTCATGCAACTCATAGTTCATGCAGCTAAGCATAATGTATTTTATCTCTAAGGCATAGTTGGCATGCTTCCAATAAACATCCACCTTTCCCTAGTCACATCATGAGTAGGTATTGTTGGAACTGGTTTGTCAAGGATGTAGATCTTGCATTATTCATTGAGAACCCTTCTTAATGTCCAAAACTAGTTGTGGAAATTTTTCCCCTCAAGTTTGTCCTTCTTAAGGACTGATCACAATACATATTTGTTCGTCATTTAATTCTACAAGAGAAAATTTGCATTTTTCAAAAAAACTCTCTTGATTTGATTTGAAAATTATGATGATATTAATTAGGTATTTAATTAATTATCGGGTCCCACTATTTCATTCAAATTGATAGCACTCACATATCAATTTGAAATATTGCAGTATAAAATATTCTAGTGAACTAGATCCAAGATAATTCAACTATGACCCAACCAACATCAACATACATAGTCAATTATCAAGGTAGGCAACTTTTGCCAATTGCAACATATGTAATTCTGGATAGATGATATGCAAAAACTTCTTGCCATAATCATCTAGATGCCTCTGGGCCTAGATTCTCTAAGAATCACCGGTTAATCCTGACCCAAAAGACGACACGATAACAATGCACCCTGCTTTAGCAGAACCTACATTATTACAATCACACTTCCACGAGATAGATGGTGCACCATGCTTTGGAGTAACGTATGCTTGGTCGATCAAGATTTTCACGTGTCACTTTTGTAAAGAATCTAAGGCTTAATATTTTAATTTGAGGGAATTTTTATTTATAAATACATATACTTTATCCAATCACCGCATATATGTAGTATGTATCATATGCATGTTATATCCCACAACAAAAACATGCAATAAATGAAAAGTGATGATTATGGCCAACCTAATGTAATTCCTTGGAGCCACAAGAAATTACCACAACCTAGGGTCCACATCACATGCAGAAACTAGTTATCAATCAAGATTTGTTCTTGCCAATCTGGGTTGATCAATTCAACCCTTATATAGATCGGCTTGTCTCCTGGCTGGTCAGTTGGTTGTCTCACCACACGTATAGTCCTTCTATCCACCATATGCTGGATTTTCCAATCGATCAATTGGCTCCACTAGGCGATCAGTTTGGCTCGTCCATCTGGTCCTCCAGTTGGTCAGCTTGCCTTCGAGACGATCATCTGGCGTCATTAGAATATCTTTCTTCTTCATAATAACAGGAAAGTAAATTATCCTATTATTACATGATTATAGGGAAACCTTGAGTTACATTTGAGGGGAGCAAGAGTAGGAAAGAATGAACTTTATATTGAAAATATAAAATAGAGTCTCGATATACAGACTGAGATAAACAAGATTAACCAACCACACAACCATGCACAGATAATAGGGGTTATTGGCCATAACCATACCACACATTCACCATCAAAATTCACTTTTAGGTAAATGCGTGTAAATTTCATATTATATATATATATATATATATATATATATATATATATATATATATGTATGTATATATATATATGTATGTATGTATATATATACATATATATATATCATGTATATATATTCATTTGGTATTATGTGTGGTATTTGATTGGATAGATATTAGCATCATATGTAGTAATTAAATGATAAAATCAAAATTTGGTCATATTCATTATCCCAAAATATAGTAAATGGTGTGTCTCTCATACCACTATTGGGAAATCTGACTACTGAATGGGTAGCAAAAACAAAAAAATTAACTACCATATTCCCCTGAACCAGCAGATTGCGTAAATAACTATAAGATGGGAAGGATGGTTTTGAGGATATACCTAGTCCTGGAGCAAGTCCAGCGACATCTACTCGTCATTGTTGTTTCGCAACTGCCTTCTAGTTGCATTGGGACTCGTCTGATTATTGTGCCTCTTGGTCTGCACCATAGACTATAGGTTGACATTGTCCTCCTAGCGACAGACAACAGCCTCCATGCCTCTATGGAAGTGCACACAGACCACCTAGAACTCATGTCATCCTTCTAGAATGGACATGAAGGAGTTGTCCCTCTCGTTGGTGTACTAGTCACTAACTTGCTCTCTCACAATTGTTTCTCCCTTATTATCCCTCCCTTTAGTGGTTAGGACTTGCTCGGGCTCTCTATTGGTTATCACAACTATAGAGGGAAACAATTGTTAGAGGCAATTGAGGTATGTTCTGGGAAGCCCCCAGTACCCCTCTATTTATAGGAGGGGTTAGGGTATGGGTTCCTGATCTGTGTGGGAGTGGAAGGGAACAGAAGATCTTGAATTTTCATAACCAGCAAACATTGAATCGGTCAGCTGGCAACTGATACGGTCATCTGGCACATGAACTGATTGTTTCACTCAATGAGACGGTCATTTTACAATTTCCCAATTGTAGAGGAATATGGAAATTCATTTCCAATTAATGCTAAACATCAATTCCTTGTATCATTATAATTGAGCAATTGAAACAATTAAACTTTCTCAAAATTTTGGGAAAGTAACTAGAACCTTCCTCCATCCCAACCAAGCTGATCGATTCACCATGTGAATCAATCATCTCACTCTACCCAAGCCAATCGGTTCACCTAGTGAGTCAGTCAGTTGGTGCATGCTTCATGCAGAACTTCAGTCAATTCAATTTCAATCAACCTGACATTCCAAATGGTCATATCAACACTTGATCCGGTCATTTGGCACTCCAAACATCCATCTCATAGAGTGATTCGATCAGTTGGTAGTGCAGTCAGCTAATCTATTGCATGACTTGAATACCTAAAAACTTTAGTAATCAATTCAATCATCATTAAAGATTAAACTCCTCTTCTAGGTCAAGACCTATGTGTGTGACCCTATACGTCCCATATTACATTGGCAGTGAATTTCCATAAAAATGTATGACATCACAAGCAATGAGTGGTGCCTAGTCACACATCAATACTACCCAATTAAATGGAAAGTTGGAGAACAAATTCAAACTATAATTTGTGTATGGTGTTATAGTGTTTGTATAGTTCCTTTGTCACTAATATCTACATTGAACTCGAGGCATGGAGTAGTCATCCTCTTCAACATTCAATATTGTTCCTTGAATCAAAGCAGACTGTCTGAGATATATGTAAGCTCAATATCACATTTTGACTCACATGTGCATGGCCATGAATTTTTCAATCTAGCTAATGAAGAGGCCTAGGATATCATGCTCCTGTCGGGGGGACAAATCCCATCTACATTACTAACAGTCAATCCCCATGTGTCATAGTCACCCAAGCATCACCTTTATGATAACATGTATTTCAAGATTATGTTTGATGATGTCAAAGCATACCGAATGGCATGTGATGAGTGTAGTGACTTCAGGTTTAAGAACCACAATCACCACCATCACTATGAGAGTTGACTATGACTACCATGGTAATGGTTTCCATGTGTCAGACTCATAATGGATCTGTCTGATAAACTGATCCCTAACATGTATCTGTGTGTTTGGTTTGATATTGCCATATAATGACTAATGATATTATGTCATCAACCAACTCACACTCTAATCTTATGTGTTATTGTTGTCTACCAACCTTAAATAATAGCAATCGATCAAGGACATAATGAGAATGTATATGTATACTCTTAACATCTGTATGATCTCATTTCTTCAAGTCGCGTACTTGAAGACATGTCATTGAGTAATATCATTCTCAACATTTATAACATTACATAATCAAATTGAAAGCTTGACTTTATTTATTAATCAAATCATTTACATATTATGCCATTACAATCATCATATGATTGTCTCTCTGCATACATACCAACATTCATTTCCTTAGCTAGTTTTAACCTAGTTAGTTTACTTTCTTGTTTACTTAGCTAATTGCCTTGCTCATGTTATTTTTCTCTTTCTAGAGTAGTTAATTCTTGTTCTTAGTTATTTGTGTTGGTTTTGCTAGTTTAGTTCATTGTTACCTTCCTCATGTAGTTTCTAGATTAGTATAACTAGTTCCATTTCCTTACTTTTTTAGCCAGATTAGTCTTATGATTGCTTATTAGGATTGCTCTTGCTCAATTTAATATAATTTTCTCTCTTGCTTAGTTTGATCACATTATTATTGTAGGGTTATCTTAGTTTTGATTATTTCATCTATTTCTTTCTTGTTCGGTTTGTGAAATTCTAAACCCCCAAGACAAAACCTAAAAACCCTACACACCATAATAGGAACCTAGTAGAGTAAGCTTAGATCTAGTGTCCCTTCTCTCCCTTGGGTTTCACCCCAACTTGGCTCTCCTACACTACTCCCAAGAATGTCTTCTTGCATATTTATTTAATAATATATCTAAATTGGGCTTTATAAATATGGAAAGACCCAGGTTGTGCCTAAGGAGCATATACCCACCTCAATTGGCTAGGGTCCTTTGGATGCATCAAGCTTTTTGGCACAATTTCTAAGAATAGAGGTGCTTGACCTAGCTAGTTTATTTTACTTTGACTTTTCCTAGTGCACTCACCATTGCTATTATGTATTATTTTTGTTTCTCTTACATTTGAGGTCACTAACTCTTCTTGGTCTGGAAAAGTGTAGGTGACATCTAACTTTAGAGAGGGAAAAATGGCTAACCTCGATGGAGGATTGCAATCACCACCTGACAGTGGAGGAGTTCCAAGGCCTCTTCATGATAATTTCACACTAGGAAACTACATATTTCCAATTTCTTAAAGAATACATCAGATCCCTAAGGAAGAATTCCATCCAACTAGGGCTTGTAAGAGTGCTTCTAGTTTTCTATGGGTTCGATCATGAGAACCCTTATAGGCATATTAACACCTTCTTGGAAGAAATATCCACTTTTCGCACCCACCACAATTGATGACTATGTTCATCTTACATTGTTCCCATTCTCTCTTAAAGAAAAGGTTATATATTGGTATGATTTGAAAACTAATATCATGAGTTGGAAAGATATGAAGGATGCCTTCTTGAAGAAATTCTACTATATTGCAAGGTTGACACATATCTGGTGGTATATAATCATTTTCAGCCAAAAGGACAATGAAATATTTCAATATTCTTGAGAAAGATTTTATAGGATGTTGAGAGAGTGCCCTAATCATGAGATTCTCTTATGGAAGCTTGTCCAATCTTTTCACTCCAATATCGCTCAAATAGGTCAAGCTACTGTCACGCCTAATTTTTAGAACCTAGTAAGTTCATTATTAAGTTATTGGTGAAACCAATATAGGATTGATTTATGGCTATAATATGGGTCCATCCAATTTTTGTGATATTTGGGTATAAGGGTAAAACCATGTACAAAGGATATTTTATGCAAGTTGGTAACCTTTTTTGTAATATCCTCAAAGATTGGAGTTTTATTAATTAATTTGATGATATAAGGTGAAAAGAAAAGTAGAACAATGAATGAAATATGATGACTTTAGTTTATAGTTTAAACCCTAGACCTAGTTTAGATCATAATATTAAGAAATCAAAGTAATGTTGATTAAATGTGTCATATAATTTTTAATTCAAGTTTTATATAAATTATAATATGTTAAATTCCATTTATCCCTGGTTTTATAGCATGGTTGGGGGCATGATGCCTGTAGGTTGGAATCTAGCTTAGGAGGGAAAGGCCATCTGAAGTGGAAACCCTAGATCAAGGACCTACAAGGAGAAAAGCATTCGTGGGGGTGCCAACTATACCTAGTTTGTAGATCATTTTCATTTTGCTAAGATTATGTACATGTAAATTTTTTTAAGATTTGAGAATGAGAAATTGTGATTGTTATCATGTGATGGTTTATTTAAACTTCCTTTTGAGCTAAGAATACCATGTTTGTGACATCCCCCTTGATGTGAATGAAAATATGTGTTTCCGTTGTGAGTTGTACAAGTGGGGTGTTACAATAACGGAATCATAGCCCAAAATATAGTTGGCCACCATGCTTTTCTCATAATCTCATATAGTTTGTCTTTTTCACAGAGATGGCTCCTTAGAGGAAGGATGACAACCAAAAGGTAGTCACGGGTGAGGATGAAGATGAATATATTAGCGTAGGAGAACGTGAAGAATCTCCACGTCGAGAAACCCCCATGGTATCCTTTGATGTCTTGGTTTGAGGTCTAGCTACATCTATGGGAAGAGGAGAAGACCAAGTGGACAACCCTAGGTTCGACCCTAGGATTTCCCTAGTCGAATTTTTAAAGAGCAAACATGATTCCTTCGCTGGAGAGGAAGAGGTGGATGTGGTAGGAAAAACTGAGAGTTGGTTGCAGCACATGGAACACTACTTCCATGACCTAGATTGTCCCAATAAATCTAAGATTCACTTTGGGACACACATGTTTAAGGGTGCTGCTAGGACTTGATGAGAGAACCTGCTAGGTTCTTGTGAATCTGATGCTTCTCAACTCACATGGGAGGAATTCTCTATGGCCTTCAAAGACCACTACATATTTGAGGCCATTATCGACAAGAAGGAAGAAGAATTTCACAACCTTCATCAGCATGGTGACATGAAGATCACCCAGTATGCCAAGAAGTTTAGGATCTTACAGAAGTATGGCTATGACTATGAAGAAAGACATAAGACAAAGAAGTTCATCAGAGTTCGCAAGCCAAACCTTAATTTTGCATTGTCTGGACGTGGGCACCATACCCTACAAGGTGCCCTAGATGTTGCCCTAGAGTTAGAAGATCATCCAATAAGAGCATGGAAGAAGGAGAGCCACCACAACAACCACAACTCTGACCATCACAATGACAAGAAGAGGAAGGCTCCAGCTGAGGTTGTTGCAAATCAACCTGCAAAGACCCAATGTGCAAAATTCTCCAAGTATCATTTGGGAGAATGTAGGTTTGAGACGGGAGTTTGCTATGAATGTGGAGAGATTGGTCACATAAGACCTAACTACCCTAAGATTCAAAAGAAGGAACCTAATGTCAATCAAGCACCTAAAGAGAAAAGGCAGGCTAGAATCTTTGTCATGCTAGATAGCGTGATGAAAAGACTGAGTAGAGTTTAGTAGTGTAATACCTTTTTCTATTCAAACTCTAGTTGTATGGAAATATTTGAAACTTTTGATAATGTTCGAATATTGAAGTTTTTTGCTAAATATGAAAATTTTTAAGGTGGGTATTTTTAATAAAATTTCTCAGATGAAATTTTATTAAGGTGGGTGGAAATGTAACACCCCAAAATTTTCATGGTTAATTTAAAATTTTAATATGGTTTTTTCCTAAATAGAATTTCTGAGGGTCTTAATGCAAAGAGACCAAAGTAATATTGCTTTTAGAATAACAAGGCAAACAGAAATAAAAAGTAACTCAAAGACACCTTTTTCCTTTATAATGTGTTACATTTATTTGACAAGTGATATTAATTGATTTTTCCCTTTATTTTCTAATAAAGAAATTTAAAAGATCAGAAATATAAAGATGAGAGGAAAAGAATTTGAAATTTTGAATTAAAGACTTGGGCAATAAGTTTTCTTTTTCCTCTTTATAGCTTTGAAGTCACTAATGTTCATTTTCTCTCTCCTATAAGGAAATTACTCAAAAGGGGGGTGAAAAGGTTTGATATGACTCTTGAATGAGTGATTAATGTATATTTTGAATTTTGACTTAAGGATTCAACAAGAGAAGCATTTTCAAACTATTTTATCCTTTAAGTTATAATTGAGATTAATGACTATTATATAAATTATGGACCAAACATTTGCAAATCCTAAATCTAAGTAACTAGGAACGTTCCAGATACTCAAATTAACCTATGGTCCAAATTTGAAGTCATTTGGACCATATCTGACCCACCAAATCAACTAAGAAGATTTGAATATAGTTTTAATTAGGTTTAATGTCAAAATACATTCAATGCACCATTTTCCCTAAAGTTCCGATCAATTATTAACATCATGCATTACAGTCCTTTATTTCATTATCACACGCTCATCCAACCATTATTTTGAGATTTTATGATGGGTAGATCGTCATCTACCTCTTCTTATATCATGGTTCAGGGACCTTGTTTACTATATCTCTTTGACGAACCCTTTCTCCCTCACCTCTACATTGTTTCTCGACTTTATTGATCCCAGGGCTTTGCCTCTTTCCCCTATTTCCAATGAGGGTCTACTCACCCACCCTCACTCTATATTGATGAAACACCTCTTCTAGTCTTCCTCCCCTCTCGTGACCTCGAGTTGCAAAACCGTCCACAGAGCCCCATACACCTATATTACGATACCAAATCCATCTATGACCTCCACCCTTCTCTCCTCCACACCCAATTCTATCCCCAAGGCCCTAAGACACCTTATTCTGCTCGAGCTTCATCTTTGATGAAACCAAGCTCGCCTCAACCTCCTAAGCCTCCTTCTAAGAAATTGAGCATCAGGTAAGAGCCTCACATGTAGTTTCTCATATACCATGTCGCTTGTTCATGTCGTGGTTGTCCCAGTTATCATGACCCATAGCTCATCGTTGGCTCGATGTTGGCATGTACCTCCATGGTGACCCAATCTTTGTTCCTTGATCATGAGTTGTCGAGTGAGTTTGCCTTGCCTCAGAGATTGTTTCTCAAGCATTTGGGGATGTGCAATGGCTATTCTTGTATAGGTTCAAATTATGATTGCTTTTTCCTGCCTGCTTCCTACTCTGTCCACCCACATATACAATCTAAGTCCATGCTCTATTTTGGTTCTTGTTTCCTTATCATTTGACTTTGGTAGGATGTCAGGAACCCACTTGAAGCTCTTGCTTTTCCTTATCTTCCTTATGTGGTGTGAATCTTTGGCATGTCATGGCAGGAGGTGCTCTGTGCGAGCCTAGCCACACCTCAAGCCACGTATGGGCTTGATGGGTCTGGCATGTGATGAGGATGCTACTTACCACTTTAGTTTTAGCAAGGGAGAAGAAAACCTCAATCGTGAATTCAAGATTCAGAGTTCTACATGTGCTCTCATTGTTCCTTTGTGGTTGAAGGGGAAGAAACTCAGTCATTGAATGACCGGAGTGCCCCGCGTTTCTAATTGAACAATTTGATTCGCATAGGTATTTTAGTCTTTTCATCGCCTAACTTCACTTGGAATGTTGACCCACTAGGGTGAGACCCGCTTACTTGTGTGGCCATACGTGATTGGACCACATAGTTGGGTTGGTATCCCAGTGGATAAATGACTGTCTACATGTCATTTTTCTTATTTTTTTTTATTGGCCCAATTTTCTAAAATTCATAGTAAATCACTGGATGCGCAAAAAATTGAGCAAAAATATGTTTTTGAAATGGTTTTTCAAGAGGAATCTGAATATCCAGGTTTCAGAGTCTACTTCTAAATCACCAAACATTGGTTTTATAGGAAATGGAAATCAGGGTTTAATTTTGTGAATAAAATACATATTAATGTAAAACATGCTTTAAATAGGGTAATTAGGGTTACCAAACCCCACGATCATGTTTTGGGATTACTCAACTTAGGAAGTGAGAGAAGATACTCTCTAAGTGAAAAGGTAAGTGGTCCATGAAAATTGAACATAGTTAAATTGTTTGATTTATATGTATGTGTATGAGAATTTGAATGAATGTCATATTTATGCTATTTACTATTCCAATTGCTAAAGTCAGTAAAATTATGATGAATGGAGTTTTATGTTGTATATTGTATCACCTTCATGAACATTAATGATAAAGTTACAAATAAAGTCCAAAGTAATTTTAAGAGTTTTAAGAGAGAAAATGTTAAAAGTAGACTTATATAAGTTCCTCATAAGAGAAGAGGCACTTCAGTGCATAAGAAAAGAGGAACCTCAGTGCAACCTAAGAGGCACTTCGGTGCATAAGAGAAGAGGCACACATGTGCAATTTGAGGACACTTATATAGGTTAAGATAAAAGGAAATGACTTAAAAGAAATTGCATGTCTTTCAATGTTCAATGCTAAATGTCTATTTTCAATTTTCAAGATTTATTTAATTTATAATATGTTTAATTCCACTTACCACTAGTTTTATTGCATGGTTGGGGGGTGTGATGCCCACAGGTTGGTAGCTAGATCAGGAGGGAAAGGCCATCTGAAGTGGAAACCCTAGTTTAAGGACTTGCAAGGAGAAAAGCATCGGTGGGGTGCCAACTATACCTAGTTTATAGATCTTTTTCCTTTTCTAAGATTGTGTACATGTAAACTTTGTTAAGATTTGAGAATGAGAAATTGTGATTATTACCATGTGATGGTTTATTTAAACTTTATTTTGAGCAATTAATAACATATTTGTGGCATCCCCCTCGATGTGAATGAAAATATGTGCCTCTGCTCTGAGTTGTACAAGTGGGGTGTTACATTAAAGGTGCTTTAAATGGAGTTAGTTTTAGTTAAATAATAACTTCAATTTATCTTAGGAGTTTAGAGTGATGGGGTTTGAGATCTAGAAATTAGAAAGAGGGAATATACAGTTGGATTTATAGAATTTCATTAATGTCTGGGTAAATATATTGTGAACCAAGGAATCAATACTACATTAAGGATCTCTTCAAACAAGGTAAGTAGGCCATGTCCATTGAATTTCATTATTATTATGCTTCAGCCCACACCGTCCTATAAAGTAACTTAGATATTAAGTTACTTCCAAACTTTTGTGTTTCATATCATGTCATGCTTAAAGGAATCTGATTTCTTTCAGTTTGAGTTTTGTTTCCAAATTATCAGATTTTTTCAAGTAGCTAAGATTTATAAAACTTTTAAATACTCATAAGTTTTATACTCAGTTCAATTTACTTTCTCAATCCTTTAGAGTCAGATGTCATAAATCTGATACAAGACTTAATTAAGTCACTCCATTAAGCAGAGTTTCAGATTAATATTTATTCAAATAATTAGAATATCAAGTTTCAAATTTAGACTTAAATCAGTTCATAATCAAAGAGTAGAGATACATATATAGAGATAATATATCATATTCATAGATAGAAATTAAGAACAAATTTAGAGATAAGAGATTAAGATTCATAATAAGAAATTAAGAATATAGATATAAAATGACATCAAAAAATTAACCATATACATTATAGGTTGACTCCTCACCAGAGAGTCCTGAGACGATTTAGTGGGCGCACTGCACCAAACAGTGATGGTATCATGGAGGGCATGTTGTACTGCCATAGGGGCATTTCACCATAGAGACACTTCGGTGTCAATATATGGCACGTTGGGTTAACATAGGGTGTGTTGCACCATAGAGGATGCTCTGGTATCATAGAGGAGGGCTTATCATATAATGGTGGCCACATATCAGATAAAAGACACACTGATTCAGTATAATTTTACAATTTTCAGATATTAGTTCAACTTTCAATTATATCTATATTTCTCATATTAGAAATTCAATGTCACTTACTCTAACCCAGGTTTTCCTTTGTTCATGGTTGGGGAAGAGATGTCTGCATGTACTAATATTCAAGAAAATCAGTCAAGATAGAGGATTCACTTGGAGGGCACCATCTACACGATCTAATTTACTAAGTAGAGTACAAGTTTTAGCAACATGTTTATAAACTTAATTATCAATTTTGATGTAAGTAAGTTTCTTTTCTAAGAATATGATGAGAATTTGTTAGTAAGTTTCTTTTCTGAGAATATGACGAGAATTTATTTCATACACAATCTATAATGGTTCTTATCTATCATTATTGTAATTGCATATCATGTTAGTAACACAAACCAATTAAAAAATTAGCTTCCTCTCATTTATGAGAAATAGGAGTGTTACATCTATAGTGAACTCTTCTTATGGAGGTACATTCATTGCCAAACCCATTGAAGAATCATGGCATTTATTTGAGCACTTGGAAAAAATTATAGGCATAGAGATTCTAGTGTGGTTTATGATTGTCACCATGCCATTGTGTGACACCTTCAACTCCAAATGATTCAAGCCCACAAATGATGAAGATTCTTATTAAAATGATGAACACAATGAAGAATCAAGTGGGAAGTTCTCATAATCATTATATTAATTTTGTGGAATCCTTTAGTGAAGAGGTTAAGTGCCTTCACTCTCATAAAAACTAGGAACAACAAGGTTAAAGATATAGTTCAAGGTTTGAAGATGAAGTCCTCTCTATATTGAAAGGTTTTGATGAGGTTCAAAGAATGCGACAAGATTTTAAAAATAATGATCAACTCTCCTTGACACTTTCCCTCCACGTGTAAGGAAAAATTCCTTCCCAACCCCTGGTGAACCCCAAGAATGCAAATGGATCAATGGGTGCTCCTCAAAACTTATCTAATCCACCCCAATGTAAGTGCAACCATATATGAATTCCATGTAACTCCTAAACCTTATACTCCTCCACCACCACAACCACCCTACCCAATACACCTACCACTACCAATACTCCTCTCCACATCATTTACAACACCAAGGACCACCTACACCACCACAAAAACAAGCTCCATCTCTTTACCATGAGAAAGTTATTGTTGTGACAGTTATGAGTAGTGGACAAGTTATTGAGTAGCTAGAGAGTCATACGGAAAATGATCATGTGACCCAAGGATATGTTGATGAAGTAATGATGGAGAAGAATGTTGATGATATTGTGATTGGTATAGCTAAAAATGAGCATGTGATACCTCATGATGATTTTGTAATACCTAACTTTCCACCCATGATTCCAAGAGTTCCTTATGTTATGTATCAAGATAATCATGTCGAGCTAGTGCTAGTGAGCTTCCATTTCCTGATGTATTCAATAAAGCATCATCCGAGAGGAGGCAAAAACATAATGTTGATATCTTGGATATTTTTAGGCAAGTGAAAGTGAACATCCCATTGCTTGATCAATGAATCATTTTCCAACTTAAGCCAAATTTTTAAAGGATATGTGGACTTTCAAAAGGAAGTCAATTATAAGAATGCCCAAAAATGTGAAGCTTTTTGAGCAAGTGATCTCAATTCTACAACATGTTTTTCCCATAAAGAAGAAAGACCCAAGAAACCCATTCATACCTTGCTACATAGGGGGACATCGCATAGACCAACCCCAACTTGATTTGGCATCTGGTGTGAATATTAGGTTGTATAGTGTCTATGTTGAGTTGGGACTAGGCAAGAAAAAGACATCCAGTTGCACTCTTCATCTGGAGGATTGTTCTATCAAAGTTCCTAGAGGTAGGGTGGATGATGTCTTAGTGACGCTAGACAAAGAAATGGAAATAATGTTCTTAGTGGATTTCATTGTTATTTTATGGAATTGAAGGACAAGAAGATCCCTATAATCTTGGGGAAGCCTTTCTTGGCAATAGATGATGTTGATACCCACGTGCGCATTGGTTGAATGACATTGACCTTCATGAACATGAAGCTGAGTATAAACATCTTTAAGGCTTCAACAAGGTAAGAGGAAGAGAATGCCACATATGAAGATGATAGTTTTGAGGACCCACATGTTCAATGGGATGAGGAACAACTATTAAATTCAAATGAGAAAGATCTTTACTTCAAGAAGGTTTTAGAAAAGTTTTTCTATGGTTGTGGAAAAGGCCAAAACTTAGTGCTTGTGGGAGGCATCCCATGTTGGTTTGAGGATTTCTTCACTCAAGCCTTGTTTTTTGGCTATACTTTTCTTTTTATATATACTTTCCAAGAAACACAAAGACACATGTCGTACATGATAGTTTTGTTATTTTTGATCCATCTTAGAACAAGAATTTAGCTTGAAGAATGATACATGGAGTGGCCAAGTCATGATGAAGACCAAAGTTTAAAAGAGGAGAAGTGGACTAATTTGAAAATGATAAGCTTAAAAGAGGAGGAGTGGACTAAATTTAAAATTCTACAAGAAAGAAGCCACCATGGCTATTTTCTCAACCACCATCATGGTGCCTACTACCCAAAATGGTCATTCTAAATATAACAACAGTGTTGTCTCTATCATGGTCACTTGACTAGAACGTTAAGTTCCCCCTTCTTGAAGATTAGCCATCAAAATTTTATGGTCATGTACCTATCATTCTAAGCTTGTATTTAATTGTGAGATCAACATGATCTAAAAGCTTAAGGTGGTATGGAGGTAAGCCCTTGTTTCATTTTGTTCCTTGTTCTAATTTCTATCCAAGATGATCAAAATGAGAGACTAACCATCATAATTTTTTAGTTTAACCTTTCATTTTTCATGTTTACATCCTTGCATGCCATATAATTCATGACCTTGCATTTATTAGTAACTTAAAAAAAATCAAAATTTTGCACTTTTAGCCTGTCATACCATCTCACATTTCATTAGATGTAGTTTTTTTTAATTTCCTTGTATGAAGCTAGTTATGATTTGTTCTCTTGTTCTTTCTTGCTTAGTAGTGTAGATCTTGATGTGAATAGGGGCATTTGGAACCAGTTTGGCTAATTTTTCCCAAACTTGCAATTTCTTGCCTAAAAGCATGTTTTAACCCAATCACTACATTTTGGAAATAAATTTTTTATCTTTGAAAAATGCATGTCATCTTTTCATAGTTTATTTTCAAATGGACTCAATCTTTGACGATATGCATGTAAATTACATTTTTCATGCTTGTGAAATGTTTGGTTGAATTGTGATCCAAGCAAGCCACAAATTCTTAGGGTTTGTTAGATTGCAAGATAGAAATGTGATTTTTGTATTGTATCACTATTTTAGTGTGTCATTGATTGGTGATGAATGTTGAAGTGATATTCATGCATGATATCTTATATTAAAACCCACACTAGTGATCCTTCTTTGACTTACTTTTCTTTCACCACCTTGTACCTCTCCTCTTCATGAGAAAAGATGCTAAAAACACAAAAAGAGTGATCCTTGGCCACCCTCCAAAATATTGGTGTGGCCAACACTTCCTCCCATCCTCTTCACTCTTACCACCATATGCCCTAGATACACCAAGGGAAAAGAAAAGAAAAATATGAAAAAAGATAATAAAAGATTCTCCCATGTAATAACATCTAAATAAAGAAAAGAAGAGAGATTCTATCTAATAACACTCCAATCTTCAACCACAGTCTCCTTTTTCTAATTGCATGCCCATTAAAATAGGAAACATCAAACCAAGCCATTTTACCCTTTACATATATGCGTAGGTCACCTATAGTGGATTGAGATATGAGACGGAATGCATGAAGGTGTAAAAGCACTCCTCTTCATCTTTGATCATCACCATCATGAAAAGGTTTAACCAGAGCTATATGTGAACCATATGGATTGATTTTGTATTTGAATTTATGTATCTGAAGTTTGTAGTCTCAGTCTTTTGATCACAATTGGATTGTGAAAGAGGAGTGGGAAAGATGTGAAAACATGTATATAGTCATTATTAAGCCCATATAGTCAATGTATATCTATTTGAATGCATTTTGGATTTTTTTTCTTATTGAAAAGTTGAAGACAAGTTGGGTTGGAGAACACTTAAGGACAAGTATGTTTTAAGCTTAGGGTGGTGATATATCCCTTAATTGGGTCTTCATCTGGTGTCATTTCATCCATTATTCACATCTAGATGTTTCATAAAACATGACATTTTCTCAATAAACTCTATTATTATCAAATGCACTTATGGGGAGGCTTTTTGCATGTTTTTAGGTACTAACTGATGGAAGAGATAGAAGATGGTTAAATCTAGGGTTTCCTTGGGCTTGGAAGAACACAAAATGAGGCCAAAACTACTCCCAATCCACCCCAAGTGATCAAAGAATGTATTGAAGCAATAACCTCCATGGATGACCAAATTCAACACCCATATGCAAGGGAAGGGCACCTAAAACAACTGTGTTACTTCACCATGGCTGCGATGGACATGCCCTACTCACATATTGTTCATAAATTTTTCAAAAAAAATCACTTGGCCAAAATGACCATTTTATGAAGAATGGTCATGGTGGGAGGTGGCCACCATGGCTACGATGGTTACCATGTCTGTTCCACCATTGAGACCCACCTATTTTATCACTTGATTTCCCCATTTTGTTCTGTTCTTAAATCTAGACCCCATATACCATTATATAAGCCTTGGAGGTGGATGGAGGTCAAGGTTTGTCTCCCTTGAGCATTCATTTCAACCGCACTTCACCTACCTATTTCACTCCACTTCCATGTCATTATCTTCCACCACCAAAACCCTAGATTTTAGGGTTTTGGCCGGTATCCATTCCATTTCCATGCCATTTCACCTTAGAGGAGTGAAGTGTTCAACCTTGCAACCAATAGGGAAGAAGATTTCAACCTCTATGCCAAGCTAAATGGCTTCTTCTATCTCTTTCTTATCCATTTTTGTATTTTCCATTGTCATGAGTAGCTAAGCTCCATCGGTGGGCTATGTGGTGGAATAAATATAACTTTGATACCATTTTGGTGAAATCTAATTTTAAACACTACCATTTCATTTGTAAATGTTATTTTTCTGCTTCTATCTCATTTTCCTATCTCTTGTCATGGTGATTGATGCTTGCAACCACCTAAGTATAGAAGAATATGGTATATGTCTATTTGGGGAAAATCTCCTATGTACAACTAGTGGATCCTTAGCTAGATAACCCTATTCCTACATACTCATCTATTCTTCTATTCCTAGGTTTAAGATCTAAGTATCTAGTAGTGCCTCACTTAATATTCCTTGCACAGAGCATGTCTATAGATTGGATGGAGTAAAATGAGAAGTGAAATACCTTTCTCCTACAATCCATGCCACCCTTTTCCACTAAGTATGTTAGAATAATCACTCCTAGATACCTAAACTAGTGTGATTATGATTGAATTATCCTATACACTAGTCAATTGAAGCTTGTAAGTTTCTGTAGGGCTAACAGAGACTTGTTCCTCTATGTAAACCCTACACCACCCAGGTCAACTAGAAGTATAGGATAATTCACCATCATCCCACTATGGTGTTTGGTTGGATAACATGGTTTGATTGAATGTGTTGCATGATATGACCCTAACTAGGTTTATAGTCATGTTTACCCCAAAATAACCCGCTCCCCAAATTATATGGTTAGCTAGTGTTAACCTAGTTAGATTCATTGCTTGTTTACTATCTAATTTCCTTTCTCATGTTATTTTTCCCTTTCTAGTGTAGTTAATGTGTGTACTTAGTTACTTGTGGTGGTTTTTGCTAGTTTCGTTCAATGTTTCCTTCATCCAGTAATTTCTAGCTTAGTATAACTAGTTGCCTCTTCATGTCTTATTTAGCTAGGTTGTTCCCATGATTTCTAATTAGGGTCACTCTTACCTAGTTTAGTGTAATTTCCTCTCTTTCTTAGTTTGATCACATTGCTTGTGTAGGGTTACTTAGGTTTGATTCTTGGATCTCATTCTTTCTTGTTCAATTAGTGAAGTTCAAACCCCCAAGCCAAACCCTAAAAACCTTACACTCTACAATAAGAGCCTAGTAAAGTAATCTTATCTCTAGTACCCTCTCTCTCCCTTGGGTTCAACCCTGACTTGCAGATCCCATACTACTACTACCCAAGCAATTGTATATTTATTTAATAGTATATAAAACTGGGTTTCATAGATATCAAATAGCCCATGTGTGTTCTTAAGGCACATCTAGCCACCTCAATTGTATAGGGGTCATGTAGACGCATTAGAGGCCAGTAGGACCATGGCCATGGTTGTACACCTAAGGAGGCCTTTGATGTGATGGATTCTTTGATCCTATTTGATTATCATATTGGAAATTGGGATGGTTTATAGATTGGTTTGGTTTGTAGTATCCTTGGCCAGGAATGTTGTGGATGGAATTGAGATCTTTCATCTTCCCTCCTTCATCTTGTGCTTGGGCATTATTTACCATGATACTATTGAAAATGTGGAAGCTTAGAGTGGAGTGGTCATGGCCCTTGCATGATTCATAGAAAAGTTTAATAGATTTGACTTTTTGATGCATGTGTTGTGGCTATCCTCTTCTCCATATGCGTTGAAGGATGATTCAAGGCTATCTCATTTCAATGACAACTTCTTGATAGAATATGTTATTGATTTGAGCTCAGAGTTGTCTATTGCCTTGCTACCTTGAGGACTTCTCCTTGTCCTCTACTAGAATGAGATCGTTATTGGTTTTTAGAACCTCTTTTGACATGCTTTCAAGGATTTTCAAAATTCTATACCACGAGGTTTCCTCCATACAAGGAATCCAGAAACTCCTTGGTGTCATCATCAACTCCAATGTTGAAAGTATTTATAAGTTGAACTTGTGAGATGACATGGTTTTGGCATCAATAAAGAAGCTCAAATTTTTCCCAAGCCTCATCTAGTGACCCACCTTGTATCAATGTGAACAGTGTGATATGACCCTTGATTTGATGGGTGAGGGATGTGGATAGTACTTTACTAGAAACTTAGTTTTGAGACCTGCTACAACCCCAACTTTTGGATTCATTGGTGAGAAATGTAATTTTTCATAATAAAGATATTGGAACAAATAATGATATAATTTGTTTTGAATAAATGAATTTCGTTACAATAGCCTTGATGATTGCTTTGTGGGTTTTATTGGCTATTGGGCCTAATAACAAGGAAATTCAATTAGTAAATGAATAATTAAGTTTTTGAGAAAAGAAAGGTGTGGGAACCTCCAGAAGGCAAAAGAATATAATCCAAAGTTGGATTTCGTGCCTCTTGGGTTCCTTGGGTCCCAAGGAGTCCAAAGTTGCATAAATAATGCAATAAGAAAAGAAAAGACCAATTGAGTATTTCCTTATCAAGAAAGGAATTGAAAATAATGATAAAAGGTGGGAAATAAGTGAAAAGAGGTATAATTGAGTTATCCTAGGTGAATTTTCGTATCCAAAGGATTAATAATGTAAAAAGGAATGCCAATGAGGAAAATAAAAAGAAAGATAAAGAGAAATCCTCAAGAAGAGATATTTTAATAAGAAATAAATAAGAAATTGAGAAATATTGGACATAGATACATCTAGAAGGATAATAAGTATCTTTAAAAAGGAATTTCGAAATCTTAGGTTTCCTTGAGGTCCAAGGAGTCTAATATACCAAGATAATGGTTTAAGAAAGAGAAAATAACCATTAAATAAGATTCGTGAAAGGATAACTTGCTTATGAAGAAAAGTTTCTCATATTTTTGAAATTGGGAACGTAATGGTTTAACCGAGATCCACTAATGAAAAAGGAGTAAATAGTTAAATAATACACTTATTATAAGTGGACATAAAAGTTTAAAAACTAAGATGCTTGGATGGTCATGTTTTGGGAATATAATTCAATTACCTTCTATTACAAACAAATGATCATAATCTGCCTCTCCCCAATGAAAAGTTTTGGAAACTACCATCCATCACGCTCTCCCTTTAACCATCCTCCTTCTGACTCTACGGACTGTGTATATAAGGAGTATCAGGGGAACATTAGCCTTTGACCGAGAACAACCCCCTCTTCCTCCTTGGTAACCCTAGAGTGTGATGGTGTGAAGACCGCTGGCAGGCCTAAGAGCAACCCAAAGGGGGTCAGGTTCTGACGCTACTATGGCCTTGGGTTTAGTGCACGCCTGTGCTTAGGTAGACATAGACACATGCGAGGATGAGCTACATGGTACCGTGGATGACCAGGGCACACTGTTGCGGTGAAGGAAGTCGACCATGGAATCACGTTGTCCTCCATGGTGACATGGTCTTCTGTGATAGAAGTTTGGGAAATGGGAGGAGCCAAAGGTGATGGTGGTGGTATGGAGCAGCGAAGGGTAGAACGCTCCTTGGGGCTCTCGGCAGCCACAACAATGGGAGTCCTCATCCATGGCAGACTACGCTTAAGTGCAGGAGATCGAGCAAGAGGAAGTCTGGTGCTCAGCCCTGAGCGGCGTCATCATCAAACCTTTGGTGTGGGGCAGCCTGCTATGGCCTTGCACTAGGTCATGGCACCTGGAGAAGGCTGCCACACGCGGGAGCACTTGAAGCCACGACGGTCGACGCAGCACTAAGGGCGCAGAGACGCGATCGCGCAAGAAGGAAGGAGATAGATTAAAATGACTCATATGCCCCTACGTGAACACTCAAGAAATGGGGCGCGGACGTCTTTTACCTAACATGGCCGACCAAACAAAAAGAAAACAAGTAAATGCTGATGTGGCAACTTCCTATTGGCTCAGGTATCTTTAATTTGCAAATATTCTAGTAAATGTTTGGTAGCTCGGATGGATGCGTATAAAATATGAATCTTGCTCAGAAAAATGAGAGGAATCCATTAAAAATAGAATTAGAAGCTAATTCCTCTTGAAATTCGAAAAGTAGTGTAAGTTATCAACTTTAATGAATTAAAGATTAAGAAACCCTAATTTGAGACGATTAATGTGTGTACTAGGGTTTAATGGATGATTAAAGTTGATATTAACTTGTTTATTGTAAAAAGGTACATTGAATAAAAAGGATGAACTTTGCACATAATTAGTTTAATTTAGAAATTCATGTGAATAAATATGCTTTAATAGGCCTTGAAACCCTAATATTAGTAAATGTGACGCGTGATGGTTTTAATTATTCAAAACCATGAATAAAGCTAAGATATAATGATACTAAGCTATTTAGAGAATTAAAGTTCCTAATTGTGGTTAAATACCCTTAATATGGAAATTAGGATTTCCTAGTGGATAAAAAGTAGAATTAATGATAAATAACGTTCATATGAGTATTAGAGCATAATGAACTACGAATTGATGATAAACGAGCATAATGACTTTGTCATAGATTGAAAAGGATAAAAATGGTAGCTTTAATGTAAAAGAATCTTAATGGACTTAATTGATGGTTATGTGTGCATTAATCTGGAATTAAGGTTATGTGTTTGGAAAAGGTAACCTTAATAACTTTCGTGAAGGATAGATGAGAAAATTAGGGTTTAAAAAGAATAATGGGAAGTAAAACCCTAATTGCAAAGTAAACCCTAAAAAGAGGAAGAAACCCTAAAAAGGAATAGAAACCATAAGTAGCAAGATGGTTTGGATAGATTTTGATAAAAAGGAATTGAATGTGATTTTAGGATTCTTGTTCTTGCTTGATTGGATGCCTTGATTGATTGGACTACTCTGTCTCAAATCTGCATGTACAGGTATGTGGTTAATTATGATTAATCGCATTAGTTTCCCGAGGGTTTTCCAAATGTTTCCTCCCATTGAATGCAATCTAAATAGTTTGGATGTTCATTCTGCAATTATAAAGTCACTATGGCTATCACAGTTATATATACATGTGAATTCTCGCACCTACATGCCACCCTGATGGAAGATGCCATAAAGGTCAGGCCCAGGAGGGTAGACCAATGGGTACCATGAGAGGTGACCCCAGACACCAAGCTCGGGAATGAGAAGGTGGTCTATGATGCATGATTATGGAGCACCATGAGAGGTGACTCCCAGGCACCAAGCTCAGGATTGAGAAGGTGGCCTTAAGTCAATGGCAAAAGAGAAACCCTAGAGGGGTATGCCAGGGTTAGGGAAAAAGCGGTGGAGAATGACACATTGAAAATGTAATTTGGCTTGTTAAATAATTTGATTGTGATTATTAAATTGTTAGCCATATCTGTGAAATTTTGGTTGTCCCCACATACCAGCTTCTTGTTGACTGACGTTTTGTTTTTCGACGTTTTAGGTACAAATGAAAAGAACAAACAGTAAAGTGGCATATGTGGAATTAAATGAGAAATAACGTGCACCGGAGGATTAGTTAGATTAGTATCTTCATGGATAGAAGTTTAGAAATCCCAGTTTTTAAAAGGTAAGCAAAGTTTTATTTTATACCAATTTTCAGTTTAGTTGGTAAAGTTTATTAATTGTTATTGATTATTTGTCGAACCTTTAATCCGGGTTATTGGTTAACGGCTCTGACCTTTTGGTCTCCCTTAATTGGGGGTTACGGGGAGGCGGGGTCGTTACAATTGGTATCAGAGCGAAGGTTCCTCACTTAATCTTTAGCAATTATTAAATTTTACAAACCTTGTATAACCCAAGGGAGTTATTAGAGGATTGTCTGAAAGACTAAGGTGTCTAGAAAAGGATCACGTCCGGGGGTTGGAAATATTTTCCTCCGCACCTCTAGTCGGAATATGAGGACTCCCAGATTGTGTGACTGCCTGGCCGATGTCTTAGGATATGGCTCAAAATAAGATACCTTTAGGACTCTCTCATCTTGTTCATCCCTTCTCAACTCAAATTATGTTAAGGACCTTAAGGATTAGGGTTTTCTCTCTTCTCCTCACCCTCTTGAGGTATGGGTAAGGTTAATAAGGTCTAAGGAATCCTCCACCCAAATTAATGAAAAGCATGTAAATAAGATGTCATGGACATAAGCTTAATAGAGTAAGCGTAAATTAAAGAATAGATGAATGCTTAGGTCGTATGACATGAGTTGTCATTGCCCTCAGGAGAGACCTGAGGATAGACCTCCTTGTTAGGAGGATGAGTAGAAAGAGTTAGTCTTGGAGGTAGAGACCTCCATTAAAAGTAGAGACCTAGCACATCCTTTGAGGTTGATGTTAACCCTAACCCTAAGTGAGGGTTGGAGAGAGAGATGACATGAAGAGTTAGATGTCGTGGTATACCAAGTGTTTGGATAGACATGCCTTGGATACCATATGGGCCATGAGAAGTTGATGATCGAGTACCTTTGGCAACCCAACCCTGGGAAGGGTCATGCATGTTTGAGCGAAGGGTAGCTCCTTCATGGATGAGGTCAGAGAAGAACCTATAGAAACCTTATGGGCTGTTGCAAGTAGGATATAGCTTGCACCCAGAGTACACCAGTAGTATGAGCAGCAAGTTAAAACTGAGACCAAAAGGACAGGATGGTGGCTTATGAGATAAGCATAAGGGGCTATGGATAATCATGAGCAAATATAAGTTTGAGCATAGGCTTCAATCGCTTAGAGGTATGCCTGTGAGCTTGATCCTTCGTGGAGGGATGACCTCTAGTAGTATGGTTGGGTGTGGAGTTAGCTTTAGAGAGAGAAAGAAGGAACCAAGCAAGAAGGTTGGAAACCTAAAACCCTAAGATGTGAGGAACAGTGGGGAGTCGAGAATGATGTGACCTAAGTGGATGATAGTGGTTTCCTCATGCTTGATCCCTGGAGGATGATGATATCTTGGTTGCCTTTAGAGGAACCAAACCCTAGAGAGAGGATGATGCTCCTGGTACCTCTGTACCTGTGGTATAGGTGTTTACTTTCTAAGATAGGAAGAAGAGTTCCTTAGACCTAGAGGGGTTTGGAAATAGGTTGTGAGGCCTTGTACCTAGTTGGTTGTCCTTGAGGAGGACTCAACTCTGAGGTGTTGCTCATATAAAAGGATCATGGGAGTACATGACATACCTTGGACATGCTTAATTCATGGTTAAGAGATTGAGCATGCAATTGGACACCCAAAGGTGAACCTAGGGTTCCTAGGCCTAAGAGGGGAAGTGGTGTACCTGATGCTCATGATGAGATGTGAGTTTCTATAGATGTAAGCATGGTACTGCACGTGGTTAGAGGAAAGGGAAACCCCTTAAGTTAAAAGGTATGTTTTATGAACCCCTCATAGCTAAGTTGATCTAATGTTGAGGAAAGAGAACAAGTATGACCTAGCATGGTTTAATAGGTGGTCTGCTTGTGCCTTAGTAGTTTCTGGGTTAGGCATGCTCATGTGAATGTAAACCCTAGGGATGGTTGTGACCTTTGTTATCAAGGTGTAGTTTTCTCCCATCCTGGGAGAGGGACCCTTTTGTGGGGTGTATACCAGTTTTGTTGGTTTTGAGGTAACCTAAAGAGGTTTCATAAGATCTGAGAAGCTAAGTGAAGAGTACATGCTATGAGAATGAACCTGCAGACCCATAGATAACCATCTCTACGTGCATGTGAATGTGTTACCATGGAGGTAACCGGTATGGGGCCTGACCAAGGTAGGCAAGTCGCCATGATCCCTGAGAAAGGATGAAAGACAGCCCAAGAATGCAGAGAGAGAGGTGATGAAGGCTTGGGTAAGGTTCTAAGTCAAACATGTACTATGTTAGAATCCTAAGTCTATCCTAGGGTCAGGTGGGGATAAGACTGATGGAAGTAGGAGTTGCCTAATTCCCTAGTTGCACATGACCATTGGGTCGGGAGGTAACAGCTATCATTGTCTGAGGGTCATGGGTTAGGAGATTTATCACCTTCATGAACTCATGGGACCCAAAGGGCAGATGAGTAGGGCACTCTCGGGATGCATAAGGGAAGAGGGATGACCCCTAAAATGCCGGCACCCTATAGACCTAGAGGAGATGACCAAGGAATGTGTGTAAACCTCAGTAGGTTCGAGACCAGCTTTCCATGGAAGTAATTTTTGATATCATTATGGTTGTGATGTAGAGACATAAGTTGCATGTTTCAACTTAGATTTGAAGGTGTACTGGCAAGGTGGGATGTACCATCTCTACTCTTGGAACAGGATGAACTCTGTATTTGGACGGCCGCCAAATGCTTATATCCTCTTGTTATGGGAGGGAGAGATGGGGCAGTACGCATGCCATATGCCAAGGATAAAAGATGATGCGAGTTGGAATGTTGCTACGAGGTATGAGGACAGAGATGATAACATACCTTGGTGGCGTGAATGAAACATGGATGGTTTGCAAATAATAAAAGGTATAAGGTAGTCATCCTATAAGTATGCTTTCTTTTTTTAGCATGAGCTATGTGGAATTTTCAAGTGATGCAAGGTAGAATTGATCACCAAGAAGATGAGCTCAAAATGTTCTCAATGAAGATAGACTTAGAGTTCGAGTTTGAGATAAGTGAAATACATGGAAGTGTATGTCTTCAATGATGTGAAGTGGTAAGGAATGATCTGGTTGAGATATATCTGACTAGTTTGGCAAGAGGCTAGAAGAGGTTGTTAGGTTAACCCTCAATTGGAAAAGAGATATGTTTGGGCTAACACTCAGATGTAACGAGACCTGTTGAACAATTTAGTAGTTGTTTGGTTAGCCAGACTAGCCCTTGATATAACGAATGGATGGTGATAGAACTTCAGATACACTTCCTTGGAAAGGAAGGTAATAAAACCCTGATGAGAGTGGTTTAGGGTTTCTGAGGAATCGATCTTGAGGAATCATGACATACATGAAATAATGATTTTAAGATCCCCATACACCATGGTACTACTGAGATAATGAGTGGTAGTAGTACTATGGATGTTGGAGATGAGGCTGCATGTGGTATGTTGCATGCAAGCCAGGAGGTAAAAGATGAACACCAGTAACCCAATGTATCGATATAGAGGATAAAAGAGTCCCTGAGAGGGAATGGGAGTTCATCACTACAGATGATGTGGAAAGTCTCCCCTTGACCAAGGAAAGTCATGATGCAATATGGGTTATGGTAGATTGCCTTACCTAGATGACATGAGAAAGAAAGAGTATTGTCAAGAGACAGATCGGGTTGAACTACACGTGAGAGAGACAGTTCAACTACACCACGGTACGAGTTCAAAAGTTCTCGAGTATGGCCTAAAGGTTCACTTCCATAAGGTGGAAGTAGGTACATGAAGAACTCGGTGTCAGTACCGCTTATCACCCCTGACTAATGGTTAGTATGATCCAGACTAGAGGGTCTGAGGTGAGAAAGTGAGCTTGCTCAGGGTGATACGAAGAGACAGTTCTTAAGATGTGATGTTAACCACCATAGCCTTTATCAGGATGAAAGAAATTCTAGAAGGAGGTTGTGTCGGTCACCACTTCATTAAGATGATGTTGGTGAAGGAGGCCTTGTGAAGGCCAGAAAAGAACCACGGTGGGTGCAGATGAAGTCGCTTTGATCGTGTAATGGTTTAGAGAGAGCCCAGTGGTGACATGAGTCACGAGCTGATGCAAAGCAGACTGACATACAGTTCATTGTGGGAGAATATGTGATGTGAAAATCCGACCCCTCTAAACTACAGCTGAGAAAGTTGGGTCCCCAGTATATGGGTCCATTTGAGATGGATTGGTGGAGATGGTTGTGTTTAGCCTTACCCCTTAGGATAACATGATGCATAATGTGTTCCATGAGTCTGATCTAGAGCACTATGTGAGGTACCCAAGCCATGTGTTGAGCCCTGAACCTATTCAGCTTTTGAGAGGCTGAAATGTCCTGAGTCACCTATGAGGGTATGATATACCAAGGTAAGAAAGAACTCAGATGGAAGAATATGAGATTATGAAGGTTCTTAGGAATCACCATGGAAAGGGTGAAGCCACATGGGATCCCCGATGAAAGTAGGAAAGGCTTATCTTATTTGTTTGTTTGCTTGATGGAATTTTGAGGACAAAATTCTTATAAGAGGGGAAGGATGCTACAACCCCAACTTTTGGGTTCATTGGTGAGAAATGTAATTTCTCATAATAAAGATATTGGAACAAATAATGATATAATTTATTGTGAATAAATGAATTTCATTACAATAGCCTTGATGATTTCTTTGTGGGTTTTATTGTTTATTGGGCCTAAAAACAAGGAAATTCAATTAGTAAATGAATAATTAAGTTTTTGAGAAAAGAAAGGTGTGGAAACCTCCAGAAGGCAAAAGAATATAATCCAAAGTTGGATTTCGTGCCTCTTGGGTTCCTTGGGTCCCAAGGAGTCCAAAGTTACATAAAGAATGCAATAACAAAAGAAAAGACCAATTAAGTATTTCCTTATCAAGAAAGGAATTGAAAATAATGATAAAAAGTGGGAAATAAGTGAAAAGAGGTATAATTGAGTTATCCTTGGTGAATTTTCGTATCCAAATGATTAATAATGTCAAAAGGAATTCCAATGAGGAAAATAAAAAGAAATATAAAGAGAAATCCTCAAGAAGAGATATTTTAATAAGAAATAAACAAGAAAATGAGAAATATTGGACATAGATACATCTAGAAGGATAATAAGTATCTTTAAAAAAGAAATTTTGAAATCTTAGGTTTCCTTGAGGTCAAAGGAGTCTAATATACCAAGATAATGGTTTAAGAAAGAGAAAATAACCATTAAATAAGATTTGTGAAAGGATAACTTGCTTATGAAGAAAAGTTTCTCATATTTTTGAAATTGGGAACGTATTGGTTTAACTAAGATCCACTAATGAAAAAGGAGTAAATAGTTAAATAATACACTTATTATAAGTGGAAGTAAAAGTTTAAAAACTAAGATGCTTGGATGGTCATGTTTTGGGAATATAATTAAATTACCTTCTATTACAAACAAATGATCATAATCTGCCTCTCCCCAACAAAAAATTTTGGAAACTACCATCCATCTCGCTCTCCCCTTAACCATCCTCCTTCAGACTCTACGGACTGTGTATATAAGGAGTATCAGGGGAACATTAGCCTTTGATCGAGAACAGCCCCTTCTTCCTCCTTGGTAACCCTAGAGTGCGATGGTGTGAAGACCGCTGACGGGCCTAAGAGCAACCCAAAGGGGGTCAGGTTCTGACGCTACTGTGACCTTGGGTTTAGTGCACGCCTGTGCTTAGGCAAACATAGACACATGCGAGTATGAGCCGCATGGTACCGTGGACGACCAGGGCACACTGTTGCGGTGAAGGAAGTCGACCATGGAATCACATTGTCCTCCATGGCGACGTGGTCTTCTGTGATAGAAGTTTGGGAAATGGGAGGAGCCAAAGGTGGTGGTGGTGGTATGGAGCAGCGAAGGGCAGAACGCTCCTTGGCGCTCTCGGTAGCCGCGACAATGGGAGTCCTCATCCATGGTGGACTACGCTTAAGTGTAGGAGATCGAGCAAGAGGAAGTATGGTGCTCAGCCCTGAGCGGCATCGTCATCAAACCTTTAGTGCGGGGGCGGCCTGCTATGGCCTTGCACCTAGTCATGGTGCACGCGGGAGCACATGAAGCTGCGGTGGTCGACGCAGCACAGTGGGTGCAGAGACACGTTCGTGTAAGAAGGAAGGAGATAGAGTTAAATGACTCATATGCCCCTGCGTGAACACTCAAGAAACGGGAGCGCGGATGTCTTTTACCTAACTTGGCCGACCAAACAAAAAGAAAACAAGTAAATGCTGATGTGGCAACTTCCTATTGGCTCAGGTATCTTTAATTTGCAAATATTCTAGTAAATGTTTGGTAGCTCGGATGGATGCGTATAAAATATGAATCTTGCTCAGAAAAATGAGAGGAATCCATTAAAAATAGAATTAGAAGCTAATTCCTCTTGCAATTCGAAAAGTAGTGTAAGTTATCAACTTTAATGAATTAAAGATTAAGAAACCCTAATTTGAGATGATTAATGTGTGTACTAGGGTTTAATGGATGATTAAAGTTGATATTAACCTGTTTACTGTAAAAAGGTACATTGAATAAAAAGGATGAACTTTGCACATAATTAGTTTAATTTAGAAATTCATGTGCATAAATATGCTTTAATGGGCCTTGAAACCCTAATATCAGTAAATGTGACACGTGATGGTTTTAATTATTCAAAACCATGAATAAAGATAAGATATAATGATACTAAGCTATTTCGAGCATTAAAGTTCCTAATTGTGGTTAAATACCCTTAATGTGGAAATTAGGGTTTCCTAGTGGATAAAAAGTAGAAGTAATGATAAATAATGTTTATATGAGTATTAGAGCATAATGAACTACGAATTGATGATAAACGAGCATAATGACTTTGTCATAGATTGAAAAGGATAAAAATGGTAGATTTAATGTAAAAGAAGCTTAATGGACTTAATTGATGGTTATTTGTGCATTAATCTGGAATTAAGGTTATGTGTTTGGAAAAGGTAACATGAATAACTTTCGTGAAGGATAGGTGAGAAAATTAGGGTTTAAAAAGAGTAAAGGGAAGTAAAACCCTAATTGCAAAGTAAACCCTAAAAAGAGGAAGAAACCCTAAAAAGGAATAGAAACCATAAGTAGCAAGATGGTTTGGATAGATTTTGATAAAAAGGAATTGAATGTGATTTTAGGATTCTTGTTCTTGCTTGATTGGATGTCTTGATTGATTGGACTACTCTGTCTCAAATCTGCATGTACAGGTATGTGGTTAATTATGATTAATCGCATTAGTTTCCCGAGGGTTTTCCGAATGTTTCCTCACGTTGAATGCAATCTAAACAGTTTGGATGTTCATACTGCAATTATAAAGTCACTATGGCTATCACAGTTATATATACATGTGAATTCTCGCACCTACATGCCACCCTAATGGAAGATTCCATAAAGGTTAGGCCCAGGAGGGTAGACCAATGGGCACCATGAGAGGTGACCCCAGACACCAAGCTCGGGAATGAGAAGGTGGTCTATGATGCATGACTATGGAGCACCATGAGAGGTGACTCCCAGGAACCAAGCTCGGGATTGAGAAGGTGGCCTTAAGTCAATGGCAAAAGAGAAACCCTAGAGGGGTATGCCAGGGTTAGGGAAAAAGCGGTGGAGAATGACAAATTGAAAATGTAAATTGGCTTGTTAAATAATTTGATTGTGATTATTAAATTGTTAGCCATATCTGTGAAATTTTGGTTGTCCCCACATACCAGCTTCTTACTGACTGATGTTTTGTTTGTCGGCGTTTTAGGTACAAATGAAAAGAACAAACAGTAAAGTGGCATATGTGGAATTAAATGAGAATTAACATACACTAGAGGATTAGTTAGATTAGTATCTTCATGGATAGAAGTTTAGAAATCCCAGTTTTTAAAAGGTAAGCAAAGTTTTATTTTATACAAGTTTTCAGTTTAGTTGGTAAAGTTTATTAATTGTTATTGATTATTTGTCAAACCTTTGATCCGGGTTATTGGTTAACAGCTCTGACCTTTCGGTCTCCCTTAATTGGGGGTTACTGGGAGGCAGGGTCGTTACAAGACCCTCCCACATCATGATGTTATCCTACTACATTTCATTGTACTGAATTTTTTCCTTGTATGTCAACAAGAACCTTAATAGATGAAGTTGAGACATCTTTAGACACGCCATGCTTCTTGTTCAAAGCACAGAGGAATGCATATTGCTACAAGTGGTATTGATAATCTTCGCCCCAATTTTCAGTGAAAGCGTGACTTTGTAGTACGGTGATCCATTACGTTCAGATCTCAAACTATGGGGCGGTGTTAGTAGGAGGCACCAACAGATGATGTGCATCAGTAGATTTAGGAACTGAGAAGTCCCTAAGATCTTTCACAGTTCATCTTCAAGCAATGCAAACTCTCTATCTCTATTCTTTTCCGCTATAGCAACTCTCCTTTCCTGAATAATAGATTCTCTTTGGATTTTGAGAGCCAGATTCACCCTACGGTTAATCACTTCCTCATCCATCTTATTCTGGTAATCTCAGTTCAAGTGGTGAAAAGTCATGTGGATACCAAGATCAAATCAAAAAGTGTATGGTCAACACTTTTGGAGTGTCACATACACCTCTAGTACCTAAAATGACAGTTGACGAGGTTAAATGTGGTAAATTTGAATGAATATCAATTGGAAAATTAAGATCCTAATTGTTCAAAATGATAGATTTCAAAGGCTATTCGTTGTCCCTAGAATCAACACCTAAATTTGGTGTGATATTTAATGCATTAACAAATTCCCTAAGATAGATTATCCTAGGCTACCTTTTCACAATTCAATTTACTCACCCACAAGCGGATGGATCAATTGTAGTAGATCAAAGGGTTGAACCCAATAGATAACATATTAAAGAAATCGCCTATGAACCTATTGTTGAGAATAATTTTAAGAACAATAGTTGAGGGTAACTATAAGCTAATTGTTAAAATAAAGATTACAATGCAAGAAAATCATTGAAATAAGGGATCAATAACTATGATTAAAGGACAATGAGACAATAGGATTTCACCACCATTACCTACATACGCATCCTAATTGTTACAACTCATTAGTTCTCAACTAATAAGATTAGGACCAAGTGAACTTGTCCCCTTCTGGAAGACAAGTTGCACAAGGATTGAAATCCTTATGGGCTCTGGGTTTCATTACCCAGAGATCATAACCCAATCCTCCTATGGAATTCCTACCATGATCACATTTGGAATCATATGCATTCATTTAAGGATATAAACTTGAGTTTCATGGTCTCTATGCTCATTATTTTATCAACGTTCTAAGTGAAAGATCAGTTCAAAAAGCAAGAAAATAAACAAATGAAGCACAATCCAAATTTGCTCAAAATTTTAAGTTTGGTAGCAATCAAGAAAAAGTATGGGCAATGGGATTACTTTACACACCCTAGTGGAAAGGTCCACTTGCTCATATGCATATTGAAAGAACAAATACATGAAATGAGAGAAAAAGGCATGTCACTGAAGAAGAAAAGAGCAATTAGAGGTCTCTCACTATGGCTATTCTCTCCGGAAGCAATAGATCCCAAGATCTCCACAAAGAGGATTGTGTTCCTTTCTTTATTCTCTAGATTCTTACACCAAAATGTTACTTTGATATGAGGGTTCCCTACCTTGAAAATTAGCTCATGACTTATTTTTATTCTTGTGGCTTTTCCACTCCAAATTGGGCTAGTGGTTGTATGATTGTGCATGTATATCACGTTGATCAGTCAAATAGGAAAGTGTTCTGGTCCACTGGACTTTAAGTGGAGTGTCTGATGGAATTTTGGTCGACCAATCAGTGAGTTGGATTGGCCGAATGGTGTGTGATGAGTTCTCTAGAGAGTAGTTAGGTCGGTCGACCCACAACTAAGGGTGGGCTGACAGACAAGTTGCCTAAAATTCTGGCCGCTACTGACTTTGAGGGGGTAACTCCTGATCGGCCAATCAAAGAGGTGGGTTGTTTGATCATGCTCTTCTCATGGGAAGTGTGATACAAGTGGATTGTTTGATCCATGAAGTGGGTTGGAAAATCAATTCTCTCACCAAAACAATAATGTTTACTGACCTTGAGAAAGAACTTTCTGATTAGCTGATCAGTGGAGTAGATTGGCTAATCTGACTCTTGCTTGTGAAGTGTCTTGTACTTGTCAGGTATATTGGCTAATTAGTGAACCTAGTCATTTTATCAACTCGACTGATATATGTTGAATAGCTTCGTTTTTCCTTCTAGTTCCTTCTAGACTTGAGATATGAATTATGGAAAGACTTTCATCGTGTTCTTGAATTGAGTTGTGCTTTTATCTGAATAAGAGAAACAAATCTTATCAAAAATCATAATATTTAGGAACAAAACTAAGCAAATAATCAAGCAAAAACTAATAGAATTAAGCAAAACTAATCTAGAAAATGCATCAACATTGTGTTGAATATGCATTCGTCATAAGACTTAGGTTTGTTTCATAATAAACTATATTCTCATATACCTTTAATAGAAATAGCATTGATGAAAACATTGATCCTAAATTCTACATAACAACGTAAATCCATTACTATTCATATCTCACCATATAACATACAAAGAGAGGTTACAATGCCACTTATATCTCATCACATATCTAAGTGATATTCATGTCAATTACATATACAAAAGAAAACCCAACATAGTGTAACATACCCGAATCTAGGTTCATATCTTATACATCCCTTGTTCTATGAAATTCTCTATGTTGTTAGTATCTAGTACCTTCTCTCCTATTTTCAAAATGATTAGGATTAATTGGAGTCAAAGAACATAATGTACCTATAAATACCTTTATATACACAACATTAGGATAAAATAACCACGAATATTCAATAGTGAGGTTGATGTGCAAATACATGAACTAAATACTTTTAGTTCCAGTTTACTCTGAAAGTCTTAAGAGTAAATAAAATATGAAATAAATTATATATTTATTAAATATTGTGTTATAATTTATTCAAGTAAGAATACAAAATGTCTTTAGTGTGCGTCCAAGCATCCAAGTAATGAAATACAATATCAAATGTTCATAAGATGTGAAATTGAGGCTAAAATTGGTTTCCCCACATCTAATTATCTTAGCTAACCAATGTGAGACCAATTGGATATTCAATGAACCCTAAATTGACTACAAAAAGAGAAAATTAAGGTTTTCTTAGGATTCCATCAATTTGATTTGTGTCCAATTTTCATTCTTTAATGCCCCCCCTTTAATGTGCTATCATGTTGGTTTTAATACTAGAATCATATATTTGAACATATGAGCCCTTATCTGGTC
The DNA here is from genome assembly GCA_963693085.1 of Alisma plantago-aquatica. Classification (NCBI taxonomy): domain Eukaryota; kingdom Viridiplantae; phylum Streptophyta; class Magnoliopsida; order Alismatales; family Alismataceae; genus Alisma; species Alisma plantago-aquatica. The sequence continues at coordinate 663,968,466 of OY856412.1, read as the reverse complement.
AGCGAGATCAGAATTGTGTGGTCTCAAATTCATCTCCCACCTCTCAATCCTCCTTACTTCTTGTCCTATGTAACACCTCTGTCAGACGCTTCCAATTGGATTTTTGATATGCCACACTCATATTTCAATGATGAAAATATTTCCCAAATTACGTTACTAACATGTGATTTAAGTATTTCAGTTGATCATGGAACTAAGTCAAGATCCAACTACATAAACCCTACAAATATATATTGTTGGATACTTGCAAATCAAGTTGTAACATGCATTTATGTATTCATTTTTACATGTATGTGTTTTACAACTTGACAAACATGATGTAAGGACAAGTGATGATCCTCAAAAAGCTACCTAAAACCCTATCCTACACTCACATGAAGACGTCAAGGTTAATAGGTTTCATATGAGTCATTGATAGGACCTCACATACATTGCAAATATTTGCACAAAGTCCTTATCGGTTGATAAAATTGTCGACCAAGACACACTTGGTCTAAGACTTAGATAACCAAAAAATAGCTTTGCATACCTTATTTTTAAGTCATTCTCAGTCAAAAAATATTGTCGGCCGAGAAAGTCAGTTGAAAAACGTTTGCCCGGCAAAGAGTCGTTGTTCTTAGTTGACCAAGGATATAGACCAACATATAGTTGTTGGAGCCCATGACATTGCCCGATCAATAATATTGTGGACCGATACTCCTCCCAATCGATGAGTTTGTCGACTGAGACTCATTCAGTCGAAAAACATTTGGGCCAAGGAAGGCTCTAGAAATTATTTTGTTAACTATCAAATTAGCTATTGTAACTTGATTAACTATATTCTAACCGCTAGTTAACATCCTAGAACACTCTAGACACTTCCCAAAAGTACCCTAAACATTTTCATACATTTCCTAAAAGTAGGAGTGGTCTTAGGACACTTGGAGACATGAATTGTACATAAAATTACATACACGTTGTTCACATATTTGAGCACACTACTTGCAATCTACTTCAAAGAGCTTAGGCCCTACACTCTAAGTTGTCATTTAGCTAGACCAAGTCTCAGCTCTATACTAGAATCCATCTTCACCAAATACAACTTGCCTTAAACTTTTATGGATTGGATCATCATCACTTGTCCAATAGCGATTAATTGTAAATCTTGTGAGCTGCATTTTATTTTCCATCTCTCCAACCTACTTCAACTTTGGTGTAGTACTCTTGGATTAATTCTTGGAGTGAATATTGTCCAAGAATTTGTGAGAAGGAGTCTTCTCAACTTGGTTCTCCTCCGCTAGCCGTTATATAAGAGGTGAAGCAATGGTGCTCGTCTACATCAATCAAAGAAGAGGTGAAGAGGGTGACCTTCTTTGGCTCGTCAAAGAAGGTGGGAGTTCTCCTTGAGCTGAAAAGGAGGGTTATTCATTGTGCCACAAAAGACACTAGTAAATTTGTATGTACTTTGTTGGTATATAAAAGGAATAAAATACACTTAGAAATCCTAGTTGGAAACAGCTAGGTGGTAAACTAGCATCTTTTGACAGAAGCACTCTAAATCTCTATGTTCTTTTATGGTTGCTTGCTTCTCTCTCATTTTGTGAGCTAAGTATTTTAATTTGCTTTAAAATCTACCAAAATCTCTATTCATCCCCCCTCTAGATATTTGTGTTTGGTTTCAGAGTAGGTCTTCAAGAAAGCCTTAACTGGTCTTGAAGTAATGGGGGCGGCATGACTTGCAACATCAACCATGAAGAACCACCAATAGTCCTTGATGGATCCAACTATGAGAAATGGAAGAAGAATATGCAATTATATATTCAAGATATTGGTGCAAATATTTGGAATATGGCCATCCACCCTTATGAACCTCCTACATCCGAATTTGAGCATTCTCTTCCCATCAGACCTGCCCTCTCAATAGAATATATTCTTCTTCCATTTCCTCTCACCCTCAAAAATATGACAATACTTACTCTCTCTTTCCCTAGAAATGAATCACCAAAATCTCCATTATAGACCATTCGCAAATGGATATGACCAGTGAGCATAAACTCCCTCTATCTAGAACTACACCAGACTTTGTCTACCATAAAGGTGGTCATGCATCCCTTGCATCAATCCCCACCCTAAATTTCTTTGCTAGTGTCCTATGTCAACTGGCTAAACTTGATCTTCATCAATGGAAATTGGAGGTCTGTGGAACCTACATGAGTTGTTGAATTCCAATTCACAGAGTGGTAAGCATCATGACACTCCCCTATTTCATTTGAAACAATTCCCTCTTACCAATTTTTTTGGTCTGTTCATATGACAAGATCCACCATCATAAATACCAAGGTCGATCATCAATAGGAGTACCCAGTGGTCATTGGACCCCAGGGTCCATAATAATCCCTTTTTGGGGTTATGGATAAGGTTTAGGGATAACTAGATGGTGAATATCTTGCCTGCAAAACAACTTCTGGATTTTGATGTTGCCAATATTTTCCCTCTGTCTCAGATCTTTGTGCCCATCTGGCCTTGTTGATGATAAAGGTTCCTCATACTGGTAGTCGCAAGGTTAGAACCAGGGCATGCTAGGTTCATCTTATTGTCGAGAAGCTAGTTGGACCATTACCATCTTGTGAGAGTATGGTTTGAGGAATTTACTCCTTAGAGCTAAACTCCTATTTGAACGACCATGGTGCAAGGTGGAGGACAATCCTCTCATCTAGAACTTCATGCTACCCTCTATCCTCACACTAGTCTTTGTTTGATCGTGAGGGGCATTCTGTCATTTTGATTATTTGACTTGTTGGTATTGCATTCTTCTTGCAACAATAAAATTGCATATTTTCTCCATCACACTCGGTTCATCCATAATCGAATGTTGGGGGGAATCAGTCACTTCTAATTTTATTCTCTATTTATTCATAAAATGATTTATCTTGTAATAATGATACTAAATTATTGGTACCTTAAAAATATAAAATTATGTTTTTAAAATCATAATAATTAATTTAATTGATTGGTCACATGTTCAAATACTAAATCCAAATTTTTCAAAGTGGTCACTTTTTGGGTTTAATGGATTTAATGAAATTATATTGACCCAACACACATATAACAAAATTAAGTTATGGAAGACCTAACACTTCATCGTAGGTGTACTTGTAAATAATTTGGGATGAACTTGAGGTATAATATATCTCAATTATATTCAGGAATTTAATGACTAAACCCTAATATGTAAACATTGAGGCATATTTCTATTGGCAAAGGAAAAAAATAATTATTACATGATATTCTTTCTCTATGTTAATAAAGCATAAACCTATATTGTGCATTCCTTGATTATTCATTCTCTTAAATTACTTTTATTAAACTTTTCTAATTTTACATGGACCCCTCTTCATTAAAATATATCTTATCATACTTATAAGCCCACAAAAATGCCCAAAATGTTATTTAAATACATACTCAATATGAATTGACCCATTTTGTTTTCTAACTTTTGGGTGATGTTCCCCTATCACCCAAAAGGTAGGTACCTTGGGGGACCTAGACTAAGGAAGATCGTGTACATGTTAGTGAGAATGAGTATAGCTTAGAACGGATTGTTTGTCCTCTGTATTGGGCCTCAAGTGTGAGTAATAATTGTACAATGATACACTTTGTAACTTTGTAATTGGCATCTATCTACTCTTTATCTTGACATGGTTTTTTTATCATAACATTTGAGTGGATCCTTTCTTGGGTCCTACTCTTTATACATAGAATCAGAGTTTTTACAAGTGGTAAATCTGAACTTAATTATATTATGTCAAAGTTGGAACTTGACTCAATTGTATTGTTGATTAATAACAATCTAATAAATAATATATTTATACATGAATAATAGTATGATTATTATTTCTTTGTTTACTATCATTATTTTATTTTATTTTTGTAAATGAGGAGGTCATCATATTCATCCTACCCTCCTTTGGTAGGCTAATAACTCATGGTACATCAGCTGAATTATGAAGCAGCAAAGCAGAAGGTAAAAGTATATATACATCATTCTCCCCTTAGTGTATACATGAATTGTATATTGTATATTGAATCCTATGTATATGTCCAGCTGATGTCGATATATGGAGTCTCTCTTATTTCCAAAATTGACACCCCCCTGATTCACATTGGGAGTAATGATGGTTCAAAGATGATAATTTTGGAGTATGAGGAACATCCCCAACTTCCTAGTTCATGTGGTGTTGAGTTGAGCACTTTGAGTACTACATGGTCAATGATAGTGTCATCTTGTAGGATGGATTTGATTTCCCTAATGAAAGTCATTTCTTTCCAGTGACTCGAGGATTTCTCCCAGAAAATCTTGTACAAATTGGGGTCATCTACCTCGATGATGGATATGTTGAGGTTCTTATTGTTAGTCATCTTCAGGGATGCAAGGAATCCATGGATGTAGGCTGAAGTGTAGTCCTCTGCAGTCATCCAAAATTTAAAGGTGAGCTTAATGTGTCTGTGATAGTTATGTACAATGCATGTGACCCACATTCTCATCTCTCCCTGAGGATCCTTTTCTCTTTTAATGGTGAGACTCAATTTGAAGTTGGCGACATCTGGGGGGGTCCATTTCACCAGGTTGATTTTCTTTAGCCTCAGCATTGGTTCCTCTAGACCTAGTCGATTCTTGTTGAGATGAAATGAAGGGGGTTTGATTCTCTTGAAACACTTTGAACAAAGACCTATGTTGAATAGAACTGCAGTCCAAAGGATTTCTATTCTAATCAGTTTTTGTCGAATATTTTAGTACATTATGATATGTAGATCGACCAACAAACTAAAGATACAAGCTCTTTGTAAAGTCAACCTCTTAGCGAGCTCAGGTATTGTTATTCACCAACTTGTATAAGATTACAGGTCAATAGGGGGTTGATTCCTGGGGTCTCGAGGATATAGGTTTCCAGGTTCCAGAGGGCTAATGCCATCTCACTATGGAAGAAAAGATGGTCCCTTGTTTTGGAAACATGATCATGGCAACAAGAGCATCTGGATTCCATCAAGATTTTGCATTTGGAAATGTTGTTATCAGTAGGCAAGGCTCTGTGAATGGGTTTCCATAACATTGTGTTGGCACGGGCATGGAACATTTCCAGACCCACTCAAATTTAGGATCATCGATGGTCGCTTGTGCCTCGGTGAAAATCTTCTTGGTTGACTTGATGGTGAACTCTTCATTGCGACTTGGAGTCCAGACGATCCTATTTGGGTGATTGATATCGCCGCTTGTGAGCAAGAAATGAGATGGGTGTCTCCTTCATCGAGTACATGGTTAAGGGAATTCCTGTCCCAACTAACTGAGTCAGTTTAGAAGTCTTATACCTTGAGGTCTCTATCTCTATCTATGTTATTGAGGACAAAGTCTCTTAGGGTTAAGTCCCACCATCATCTATCCCATAAGGATATGTCACCACATCCGATAATCCATCTGCATTTTGGCATGAATTTAGGGAAGTTTTTCTAGATTTTCTTCTAGAAGGGTGATGAATTAGATCCCATCTTGAGGTAAGGAAGAAAACATTTGGAATGGTTTCTAAACTCTGGTTTGCACTTGTTTCTGTAGATGGTTACCCAAAGAGATGTGCCCGTAGAAATTTCCCAACACGCCTTATGAAGGTAAGATCGATTGAGAGTTCTTAATAGGGTGAAACCAAGACTGCCTCCTATGTGGGGTGAGTGAGGCAGCTCTAGGTGACCCATGGACACCTATTATTATTGGAATAATCTTCCCATAAGAAATGGGAGATCATGTATTCGAGACACTTTATAATTCCTTTAGGATCGATCTCTTCTAACAAATAAATGGCAGTGGATGTCAGCATGTGTTTGATAACTCTTATTCCAGGATGCCATCTTGGATTTCATCTTTATCAAGAAGAAATTGTAATCTACAATGGGGGTTGAACCTACACCAATCAGGATTCTTGGGTACAAAAATGATTTCGCTTCTTGTCAGACTCCTAGATTTGTGACGATAGATGAGGTGACTTGTAAATCCAATGATCCTATAAGGAAAACCAATTTGGATCTATTAACAAGTTGTTTGGAGATTTGTAGTTCTGAATGACGTCGGTGATCTCTTGGGTGGAGTCCAGTGATGCATTGAAGAAAACAATGAGATCATCCGCATACAATAGAAACGGAGGTACCACTTCTATGCCTCTTGTGACGTATCTACTAGATGATCCGGTGGATGTGATGTTGACTATTCATCTTCATAAGAGTTCTTCAATGAGGATGAACAAGAGGGGGAGATTAGATTGATCTATTTGAGGCTGCACTTTACCTAGAAAAACCTTGTTGTGCACTCTCCTATTGAAACGCTAGCCAGGTGTTATTGAATAAGTTGAGGTAGAGATTGACCACAGATGGGATCATGTGAAACAGGGTGAGGAAAGTGATGAGAATTGTCCAGTCGATTCTATCATAAGCTCATGGCATGTCATATTTCATCACCGTGTTAGGGTGATTTCCTACTCTACACAGATCATGGATCAGTTCCTTTTCCAGTTTGATGTGGTGTGTGATGTCCCTACCCTTCACGTAAATGCCTCGTTCATCCAAAATCAAGTGGGGAATTACAAGGGAGAGCCGATTGTTGATTACCTTGGACAAGATCCTCAAAGAAATGTTATCGATTGACATTGACATGAAATCTTTGTTCGAATTTCTTTGACTCTCTATTTTGGGGATCAGTATGATTCAATAGGTGGTGAGACTCCTATGACATTTATCTCCCTTGAAGAAGAATTTGACGAGCTTCGTGAAGTCGGATTGTATGATGTCCCAAGCTGCACCAAAAAATGTTAGCAAAAAACCATTCAGAATGGGTTTCCACATTAGCATCCATAATGTTGATGGTGGTGAGGACCTCTTTCTTTGTTGGGTGGTGGATATAGAGGTGTTATCATCCATGGTGAGGATATGTGGGATCATAGAAAATAGGTCATCTTGCATGTGATGGGGAGAGTTGTTAGAGAAGAAATTATCATAATGTGATGTTGTGATGCGTGCAATCTCCTCGGGGTCCTCATTGATCGATTTGTCTGAGGATGATGGTGTGTATCATCCTTATTTTCCTTTTTGTTTTCATGATGGCATGGTATAATGTTATATTTCTATCTCCTTTGCCTATTAGTCTATTCTAGACTTCTCTTTCCAAAGGGTTTCCTTCGGTGATAGAATAACTTTGAGCTCCTCTTCCGCAATCCTAAGCACGAGCTCATTAGTGGAAGTTGGGTCCTTGTCGAAGTCTCTTTGTGTGGTATGAATAACATATTCTAAGTCTCTCTTATTTTTTATGATATTCCCAAAAATATATATATTCCAAGATTTGAGGTGATGTCGGTTCTTAGATTTCAGGTAGAACATGAAGGAAGGATCTCCTTGGGTGTCTTCCTTCCATCCACTTTGTATTGCTTGGATGCATTCTAGATGATCTAGACAGATCTTAAGGAAGGAGACAAGGGTGCGTTTACAATGCGGAGAGGGTGGTCCAGTGGGAATTAGGCAGTGATCAGAGATGCAAAATTGGGTGAGATGGAGTTATTTGCTAGTTGGGGCACAAGCATGCTAGGCTTGATTGATCAAGAAGCAATATAGACTTTCCTAGGAAATTAGAGAATGTTATTGTTTATCCATCCAAGTGAATTGGCTGCCCTCAAAAGGGAGTCCGGCTAGGTTGGAATCAATGATGAAGTTGTTGAAATCTATCATCGGATGGAACTCTAGTTGGGCACCTCCTCTTCTCTCCTCAGGTTTTCTAATGATGTTAAAATCACTCGCAATCTCTCATGCTTTGTCTCTGACATCTTCTGCTAATTCAAGTAAGGATTCCCATAGATCCCTTATCGTTTGTGTCATGTAACTTGTGTACACCGTCGTAATGAGAGAAGGGGTCCTCGAGTTACTAGATATCTAAATTTTCCGATGTTGTCGATGAATCCTGAAAACTACTAGGTTTAAGGAAGAGTCGACGTAGAACCAAATTTTTTCTTGGGACTCTTTATTGTCTTCCGCCCAATCTAACTTCATGATGTCCAACAGTTCGAGGGCTCAATTAGCATGGAGGAAAGTTTCAAATAGGCAGACGGTTATCATTCGGTGTCTATTTCATATCCTTCCTAGCACCTTATGAGTTGGATTGTTAACAGTCTCTCTAATATTCCAAAAAAGTTGATTGAATTGGATCATTTCAATCAAAACCTCTACTCTATGCATCACCTCTATCGGTACTAGTATATGCCTCTTCTTCTATCCTCATCTAGGCATGAATCATATGTTACATCTTTGTATGATTAGTGGTTGGGTTGTTCTCTCTCTGATCTGACAATTATGGATCAGCATCTTTTTAGCCTCTCTATTAACGTCTGCAAATATATGTGATATATCTATATAATATTGTATGGATTTTCTTCAGTGGGGAAAAAGGGTCTTCTGTCGAGGTTCATGAAATCTTCAAGGTGTACATCAGGGAGCTCTGGTTGCCTTCCTTGTTGACAACTGTGCATCATGTGGAGGTTTGAGTGAGCTAGGTATGTCTTGAACATCCCATTGGATAGTTGGGATGGCATGGGTACCTGATGATGGTGGAGGACAAGGAACAGAGTTGTTTTCTTCGGGGTCAGCAACATGGAGAGCTCCTGTAAGGATCCCCAATTTACGACCTACTTTAAATAAGTGGAATAAGTTACTCTGTATTGTATCCTTTAGCTACTATATGAAGCTTGATGTCACTGTAAAATAGTTGATGCATCAGGAATATGAATTGTGGTATCTCCTCGTTTAATGCCTCTGCAAGGATGAGAATCCCCGAAGAATCATCACAGCTCTTTTGACAATTGGAGATCCAAATGAGGTCACCAAAAGACTATATTATCTCTCTCAGGGACTCATTGTCACTGCAAGAAAATTGGGACACTTAATAGACAAAACCAGACTGCTTGCTTTTTTTAATTCATCATGTCATTGAGTATGGAGTAGATAGGAAAGGAGAGTCTACTAAACCTTAATGACTTAGTCTCTAAAATGTGACAAGCATTGGTGGCGGAAGGGAAGAAGGCGACTGTCCTCTTGTGTGAGAATCAATATATGTTCGAATGCATTGGGCCACTGAGATTTCAAGAAAGGGAAAAGCTCATTCCATTCAACCTCATGTGTCCATGAAATCCCAACTACAAGATCTAAGGATTCAAATCATCTTCTTATGGTGGGGTATTCTGGGTTGAACGAGGCTACGATGTGTTTGGGTACTTGTTGTGGGGCACCTCTCGCTGGAACGCATGTAGAAGTGGAGGAAACTCTATGTTTGATCATAAGCATGGAGGTGATGTAGCACGGGTCACCGAAAGTCCCCATCTTCTTGCAAGGTAACATGGTCCCTTGCATATGTAAAGGATCTTCGGATTTGAGCATTGAACTTTCTAATGGCCTCAACCCAAATAGTGAAAGCAGACGTTGTGCAGTACGTCATAGAGGGGTGTTCTTCTTTAGATCAGGTGGGGTTGTTCTCCTATTGTTGTAGGATTGGGGGTGATATGTCCATGGGGCCCACTAGGTTTTCCTCAGGTGTTGTAGGAAGTCTTGGTGGTTCTTCACAATAGAATAGACAGTGTATGTCTTGGACTGGAGTCTCTAGTGGTGTATATAAGGTTGTGAATTCTATTCTTCTTTCCACCACTACTAACCTTGTACGTAGGGTGAGAGGGGATCTATCTCTATTAAGTGTGTGAATGAATTGTTGAAGGAAGGGGGTTATCATCTATATGACATCTCACCTCCAACTGGTTGGTGGTAGGATCTCTATGAACTGGTTCTTTGGTCCTTTATTGGCGACTTATGGGATCGATGGTCTTTGTGTTGTCATGTGGTTGGAAGGACTGTTCTGACTAAACTCCTACCTTGTCTGATTCTTCAGAGTATCAGATAATAGAGAATAAGTCTCTTGTCAGCAGTTGTATTGCTTGCCGCAAAGTCTACCTTGCCTGGCTGTTCCAGTTATTAACTTTGTGGGGCGCTACGTTTGCCTATCCAGGTACACCATCAAGGCAAAGTTGTGGGTACTCCCCCAAGCGATGTAGTGTCACACTAGAGTCTCGAGGAAGGCTAGGGCATCGGCCCACCAGTGGTAGTGAATGGTGGAGCAGGTGATCACGCGTCTGTTTGGCTCCTGGCTAGAAATGACCTAGATTATATAAAAGTATATTAATACCTTATTTATGTGATTAGTAACTTGAAAATTGTGGTCATGATAGGTAATGATATTTAACCTTATTAGAATTTATATTGTCTGATGAGTTAAAAAAAATCAAGTCAGATTCAATCATATGTCAATTTTTTCATAAACATCCAAACATGTAACTACACACAATTGATAAAATTTAATCATGATAGTGACTTTTTTTCAAGTGGACCAAGTCGAGTTCATAGCCTTACACTGAAATTTTACAATTGTAACATTGTCCTATTACTGCCCAAATATTGTTCTCAACTAATTAGAATTTAGGTGTTAAAATTTTCAACTTAAAACCAACATGGATTAACAAAACTCAATGAGGAACATACTCTATTTTAGTTAGAACCAACTTCTAGAGATAAAAATAAACACAATTGACAATATCCAATCTCAAAACTAGTCTTTCTCCTGGTCAGACTGAATTGGGTTCATAGGTTTACATAGAACTTTGATATCCCTTATGATGTCCCATTACATTTTCTAACTCTCATTCTCATCTAATCGACATTGACTACCTCACACACTCACCACACATATCCACCTCCTATTACGTTAACATTCATGTCAAAAAGAACCATTTTCTACTCCTATAAACATTGTGTTTATTTTAAAATACAAAAACATATATTAGGCTCATAAAATGTTTTTGTCTACTACAAATTTATTCAAACATTCATTTTAGTTAAATTTTACAAATTGTATTTGTACAAGTTCTAGTTACTCAAAATATACTATCTTTTTTGCTAATAATCAATAACCTAGTGCATGGATCACTAAAGGGTGACTAATTGTACCACTATTGCATCTATGTATTGTCATTCATGACCAATGACTACACTTGTCAACGTGATTTGTCTTGACTCAACAATTTTAGTTTAGGTTCAAAGATGAATGATTCTTATTGACATTATTATAATTGGTCATCAACATCATTGGTCATGAATTACATAATTTCTATTAAAGTTATGTAGGCTCACATCTTCATGTGGGGAACCAATTTTAACAATTTTAGTTTAGGTTCAAATGTGGATGATTCTTATCTTAAAATTCTTCAATTTATGATGGTTTCATGCTAGGCAAAGTTATGTTCAAATCTGTAAACATGACTCAACCTAGTTTATAAGAGTAAGAACATTTCATATAATGCTTGGGTTAAGCCAAAACAAATCATTTTGACAAGCATAGTCGTTGGTCATGAACGATAATGTGTAGATGCAATAATGGTACAATTAACCATCCTTTAGTGATCCATGTGTTAGGTTATTGATTATTACCAAAAAAACAGTACGTTTTGAGTATCCACAATTGGAATAGATAAGATTTACCACAATTTCATTAAAATGAATGTTTTCAGTTAATTTCTAGAAGACAACACCATTTAATATATCTTTGCATAAATTTTTCAAATAAACACGAGTTGACATTAGTTGAATATGGTTTTTGGACATGATTGTTAAAGTAATAGGACGTAGGTATGTGTGGTGAGTGTGTGAGGTAGTCAGTGTTAATAAGATGAGAATGAGATTAAAAAAATGTAATGGGACATCGTGAGGAAGATCAAAGTTTTGTGCAAACTCATGAACATGATTTAGACGAGCCAGAGAAAAATTGGTTTTGAGATTGGATTTGTCAATTGTGTTCATTTTTAGCTTTGGAAGTTGGTTTTCTAATTGAAATCGAGTATGTCACGTTGATTTTTTTTATCCATGTTGGTTTTGAGTTGAGAAATGCAAACAACCTAAATTCTAATAAGTTGAGAAAAATGTTGGGGTAGGCAATGGGATAGCATTATACTTGTGAATGGAGTGAGCCTATGAAATTGACTCAGTCCACTTAAAAAATCCATATTTGTGATTGAATTTTATCAATTGTGGGCAATTCCATGTCTAGAAGTTTATGAACAAATTGACATATTATTGGATCCAACTTTGGCTTTTTAACTCATCAACATTATAAATTATAATAAGAGCAAAAATCACTACCCATCATGAGAACAATTTTAAAATTACCTACCAAATAGTGTAATTATAGTCAACAATCAAATAATAAACATAGTACTAATTATATAGTAGTATAATGATTATAAATGAATATAGACAATCATACAATCAGGTCAAGTCCCATCTTGGACATAATAAAATTAAGTTCAAAATTACCACTTTGTAAAAATGGTAATTCTGTGTATAAAGATTGAGATCTGAGAGGGGATCTACTCAAACAATATGATACAAAGACTCATGAAAAGATAAAGTAATGAAAAGATAACTATTATAAAGTTACAAAGTGTATCATTATCCATTTGTTCCTCCCCATAAAAGGTGGTACGACAAACTAAAAACTTCAACTAGTATACATAAGGCCCAATGAAGAGGGCAACCCATACATTCTAAGAAATTTTCATGCTCGCTAACATGTACACAATTTTTCTTAGTCTAGGTCCTTCAAGGTACCTAAGTCTTGGAGAAAGGGGAACTCCACCCAGAAGATGGCAAACATAATGGGTCTGTATATACTGAGTATGTACATAAAATCACAAACTGCACATTTATAAGTATACAAAAGAGGCATTCCCATATAGAGGGGTCCACATAAAGTTATCAAGTCCAACAAGATTAATTTCAAGAGAATGAATAATTAAGGAATGTGCAATATAGACCGAGGCATTATCAATGCAGAGAAACAATATCATGTAAAAAAGAATTTGTTGCCTTTCTTGCCTCTTAGTCACAAATAACAACACAGAAAAAGTGTATACAGATTAAACAAAGACTAGAATAAACTAAATTATGGCTAGGGAACCACAAATCACTAGTCATGGAAGGAGTACTAAAACCCCAGTGTCCATATATTAAATAGGATAGGGGAATAAAACCCAGTGTTTGGAAGTAAAATAAAAATTAGTGCTTAGTGCCTAAAATGTGGTTACACTACTATTAGTTATTACTAGTCCAAATCTAACATGCAAATAGAGTACACAAGATCATAGTGTATTACAATTAATAATCATGTACAAAGGAATGAGAACATCCAAGATATGGCATATGAAGTCACATGACTCGTATAAAAAAGAAATATGATTCCAATAATCAACAATGGAGAATTCAACATATACAATTCAATACTCAAAAAGGGTGTTAAATGATATTCAAAAGGAGGTGTGCCAATAAAAACGAGCCTCAATGTTAACAAATTAGGTTTTGTCATTGAATGCCCAAATATAAGTGAGAGAGAGCTCCTACCTCAAGGTCAAACCTAATTATCCATAAGTATTCCTACAATACAGAGACAAGTCTTTCATAACGAATTTCGATATATGTAGATTGTGTTAATGTTAATTAATTAAATTCATCAAACGCTAAAAGTGACCTCTTCATAACATTTGGAGTTATTCTTTGAACACACGACCAATCAATTTGATTAATTTTTTAATTTTAAAAACATATAATTTATGTTTTTCTAATGTACCAATAATTTTGTCTCATTTTTACAAGTGGATTTTTTTTTGAATAAATAGAAAAAATTAACTATAAATGACTTATTTTTCCGGTATTTGATTATGGATCAACCGAGAGTGATGGAACAAAGCTGACATTTTCTCGACGTGAATAGACTGCAATACTAGTCAGTCAAATAATCAAAATGACAAAATGTCCCTCCTGGTCAAAGAAAGCCCAGCGTGAGGCCAGAGGGCAAGATGAATATTTAGCCACGGGGATTGTCCTCCATCCCAAGACATGGCCATTCAAATAGGAGCTTGTCTCCAAGGAATAGATTCCTCAAACCATACTCTCATGTAGGGGCATTTCTAAGGGGGTTGTCTGGGCTCTAGCCCCTCCCCCCCCCCCAACACAAAAAAATCACAAATGTATACAGAATTGAAATATAAATATATATTATGCCTCCTATCATTAAACCACTTAGAAACGTAGCATGTCCGGTACATCCTACTTAGTAATGCCTAACAGGCGCGGGTTCGAGTCCCAAGCTTCAAATTTTTAGGTAAGAAACGAAAGCCTAGCGTCACCCACCAAAGCAGATTTAGAATAACATAATGCAATTTAGTAAGATTGCGGTAGGCTGGCCTGTTGGTACTGGTTGAGTGACCACAACATTGTGTTTCAGGATTCAGATCTCCATCACATTAGTATTTTTTTCAATGTTATTTTTTTGAAGAAAAAATGGTAAACATTGATTTGATTCAGCACCCCTATGGCGATTTTCTAGATCTGCCACTGCTCTCATGAGCTTACTCAACAATTGACATGCTTCCTTGAGTAAGGGTATAAACCTATTCTTTCCTTCTCCTTCGTGTTAGAAATTGGCATGAAAGGATTTGCGAAAATGGTTTTGAAAGCTTCCCAATTTGTGTGAACAACTTGCAGTGAGAGATGCAGTTTTCCCATCAAATTTTGTTGAATCATCTAGTTGTTAGGTGGCATAGGTGACTTTATCAATATATGTACACCTTAGAACCTTGAAGGTTTGTTCGATGGTAATCAACTAAGCATCAACCTTATCCAGAATATCTCCTACATCATCTTTGTAGAAAGTCTTTAGATTTAATTTCACGAATCTTGTAATGGTTATAGCTTTAGATGAGGGTTAGGTCTATAGATACAGACTCATGTAGGTCTAGTTATGATGTACCACTGCCAGATTATGCATGGATTCCATGAGGACACACCTATGCTTTTTCAAGTCTCGTGTATTCATGGAATTATTGATAGAGTACTTATTATCATATATCTTGCAAATATACCCAAAATCAGGAAATGAGAATGGCATTGTTCCTTTAGGTTTCAAGGACATTGAGAAGGGAAGAAAGAGACCTTCTCGGGTTCGGTTTCGGCAATGGGAGTTGTGTGTTGTGGCCTGACAGCACGGTATGGACGTGGTCCTCAAGGAGGATTCCAAGCGCAAGACGCCCGCAACTTTTGCGTTCGACGACAAGCAGGAGGAGCATCACCCGAAGATTCCATCTACCAGATTAATTGCCCGCAAGTACGCAGACCTTGGAGTTGCGCTAGTGGTTCTCAGGCTGCGATTGAAATCCTTGTTTCATTTCAGATCGATCATTATGGCGTGAACTACTTGATTCCCTCCCAATTGTGGCAACACAACTCCTAACGACTTCCTCTCGGCTTTCGATGCATGTCCTTGCCGGTATCCAAACTGCCCTTTCGTGGTGACTGCTACTACTGCATATGATGTCCTTGCCCGTTGGTCCCAACTCCCACAATATGTTCATCTCTATTTAGGTCTATAATCAAATCTATTTTGTGACATAATGCTTACCGCAGGGACTCTGCGTTGAGCCTCTAAATTTATCGGTCTAAGGACTAGACAAAATCTCCTTTTGGGTTATAAATATTCATTTATTTTTCAATTTGGATTTGTCTAATTGGGTCAAATAGCACATTGACTCGTATATATCTATGACATATTCACAAACAAAAGAAACCAAACTAGTTTATAAGCAACAAAAAAAGGACACATTGCTCTTTTTTTTCCTTCTCTCCCTTGACATTTTTGTTCTCCCTATCACCCCTCATGTGTGCCTCCATTTTCACGTGTAGAGGGTATTGTTTGCTTTCCACGTCAACTACTCACTTACTTCGTATTTGGTGTAGGGAGGGGGTAGAGAAGAGAGAGAGAATATATGGAGAGAGGGTATGAGGAGAAAGAGTATGGCAGAGACTATATATCAATCCAAGCTATATTTTGATCTCCATGGAGCTTCTTGTTCTTCAGCGCATCTGTATTTTCAATGTCTTTGTAGCACTTCATTCCAACTAAGCATCGTGTTTCTAGTACATCATTGTTGTATCTCTTTCCCAATACCATTGCCTCTTGGTGTACGTACCACGATATGCACGTAGGTTGGTAGCAAGTTGAAGGATCTCAATTGCAGCATTGACACTAAGTTTTTCACGTTCATATCGCATTATATATATCATAATAGAGATTGTTGTGCTTATTTCATCCTCTTGTTCCCTCTTGTGTTAGTGATATTTCAGTTGAACATTCTCATTGCATTCTCATAAGACGGTTGGTTGGTTCTTCACATCAGACTTCTCAGAAGTTCATTTATTTCTAGCTTGCAAACTATATATCTACAAGGTTGATTGTTTGTCCAAATTTTATTTTTATCGAGGTATTTCATTCATGTCTTCTCCGAGTTGTATATGCACTTTCTCAAGTGCCAAGATGGTTTTTTTTTTTCATCTACTTTGAGTTTCCTTAATGGTGTCTCTCATTCCCGCCAAGCCCCTAGTGATCTACTTCGTGTTTCTTTGATGGTTTCTTACATTCCCATCAAGACCTCGAGAGTCACACTCTAGTTGGATCCGATTGTAATCATCACCGCATCATATATGTGTTCGAACATACTTCTCCTGCTACATCATTGGATGTGTTGGTTATACTTATTCCAATCATACATTCGTATCCAATGAAGTAGTAGTCATGGTGTCTTCATCGTTTGCTCCAGAATGATGTTGATGTTCTTCATTTTATATGGACTTCAAAGACCTTCTTCAAATCTCAAGTATTTTTAGCCTACAACACATAACTTCATTCATGGCATCATCATATCATTTTTTTGGAATTCATGTTTCAGGATGAGTGAAAATCTTGTACGGGGATGGATATTTTTTATTTTAGATGTGTAATATCATCTAATCGAGTCTTGTAAGTCGAAGTTGAATGTGTTTGACTCATACTCCAAGTTGAGGGGAAGTGTGTGGTCCTAATTGTCTCAAACATTAGGGTCAAACTTGCTTTCCTTATAGTTGCCTCCTCTCCTATATATGAGTGAAATTTGCCTTCTGTCAATAAAAAAATATCTCATTAGTCTACGATTAAGAATAAAGAACAAGAGGGGGGTCATAAGGACTTGGAAGGTAAGGAGATATTTTGAATCTTTATATCTTAATTAGAATATGACAGTTAACAAAACTAATTATAAAAGAAGGATCCATGTAATCAATTTCAACATGGATGGGGTTGAGATTTAAGAAGATGATGATAATGAGACCCTAATAGTCATAACAGAGTTGATTGGTAAAGAAGGATCGACCCAACCCAGACATAATGACGAAGACAACAATGGAGTGGATACAGCTAACTCAAAACGAAGTCATTAGATTTACACAATGGTCACAAAATTTGGACTTTCTAAATAGCACGATATCAACATACCTTATATTTATCTTGTAAGCTAATTGTGAGAAGCGTACACAACGTATCTTTTCTTGTGTTATTCCCATTTGTCAGCATTTCTGTACACAAACATAAGAGTCGAATCTATACTACAGTTACTATACAAAAATGAAAAAGAACATTGAATACCTCCATAATAAAGAAATTATAATCAATTATATGTGCCAAATAACTATGCTAACTAATTTCTCAACTCCTGACTAATTTCTTAGTACTCGGGGGTGCGAGTGGTCCGAAATCCTCAAATTGCAAAATTGATCGTTGCATCTCTTCTAACGCAGAATCTCCTTTATCTGCCTTGATGGTCTCGAAGATGCTCCGCAGTACGTCTGCTGCAAGACCAATATCCAAGAGGCGCCCTGGTTTTTCACCACCTTCTCGTATCAATCGACCAATATCTCTAAAAGGAATTACATTTTCTAATACTACTTTGGCCAGCATGCGCCCATGAAACTCAGTTGCCTTGGGAGGATCACATAAAGCGTCCTCCAGTGAAGATAAAACGGCCTCAAACCTGAGGGAAAAGGGAGGTTCATATAAATGTCAGAACACGTGGTATGCATAAACGTATCTAATATTTGAAAGCTATAATCTATGCAGCCGTCATCAGCTTACCCGTGCATGAGTTCTGTTTGGCTAAACAAGGCATCGTGGAGATCTGCTTAAGTTAATTAGAAGGTTGGTCAACAGCTCCCTATCAATGTCCTTCCTCTCATGAGAATCTGTGACCCATAGAGACACAATACAAAATTTAAAACTTGGATCATTTAACTCTTTAATGCAAACTGCAACTTGCTGTTCCATCTTTTATACTGAAGAAAATAAGATAACGATCAGAAGAATAGAAGAACATGCCACAATTCTAGCTTATAAAAGGGCATATAAAGATCCAACGTATTCAATGAATAGCGCCAGTCATGTCTTACGGTTATATAAGTTATATTCAATCGTGATTAATGTCGATATGTTATATTTGGGTTTATTATGACCATCATTACAATATGTAGACTTAGTGTTTACTAAAACAGAAACCGCAGTCACCAGTTATATTAACTAAGATCAAGCACAATTCTCACAATTCTCACACTACCAAAGGGCCTTCACCCAATGTTACTGTTGTTGACAGCTCCCAAGTCATTGTCCAAGATACTACAATGGTCAAGCCCTTACTAATGTTTTCTCTTCATTTAGCCATTTATATCCCAAAATTTCCTTTTGATCCACTATCTAGAAGTCAACTCACTCGCTCACATGTTGTCATCACCATTTTCCCCAATTGTTATGTTATACAGGATTCGAAGAGAAGGTGATTGGCAGCAAGTATGAGAATGTTGGTCTTTACTACCTTGACAAGTCTCCCTATGCATGTATAATGATGTCTCCATTGCATGTCCACAATCGCCTTGGCTGTGTCTTTGGGTACATTAAGGTGTTGATTCCTATGTTATCAAATTCGGAAAGCAAAACTGTGAGCTTTATTAGCGAGGAAAACACCAGCTATCCCCATCTAGGTCTAAGGCCCAAAATTTTCATATAATTCACTATATATTTTATTTTCAGTTTTTGGGATTTTTTAAGCCTTGTGGTTTAGTCCGAGATTGTCTACCACTTAACATGGACTGGTCATAGAAGCATATATAACCAAATAGCATGTTTCATCCTACACTAGATACCCAAGAGAAAATTTTCTTGTCTCTAGCTGTTATTTTCATGGCCTCTTAACATGTTTACAAATTTGGAATCCATCAATTTTTTGGTTTGCTTGGAAAAAAAATACAATTTGAGAAAATTCAGGGGAAATTGTTAGAGTGCAAAATCAAAGTTCCGTCGACTATTCACGAAAATGTTGAGATGTTCGATATATCAAGTGTATGCATCTATATGTGTTTAGACACACATATATACATGTATATACGATATATGAGTATGGGTATACACACATATATATCTAGATGCAAATGTATGCATGTGCGCATAACATGGAAGATCCTATAAACATGGAAGAAACTATTGTTTTGCAAAATGAAGAGAAGAAAGTTTTTACAGTTGCTGTGTAGGAGAGGCAGACGGGATATGCATGAGTTGCATTTAGTTAGGACACGTCATAAAGGGCCACGAAACTTGTGAAAAAAATTAACATGAAATTTCACTTTAAAAAAGTATTACATTTAAAATTTTGAAAAATCGTGAAGAGTTTGAGATAGTTTGTGAAATTTATTAAAATTTAAACAGCCAAGAAAAGCCATTGCCATATGTTTAATTCGGGAAAATATCTGGTTGACCAAAATAACAGAAAAAGCTATCTATGTCTATTAAGCTCTCTAGCAGCTTCGTATCAAGAATGTGTATCTACATGGAGATCTTGTTGACAACATATATATGGAGAAACAATCTAGGTTTGTTGCTCAAGGGGAGTTTGGAGATCTTTGAGCTGCATAAATTTCCATATAGTTTGAAATAATCTCGTCTAACTTGACTTGGATGGACTAACCATGCTCTTGTTGAGTTTGGTCTATAGAGATGTCGTGTGGCTCATTTCCTACAGGCATGGTTCCTTTGGATGTATTCTACTAATTTTACATGTAGGTGACATTGTCATTAATTTTCTTAAGGTAGATGACATTGTCATTACTAGGTGAGGAACAACATGTCATTTCATAGTTGAGATTCATTCTTCATAGGAAATTCAAACTAAAGGACTTAGGCAATATTAAATACTTCTTAGGTATTGAAATTGCCAGGCTCAAGGAAGAGATTGTCATTTTTCAAAGGACTTATTCGAAGAAACAAGACTAGTAGGAACCAAACCAACAGATAGGTGTATGGATCCTAAGGCTAGATTGTCTGTTGAGGAGGTTGACTTGATGATCAAGAAACTTGTGGGGAATGTTGAACTACATTGTTTTTGCCACTAGTGTGGTCAGTTAATTCATGGAGAAGCCTTAATTTTAGGCATCTTGAGGCGGTGTTGCAAACCATGTTAAAAACAAAACTCAATTCATAATTTTGTACTCAGAAAGGGTACTCGTTCCTGCACTTCTCATAGCATTGCTCAGTTTGTATCTACTACTCATCTGAATACTCATTCTAGCAATTTTGTATATGCTTTATCTGTTGTGGTTGTACCTAAGAATGTTCAGGATGCATTGAAAAGTACTGCTTGGACATCTGCTATGAAAGAAGAAATGATTGCTCTTACTGACAGAGACACTTGGGAGCTGGTGGATCCACCTCCTCAGTGTAAGCCTGTGGGCTGCAGGTGTCGTAAAATATCAACCTGATGGTACGGTTGAGAGGTTGAAAGCACGGTTAGTTGCAAAGGGCTATACTCAGACATATGGCATTGATTACTTTGAGACTTTTTCTCCTGTTGCTCGCCTTAACTCTGTCAGGATTCTCCTATTTGTTACTGTGAATCTGAACTGGCCTCTTCTGCAGCTTGATGTGAAAAATGCTTTTCTGTATGGTGACTTGCAGGAAGAAGTGTATATGGAGCAACCTCCTGGGTTTGTTGCTCAGGGGGAGTCTCACAAAGTATGCAAGCTTAAGAAGTCTATCTATGGGCTCAAGCAGAGTCTTCGTGCCTGGTTTGATAAGTTGAGCAGGATCATGATTGATTTTGGTTTTCTGAGGTCACAGGTTGACCACTTTGTGTTCACAAAAAAGAATTCAGCAGGTATTACTGTTCTGATTGTATATGTTGATGACATTATTATTTCTGGCAGCGACTCTCTTGGTATTCAGGCTACCAAAGATCATCTGGGCAAGCACTTTGCTACAAAAGATTTGGGCAGACTTCGGTATTTTCTTGGCATAGAGGTCTCTAGAACCTCTAATGCCCTGGTGCTTTCTCAGAGAAAGTATGTTCTTGATATTCTGCAGGAGACTGGTATGCTTGGAGCAAGACATGCGGATACTCCTCTTGATCCCAATGTGAATTGGGAAGATGATTCATCTTCTGTGTTTGCTGATCATAAAAAATTCAAGAGGTTGATTGGTAAATTGATTTATTTAATTGTTACTCATCCTGATATTGCTACTGCAGTGGGTCTTCTTAGCAGGTACCTTGACAAACCCAAACAGTGTCATTGGGATGTTGTATGTCAAGTCATGAGATACTTAAAAAAGTCGTCTGGCAAGGGACTTCATTATAAAAAGAATGGGCACTGTGTTCTTGAAGGGTATTCTAATTCTGATTATGCGGGCAGCAAAGTTGATAGAAAATCTACCTCCGGTTACTGTACTTTTGTAGGAGGCAATCTTGTTACTTGGAGGAGCAAGAAACAGAATGTCGTTGCCAGATCTAGTGTTGAAGCTGAGTACAGGGTCATGGCTCATACTGCCTGTGAGTTATTGTGGGTACGTTCTCTCCTGAAAGAGTTTGGGATTGAGTCTTCTTCGGCCATTCCTATGCACTGTGATAACAGAGCTGCCATCTTCATTGCAAATAATCCTGTCTATCATGAGCGCACCAAACACATTGAAGTTGACTGCCACTTCATCAGAGAATCTATTCTTGCTGGCAAGATATGCACTCCATTCACGAGATCAGAAGATCAGGTTGCTGATATCTTCACCAAGCTGTTGGCGAAGAAACAGTTCTGCACACTGATGGACAAGTTGGGCATGATTGACATCTATGCTCCAACTTGAGGGGGAGTGTTACATTATATATTTCCTGTTTTACATAGCCTGCTATTTGTTTTGTTATTTCTCTTTTATATATGGACCTCTCTGTAATTCTTTCAGTATTATATATATGAGGGTGCACACATTGTGCAACCCTAAGCTCTCCAAATCTCATTGTTTTTCACACATGCATAAAAAATTACTCATTTGGATCAAGCATAAGGCTTTAGGGTACATTCAATCAAGGTTAGGCATTAAAGAAGTAACCTTATTATAGGTCAGACATTAAACTACTATTTTTTTTTTAAAAAGAGCATATTATAGGTCAGTTAGTCAACATAGGGTCATTTAAGGTTCAAAGATGGTTAAAGTTCGAAACTTGATGCATCAAGATATTCAAGTGACTGATCTTAGGATGACATTAAGATTCGGGGCATAAAAGATTAAGCTTGAGGATTAGATGGCATACAACATGTAGAAAAAGGTCAAAAGCTATTATCTTTATCATATTAGTGGAACTACAAACAAAACTAGATCATGCAACCAGTCCCATTGAAAAGATCTCGTTCTCTAGATACAAGTTCATATATTATGTAACCAAAATGGCCCAAGGGATGATGAAATATGTTATTTGTAAGGATCAACATAGAACATAGGAAAAAGAGGGGAAGGATGTCGATTTTACTTGATAACAAGCCACAGGAGTGTGGGCCTCGAATCGTCACAACCTCGATTCGCGGTCGGCTAGCGCTGGCCCATCCCATCAGGCTCCCTGGCCGCCGCCAATCGCCCTCCATCGCCCGCGGTGGGTCTGAGGATGCCTACCATTGCTTGTAGCGGGCCATGGTCACACGTCATCGCCCACGAGCAGCGTCCCTCGCACGCAACAGAACAGAACACATCAAATTTGCTGCTTGTTGAAGCAGTGGCCACCAGCGTCGGGACGACCACGACGACCCAATAGGGTGCCGACTGGTCCTGGCTTGGTTGCTCAGAACAGGTTTTGTGTAAGCATGGATTGTCGGCACCCCAAAGGGAAAGCCATGGCGGTCCTAAGGTTAGAGGAGGAAGGAGGTGGAGGTAGGGGAGGTGCAATACTGCACAAAATGGATGGGAAGAGAGGGGAGACGAAGAGGGAAGAAAAACAAATCAAATTGCGTCAAGGGGGTCAAATTGGCTTGGATGCCAAGGTGGGTAGGTGGTGGCAGTGCCACCCTTGCCAACGTTGTGTAAGGAGGTTGAAGGAGACCCCCCGTCCGTTGGATCAGAAGAGGTGAATCTGAGGGATGTGATCCAAGGGCCTAGATTAGAGGAAACATGTTCAAAAACCCGGAGTGATGACATGGCAGCTAAGGGGGGTGCCCACCTTGCTGGACCGCGCCCCAACTTTGGGCCCAATAAGGCTCAAAAATTGATAAATGGCTAAAAACAAAGTTAAAACTAGGCAAGATTTCAAATGATCGTATCTCCCTTATACTAGCTCGGAATTGAGCAAAATTTGGTGCGTTGGAAACGTGAGTGTCCTCTACACAACTAACATATATTTCGGGAAAGAAGAGACCCATAAATGATTTCAAAAGGGGATGAGAGAGGATGATGTAGGATGTAGGTGCATCTTTGGTTTCACATCAAATTGAGTGTCATCACTCGCCATATGGACACAAAGATAAGCTCAAAAAGCATCGAAACATATTAAATCATGAAATTGAGGGCTATAGTAAGAAATTAGTGCAAAGATAAAGTGCAAAGCACATACATGAGATGAGAGAAAAGTCCAGGTTTCACAGTGATTGTGCTTACTGACCAGTACCGCATATTGGAGATTCTTTCATTATATAAACAACTTGTATACCCCTGGAAAAGATTATGTTAGTTCCTTAGGTTAAATGCAATCTTTGAAAGATCTAGAGGGGGGGTGAATAGAGCTTTTTGGAGTTTTAAAACAATTAAAACACTTTGAGCAAGAAGCAGGAGGAAATAAGGAAGACACAAGGATGTAAAGTGGTTTCTACCTTAGAAATCTAAGGTAGTCAGTCCACTACCGGATTGTTTCCAATCAGGATTTTGAAAGCAACTTATTTTATTACCCCGCGAGGATGTTACATAATGTACAATTGCTTTCCTACACCCTTGAAGTAGCCTTCACCTGAAGTAGCCTCAATCCTCCTAGAAGTAACCTTCTGAAGTAACTCCAAGACCCCTTTGAAGTAGCATTCACCTGAAGTAGCTTCAATCCTTGAGGCAGCCTTCTAAAGTAACTCCAAGTCACCGGGAGCAGACTTCACCACCTTGAAGTAACTCCACGAACCTCCTTTCAACAACCTCCAACCTAGTAGTAGTCAAGGAGAACAAAATACAATACAAGGAATAAGATTGGAAGAAGGAAACAATGTTACCTATGAGTACAACACTTTGATCCTATATCAAGCGTATTGATCTCCTATCCACAATTGATGAACGTGGTAGTGTTGTGGCTAGGAGATGCTAAGCTATAGGACACTAATGTAGAGCTCAAGGAACAAATTGCAAGTGTAGCTTTGCTTGTTGCTCACTAAGAATGAATCTCAAGTATAATTGTATGCACAAGTGATGTTTTGGGTGTCCTAAGGCCTCTCCTATTTATAGGAATAGGTTACAAGTGCTTAGGGACGTTCTAGACACTTTCTAGGGTGTTCTTAGTGCTCAACTAGCCGTTAGGTGTCCTTAAATTATATTGCAACAGCTAGTTTAGTGCTGAAAAGTGCAGTCCAGAACTTGTCTTGGTCGAGAAGTTTGTCGACGGAGATGTTCTCGGTCGAGAAGTTTGTCGACCGAGTGTTGGTTTGGAGTAAAAGTGTTCACAATTTGAAATAAATTTTACATTGCAAATGGGTTTCAATACGTATAGTATTAAAAAGTATATGATTAAATACATATGTATGTGTAATTATGTGTGATGTATATAGAAACTAAAGCATACGCGCATGTTTAAGTGCCTACCTGGCACTTATGTGGCCACAAGATCATGTCCGTCTGCCTCCAGCTTCCTGCTTTCTAAAGCATTCGAGAGGAAAAGGAAAAACCAAAGAAATAATAGGATAACCGACATACCACCTTCATGCCACATTTCAAAAGGAAATAGAGAGAATCAGGTTGAGACGAGATGCAAAATAACACTAACCTATAATACTCTCGTATTGCAGATATACATTTCTCTCTTAGTTGTTCTCCAGATAATGGATGAACTCTAGAAGCCGTACTCTAGTGTCTAGCAGAGGCTCTACTAGCACCAGTAGCAATTGATGCAACAGAGGAAGATATTTCAGATCTATGATCAGAATATATTGATTCCCTGTTCAGAGAATAACAAAAATAGTATAACCAAGCCTATCCAATAAAACTTGCAGGTAGGTACTTATCAAAAAGACCACTATGAATAGGTTGGTACCTTAAACTGGAGATATTTGAACCTAGTATGGCTTTATGAACCTCTCCAGATGTAGGATTTTGTTCTCTTAAGGGCATCCTCCTTGCAAGGCCCCCATGAGAACCATTACTGGGCCTTTCTGGTAATGGAACAGACGGAATTCTGCTTTCAAAAAGGTGTCTGCCTTCCATTCTAACAGCTTGCACATCTAACCCACGGATAGAGGCAATTTGTTGAGAAGCGGTACCAGAGGAAGAGGAGACAGTGGGAACGCGGGGCCCATAATCAACTGGAGGGCATCTCCTTCTTGAGGAACTAATTGCATGCCCACGACATGATCTACTAGCTTGTGCTTGACGTTCTTGAGCAGCATCCCAATGAACCTCCTCAATCTTCTTGGGACCTTCAATTTTTCTCCTTTGTTGCCACCTGCTTTTTCTTAGATCAATGACGTCCAATAACATATACTTCAACCTGGAATTCTGGTCCAAAGAAAGCGTTTCCATCAATTTAAAGTAGCCATCCATATGTTCCTTAGCCTTTGGCTGATCTAGAACCTCTCCTATCGTACTCATCAACTTGCATAAGGCCTCTATATCTTCCTCATTGGGATCCTGGCCTTGGCCCAGCAATTTCTGGATGCACTCGTGCATTATTCTTTCAGTCAACATCTTCTTTTTATAAAGCTCTCCAATAAACCGAATATTACCCAACATCCGCCTGCGAGCCTTTACTTTCTTCTCTTCCCGCTCCTCAACAGTCTGCTTCACTTCACCATCTTCTTCGATTTTTTCAGCTTCAGCCTGCTCCCTTTCTCCTCGTTCAAATTCTTCCTGGCATTTGTTTAGCAGTAGACTTCTGAAGGTAATTCTTTTGTTCTCCTCAGTAAAATCAGGCAAAGCGCCAGCAAGATGAACACAGAAGTTGGCGTACATTTCACAGAAAGTTGGCTCCATTATTGCTTTGTCAAAGATCTGGGAAATGACACCAGTCAGAGTTATGACAGTATCAATATTAACTTCTTTTACTTGTTCAAAGAGTTTGTCAAAATTTTGTGGAGTTAGTTTGTTAAGAATTGCTTTCAGCTGTCTCTGCTTTAGCTCCTCGTCAGAAACTTTGCCCAGTTCATATTTCTTATCAGCCTTATGCATTACCACAGAACGATTTGGAGGAGGTATGATACCTCTCTGACTGCATGTGCCACGTGTCCACCTGTCCGCTTCCATGCTCTTCGATGGTCCACCAGATAGGCCAGATGATTGCAATGGACCAGAGAGAATACCACCAGAGCAATGATTTGATTGACCTCTTGGGTTCCTTAAAACCCCCTGAGATCTAACTCCTAGATATCCATGGTCAATGTCTGACCGAAGATAGCAAATATGACCTGAAGCACTAGGCACTTTCTTCTGTTTGCTGTCATCTTGAGTGTTTCCAGAATGACGGTTCACTCGACTAGCACTATTTGGCCTATTGTTTATCCTTGCGGAACTTGAATATTGATCATAGCCCAAGACATGGAAACTCCCCACTAGTGCATTCATCAACAAATTTGCTATATCAGAACCTATCTCAAACCCTGCAGGTAAATGTGTGCATTGACCTGGAAACATCAATAGGAAATCTTTTGAATACCTTGTGACACTGTTTGCTTCATTGTCACTGAGCTTTTTATTTGTTTCATATTCAGTCAAACTCTCTGGCATCTTTGGAGAAGATACCTCAACGACGTCTTCCCAATTAAATTCAACTGCACACTTCTTAGCATCTTCACTGCAAGTAATATCTTGGCCTTTATGATCATTATATGTTGCCTGCTCGGCAATCATGGTAATATTAGTTTCTTGTTTTTCATTTGATCCCTTATAAGCCATGTACAGGTCAGAATTCATCCCTGCAGTATCTGCCTTTAAAAGCATTTTCTTTTTCTTTTTCCTTTTCCCAACACCAGGCTTCGGTAGAATCACCTCCACAGACTTTTCTGTCACTCCTGAAACCAAAGTGGAAGAAGCATCGCTACAGCCAGTATCACCCAAACTCTCGGGTTGGTATGTCACGCCAGCTGATTTATTTCCATTAAGAAAAAAATGTTTTCTGCCATCAGAAATGACCGACTGCAGCAGTAACGTTTCAGCCCGTTGTTCACTTGTACTTGATGGAAGGGGCTTCGAATCATGAGCTAAGAGATCACTCGAAGTAATAATAACAGAGCAGGCAGAATCTAAAGCAGGCCCACCTGCTGGAATGACATCCTTCCTGCTAGCAGCAACAGATGCTTCTGCTGCATCAACTTTGGGAATCATCAGCTTATCATCAGCATTAACAAGCTCGTAGGAAGTTGTCTTCACCAAACCCTCAGTCATGCCCTCACCAACTGACATCTCTTTGGTCTGTTTCATATCAAAAGAAACAGGATGAACTTTACCACTGTGTGCAACTTCAGAATAATTGGCTGATGCCACACCTACCTGAGCTTGTTTAGGCTCTACAGCTTTTTGCAGGGACGGAACCTTCACAGGAATGATTTCATTGGAAATTGACATAATATGATCAGAAGCGCCTATCTGTGTGACTTTTGAATCTCCTAAAACAATGATAGCAGAAGCTTTTCTTGAATCGTGTAAAACATACAGGGAAGGGAAATGTTATGATGAAACAAGCAGAGATTATAGTGGGAATTTATCGAAGTCAGGATGTCTCTCACCAGACATGACATCTGAGTAAGTGCCTTCTCCAGTGACTGAGTAAAAATCATTTGCAGAAGCCACAGGTGTTACACCTGACACCATCATATACTGATTTCTAGAAGATCCTATCTCGTGAAAAGCATCTGAAATGGAGAGCTCCAAAGGTAACCCAGTTGCATGCAGCTTTGGAACATCAGCTGCATCCTGTAGATCAGGCAGAAAAAGATTTATACAAGTACAACCATATAGAAAACGAGGCGCATATGAGGTTGCATGAACCCGTTGCAACAAATGATATTTCTTTCAACTAAAATAAAAGACAGAGATAGCTCCCAAAAACATACCTGTATCTGTTTCTGAGAGTGCTCAATATCCTTTGAACCCATCCTTTCGTGGGAGTGCTTTGTCAGACCAAACTTTTTAGTCAAATCATTTGGATTGTCTCTTATTAAAGCTCCAGTGGCAGGAGTTTCAGCAGAAACAGAAGATGTAGTCATCTGAAGTGGAACATCCGAATATGGTGACACAAGATGCCTTTCAAACATAATGGTACTATATGACCGCTCATCACTTGCTTCACTTCTTGATATACTCTGAGAAGGATCATTCACTTCAGGTTGTTTCACTGTCTTATTATCATTGTCCTTGCAGATAGGCATTGCCGAGCTGGAAGTCATCGTAACCCCTTTTCCGTGAGAAAATGGATTGTTCCCTGGAGGTTCTGTGGTCACTCGTACTGAGGATAATGGTGCTGAAATAGGTAGTGAATGGCCATCATGTGGGTGCCTCAGGTTTATTGGACCGGGAATGCCAGCAGGTTCATTCTTACTGATAGAAACGACAGCATTTGCAATAGATACAGGAGCCACACTTTGACCAAACGAAAAGTTCAGTCTCAGAGGCTGTGAGCTTGTGGTCTCATGTATATGTGGCAGATGTAAAGCAGACGTAGGGACAGTCATTTGGCTGTGAGTGAAAATACTTGGATGCATCTCTTGATAGTAAGTAGCCTGGTGAATTGGGGTAAAAACAGGTTTTGGCTGGTAATGGTGTGGCATGTTAACTAGAGAGTTTTGCATCAACATATAGGTGCTCAAATCATTTCTTTTATCACGTTTCCAATCTTCTTGAATATTTGGATCAATAATTTTTACAGATGCCATGTGCTGCCCACTTACTGTACCAGCCTGCTGCTGTGTATATTGCATATTAACTCCCATCCCCAGGGTACCAATCTGAGGGGGTAGCTGATGATGAATTTGGGAAGCAGAATTCAGTGTATGAGTTTGATGCATGATGCCCCGTGACTGTAATGTGTGTGGATGGATAGCCGGGAAAAGCACATGTGGTTGTACATGTTGAGCACCTACCATCAAAGGAAGCATTTGAAATGGGAACGGAATTGTTGCAATGTTTTGAGATTGCATTTGGAAATTAGCACCACCGAGCGGCATTGGAGCATGAAAATCCTGAAACAGAGGCAAAGATTCCCCAGGTATAGGGATCGCAAAAGATTGGTTAAGAACAGCATTGGGAGAAACTGGTTTATCAGATTCCTCCTTTGATGGCGTCAGTGGGTGGGCCTGTCCTATTTTAAGTTGGCTAGAAACGGTATCCTCCTGTCTCGAGAGTTGCGTATGATTGTACTGTTGCTGATGCTGTTGCTGATGTTGTTGCTGTTGTTGATTAGGAACAGAACACAAGGATGTTTGAATGGATGTTTGAGGTTGAGAGTAACCATTGGCCTACAAAAGAAACAGGGTTTCAAATCATTTGAGAGTGTACATGCAATAAATCATGAGCAGAACCACTTCCCTGATATTAAGAAAATGTATTGATAATGCATTCCATATAAATAACGAAAATACAAGTGTTGCATGAATTCAAAGGGGGAAAAAAGAAATGATTCAAGTTGATATATTTTAGCAGGATTTGGTGATCAATAAACAGGTGCAACTAAGGAAATAATTATATGCAGCACTGAAAGGACTGTCTGATGGCAATACTGTTGACAGATACCTGTTCCCTTGTTGGCTCATCCAAATTTGCAGGATCTGATTTTTTTCTTGCAGGAATCTACAAGTAAACCATTTCAGTTTATAAACTTTATTGGAAAATATAAAGTTGTGAAATTAGAAAGAACATGAAGTGGAAGCATTATTTTTCAAAAAGAAAAGAATAGCACCTTCAATCCCTTCATCAATCCCGGACTTATTGAGCCAAACTGGAGAGAGAATACTTTTTCTACTTTCCCTGACAAAAAAACAATGGATACGAAAATTTTAGTTTCTTCTTAAGAAAGATGATGAAACTTCTCTTCCAATTGCAATTTTGATCCATGTATGGGATTCTTGATCTGTGCTGCTGACAGCAACAGGGGGCAATTGTCAACATTTTATGGGAATTATTGTTTCCAGAGTGCTGGCATATCACAAATATCGACCTATGTTGGCATTACAATCTCAATAATATTCTACCAAGTACCAATTATCAGCTTGTATGAAATAAAATGTAACCTGGCTTCACAATGTTGCCAGATTCTCAACTAGGCAAGTTCAAGTGGTCAACCTCAAACCAGGAGCCAGAACTCAAGAGACTCTTAGAACGCAACTTTGAGCGAAGATACAAAACCACTAGATCAACAAATGAACAGGGGAAAAAATAGCACTACATAAGATCATCAAGGCACATATATGTGTCGATCTAACATAAGTATGTCATATGTTCAGGTATGCTCATCAGCATGGTCTAATAAGGTTACCCACTTCCGTTCTCATTCTTAGTTGAGATTGGTTCCTGGAAAAAGATAGCTCCAGTTATAAACAATCCAGCTATGGCACTGCATGGTGCCTTCATTTTTTTTAAGTATTCACGATCAAGACACATGTTTCCGCAACCTAATACAAGTGATGACGAGCTACTAACTTGATTTTACAACTCAAAAGTTATCGTGTTTTTGTCATATTTTTGCACATATATTAAATTACGGAATTATTCCATTGCATATTTCCTGTCTTTTTGGAAGCCAAGACCAAAACATCATTAGGAAAAGAATGAATATACAAGGCAGCAAGTAAATCGCATAAATAAATATATAATTCCACTTGGCTCCGTTGCTCAGCTAGATATCTCTCATACTTGTTATGTGATTAGTGATTACTATTGGTTAGGAATTCAAGCATTACCATCATAAGAATGCTAATAGCAATCACGGCACACTCCTTTTTCATTTTATATATATGCACTAGAAGATGCAAGGTTTTTCACTTAGGAACATCCACACACAGTCACATACACATGTCAACTTTGTAGGAATTGTAGTAATATCCTATACTACTGTTGACAAGGTATCAAGTACCCTATCGAGTTATCTAGGCAAAAATGCCATGGTAACCATGGCTGGCTCCTTATAATTTTTCCCAGACCATATTTTAAAAAATAGCCGTTGATCAATGATGTAAAGCTATAAATGACAACTAACGGTAACACATAACCACAATGCTGATAATATGACCGGATTGAGTTTATTATCAATCAATTGTACATCAAGCATGTACCACTTACCAAATACATATCAACAAGCAACAAAGTGTACTTCTTATTATAATGAAAGACAAGTATTGTCTAATGATTGTGTTGTATTATATCAATGCATGTTGATGCATGATTTCAACATTTGTTGCTTAAACTTTAGACAGCATTAGCCATATTTATCATTAACAACAATCGGTATGTATCACATTCTTTACGTTATCTGCAAACTGCTATCATTTTTCTCTCAAATTCTAATAAAAACGCCTTACAAATTAAAGCAATACTAACAAATCACCAAAATTATTAGAAGCAGATTTATTAGAAATGAAACTTCAACTTTGTCCATGAGTTGACCTTTACATCTAACATACATGAAATAGTAGAATTTGTAAGTAGAGGTTAAAAAAACAAATTCTCTAGATTTTGTATCTACCCAAAGTGCTCACTTATGCAGTTTTACTTCTCATGGTATCTGCCAAGCCTCCACCCCCACCCACCAAAAGTTTACCAAGTTGTCCACCTAGACTCGCCCAATAAACAATGTTCTATGACTCCTCAATGAACCGTTAAATGCAGACTTTCAAACTGAATGCATGTATGTTCCACTTCTGAGCATTTCAATAACAAATTTATTTCGTTATCTTTTTTTATCCCCTTCTTCACGATGTGGTTCCACATCAGTAGGTTTTACTATATAAATCTTAAATACACTACAAAAGTTATCAATAAAGAGTTTCTTACATATTCAATGATGAAGAAGGAAAACTGTTACGTTATGCATGTGTATTGACTGTAAAGGAGCCCTAATACCCTACTTGTTGTATATACGAATACAACACAAACATAACACCAGGGAATGAGCTGTTGGTTTTCCTTCTTCATTATCAAATATGTAAGATAAATGTTATTGATAACTTTTGTAGTGTACTTAATATTTAGATAGTAAGACCTACTGATGAAGAACCACATTGTAAAGAAGGGGATCAAAGAATATAATGAAATGTCAAATTTCAAATTCATATTCAACTTCCTGAGATAATCCCCCAAAGCTAGGAAGCATGGACACTTGCCGGAGGCTGCCGTCTCCGTGTCAACATGGACACACAGTGGACACCCCCTGACATGTTGAAGCCCTTTTTTTATTAGGAGTTGGACACAGCCTGGAGAAAGCCAGGATATGGCTCAACACTAAGAATGGTAAACACCTCTATCACTATATTCACTCTTCTTTTCTAAAAACAACAACATACCTCCCTCTTCTTTCTTTCTTGTCCACCACCACCACTATTTTTTTACCGTTCAAAGTTTAACATGAAAAATATATTATTGTGAGTTCATTCTTGTGGTATTTAACTCATTATTATTTATGAATAAATTGTCAGTAAGATTGATTGTTATTACGATTACAATGTGGGTTTGTTTGGTAATATTTCAGTGATGGCTTGATTTCATGGTGTATGGATGTGTATTTTAATGTAAATATGAAATTTGGATATAGCGTGGGTGAGATGATCAGTGTGTTTGAATGTGCTTATTCCTTTTTGTGTATATATATAAAAGTTATATGTATGTATATGTATTTTTTTGTCGTGTCCGACGTTGTGTCTGTATCATAGATTTTTTAAAATTGTTGTGTTCTGTGTCCGTGTCCATGTTTGTAAACAAGATATGGAATTAAATAAAAAAACTAAAACTTACAGCTAAGTGTACATTACTAGATAAATTGCACTTAGGTCCCTAATCATATTCTAACGTAAAAATAGAGAGAACAATATGTTGTACGCATTCTGCATCATTTTCCACGGGGTTTGGAAGACAAGCCATTGGTGAGTCAAGTACATGGCTCTCCAACTAGCAGCTGGTGATAGAAGGAATGGATTGGGCGTCGCCAAGCCACTAGGCCCATGTATATAATAAGCTAATTAATCTAACATTCTCTCTCAAGCTAGAGCATGGGTGAAACACATGTCCAACTTGTTGATACATGAAAAAGGTAAAATGGCCATACAAAAATTGATCTTCCCTAACAAGAAATTATCTCCCCCTGAATCTTACAATGCAAAAACCGA
Source organism: Alisma plantago-aquatica (assembly GCA_963693085.1). Lineage (NCBI taxonomy): Eukaryota > Viridiplantae > Streptophyta > Magnoliopsida > Alismatales > Alismataceae > Alisma > Alisma plantago-aquatica. The sequence goes on along the minus strand of OY856412.1, from coordinate 663,934,662 downwards.
AGCACTCTAACACTCCCCCTGAAAAAAGATAGCACGTAGTAGCATTTAAGTCCACCCTTTGATGATGATAAGATCAATGTAGTAGTAGTAATTGTAGAGTGCACTCCCCCTAAATTTGATAATCGTCAGACAATAGAAGTAATTGCGAATCATTTTCTGATATCGCCTGACTCATTGAAGCAACCACAAATAAATTGTTGGATCTTTGACAAGCAACTAGAACAATGTAGATGGTGGAGAACATATATATAGAAGTCATCTAATTCACCATTGTTGTCGATGCATTTTTGCACAAGAAGCACCAACACCGAAATAATGAGCAGCAGCTGGGATAAGAACATTGCTATAGGAATATCGTGCCATAGCATGTGGACACGTTTGAGATGCACTACTATTGGAATATGCGCTATAGTAGGCGTCAACCACACGGGTGGATATGCAGAAATCTTGCAACATGATTGGATGGCATGGCTTCTTCTCTTCATTTTCTCTCCTCCATCTCATCTCTTTCCTCTTCTCATCTTCCTCTATTGTTCCCCTCACACCAAGCACGAAAAGGATCATGAGAGTGGTTGGGGTGGAGAGTTATAAATAAAGGTCGACAGATATATGTGGCATGCTATTGTAATCACAAATTAAAGGTACCGAAATGCAGTTCGGTACAAAGAGCAGAACTGAAATACTACCGGAATGAGGATTTGGTAGAAAAAGGAGTTGCACTACCGGGATGGAACTCAATAGAAAAAGAAAGCACTACCGGAATAAGCACGGTAGGAAGAAAAACTAATGCATTGCCCCTTCTTTTTTTGTGCTTTGTAAATTAGGGGGTCTTTTTATTTACAATTGATGGCCTCAACTTCATCTTAATTGAAAACGTATTATATAATTTGTAAATAATGGCAGTGTAGACTAGCCAACATGAAGACGTTGCATTTTCCTTTCCGGTCAAGACCAACATGTTGTGGTTCCATTCTTGGTCAAAAGTTGATTGTCAAATAATAAAAGTGTCTAGGGCCGGCTGGGAGAAATGCATGGCTGTTGTTCATGATGCAAAAGAACTCTTCACTTGCGACCTCTAGAATTTTCTAATGGATGTCACGCTCATGCATGACGGGGTGACCACAAAGCAAGGAGTGTTTAACTCAAAAATCACGAAACATATAACCCCCCCTTTGCCGCATCTTCTGCTTTGTCGCTGATTGATGAGGCATGCATGGACGAATTTGACAAATCACGAAATTGACAGAGTCACGACATTGACAAACGGTTTCTAACACTGGATTTGATTCAGCATGCATGTGTCGACAGCGTTCTCCAGGAGGTTAAACATCTACTTGCAATGAGATCAGCTGTCCGATTTCATCATCCAGTGATTCTACGAATGATATATGGGATAGTGGATTGCAAGACTCGGAGAAATGATTTCGCCTAAACAACATATGACCCGGAAGAGGCAGATAACAGCCAAGAAGGAGAACGCCGGCGTAAGATAAAAAAACTAGATTTTAATGAAGGAAAAAAAGAGGAGACGCTTATGGAGGCCGGGATGATGCATGGCAGGCAGCCAAGTCAAGAAGGTATGACAGCCGCCCACAAGCGGAGACACTCACTTTTGCTCTCTAGGGCCTATGATCTAATGCTCTAATACCATGTGAAAAAATAAGATGGGAGGTTGAAAGAGATATTTGTTATTGATAGAAGGAACACTCCTCTCCTATATATAGGAAAGGAGGCAAGTACAAGGGAAGCAAACTTAACCCTAATGGGCCAAAACAATTAGGCCCATGTACATAATAAACTAATTAATCTAACAGGAATGAAACCAAAGTCTAGTCACTTCCAACCTCAAGTCTTGGTTTGTTTGGCATTGTACCAAATAGGTCCTACTTGAAAATTTTACATTCTAGTCACTTTCAACCTCAAGTCTTGGTTGTGTTGAGGATTTCATATGGTAACACGAGAAAAAAAATACTAATAGCAATCTGAAGTCAGCCATTTGGAATGGTATGTGTTTCAATAATACTTTTTGTGTCATTGTTCAACTGGGTCAAGGATATGAAGAAAAAACTTATAGAATCATAACTATTAAGTATAGAACAAGTCATTGTCCATTGAGCATCAAGGCTTTTCCACCCAAGTATATGCCCATCATATTGCTTTATGATTGTCCCAGTTAATAAACAAACTAACCGGATCATTGGAATAAAAAAAGAATGGATGGATGGATGAAGATATGCTCTCAACTACCTAGAGACGAGTTTCGAATCAACCTTTTGTCCTCCAAGCATGTCTTCAAAATATAATGCATCACATATTAAAGTTTATATCTTGTTTCACTTAAGTTACATGTCACCACAACATAAATATGCTTCAATTTTATCTACACCGTGCTATTAGGTCAAGTGTGTTGGATCTTAGATGGGCTCTAGAGGGAGGGGGTGAATAGAGCTAAATGTACTTAAACAAAATTCATTAGACCTTCAAGATATATCACATGATAAGGTTGTTAATTTGGGATTTGGGTGCAACTAAAATATACATAGCAAGGGAGAGAGATTGAACAAGCACAAGAACACAAGCTATGTAGAGTGGTTTCCTACTTCAAACTAGGAGTAAGTCAGTCTACTACCTAGAGAAGTCAAACTCTAGGCTTTTGCAACCATTGCACCTTATATTCCATTATAAGAGATACAATCTAGGAAGCACGGACACTTCCCGGGAGGTGTCGTGGCCGTGTCTGCCGCGTGTCGGACGCGGACACGCCGTGGACACGGCTGGACACGCGGTGGACACGGCCCCGGAGTGTCCAACTTTTTTTTGAAGAGTTTTTAGCTTGGACACAGCTAGGACACGGCTGGGACACGGCTTGGACACGGCTGACCCAGCCCAGCCACATCCAGGTCCAGTTATGCTAGGAAAAAAGACTAAACCCGTCCCTGTTCCCTAACCCACCGATATTTTCTCCCTTTCTCCTCAATTTCACTCCAAATTTTCGTTGTTTTCTTACTGTAATCCTGCCCCTCTATCAATCTATGCCCAATTTTTCTAATAAGTCTTTTTCTGTTTTGTTATAATGTTAACAATAATTGTTGTTGTTGGTTCAGTTATGTTATACAAATCTGTAGTATTTACTGTTTTTAATCATACATCATTCTGAGTTGGATTTCTTTATTGTTGAATTGGTCTAATTATTGTTTATTTACTGTTCAAAAGTCATTGCGTTATGATTTAAATTGACAATTTGCTTTAATTGATTGGAAGCATGGACATGAATGCGTTTACATAAATTTATAAATATCACTAGGCCATGCTTGTTGTATCTGATGGGTTTTTCCTATTTGGATGAATGTGTTTGATGGATGATTGTATGTCTTTTAAGTAAATGAAATGCAAACTCCACAATTAAATTTCTATAATAGAATGTGTTTATACATCAATAATGTATACATATATATGTGGAAAAAACAATTTGTCGTGTCCGGCCCCGTGTCCGTCCTACATTTTTAAAAATTGTCGTGTCCCGTGTCCGTGTCCGTGCTTCCTAGAATACAATACATGACCTTCCTTTTTGGGGCCAAGGATACCCAGTCTTCCCTTTAAGGAGAAGGGAGCCAACAACCTACCAAAGGACTTACCTATCCAAGATCGAGCCTTCAACCTCACCAAGGACTTACCCACTTTGCAACGAATCTTCTGTCTTCACCAAAGACTTACCCACTCTTACACAAGTCTTCCGCCTTGCAGGAATTACCCGCTCTTCTTGGATCTTCTTCCTTTAACTTCACCTTCGCCAAGGAGAAGCTTTCACCAAGGGACGCCTTCGCTTGTTCTTCTTCACCTCTCTTAGCCAAGAGAGAGAACCTTCATCTTAATGGTTGAAAGAGAGATTGGGAGGTGGAGGAAGTGAGAGTCTCATAAGATATACATGTAGGACTAGCTCTCTTACAAATATCCTACTCACTCTAATGGATGTAGCAAGTGATTAAGTTTGGGAGTAGAAGGTGATTGTAGGAAGCATTCAACTATAATATAGGGACCTACGTAGTGCTTGGCTAACCATGAGATGAAGCCCAAAGGGTCCTATTTATAGTTGGGGATGCCTCCTAGCCAGTGGGAACACTTAAGGACGAATACTAGCCGTTTGGGGTGTTGCAACAGATATTTTTTCGAGTTTTACAACACTCCAATGGCTAGAAACATTTTTTCTACACTTTCCTTACAGTGCGATCGGTCGAGTTTACCTTTGGGAAACTCAACCAATTGCACTATACGACAAAGCAAATTTGAAGCATCTGTATCGCTTAAATTTCATTTTGCCAGTGCAGAGTGTCGGTCGAGTTATGTGTATGGAAACTCGACCGAACATGGACATTCTTAAAATACATCAAGGGTGTCGGTCAAGTTTTGTCACACGAGAAACTCGACCTGAAAACACTTTGTGATGTATTTTTGAAAATATCATTAAAGTGCTTAAATATTCGCCAATGCAGTGGCACTCGAGTGGTAAAGTTGATGTTGTATGACTGAGAGGTCACAAGTTCGAAACCCCCTGGCAATGGGATGAATGAATTGCCAATTTTAAAAAAAATACTTAAATATTTGATTAAAGTGCTCCTGCTTTTTTCTAAGTTTAATTACAAGTCATGCAATCATTACAAGTGATTTACAACATGATTCTAATAGAGAGACATCATATTCCACAAAAGTGCACTTGCATTGATTTTGACTTGTCTTTTCTCCAAGTTAGGATGTGCAAGTTAAGGCATTTGGAGTGTGTCTATACCTAATCTAGAAACACTCAAGTAAAAGCATTAGACACAAATAAGTGGAATGGTTAGTCATCAGCAAAACAAGAGTTTAGTCAATTTAGACCTTGAGTCAACATTGACCTTGAGTCAACATTGACCTTGAGTCAACATTGACCTTGAGTCAACAAAGTGAACAAGAATTGGAAGCATTTATGCTTAGATGTATGTGATTGTGGCTTTACAGATTTACGCTACAAGTACCCTAAATCATAGATGCTTTGTGTATATTCAATATACTATGCGCTATATCATATACAAATGTTGTATAAGCCTAATAATGCATAAACCTTTTATATAAGTGTTAGGCATGAAATAGCCACCCTTGTTTGGAGCACTTCAATTTTGGTTTGAATTACACAAACTATTAGAGGAGCATTAGGTACTTGTGGTCCCCCTCTGCAAAAGTGCTTGTTGCCTTATCCCTCTCCATGTGCCCCGTTTTTCCTAGGTCCAAAGAGTAAAAAATGTAGGATTAGTGCCAACAGTTGCATTATGTAAGATTTATTATTTTCATAGGACTAGTCACCACCTTTTCTACTTTGATTTAGGCTATGTTCCAATTATAGCCAAGGAATGTATATTCTTGTTGGCATCTAGGCATCCAATTGTTTTGGCCGTGTATGCATATAAACCTTTATGGGAAATATATCTTATTGTTGAGAATAAGATTAAATTGAATTGAATGTAATGGGATTAATACAAGACTAGACGCCCTCTCTTTATATAGGAGAGGGGAGACGCCCTAAGACTTAGGACGCAAGTAATCTAAACGGGCTGAGATACAAAAGCCCACTAACTAATTACCTATTAACTAAATAGGCTAATATAGATTCTCTAACACTCCCCCTCAAGCTCGAGCATGGGTGAAACACATGTCCTAAGCTTAGAGGTTACAAGACTCAATAAAATGATAAAAGAAATGATAAATGAAAGATAAAAGATAAATATCATTCCCCATACAAAAATTGATACTCCCCCTTCATTAATACTCCCCCTAAACCATGTGGTGACAATGCCTCTCTTCTTTGAAATTGTATTCTGCAGGTTGGAGATCCTCGAGCTTTGAAGAAGGACTTGGAGTGCATCTAGAATGAAGAGCATCTGAAGAATGGAACCTGATACTACAACAGTAATTCGCCACTTGGAGCAGATGATCCTCAACACCATCACTACGTCATCTTCATTGGATTACGTACTTAACGTGGCACGAACGCAGATGCCCAATGTCAATGTAGCAGTAGTGGAATCTTCGAATTGTCTGAGAAGACGTGCATAACGTGACACGAAGACGAACGGACGATGTGTTGATGATACGATGCAGGTACCATAAAACTCGGATGCATGAACCTTGGGGGCTAGATGGGAAAGGAGATCATCCATCAAGGAAAGTCCTAAGTAGATCAGCAACATGTGATGTCGAAATAGCAGATGCGGCTCGGAAAAGACGTGATGAAGCAGCTCGGTGAAGATAAATTGGATGAATCAACATTGCAGAAGTAAATTGGCAGGCTTGCTAAGCTTCTAAAAAAACCTAAAGAAGCACCCATCTATCTCATGTGAATGCAACTGAAGTACACCATCAACACCTGACGTACATAACGCGGTATGAACGCGGATAGCTCGGTCTTGACACTGAATGAAGATCCTTCATTGTTGTCAGGAAGTAGAGAACGAATGTGCTGAACAATGCGAAGCTCCATGAAGATAATAGCCTGGAACATATATAGCCTAAATACATATATCATCTCTTCTCATACTCTCTCTCTCTCATACATATTCTCACACACACACACACTCTCTCTTCTCATCTCTTCCTCTCCTCTCTATCCCCCCCCCGCACACCAAATATGACGAGAGTGAGTGTTTGGTGTGGAGTAATGGATATATGACCCCCCCCCACAAGTAGAAAAAGGATACACACATGATGGGTGGGTGGGAAAGGAATTAGTGGATTTGAGAGGAATTTGTGATATGGAGATTGGTAATATGTGGAGAATGAAACTGATAACCGGAGAGAATATGCTAAATGGGTCAGTGTAAGATCCAGGTAATCCGATTAGGGTTAAAATTGGATCCGATTAGCCAAAAATAGGACCGATTAAGGATCTGAATAGAGAGGGAGTCAGAAACCTAGGAGAAGATAGAACAATTAGGGTAATGGAGCATCTCTCTAAGCAGAAGCAAGGCGGCATCAAAAGGACAACAGGCAGCAATGGACAAAGATAATGGGTGATAATGGCGAGATAAACAGCAGCAGGGCAGCAACGTGGAACAACGAACAAGGGCCTGGATCATGGTTATCAAAACCGAACCGGATCGGCCGGTTGAACTGGGAACCGGTCACTCTACCGAGTCGGTTCTCTCCTAAAGCCGGAAATGAAGTCTGACCGGCATCAAACCGGTGAACCGGTCCGGTTTTAGCCCAACCGGTCGGTTCTCTCACTTTACAAGTTAATGTATTTTTACTGCTAGTTTTTTTTTTAGTTAGAAGAGACATTAGTCTCCCCCCTCCCTCAAACAGGTGTCAGAGCCCGGATGACCTAAGGGTTGGTAATTACAATGCGCAACATGGGATTCGAACCCGGGTCCCCTGGGGAGGACGAGCCGGACCGAACCACCTGCGCTACACTGGCCGGGTTTTTACTGCTAGTTTTTGTTAATCAATATTGAATACAATATAAATGATGGTATATAAATGTCCATGAATAGAATAATATATGTTATTTGGTTTGTTTATCAAGTTATTGTGAGCAGTTGTGCTATTATTCATGTTTAATAACTTTTGCAGAGATATTTTCCATGAGTATCAAAGACATTTATATATATTTAAACTATTAGTGACGTCATGCTAACGTCACTGGTTGAACCGGTCAGACCACTGGTTGAACCAGTGAACCGTGAACCAGAGGCCTCACCGGTTCACTGACCGGTTCGAGTCTGACAACCCTGGCCTGGTAATGGCGATGGCAACTGAAGAGTGCGATCGTTGGCTGGGGATATGGTTGATGTTAAATGAGGCAGCAACACTACAGTAAGAACGGACACATGATGATGACTGTCAAGCAGTAGTGGCCGGATAATGGCAGCGATGGCAGCAGTTGTTGCTATAGGATTAGCGGCGGTGATGGTTGTTTGCGTGCCGGTGATCGGCGGCAACAGTTGAATAGATGATTAAAGAGGTAGCTAGTAGTGCTCCTGTAGGCGGCGCGACTCATGCCGCTGATGGGGACCAACGACGGTGGAGATTATCGCTGGCTGGGTTTGCAATGGTGATTGGCAGTGCTCTACGGTGGCTACTGCTTGCGGTTGGCGGCGGCTACTCCAGGGTTTGCTGTTGTTTGCTGACATGGCTGCTCCTGGGATTGGCGGCGATTGCGGCTAGCGGCGGCAACAATATTGCTGATGGAAACCAACAGCGTTGCTGGTAGTTGGCGGCGTGATACAGCGTGGATGGATGGATAGTCGGGAGTGACGATGGCGTCGGATACGTGATGGCCGAAAAGGAGATCATCGGCGGTCAGCTTTGGATTTGGAAAACATAGATTGCATGTCAGGAATCAGCGCTGACGTACAGATCTATGTGAAAGTGGGAGAAAAAGAGCCATAGAGGCCGGAAGTGCCTAGCGGGCAGACGGCCTAAGCCATGGCGACGGCGGCAGCCGCCCGCAGGCGGGCTCTCCCCCTATTGTTCTCTCTCGGAGAGAGGCGGCGACCGACCTGGGGCTGTGTTCTTCGGCGGCTAGGAGAGGAGGGAAGTGGAGGCAGCTATGGTTCCCTCAGGAGCGAACACGCTCTGATACCATGTTGAGAATAAGATTAAATTGAATTGAATGTAATGGAATTAATACAAGACTGAACGCCCTCTCCTTTATATAGGAGAGGGAAGACGCCCTAAGACTTAGGACGCAAGTAATCAAAACGGACTGAGATACAAAAGCCCACTAACTAATTAACCTATTAACTAAATAGGCTAATATAGACTCTCTAACAATATGATATGGCGTAATAAAAAATTTATATATTTACTTGATGTACTAGATCCTAAAATATCATGTAAGAGACGACTACGAGCCTAATGATGCATGACGAACCTTTGCAAATGTCAAATATAATAAACATAATATGAACTCTATCTTTAAAAAAAGGCAAACCTCGATGATGAAATAGTCAATACAAGGCACACTTTTCTGAAATAATCACTACAAGGCCCCGTTCTGCCCCAACAATATAGAATCTCAGTAACTATCTGAGTATGCTAAGTTTACGCAATCCTGACTTCTGAAATTCAAGGAGGTCACTCAAGTCTCCCAGAAGACAGAATGGGTTAGCCGATGCGCTCGCCCGTTCCGCCACGTCAGTGAGATGGTCGATATATTCTAGTGAGGAGACAATCACAGTCAAGTGTCTGCACACACCTTTGCTAGAATCCAAGAAAGGTTTGGAGGAGCTAGAGGAGGCAGCAGCACTCAGTTGTCTTGAAGTCCTCTGCCTAGAAGCTGAAGTAGAGGAAAAACCTTCCGAAGTTGTCTTTATGGCCCAAACAAAAAAAGGATCATCGTCGACCAGATTCAGGGCGTGAAAACAGAAAGGATAGGGTCAGTCACATCATCCCCTCAGAAACGGAACCAACAAGCAAACCAGCAACTAGAGGAGACAACCCGATGCCCGTCAGTCAAACAGCCCTGTGAGAACCCTGACTGCTCTACTCCATAAGAAGACTTATAGAAAGGTGAGGTACAAAGTGACTCAACTGAAAGGAGAGGCGACGATCCGCAAGTTTCGGCAAGGAGGTCACAAAAGAGGCACTGTACGGGAAGCGAGGGCAGGCGGGTCAGGAGTCCAGCTGAAGGCAGACGGGATTCAGGCAAGAAGAGAGTTGAATGGGGATCAGTGTAAAGAGGCGACACAAACTTCACATGTTAAATGTGATACACGTTATAGATTATGGGTAGCTTGTTGAATTTATTCCATTGCAAGTGCGGGACTAATGAAACACGACATATCTGGCGGATTTTGTAACTGCCAAAATGGAGCTTCACATAAGCATTGCCATGCAAAACAGCTGGCTAATTCACCCTTCCTAAGGGAAGTTGTTTCAGATGACCACTATTTGCATGAAACTTATTACGTGAAGTCGTGAACTACTAGGATTTCAAAGTGTTCCATCCAGACAACATGATTTTCAAGGTAAAGGGTTTAGGCAGCTTCCTAGAGACCTAGGCGGAAGACATATAAACAACCATGATGGCTATATGACCAAAAAAGCCTCTTCAAACACCAATACCCACACAGATCACATAGCAATAAGCAATTATGCCACTTGTGATATCAAATGGCAAGGGCAGAAAGCGATGCTACCTATACAACGATCGTTAGTTATGAGATCATTACATAGACCAATTTCATATATATTGGAGACGTGTTTGGGTATTGAGTAGCCTCTCTTGTAATTCTAGAGATTTATGGAATGCTTCCTTTGCTTTGAGTTCAATACATGGCAACTCTAGCAAGTACAACAACCCTTACCTGCACATTAGAGCTTCAACTCAATCATTGCCACCATCAAGCATGATCTTACCTCACCTTACTGGAGTCACGATGTTAATTTCTCTTCTTGGATTAGCAACTTAACCTATGATAATACACTAGGAACATGAAACCAGCATTTCCCTATTCAAGTTCTCTTCTAAGCATTGTACCGTTCACATCTTCCTAGTTTAGTCGTATGCTAGGGAGATTGAAATAATGGCCAATTTAGTATGATTCTTAGTTACAATAGTGGGTTGAACTGAATTTACTGTTAATTTAGGTTAAAAGCAAGTTTGGGAAGTACTGTTGTATCTTGAAATTTTTAATGTGTAAATTGCATTTGTTTGGTTAAGATATATATGACAGCATCTTATCGCATATTTTTTTTATTTTCAATGTTCATATGTACTTGTTACTGGATTTGACAGCATATGGAAAAGAGATTAGCATTGCATCAAACTGTCTGCCATTTAAACCCCACTGGATACCATGGCCAAAAAATACAGAGTAATCAGTTCAACAACTTCATGCAGAAATTATATTGTATTATCAAACTTATATTTTCCGCAAGATGTAAATTTCAGACACACTTGACTTTTCCACAAAGCCTCCCCAATTTCCATATCATACATATACTTGGGACAAAGCACGTCAGGGTTACAAATGTAGTTGTGATAGCAAAATCGAGAATCTGGCCTGAAAACAGGACTAACCAAACAAACATGCTTGATGAGACAAACACAGAAAGAAAAAATAAACCAGCTTACCATTTTCTGGTATTTCAGGTGGAGAGGGTTGAGAAGGAGGCTTTGGAAGAGGGTTCGAACTTGAAGTTTTTGAAGCGGGGCCAGAAGCAATAATATTGGGCGCTGGATCACCCGAAACCCCTGAGTAGAACCATGCAAAGTGAATACTATTAGAAAGAATTTGATGCACGAGAAAGTGCACTTGCATCGAGTCTATTAAGCAGTACAACAACCAATAAAAAAGAAGAAAGAGGAAATACCATAGGAATTGGGATGATGTCCATTCTCTACATCAGGAGCATGAGCGTGAGTGGAAACCTGGGATCTCCCGCTTGCAGGACCCCCCTGTTCTTGAGGTCGGACACATTGTCCGTTGCCGGAATTCCTGAAGCCAAAACTTGGGAGTAAGCAAGACAACACTACCTAAAAAGCGAGAAGGCCAGTAGATACCAGCGCCAAGAAGGGAAACAAAACGCAAAACATTGGCTCTGAAACAGCTAAGGTACCGTACCTTGCACTAGTGGTCACCGAGGGCTGGAGATTGTACGTATCGGGAGACACGACGGGGGAGTGCGCCGGAACTGGAGCAGTGCCAGACTTGACACCGCCATTAGCAACCTTCCATGCAGCGACAGAGGAGCCCCTGTGATGCGCCGTGCCGCCGCCCGACCGAGCGGGTCCCCTTAGCCGCCCGCCGTTCCTGTCGCTCCTTGTCTGATTGTAGGACATGTATCCCGGCCGACGCGTCGCGCTACGAGACCGCGAGAAGATACTACGCGGATCACGAGTAACCTAGTCGGTTGGCCAATGTGCGCGACGAGACAGAACTTGGCCGGGGGAGTGATCACCGACCTTGATGGTTCTTGGAAGAAGAGGATGAATAGCCCGGACGTCGGTTGTTAGGGTTTCTGTCGTTTGATGCTAAGTTGAGAAAGATGGCAAGGCGGGGCGGGGGGGGATGGGGTGGAGGCGGAGGAGGGTTCGGTATTGATGCATCAGGGAGGCGAGCGAGTAGTCCAACTGGAAAGGGGGGAGACGGGTTGCGGGGCTGGGGAGACTGCAAAGTGAGGAGGGATTTTATACATACTCGTCGTCACGAAAACAATTTCGGGCTGCCTTGGGGACTCCTGAACTATTGGCTTGTGTCAAAATAAGGGAAAGGACTCGGCGGGCCCGTATGTATGTTTCATTTTATTAACGGCAGGTTGGCTGGACAGGATTCAAATGAAAAAAAAGTAGAAGCAAAGGAATGGATAGGACACGTAGGACATTTTTTCTTCCATCCTAAGTTTGGATACACACGGGAAGGCATGTGCTTTACCTTACCTTCTTTGCCCAGGCACCTTCCTCTATGCGATAATACAATCTGTTTCGATGGAAAACTTAAGGAAAAAGTCCCTCCTTTATCTAGTGGAGACGACGGTTTATCTAACCAGCACGACATCTTTATACAACTATCAACTATGCCCAAAAAGTTGGGCAATTGCAGCCTTCGTGGCTTTTTTTAAGCTTAGGTTGACATTCTAGGCGCACCACACACTGTTTTGTTCATCGTGTATTCTTCAATTCAGGCACATTTGTCGTCACCCATCTTCTCGTTTCGTTTCTTTACGCACTGTAGATATACTGGGCTGCTAATCGTACGAGGAACTGCTGTCGTAGATCTGGTAGAGGACGGCACCGTGTTTCAGAGGTCGCGGTCCTGATGGAACTGCTGCTGCAGATCCGGTAGAGCAAACCAAACATAGAATTCTCTGGTTTAATGGGATCCGGAGTCCCATCCTTCCATCTACCCGGTGAAGCAAACATGCCCTAATGGTTACACAGGTGACCTTGTAGAAAAAACACTGCCACCGCCATTCCTTTTATTGTGTTTTTCATTTCTACCACAGTGGCCAGAGAGGGGCATTTTTAGAGTATCATATTCAATTTCTTTGTCATGCTACAGCCGCCCACCCCCAACGAAATATGGGCCATTTTCATCTCTATCTTTCTCTTTTGGTAATGTATAATTACATGGACATTTGGCAAATATATATACATGTGTGTGTGTGTGTGTGTTTTTGTGTGTGTGTGAAGACAAAAAAAAAATAGAGATAATTAAACTTTGAGCAGAAAAGCCCAAAGTTTGTAAGAAATGAAGTCACAAGTGGTATAGGGAAAACAACCGTATAAAGTTATGTTGTAAGTTGGACTAAAATTTGAGAATCTCTTTACTACACCCATTACCAATCAACATAGTACCAAGGAAGATCCTCTAGAATGGAACCAATCTGTATCAAGGCAACATGGCACCCTAGAAGTCATGTTATCCAATAGCAACAACCTTTGGAAAGTCCAACCACAAGCAACCTTGAATAGATGGAGCGTTGAAGAAAAATCTTTTGGACTTTGAATGATATATCGATTGACCATTCGTGAACAAAAGGCTCAAAAACCTTGGCAAGGAAAACAATGAGTCATCTAGTAAGGATAAACACTATAGTGATAGAACAATGGATTGATCAAAAGACTTGGGAGTTATTCATAAACACTTGTGTATATCATTGTTCCCACATGTCCCAAGTGCACACTTTGGACATCAAACTCATTCAAAAAGAAATGAAATCTAGTAAAAGTTTTGGAAACCTATGAGAATTGTAATCCATATAAGAATAAATGTCAAGATGAGGTATAAAGGGAGTTATTAAGAACATGTCCCATATTTTAAGAGCAATGGATGGGTCATGAAAGCATGCAATATTGATGTCTTTATGTTGTGTGAACAAAGTTGATAGCTAAAAGGGCCATTAACCCTCTACTTTCTAAGGTTGTGCTCGTGAAGGAGCTTGTCCGTGCCAAATAACCAAGCTAAAATGCTAACTTGATGGGGCATGTGTTGGTTCTAAAATCTTTATCTAAACAATAATTTCAGGAATTCGTGCAAAAGAAACTTATAAAATTAAAACTATCAACAAAGAACTTATATGAATCTAGTTAATAGGGTCTTGATGATTTGGGGATAACATAAGAGATATATTCTTTCAGATGATGTTTTGAAATAAGCCAAGCAAATCATACTCGTGCTTAGAGGAATTAGATAAACTAGGCAAAAGTTTAGAAGTTTGATTAACAAATGTGTTATAATGTTTCCTCATGATGTCTGGCGAAATATTTTTGAGGGTGCGTTCAAGTCACTCAATTGCTTTCTGGAATTTCAATCACTTATTAAGAACTGGTGCCATCAAAGAAAAAGGAGACTTATAGAGTTGGATTTGTTTCATCATGTAAATCCATAGACATGAGCAACATTTTCTTACCAATTTAACTTGATGGGGGAGAATTGAACTTAACATAATGTTTAATATTTGATGTTAGCAATGTGAGACTAGGTGGATTCAGTTCTCCCATAAATGTTAAGGAGGATTTGGGAGTGACCAAACAACATGGTTTTAAAGATAGAAGATGCCTTAACCCCAACCCTCTAGGCTGACAAGTAGGATCCCAGGAGATTGTATGCATTTTCTTCTTGCTTGGGATAGACATTGATAGGAAATTTCTTAAAAAGAGTGTTAATATTATAAAGATTGTGTGTTTTAAAGGGACACTATTAATGTAGTTTCTAGTAAGGTTCTAAACAACTCGTTAATGAGTGAGTGTTCAAAGAAGAGATGAGGAAGTTTTCTTCAAACTAGCTAGTTGGTAACTTATTCATAATAGCTATAGTCAATATAACTTAAGAATGTTTTGAGTTCAGCGAAAAAGATCCAAATATATATCATTATATATTTGAAACCACATTATAGAATGTGACCATACTCATTTATATCGTCCTTTACATATGAGTATGAAGGAGGGAAGACCTATGTAATTTTTTTTAGGCCATAGATATGCTCAAACATTTATATAATTATGTCCATGTTGGTTTTTTTTTTGTTTTAAGGTAGTAAGAAGATATGTGTGTGCCATCAGAATGTAAGAATCGTCTTCTTACTAACCATTAGTAGAATATTGTTCAAGAATATATGTAAGTGTATTCATCATAATGTTGAAGAGTTTTTTTAATGACCGAGAGAACCCAGTCTGGACGAGCTCAACATGGTAAACTCTTGAGATATGAGAGGGTGTGGTTCAGTCACCCCCCCCTCTCACTCTATATCAGTGTGGATTATTGTTCTAAGAGTGCCTTTGATGTGGTTTGAACTTGGAACCTTCATTGAGACTTGACGAGCTCTTACCATCCGGGCCACTCTGGTCAGGCATAATGATGAAGAGTTGAGTTAATACAAGGTTGTCTTGTGTAAGATGATTGGGAATTTTTAAGTAATTAAAAGAGAAACTTGGATTTTTAAAAGCATCAGTGTTGGGATGTTGAAGTGACATGTCTTTATTTTTATGACATATAATTTTTGCACAAAAAGTTTAAATGAGAAGGAAGCAAACAACATCTATAAGAGATGGAAGTGACCCTAAACTCTTATCAATTCTAGCAATATTACATCAAGGAAATGATTTTTCACATTTTGTTAGAGTTGTGAAAATTTGTGTCTCAAGGTGAAGAGTAGTTGAAAGGGAAACCCCAAGAGTATGCAACCTTTAAATTTGGAAAAAAATTAGGTTGAATGAGTCATGTTTTAATTTGATATGGATACCACTATGATGTTGATATGAAAAATCTTGCAACATAAGCATAACTCTTTTCAAAAGGACTAGGGGTCCAAGAAGAGTAATGAACCAAAGAAATCTATGTTGAATAAGATTAAGTAGACGAAGATGCCTACAAAAACCTCAATCATCATTGTCAAATACACCTTATCACTTGGAAGATTATAGATATCCAGAATGACTGTATTATCAAGGTTTGTGATGAAGTAATAAGTTTAGCATCATATCCTAAAGAAGTCATTGGGTAGCCACAAGAAAAGCTCAGGGGCTTGGTTTTGTCATGTCTGTTAATTAAGAACCTTGTACGGATTATTCATGGTGGTAGATACTAGAAGGGATAAGATCTATTTCCACAAGGTTTCTTTTATGAAATAGTTTTGTTGTTTTCCTATGAAGAAATGATGAATATGGTGAGGGGGTGAATTCCATGACAATTTATTATCCAATATATAGAAAAGGGCTTCTCCCTTTCATTACAAAGTTTAATGTAAAGATTTAACCTATAAGGATTTTTCTAGATTAAGGAGAGGGGTCACTTGATTCAATATCTAGAAACCTAGATAACATGACCCAACTTTCATTGCCCCTTTCTAATCAAATATACCATAACATTTTTCATAAGGAAGAAGTGTTCCATCCATGTTTTTAGAGGTGACCATTATTTCTCATGTAGGAATAATGAATAATATATGTATGATGAAACATGTGGATGTGGCTTGGTTATTAAAACAAACAAGAAGAAGGACCATTCATAGTTCAATAAGTTTTTCAGTAAAAAGAGCAAAAAACCCAGAAGACAGAGAACTTCGATTATAAACAGGCTGCATAGGGGCACCAATTATATAGTAGGTGTGGATGCATAAATGCTTATGTGTCATCCAAGAAATATTCAAAGTAATAAAGAGGTACACAAGGAGTAAAAACGAAAAAAATAGCTTACTAAGAGCATAAAGATGCAAACATGGGAGAAGAGTCATTACCTAAACTAGAGACATATAAAATGTACCGTGTAGTCCTATAATGAGGTCAATTGTCTCCATTAAACCCATGTTTGGAAATCATATGTAACGGGGGTAGAACTATGCTTTATAAATTATTATATATTGAGCTCTACTTGCACACATACTCTCTCTCTCTCTCTACTTTGATTAAATGTGAATGGTTAACTACCGTAATTGCTTACAAATATCATGATATTTTGTGGAAGAAATGTGTGGTTCTACTTCTCTCTAATAGCTCACTCCCTAGGATCCCCCCTAGTAGCTTATGTGACTCAAAATATCCTGCTAGAATTCATTTGTAGCCCATCTTAGTAGAGATGATGCATTTCTATGCGTAAAATGTCGATGGCACTTCTTGTTGTCTTATAATGAATACATAATGTTTACATAAAAAGGTTTTCATACTTCATATACTATATATACAATGTAAAATTTGCATGGACGACAATTAGTGATACATCATGTAACAAGTTCCATTATATCTCTTTGAATGTTATATCATGCTCATTTTTAATCCAAAACCCTAATTAGTAATTAAACTATACTTATTATCAAATTAATATCTTATATTGAGATATTTTTGGTTTAAAAAATCATCGAGTATAGTAATATTTCTTTTTTTTCTAGACAACAATTGATCAAAATATAAAAAAGGAATGAAATTAGCTAACTATTTTACCTTAAACATACATGCATATTTACTACATCATACAATAAATAATATGAAAAATTTATTCATATAAGTGATATTATAGAAGAATTGATAAAACACTTCATTTTCTTTCATTATCATATACAAATAACTCAAAAAACAAAGTCAATGATTCATGCTATCTAGTTTTACCTGAATAGTATTAATAGAATTATTTCCATGAATAGTTGCATTAGTTAAAAGGCAAACTTTTATCTATAAGGACATTCTCTAACTAGTTTTTGTTAGTGAGGTTTCTATTAACATTATGTAATTATCTTCTTACAATCAATTGTTATTTATTTTCCCAACAAAAAATAGCTTCTTGCAATTAAGTATTTTTAATTCCTCCCTCCCATGTTTAAGCTTGTTTTTCTACTTTTCAGAAATAGTGCATGTCTAATCTCTTATCTTTTTGAAAACTAGTGCATGTATACTCTCTTATTTTAACACTTATTTAGTTTCATTTCTAACAAAATATTTATTTCAATGTTACCATGCCACATAGAATAGGTCATCAACAATGTTGTACCACATCAAGCATCATATATGTATAACTAAAATCCATTCTTTTCTTCATAAATGTGTTATGCTTCTAAGTAATAGTGTCAATTGTACCATCACTTAACTCGTGAAATATTTGTAGAGTAATAGACCCCCTTAGTGAAAAAATTTAGAAAGACATGACGTGTTATTTATGTAAACTTGTCAATTATATTGACTTTAACATATAGCAAACATTAAATAACCTCATTTTTGCTTTGAGTGGTGCCCATAATGATGTGTATTGATGTTAGCTTTCGATCATGAAAAGTTCTATATTTAGGATCGACGTGGATGTCGAATATTATTCATAGATCTATTTTGAGTTGTTGTATTGAACATTTTCTTTATCAAAGTGAAACATTTCTAAAGATCGTTATGTATATGCATATAATTATTATGCACGTGAACTATATTTATCATATTCCTTGCATTATAAAGGTAGACACATTTGAAATGATTATGTTCATTTCTTTCTTGTGGTAGATAATTTTCTTAAATTTATATTGTAATATTGTGATAGTGAATATAATCCATATAAAACTTACACAAGAATTCGTGCCATTTTTTAACAATATCAATGTTATATGACATCACTATGTAGTTAAATATGCAAAATATGACAAGATATTCGTTTCTTAAAGGACATCATTGTCTAACAAAAAAAACTTTGTTTTCTATGATTGACACCACTATTATAGGATATTTACTTAATGGTGCTCAATAGATCCAAATACTTACATATGCAACAAGCATCACTTCCCATAAGAGGATTGTTTTTTATAGTATATTATTTTGAGTTAGAAGAGACATTAGTCTCCCCCTCCCTCAAACACGTGGTGGAGGCCAGACGCCTGGTATGGTGGTAAATTCAAGACGGCTTCTGGGACACCGTGTTTATAGTACTACTTTTTGTAGTGTTTTATAAAGTTATGGTATCTCCTCAAAAAAACAATTAGTTTATATGAATTTGGTTTTATCAAATATACAATCCAAGAGTGGAGAGATAATGAAATGAAAGTATTGAACTAAGTAATAATGGAAATTAAAGGAACACAAAACTAATTGTCAATCAATAAGGTTAGTGACAAAACTAGGTTTTACCACTACGGTGAGGGTTCTATATGACTCAAGAACATGTGATGTACTATAATAAATCTAATGTATTTTGAGGGTGGTAAAAGGCATACTAGGAAAAGTGATTACAATTGTTCTATCATGAAAAAGTTGTCCACACAACAAGTCACATAGGCAACTTAACCCCATGATCACTCTCTTTTGGATATTGTGATGAATGAATAATCATTTATCACTACTATACTCCTCAAATATAATATAGGGTTAATACAACTTATCATGCATGTAAGGTTGTTGAGCAAATAAAGAAAAAAGGCTATATGCCATCAAAATAATGCAATAAAGTATGAAAGATTTATAACTACTCAAAATATGGCTTTGTTCACATAAAGATCCCATGGGGACATTACTTATCCTATAAATAAGTCTGACATGACAGTGACAAATAGAATAAAAAGGTTAAGATGTGAAGTTCATAACTATAAAAGGGAGAAAGGTAAAGAGTGGTGGATTTGGACGAGTCTTAAAGAGAAAAGGTGGGGTTCTTTCCTAGTAGCCCTACTTTCAAAGAGAATCCATCAAAAAATTGGTTTTGATCCATAGTAGTCCTTATTTGGGAGATGGCACGTGTACAATGGACATGAATGGCTTACCATGTATCAAATTTGAAGAATAAATTCTAACTCTGAGGCAAATTTTAAGGATCTTGAAGCATGTGAACAACAAATATCACATTACCGTGTACAAAAGATGAAGGTTTACTATTATCTAACGCTAAGTTGATAGAAAATGTGAGAATGTTGAAAAGACTAAGAGGGAAAAAGAGGGGATAATATAGAGGATTAAGTCTCAATTATTTAGGGAGTGAGATAAAGTGCATTGAAATAAGAAGGAAATGAGTGAAAGACACATTGTCAGGTTGGGGATACTTGGTAGAGGAGTTTTGAAATGTATACGGTCTTTGAATCTATAAGACACGTCTATATATGAAAGTTTATGGTGTTATACACGTATTTTCCTTGGCAACATACAATAATTGATTACCTATTATAACAAATAACCACTTATTCCTTTTACGTACGTATTTTTTCTCTCTAAATAGTGCATGGTGATGGGGAAATTGAATTACTACATGCAACTAATTCATAATTGTATTCATAGAAACAATACAATGAAAAGAAAAATGTCCTTTCTATTTTTACACATTTTCTATTTGGGTATAGTGCATGGACATTAAAATACCATGATATGTGGATCTATATTTCAAGTAATTGATATAACTGTTCACATTATTTGGATAGTTTCATGATCTCATGTTTCCATATCTTCTACCATTGGCTTGATATATGTCAATAAGTGAGAAAACAATGAAATTTCTATTAATTCATTGTTACACACACTTCAAAATTTTCACTACATATCCACCAAATCTACATAATCTACTTACATTAATTAAGAAAACCTCTTGGTATGAGGTCATCAAAATAAAGAAAACTAGTGTAATAGTCAAATTATTTTAACATTTATAACATGCATACCCTTTTGTTGCAAAATGGATAAAAATGAAATAAAAGAAATTAATCTTATTTATTCATATGCATAGGAAATTGAGAGAACACTTAAATGTGCCAAGTATGTATTTTTAAGAAAAATCAAATAGTAAACTCGCTACACCATATATTTTAGTTCACTAAATCCAAACAACAATTTTGTGCTTAATTCAACATATACAAGATATCATTTCCTATGAGAAGGTAATACACTAATAAAAAATTTGTTGTCTTCACAAAAAAGTTTTAAATTGTTATACGCTTCTAAACAATGTATCTTCTTTGGCAAGCAATCATTTGGTATTACATGCAATATTTGTTTTAATAAAAAAAATACCGTGCATAATATATTGTCATTTGCTCATGTTACATTTTGTTTTGTTTTCTCTATTTTAATATTCTTCTACATGATATGTATTTTAAATTTCTATTTTAGATGATGTTATAGTTGTTACTCTCTTCGGCATATGAGATTATAACAACTATCTTAACGTAATTGTGTGATAGGTGGAAAGATAGAAACTATAGTGTGGTACTTGAAGCCTCAAATGAATATAATGTTCGTTCACATACTAAATCCAATTGTAATTTAATTACAACAAAATTATCCCAAATTTGTGAATAATGTCACATTGAAGGTTAAAATAAAAATTGATCTAATTCCTATCCATAATATAGCCCAATACAAATTTTTGTGAGGTTAGTATGATGATAGATATATTTTCTCAAAATATGAGCCCATAATTGCTTTGAGCTAAATTCTAGAGATTTAAATATGATTTTAACTTAAAAAGGGAATAATGTATTTATGTGACTCTTAAAACTAAAATATAACTGAATTTTCAATCCACGCATTCAACATGGGTAACGTGCAAAGTTTGGTTTCAATTGGATATGTGTATACCCCTAAACTTAAGAAAGAAAGAATTACATAGTATGTAAACCTAAATAATCCAATAATTCATCAAATATGTAACATTTTGCCTAAGGTTTCTCTTTGAATCGTGTCTCACACACCTGCTACAAAGCACATCCCAGTTTTAGGTCAAACCTAGTAATGTAGAGTCAACAACAAGTTGGAGACTCCTCATCACACCTGATTCTAGGATTCTGTGATACACTACCGTTCTTCATGCCTTGACAGTTCTATATGATTTATCCTACCACAAACAGACACTCCACCTTGTTTGAGTGAGTCTGGACAATCATGGAGATCTTATTTTTGATAGAAACATGATGCATTTGAATCCTTATCCAACTCTGTGACAATCGGCCATGCTAAATGAGATTACTCAAGCCAAAAGCCTCACCCGATGGCTAATTAATCATAGCACTAAAAATGATACAGAATTAAAACCAAAATAAACTTTCTAAATATTTTTTAGAACAACTACACAAAGGTCCAACATCTTGTATATATACAACCATACTAGGTATCTTTACATCTGTTTTTTGGCCTCAGTCACAACCTGTATATAAAATATGTTGTCCACATATTTACAACATGTACATAGCACAAGTACACTACCAAAAAGTTGAGTCTATGTACAACATCTATAAAACTTCCCCGTCCAAAACTAAGAGTACATGGACGACTCTAGGACTCCTTAAATAACTCACCAACCTTCTTCCTCTACTGATCTCCAAACTGCTCCTCCTTGCTACCACGTATATGATGGTGTTGTTGATGATCACCTAAAAAGATGTAGTGACCCACAAGGTGAGACTCATGTCTGAGCGAGAGATATAACTTTAATAACATATTTTTCTTACAAAAATATTATATACAATTAAAGTAGATAATATTACAAAGTGGAAAGACTATACAACTTACACATAAGAACATACATATCTAGAGTCATAGTATATATAGTTTCTTTCTCTTACCACATTATAAAGACATCTACATATTAAAGAAACAAAGAAAGGGTCATTATCTAATGCGAGTCGCCAAGTAACCCTAACAGATATGCTACATGGTTGGATCACATATTTTATTAAGTCCTTGGTAGTTTGAGGCATACCACTCAAACTACTAGCTAAACACTGTGAAGTCGCAATCAACCCCGCATAAGATCTAGGATGACCGAAAGCCTAAGATCTCTTCCCCTCAACCAGTATAAGTGAGTTGTAGTGGCATATCAGTCCAACTACAAAACAACCTAGTCTACACTGGGTACTGATTCAGCCCTATCTTAGGGCTTCATCTTGTATCGTTTTGCATTTCAATCATATCTATACATGTTATATTACATGTTATTTCCCTCAATATGCATGTTTGTGTAAAATTCACTTATGGACATTATTTGCATGTTTTTTAGGCATTTGGACTATGTTTGATGGAAGAGAGAGAGAAGGAGTGATCCTAGGGTTTCTCTACCCTTGGAGAAACCCAAAGGGAAGTCTGATGCCCCCCAACCTACCCCTAGTGGCCAAAGATCCATAGAAGCAAAGATATGTCCAAGGAAATTCGAAGAATCAGCCCAAGTGCAGTAGCAGACAGCACCATGATCGTGCAACAAAGAATGGTCGTGTTGGGATAGACACCATGGTCGTGTCACCTAGCACGGTCATTCTACATAACTGAAGAACGGGCGTGGTGTAGCGCCATGGCCACCATCACCTTACTCACCACGGCCGTGCTACCCAGCACGACCATGCTAGCCTTACCCCACCACGGCCGTGGTGACCACCACAGTCGTACCAGTTTCAGTGCAAAAATGACCATCAACCTGTGATTTTGACATTTTAATTAACACGATCGTTGTACCCCACCATGACCGTGCTCACCCCTACACACCACCATGGTCGTGCTACTTACAAAACCTAGCTACTTTTTCCACTACATTTCCCACTTTGCCCCTACTTGACCTATTGCTTCCCCCACACCTATATATAGGGGGTGGCAGTTGTAGGTCAAGGAGAGTTACCTTCCACCACCTCCTAGCTCCCCATTTTCACCCCTTAGACATTTCACTCCATTCCCACCTCCATTTCACCATTTCTACCACCAAAACACTAGTTTATCCTAGTTTCTACCCATAACCCCCTTCATTCCATACTCTTGCACCTTGGAGGAGAGAGGAGGACGTTTACAGTAGTTGGAGAGGAGGATTTCTTCATCTACACTAAGCTCCATGTCTTCTTCTACCTCTTTCTCCTTTCTTTTTGTATTTTGCTTTGTTATGAGTAGCTACGCCCCTTGGGTGGACTGTTTGGGGTGTAAAATGTTACTTTGATACCATGTTGGGGAAGAATGATATGTAAACTTCGTAATTCCACTTGCTAATGATTATGTTCTATTTCTATCTCATTCTCCATGAATTGCTTGTTGGTTTGTGTGTGAAATCACTTAGGAATTTAGGAAAATTGTTTATATATGTGAATTTTGGGATTTGCCCTAGGTCCAATTCTTGGATCCCTAGGCTGCCTCCCATCTTCCTACATCCTA
This sequence comes from Alisma plantago-aquatica, assembly GCA_963693085.1. Classification (NCBI taxonomy): domain Eukaryota; kingdom Viridiplantae; phylum Streptophyta; class Magnoliopsida; order Alismatales; family Alismataceae; genus Alisma; species Alisma plantago-aquatica. The sequence goes on along the minus strand of OY856412.1, from coordinate 663,910,622 downwards.
ATCAATCTCTCTAAGCCTAAGTGAGAGATCTAAGTAGCTAGTTTAGGTGATTCTAGTGTGATTAGCATGGAGCCTTCTCAAGGCTAGAACGTGGGGGAATTGGGGTCCAAAGCCCTAATTTTACCTCCTCATTACTACCCTCGGCCCCCAATTGCCCTAGGAGTGTCTAATATAGAAACTTAGACTTGATTAGACTCTAATTGAATTAAACCTAATCCCTAACCCAATTGAGCCTCACAAGGGTAGTAAGGGGTGTTAGGGACTAGTTCCCCTATACACAACCTAGCATATCCATGGCCAGTTAGTAGCTTAGGTTAATTCATTAGACTCTAACATGTTTGATTTGGATAATCTAAATGGAATCATAATGTTCATATGTCACCCTCAAACTTAAGTGATAAGTGCATCCCCTAAACATCCCACACCTTCATTAATTGCTCTAAAACCCTAGTTTTCATCTTGCTTAGCTAGTGTTAGCTTACTTAACTCTTTTCCTGCTTAGTTAGCTTCTTGCCCTATTTTTACCTTATTCTTGTTAGTTTAGCTCTTTACTCGCTCTTGTGCTTTTCTTATACCTACCTTAGTGTAAATTGCCTTTTCATACCTAGTTTAGTCTTTTCTTGCATACTTAGTCTTAATCTAGTCTAGGGTAAACTTAGATTTCATTCTTGCCTTTAATTGCTCTCTTGCTCACCTAGTTTAACAATATCACCTTTAAACCCTTAACCCTAGTCTTTGTAGTAGGAACTCAACCAAACTAACCTAGTTCTAGTGCCCCCTTTTCTCCCTGAGGATCGACCCCTACGCTTTCCCTTCGCCTATGCTACAATAGTACCATGTAAGCTTGCGGGCGACCTATTTAGTTTTGTAGTCGCATTTTGTTAGGGTTAATATAAATTTTGAGAGATCTTGTGTGTTCGAGTCCCATGGAGTGCATATAGTCACCCCTTGTTGGCTAGTGTGTACACCTCTGGCTCGACGCACCAAGCTTTTTGGCATCATTGCTGGAGATAAAGGCGCTCGGCCTAGCTAGTTTGTTTTGTTTTGACTTTTCCTACTGCCGTCATCATTGCTATTATTTATTCTTTATTCTTTGCATTCATTGTGTATATTGGTTTGCTAACTTGTTCTCTTTTGTTTGGTTGTGCTTTGTGCATGTGACAAGCCATTCAGGGGAAGACAAGATGGAAGGCCAAAATGCACCCCACAAGCCGCTTCAAGACTACTTCATGCCTAGCAACTACAAATTGCCAATTGCTAGCAGGGTTGATCAAATGCCAGGGGAGAAATTCTCACTTGGACTCCTTTCTTGAAGTATGCTCCACCTTCAGGACGCTGACGGCTAGTGACGATACAATTCGGTTGACCTTGTTCTCTTTCTCCGTCAAAGATAGAGCTAAAGATTGGTATGACTCAAGAAGGGACATCATGAGTTGGGAAACAATGAAGAATGTCTTCTTGAGACAATTCTACTCTATAGCAAGGTTGACACAAACACGGCGTGCCGTGACAAATTTTAGTTAAATGGGAAATGAGAAGTTTCATAATGCATGTGAGAGATTTAAGAAGCTTTTGAGAGAGAGTCTGCATCATGAGATCCCTTTGTGCCAGCTAGTTCAGTCATTCTACTCTAGTTTGTCTCTAAAGGACCAAGACATAGTGGAATCTTCTTGTGGAGGAGTTTTCATGGCTAGGCCACCTGAGAAGATATGGTCTTTGTTTGAGCAGTTGGCTGAAGGATCAAGAATCCGAGCTTCTAGCATGATGAATGAAAGAGGTTATGCCTTTGGTGTGACACCTCCTACTCATGATGACTCAAGGCCGCAAGTGATGAATATTCTTAGTGACATGGTGAGCTTCATGAAGAACCATGTGACAAATGTTCCTTGCCACCCGGTCAATTCTAATGAATTATATGGTGAGGAAAAGAAGACACATCACTCCTATAGCTATCAAGAGCCACAAAGTCCAAAATATAGCTCAAGGTTTGAGGAAGAGGTTCTCTCTAGATTGAAAATATTTGATGATGTTCAAAAAGATGTTGCAAGACTAGAAGAGAAAATAGAACAGCTATCTTCCATAATTTCTCTCTAAGAAGAAAAGATGTCTTCAAAGCCCATCATGAGCTACCATGAAGAAAGTGGACCCATGCCCTCTTCTCAAGTTTTCTACAATCCACATCTCATGCAAGTGCAACCCATCTACCATTTCTAAGGCGATCCCAAGCCTTATACTCCACCTCCCCCTCCATCACCACCACTTTCCCAACAATTCACCTTCCAACTCAATTCTCCCATCCACCTCAATTCCAACCCCAAGTGTCTCCTCCACAACCACAACTAGCTCCCCCTCTCCACCATGAGAAAGGAAATGTTGTGACAGTTCTAAGGAGTGGGAAATCTCTTGAGGAGCCCTCAAGTCAAAGAAAGGTTGACAAAGTAAAGCAAAAGTATCCAAGTGGTGATATTGTGATTGAAATTTCCGAAGATGATTCAGTGATACATCATGTTGATTTTGTGATACCATGTGCTCCACTCCACTCTTCATTTGTAGGTCCCACCATCCCTAGTGTTCCACCTCACATTGATGCAAACAAGGCAAAATCCAATGATCCTCCATTCATTGAAGCACTAGATAAGCCTCCAGAAATGAAGAGGAGGCAAAAGCACAAGGTGGATATTCTTGAGGTGTTTCACCAAGTGAAGGTGAACATTCCACTCTTGGATTCCATCAAGAAAATCCCATCATATGCCAAGTTCCTAAATAACTTATGCACTATGAAGAGAAGGTCAACGGGGAGGATACCAAAGAAAGTGAAGTTTACTGAACAAGTGAGCTCCATCATACAACATTCACTTCCCGTGAAGAGAAAAGACTCAGGAGCCCACGCATACCTAGTTGCATAGGGGGACATCGCATAGACATGTCCTTACTTGATTTGGGATCTAGTGTGAATTTGATGCCATACAATGTCTATGTTGAGTTGGGTTTAAGCAAGTTGAAGCCGACACATTGCACTCTCCAATTGGTAGATAGATCCATAAAAGTGCCTAGGGGAAGAGTGGATGATGTCTTGGTGATGATAGATAAAGAAAAAGTGTTGGCTGAATTGGACATTATTATAAATACCTTTGTTTTGATGATGACAAACATTTCTTTCTTGTGGTTTTAACTTCCTATTTGAGTGTTTCAGGGACAAGCATCTAAGGTGGTGGATAGCGAAGACTTGGAAGATCAATTTGCTAAAATTGCTTTATTTTCATGATTGTAATCAATGTAAAAACTTGTACAAGTTTATAATGTACAAGTACTTAGATATCATGTAAATCAAGCATTTAGATCTTCCCTATCCACACACAACACTTAGACAGGCCATCTCCTAAGTTAGCATCTCAATTGAACATTGATACACACACTCAATAAATGAATACATTGAATTAGGGATATTCTCAGTCGATAAAAACTTCGACCGAGACACTCTCGGTCGACAAACTCCTCGACTGAGAATAGACCCTCCTAGCCGTTAGACTGAGTTATAAAAGTGGTTGGGAGTTGGAATCAAATGTTACAACATATTGACGAAGACTCCCACTCGATCGACAAATTCCTCGATCGAGAAACTCTCGGTCGACAAATACTTCGACCGAAAATGGTTCTGTCTGCACTTTTCAGAATTAATTAACTAGCCATTACAAATGCAATTAGTGGACACTTAATGGCTAGTTATGCACTAGGAACACCCTAGAAGGTGTTTAGAACGTCCCCAAGCATTAGCAAACCACTCCTATAAATAGGACAGCCATAGGACACCTCAAAGCACAACTTGCATACACAATTACACTTGAGATTCAATCCTTGTGAGCAAACAAGCTGAGCTACACTTGCAATCTGTTTTCTTTGAGCTCTACATTAGTGTCCTATAGGATGATATCTCCTATCCACTATACATCCACATCCATCCACTTTGATTAGGAGATCAAACGCTTGATATAGGATCAAAGTGTTGTACTCAATTGGTAACATTGTTTCTTTCTTCCAATCTTGTTCCTTTTATTGTATTTTGTTCTCCTTTGCTACTCCTAGGTTGGAGGCTGCAGAAAGGAGGTTGTTGGAGATTCTTCAGGTGGTTAAGGTAGCTCGGTGGACTTTGGACTTATTTCTAGAAGGTCTCAACAGGAAGCTACTTCAAGGAGGAAGGCTACTTCAAGGGGGAGCTTGAAGTTACTTCAAGTGAAGGCTACTTCAAAGTTGGTGAGACGACTTCGGGGTGAAGGCTGTCCAAAGGGTGGTGAAGGTATTTGTAATTTTATGTAACATCCTTGTGAGGTAATAAAATTCAAATACTTTCAAAATCCCGATTGAGAACAACCAGGTAGTGGACTGACTCGCTTAGTTTTTGCTAAGGGTGGAACCACTCTAAACGCTATGTCTCCTTCTCCAAATTTCAATTGTGGTTGCTTGGTTGAATTAATTTTAAAATCATTATAAAACTCTATTCACCCCCCTCTAGTGTTTTTCAATTGGTATCAGAGCAGGCTTCAAGGAACTTTAACAAAGTCTTGAAGAAAATGGGTGATGGGGTACTAAACAACCCCAACTTGGAAGGAACACATGTAGCTCGGCCTCCACCATTTGATGGCACCAACTACACTTTTTGGAAGAGGAGGATGCAATTCTATTTCCAAGGAATCAGCTGGGATCTTTGGAGAATGGTTTCAAATGTCTATGATCCTCCTCAAACTGAATATGCTACATGGGATGCAAACACGGTGAGATTATCCCAATTGAATGCAAAAGTTGTAAGTATCCTTTATTGTTCAATTTCTGTAGGTGAGTTCAATAGAATCTCAAATTGTGAAACTACATATGAAATATGGCATAGACTCTCTATTACTTATGAAAGAACTATTCAAGTAAAAAATTCCAAAATTGGCATGCTTAAACAAAAGTTTGAACAGTTTCGTATGGAACCATATGAGTCTATTAGTGAAATGTATGCAAAGTTTTCTTCTATTGTTAATGGGTTGAATGCATTAGGTAAAGCCATTAGTGAAGAGGATCAACTATAAAAGATTCTTAGGTGCTTGCCTCCAAAGTACAAACCAAAGATGACGGCCATTGAAGAAGCCAATGATCTCACTACATTAAGGATGGAACAACTCATTGGCAACTTGGAGGCTCATGAAGCTACCCTTGAAGAAGAAGAAAGATTGGCGGCTGAACAGAAAAAGGAGAAAAGAAAGGACATTGCATTCAAAGCATCAACCAAGAATAGTCATGACACAAGTGAAGAAGATAGTGAAGAAGAAACACTCATTGTAAATGGTAATCAGTATAGAAGTTTTAAAACTAACAAAATTCCTAGTGTTTCTTCCTCCAGGTGCTTTGAATGTGGAAAAAAGGGACACTTAAAAGGTGATTGTCCCAAACTTAAGAAGGGGAAGAAATCATCTCACAAGAAGAAATAAAGAGCATATAAAGCTGCATGGGATGATTCAAGTGATGATAGTGAAGATGGAGAAAAAGAAGTAGAGTGCCTTATTGCTACAATAAATGAAGAAGAAGAAGAGGTAAGCCTTTTTTATTTATCTAAAGAAGATTTAGTTGCTAGCATTGAGGAATTACATGATAAATATATTCATTGTAAAAAGAAACTAAAAAGAGTTACTAAAACTAATGAGGATTTGTATACACAATTAGATGATCTTGCTTCTAAAAAGATTAGTATTAATTCTGAAAATTCTTCCTTGAAATCATATTTTAATGATTGCAATACAAAATTGCTTACTCTTGAGACAAATCATAATTTGCTTTGTCAAGAAAAGGTTAAATTGCTTGCAAAACTAAATGATCTTCAATCACAACCTATCTTGTGTACTCATCTAGATTATGATGCTATTGTTAAAGAAAGAGATACTTTATCATATAATCTAGATCAAGCAAAGTTAGATATCAAAAAGAAAATGGATGAGATTGCCAAGTTACAAAGAGAAATTAGTAGCTTGAGAAACAATGATGTTCTTGATAAGATTCTGAAAAATTCTTCTAGTTATAATGGAAGGAGAGGTTTAGGATATATTCCAAAAGAGAAATCATATCAACCTAAACCTAGAAGAACACAAGCACCCAAGACCAAGATCATGTATGTACCTAAGAGCAACTCAAAGAGAAATGAAACTGATTCTATTTGTTGTCATTACTATTTACGTCTTGGACATTATTTGTTTTCTTGCCCATATAAGAAAAAGGATGTTGATCTAGTTTGGGTTCCCAAAACCTAGAGATTTGAATATGATTAGTTGAGATTTGACCTAAAATGTTACTTTGATATTTAAATGTCTTATCTCAACTAAACTGAGCTTTAAATTACATATCTCTATAAAACTGTATTGGAAGTGATCTATGCTTTTATAACTACTGAAAATAGTATAGAAAAAATCTCGATCGACAAAATCTTCGACCGAGATAATGTCGGTCGAAAAATTTGTCAACTGAAGTAGTTTCTGTCTCTAACCTATAAAAATCTGGAAAAACAGTAACCATGCCGGTTGAAAAAGACTTTGACCGAGATAAATTTGATCGAACATTTATTGGACCGAATTTTAACTGATAAAACTGGAGATACAACAACCTTCTCGATCGAAAAGAATGTCGACCGAAAAGAAGTCGGTCGAGAAAGAGTTTGACCGAATAAGGTTCTGGAAAACATGTTTAACTGGTTCAGTTTGCTATAAACTTGCTATAAATTTGGTATAAATGAAAATTGATTGGAAATTATAAATGAATCATAAATCTTGGAGACAACTCTCAAATCACATATTGATAATTTGCATCATGATCTATATGTTGATTCTTGATATCCTTATGAAACATGCTATAAATTTACTAATTATGTGATAAAAAACTATATGCAAATAGAAATCGGAAATGTTTTCTTAAAATCAATGCACACACTGTAAAACCTTCAAAATTTCTATTTCTCTTAAAATGATTAATGATGCGAGGATTTTGAGTCGCAATTAAAGACTTGTTTTACTTGTGTTTTATGTGTTTATTGATCACTTTGGTGGTTAATAATACATAATTCACTTACTCTAGTCTATAATCTCTTTCAGTATCAAATCTCTCATATTTTACCTTTTTGATCATAAACGATTATAATAATGGGTTTTATCTCAACTGATTTGGCTTTGTCTTGCAATTTTAGGAAAAACGTATATATACAGTTGTCGATACCATCGACATCCATCGATAGTATCGACACAGTCACAGACAGACAGACGCAAGGAGCCAAGCAGTGTCGATACCATCGACTGGGAAGTCGATGGTAGCGAGTTACCTTCAGGTTTCCAGCGATCATCCAGTCGATACTATCGACACAAAGGTCAATACTATCGACATTCTATAGCTTCAGTGTCGGAAAGGTGATACAACTGACACCTAAGGGTGTCAATACCATCGACCCTCATCGATGGTATCGAGTCTGCATCAGGATGAACGATAGAGAAGAAAAGAAACATGTCGATCTCACGATGGGTCGATACCATCGACCTGCGTCGATGGTATCGACGCCGTCAGATTAGTGTTTATTTCATATCGGTCCTAATCCAACAGTGGTGATATTTCGGTGATTTAACTTGGTGTTTATACCTAATGACGGTAGCCAGGAGCCATCTATCACATCATTAGCCACTGCACAAGTCCCAAAAAAGTGTTGAGAGGAGAACGGAGCCCGGAAGCACGCCCCGATCATTTCGAGAGCCGCAGAAGTCATTTTCCACCGCCGGAAGGCTGTAGATTACACACTCTACGTCGAGGAACACTTGGATCTTCTCCATTCAGTGGTTTACATCACTTCATCCACGTTTTCTTCATGTTTTCCCTTTCTTCCACCATGTCTTGCTTTGAGATGAACATGTGGGGCTAATCCCCTTTGTCTTTAGGACTGGGAGTAGCCCGGGGAATTATTGTATGATTTTTTATCATAGTAATTCATAATTTGTCTCTTAAATCCGTGGTATGATTTCGCTTTCTCCATTATATCATTATACTTGATCACTTTAATGATAATATAATGCCTTTAATTGCTTTGAAAGAAGAATTAATGGTTGAAAAGAGACGAAATTCACATTAACTCATAAATTCCTTGAACAAGGTGATGTACGATTAATGGTGAAAACCCAGAGGTTGATTCTAATGCACCTAGTTTAGGGTATAGGTTACTACGACGGTGGAACCGACCTAGATTTAGGTAGTGAATTGTATCATGACAGTGAATAATTCTGACTACAGGCCACTACCTGAAATGAGAGATGAATTTGGTTAACTATGTGGAAATTCATACAACGAGAACCCGCGGTGAAACTGCAATCCTAAAGATTCCCGTCTAAATTGATTAAACTCAACATTTAATCGATTGCTTTGCTTGCTTTTATTTTCTTTTTATTTTTAATCAACTCTTAAAACTTTTTTAACTGGTCTAGCTGATTGCGAACAGTTAGTAGTAGTCTACTGATAGTTTAATATCCCTGAGTTCGACTCGGGCCTCACAAAGGCCTATATTACATTGACGCGTGCATTTGCGTTTTACGTACGGTAAATTCGTGTAAAGTTTTTGGCGCCGTTGCCGGGGATACGGCAACTATCGGCACTACGAGTGCTGCAAGCGGCCACTCTAGGCCACATTTTATTTTATTATTATTATTGAAATTCATCATTTAGCTTTCATATTTGGTAATCATCTAGCACTGTACTGAATCAAAATTGTTCCCTTGCAGGTACCAGTGCATGGTGAAGACGCGTAGTACAGACTACGCACGGCCATCATCAGAGGTCCCATTTTGGGGATCAGACGATGAGGAGAACAACATTCAAGACCAACCTGAAGATATAGATTCGGATTCTGAACCAGAAGCTATGGCTGAAGAACAGACAATATGGGAGAAGATATGAAGACCCGGTTGCACACATCAGCACGTTCGTGGAGAATTGTGATATGATCAAGATAGATAGGTTTCCACAGGAGACACTGTACCTGAAGTTGTTCCCCATCTCTCTTGTAGGTAATGCACGTGAATGGTTGCATAACCTTGACGATGAGACAGTCGAGACTTGGGATCAAATGATCGAGGTTTTCTTCGAGAGATTCTTTCCACCGGAGAAAACCAATGACCTAGTATGGAAGATCCACAATTTCTGTCAAAGAGCTGGCGAGACATATTCAGAGATGTGAGAGTGGTTCCAAATAATTTTGTGGAAGTGTCCACATCACGGGCTGGACAAAGAAAAACAAGTGAAGATCTTCTACTTTGCCCTAAATGAGCATGACAGGAGTAATCTGGACTCAGCAAGTTCCAGTTTCTTTTTGAACAACACCGGTGCTAGGTGTTGGGAAATCCTGAAAAACATGGCCAGGAAGCAATCATGGGGTGACAAAGATACAGTAGAGCATGTTCGAGTTGCAGGTGAGTCAAAGGCCATCAAGGAGTTAAATGAGAAGATGGACCTTCTAGCCAAGAAATTGCTAGCAAAAGAAGACGCAGAATCTGATGATGAAGCACAGGTGAAATTTATGCACCAACAACAGGGGTACAGAAACAACGATTACTCTTGGAGGAAAGATAAGAAATTTTCATGGAAGGACCCAAATAATTTCCTACAGGACCTTGATGCAAAGCCACAACCGTCGGAAGAGGACAAGAGCAACGAGTTGTTGAATCAAGTAATTAAGCAGAATCAAGAACTCATGAGCACGTTTGGCCAGCAGATTAAGCAACAAGGTGATTTTATGAATCAATTTGGGCAGACTTTACAAAGTCATGGGGCTCAGATGAGAACTATGGAGACTTCGTTAGCACAACTAGCAGCTGAGATAGCAAATCTAAAACACGCTTGATTTACATGATGTCTAAGTACTTGTACATTATATATCTTGTACAAGTTTTTTACATTTGATTACAATCATGAATTAAAGTCATTAGAGCATATAGATCTTCCAAGTAGTTTGTCATCCACCTAATTCCTGCAACACTCAAGTAGCACGTTAGATTCACAAGAATGAAATGTTTGTCATTATCAAAACAAAGGGATTAAATGATGTCCATTTAGCCAACAGTCCCTAGCCATCACCCTGAACGAGCACATATGCTCTCATCAGACCCTTTAGTCTGGATCATACTAACCATTAGTTAGGGGTGATAAACTGTACTAACATCGAGTTCTTCATGTACCTACTTCCACCTTTTGGAAGGGAACCTTTAGGTCAAACTCAAGAACTTTTATACTCAACCTCATGGAGTAGTTGAACCATCTCTCTCATGTGTAGTTCAACCAGATCTGTCCCCTGACAAAACTCTTTCTTTCTCATGTCATCTAGGTAAGGCGACCTACCATAACCCATATTGCATCTTGACCTTCCTTGATCCAGGGAAGACTTACAACATCCATAGTGATGAACTCTCTTTCTCTTTCGGGGACTGTTTATCATTTATATCAATGCACTAGGTTACTGGTATTCGTCCTTCACCCTCGGCTTGCATGGTCATATACCACAAGCAACTTTATCTTAGGTATCTAAAGTACCACTGTCACTTATTATCTTCGTAGTATGGTGTATCATGATCTCCTGTATGTCATTATTCTTCAATATCAACACCTCAAAAACCCTAAACCATTCTATCGGGGTTTCATCACCTTCTTTTCCAAAGAAGTGCATCTGAGGTTCTACCACCATCCTTTCATTGCATCAAGGACTAGATTGGATAACCAAACAACCATTAGCTAATCTCATTACATTAGTGTTAGCCAACCATATATTCTTTTCCAAACTTAGGGTTAGTCTAACTACTTCTTCTAGCCAAACTAGGCAGATATATCTCAACCAGAGCATCCATTACCACTTCACCTTCTTATGTATTAGGTAATGTTGATGACATACACCTTCCTGTATGCCACTTATTGTCTCATCTTAGCCCTAAGTCCATCTTCATCAAGAACATTCCGAGCTTATTCCTTTGGTTTTCGAACTTAACCTGGTATAACTCATAGCTCATGCTAAAAACATCCTTATAGGATGACTACCTTATTTCTCTTTAGCATTTGAAAATCATCCATGTATCATTCCCTTTACCAGGGTATGTTATCTTCTCTGTCCCCATATCTCTCGTGGCAATGTTCCAAACCACATCATCTTTTATCCTTGGTGTATGGCACGTGTATTGTCCTATCTCTCACTCCCATAACAAGAAGAAATAAGCATTTGGCTGCGGTCCAAATACAGAGTTCTTCCTATTCCAAGAGTAGAGATGGTACATCCCACCTTTCCAGTACACCTTTAAATCTAAGTTGAAATGTGCCTCATATGTCACTTCATCACAATCATCTCTATATCAAAGTTACTTCCATGGATAACTAGTCTTGAACCTACTGAGGTTTACACACATCCCTTGGTCATCTCCTCTAGGTCTATAGGGTGTCGGCACTTTTGGGGTCATCCCTCTCCCTTATGCATCCATAGAGTGCCCTACTCATCTGCCCTTTGGGTCCCATGAGTTCATGAAGGTGATCAATCTCCTAACCCATGGCCCTCAGACAATGATAGTTGTTACCTCTCGACCCTATGGCCATGTGCAACTAGGGAATTAGGCAACTCCTACTTCCATCAGTCTTATCCCCACTCTAACCCTAGGATAAACTTAGGATTCTCTTATAGTACATGTCCAACTTAGAACCTTACTCAAACCTTCATCGTCTCTCTTTCTTCATTTAAGGGCGGACTTTCATCCTTTCATAGGGGTCATGGTGACCTGCCTACCTTGGTCAGGCCCCATATCGGTTACCTCCATGGTAACACATCCACATGCACTTAGAGATGGTTATCTATGGGTCTATAGGTTCATCCTCATACCATGTTCTTTTCACTTAGCTTCTCAAGATCCTATGAGACCTCTTTAGGTTACCTTAAACCAACAAGACTGGTATACACCCTACCCAAGGGTCCCTCTCCTAGGATGGGAGGAGCTACATCTTGACAACACAGTCACAAACACCCTTAGGTCAAGGGTTTACATCCACATGCTTAACCCTAGTAAGCTATTAAGGCACAAGAAGACCACTAAACCAGGCTAGGTCATCCAGATTCTCATTCCTCAACATTGGATCACGATCATACCTTCCCATGTCATCCACTTAGCCGTGAGGGGTTCATCAAACATACCCTTAACTTAAGGGGTTTCCTTTACCTCTATACATGAGTAGTATCATGCTCGAAACTATAGAGACTCAAATCTCATCACGAGCATTGGATACCCTGCTTCCCCTCTTAGGCCTAGGAACCCTAAGTTCTCCTTTGGGTATCCAACGGCATGCTTAATCTCTTAACCACGAATCAAGCATGTCCAAGGTATGTCATGTACTCTCATGATCCTTTTATATGAGCAACACCTCAGAGTTGAGTCCTCCTCAAGAACATCCAACTAGGTATAAAGCCTCACAACTCGCTACTTAAACCTCCTCAAGGTCTAAACACCTATATCATAGGCACATAGGTACCAGAAGCATGACTCTCTCTTTTAGGGTTTGGTTCCTCTAAAGGACACCAAGATATCATCCATCCCCAGGGATCAAGAATGAGGCAACCACTATCATCCACTTAGGTCGCATCATCCTCAACTCCCATTGTTCCTCATGTCTCAGAATCTAAGCTTCCAACTTTCTTGCACGAGTCATGCTCTCTCCAGAGTCAACCCTACAAACCACCTTACTACGAGAGGTTCTCTCTCTAAGAGGGATCAAGCTCACAAGCATACCCTTACATGGTGAAGAATATGTTTACTCATGGTTATCCATAGCTCTTTATGCTTATCTCGTAGGCTATTCCCTCGTACTTTCCTAGCCAGGGTTTCAACCTACTACTCGCACCACTGACGTACTATGGGTGTCTACTATACCATTCTCATATAAGCTCATGGGGTTTCCATGGGTTCTTGTCTAACCTCATCAATGAAGGAGCTATCCTTCAATCTAACATGCGCGACCCTTCCTAGGGTTGGGTCACCAGAGGTACTAGGTCATCCAACCTCTCATGGCACATACGTCATCCATCCAAACACCTGGTCTAACTCACCATGCCATCTTTCCCTCTAACCTTCACTTAGGGTTAGGGTTAACATCATCCTTAGAGGATGTGCCAGGTCTCTACTGAGGGCAAAGAAAACTCAAGTCTTATGACCTAAGCATGTATCTATTCTTTAGTTTACACTTACTCTATTAATCTTAAGTCCATGACATCTTATTCACATGCTTTTCATTAATTTGGTGGAGGATTCCTTAGACCTTGTTATCCTTACCCATACCTCAAGAGGGTGAGGAGAATAGAGAAAACCCTAATCCTTTAAGGTCCTTAACAGAATTTGTGATGAGAAGGGATGAATAAGATGAGAAAGTCCTAAAGGTATCTTATTTCGATTCATACCCTAAGACTTTGGCCAGGCAGTCACATGGATCCGGGAGTCCTCGTATTCTGACTAGCGGTGTAGAGGAAAATATTGCCAGCCCCCAGTCATGATCCTTTTCTAGACACCTCCGTCTTTCGGATAATCCTCTAATAACTCCCTTGGGTTCTACGGAGTTTGTAAAATTTAATAATTATTAACGGTTAACTGAGGAACCTACGCTTTGATACCAAATGTTACGACCCCACCTCCTGATAACCCCCAATTAAGGAAAACTGAGAGGTCGAAGCCGCACCCATAACTTCCGGATCAAAGGTTCGACAATTAACCAAGAATAATTATCAAATTTTAACAGACTAAATGGGAAAACTGTAAGAAAATAAACTTTTGCATACCTTTTTGAAAACTTCGATCTCTAAACTTCTATCCACTTCTGGATTCTATTCTAACTAATTCTCCTTGTATTTTACTTCATGTATTTCACAATATGATGATTTACTGTTTGTCCTTTTGGCTTGTACCTAAAACACCGACAAACAAAACGTCAGTCAGCCGAAGCTGGTATGTGGGGGAAATAATAAACATGAAACTATGATAATAATGTAATCATTCAATTAATCATTTAACAACCAAGATTACATTTTAAATATAACTCTGCGATCCATGAGTACCCTATCCTCTGTGCTATCCCTACAGTGGTCCCAGATACTACCTTCCTTATGGTAGATCCCCATTAAACCCCTCATGGTACCACCTATAGGTGAACCAGTTTCTAGGGTTGAGTCACATGGCACTACTTGTAAGTAGCCCACTCCTTAACTCATGGCACTACACTTGGTAGCCCAATTTCTAACCCACGATAACCTAGATCTTACTCTAGGTTACCCCTTTTTAGCCTTTACAAGTCATAGAGGTGGACCCGGATCTAGCCAGTTATACATGTATATTCATAGTGATAGTCATAATCACTCTATAGTTGCATGAAATAAAAGCATCCAACAGTTATTTTCAAGCAACCGATAAAACTTTGGGAATCACCGTGAAACTAGAGTGATTATTCATAAGCATAACCACATACCTGATTTGATGATTTCACAAGCATTAAGCAAATCCAACCAAGAATGCAATCCAAGCAAGCAATTCAATAATCACATAATTCTTGAAAAGAATATGTACTCTATTTATTACACACTTTATCAAGAATCTACTTTATTGACTTGGATTCACTTTCTAGGATTTTTGTATCCATTTTAGGGTTTCATTTTGCAATTAGGGTTTCCCTTCATCTTTTACCATATTAAACCCTAATTTTATGCCATTACTCATAAACCCTGATTATCTCATCTATTCTTCAACATATAACCATATTTTCATATTAAAGGCACATTAATCATTAATTAATTTCATCAAGCTTCTTTTTCATTAAAGCTACTATTTTTATCCTTTTAATCCATGACAAGATCATTATGCACATCTATCATTAATTCAAAGTTCATTAGGGTCTAATTATCATATGAACTCATTTTGCCATCAATTCCACCTTTTATTCATGAAAAGACCCTAATTACTACATTTAGGGTATTTATCCAAAATTAAGGACTTTTGTACTTAAAATAACTTAGAACCATCATATTTCGACTTTAATAATGATTTTAAACAACTAAAGCTATTAAAAGTCACCATTATCAACATTAGGATTTCAAGGCCCATTAAAGCATATGTATGCACATAAAATTCTAAATTAACCAATTACGTGCAAAATTCATCCTTTTTGCTCCTAATGTTCCTTTTTATCATTAACAAGTTAATACCAACTTTAAACATCCATTAAACCCTACTAGACCCATTAATCATCCCAAAATAGGGTTCCTTAATCATTAAAGTATTAAAGATGATTACTTCCATTACTTTTCGGATTGCAATTAGAATCAGGCTTCAAACATAATTTCTTTGTGTTCCTCTCATTCTGAGGATCAATTTTCATATAGGACTTGTTTTAATCCGAGTTTCCTAGAATTAATTACGATTTTAGCAAGATTTACTGTGCTCCATGCAACGTTGCCCTTTGTTTTGGAAAACATAACGAAATGACCGTTATGCCCTTGGTTAAGTTAGAGCGTCTTCAGCCCGCTGAGGGGCATAAATGTCCAAAGCACCTCCTTGCTTCTTCAACCTGGAGCAACCCGACGGCTGCCGCCCTAGCCGCCGAGCGCAGCCCTAGGGGCAGCTCTAGCTCCTTGTCTCGGACCCGAAAGCCATGGAGGCTTCTTCCTTTACCTTCGTCAGGCCCCCGCGCCCCTCTGGGTGCCCTCAGCCCGCGACCACGGTGGCTGGTTCGGGTTGGGCAGCCTGCACCGTGCGGCCGACCAAAGCAGCCCTGTTGCGGGGCTAAAACCTTCTTCTCCAAGGCACAAAGCTCGCCGGAACTCCTTGCTTTGTCTCCTCTGTGCCCTCGTGCATGTGGGGCACCTCTAGTCCATGACCAAGGAGGCCATTTCAAGCGTGCCTAGCCTGTACCGTTTGGCAGGTCATGCATCTAGTTGCAGGTTGTTTTGCGCGGGGTTGACGCCAGGGCACGATAGCGGATTAGCCTTATGGGATTGTGGAGACTTCCCACCTCAAACCAGACCATAAACAACCCCTCGACTCTCCGGCATAGGGCTAAACCCTTATGGTTAGGGTTGATGGACGTAAACAAGAAGAAGGAGGGAGAAGAGTGTTAGGGATTCCCCTGAACTTGGCCTAGGGCTCTGCCTTTTATAGAGGAGGGTATCCTCGTCCTAAGATGCCCATCTAAGAGGAAATAAGTCCTCTCCTATTAGGAATCCTATTCCTATAATAAGAAACAAGTCTCTTTCTCTCTCTTAAAAAATCCTCTTGATATTCTTTATCCTTGAGATATTAGAATTTCTAAAATCTCTTCTTTTATCTTCTTAGTACTTGCCCTTTATTCTAATGGCACAAAATTCTATTTTCTTTAACAGAAATTACTTTCTTTTTAACAATACCTCATAATTCATTAATAATGTATCACTTTATCCTTTTATTTTGCAAATTTGATATTTTCTCTTTCTTTCCTCTTTATTGGGACTCCTTGGATCCCAAGAAACTCTATTATTTCGAAATCCTTTTTATTGGATACTCATTATCCTTCTAGATGCATCTAAATGTATTATTCCTTATTATCATGTTGATTTCTTATTAAAATATTTCCTTTTTAAGAATTTCTCTTCATTTCACTTTTATTTTCCTCATTGGTATTCCTTTTATCATTAGGAATCCTTTGAATACGAAATTCCACCAAGAATAACTCAATTACTCCTCTTTTCACTTATTTTCCACATTTTACCATTGTTTTCAATTTCTTTCTTAATAAAGAAATACTTAATTAATCTTTTCTTTTCTTATTGCCTTTTCTTTGCAACTTTGGACTCCTTGAAACCCAAGGAACCCAAGAGGCACGAAATCCCTTTTTGGATTTGCCTTCTAGAAGTTTCCACATATTTCTTTTCTCAAATATTCAATTATTCATTCACTAATTGGATTTTCTTATTATTTGGGCCCAATAGCCAATAAAGCCCACAAAACAATCATCATGGCTATTGTAAACGAAATCCATGTCTTCAAAACAAATTATATCATTATTTGTTCAAATATCTTTAATGTGAGAAATTACACTTCTCACCAAAAGAACCCAAAAATTGGGGTCGTAACAGGCTGTTACATTCCTTGCACTTCTACTTGATGATTTGTCATTGTTGATTATGTTTTTTTGTAGAAAGTAATCATCTTGGCATAGAAATTATCTATTTCATACCCTGATCTGTCTTGCTGACAAGTAGTAAATATTGGGATTTATATCCACTTTGAGTATGATTTGGATTGCTTGTTATTTGATAAGTATTGTTTGATAGACATGTCTTATGTGTACTTTAGTTTTAGGACTATAGGATGTGTTCCTGGTCTGGCTGATGGGGTATCACAAAGATTATGTTATTGTTATCTACTGATTCAAAATGTTTAGATCTTGACTCGTTATTCACATTGAAGGATTGCTAATCTGGACTAAGAAGTATCTACTGATTTGTTCATTGACATGTGCTAAAATATATTTTTAAGTTGAACTTGGTTTAAGTGATTACCTTACCTATTTGATTAGTCTACCATTGTATATTGAATTTGACTAGATGCTAGAACTATCTGCTAGGCTTTTCATTATCTGCCAGTTTCTTTTAAGTTCATTATACTTAATCTGATGTTGATGCATGTACCTAGCTTGAGCGGGAGGTATCCACTCACTGGGCTCTATATGAGTCTCATGTGGTTGTTTCAAATGTTTTTAGGTATAATGTTATCTAGTGGAGAGGTTGTGACAAAGAAGATATAAATAGCATAATCTAGATAGATTAGAATGCCCATGTACTCTCTCTTTCCCGGGATGGGTTGTAGACTAAGTTTGTTCATTCATGTACATGTATCTATTGTGAATTGAACCGCACATGAGCCATGAGGTTTGATTTTGGTTTTGATGGAGTTGAATAAAATTTGTGTTATATTATTGTGAGATCCTTTATGTGACATTGGTTTGTGAAAATTGTGAAGAAAGAAAAAGGAAAAATATATATGTGATTTTCGTATACTATTTTAATCGCCTTTGTCAGGAATTCATTGTTTTATTCATAATATGGGTTTAGGTTTAGGGATTATCTCTAATGGTGGGCATTTATGGTAATCAAAAGAGTGGTCATGATAATGTGGTATCAGAGCATAGGTTAGATGAGTCTACATGGACAATAGGATATAGGACTAAATGATATTGTGGATGTTGAATATAACCTGAATGATGTGCATACTGACTGAACTTGGTATCCAGATACTCTGGTCAAGTATCTAGGTGTTGAAGTAAGCTAGTATGGATTTGCCAACTGTACTTATTTTGGATGCCCTGACCTAGTATCCAGATGAAGCAGTTTGGTAGTATAAGAAGATGCATGATGATAAAAAAATGGTGATAAAATGGTGAAAGAGAAAAGGATTGTATAAGTCAATATTGAATCTATGGAAAGCAGGAAATTTCATATAAGAAAAATGAAAGCCTAATGGATTATGAAGATAGTCTCTAATGAAATTGAGACTGAGTATGAAATCTGAAATTTTAAGAAAAAAACTAAGAACTAAGATGATTCACACTAAATAATCTCCTTTATGAAGGAAACTGATGAATGCAAATGATAATATAGAATGAGTCATAATCTTGATCCATGAGATATATAATCAAATTCTAAAAGAATGTAAAAGATGTTGCAAATCACATCTTGATAAATCATGTACTAGTAATATTTGTGAAGTAAGAGTTTGTAATACTCAAAAGGAGATATGATGGTGACAAGGGATGAAATATCCATCTAATTCAACAACAACAACAACAACAAAATGATGTCATATGACAAAGATAAAATGGAAGTCTTTCTAACTTGATGCCGAGAGAGATGAACAATTAGATGATATGATATTCTTCCACATCTATCATTAGATTTTGAGACAAAATCCTATGAGGAGGGGAGAATTTGTAATGACCTATTTTCATATTAGTCATCTAATTAGGTTTTACTTGATTGATTGCATGCTTAACTAGGTTTATTATTGTTTAAAGCCTTATTAATTATGGTAGTATAATTTTTATGTTTAATATATAATGAGAAGCTTTAATCATACTTTGATTTTCATAATTAGGGTTCAAGAAGTGGAAACCCTAATCAGCCAAAATTAGGTTTTGATGGCATATGAATATAGAATTTGATAAGTATAATGGTGTACTAAATGATTTTAAGTATTTTATAAAAAACTCTAATTTAGTTTAAATTTGGATATGATTTGGAAAATTCAATTATAAGTTCTCTTGTAAAATATTGGAATTTTTTACTTTCTACAGACCTATTTTTCAGTTGAGTTACAAACTCGACCGACCATTCATTCATATTGAAATATAGCAGTGTTATAATTGAATGTTATCTTTTTATTGGTACATCCAATTTATCTCAAATTTTAATTGTAAATGGGAAACTCTATTATAGACATACTGTTAAATTTCTGTAAATTTTTTATGATGTTTGATCTTTATAGAAAGGGGTGTTGGTCGAGTTCTACCCATGACAAACTCGACCGACCATGTTGTAGACTGCAATATAGTAGTATTTGATTTTTATTTATTTATTGGTAACTCCAATTGATCTAAGATTTAAACTCTATCTTATAAATGCAATGTTAGACATTATGTTCAATTTTTATAATATTTGGAATATGTTTGATTTATGAAGAGTGTGGTGTCAGTACAGTTTATAACTTAGCCAACCAACCAGTCTGAGCAAAATAAAAATATAATGAAGAGATTGTTTACAATTGTTCTAAGCACCTAATTCATCTATATGACTAACCTAACACAAAAGAAACTCTAATAAATCATCATTCCTATAAATGAAACGAAATTATAGAGAGAGAGAGAGAGGAGAGCTAGGGTTTTGAGAAGAGAAAGTGGTGGAGTTGTTGACCTAGGGTTTCTCTATCCGAGATATTATGAAATCAAGTAAGTTTAGCTTCTTTGCATAAGCTTTCATGGTGAATACTCTCTCACATTTCAAGATTTCATACCTCCTCTGATTTGATTTGAAATCACATCAAATCATCCACTTTTCTCACTCTTTCTCTCCTAATCTCCATTTCTAGGGTTTCTGAGTTAACAGGAGAAAGAAATGGATTTGATTGCTAGAGTTTGATTGGTTTTCTAAAAAATTCAGAGTTGGACCTACGTTTTTAGGGTGCTTGCCACCTTAGGTGGGTGTTTTTCTCCCTCCTAAGATTTGTATTCATGTTGAAAGCCTAATTCTATCTGACTAAAGTAATCAGAAATCTTGCTTGTATATATAGGTGATTGGTATATATTTGGGAAAGATAGTAGGGGATATAATTCTACTGATTTTGATTATTTCTAATTGATTGGAACTTCATTAGTTCTTGATATATTGATTGAGGATCCATGGAGAATCCTACGAATAGATGAATATGCTATTTCATGTGATTTTTTCCTAAAAATCAGCCCAATGGCATATATGCTTGGAATTGAATTGACATGTATAGAATCATATTTGAATTGTACGAGAATGTATTATACAAGTGTATTGCTGAATGTTAATGATATTTAATATGATATACATATAAGAATCAATACGAGGTGACCACTTTTCCTAATTAGGGTTTGTGTTGAGGAAGTGAATCAAATGAGTCAATTAATCAATGTATACTTATGATTGATGAATGGAGTATGTGAAAATGGAAACTAGGGTTTCCAAGTGTGTGTATAAGCCCTAATGAACCCATATGCATCATGATGAATTTAATTAGTGATACGATTCTTATGATGTGTTGAACTAAGTATGACTTCTTGAAAACCCTAGATTTTTAGTATTAGGACGAGTATGAGTGATAAAGCTAGAACTTGCATATAATGTTGAAAATGTGATGAAATGATTTTGTGTAAGTTGTAATAATTTAGTTGAAGATGATGAGACTTACAAATATGATCTAATCCTAAACAAACTATTTTAGTTTAATTTATGGAATAATGAGTAGCCCTCGCATGAATGTGGGTCTTTTTATACAAGCTATATAACAATGAATTGTGAAGAATGATTAGAGATTATGGTGTAAGATGTAACCTAAACCATTCTTTTAAGCTAAAGTGAGTTGTATAATAAAGAATGAACATTGTTTATTATGGTAAAGACATCTAAAATAGCTGACACGATATACTTATCTAAATATAAGAAGCTATATGAAGACAAATGTATTGAATGGTGATGGCAAGTTGAGGATGAAACTAATGAAGTTATTCTGATGAAGTCTTTAATCTTTTATTTTAATTACATGTGGCTTAACCCAAATTGAATGAAATATACAAAAACTAGACTTTGATGGATGTCAATGAGAAGAGAAGCATTGTATGTCAAGTGAATTTAAAAATGATTAGTTCCAATAATGCAATGAAGATGAAATGAAAGAATTTGAGACTAATGAATATAAAATGAAGGAAAATGATGGGAATTAGTAGATGAATTTAAGAACCTAACTCTAACCCTAAAATTATGAGCTAGATAATTCTAATGAATAACTATACCAAATGAGAGATTAAGGAATGCATATAACTGTAGTTGGATTCAACTAAAAGATAAGGTTCAAGCATTGAATTGAATTACAAGAATGTGTTTTTAGATTCTGATTCTTTGATAGAATACTTATACCCTAAGAATGGAATATTTTGATGAACTTCAAATGATATTTAACATGTGTTGATTAGTACCTATAACTGAAGAATGTGAAATAAAAGAAGAAGATAACTAAGTGTGTTACACACATTTATGCATGAAATATATTTGCATTTACTAAAATTGGATGGAATAAGTATATGGTGTATGATAAATCTATTTTGAGTATGAAAAATGATGCAAGATACCTATATGCTTTTGTTGTTGTTAGCTCTAATGTCTCTATGAATATTTGTTGAGAATTGTGACATAGAATGAACCGATAAGAAATATGTTGAGATTGAATTTAGCATGCACTGCTTACATTTAAGAAACCCTGGTGAGGGTAAATATTGCATAATGAGATGATGACTATGGATGAAAGCCCACTGATGACGATAACACCCTGATGGGGTAAATGTTGGACAATAAGATTATGTCTCGAGCTGAAGGCCCACTATTGATCATTGTTATGAGATGATGTAAAAGATGGAAATAATCATGTGTTGCAATCTATGAATTTATTGTGCTTCTTGCTTTAATCATTGTCTTTTTTATAAATCTAATTTGTTTCATTTTATTATAGTTATGTAAGAATATACACATATGATACATGATGTTTTGAATTCTTTTAATATGAGTAAAAGAGATTAGTAACAAGTGAAATGATGAACCATTTAGTTAGGTGCTCTAAACACCATGAGTTTCCTCTGAGGACCACATTGGGGAAACAGTAGTAATCGATGAATTATGAGAAGGATTTCTAGAGTGTGGATCGAGACCTTGAAGGTTAGACCTCCAGGATTTAGGAGTGGGTCATCTGGAGTGGCTCTGGTCCTAAATCCTTGTTGTGAAAGTCTATGTCCAGATGGAATAGACATTGATGAAATGAAATATCTGAAATGTGAAAATATGTGAAATGTTGTGATATGTGATATATTATTTTGTTTATTCCTATATTGTGTACCTGAGATGAGGATGTGAGCCTCTTTAGGAAACCTTGAGGTGGCTAGGGTGTGTTTGTGATATCTTAGGGTGGTCAGCTAAATCCTAAGATAGTGATGGTGAGTCGTTGACACTAGAATCAAGTGTGGCGACTTCTACTTCGTGAGGTACAATCCAAGTAGTTTCAGGGCAAATGAACAAAATATGATAAGCCATGTAGATTATGTTTGTTACATTCCTTGTACTACTACTTGATGATTTGTCATTTTTTTTACAGCTGATGATTTTTCATTGTTGATTATGTTTCTTGTTACGGAAAGTAACCATGCTGTCATAGAGGTTATCTATTTCATACCCTAATATGTCTTGTTGACAAGTAGTAAATATTGGGATTTATATCCACTCTAAGTATGATTTGGATTGCTTGTTATTTGATAAATATTGTCTGATAGACATGTCTTATGTGTACTTCAGTTTCAGGACTAAAAGATGTGTTCCTGGTCTGGCTGGTGGGGTATTACATAGATTATGCTATTGTTATCTATTGATTCAAAATGTTTAGTTCTTGACTTGTTATTTGTATTAAAGGATTGCTCACCTAGACTAAGAAGTATAAATTGATTTGTTCATAGACATGCTCTAAAATATATTTTAAAGTTGCACTTGGTTTAAGTGATTACCTTATCTGTTTGATTAGTCTAGCATTGTATATTGAATTTGACTAGATGCTAGAACTATCTGCTAGGCTTTTCATTATCTGTCGATTTCTTTTAAGTTCATTATACTTAATCTGATGTTGATGCATGTACCTAGATTAAGTGGGAGGCATCCACTCACTTGGGCTCTATGAGTCTCATGAGGTTGTTTCAAATGTTTTTAGGTATAACACCATCTAATGGAGAGGTCGTGATAAAGAAGATATAAATAGCATAATCTAGATAGATTAGAATGTCCATGTACTCTCTCTTTCTCTAGATGGGTTGTAGACTAAGTTTGTTCATTCATGTACATGTATCTATTGTAAATTGAACCGCACATGAGCCACGAGGTTTGATTTTGGTTTTGATGGAGTTGAACACGATTTGTGTTATCTTATTGTGAGATCCTTTATGTGGCATTGGTTTGTGAAAATTGTGAAGAAAGAAAAAGGAAAGATTTATCTATGATTTTTGTATAATGTTTTGATCATCTTTGTCGGTAATTTGTTGTTATATATCATAATCTGGGTTTAGATTTAGGTATTATCTCTAATGGTTGGCATTTATGCTAATCAAAAGAGTGGCCTCGACATACATTGTGTGTGTGTGTATTGTTGGAGTGCAAGTTCTAATCAACACCTACTACTTATCTTCAACCTCTTATCTTCCAATTCTTCCTCTACATGCTTGCTTTCACTCTTAGGTTTCCCTTTTTATCTCTGATTAAACTTAGGTGGCAATCAGTGTGATTCATTGCTTAGGTATATCATATGATAGCTACTAATGCTACTTTTGAATGGTGCCTTGACTACTACAGTGGTAGTCTAAGTTGTGTTCATTTTTTAATACATGTACTCTTTGATCTACATGGACTGCTCTTTCTTTTGAACTAGGTATGCTCTATATTTGGCATGCACAATCAAGTTATAAATAAATGTCTATATACTAAAATACTAGTAGGCTTAGTTGTTTATATATGTCATCTTTTTTAATCTAGATTATTTTTGTAGTTTCTTGGTTTTGATTGACTATCTCATTATGTTGAGTGGCTTACTTTCAATCTTTGTGGTGAAATATGCAAATATTTTGTCCAATTGGGGATTTTCTTGTGAAAATTAATGAAATTATATATACAATCCATTCCCCATCTAGTGGTAAAGCAATTTTCTTTTTGTGGCTGAAAGTTTATTGACTGGTCATGGATTATAAAGAAATACTCATTGACATGTTGTTTTGCTTATTTCATTTCCATAAATTGATTGGTCATGTTTTGATCATTTCATTTTCATTTCCTACAAGTTTTTGGTGTCATATATGAACATTTTGCACTAGTGCCAAAAGAGATCAAGCAAGCAAATTGATGACAAGGATCTGGTTTAGTTCATTCATATGGTAGTGAAGGAGTTGGTCTAATTCATCCATATGGCCTAGGATCTAGGTGCTCAGCAAGAAGAACACAAATTTGAAGTTGTTGATTCACAACCTTAAGAGGATATCACAATGGAAGATTGGTGTGTTAGTTAAAAGATGGGTTTCTAGCTGCAATTTAGCTCACCTGAGAACATTTTTTATTCAGGTATATAACATGTTTCTGAATCCAATATAATTTGAGTTATGTTGTTGAGGCTCGGGTAGTTGTTGTGAAGCCTTCTTGGTCTTACTATTCTAAAAGTTATGACGAGATTAGTTGTCGATATTAATCTTGGTACTTTTCAAGTTAAATCTTGTCCCAGTATGGCTGCTATCCACTTAATCATTAGATCCTTTTGTTGTTATCTTAGGCCTTCTGCTATGGAAGATCACAATAGAAATTTCTTAGCATGTTAAAGAGTTGTTTGAAGTGGTTTATATTCTTTGTTTCTCTGGGTTCCTGGCATTGTGATGAGAATCAAAATTCATAATTTGTTTGAGATGTCAGATATTTTTTAACAGTTTGCTCCTTTGTATATTTTTGGAATAGTGATGTTGTGCAAAACTACAGTGAGCGGGGATAGCTCCACACCTTGGCATGCACCTTACAGTCTTTAGTGCTCCTAACTAGCTGGGTCTCCTATTTGTTGTTGGTGGAAAAGCATATGGATGTGTTTGACTATGAACAAAATATCAACAACTTGGTATGTGTTTGACTATGAGCTATACTTTCATTTATTTGTTAGTAAGGATTTTGTGATTAAATGTGTAACCATCTCTTTGAACTCTATCAAACATGTCACCAGGCTATAGGATGGAATGCTTTGCAACCAACATATCAAATGCAAACATCAATTTGTCTATAAGATGAGGCCCAAGTTCTGTCCAGTGCAACTATGATTGTTGCATAATACCATCAAGATTGTCCTGTTTGTAATTTTAGATCCAACACATGCTCTTCTTCACTACGAAAAATATGGTCTTTAACTACAAAAAAAAATTGTAGCAAAAACCCCCAAAATTTGTAGCCAAAAGCTTTGGCTACATTTATCCTTACATTTATAATATATAGCTAATACCCGTGTAGCTAATTGTTTAGGCTACATTTTTCAAAGTTGTAGTTAGTTATTCTTCTGACTACAAATTCATATATAACCCTAATTGTAGGTAAAAAAAATTCCTTACACATAAACATGTAGTTTCCATTGTAGACAAATGTATGACTACAAATCAATTTGTACCTATGATTTATAGGGAGAGATGACATTGGTTACAATTTGTATTTGTTCATGTATAGCAAAAAGTAGCACTTGCTACACATGTAATTATAGCTAGTGTGTAGTGAAAGACATCATGTACTACACATACATATGTAGTGAGAAACATTATGTAGCCAGTCAGTCGCTTGCCAATATAGAGGGGTTTTCAATAAGAAAACAGATGAATGTTAATCAAGATCGAATTCTGCTTATAATGTCAACAATGATACTTTTATTTATATTTGAACAATGAGTACACATGGGGAGGACATTAACCTGGCCCCTATTTTACAATATGCATGGAAAAAAGACACATGTATACAATATCTTCTTCTGACTCCATCTATCCACTACAGACTACAAAGCACAATATAAAGAGGGCTCATCTCCCTTAGTTCCTCAACCTAATTCACAATGAGTTCAACAACCCTATGAATCTCAGCTTTAGTGGTGAATATTCCAATCCCAAACATGATAGAGGTATGTGACATGTCCTCATCAACTCCCAGAGCTCTCAACACGTAGTACTGAGCACAAGAGTTGCAGCCTTTCATGTTGGCAACATCATGTAGAGGTTCATGTATGGTTAGTTTTGGTTGGTGAATCCCCTGGATCAGAACATATTGGCATTTCTTCTCATAATCCATATGTTATGTACTTTTGTATGTTGTGGATCTCAAGCGCCATCAAGTTGATGGTAGCATCCACTTTGTGTGAACCACCATGGATACCTACAAAGAAACATATAAGTTTTGAGATATATCTCACGAAAGAAACAAGCAAACAGAGTTTCTCCTACTCATAACCTACCTATTCCATAAGCTGTCTTCTCCCAGTGAATGAGAAGTATGAAGTGAATGAGAAGTATCAATGGGGTTCATGCCTTCAGTTTTCTACAATTCAATATATAGTCTAGTTGCCCTGACGACAATTTGTGAACTGCAAAAATTTAAATGGATACTAAGTGGTCAGTAAAAGAAGATATAAATTAAATCAAGAAAATGCTTCAAATCGAAAGATAAGTGTCTTCAAATTGCTTCTATACAGATGGAGGACGATATTTTTAGTGCTTTGAAGAAATCATAATCATACTAAAGAACAATAACTAGCATAATATAAACAAATAACTAACAGTAACTTCAGATGGCTCATGTTCTTTACTCCCTCCATATCTGACTCAACCATGTAGTTCAACATCATATGCATATGATTCGGCTACCCATACATGCTATAAATATAGAGCCTAATCATTCTAACGGTCAACTATTTTCAGATTCTTGTACTATTTAAATTTATCATTCAAGGATCAGCCTACTATAATCCATTCAAGAAGAGGAGAGAGCATAAGAATGTAATTTATAGGACTGTTGAACTGGGTATAGTAACAAAAGAAATAGAGGACAACACCTATCTTTCTACTGCTAACCCTTTCCAAGAGTTAAAACAATCAATTTGCAGAACCTCTAGCTTGATCCACATTACTATCTATGCACAACAAACTAAGGACATTAACACAAAATGAATTTTGAAGCTACAAGTACCACAACTAGAAGTTGAAATCATACAAAATCTAGCATCAAGACTACTGACAAGTTGACACTTCATATAAACTAAAACAACAAATTTAAACTTAGATGCTAATATAGCATCACAACAGTGACCAAGAACCTGGCTTGTGGTATGAGTAGAATTTAGTTCAAACACCCAATTCAAACTCACCTCAGCACTAGTAGATTCCATACAGTTTATAGCTATATAAGTGGGGTCTCTGCAACATTGTGTTGGCAGCCCAATATCTGTGAATCTTCAAACTAGTTGGTGGAAAACCAAATTATCCTGGTGTTCCATTTGCATAAACAATATTGCATTCAAAGGAACATGAAATTCATATTACTTGGCAGAAGGATGAGATAATAGGCTTGGATGGCAGCTTGCTGGAGGAGGATGGAGCCAATAGACATAGTAGAGCCAAGCAGACAACTTGGAAATAATCATATAATAAATGTGAGTAGTGATCCATAATCATAGATTGCACAGAAAATATAATATGAAATAAAAACACTCTGACCATACAAGCCTTCTCAGATAGATGACACAATTTTCTAAAAGTTAAATCCAGATTAAAATTCATCTTATCCTATTTGACTAACTAACTAATTTAAAATGCATTAAAACCTACCAACTAATAAGATGTCCAACTAATATTTAGATAATAACTATTATGCTTTGTGGAGACTTATACACAGACATGTATCTAGTGTAGATGGCACTATGAAAATATAATTACAGTGTTAAAAATCTATAATGCAGCATTTTCGGTAATAATTCTAGGTCTATAAATTGTCTACTCATTCCATGCAGTATTTAGATTATTATGAATGATGCTAGTGTATTAGCCTTTGTTCAATGAATATGGTTGTTCTAATAGAGGCCTCATAGCCTTGATCTTGTGCCAAAAATGGTTCAGCTCTCTCTAGTTTTAAAAATCTATAATTGCAGCATTTTTTTGGCCATAATCCTAGATCTATCAATTGTCTACTCATTCCATGCAATATTTAGATCATTCTGAATGGCACTAATGTATTAGCCTTTGTTCAGTGAATGTGGTTGTATAGGCTTGAGAGCCTTGAGCTTGTGCGTGAAACAGTTCAACTCACTCCCTGCTTGATAGCTTAACAGTTGTATCATACTGATACATTATTGTCAACACCACCATCAAATTAAAGGATCTTAAAGAACAATTTCCAAGATGCTTTGATAATCAAACACAGAATTCTAAATATGTAAATGATAGGAAATAAAAAAGAACAAAATGATGATAAGAAAATTAACCAAACTCCCAAGGCCATATAATGTACATGGGCCACTACACCCACACAGGGATCATAAAACCCACAAAAAAGGTAACAACAAAAACTAAAGCCTCAAGATGTGCACATGACATCATCACGAATGACGATAAATTGATACCCAAAACATTCACTTATTTCAACATACCTTAATGAAACATTGATCCACATTTTCACATGGTAGTAGAACTGGATGATAAACCCAACATTATAGCTTCAATTTCTATCTGTCTTGCTATTTGGAAGTCCATGGATAAATTTTTGTTCAAGAATCTACAACCTAAGCCAAGTATCATAATTTCTGGCTTTACGCAATGGGTGAAAGATCGTGAAGATGTTAGCAGTATATTTGAGAAGAGAGATCAACCGTGTAACTGTTCTGCTTGTTAATACTCACCTCCTATTGTACTCAAGGGAAATTAGACAAGTTTCACAACAATTTTCAAAGATAACAAAGGAGGTACTATGGCTAATGCACGAGATAACAATACATAGGAAATGTTCAACTTTCACAATGTAATGCTACGCAATTTACCTCTTTAATGATTGTTATAACTTGATGCCTAGTACAAGTTGAGCTTGAGCCACATATGGGTGGAATCCAATGCACTGAATGCCAATGTAAATTAAAAGAAAAAATAAGGTAGAGCCTAAATTAGATAAAGCAAAAATGTAAAGAGAATGGCACTCAATTCTAAGTATCGAAGATAAAGAAAAAATGCTAAGAGAAATTCTCAAGGTCTTTACTATCTTTACGTCATCAGCTTCAAAGAATACATCCTCATTAAAAACTCTATGGCCTAAGAATAGAAACAAAAACTTCCCTTAAAACAATTTGTGTTGAAGATGGTGCACATGCAAATTCAAAACGAATAACAATCATACACACTCATAGTTCCAATAATTGTTTCTTCTTAACCAAATGCCAGAAAAATGAGTAGAACACTGAGATAATACCTAGATTTCCTAAGAACCTAAGTGGGATTCATGCATCCATTTCCTCTCTCAATAGGATACTGTATAAAACTTCCTTCCAACTGTCCTCAGAGTTGGGCATGGCAATATAACACTAATATCCATATATATATATATATATATATATATATATAGAGAGAGAGAGAGAGAGAGAGAGAGTCAGGCTAGAATATACTCGAGTGTACGGATCGCACGAATACACTCAAGTGTGTTTGCATATCAAGACTATTTTTTTGCAAAATGTAAACCATTGATCTTCACCGTCATACTATAAATAGGCTACATACAAATTTTGAGCCCATTTGGATGAGTGTAAGTCACTCATCCAATGGCAACAAAATCGACGTGCGAAACTAATTTGAAATGCATAATTTTTGCGGTCTTCATAACATGAGCTATACATATCCAAATGTGCTCAAATTTTGTGTATGAGTTGTTCACGAGATGTTTAATAAGATCAATGGATTAGATTTTCAAAAAAAAATATTACATCATGAAAAACTACTTGAGTGTATTCCGCTCCGGATACACTCGAGTGTATTCTAGCCTGACTCTCTCTCTCTCTCTCTCTCTCTATATATATATATATATATATATATATATATATATATGTATATCATCAAATCCGCATATGTTGTGCTAGATATCCACAAATCATGATTGTTACCTAACAACCCATAGTTTCTTGCGAGTATATGAGAAATGTGCATTAGAACACAAAGTTGATAATTTGACTTGTCTGAACTAGAGTGTCATCTTCAAAAGAAATTGGATAATAGTAAATCACTTTATGTCAAAATAAATGACCATCACTATAGTTGCATCTTCTTCTAGACAAGTCAACCAAATCCTATCCTACTGACTAGGCATAGTTCACCTGAAACAATGAATGTCAATTTGAACAATCAAGAGGTCGCAATAAGAAAATAAGAGTGTTGTCTAATGATAGTGACCGACAAAAAGAAACACAATGGACATAAAAGAAAATGGTGGACAGAGTACATGAGAAATCCCTTCTTATAGTTTGATAGGCTGAACTTAGATTTTCATAGGCCATGACTTGGTTTTGTTCCTTTTCCTTCCAGTATTAGAAATCATTACTAATTAGCTACTCAATGATCCATGAGTTCACCATATGAAATAATTTTTTACTAATGAATTGATGACTTAAAAGGCTGACATATTGTATTCACAGATAGAGATAGGACCAAGGAATTTATATTAGGAGTTTGCATTTAGTGGAGCTTACCCACTCTTTGGCTCCCCTACACATTACCCACTTTACTACTTTAGAAGATGTGACATGCTATTTGGAGAGGTGCATAATCATCTTGCGTCTTCACCTACTTAATCTGCCATGTGTTTGAATTTGAGATGTGCTGACTTCATATCAAATGATCTAAGGGTGACATAAAAGAGATAAGGAGTCTGATTTATATAGATTTCTACACTAACCATGAAGGAGAGTACGAAATAGAAGCAAGTTAGGGTATCCTGGTACATAGGGCTACATGTAAGAGTAGTAATTCCTCACCTTCAAACCAAGGATCTCCCCAAATGATCCTATCCCAAGCTTGTTTGTTTGCACAATAGGAATATTAAGCATGTCATGTCATGTTGCGTCTGCCAAATGACATAGAATAATGACATATAATGAAATATTATCCTAATTAAAATGAGTTGAATTTTTATTAAGATGAAAGGGTCCCCATACCCATGTGCAATTGGTAGCCTATGCAGTGAGCGATCTCCAACAAAATGAATCCAATCATAGAAATAGTCTCTATTCAAATCTAGGTACGAGTGAAGGAAGTACCACTAAAATAGAGGAAATTTGCAGTGCATGCCTCAAACTCAACTTCGGAAAAGATGCATGCTACGATCAAGAAAATGAAAAGTGAACACATCTTAAAGCACAAAGAAGCATTGCTTTCATGAGGCAGAGAAGAAAACCCTGAATGTAAGAAAATAAGAAGATAGAAGTCGTGATTCATTAAGGATTTTTCATCTAATTGTAAAACAGAGCCAAAGAAGCAGCAACTCCATGCCACAATACAATCCTTTCATTACCTCTATTTTTAATTCACAATCAACCTCTTGCACTAAGAAAAACTATCCTTAAACAACCAACATTAGTTCTAATATATAATGCAAACTCAATATGTATTTAAGGAGCAACTCGTTGAACTGAAGGTGTGTTGCTTACTTGTGGCTTTTTTTAGTCTGTTAGATCCAAATGGTAAGACATAGATGAAAATTCATAATAGTTCTTATTAAGAACAAAGAACAAATTGCAGGATTATGATATCAAAAAGATCATAAACTTATTCCAAGCCTCTTTAAGTACTTGATCATATTAAATTTTAGGCTCATACATATCAAAATACACTTCTCTAAGAGAATTGACCTCTGCAAAACCACAAGGGCATTCCCTCAAAGCAGATAGCACTTCAGATCAAAAACAAAAATAGTAATCATTTTCACTAGATAAAAATCTATATGAAGAGAATTTTAGACTAAATCTCATCATTCATGAAGTCATAAATCATCCTAAAACCTCTGTAATCACCTAAAAGTTAATTATATGCTCATTAAATGACATGATTCTCTGTAGTGTATATAGTAGAAAACTTTCACAAAGAAAGGTCAACAGACTACTATGAAATCTTTGAGCTCCATAAAGAGGTCAATCATCCTCATACTCCAATTAGATGGTAGCTTTAGAAGACAGGTTCAACAATAGGGTAACTAGAAAAGATCATAATCAAACGCATTCAACCTGATGTCAGCTTCAAAAGAAGTATCACAAAATTCTTCAAGCAAACTCAATACCAAATCATTAGAAAGGAAATGCGCCCAACATCAACTTTAGGAAGGCCACAAAATAGGAACCCCTAGTAGTAATATACTAATATTCCTATGACTACTCGATAGCAAGTACTCAACTAGTTTAATGTCTTTCAACTGACATGTTGAAAAAGATTGGTAGATCTAAGGTAAAAAAGACCTTCTAGTTGAAATAGATTGATAGATCTAGAGTAAAAAAATGTTCAACTATCCTGGATATCTTATCTAAGGCAGGCTACTCCAAGGAATTTTTTTATGAACACTTGAAATCACTTCCTCACCCTCTTTATTACTACTGACATCTTGCATACAACATCTTAGGTATTGGGTCATCCAGAATTTTTACAGAATATAGAGAAACAAATTGTTTTTCAATCTTTGATTACTATAAATTGGAGTTATGGAAGATGCAAATTAATCAAAGTAAGGTCATACTCATTGTGTCAGCTGAACCAAAAATGAGGATTCGAAATCCATGCAAGACTCCTTAAGGTTGACTGTTCATTGACCCCAAGATGTGAGGTTTACATAGTTCAAATGTGCAAAAGCCCTGTCATGTCATCTTAATACACTATTCTCAATGTGTTGGCATATACTTCATAGCAAGTGAATGAATCACAACTAAAACTATAGCTTGAACTGAAAATAACAAATGACAAAATTTACATCTTTTTGTCAAATGGCATTAACTGAGAAAATTTGTGATGGTAGATTGATATTGTTGGAAACCCACCTTGTGAGTTTTGTTGGATCAGCAAGATCAAAGTTGTAATCTCAAAACGCATTGGGTTTATCACAAGTACCTTGATGAGTTAGGACATTGTTGACAAAGAATGTCATTGGCATAGAAGTCTATGCATGAATTGTTTTGTCTGGTTTGCCTTCAACTCATCCCATAAGATAGGGGCTTACACTCCATAAGTTTGTGATTGATGCTATTCAAAAGCGACAAAGAAAGGCAACATTTTAAAAGGGAATGATAATAGGGGAAATATTAAACTTACCTCAACAAATAACTCATCAGGAATTAGAATTTCACAATAGGAAACTGAACATAAGCTTCAAAGGCAGAGAGATAAAAACACATCAACAACATGGTACAACCAAGGCACAAAGAAAAGAAACCAGATGATCAGGAAGAAAAATGCCAAGAATATCACACACTAAATAAGTTAGGATCAAAGACACCTCTTACTGGGATATGAAATGTGAAATCTGGAATAGAGTTCATGTAAAGTTAGTAGAAAATTCTGCATAATTTTCTATTAGAAGCAAAGACACACCTCTCACTGGTATTTTGTCCCATTTCACATCTAAAATAAAAGCATAAAACTAGAAAACATAAAATTAGTTCTTTGTGATAATTAAATTCATTGTCAGATTTTCCTTGGAGAGTTAGACCTACCTTGCTTGGATATAGATTTACTGTACCATATGGATATACAACATATCCTTGTTGTAGTATACATGGAGGAGCTTTCAAAACATAAGAAGGTTAGGAAATCCTAGAGTATAGGTTCACAAGGGAGCTTAAACAATTAGGTTCCATTCAACATACATATGCTCTAACATAGATAAACAACACTAAAACTTTGTTGTTGTAGGTATAGGTTGTTTTGTTGGTACCCCTATCAATCCATACTTCATAATGACAAGATAAAGAGCCTTTATAAAATATCAAACTATACTTCACCATATAGAAGATCCCCATTGATCTCAAGCTGAATAACTGAGGAGCCATAACGGTTTGTATAAGACTCTCACATTATCAACTTATACTAGAAATGTAAAGTTCAGAAAACTATATGTATAATCAGTCTTAGTGCATTACAAGAGGAAAGAACTAGCTCATTCGACCAAGGAAAGAAAACCATATAACATGGAGCATCTCTATGACACTATAGATGGGCAAGGGCAAGACAGAGATGTTTCTCAGGAATTAGGTTCTGCTTAGCAAAGGAATCTGTTCTGACTCCAGGAGTGGTAATGGTGAGCCCAAAGATGTCTTTAATTCTGGTGTTGGAATACCATCTTCAGACTGATATACTTAGTTTAGTTGCAGTCTGACTATAATATAGTTGGACCTCCACTAATCATTTGTTTATAATTTTCTTAACAAAAGGGAAGACTAATAAAGATCCCATCCTCAAAGAACTTCCAGTCCCCCTCCCACTGGCCATCTTGGTACTGTTGTAGATAGTTGGCCCTCTACCAAACCACTCTCTTGGTCTATCCTAGTGCTACAACTAGGGGCATCGGTCAACAATAGCTTTGAAGTTAATTACTGCTTTACTAGCACAACAACAGGGCATTCTAGAGGAGAGGAAGAATGGGATGGAATTATTGCAAGCAGTAATGTCCCAAAGTGACTGATGTTTTCGGTAAGTCAAATTCATATGATTAATCAATGTACCTCATGGTTTTATGATTTATCTGTATTCTTATAAAACTAGAACCACTCAAGTTGTGAACCGTTCAAGCTGACTCAACCAGCAACTATAGCTAATCAAAAGATTTTACTCACTAATAGAAGAACGGTTGCCTTGCGTCACATCTGCACCACTCCTCATAGCAGTGATGGAGGTTTTTCCCATACTTTTGTTCAAATCAATCTGCAATAAGATGAACATTCATAAAGTAGACAACAAAAATAAGCAAAAGAGTAGGACAATTTTGGATGACAAAAACAATTTAATACCCCAATAGAGCATACATTTGTATCAATAATTTCCTATCATCTTTTAACCTATTTTTCAATATAGTGTGATAGTAAAGTTTGATATTGGATTCCGCAACAAAGTAGAAAGACAATATTTTTCAGGGGGGATAATTATTCATCATCAATGTAGACATAAAACACACTGAATGTCATCCCTATTTATCTAACAACATCTCTACGGAAGATCTATAGAACATTCAGGAGTTTACATGAGTTTGTTGTTGTGCATATTGGCAGAGCGATAGAAAGCATCAAAGAGAATGGCCTTGGTGAGCAATATTTTCATTGGAGCTTGTTGGTGAGCAATATTTCAATGTGGTCAGTGGTTACTTAGACTACTTGATAAAAATCCAAAGACATATTATCATTTTTATTAGGGGGGTTAAGGTACCACAAACAATTTAAAGAAGAGTTGGTGCATAGAAGACTTGCTAAAGCTTCATAAGAGTTA
Source organism: Alisma plantago-aquatica (assembly GCA_963693085.1). Taxonomy (NCBI): domain Eukaryota; kingdom Viridiplantae; phylum Streptophyta; class Magnoliopsida; order Alismatales; family Alismataceae; genus Alisma; species Alisma plantago-aquatica. The sequence continues at coordinate 663,874,721 of OY856412.1, read as the reverse complement.
ATACATATTGGTTGAATCTAACATACCTGTCATATCTATGACCATAATCAGGGCCTCTCGCTTGATTCACAATTATGAATAATGGCTCCTCTGCATTCCCCTTCATGGAAATGATTCTTTGAAACGACGGATCCCTCTCTATCTGACATTTACCATACATACCTACTAGCAGCTAAAAATGATTCTGCTAGATGCCTGCTAGCATTGGCACTGGTTTTTTGTTGAAACCCATTTTGATCCATAGTTCATAATGACAAGATAGCGAGCCTTAATAAAAACTCAAACCACAACACCATATTGAAGATCATCATTGATCTCAGATGAATAACCAAGTAACCATAATAGTCTGACAAAATTCTTGAGAAGAGAGAAAAAGAAACATCTAAAGTCAGATATGAGATGAGAGACTCCAAGTACACAATCATCATTCTGAAAATAGTAGATAGGGACACCATCACCCCTGCAAAGCAAGGTGCACCAATGTTCATTTAGATGAGACCTAGAGGAGACGCTAACCAATTGTTGTTTTGATTTTGTTGGACAATAGTTAGTTTCTGGTTTGGAACAGATTTAATTACATAACCATGAGAGGCAGGTCAACACATTGAATTCATGTACATTAATGTTGGATGTGAATTCTTATATGGGAAGACTAGCTCGTTTTTAAGCTTCCAAGTAAGGAGGCAAAAAGTTATCCACTGCAATTAACTGAATAGCCACTTAGGGTAGTTCTACTGCCTAATCTAGTTCCAGGTGATGAATTTCCAAATTTTCAAATTTGTTATGAAAGCCTCTTACAAGTCAAAGATAGATTACTTAGTAAGAAATGTAATCCATCCAATATTTTCTTATCAATAGACATAATAGAACAAACATTCATACCCAACTAAAAATATAAGAACCAATTCTATGACTTAAACCCATTATCAAGTACAAATTGATCAATGATGGAATTTCGTGAAGAGATTTGCAAGTTGGTCTTCAACTCATGACTTATTGTATACATCCTGGACACACCACCTATGGAAACCCAACCGATTAATGGTATCCTACATATAGTGAAGGTGATACATGCACTACTCAAATGCACATGCTTCTCCATATATATGGCAAACTTGATTTCAACATCATAAATGAGGTTAGGGAGATAACTTATAATAAAACTAGTCTTGAATCAAGCTCCCATCATCAATGCATCCTCTCTCCATACAAGGGGGAACCAGCATTAGACAACATCAAAACTTCTTGACATTGGTAAAGTAATGCTTTTTGCTTTGAACTCAAATCATAAATATAATGTTTACTTATTACATAAATGATTCTATAAACTGAAAAGAATTAGACTTCATACATTTTGTATGAATACTTGTACCCATCCCTATTTTGTGTTAGAAGTTTATGATCACCAAATAAAAATAGGAAACTACATCACTAGTTTAATTATTAAACAACACCTAATTATTATAAGACAAAATGCCCAAGCTTTGAAATTATGTACTTGTAGTTTGACTCAGACTGCCATCTGACCTCTAATGACTTTGCAAAACAACTTAAATAAATAAATAATGTACAAGAGGGAAACAAAAGAAACAAAGTATTCATTTTGGTCAGTAGGATAGTGTGGACATCCACACATTGTTTTATAATTGGAGTGTATATTGATAGTATGAATTTGGTTCTCGTGAACATGTCTTCTAAATGGGTGTAGGGAGAGGTAAGGTCACTATAGACAATTATATGAATTAGTATATTGTAGGAGTTGAATGGTGTAGAGGTGTAAGGGAGGTTGGTTCTGTTTAGTGAGACAAAAATGTGAAGATACATATGGGTCATTGGGTTTTAGAGAAATGAGGATGGGTTGTGTTGTCATGACTAAGAAGAAGACATTCAGTAGTTGGGGGTGCTATACCTTAAGGTCAAAACTTCTAATTTTTTTATTTATACTGTAATTCTTCGGGACTGGAGGAGCAATGTCAATAGAAATATTACAAAATAAAGCATGTTTGCATGCAATGACAATCTAAGGCACTCACTACATTTTTTATGTACAACTTATATACATAGGTAGGCATACGAGGGCCAAAGGTAGGTGGCACATTTTCATGATTTATGAAGAGGGGTACAACAATTTAGGTAGCCCCAAAAAAAGAAGGAGGTTTACGTCCTTTTCAGAACCTATAGCAGTGAAGACAATGTTGATGAATGAAGCCCTTGAAATGTACCTATGGAGCAGAGTGAACTTCATATGAACATATATATACATGAATAATATCCAAATATGATGCAAGTTTTAATGTAGCTATGATATAAAAGTAAAATTATGATGATATGATGGTTCACATGTATGAATTTCAAGTTAGCAACATACCTCATTTGAATCTGCTATTGCAATATAGCTTCTAAGAATTATTCATATAATGCACATCTCCTTATACTATTGTAGCAAATTATAAATCAATTTCCCAAAGCAATGAGTGCCACCCATGGCAAATACATAGTTGTAGAATCTTCATATACGCCAGCTGGGTAATAGGATAGGAAACTACTCCTACACAAGAAACTCAAAACAGATACGGGGACGTAATGAGGGTGAGTAACATAACTGATAGAGACCAACATTTCTGAAACAATGAGGTCATCTAAACTATTTCATAACTATAAGTCACTAAAAAGAATTTACCAGGTCCCATCGATTTGAATTTTCCAAAGGATTGTCTGTCTCGAGTGTACATAATGGTGTGCATTCACTTTGATCATTTTATTGGCTAGCAATGTTGGGGAGCACACCATATTGGTCACCATACTAACCACATAAAAACACTAAAGATGGAATATGGAGAACAAAAACAGAAGGAGATTGGCCACTAAAAGTCTGTTATATTTTGAGCAGAGGATGCACAGTGAAAGGTGCCTATTTTAGGGACACTGAGTGGAAGAATCATCTGCACTATTTGCTCAGATCAGCAAAAATTATAAAACATTAAATTTTGTATTAAAAATATGCTAATGCGTCCTTGACCATTGCTCATTGAAGGATATTATACTAGACGTTCCAGATCAGTACTTTGCATTGACATTTCAACAACTTATCTGACAGATTGGAAAGACTGGACTATTTGATTTGTGACCAACTAGTGGACAATCTGGAGGTGCCGCAATGACACCATGTTCATTGAAGAGGAACCAATAGTTGAGTATAAATTAAATGGGATAAGAACCTGATTACTGACTGCAAAAACCATAACTATCCAGCTAGAAACACAAATAGATCGAAATAGGGAAAAGATATCTCCCATTAGCAACGTCCTAAAGAAGGAATGATGGAAGTATACTGTGACTCCATGATTCATGTTGGGAAGTGTGAAGGAAAGGGAGTCATGGCCAGAGATGAAACAGGGAAGATTGTAGAAACCATCCAAGTGAAGATTGTAGCAAGACCATGCCTGAGCAGGACCTGATGTTCATCAGCTTAAAATATAGAGATGTGATAGTTCAATAGGAGATATCAGATCCGAACACAATCAATCATCTCAAGGTAGATGAAGAATAGGAAAATCCCAAGGCACTATAGTTGTAGAGAAAAATATAAGAACAAATAGAAACGAATGCCATGGTTATAATTTCATAATTTGTCAAACATTTATTGGTTCAAAACATTAGAAGTAACTAAGAGAACTAGAAAAAATATGAAAACGAGAAGAAAAATCTCAAATTTTCAGGATGAGAAAGACTGGAAACAATGCATAATGCAATCATATGGATATCTACAAAAGATATATAGAAGGTTTCACCTTCTTTGTTATCTTGGAAACAGACTCCTACAAAAAAAACTCTCAAATGAAAATCCAAAATCAATATTATACTCTTTAATGATCTTAGGAGCTATAGGCTACATGTGTGGCATTCCCCTTGGACCATTAATTCGTCTTACCTTGTCATGATTGTCGTTAAGGAAGTTGTCATGAATCTGTAGGCGTGACCATTTTTTCATAGGGCTCTGTCATGTTAAAATGTCCTCTCTATTAATATGTGAGGTGATGGTAGACGGGTAGCTGATACACACGCGACCCTCTAGATAGCTGGGACCAAACGTGCTCCACCCACACTACTTGTGGCAGGAATGACAGACGACACAGCAGGTGGCCCTTGTGGCTAATCATTAAAGGAATCAGGTCGTTGGGCCTTGCAATCGCGAGCATTCGTGTAGCAGTCGGTGTGATCTGTAGAGGGGGCATCTTGTATATAAATCAGCTTAGATAGCAAAAATGGGATTGAATTGATTGCCTTGTTTTCATTGAGAATAGTGTCTTCTCCCTTGCCTTGTGTGAGACCCAATTCATCTGGAAGATCATCGCCCCCATAGGTTGTCATCATCGTTGCGCCTCACTCCAACTACCTGCCAGTATTAGAGGCTAGGATAGGAGGGAGGAGAATAGGGTGAGAGGTAAAGAGAGCGATCAGATCGAGGGTTGTTTGGTGGGGTGGTGACTGTGAGAAGATGGGGGTGGGGGTTTGGGGAAGGGGGAGATGAAGCACCAGTGCCATTCGGCGCCGGTCGGGGAGAAGCGAGTACTAACCGCAGCAATAAGGGTGGAGGGATTCACGCACGATAAAGTTAGAATTTTTGGAGCGTATGATTTATTTGGAATTGGTAGGGGGTGGGATGAGAGGATTAAAAGACAATTTTGTATGTAATGGATATATGTAGTTGATTTTGTAGTCATTAGAATTAGCTATATTTATTTTATTTATAGTTATATAATATGTAAAGAAAAAAGGTTTTGACTACAAATATAGTATATGTAGCTAGAATAAATGTAGTTAAATCGACTATTTTTTGTAGTGCTTCATGATGGTGCAACAACAAGAACCCAAGTTATTACCAACTAAATGAATAAAAGGAGAAGACAATAAGGACACTAATCAAGAAAGATACATACTCTTTTGACAAGATGTGTGTAGACCTCACTGAAACATTAATATATATATATCATTTTCTTTGTACACATTGTATAATAGAGGCAAGGTATACGTCCTCCCCATGTACATTCGATGTTTCAGTATAAATGAAAGTAATATTGTTGGCATAATGAGCATAACTTGGTCTAACTATTACAATTTTGTTACTTAAAGATCTTATGTACTAACAATTACACAATATATGAATAATCGAACTATGCATATATCTATGTGTAATAAATGGCACTACACATGTAGCTAGATGCATAATCCAACTACATATATATGTAGTAATTGTTGCCTTTCCCTACACATTAACTACATATAAAATGTATTAACTTCATCTTTTTTCTACATACTAACTACATATGCAATTGTAGTTCTACATTTAGTAATAATTACACTTACATTTAAATATGTAAAGACAATATCTAGCTACAATCCCGACTACATATCTATTTGTAGTGAATGGATTATCTAACTAAATATTTGAAATATACAGTTTAAGGCTTTAGCTATACGAGCATATACTACAATGTATATGTATAAATAAATATGTAGCAAAAGTCTTTAGCTACAAAATATGGGGTTTTTGCAACATTTTTTGTAGTTAAAGACCATTTTTTGTAGTGGTATGAGATAAATTCAAAAATTAAACCTAATTGGTCTAGGTGCAAAGTTTGAACCAAATTGGATAATGTTTACTAATATAATTTGAATTGAGAACAAAATTCCTAAATACTAATCCAAATGTTAATTGAATTTTAGCTTATCTGATTATTTTCCCAGATTTCTTTGTCGCACGGCTTAGTCATTTGATTCACCTAAGTTTCCCAGATTTTGACTTCTCGATTATAGTTCCAACCTGTGTCACAATGGTCTTGTGATTACTTTATCTCAGGCCTTCTCTAGTGCGTCGGATCTCCATCACACGACTGCCCTCTTTTATTCTTCCTCGAGTCCCAAGACGCTTGGACTTTATAGTATTGTGTCTCTTCCACCTCTCTTTTCTTGACTCCCTCTCTCTCGCCTCACTCCCTTTCCCTCAGGTCTTAGCCACTTTACATCTATTTCTTGATCATGAACCCAGGGACCATCACTCGATGGAATTCCCTTCCCTCACCCCAATCTCCTAGTCGATGAAGGAGTATTCATCTCCCCTGGTTCCCTCTCCATTGGGACTCCTTGCCTTGATGGGTCTCCTTGACTCGATATAATAGAATCAATGCCATATTGTGACCCCCATCGATCAACCCCGCTAGCATTTTTATTCTTAATCCTGCTGGTGAGTAGTACCGAACTTCGATCAGTAGTGGTGGCTTCATTGACACCGTCAATGAGTTCTAGATCATGAGAGTCGTTGCAAAACACCAATTTCTACCTAGTAGGGATCGAAGAAGCTTTTGGTGCCATCAGTTGGGTAAGCTCATGATTCCTCTTGTGACCCCTAATTTTCATACACTATTGTTTAGATCTGATGTCATTACCTGCTTTGATGATATGGTCGTCAGTTTGATTCTCTTTTGATTGCCTTACCTCCACCAGGGAACTTTGAATGTGGTCAGTTTGTCATATGGATTGGGTTGGTTACTTTGGACCTTCCCCTCAAGTCAAACACGTTGTTGGCCTTGGCCATGGCCATGGCAGCAGCTTGAGGCGGAGCTCCAGTTTGCTCTTTGCCTCTGCCTATGGTTTTCAAGACTGGTGAGTCATAAGGAAGGTGGGAGATGTTCCTTTTGTGAAAATCACTGCTTGGTCACTAGTGATGGAATCTGGACATCAGAGCTTCGAGCTTCATTTTGGAGTGTTGTGTGAATATGGAATAAGAGAATGAATAAGATGTATGTGTGTAGGAAGTCGTATTCACCCATTATTTGATTTGGTTTTGTCGTGCATCCAATGGGTATTTATGTCCTTTTTCCTCCAATGTGATATCATATGGCAAGTTTAATTTAATCAAAGCATTTTATGCATATGCCCTATCACACATCAAGTTGATGATGCGTGATGCAGGGGTTCTTTGATCTTTAGCGCTGGTTTTCTAATTTTAAATCACAGTAAATCATTTTATCTTATAAAATTCATAGAAATTAATTTATAAGTTAGAAAACTAAAGTAAGACATGTTTTGGAATCATAAAATGAGATATAACATTTGGTATAGATTTTGTCATCTTATTTCAAAAGGTTAAATATGTGATCTTATTAATTTACCTAATTATCTTTAATCTTGTAAAATCAATAAATAAATATGTTTTGAAATCAAGAAATTATATTTTATCTGATTATGTACTTTTTATAACCTAAATCAGTAAATGATAAAAAGGGTCACTTTTAGGGCTTTATTTATAGGAGCATAAAACCTAATTCATCTAATATTTAATAGGTACCTTTGGACCTTGTTTTAGATCTAGGGTTTGACCCTGACTTTGATATACGTTCTTGAGGTATGTTGCTTCTCTTTATGAGTCATATTGGACAATAATTCTATTTTATATCTCTTGCCTTAACTTTAGCATGTTTGTTTTATATGCCTTTTGGTTATACCTATCCAACCCGGCTAGGTCTAATTCACCAAGATTCATCTAATTATCTGTTAATAATGAAAAATGAATCTCCTTTTATTTAATCATGTTGATTCTTATTCAATTTGCAACCTTTATTGTTTTATTTCATATTATTGTTCCATTTCATAATGAAAACCCTAATTTTATGTATGGCTTGAACCAAACTTTATCTTGTCTCTCTATTATATGCATGTTTTATTATCGAGACTATTATTATCTATTAGTGGTGGTACATTATGGGGTTGGTCCCATTGTACAACTTTCCAGTATATGGGTGATGGTTCTCTCACCCCAGGTGCTCTCACCTATTTCATACACTTTATATATATATATAGAGAGAGAGAGAGAGAGAGTCAGGTTAGAATACACTCGAGTGTATCCGGAATAGAATACACTCAAGTAGTTTTCCATGATGCAATATTTTTTTCAAAACTCTAATCCATTGATCTTCTTAAGTATCATGTAAATAGATCATATATAAAATTTGAGTCCATTTGGACATTTATAGGTCATGTTATGAAAACCACAAAAATTATGCATTTCAAATTCGTTTCGTGCGTTGATTTTGTTTCCCTTAGATTAGTGACTTATACTCATCCAAATGAGCTCAAAATTTGCATGTAGCCTAATTATAGTATAACAATGAAAATAATTGGTTTACATTTTGCAAAAAAATAGTCTTGATATGCAAACACCACTTGAGTGTAGCGTGAGATCTGTACACTCGAGTGTATTCTAGCCTGACTCTCTCTCTCTCTCTCTCTCTCTCTCTCTCTCTCTCTATATATATATATATATATATATATATATATATACACATGTGTGTGTAGGATTGTGGGTGTTCTTACCTCCTTCCTTGGCATGAGATGTGGAAGTATCTCGGCCCTACTTTTAGATGATTGTAGTCTAATATTTAGTCTACATGCAAATTATTATTAATTGTTGTTGTTCTATTATTTGAGATTTAAAGGCAAGAATTTTATTATTATACTTTTTATTTCTTCATATAATCTCTTTGTCTTTCTATGTGAAGAAGTCTTTTGATATCCACTTGGATGCTTCTAACTCACTCATCATTGGGAATCATGTTGTTTTACTTTTGATGTACTTTTCCAATATAAATTGTCCAATCCCTATGATAAGCACATATCGGCTCTTTTGCTGATAATATTCCACCTTGTCTTATCTTGTGGGGGTGTTCTCAACCCCTTAGGTGGTGAAGATCCTACCATAGGTGACCCTGAGTTGCATCCTGCTCGAGAGTAGTTGTTCTTCTTGGAGATAGATTGAAGTGGTTGGTTTACCCTCTACGCATCCTATGTTATAGATTAGATTCATGTAGTTTCTTTTATGTACACCCTATGTGGTGATGAACTATGATATCATGAGAATTGTAATAGTTAAACTTTTATCTTCCACTGCTACACTTACAGTATTTGATACATTATATACTTGAATTGTAGTTTTCATCATTTCTGGAAAAATAACTTGTGATAATTGGAAATGGAAGGTTTTCTATTTTTTGCCTTTTGAGTAGGTGAATGGATCCCCTCTTGGGTCCCACTCCTTACACAATGTCTTAAATAAGAAGGCGATCACTCTATCATATTTTGTCATAATGACATCATTATCATGAAGGATGATATCCATGACATGCTTCAAGATGGAAGTTACATGTCTCTAAGTCTGATCTCGCACACCAACATCTCCTATGACATGATATAGATGATGTCTACATGGTTGGTCCCAGTTTGATGAATGATATTTATGCTAAGGAGAAGTTAGGGGAAATAGATATTCTAATCCAACGTCTACAATTGGTTATTGCAGAATATAGTTTCTTACATATTCTTCATGATAACAATGGACGCTACTTGTAATTTTTATTCACGACCACAAGGATATATTTTATAATAGTTCTTATCACCTTTTTAATCTAGTGGGCCCTAAAAATCCATGGAAATGAGTAGCAAAATAGAACGTCGTGCTGAAATATGCTCCATAATTCTCATCAGTCTTATCTTCAAACATGAAAGGGGCTATAACTCTCTATGCAAAAAGAAATAGATCAAGCCCTAGTTCTGCCACTGCTGCCCTCAACAATAGCCCTTATAAAAGGATTGTGACTTTCACATTCCATATTTGATGTATTCTCTATTTGTTGTACAAGTAGTTTTGGAAGAGTGCCAGAAAAAAGATATCATTGCCTACATGGAAACTATGTGATCAAGCTATTGCACTCTGAATCGACAGATAAACATTATTGCTACAGTGTTCTATGAAATCTCACATGAGTCCATTTCTTTGTTACTTTTCCCCTATGGGGACAAAGTGTGTAATAAGTTGGTGGGTGTTGTAATTTGGTAAGATAGATACAACTTATTTTTCATTGTTTTCAGTTTAGTTGTTTGTTAATTTTTGTTCATTTTCTCATATTTCCTCACAATTTTCAAAAAAATTCTTATGCACACAATAAGAATGATTAGCTACACTTCTAAAGCACACTCTATATGCTCTATAAAGTTGTTTTTTTTCAAGTCTGTTGTAAAGAAAAAATAACTATAGACAATTATATATCCTTTTATGATGATGAAATCACTTTCATGTCATTATTTAAGCAAAATATTGTAGATTCCACTAACCTAGTTCTTATCCTAGAACAACATATGAGGATCCTTTCTTAGGCCATACAAATAAAATGAAAGCCAATCTCATGCTCCATCAAAGATGCACGCTCTCAAACAAGGAAAGGGATACCCTATCTCCTGTTCTATAAGCACAACCGAAGAAAAATCCCAATAAGAGCAACGGATTAAAAAAAGCAGTGTGTAAACAAAATAAGAGAGTTATTTCCAATTATAGGGAAAAAAAGGTTATCGGAACATGTATATGTGAGCTCATGAACACATATATGTCACTTCTGGTAACTTCCAAAGCCAATAATACACACCCTGGTCTTAAATGGTGCTCACTAAAGGTATGCCAATCCATGACTATGATACATAGGATGTGTAGTCATTACTCGAAAACCAACAAGTTATGATTGCAGGGACCACTTGCCTGCTAAATGAATCTATAGTTGAATGACCCAAAGAAAGGAAAGGGATTCCCACACGCCTTTAGACCTACCCATGCATTTTTTATCTCTAGTACAATAAAAGATGAGAGTGAAAGTTTCTTTGGAAAGGAAGTGTGTGTTAGAAACAATGCATAATAACTATTCATACAAATCAACAAGGAAGCATCATTCAAACAAGCATGATGTTTTTTTTTTGGGGGGGGGGGGCTCATCTTAGGAAATAGTAACTACTTACATAAAAGGTTGACATCAATTTTTTGTGTCGACTACCAATCTTACCTTATTGATCACTTGCATTACCATTATGATTTTGAATTTTTAGCTCGAGAACAAGCTAGATGATAAGTTTAGGGTTGTTGATAACATCAAATTTCATGAACATATCATACTTCCTTTTCCAACAATATATATAGTTTACACATAATACTCATAAACCCATTCATATTTAAGCACAACGATCAAATTATCTTTCTAAATATAATTTTTTTGTCGGCTAAACTACTTTCTCTTTTTTTGTATTTTTTTAAGAAGTACAGACTAAGAAGCAGGAAAAAAGACTATACAATCTAAATCTAATAAAGGAAAACTGAAAGGATAGCCTTCCAAAGAAAAAGCAAGAAAAAAGAGTAAGGCCACCAAGAGGATCATCCAACATTCAAAAAGATAAATCCATCAAGGTCTTCTAACTGCACAATAGTATCAGGGAAGTCCATAAGCTTGGAATCATCTATCCAGAACTTGAACCAAGTCTAAACTTTAGAAGAGACACAAACATCGACCAGAACAGATAAGAGAGCCAATCATCTTGTCTGATAAAAAAACAAACCACAATCCCTCTAAGAACTCGTATCTGTATGAATAAATTCAAGGGGAGTCTGAGGGTTCATCAAGCTTGCCATCACATCATAATCCAAACACAGAAAACCATACGCTTGGAGCCACTATCCAAAAACTTTATATAAAACAAAACTTCAGAGGAGGCTCACTCAAACAGTCTGATAGAAACAGAGGGCTAGAAAAAAAATCACTAGAAGAAAGCATCTAGTCATTCCTAAGAACAAAACAAACCAAGATCCCTCCAAAAACTCAAAACTATGCATAAACATTAATGTGGACACCTAAAGATTCATCACTTGCCATCAATTTAGAATCAAACCAGCATCAATAGGAAAAACTAGGTGCAGACAATTGTCCCATAAAAAATGTCAACTGATAAATTTGTTAAGCCAACAAACAAAAAATGCGAGAAAGATTTAAGTCATAAGAAGGTGGAACAAATGGGAAATACTTCAACTTCACCCAAAAACACCATCCTTAGTTGTTCATAAGATTTCACAAATATCCATAATCTCTTTCAAAAGGAACTCCCAAGAACAACATTTATCATTATGAATTCTTCTATTCCTTTCTTTCCAAACAACATATAAGATAGTCATAGCAAGATTCTTCTCATCACTTTTCTTAAAATGGACTAAATCACTAAACTCCATAGGAAGAGAATTAATCATTTTTCTATTCAGACAAGCTTCCCAAATAGCTGAAGAGTTTGATCATTTAAAGGAGGTCTGATTTGAATCTTCATAATCGTTCATACACAAAAAACAGATTGAAGCTACTTCAATTCCAAGCCTCCTAATATAACTTGAGGTAGGAAGCTTATACAGAAGCACTTTCCATGCATGGACTTGGAAATTTTTGGGCGTCTTACTATACCAAATCCATGAAAAATAGAGCATCTTCAATACCTTTAGTTCTAATAGCATTCCAAACATCTTTCAACTTAACCTCCTTTTTTCAAAGAAAATAAATGTAGTACTCAGACCCAATAGAAATATCATTAGACAATATATAATTCCAACTGCCCTAGAAGAAGGTAAGCACCATTTCCCATCTTTAATAATTGATGAAAGAGAATAATTTGCACCTAAACTAGAGTGAATAGAGATATTACCACCAATACAATCAGTGAGAAACTTAGAATTCATCCATAGATCATTCCATATTTTGAACAATTTCCCATCACCGATATGGAAATTAATAAAGGGAAAAAAGAAATATCTAACTTTCAAAATATTATTGAAGATCCATGAGAAATTAGGAGAATATTCAATACTCCAAAAAGTATCCTTCTGTAAATGCTTTTTAGAAATCCATTTAACCCACGGATTGTCCTTCTTTTTAGCAATATTCTAGGCATTAATGATGAGGCACACTTTACCAATTTCCTTGCCCTTCCTGAGTCCTAGACCACCTTCTCTACTAGGTAAGGTAATCTTATCCCAACTGACCAGGTGAAGATTATTTTTACCTTCAGTTTGTCCCCATTAAAAATATCTACTAACTTTTTCAATGATATCAATAACTGATGAGGGAATAGGAAAAGACATCATCCAATAGAGATGAAGAGTTTTAAGGGTAGACATGACAAGCTCCAACCTGCCACAAAACTTAAAGTTTTTGCTTTCCATGAGTCCAATTTCTTTCTGTATTTATCAACAAGGACAGAACAAGAGTTTTTAGAAAGCTTCCCAAGGAACAAAGGGATACCAAGATAAATATTTGAATCCAATCTACTTTCAGATATCTCAAGAATATTGACAATAGGACTTGGATCAATATTTTTACTAAAAAAATGGAACTTTTATGATGGTTGATGGATAGCCCATATTGAGATCCAAACTCATTAAGAATAGATTTAATACCCTCAGCATTGGAAGTATTTGCTTTCAAGAAAAGTGTTAAATCATCCGCAAAGATAAGATGAGATATAGATAAGTTCTTAGAAACTTTAATAGGAGCAATAATTTTCAGATTTTTTGCATCCTTAAGCATCATTGATAAACCTTGCATTACAATGACAAACAAGTAGGGAGCAATAGGATCTCCCTACCTAATTCCATTTGAGGGAGTAAAGATTTTAGTAGGCTCACCATTTATAAGAATGTAATAGGAAGTGGAATGCAGAATAGCTTCAATCCATCTAATCGAACCAGAAGGAAAATCCATTCTATACATGACAGAGAAAAGGTATTTCCATTTCACATAATCATATGCTTTCAAGATGTCAGCCAAAATACACATATTTCCATAATCTTTTTCGAAAGCACTAATAATTTCATTTGAAAGTAAAATAGCATCCTTTATACTTCTATCTTGGATAAAAGCACATTGATTATTGTCAATAATGGTGGGAAGGATAGGTTTCAATCTATTGGCTAGCAGCTTAGATATAACCTTGTAAAAAGTATTATAAAGGGCAATCAGTATTCAATTCTCAATCAAGTTGGAATATTTTCCTTTAGGAATAAGAGATAGGAAAGTTTCATTTGATTCTTTAAGAAGAGAACCCTTGTGGAAAAACTCTTTAGTGGCAGCGAAGGTATCATCACCAATGATCTTCTAGGTGGACTTAAATAAGAGACCATTCAGACCATCATGCCTAGGAGCTTTGTCAATGTTAAGATTCAAAATAATATCATCAAACTCCTTCATGGTAATGGGATTCATAAGACTAATCTTCTATAAATCTGTCAGAACAGGACCATTCCACTCCCCTTTCTACACATCATCATTGAGAGAACTATTATTAAAGATATTGGAGAAGAAATCCTTAATAGCAGATTTAATATCATCAGCATTATGACTCAGAGAATCATTGATCATGAGGCTCTTCATAGTGTTTCTATGTCTCCTTGTCTTCAAAGAAGCATAAAAGAAATTTGAATTTGAGTTACTGTCTCCAAGCCACTATATCCGAGACTTTTGTCTAAGAAAAGATTTCTCAGTCACCTTAACACTTTTAGCTTCCATTCTCAAAACCTTAGCTTTCTCTCTTAAAACTTCATTCAAGGGATTCATATCCGCACCACTTTGAGCTAAATCAGCAAGATGTCTCAGGGTTTTAGAGTTTTCAAAAATCCCCCCCCACACAATTTTTATTCTTGTAGAAGGACTTTGACATAATTCAACTTCTTATACAATCGAAAAATTTCAAAACCAGAAACATCCAGATTCCATGTTGAATTAAAAACCTCTAAGAAACTAGGTTTAGAAACCCATGCATTGATAAATCTGAACAAGGCTTTAACTTTCTTGGGGCTACCAAGTTTTAAAGAAATTCTTTTATGATCACTAACAGAATTAGAAACCAACTCATCATAATAATCAGGAATATCATACAGAAAAAGTGAGTTATGCAAAACTATGTCAATTTTTGAAGTGATAAATCCTTCTCCACTTTGATGATTGTCCCAAGAAAAGAAGGGACCTCCAAGATTCATATCAATAGAACAAAATTCAGAAGGAAACTATTAAACTCTTCCATGGATTTTTTTAGTAGGTGGTATGTTACTAATCCTTTCACCTTTAGTTTTGACTACATTAAAATCACCAATAATGAACCAAGGCAGACTAACATAGCCACTTAAAGATTCAATGGTATCCCAAAGGCTAGATCTTTCAGCATCAATTGTCGAGACCTCTCTTTGATCAACATAAATGCCAACCTTTAGAGATAATCCCTAAATCTAAACCCAGATTATGAAATAAAATATTGAATTCTCGACCAAGGCAATTAAACAATATACAAAAACATAGATATTTTTTTTCCTTTTTCTTTCTTCACAAATTCATAAATCAATGTCACATCATGGACATCACATTTAGATATCACAAATCTTATTCAACTCCATTAAAAATAGAATCAAATCTTGTTCTCATATGTGGTTCAGTTTACATCAGATACATGTACATTAATGAACAAATTTAGTCTACAACCCATCCCGAGAAAGAGAGAGTACAAGGACATTCTTATCTATCTATATTATGCTATTTATATATTCTTTGTCAAGCTCTCTCCATTGGACAGCATTATACCTAAAAACATTTGAAACAACCTCATGAGACTCATATAGAGCCCCAATGAGCGGATACCTCCCACTCAAGCTAGGTACATGCATCAACATCAGATTAAGTATAATAAACTTAGCATAAACATGCAGATATTGAAAAGTCTAGCAGATAGTTCTATCATGAGTCAAATCTAGCTTACAATGGTAATCTAATCCAATGAAATACGGTAATCACTTAAACCAATTACAACTTTGAAACAACTTTTAGAGTATGTCTATGAACAATCAACAGATACTTCTTAGTTAAAATTAAGAATCCTGCTACATGAGCAATTATCAAGTTCTAAGCATTTTAAATCAATACATAACAATAACATTGTCTTTGTGACACTCCACCAGAAGGTCCAGGAACACATCCTAAGTCCTGAATCTGAAGTACACATAATGCATATCTACCAAACAATACTATCAAATAGCAAGCAATCCAACTCTTATTCAGAATGGCCCATCATTTATAACTTGTCAACATGTCATATCATAATATGAAATAGAAAATATCCATATCAACATGATTACTTTCCACAACAAGAAGCATAATCAACAGTGAAAAATCATCAAGTAGCAATACAAGAAATGTAACTACCATTCAAATCATGTTCTACACAGCTTATCATCTTTTATTCATTTGCCCTGAAACTACTTAGCTTGTACCTCACCAAGTAGAAGTCTCCATGCCTGATTCTCATGTCAACGACTCATTGTCACTATCGTAGGGTTTAGTTGGCCACCCTAAGATATCAACAATAGACCCTGGCCACCTCAAGGTTGCCTAAAGAGGCTCATGTCCTCATCTTAGGTACACAAGATAGGAACTAGCAAAATAGTATATCACATATCACAGTATTTCACATATTTTTCATTTCACATTTCACATATTTCATTTCATCAGAGTCTATTCCATCTGGAAATAGACTTTCACAGTAAGGATTTGAGGCCAAAGTCACTCCAGACAACTCACTCCTAAATCCTGGTGGTCTAACTTTTAAGGTCTCGATCCATACTCTGGAAATCCTTCACATAATTCATCGATTACTATAAGAAGATCCATTTTGTTTCCCCAATGTGGTCCTCGGGAAAAACTCACGATGTTCATGGCACCTAACTAGATGTTCCATCATTTCACTTGTTATTAATCTCTTTTACTCATGTTAAAAGAATTCAAAACATCATATATCATATCAGTGTATTCTCACATAACTTGGATAACATGAAATAGATTAATTTTATCAATAAGGACAATGACCAAATCAAGAAGCACAATAAATATGTAGATTGCAACACATGTGATTATTTCTATCTTCTACATCACCTCATAATAAATATCAACAGTGGGCCTTCAACCCAAGACATAATCTTATTATCCAACATTTACCCACCAAGGTTTTATCATCTTTCAACCCTAGTCATCATCTCATTATGCAATATTTATCCTCATCATGTTTTCTCAATATATAAGCAGTGCATATTAAATTCAATTTCAACATATTTCTTATCAGTTCATTGTATATCATAGTTCTTAACAAATATTAGTAGAGGCATTAGAACTAGCAATAGTAAAAGCATATACATATCATGTATCATTCATCATACTCATAATAGATTTATCATACAACATATGCTTGTTCCATCCAATCTCAATAGATGCAAATAAATTTCATGCATATACATGCATAACATACTTAGTTCTCTTCTTTTATTTCACATTCTTCAGATGAGGTTACTAATCAACACATGTTTACTATCATTTAAAGTTTGTACTATTAGTCCATTCTCAAAGTACAAGTCACAATTCAAGAACACATTCTTGTAAATCAATTCAAATAGTTGAATTTTATCTTTTAATTGAATTCAACTATAGTTATGTGCATCCCTTAATCCCTCATTTGAGATTGTCATTCACTAGTATCATCAAACTCATCATTTTAGGGTAAGATTAATATCCTTAGAATCATCTACGAATTACCATCTTTTTCCTTCATTTTATATTCAGTAGTATCAACTTCTTTAATTTCATGTTCATTACATTATTCACACCAATCTTTCTTGATTCACTTTACATACAATGCTTTTCTTCTACTTCACATTTATCAAAGTATAGTTCTTAGTATATTTCATTTAATTTGGGTTAAGCCACATGTAATTAAAATAAAAGATAAAATACTTCATCATACTAAATTTATTAGTTTCATCTTTAACTTGCAATCACCATTAAGTACATCTTATTCACATTGTCTCCTATATTTAGATAAGTGTACCATGTCATTGACTACTCATGTCATTTCCATAATCAACGACGATCATTCTTTATTATACTAGCCACTTTAGCTTAAAAGAATAGTTTAGATTACATCTTCTTACATCATAATCTCTAATCATCCTTCACAAATCACTGTTATGTAACTTGCATAAAAGGAACCACACTCATATTTTTTTTATAAGCCAGGAGGTCATCTATTCACCTCACCCTCCTCATGTGAGCACAATGGTAAAAAAAAATACATCTCCTGCTTATAAGATGCAGGTGGCAGCCCGAACATCACAAAGAACATCCCACCAAGGACATACAGAACACACACCCACAACACTACAAGAAGGAACACTCAAGGGTATCTCAGCACCACATAAGGGATTTCATTCTTCTCAAGGTTAAGCATACCCCTAATTCTAGGGGGCAATCTTCTCGGATCAGAGATCACTATTGGGTCATAGTGATGTCTACCCCATATACCAAAGACTCTGGGTATCGAGTTTAGAGACCTGTGCACAAGGGATCCCAAAATGTCTTCCTCCTCAATGTAGCTTCTGATCTCCTTCACAACAGATTCTAACCTCCAAGGAATAGGATGAGCTCCCCACACCAGGTTGAAAAGTTGTGCATTGTCAACCTCAACGGTTGTAATCCTCAAATTCTAACCCTCTGCGAATCTGAGACTAACCACAATAGCTTGAAGCAAAGCACTGACCAGGTCTTCAGTCGTTAACCAAGTTCTAGTAACTTGATAGACTTTTGCATGGTGGTTTCTAATAACACTGGCCATCCACCATCTCATGCTTCCAGTCGGATCTCTATCTTTACCAACCGAAACATTTAGCTTAAGACTGTGGATGTCTAGCTTATTCCATCTCAGAAGAGCAATCTCCTTGATCGCATATCTAGGATCTGCCACACCATACTCATTGAGTTTAAGATGTACCACATTCATATGAGGGCTACTCATTATTCCATAAATTATACTAAAATAGATGCATTAGGCTTAAATCATATTAGTAAGACACGTCATCTTTAATTGAAGTATTAATACTTACATTCAACATTTCATCACATTTACAACATCATATACAAGTTCTAGCTTCATCACTCATACTCGTCTTAATACTAACCATGTAGGGTTTTCAAGAAGTCATACTTAGTTCAACCCATCATAAGATCCATATCATTAAGTAATTTCATAATGATGCATAGAGGTTCATTAAGGCTATTCACACACATGGAAACCCTATTTTCCATTTTCACATATTCCATTCATCAATCATAAGTATGATTGATTAATTGACTAATTTGTTTCACTTCCTCAACACAAACCCTAATCAGGATATGTGGTCACCTCATATTGATCCTTATACATATATTATATTCATTTCCATTAACATACAACAATACACTTGTATAATGCAATCTAGTACA
This sequence comes from Alisma plantago-aquatica, assembly GCA_963693085.1. NCBI lineage: Eukaryota > Viridiplantae > Streptophyta > Magnoliopsida > Alismatales > Alismataceae > Alisma > Alisma plantago-aquatica. The sequence goes on along the minus strand of OY856412.1, from coordinate 663,855,522 downwards.
ATTCAAATATGATTTTATACATGTCAATTCAATTCCAAGCATATCGGCCATTGGGCTGATTTTTAGGAAAAAATCACATGAAATAGTATAGTCATCTACCCATAAAATTACCCATGGATCCTCATCAATATATTAGGAACTAATCACGTTCCAATCAATGAGAAATAATCAAAATCCATAGAATTGTATCCCTCAATATCTTTTCCAAATCAATATCCAATCACATACATATACAAGCAAGATTTCTGATTATTTTAGCATGATAGAATTAGGCTTTCAACATGAATATAGAGCTTAGGAGGGAGAAAAACACTCACCTCAGGTGCCAAGCACCTTAAAATCGTAAGTAAACCTCTGAATTTTTGGAAACCCAATCAAACTCTAGCAAATGAATCCAATTCCTTCTCAACTCGGAAACCCTAGAAATGGGGATTAGAAGAGAAAGAGTGAGAAAAGGGGGAGATTTGATGTGATTTCAAATCAAATCAGAGCAGGGACGTAATTTTGACGTGTGAGAGAAGATTCACCATGAAATGTTATGCAAAGAAGCTAAACTTACTTGATTTCATCATATCTTGGATAGAGAAACCCTAGGTCAACATCTCCACCACTTTCTCTTCTCAAAACCCTATATATCCTCTCTCTCTATATATATATAATTTCATTTCTTTGATAGGAATGACGAGTAATGAGAGATCCCTGTGTGTTAGATTAGACATATAGATGAATTGAGGTGCTTAGAACAATTGTAAACAAGCCCTTCATTGTATTTTTATTTTGCTCAAACTGGTTGGTCGGCTGAGTTATAAACTCGACCGACACCACACTTTTCAGAACTCAAAAATCATCCAAAAATTATGAAAATGTAACCCAATGTCTTAAATTGAGTTTATAAGCAACATTAAAAAATTATATTATTTGGAGTTACCAATAAATAACTAAAAATCAAATACTACACTTCTATATTGCAGTCTGCAACATGGTCGGTCAAGTTTGTCCTGCACAGAAATCGACCGACACCCCTCTCTATAGAGATAAAAATATTATCCAAAAATTATGAAAATTTAATAGTATGTCTATAACTGAGTTTCCTAACTACTATTAAAATTTGATATCAATTGGATGTACTAATAAAAATATAAATTTAAAAACCATACTATTATATTTTAATCTGAATACATGATCGACTGAGTTTCTCTTGGGGAAACTTGATCAATAAATAGATCAGAAAATTATCCAATGTTTCTAATATTTTTCAGGAGTACTTATATTTGAAATATCCAAATCATATCCAAATTTTAACTGAATTAGAGTTACAAATAAAATACTAAAAATCATTTAGTGAAACATTATACTTATCAAATTATGTATTTGTATGTCATCAAAACCCTAATTTGGGCTGATTAGGATTTCCAAATATTAACCCTAATTATGTGAATCAAAGTATGATTAAACCTTCTTGTTATATTTAAAACATCAAAACATAACTACCATCATTAATCAAGCTTTAAACAATGATCAACTTAGTTAAGCATACAATCATCCAAGTAAAACCTGATTAGATGACTAATTTGAAAATGGGTCATTACAACAACCGTCATTAAAAAAGAAAAATCATTCACAGTAAAAGTAACATGTATCAATTGATCATATTCTATGTGTTTAGTAACTATAAAATCTCTGTAGAGGAAAATGATCCTATCCAAAACATGGGAGTCATGATTCGACATCAAGTTCTAATCAGAAAAATATCTGTTCAAATTTTTTGTAACTCTATTTCTTCTAACTTTCATTTCAATTAATAGAACAATATCACTTCTCGATCTATGTATTTTCTCTTGGACTGAAATAACTTTGTTACTCAGACCTCTCACATTCTAAGAGGAAATATGCATAGATGGAATCATTTAATAACCTGGGTTGTTGGATTGTCATCCTCAGTGTTATTTTCTTCGTCAATAATTTCCAAACCACTAAACTTGTTTGTCATCAGAGAGAAGGCATAATTGATAGTCCTATGAATGATACATGTAGAAGCTTTGGCTGTAACACTTGAAGGAGTTTTATGTCTTTTACTTCTGACCTCCTGAAATCCATCTTCATCAACCACAGCCTTTGAGCTAGAACTAGAAGAGAAGACCATAATAGGATTATTAGGAATGGATCTGGTTCCTTGTGCTTTCAATTGATCTTTGAGTGCCAATTCCGCATTGTGTTTCAGAAGAACTAGATTTAGAATCTGAGTGTTACTTTCATCTGTGTCAGATTTAGGATCATCTGGACCTCCTACTTCAAGTATTTCTCATTAGATGTGTTATCCTTCACAATCCATACATGTTTAAGTTTCCCATCTTCTTTAGGAATGGGCAAGCAAAAGGACTCTTCATGACCAAAAAGACCACATAATTGACACTTATAGGGAACCCACTCATAAGACAGTTCAATTCTCTGAACATCATTCTCATCACTCGATAAGTTGATGTGATCTGGGAATATTGAAGCAGAAGTGACGAGGACCTAGATACAAGCATATTCAATCTTGGAACAAGAACTAGTAGGGTCGTCAGTACAGACAGGAACACCTAGGTAGGAGCCTATCCCTTCACACATGCAAAAATCCCATAGTTCAATTGATAGATGATAGATCTTGGCCCACACCGGTACTTCTTTTAACTTAAGCTTGGAGATATGTTGCCCTTGCTTCCATTTCGCAAGAAGAAGAGGTCTATTTTTAACAAACCAACTCCCTTCCAATGCCATCTTTAGATTTGTTTCCTCCATAAATCTTATAAGAAAGAAACCATCCCCATGGTTGAAAATCTTAAGCATTCCAGTTGGATTCCATAACTAGTACAGATAGTTCAGAAGAGTTGGGATATGAGGCTTAAAGTCAATGATGTAACCAACCAGACAGTGGCTCCATTTACTTACATTCTCCTTTGCTTCAATCTTAGGATATATGAGTTTACCATGAACAATTGAGATCTCCCTATGATTCAACATTACAACATTCTCCGACTTAGTGAGCTTCGACCTAACTTGATAAACATTTGGATATGAGGGTGATGATGGAACTGCATCGGCTTCTTCATTATTTGTTTTCATTCTCCAAAAACTACCCACTTTTTCCGGAGGTTGGTGCACCTTTGGTTCCCATGGCGGCGTCCGGGGCACAAAATCACCCCCCATTTGCTCCTCCTTTTTAAATATAATTACTTTCAAAAATACAATAACATAACATCAAATGACTAAGCTCGATCAAAGCCAGTTGACCCAGAGGTTGATCAAGCTCATCATTCCATGAAGATCGAGCAACATCTTAAGGAAGCATGATCAAGCTCCCAGCTCGATCAAACATGGAAGCTTGAGCAGATCTACAATAAATTGAAGAGACCAATCGAGCTCCAAGCTAGACAAAGGAGATTGAGCAAATCCAATTGGCAAAGTCAATTGATCTCACAACTCGATAAATGAATATGGTTAATCATAACCCACCAAGTTACTCAAAGAAAGTCTATCAACCTTGAGTTTGATAGGGAATGAAAGAAGCACAATCATTCTCACACAAAGTCATAGCTGGATTAGTTCTAGAAATTGAACTACCAGATCAAGATACCCATCGAGCTAAGAGGTTGAAAACTACAAACATCAAGCAAAGATAAGAGTTTGATAGTGCACCTGATCCATGAACAAGTACCATGATGATCATGAGGAATGCAATCAAGCTAGAAGGTCTATCGAGCCCCCAGATCGATAAATATAAGCAATGGGTCGACAATCACATGGGCTTATTACCATGTCATAACATATGAATAGGACCCCATGGCGTAATTTCTAAGACATGTTGTGTAAGGACCCTGACCCAAGTTCTGGGGTAACCCTATTTTCTTTGGCTTAATCTTGTGCTTAGAACCTTGCTCTAATCTTTTTAGATGTAACTAGGGTTGTGGAGGGCTTAAGTTTCAAGTTTGAGCTTGTTTGGAGGTTGTTTATGCTTACTGTGGTAGTTTTGGTGCAAATAGCAATTTACCCAATGTAGGGGGGTTGACGTGCAATTTCCCACCTCTAGAGTATTCCCTCTCTTTCTTGACATCATCTAGAGGAGAGAGAAAGAGGAGGGCATCTTTCTTAAGCCTTGGTTGAGGAGCATCACCCTAGGTGGTGATTAGGGTTGATGTGAGTGTTGAGTACCTTGACCATGTGTGAGTTGGTTGTGTAGTCTCGACCTTGGGTCATGACCAAGGCTAATTTCGGAGGGTGTCATAGTCGAGGCACTTCCTCTAGGTGTTTGGGCCATGACCTAGGAGGTCTAGGGTAGTCTTAGGTCGAAATGGATGACCTATGGTTTATGGAGGTGTCTGTCTCAACCTAGTAGTGATGTTGGTTGATGGTGTCAGATGGTGCATCCTAGGATGGCCGCGACCTCGACCATGGGGGGATGGATGATGGTCGAGACACTACCTTGAGTGTATCACCATGTCTTTCATGTCATGCTTATTTGGTTGCATGTGGTTGCATGTTGGTCTTTTGTGAGGACAAGTGTCCCTTGGGTTCCTTAGCATGTCTACACCTAACCCTTTGTTTTATCTCTCATCCATCATCTATATAACCCCTTATCTATCCTTGTTTGCAACCCTTTCAACCCTCTATCTTCTTCCTTTTTCCTTACTTGTTCTTGGTGCTTGGTGGATCAAGGAGGTTCATCCTTGGAAGATTTGGTGATCAGTCTTCTCTTACATGTGGTGGTGGTGGTGATCCAAGCTCATCTTCCATCCTTGGTAAGTGTTTGTCTTCTAAGTTTATGTTCCTTTGATATCCTACCTTCATCTTCCTCTCTTTTCCTCTTTCTCTTTTAGTTCAGCCAAGAACTTCTTTGTTTTTTTCTTGGGTTAGCTTTGACATTGGCGTCTTATTCTTCTTGAGGTGCTCTTGTGGCTGAGTGTGGAGCTTTTGGGTGGAGCTTTTTCAACCCTTGGATCATGTGCTTGGATCTTTAGTGGTGATCTTCTTAAGGTGGTTTATATAACACTAAACCTACTATATTATTTCACTTTATTCATGCATTTTATTATTGTCTTCTCTCTCTAGATTACTCCATCATCATGCTTGTACTTAGTAGTAATTGGTAGAGTTTGTTTGGTAGAGATATCTTGCTTGGTTTGGAAGTGATCCAAAACCCTAATCTTTCTTATGCCTATTTTGACAGAGGTTGTTTCATTGAATTTCCTTCTTCATGGTTGACCCATGATCTAGCATTCATGTTTGGTGTTTGTGCACCTAGAGGTGGGGGAAAAGTTAGTCTCGATTTCAGTTATCTTATATATGGTTTAACTTCCTTTGGATATGCTTTTCTTAGATCTTTGCCTTAGGGTTTGTGGAGATCGATTTGCTTGAGGCTTCCTTTCATCGTGATCATGGTTCTTGCTTAGTTTTGAGCCTATTTTGGTGACCTAGGTGTCTACCCTTAGTGTGGTCGCGACCTAGGTGGCTTGGTGGTCGACACACACACATGGGCATCACGGTTGTGACATGGCCCATGGTGGTTGGCCCCGACCAAGTTGGTTTGGGGGTCGAGTGATCTCTTCCTTGTGGTGGAGTTGGCCTAGTGATGATGGGTTAGAACCCTTAATCCTCAACAACCTAGTAACCCTTCATTCCTTTCCTTGACCTAGATGTGACAACCTTGGTGTGTGGGGTCGCGGCCCAAGAGGTGTTGCAGTCACCACATGGTTGTGGTTGAGGCATTACGGTCATGACTGGTGGTGTTGAGGTGTTGCGGTCGTGACATAGAGGTGGTTAAGGAGCTTGGTTGTGACACATGGTTGAAAGGTGAATAGAAACCCTAACCCTAATGTCACGGGTGCGACATGAAGAAGATGGGTCGCAACTTGGTGATGGCGTTGAGAGTCGAGACACCCATGGTGGATGTCGTAGTTATGACATATCATGGAGGGTGGTCGTGACCCATGTGTCTAAATGGTTACATGTGGAGATGATAGGTGGTTATGAATCATGTATGAACACATAATGTTAATCATGTATGTACTTGTAAAATGTTGCTTAGGGTGTTATCTAATCTATTCTAATGATGTTACCTAATGCTAATACACTCCAAGATGATGGATGGTGGTGATTCTACGATGGTTGGTTGACCCTGACCGACTAAAGAATGAACCATAAACCCTAATAGTGAACAAGATTTGCTTATATCCTTATTGTAACGACCCTGCCTCCAGGTAACTGCCAATTAAGGGAGCCCAAGAGGTCAGAGTTGTTATCCCAATTAACAGGATCAAAGGTTCGACAAATAATCAGTAATAATTATAAAATTATACCAAACTATACTGAAAGCTGGTATAAAATAAAACTTTGCATACCTTTTAAAACTTTGGATATCTACTTCTATCCACAGCTTGAATTTATTCTATCTAATCCACCTCACACTTTATTTCTTATTTTCACAATGTGTCGCTTTATTATTTATCCTTTTCAAGGTTGTACCTAAAACACCGACAAACAAAACGTCAGTCAGCATAAATGAATATGCTGGTATGTGGGGACAACTAAAATTTCACACATATGGCTAACAATCTAAATATCACAATCAAGTTAATTAATAAACCAATTTACGCTTTCAATGTGACATTCTCCACCGGTTTTGCCCTAACCCTGACATACCCTCCTTAGGGTTTCTCTTTTCCCATTAACTTAAGGCCACCTTCTCCATCCTGAGCTTGGTGCATGGGGTCACCTCTCATAGTGCCCATTAGTCATGCAATATCACAAGGACACCTTCTCCATCTTAGGCTTGGTGAGTGGGGTCACCTCTCATGGTGTCCATGGGTCTTCCCTCTTGGGCTTGACCTCATTGCCTCATCCATCAGGGTGGCATGTAGGTGCAAGAATACACAGTTATATCATAATTGTGATAATTATAGTGACTTTATGATTTACAAGTATGAACATCCAAATGAATAGGTTGCATTCAATGCGATTAATCATCCAAAAAACCTTCGGGAAACTAATGTGATTAACCATAATTAACCACATACCTGTCAGACTGACTTGAGTGCAGAAATAATCCAACTAAGTAAGAAATCCAGTAAACAAGAAAGCACACAAGATGATCCTGAAATATGCATCCAATTTTCCTATCATTGATCAAGCCATCAAGGTCTATTAAACCTAGCTCGATTCCTAGGATTTCTAGTCCACTTTTAGGGTTTCCATTGCAATTAGGGTTTCACTTCATTTTTACTATTTTAAACCCCAATTTTATACAATTACTCACAAACCCTAATTATCTCATCTACTCCTCATGAAATATATTAAGGTTACCTTTTAACAACATATAACCCTAATTTTGGATTAAAGGCACAATTAAATGTCCATTAAGTCTATTATGCCTCTTTAACATTAAAACTATCATTTTTATCCTTTTAAGTCATGACACGATCATTAGGCCCAATTATCATCTTTGGTTCCTTCCAGATTAACAACTCATAGTTCATTGTGGTCAAATTCTCATATGAACTCTATTTATCATTAATTCCACCTTTATCCATTAGAAAACCCTAATTACCATATTAAGGGTATTTATCCACAATTAGGAACTTTTATACTCAAAATAGCTTAGAACCATCATATCTCAGCTTTATTCATGAATTTGAATAATTAAAGCCATTAAGAGTCACAATTACTAACATTAGGATTTCAAGACCCATTAAAGCTCATTCATGTACATGGAATTCTAAATTAATCCAATTACGTGTAAAGTTCATCCTTTTTTATCTTAATGTATCTTTTTTTATAATTAACAAGTTAATATCAACTTTCATCATCCATAAAATCCTTCTCAAAACATTGATCATCTCAAATTAGGGTTTCTTAATCATTAATGCATTAAAGTGATAACTTCCACTACTTTTCGAATTTTAAGAGGAATTAGCTTCTAAATCTATTTTTATTAGATTCCTCGCATTTTTCTGAGCAAAATTGATATATTATACGTACCAATCCGATTTACCGATAAATAGATATGAATTTCGTAATATTTCACTTACTTGGACCAATCATCGAGCGCCATGTGTCCCTTTCCATGCATCACGTAGCCGCGGCCGAAAACATAACTAAATGACCCTTTTGCCCCTGCTTGAGTTGTCGGTCCTTTAATACGCGAAGGGGAAAATGGTCCAATGCCCTCCGTCTTCTTCTTCCTCACCGCCCTAGTTCTGCCGCTGCAGCAAGGGTCAGGTGCAGCCCTGCCGCGGCTTCTCGGACCTCGATGGCCACCAGGGGTGGTTCCCCTGCCTTCGTCGTGCCTATGCCTATAGGGAGGTGCCCTTGGGTCATGACTAGGGCAGCCGTTTTGGGCATGCTTGATCTGCAACTTGTGGCCTGCTTACAGCCATCCAGTGGTTGTTACGTCTGGGCTAGAGCAAAGAGATGACCGCCAAGCTTCCTTCTGGTAGTGTGGGAGCATTGAGCTTCCAACAAGACCACTCCATGACCCTAGTTTGCTCCAGAGTGCCTCTACCCTCTCACGACTAGGGTTTGCATGAAAAGAATAAGGAGAAGAGAGAGGTTTGCATGGGATTCTCTTAAAATCGAGCCAAAGGTGCTACCCCTTATATAGGGGAGGGTATCAATGCCCTAAGATGACCATCCACGAGTTAACAAGTCCATCTCCAAAAAGGAAACCTATTTCTTCATTGAGAAGCAATCTTCTCTCTCCTAATTATCCTCTTAAAAAAACATATTTACTAGATATTTAGGAATTCGAAAATCCTCTCTCTTATTCTCTTTATGCTTGTCTTTTAATCCATTGGCACGAATTTACACTTTCTTTTAGCAAACAATACCTCTTTTTTATAATATCAAAAAATAATTAATTATGTATCACATTATCCTCTTATTTTGTATTATTTCTATTTTTTCTTTCTTTTTCTCCTTTGGGGCTCCTTGGACCCTAAGAAACTCTAATATTTCGAAATCCTTTTTAGTAGATACTTCTTACCCTTCTAGATGCATCTACATCCATAATTTCTCATTATCTTACTATTTCTTTATTAAAATATCTCTTTTTGAGGATTTCTCTTTATCTCTATTTTTATGTTCCTTATTGGAGTTCCTTCTAACATTAGAAACCTTATGGATATGAAAATCCACCAAAGATGACTAAGTCATACCTCTTTCCACTTATTTCCCACATTTTATCATTGTCTCCAATTTCTTTCTTAATAAAGAAACATTTAATTGATCTTTTCTTTTCTTATTGTATTATTTTTGCAACTTTGGACTCCTTGGGACCCAAGGAACCCAAGAGGTACAAAATCCACCTCTGGATAATATTCCCTTGCCTTCTAGAGGTTTCTACATCTTTCTTTTCTCCATTTCTTATGTACTTATTTAATAATAGAGTTTCCTTTGTCTTTTCCTTGTTATTAGATAGCCAATAAAGCCCACAAAACAACCAACAAGGCTATTGTAAACAAAATTCATTTATTCAAAACAAATTATATCATTATTTTTTCAAATATCTTTGATAGGAGAAATTACATTTCTCACCAAAAGAACCCAAAAATTGGAGTTGTAACATCCTTCCCCTCTTATAGGAATTTTGCCCCCAAAATTTCACCAGGCACACAAACAAATAGGATTAGCCTTTCTTATGCCCATCATGGCTCTTATGTGGCTTCACCCTCTCCATAGTGCTTCCTAAGAACCTTCATCGTGTCATATTCTTTCATATGAGTTCTCTCTCACCTTGGTATAATGTACCCTCATAGGTGACTTAGGACATTTCAGCCTCTCACAAAGCTGAATAGGTTCATGGCTCAGCACATGGCTTGGGTACCTCACATAGTGTTCTAGATCGGACTCGTGGAACACATCACATTATCATGAGGGGTAAGACTAAACATAACCATCTCCATCAATCCATCTTAAAAGGACCCATATATTGAGGACTCAACTTTCTCAAATGTAGCTTAGAGGGGTCAGATTTTCACATCACATATTCTCCCACAGTGAACTGCATGTCAGTTTGCTTTGCATCAGCTCACGACTCATGTCGCCCCTGGGCTTCCTTAGACATCGCATGATCAAAGCGACTTCATTTGCACACATTGTGGTCCTTTTCTGACCTTCGTGAGGTCCCTTCACCAACATTATCTTATTGAAGTGGTGACTGACACAACCTCCCTTAGAGAGCTTCTTTATGTCCTGATACTGGCTACAATGGTTATCATCACATCTCTCATAGGACAAGAACTGCCCCCCATGTATCACCCTGAATGAGCACACATGCTCTCATCATACCCTCTTGTCCGGATCATACTAACCATTAGTTAGGGGTGATAAGTTGTACTCACATCGAGTTCTTCATGTATCTATTTCCACCTTATGGAAGTGAATCTTTAGGTCATATTCAAGAACTTTTGAACTTGCATCCTGGTACAGTTGAACCATCTCTCTTACTTATAGTTCAACTGGATCCGTCCCTTGACAATATTCTTTCTTTCTCATGTCATCTAGGTAAGGCGATCTACCATAACCCATATTGCATCTTGACCTTCCTTGGTCCATGGGAAACATACTACACATCCATAGTGATAAACACCCATTCCCTCTCGGGGACTCTTTATGCTCTATATCCATCTTATGGGTTATTGGCGTTCGTCCTTCACCTCCTGGCTTACATGGCGACAAGCCACATGCATCTTTGTACACTTTTCATCTTAGGCATCAAAGTACTGCTACCACTTATTATCTTAGCAGTACCATGGTGTATGGTGATCTTAAAATCATGATCTCATGTATGTCATAATCCCTCAAGATTGATTCCTTAGAAACCCTAAAACACTCTAGTTGGGGTTTCATCACCTTCTTTTCTAAAGAAACGCATCTGAAGTTCTACAACCATCCTTTTATCGCATCAAGGCCTAGGTTGGCTAACCAAACAACCACTAACTTGATCAACATATCTCATTACATCTGAGTGTTAGCCAAACATATCTCCTTTTTCAAACGTAGGGCTAACCTAACAACCTCTTCTAGCCTCTAGCTAAACTAGGCAGCTGCATGTCAACCAGAGCATCCATTACACCTCACATCCTTATGTGTACGGTAATGTTGAAGACATACATCTCCATGTATTCCACTTATCATCTCATCTCAGACTTTAGGTCTATCTTGAACAAGAAAACTTTGGTTATCAAACTCAACCTTGTATATCACATAGCTCATGATAAAAACATCCTCACAAGATGACTACCTTAGTTCTCTTAGTGTTTGTAAACCATCCCTGCATCGTTCACTCCACAAGGGTATGTTATCATCTCTGTCCTCATACCTCCTAGAAACGTTCCAGCTCACATCAACTTTATCCTTGGTGTATGGCATGTGTACTATCCTATCTCTCACTCCTATAATAAGTGGAAATAAGCATTTGGTTGTAGTCCAAATACAGAGTTCTTTCCATTCCAAGAGTAGAGATGGTACATCCCACCTTGCCAGCACACCGTCAAATCTAAGTTGAAATGTGCAACATATGCCTCTACATTATGATTATCTTGATATCAAAGTTACTTCCAAGGAAAACTGATCTCGAACCTACTTGGGTCCACTCACAATCCTTGGTCATCTCCTCTAGGTCTATAGGGTGCTGACACTTTTGGGGTCATCCCTCTTCCCTCATGCATCCAGAGAGTGCCCTCCTCATCTGCCCTTTGGGTCCCATGAGTTCATGAAGGTGATCAATCTCCTAACCCATGGCCCTCAGACAATGATAGTTGTTACCTCCCGACCCTATGGTCATGTGAAACTAGGGAATTAGGCAACTCCTACTTCCATCAGTCTTATCCCTACCTGGCCCTAGGATAAACTTAGGTTTCTAACATAACACATGTCCAACTTAGAACCTTACCCAAGTCTCCATCATCTCTCTCTGCATTCCCGGGCTGACTTTCATCTTTTCATATGGGTCATGGTGACCTGCCTACCTTGGTCAGGCCCCATATCCGTTACCTCCATGGTAACACATCCACATGCACTTAGAGATGATTATGGGTCTACATGTTCATTCTCATACTATGTACTTTTCACTTAGTTTCTCAAGATCCTATGAGACCTCTTTAGGTTACCTCAAAACCAACAAAAATTGGTATACACCCTACAAAGGGTTCCTCTCCCAGGATGGGAGGAAATTACATCTTGATAACAAAGGTCACAAACATCCTTATGTCTAGGGTTTACATCCACATGAGCATGATTGACCCTATCAAGCTACTAAGGAACAAACATACCACCTACTAGACCATGCTAGGTCATACTTGTTCTCATTCCTCAACATTGGACCAAGATCACACCTGCCCATGTCACCAACTTTGATGTGAGGGGTTCATCAAACATACCTTAAACTTAAGTGGTTTCCCTTTCCTCTAAACATGAGGAGTGCCATGCTCGAAACTATAGGAACTCAAATCTCATCAGGAGCATCAAGTACACCACTTCCCCTCTTAGGCCTAGGAACCCTAGGTTCACTTTTTAGATGTCCAACTGCATGCTCAACCTTTTAACCATGAGCCAAGCATGTACAAGGTATGGCATGCACTTCCCATGATCCTTCTACTTGAACAACACCTTCTCAAGGACAACCAACTAAGTGTAAGGCCTCACAACTTGTTACTAAACCTCTTCATGGTCTAAGGAACTCTTCTCCCCATCTCAGAAGGTAAACACCTACACCATAGGCACATAGGTACCAACAGCCTCATCCTCTCCCTAAGGTTTGGTTCCTCTGAAGGCAACCGAGATACCATCAGCCTCCAGGGACCAAGCATGAGGCAACTGTTATCATCCACTTAGGTCACATCATCCTCAACTCCCCACTGTTCCTCATATCTCAGAGTCTAAGCTTCCAACCTTCTTGGTTGAGTCATACTCTCTCTCTCTCTCTAGAGCTAACCCTACAAATAGCCTTACTACTAGATGTCCTCTCTCTAAGGTGGTTCAAGCTCACAAGCATACACCTACATGAGTAAAGCCTATGTTTTTCTAAGATTATCCAAAACTCTTTATGCTTATCTCATAAGCTATTCAACATGCCCTTCAGGCCTAGGTTTCAACCTACTGCCAGCACTACTGACATACCATGGGTGCATACTAAGCCATGCTCATATAAGCCCATAGGGTTTCTATAGGTTCTTCACTAACCTCATCATTGAAGGAGTTATCCTTCACTCTAACATGCACGACCCTTTCTAGGGTTGGGTCGTCAAAGGCACTAGGTCATCCAACCTCACATGGCTCATATCATCATGCGTATCTAAACCAAAAGTATGTCCACTCACACACATGGTCAACCATGGCATCTGACTCATCCTGCCATCTCTCTCTAACCACCACTTAGGGTTAGGGTTAGCATCATCCTCAGAGGATGCGCCAGGTCTCTACATATAATGGAGGTCTCTACCCCCAAGACTAACTTTCTCTACTCATCCTCCTGACAAGGAGGTCTAGCCTCAGGTCTCTCCAGAGGGCATGGCTGTGGCAACACATCCCATTATCACACAGATAACGAGGTGTTACGCGAAAACGTGCGGAGAACACCATAACCACATATTATAAAAAACACGGGTTAATTAAAACCGATTGCGGAAAACTGATAAACTGTGAAACTATTACTTTCCAGTCCTCATCCTGCACAGAAACATGTCATATAAATATGTACATACACAAGATCAGACACGTGTCCACAGCTCAGGAACAGCTGTCCATCCATCACATGAGTTCACCACCTGTTCATATGTACATAAAGGCCCACATCCGGCCAACAACAGGATATACAAATATCATCGAACGATCTCCGTGAAACATCGTCAAAACATTGCCAAGGACCTGAGAGTACAAGGATGACTCTAGACTCTACTACAAAACATCCAAAACAGCAGCATGTCCAACGCTTGCCTTCTACTGCTCCTCAAGCTGCTCGTCCGCAACACCACAACCTCGACCACGTCTACCTCGACCACCTAAAAAGGGTGTAAACCAGCGGAGTGAGACAATTGAACAATTGTCCCAGCGGGAAACATAGCTCCCCATCGCAACTATAGAACTTCAGCAAGATAAACTATTACAACAATTATAATATGAGCAGATATATCGGAAGCAGTTATATATATAGCAAGATCATTCTTACCGGCAAGCATACCAGCTGTACCAAAGCATATAACCAGATGTCTTTCAAAGGGACATGATTATCAAGATAAGATATATCACTATGTAGCATGATTATTAGAACCGGGTATAGTGCCATATAACCTGATTATCAAGATAAGATAGATTACCACATGACCTGCAAGGTATAATGGAATATTACACAAACAAGGCCTCAACCAATGTTTCATATTTGATATGACAAGTAATTACTAAACGGCTGTATTACATTTTATTATGCCCTGAGGATTTGAATCGTATCGTTCAAATCCAACCTTCGGTTACGAAACCCAAGCCAGTGCCATACGAGGTCAATGGAAGAGCCGGACTCCACGACCTCCCACCTCATGGTCAGTACATGAGTACAACACAAGCAGGACCGCAGTCACATGCTGAAGTGGTCTAAGCCACAGGGTTAGCTCCATAGGCTACCCATTCTCTAGCCCGCCTTGGTACAGGTCACAATGCTAGTAAAACTGAGCCACGGGCCTGATCACCGTGCTCTGAGCCATGAACGCATTCATGCTCCATACATCACATATCCTGAGCCATGGGCCTGTTCACCATGCTCTACACACATATCTGAGTCTGCAACCAAAGTTACACTCTTACCTCCTCATTTTCAGGCTAGGAGCAACCTATACATATTCAACAATATGCGCTTCCAGGTTAACCCGTAGGAAAACCTGTTTCACCATCACCAAGTCCTGACAATGATGGATCTATGGCCAGGGCAAACTACATGATGTATTTCACTGTGCTTAATTAGTATCTTTTAGATGGATTGCAAGATTCAACCAAGTTTTATAACATGCAATATGTATCAGAAAGTAAAGAACATATATTATAATCTGATCACATCAACCTGACCCATCTCAAGGGTCCAATATCACATGTTACCACTTGGCCTCTTGCCAACCATCTAGATCCATCTCAAGGATCATCACATACCACGGGGTCTCAATCCTTCATCATGTACTGTCACTGCCTCTTAAGGCCCACATCATCATCATGGGACCAACACATCACATACATAATCTTATATAGCAATTATCAAAATATTGTTACTCATTACATATGTCACATAGCCCTTTCATGGCTAAGTCATTACCTGCATGGTTAGGATACACAATAATCATAGATTCAACATAAGGAATATGCTCACTATCATGAAATATCATTCAAGATAATCTGCTTATCAATATGACACTTATTTGGTAACCAAGTATGTTAAGTACATCATTAACAAACCATACTGATGCTTACCCTCAATCTCAGGATCATACAAGCAATCAAGGTATATAGGAAACAGATTGAGTATAAGAACCAACACTATTAATAACAAGGTCATTACTATGCCATCAACTGTTGTCATCTGTATCATGAAGCATCCTTTAACATAACTGTCACTTAGCATCATTATTACCAACATTATGATCATTAAACAAACTACTAGAGTAGTTATCATCATTCTCATTATCATTAACAATTAAGCATAACATGTCACATCATGCATCTATTACATGAGGGCTATCATCATATACATTACTATCATTAGCATCCTTATTATTTGCAAGGCAACATATTACATATTGATAGTATCACAAACACCACCATCATTTAATTAGTTAATGGATAAGCATCCACTTCCATCACATATGAGGCCATCACCAAAGAAACCCATACCCTCACGATAGCCTCACAACCCTCATCTAAAGCCTATCACCCAACATGGGTATCGACTTCCACACTATCCTTATCGGTCATCACACCATCAACCATATCGGCCACCAACCCTATCGGCCAACACACCACCAACCATATCGGCCACCATCCCTATCGGCCAACACACCAGCACATGAGTAGGGTATCGCCCAACAGGGCTATCGTCCACCATGGCTATTGGCCATTAGGGTATCGCCCATCATGGCCCAAGGCTTATCGCCCAACCCTAACACTCATGGCACTACATGACCCTATCGTCCACCACATGGACAAGGAGACAACTCGACACAAGAGCACCCACTCTATCATCCAACACAAGGACATCCATATCGGCCAACAAGAGGAAGGGTATCGTTCATCTCCAAGGTACTCATCATATCGGCCAACAAACCCTAGCTCACCCTATCGCCCAACACATGGGCAAAGGTATCGGCCAACCTTCAAGAGCACAACATATCGTCCACTAAGGTGCCATGTCGGCCACCAAAGAGAGCACCATGTCGCCCAACATGGTCACCATATCGGCCAACACTCAAGCTAGGTCAACCTATCGACCTTCAACTCAAGGAACTCAAACCCTAAATCATCATATCGGCCAACACAAAGAACAAAGGTGTTTCTCAACCCAAGAACACTCATATCGTTCAACTTAAGGGCAAGGGTGTCGCCCAACACACCCACAAGGAAGGGATATCGCCCAACCCTAAGTCATCTTCAACCTCCAACACAAGGGAGCACAAACCCTAAAAAAGCAAGGTATACAAGGAACCCTAAACCCAAGAGAGGGATATCGGCCACTAAGGTATATAAGCAAGGTGCACAAGAAAGGAACTAAGCTAGTCTACTAACATGTAACAAGGTTAAAGCTAGAGGTAAGAGAGTTAGGGTTAGAAACTATGCAACCCGCCTTAAGCTCCAAGGAAGAAGATGCACTTTGAGCTCCAAGGTTGTCGGCCACCAAAGCTCCAAAGCACTTCAGGTTCCAAAGCTATCGTCTACCAGGCTGCTCCAGGAAGGTGTATCGGCCACCACTTCAGCTCCAAGGAAGTGTATCGGCCAACACAAGCAAGATGGAGAGGGGTATCGTGCACCAAGGGTGGAGGGGAGACCAAAGGACCAAAGGAGACTAAGGCAAGGAGAAGAGCTACCTATATAGGAGGGAAGGGAGGAGAAACCAAGGTACAACCATGCTATGTGTCGCCCACCCAAGGGACACATGTACACCAACTCAAGCCACTTCTCATGCAAGCCATAAGGCACTTGTCCAAGATGTGCACCATGTGTCCACCAACCAAGCCAAGCCATCTGGGCGACACAACAAGAGCTACTGGGCGATACACCAAGCAATTGGGCGACACACCACCTGCCCTGGGCGACACAAGGCTCAAGTAAGCCCAAACAAGGAACTCCAAGGCCCAAACAAGCTCAACTCAGGCCCAAAGGACTCAAACAACAAGCTCAAGCCTTCCTCTCAACCCTAGAGGAAGCAAAGAGGGAAAACATCTCACAAGATGGCAAACTTGCCCACAAAACCCTAAACTTGGGTTATTTGCAAGTAGCCCCTCAAACTCTCAACAAAGCACAACCAAACCCTAATCACCACTAAAGGTGATTAGTAAGCACCAAAGCACCAAGATCAAGCAAAACAAACAGGGTAAACCCTAAACGCAGGTCAGGGTCCTTACAGCCATAAACCTCTACAAAAGGATTTCGTCCCCGAAATCTGAAGAGAAAAGTGAGGGATACTTCCTCCTCATCTCTTCCTCAAGCTCCCACGTGGCTTCCTCAATGCCGCGGTGTTGCCAAAGGACCTTCACAAGAACCAGATCCTTTCTCTTCAGCTTCTTGACTCTTCTGTCAAGGATCATCATAGGACCCTCTTCATAAGTCACATCTTTGTCAAGCTCAACTTCAACTGGTTGTATCACTGTTCCTGTATCCGGATGACTTTTCTTCAGCATACTGACATGGAACACTGGATGTAACCTGTGCAACTCTGGAGGCAATTCTAGCTCATAAGCCACCTTGCCAACACGTGCTAAGACTGAGTAAGGCCCCATATATCTGGGAGCTAACTTACCTTTCTGTCCAGACCTCAGCACACCTTTCCACGGAGAGACTTTAAGATACACCTTGTCTCCCACCTGGAACTCCAAGGGTCGTCGGCGATTGTCTGCATAAGACTTCTGCCTGTCTTGTGCCGCTTTCAATTGTTGTTGTATCACCTTGATCTTTTCTGTCGCTGTACTAACTCAGGGCCCAAAAGCTGATATTCACCTGATTCATACCAACACAAAGGAGATCTGCACTTCCTCCCATACAAAGCCTCATAGGGAGCCATGTCAATGCTCCGCTGATAGCTATTGTTGTAGGCAAACTCTATCAAACTTAGATGTACGTCCCAACTTCCTAGGAACTGCAAAACACAAGCACGAAGAAGATCCTCCAAAGTCTGAATAGTCCTCTCAGACTGTCCATCTGTCTGCGGGTGGAAAGCGGTACTGAACTTCAACTGCGTTCCCATCGCCCTGTGCAACTGTTCCCAAAAATGACTTGTAAACTGAGGACCTCTATCAGAAACTATCGTTGCTGGCACACCATGCAAACGAACTATCTCATCCACATATACTCGAGCGAGCTTTTCAGGTGTATACGTGGTCTTCACATGTAAGAAATGGGCAGACTTCGTCAATCTGTCCACTATCACCCAAATGGAATCATGATTCCTAGTTGTCCTGGGTAGACCAACTACGAAATCCATGGTTATATGATCCCATTTCCACTGTGGTATAGGCAAGGGTTGCAACGTACCTGCTGGCTTTTGATGCTCAGCCTTGACTTGCTGACACACCGCACACCTAGCCACAAACTCAGCTGCATCTTTCTTCAAGCCGGGCCACCAGTACAAGTCCTTCAGACTATGATACATCTTGGTGACACCTGGATGCATAGCATACATCGACGTGTGTGCTTCCTCGAGCACCAACTTCCTCAGATTATCAACATCTGGAACCACCATCCTATTATGATAGCAAACCACTCCATCCTCGGACTCATGGAACCCATCACGCTTTTCGCTGCCAAACTCTGATCTGATTAGTTGTACTGTATCATCCGTTTGTTGTGCATCCTTGATCTGCTGTCTCAACGTGGGCTTGATTTGCATCTGTGCTAAAAGTCCAGCTAACGAGGAAACCTCCATCTGTACGTTCATCTGCCGTAAGGAGACTAACATGTCCCGCCTATGGCATACCAAAGAACTCATCTGTGCCTTCTTGGGAGTAGAAGACTTTCTGCTAAGCGCGTCTGCTACCACATTCGCCTTACCAGGATGATACTCGATAGTGCAGTCATAATCATTGATCAACTCCATCCACCGACGCTGTCGCATGTTCAATTCTTGCTGTGAGAAGATGTACTTCAGATTCTTGTGATCTGTAAAGATCTGACACACTTCCCCATAAAGATAGTGTCTCCAAATCTTTAACGCATGAACCACTACTGCCAGCTCCAAGTCATGGGTCGGATAGTTCTCCTCGTGTTTCTTAAGCTGTCGCGAAGCAAAAGAAACCACGTGATCTTCCTGCATCAGCACACAACCCAAACCTTTCTTAGACGCATCACAGAAAACAACATAGCCTTTTCCAGATTCTGGCAAGATCAACACTGGAGCACTGATTAGCTTTTCCTTCAAACTTTGGAAAGCTTGCTGACATCGATCATTCCAAACAAAAGGTACATCCTTCCTGGTCAACTTCGTCATCGGTAGAGCTATCGAACTGAAGTCCTTGATAAACCTCCGGTAGTATCCTGCTAGGCCAAGGAAACTACGAACTTCCGTCGGCGTCTTCGGCTGTTCCCAATCCGCGACGGATTCCACTTTCTTCGGATCTACTTTGACTCCTTCAGCAGATATCACATGACCTAAGAAAGTCACTTCATCCAACCAGAACTCACACTTACTAAACTTAGCATACAACTGATGTTGACGAAGGAGAGTCAACGCTTGACGAAGATGTTGCTCATGCTCTAGCCGGTTCCGACTATAGATCAAGATGTCGTCTATAAAAACTACAACAAACTGATCTAAGAACGGACGAAACACTCTGTTCATCAGGTCCATGAAAGAAGCAGGTGCATTGGTTAATCCAAACGGCATAACTACAAACTCAAAATGACCATACCTCGTCCTAAAAGCTGACTTTGGTATGTCATCCGCCTTTAACCTCAACTGATGATATCCAGACCGTAGATCGATCTTCGAAAACACTGTAGCACAACGCAACTGATCGAACAGGTCATCTATCCTCGGCAACGGGTACTTATTCTTGATCGTGACCTTGTTCAACTGTCGGTAGTCTATACACAACCGCATCGAACCATCCTTCTTCTTAACGAACAACACGGGAGCACCCCAAGGTGACATGCTCGGTCTGATGAAACCTTTCTCCAACAACTCTTGTAACTGCTTCTTCAACTCTACCATCTCTGCTGGAGCCATTCTATAAGGTGTCTGTGCAATCGGCTGCGTTCCCGGAACCAAATTGATCTCAAAATCGATCTCTCGGGGTGGAGGAACACCATGAAACTCCTCGGGAAACACATCTGCAAACTCTCGGACTACTGACACTTCTTCAAGTTTAAGGCCTTTCGCCTTGGTATCCACAACGGTATCCACAACGTGAGCTAAGAACGCCTCACATCCTTGTCGCAACAACCTATCTACCACCATAGCTAACACCAGACACGTCGGAAGAATCTTCCTATCTCCCTAGAAGATCCACTTCTCTCCAGCAACATCAAACACTGCCTGCTTGGAACCATAGTCCAAGACAACCTTATACTTCTCTAAGGTATCCATCCCAAGGATAACATCGAAACCATGCATATCAAGTGGTATGAGATCCACCTGAATGCTGTGTCCCGAAAAAGACAAAACACAAGATGGACACTCTTCTCGAAGCAAAGAGGAACCATCAAGAGGGGTTTCTAGCAACAAGCTATCCTTCTTACAACTAACAGGTAGATGACAGTTTTCAAGCATACTATAGGCGATAAAAGAGTGTGTAGCACCCGGGTCAACCAGAACAGATATAAAGCAAGAAGAAGACATATCAGAATGAAATAACTCCATCTGACCTGTCACCACTCGCGGGTTGACTATCGCCTCCGGCTGATTCATGGCATAGAATCGAGCCGTAGCTTGCTGTCCACGACCTCTGCTCCCTTGAGCAGACGATCCAGCTTGAGACGCTTGACCGCGTCCTCGTCCTCTGCTACCACTGGGCTGTGGTCTCTCAGACTTCTGGAAACTCTGCCTCGGTTGTTGCGTCACTTCAACATCTCTATTCGGGCAATTGAACTTCCAATGCCCGACTTGTCCACAGAGATGACATGCTCTATTGTCAACTCATGGCCTAGATGGCCCTGTCACTGCCACCAAAGCTGAGCTGTGCGCCTTAGATGGTGAAGAAACATAACCTTTCCCCTTACTTGGAGACCACTGAGATGGTACACCAGCACTTCTCATCACTGACGGTGCTGAAAACCTGGGTTTCTTGAAGCCACCAAACCTTCGTCCTTGAAACTGAGCAGGTCTTTTAAGAGACACCGACTCTCTTTTCTCCCTCACGGTCCTCTCGATCCGTCGAACTGATTCCACAAACGTAGCAAACCACTCTCAGTTTTCCAGCGCAGACACAGGGGTTGTCAACTCAGCACTCAAACCCTTCTCGAAACGTCTGATCCGTTCATCATCTGTCGCCGCCATGTGAGGACAAAACCTCAACAGATCCATAAACTTAGCTTCATACTCGGTGATGTTCATCGTTCCTTGCCGCAACTTCTCAAACTGACTGATCTTCTCATCCAGGTACGTCTTCGGAAAGTATCTGGTGACGAACTCGTGCCGAAACACTTCCCAACAGATCACCTCACCAGGCCGCTTCTCTTCCTCGATGGTCCACCAGTGACCAGCACTACCCTTCAAAAGGTAGACAACATGCTTTACTTTGTCTGCTTCGGGGATGTCGAGGATCCGGAAAGCCTTTTCAAGACTTGTCAGCCACAGATCTGCATCCGCTGGATCAGCCGTTCCAGCACAATCCGAAGCTCCGACTCGGCGAAGCCGCTCAAAGGTCTTCCCAATACTCGATGCTTCTCCATGGGGAACCTGTGCTCGCGGAGGAGGCATTGGTAATCGCTCAACCATGAGATTCATCGTAGCCATTAACTGCCCCATAAGCTGTTGGTAGGCAGGGTGTTCAAGTATGGCTGGGTTTGGTTGGGGGACCTCAGGCACCCGATCTTCATGTGCCCGTCCCTCTGCTCCATCAATCGATGCAGCATCACTATGCTCAGGAGCATGTTCTTCATGGTTTCCAGACATCTTGACTTTTCTTCTGCTAAGGGCAGAAGGTTTTTGTAAGATAACCTGGAAAACTCATAAGAACAGACTCAGCCTAGTCCTAGATCCCTGTAGACTCAGCGAACCAAAAGCTCTGATACCAAAACTTGTGGCAACACATCCCATTATCACACAGATAACGAGGTGTTACGCGAAAACGTGCGGAGAACACCATAACCACATATTATCAAAAACACGGGTTAATTAAAACCGATTGCGGAAAACTGATAAACTGTGAAACTATTACTTTCCAGTCCTCATCCTGCACAGAAACATGTCATATAAATATGTACATACACAAGATCTGACACGTGTCCACAACTCAGGAACAGCTGTCCATCCATCACATGAGTTCACCACCTGTTCATATGTACATAAAGGCCCACATCCGGCCAACAACAGGATATACAGATATCATCGAACGATCTCCGTGAAACATCGTCAAAACACTGCCAAGGACCTGAGAGTACAGGGATGACTCTAGACTCTACTACAAAACATCCAAAATAGCAGCATGTCCAACGCTTGCCTTCTACTGCTCCTCAAGCTGCTCGTCTGCAACACCACAACCTCGACCACGTCTACCTCGACCACCTAAAAAGGGTGTAAACCAGCGGAGTGAGACAATTGAACAATTGTCCCAGCGGGAAACATAGCTCCCCACCGCAACTATAGAACTTCAGCAAGATAAACTATTACAACAATTATAATATGAGCAGATATATCAGAAGCAGTTATATATATAGCAAGATCATTCTTACCGGCAAGCATACCAGCTGTACCAAAGCATATAACCAGATGTCTTTCAAAGGGACATGATTATCAAGATAAGATATATCACTATGTAGCAGGATTATTAGAACCGGGTATAGTGCCATATAACCTGATTATCAAGATAAGATAGATTACCACATGACCTGCAAGGTATAATGGAATATTACACAAACAAGGCCTCAACCAATGTTTCGTATTTGATATGACTAGTAATTACTAAACGGCTGTATTACATTTTATTATGCCCTGAGGATTTGAACCGTACCGTTCAAATCCAACCTTCGGTTACGAAACCCAAGCTGGTGCCATATGAGGTCAATGGAAGAGCCGGACTCCACGACCTCCCACCTCATGGTCAGTACATGAGTACAACACAAGCAGGACCGCAGTCACATGCTGAAGTGGTCTAAGCCACAGGGTTAGCTCCATAGGCTACCCATTCTCTAGCCCGCCTTGGTACAGGTCACGGCGCTAGTAAAACAGAGCCACGGGCCTGATCACCGTGCTCTGAGCCATGAACGCATTCATGCTCCATACATCACATATCCTGAGCCATGGGCCTGTTCATCATGCTCTACACACATATCTGAGTCTGCAACCAAAGTTACACTCTTACCTCCTCATTTTCAGGCTAGGAGCAACCTACACATATTCAACAATATGCGCTTCCAGGTTAACCCGTAGGAAAACCTGTTTCACCATCACCAAGTCGTGACGATGATGGATCTATGGCCAGGGCAAACTACATGATGTATTTCACTGTGCTTAATTAGTATCTTTTAGATGGATTGCAAGATTCAACCAAGTTGTATAACATGCAAGATGTAACAGAAAGTAAAGAACATATATTATAATCTGATCACATCAACCTGACCCATCTCAAGGGTCCAACATCACATGTTATCACTTGGCCTCTTGCCAACCATCCAGATCCATCTCAAGGATCATCACATACCACGGGGTCTCAATCCTTCATCATGTACTGTCACTGCCTCTTAAGGCCCACATCATCATCATGGGACCAACACATCACATACATAATCTTATAGAGCAATTATCAAAATACTTTTACTCATTACATATGTCACATAGCCCTTTCATTACCTGCATGGTTAGGATACACAATAATCATAGATTCAACATAAGGAATATGCTCACTATCATGAAATATCATTCAAGATAATCTACTTATCAATATGACACTTATTTGGTAACCAAGCATGTTAAGTACATCATTAACAAACCATACTGATGCTTACCCTCAATCTCAGGATCATACAAGCAATCAAGGTATGTAGGAAACAGATTGAGTATAAGAACCAACACTATTAATAACAAGGTCATTACTATGCCATCAACTGTTGTCATCTGTATCATGAAGCATCCTTTAACATAACTGTCACTTAGCATCATTATTACCAACATTATGATCATTAAACAAACTACTAGAGTAGTTATCATCATTCTCATTATCATTAATAATTAAGCATAACAGGGTACGTCATGCATCTATTACATGAGGGCTATCATCATATACATTACTATCATTAGCATCCTTATTATTTGCAAGGCAACATATTACATATTGATAGTATCACAAACACCACCATCATTTAATTAGTTAATGGATAAGCATCCACTTCCATCACATATGAGGCCATCACCAAAGAAACCCATACCCTCACGATAGCCTCACAACCCTCATCTAAAGCCTATCACCCAACATGGGTATCGACTTCCACACTATCCTTATCGGTCATCACACCATCAACCATATCGGCCACCAACCCTATCGGCCAACACACCACCAACCATATCGGCCACCATCCCTATCGGCCAACACACCAGCACATGAGTAGGGTATCGCCCAACAGGGCTATCGTCCACCATGGCTATTGGCCATTAGGGTATCGCCCATCATGGCCCAAGGCTTATCGCCCAACCCTAACACTCATGGCACTACATGACCCTATCGTCCACCACATGGACAAGGAGACAACTCGACACAAGAGCACCCACTCTATCATCCAACACAAGGACATCCATATCGGCCAACAAGAGGAAGGGTATCGTTCATCTCCAAGGTACTCATCATATCGGCCAACAAACCCTAGCTCACCCTATCGCCCAACACATGGGCAAAGGTATCGGCCAACCTTCAAGAGCACAACATATCGTCCACCAAGGTGCCATGTCGACCACCAAAGAGAGCACCATGTCGCCCAACATGGTCACCATATCGGCCAACACTCAAGCTAGGTCAACCTATCGACCTTCAACTCAAGGAACTCAAACCCTAAATCATCATATCGGCCAACACAAAGAACAAAGGTGTTGCTCAACCCAAGAACACTCATATCGTTCAACTTAAGGGCAAGGGTGTCTCCCAACACACCCACAATGAAGGGATATCACCCAACCCTAGGTCATCTTCAACCTCCAACACAAGGGAGCACAAACCCTAAAAAAGCAAGGTATACAAGGAACCCTAAACCCAAGAGAGGGATATCGGCCACTAAGGTATATAAGCAAGGTGCACAAGAAAGGAACTAAGCTAGTCTACTAACATGTAACAAGGTTAAAGCTAGAGGTAAGAGAGTTAGGGTTAGAAACTATGCAACCCGCCTTAAGCTCCAAGGAAGAAGATGCACTTTGAGCTCCAAGGTTGTCGGCCACCAAAGCTCCAAAGCACTTCAGGTTCCAAAGCTATCGTCCACCAGGATGCTCCAGGAAGGTGTATCGGCCACCACTTCAGCTCCAAGGAAGTGTATCGGCCAACACAAGCAAGATGGAGAGGGGTATCGTGCACCAAGGGTGGAGGGGAGACCAAAGGACCAAAGGAGACTAAGGCAAGGAGAAGAGCTACCTATATAGGAGGGAAGGGAGGAGAAACCAAGGTACAACCATGCTATGTGTCGCCCACCCAAGGGACACATGTCCACCAACTCAAGCCACTTCTCATGCAAGCCATAAGGCACTTGTCCAAGATGTGCACCATGTGTCCACCAACCAAGCCAAGCCATCTGGGCGACACAACAAGAGCTACTGGGTGATACACCAAGCAACTGGGCGACACACCACCTGCCCTGGGCGACACAAGGCTCAAGCAAGCCCAAACAAGGAACTCCAAGGCCCAAACAAGCTCAACTTAGGCCCAAAGGACTCAAACAACAAGCCCAAGCCTTCCTCTCAACCCTAGAGGAAGCAAAGAGGGAAAACATCTCACAAGATGGCAAACTTGCCCACAAAACCCTAAACTTGGGTTATTTGCAAGTAGCCCCTCAAACTCTCAACAAAGCACAACCAAACCCTAATCACCACTAAAGGTGATTAGTAAGCACCAAAGCACCAAGATCAAGCAAAACAAACAGGGTAAACCCTAAACACAGGTCAGGGTCCTTACAATGGCAACATATGTCATACGACCTAAGCATGTATCTATTCTTTAGTTTATGCTTAAACTATTAAGCTTATGTCCATGACATCTTATTTACATGCTTTTTATTAATTTGGAGGAGGATTCCTTAAACCTTATCATGCATACCCTATCCGCAAGAGGGTGAGGATGAGAGAGAAAACCCTAAACCTTATAATCCTAACAAAATTAGGGTTGAGAAGGGATGAAAATAGATGAGAGAGTCCTAAAGGTATCTTATTTCGAGTCAGATCCTAAGACATTGGCCAGGCAGTCACACAGATCCAGGAGTCCTCGTATTCTGACTAGCAGTGTGGAGGAAAATATTGCCAGCCCCCATACGTGATCCTTTTCTAGTCACCTCTGTCTTTCGGAAAATCCTCTAATAACTCCCTTGGGTTCTACAAAGTTTGTAAAATTTAATAATTATTAAAGATTACATGAGGAACCTATGCTCTGATACCAAATGTAACGACCCCGCCTCCCGGTAACCCCCAATTAAGGGAGACCAAGAGGTCAGAGCTGTTATCCTAATTAACATGATCAAAGGTTTGACAAATAATCAGTAATAATTATAAAATTCTACCAAACTATACTGAAAGATGATATAAAATAAAACTTTGCATACCTTTTAAAAACTTTGGATATCTACTTCTATCCACATCTTGAATTTATTCTATCTAATTATCCTCGCACTTTATTTCTTATTTTCACAATGTGTCGCTTTATTATTTGTCCTTTTCAAGGTTGTACCTAAAATGCCGACAAACAAAACGTCGGACAACATAAATGAATATGCCGATATGTGGGGACAACCAAAATTTCACACATATGGTTAACAATCTAAATATCACAATCAAGTTAATTAACAAGTCAATTTATGCTTTCAATGTGACATTCTCCACCGCTTTTGCCCTAACCCTGGCATACCCTCCTTAGAGTTTCTCTTTTGCCATTGACTTAAGGCCACCTTCTCCATCATGAGCTTAGTGCATGGGGTCACCTCTCATAGTGCCCATTAATCATGCAATATCATAAGGCCGCCTTCTCCATCCTGAGCTTGGTGCCTGGGGTCACCTCTCATGGTGCCCATGGGTCTTCCCTCTTAGGCTAGACCTCATTGCCTCATCCATCAGGGTGGCATGTAGGTGCGAGAATACACACTTATATCATAATTGTGATAATCATAGTGACTTTATGATTTGCAAGTATGAACATCCAAACTGATAGGTTGCATTCAATGCGATCAATCATCCGGAAAACCTTTGGGAAACTAATGTGATTAACCATAATTAACCACATACCTGTAAGGATGACTTGAGTGTATAAATAATCCAAGTAAGAAATCCAGTAAACAAGCAAGCACACAAGATGATCCTGAAATATGCATCCAATTTTCCTATCATTGATCAGGCCATCAAGGTCTATTAAACCTAGCTCGCTTCCTAGGGTTTCTAGTCCACTTTTAGGGTTTCCATTTCAATTAGGGTTTCACTTCATTTTTACTATTTTAAACCCCAATTTTATACAATTACTCACAAACCCTAATTATCTCATCTACTCCTCATGAAAGATATTAATGTTACCTTTTAACAACATATAACCCTAATTTCAGATTAAAGGCACAATTAAATGTCCATTAAGTCTATTATGCCTCTTTTACATTAAAACTACCATTTTTATCCTTTTAAGTCATGACACAGTCATTAGGCCCAATTATCATCTTTGGTTCCTTCTGGGTTAACAACTCATAGTTCATTGTGGTCTAATTCTCATATGAACTCTATTTATCATTAATTCCACCTTTATCCATTAGAAAACTCTAATGACCATATTAAGGGTATTTATCCACAATTAGGAACTTTTATAATCGAAATAGCTTAGAACCATCGTATCTCAGCTTTATTCATGAATTTGAACAATTAAAGCCATTAAGAGTCACAATTACTAACATTAAGGTTTCAAGACCCATTAAAGCTCATTCATGTACATGGAATTATAAATTAATCCAATTACGTGTAAAGTTCATCCTTTTTTTTATCTTAGTGTATCTTTTTTATAAGTAACAAGTTAATATCAACTTTAATCATCCATAAAACCCTTCTCAAAACATTGATCATCTCAAAATAGGGTTTCTTAATCATTAATGCATTAAAGTTGATAACTTCCACTATTTTTTGAATTGCAAGAGGAATTAGCTTCTAAATCTATTTTTAATGTATTCCTAACATTTTTCTGAGCAAAATTGATATATTATATGTACCAATCTGATCTACCGATAAATAGATATGAATTTCGCAATATTTCACTTACTTGGACCAATCATCGAGCTCCATGTGTCCCTTTCTATGCATCACGTAGCAGTGACCGAAAACATAACTAAATGACCCTTTTGCACCCACTTGAGTTGTCGGTCTTTTAATAAGCAGAGGGGAAAAATGGTCCAATGCCCTCTATCTTCTTCTTCCTCGCCCGCCCTAGTGCTGCCGCGCAGCAAGGGTCAGGTGTGACCCTACCGCGGCTTCTCAGACCTTGACGGCCACCAGGGGTGGTTCCCCTGCCTCCATCGTGCCTCTACGCATAGGGAGGTGCCCTTGGGTCACAGTTAGGGCAGTCGTTTCGGGCCTGCTTGGTCTGCAACTTGCGGCCTACTTGCAGCCATCCAGTGGCTGTTGCGTCTGGGCTAGAGCAAAGAGATGACCGCCAAGCTTCCTTCCGACAGTGTGCGAGCATCGAGCTTCCAATAAGACCACTCCATGACCTTTGTTTGCTCTAGAGTGTCTCTACCCTCTCACGGCTAGGGTTTGTATGAAAAGAACAAGGAGAAGAGAGAGGGTTGTGTGGGATTCTCTTAAACTCGAGCCAAAGGTGCTACCCCTTATATAGGGGAGGGTATCAACGCCCTAAGATGACCATCCATGAGTTAACAAGTCCATCTCCCAAAAGGAAACCTATTCCTTCATTGAGAAGCAATCTTCTCTCTCCTGATTATCCTCTTAAAAAACATATTTATTGGATATTCAGGAATTCGAAAATCCTCTCTCTTATTCTCTTTATGCTTGTCTTTTAATCCATTGGAACGAATTTACACTTTCTTTTAGCAAACAATACCTCTTTTTGATAATATCAAAAAGTCATTAATTATGTATTACATTATCCTCTTATTTTGTATTATTTGTATTTTCTCTTTCTTTTTCTCCTTTGGGGCTCCTTAGACCCCAAGAAACTCTAATATTTCGAAATCCTTTTTAGTGGATACTTATTACCCTTCTAGATGCATCTATATCCATAATTTCTCATTATCTTACTATTTCTTTATTAAAATATCTCTTTTTGAGGATTTCTCTTTATCTCTCTTTTTATTTTCCTTATTGGAATTCCTTCTAACATTAAAAACCTTATGGATACAAAAATCCACCAAAGATGACTCAATCATACCTCTTTCCACTTATTTCCCACATTTTATCATTGTCTCCAATTTCTTTCTTAATAAAGAAATATTTAATTGATCTTTTCTTTTCTTATTGCATTATCTTTGCAACTTTGGACTCCTTGGGACCCAAGGAACCCAAGAGACACAAAAATCACCTTTGGATAATATTCCCTTGCCTTCTAGAGGTTTCTACATCTTTCTTTTCTCCATTTCTTATGTACTTATTTAATAATGGAGTTTCCTTTGTCTTTTCCTTGTTATTGGTGCCAATAGCCAATAAAGCCCACAAAACAACTAACAAGGCTATTGTAAACGAAATCTATTTATTCAAAACAAATTATATCATTATTCGTTCAAATATCTTTAATAGGAGAAATTACATTTCTCACCAAAAGAACCTGAAAATTGAGGTTGTAACACTTACCATGAATGGTTCTGATGTTATGTGATTATCTTTCTTGAATAAGATCTTATAACCATGCAGGTGTTGTGGAAATTGATTATCATAGCTAGTGTGTGCTATGATGGCTATGATGTGAAACAAGACCGAATACGCCCTTGTGAGGCATGTTGATTGTACATGTGATACACAATGTGGTGATTGGGTCCTATGGTCTAACAATGGTTGTTGCCTATATAATGTTTTCCCTTGATAGAATGAGGGATTGATATCCCATGGCACATGACTTGATAATGATGATGTGAATGGCAATAATACATGCATCATGTGGTGATAGTGTGACAAGTCTTACCATACATGAGTGGTGTTATGCCCTTACTTTTGTAGAGCTTTTTCTGATTTTTAACATTGTAACTTGATTGAGGCTAAAAGACACTTAATTGACTTAACTAATCAGGTGGAATTTAATCATACAGTTTTGCCCAGTGCCATAGATCCATTCAGTGTCAACACTTGTTGAATGGTGAAACAAGTTTTACTCAGACCACATGTGCAAGTCGAGTATTTCCTTGCATCCTTTATTTCAAATTGCGTGAGACAGCCATGGGTGAGCCGATCTCGTTATGATATGGATGGCCATGCATGAGCCACTCCTTCTAGTTAGAACGACCATGCGTGAGCATGTTCTTCTAGCACTGTTACCTATACCAATGTGGGCTAGGTGTTGTTATATGTGGACGACCATGCGTAAGCAGATCCTTCTGATGACTATATGTCACATGTTGCAGTTGACTGGTGATGTCACTACAGGTTCACTCATACGGAATGAGAGGATGAGGTCGTGGATTCCGACTCTTTCATAGACCTTGTATGGCATGTTTTTTGACTTAGTAGTGGTCGGTTGGATTTGGGTGGTACGACTCAAATCCTCGGGGCATAACAAAATACGTAACCAGCTGTGTAGCATACTTGTATAAGATCAAATATAGAAATATTAGATGAGGCCTTGCATGCTTTTGTACAATATAGTTGACAACAAATTTACATATTCTTCATATTCCTTTTATGATGATAAGATGTTTCATAATCTAATTACAATTGCTCATTCTATTAGTGATGATTACCTGCTTATCATAGTTGTTGCCCTATTGCTGTTCTTTAATCATCTTACCTATGCCAATAATAGTCTTGGTGGGGAGTTATATCTCCCATTGAGATTTGGAATCTCATCCCGTGGGTTTCCACATCTTTTAGGTGGCCGTGCACGACATGGTGATGATCGTGCAGTTGAGGAGGAGCAGCAGCAAGATCAATAGCTGATAAGGTTGAGTGTGTTGTTGATGGTCTTCTGGTGTCAAAATCCTAAAGTCATCCATGTACACTCGGGTCTTGGGGTGAGTTCAGTGTGTTTTGTGGTGGTACTATTGAGATGAGTTTTTGGTTTATGCGCCCTTGTTATAATAGTTAGTTGATGTACATGTATATGTAAGTGGAACAGATATCACATGTGACAGGTAGTCCCTATAAAAATGTTGTAAATAATGATGCTTATGATATATAATTCAGATGGCAGTTCTTTTTTCGGCCCTTATGTAATGAATTCCTTGATTGTAATCAATTTTAATTTCCTGTGTTTTTTGATAATCTCACTTTGTGTGAGAAGGGGTGTCACATGTTGTCTTTTGTAAAAGCGCTGAAACACTCATCTAGTAGCGAGTCCAAGGTTAAACCAATCAATCTCAAAATGATTGACCTGTCTAAATTTGTCCCCCGCAACCATCTCATTTTCTTGCTCGATCAATCTCTCAAGAGTTGCAAGGCGCTCAATAAGAGAAAAAAAAACACGATCAACCTTCCAAGGTTGTTTGACCAGCTCTATCGATCTCACGACCAATCGATCACCTCGATCAATCTGAGATCGATCAACCTTGGAAAACTCCAACCAAAAGGTGGGTAGGTATAAGGATCTACCGTTGTAATTTACCTCTTTCTTTTCTCTTGTTACTTCATTGTTATATTTTGAAATCAATGGCCCGTTAAACTTGTAATTTGATATTGCCTTGCACCATGAGTGTGTAAACTCCATGAATTCGGGTTGGGAGTGGCCATCAGGTCCTACCAACCATGTAATCTTTCTTATTTTGTTTAATACACATATTCTTGC
Organism: Alisma plantago-aquatica; assembly: GCA_963693085.1. Classification (NCBI taxonomy): domain Eukaryota; kingdom Viridiplantae; phylum Streptophyta; class Magnoliopsida; order Alismatales; family Alismataceae; genus Alisma; species Alisma plantago-aquatica. Next base: position 663,822,988 of record OY856412.1, on the reverse strand, counting down.
AAGTTTTGTTTTCATGCTCCTATTTTTACTGCATTGATTGTTTGATTAGCTACCTTCTTATGGTATTTGATTTGAACAATTTTGATTGAATAAGCTCACGAAGATCTAGAGTTTAGATTAGCAAGGAGCCACGAGAGTGTGGAATCTCTATAGCGAAAGTCATATGTTTGTTCTTGATCTTTTGGTTATCATTTCAAGAGAGATATATATTTTTATAGAATTCTACCCCGATCTCGAGAGAAGGAAGGTGTTATATATCCTTTATGACTGCATGCAAAACTATGTTGAAAATATATAGAATAGAAGAGAGAGCGTTGCATGGTTGAGACCGATTGGCTTGGTGAAACCTAGTCCAAATTTTCCTTTATTCATAATCACCATTATATTTGTTTGAGCTTTATAACATAGGTTTCATGCTTTAAGTAGATTTATTCATTCCTTAGTTAGAATGCTAAGTTCAAAGTTATGTTTGACTAAGCTAAGCTAAGACTTATGTTTTCTTACATAGTTGCCAACCCTTATCCCTGTATTCGTCCCGATTTTACTATAACATACTCCTTATTGAGTTATCGACATTTCATGAAGTATGGTACAAATTTAAACTCCAATTCTTTATACTCACACTTTTGAGCCAAGTTGAAGGGCGATCATGCACCCATTGAAACCTATGAGAGGCCTCAAGAGAGTAAATATACCAATATGTCTGAGGGCTAGTTGAAGGATCCTATCTCCTATTGAGGATAAAAAATGGAGCATGCAATCTATAAAAGTTTTGCCAAATAACCTCAAGACATAGACTGAAGAAGGAAAAAAAAAGCAACATGAGCTGTAACAAGGAAGAGAGTATAGCCACAACTTTACATGGTGGACTTGTTTGCCTGAGTGTGGCTAAGATGGGAAATCCATGAGGCTCTCAATGTATGGTGGTTGGGGGGGGGTCTTAGGTCTCTCATATTTCCTCATGCATCCTATGCAATATGGTTCTCTACGGAGAAAATTATACAACTTGTGTATCAACTTTAAACTAAATATCACAATGGAAGATATTTTGCTAACATAACCAAAATCTAAATGAGCGCCCTTGTCTTTCTATATCAAACTCATGGCCGATACCACTCACGTGATATTTTTTCTTAAAAGTGAAACTCAGCGAGGAGTGTGGCAATGTGTTTCGGCTAATCAACCCAAATCTTTTATAAGGTCCTTTTCTTACGTTTTCCCAAATCCATCTCCTCTCTCTGTAACAAAATTTCTCTTTCCCCTCTTCTATTTCTACTAGTTCTCTCTCAATTGCATCGGCGCTGAACCCACTCAATTCCACCCTCCCCCCTTCCCCCATCTTCTCTCCGCATCAGACGAGAAGCCAGCGTGAACTGCGCCAGAAACCCTAACGATCGGCCCCTCGGCCCTTCGTTGTTCTCCTCTTCAGAAGCATCAAGGTTGGTAATCACAATATCGAACCCTAGCATTCCCCTCGATGGAGAATTTCTTTGGTTCCGCCGTCACGGCACCGCGCGCATTAGTCGGTATACTTGGTTTCTGTCTTACCTGTCTACTGTGTCGTGGTTTCGCAGTGGGACGCAACGGCCGGGATTTATGTCCCACAATCAAACCAGGGCTGACAGGAGCGACGGGCAGCTGAGGAAACCCGGGCGATCGAGCGGCGGCTCAGGTCACCACAGGGGCTCCCCTAGCGCTGCTTGGAAAGCTGCCAGTGGCGGCGGCAGGTCTGGCGCTCCTCCAGCTCCCGTGCCCTCACCTGCGGCTGCCTCAGATGTCTACAATCCTCAGCCCTCAGTGGCCACGAGCAGAAGGTGAAACTTTTGGAGCGATGGGGTCAATTTCTATCACGCTAGTTGCCTTTTCGGGATGGTATGCATTGGCTTGCTGCCGAATTGTAAAATTAACCTGGTTGCTTTGATGATACAGCTTCAAGAAGCCCGGCAATGGACAAGGCCTACAACAACAAGACAGTGGCGGATCCCAGGTTGCCAGTTCCATTCCTCCTCGTTCCATACAGAACGGTCTTCACCCTCCCCCTTCTAGTGGTAATTGCCCTTTCGGTGTTTGTACTACTTTTCTTTTGGTGCTTATCAGAGAGATTGAAACTTGGTAGAGGGACAATCATATACCAGTTGCAGCCTTCTTTCAGTAGTATTTTCGTTGCTTTGATTCTTAATGGGTTCTATCCAGGGGTTCCTGAAGGCCCATTTCCTAGTAATGCAGCAGCTGTTATTGCTCCAAAGACATCAAGGCCTCTCCCACGGCCTCCTGCTCCTCAATCACATTCAGGAAGTTCTGACTCTGCGACACCAAAAACTCCAATGAAGGGTATGGTATCACAATCATTTGCAGTTTGATGGTAGTTCCTGACATAAGTTGCAGTCATCAATCAAGATTTCAGAATTTATTCTTTTCCTTTCATAAATTTGTGGCAGTTTGAAACCATGATAGTGTTACTAAATACTCACAGGTAAAATGCAGCTCTTACATGTTGATATCATGTTGTAAAGTAGACCGTCGAATTTTGAAATATTGCCCGTAGAAGCTCTAAGATATATCGATATCACCCGTGCGGAAACAATAAAATTGGATAAAGTTAGGTAATCTTGCAATCACGAATGATGGGCTTATGAGTTAACAGCATGTTCTTAAGTAATGAATTGCATAACACAACTGTGTAACGTATATAGTGTCAGGAAAAAAAATAGTTCACTCAGTTTGGAAGTGTTAATCACATGATAAATCTATAATATCTGTCAGGTCTATGTTCTCATATTAGACATTTTTGCATCATACTTATAATTTCAGATTCATTTAGCTATTAGAGGGAGTATTCTTAGACTGGAGGCGGTAAACTAATTGGATGCAGTCTAAGTTGTTATGGTAGATCATGAAGCCATGTGAGGAAGGTTTACCTGGGGCTGAAGTTTTTCCGTTGCTGATGCTAATAACAAAACAGCGAAATGGATGTACACTTCATTGATTGGTGCATAATCATATGGAAATCGATGAAATTTCTCTGGCTACTTCTCAATATAGGTCAAAACTGCAACCTGTAGTTGACATTTGGGCGCAAATTAAACCTGAAATGTATTTGCCTTTGTGGATATTGACATAACATTGGTTCATGTTGCCAGGTTGAGAGTGGAAACTTTGACCAGTTTGGTTGAGAAAAAAACAGTTCACTTTTTTTTGTTGTTGTTGTCGCAGGGGAAGCCCAAAATCCATTTCCTCTTCAGTTTGGCTCAATAAGTCCAGGATTTATGAATGGAGTGAAGGTGTTATTCTTAATTCCTATATTTCCTTGAAAATTATTGCACTATATTTTGTTGTAAGGTTTTGTCAGGTGTTTTTATATTGACTCTCATGATGGTTCGAATAATGTTGGCACTTGTAGATTCCTGCAAGAACAAGCTCAGCTCCTCCAAACTTGGATGAGCAGAAGAGGGATCAGGTATCCTGCATATAGCAATTTTCATGAGCAATGAGTTTTTTTGTGCATATATTTTGTTCTTCGTTCTAATGGAACCAAATTCACTTGATATTTGCCCCCTTTAAATGTCATGAAATATCATAGTTGTTTCTGTTCATTTGTTGGAAGTGATTTCTAGGCATCTCCATTAGCATTAGCGACAATGAATTATATATTTTAGCATCTATGATTTCATAAAAAACTGTTGCTGTTTTGTCACTTTTTAGGCTCAATATGGCCACTCCATGGCCCTGCCCACAACATCTGTATCCTCCCTCCCTAAGCAGCAACAACAGCAGCAGCAGCAAAACCAGCCCCAAATTCCCAAAAAGGAGGGGCCTGTTCCTAGCCAACAAAAAATAGATGTTCAACCACCATTGCAGTCGAAGAGAGAACCAAATATTGCAGCACCTTCTGCTACCGTTGCTCACCAATCCTCTGGCACCCCTTTACCTGGACTACCTATGCCCGTGTTTCAGAATCCCCATCTTCCAATGCAATTTAGTGGTGCTGGTCCTCAAATGCAATCTCAAAGTGCCGGGGCAGCTTCGCTTCAAATGCAAATGCTTCCTCTAAATGTAGGTGCTCAACAAATCCCGTTTTTCCCAACTATGCAACAACATGCATTATCCTCTCAGGGCATCATGCATCAGACTCATGGTCTGAATTTCTCCCCACAAATGGGTCATCAGCTACCCCCTCAGATTGGCAACCTCGGAATGGGAATTAATATGCAATATACGCAGCAGCAGCAAGTTGGAGCACTAGGGGGGCAGCAGCGCAAGACCTCTGTCAAAATTACTGATCCAAAAACTCGAGAGGAGTTAAGGCTTGATAAAAGAAATGATTTAGGCACGGACTCTATGCAAAAACCTCAAGTCAGCATGCCACATCAATCCCAGGCACCGCCTGCTTTTACACCAAGTCACCAGGTTCCCTACTATCAAGGGATGCAACCAAGCACTTTCAATCCCAATCAAATGTACATGTCTACCTCTTCTTTACCGTTGCCAAGCATGCAGATGACCACAAGTTCGCAACCTCCAAGATTTTCTTTTGGTCAGACTGGTGGTACCATATCAATTGTCAATCCTACTTCCGCTATCAATAAAAATGGACCTCCTGGCATTACCGACTCAGCAAACTTGAGGCACTCACATGATGGTCATTCGCTGCCCATATCGGGACCGTCTGCATCTGTGAGAGTGACCGTGAAGGCACCACCGGATCATCTTTCTGCTCGAAGATCAGGGATTACAGTGACATCTACTCCCACAACAACAATTTCAAAGGCTGAGGGCAACAAGGTAATTAAGCTACCTGAAGACCACTGTCTTTCACAGAGTGTGAAACGAAATGAAGCAAGTGGTCAGCAACCAACCAGTACTACCAGCATTATGAGACATCCTGACACACCATATTTAGACGTTGCCAATCAGGGGACAAAGCCTATTGGCACTGTTGAGGTGTCCGAATCCAAGTCCTCAGCAACAACAGATTTCAGGAATCAAACTATAAAAAAATCTAATCTGCTAGCGGATTCCCATAGAAGAACAGGTCAAAAGGATATTGAAGAAACTAAGCAAAATATACAGGTATTCTAGTAGAATTCTGTTTCTGTCTTTTTGTGGTCTATCTAGCTTTGTGCTGGACTCTGGTGCTGTTGATTGTGCTCACTTCTTGTTTGCCATATTCTTTGTTCAGATAGACTTGCCTGATTCCGTCTCTAGCCCAAAGTTGCATACAATTGGGTCCCCAAGTAACATCCCTCCTGAAGTTTTTCCTGAGCTAGAGCTCAAAAGCTATTCGAGAGATCAAGAACTCTTGGAATCAAGTGAAACACACGTGTCTCCGAAAGACATCTCTTCTGTCATTGGAAAAGATGGTAACTTTATTGTTAACTTGCTTGTATTTCCTTGCCCTGGTTATGCAATTCATTTTTTCCTTATTTGTTTCACAGATGGCCCGAACCAAGTTACTGATAACATTGTTTTAAAGGATCCAAAATGCCCACAAGTAGCCATTTCAAGTCCAATTACGTCTATTCCTAATGAAAGTGTACGTCTGGAGGTTCAACCTCAGCGCTCTTCATCAGGAGCTCAAGAAACTGACAGAGGTGTGGTTTCTGCTGACTCTGCTGAAGACACAAACAATGCTATGGTATATTCTGCTTCTGGCAATGTGGAATCTTCTCCTGTGAAAAGCACCACGGTAATGGTGGTCGGTGAGGGCGCACCTGAGGGTTTGGTAATAACAAGCTCTGACAAGTCTAATGATGCTGATGGTGAAAAGTTGGTTCCTAAAGATGAAGAATCAGAAAGATCTGTGTCAGCTAGTAGGATGGAGATGATAGTTGCTTCAGCCAATTGTCCCTTAGATTCTACCTCCAATATTGCTACAACTTCAAGTGATCTTTCAGCTAAGGATGCAATGTCCCTTCGTTCTGATAGGTGTGAAGATAAAGCTGAAAGTGCACCTCAACAGGCAGCCGCCTCTGCTGATAGTGAAAAATCGTTTCCTGCTAGTAATTCCGCTGATATGATTTACAAGTCCAGGAAGGCAGATGATAATGTTGCCTCTGATAGTATACATACCAGTTTGGCTTCAGGAGTGCTTGATAAGCCTGTGGAAGCTGTTAGATCAAAGACTGCCATTGGGAAAAAGAAAAAGAAGAAGGACACACTTTCAAAAGCAGATGCTGAAGGAATGAATTCTGATCTCTATACGGCTTACAAGGGCACAAATGAAAAACAAGAAAGCATTAATGCCGTCGCTAGTGTGGGAAGCTTGGTGACAGTTGTAGAGCATACACACGATGATGATACCAAAGAGCCGGATATTGCTTGCAGTGAAGAACCTGAACAGAGTAAAGGTGAATTGGATGACTGGGAAGATGTAGTTGAAGTATCTTCGCCAAAATTGTCTGATAACTTGATTCAATCTGAAACTGACAAAAAACTCAATGATGTTGAAGGTGGTTTGATGAGTAAAAAGTATTCTAGAGATTTTCTTATGAAATTTTCAGATCAATTTATGGATTTACCTGCAGGGTTTGAGATAGGTTCTGATATAGCGAATGCAGTAATGAGTTCACAAGTGCCCAGTTCTCGTGTCATGGTTCGTGATCAATATGCAAGTTCTGCAAGGATCATAGATAGGCCGAGTAGTGCCAGTCGAATGGACCGTCGTTCTGGAAACACACAAGATGATGACAAATGGAGTAAGGTGCCGCCAGCTTCTGCCTTCATTCGTGATGTCCGATCAGATATTGGACAAGGAGTTCCAGGTGGTCGCACTGGCCAAGGTATTAATCAGGGAGTTTTAAGGAACCCAAGGGGTCAATCCAATCAGTATGGACTTTTACCAAACTCGCTGCAATCACCTGGCGTTCAGGGTGGGGGTTCAAAGAACAACATAGAGGCAGACAGGTGGACACGCAACAGGGGTTTAATGCCTCCACCAAGTCCTGCACAGGCGATGCATAAGGCTGAAAAAAAATATACAGTAGGTAAAGTTTCTGATACGGAAGAGTTAAAGCAGAGGCAGCTGAAAGGAATCCTCAATAAACTAACTCCTCAGAATTTTGACAGACTCTTTGAACAAGTAAAGGAAGTTAACATTGATAATGTGATTACCTTGAAAGGGGTCATTTCACAAATTTTTGACAAAGCTCTAATGGAGCCAACTTTCTGTGAAATGTATGCCGATTTCTGTGTGCATCTTGCTAGTGCCTTACCCGATTTTACTGAGGACAATGAGAAAGTTACTTTCAGAAGGCTACTTCTAAACAAATGCCAGGAAGAATTTGAAAGAGGGGAAAGGGAGCAGGCAGAAGCTGAAAAAGTTGAAGAAGAAGGTGAGGTGAAGCAGACTGTTGAACAGCGTGAAGAAAAGAAGGTAAAGGCTCGCAGAAAGATGTTGGGTAACATTCGGCTGATTGGAGAGCTTTATAAAAAGAAGATGTTAACTGAAAGAATAATGCATGAATGCATTAAGAAGTTGCTGAGACAATACCAGGATCCTGATGAGGAGGATATTGAAGCTTTATGCAAGTTAATGACCACTATAGGGGAGGTTATAGATCAGCCAAGAGCTAAGGAACATATAGATGTCTACTTCAATATGATGTCTACATTATCTGTAAACCTGAAATTGTCATCTAGGTTGAGGTTCATGCTGAAGGATGTAATCGATTTAAGAAAAAACAAGTGGCAACAAAGGAGAAAAATTGAAGGTCCCAAGAAGATTGAGGAGGTCCATCGGGATGCTGCTCAAGAACGGCAAGCACAAGCTAGCAGATCATCACGGGGTCCTGTAATGAGCTCCTCGGCCAGGAGAGGTCCACCGGTTGATTATGGTTCCCATGGTCCAGGTGCTTTATCTTCCTCTGGCCCTGCCTCCCAACAAATGGCACTACTTCGCTTTCCACACTCTGCCCGTGGAAGTGTGCAGGATGTGCGAATGGAAGACAAACACCTTTCTGAAAGCAGAACTCCATCAGTTCCACTACCACAAAGGCCCATTAATAATGATTCTATTACCCTTGGTCCTCAAGGAGGCCTTGCTAAGGGGATGTCTATAAGAGGACATAATCTTACCTCTGAAGAACCCCGTAGGGCAATATTGGGTCCAAATATATCCAGTTCTAGGGAAGAACTTGGTCATAGAAATCTTGCGGATAGGTATTCTGTGCCAAGTTCTGAGCGCCCAGCTTCCGTAGACCGCAATCCTTATTCTTCAAACAGGGATCCAAGAAATATAGATAACAATTCTGAACGTTTGTCTTCTACGTCAACTGCTTCAGCTGTTCATGGAGTTTCTACAGGTCACCAGAGTACTATATCTGCCGATAATTCGTTATCCGAAGAAACTATAAGGGAGAAGTCCATATCTGCTATACGAGAATATTACAGGTTGATCATTTTTGCTAATTATTCTAAATGGAATTCCCTTTTTATGGACATCATGGGTCATATGTCATGGGTCCTAGGTCTATGCTGTTTACTAATGTTTATAGATGTCATATGCCATCTGTCATGGGGCCTACATTTATACTGTATGATAAGTTTTGCCTTGCATAGAAAAATATAAAAAAAGTGTTACTGATATAGTGCAACAAAAAACTTAAAAAAGGAAGTAAAATGGCCGAGTATAGGTTGTTTGTTGCATCACAGACTCATCAGAATTCGGAGTAAAATCTGTTTGTCATAGGAATAAGATAACATCTACATGAGATATTTGATTGCCTTATTCCTGTAGAGGTTGTGCTCCTCACTTATAGTTATAGGTGGACTAAGATGTTACAAAGAAAATTATTATATTATGCATATTGACCATTGACACCGACATATCATTCTTTTTAACTCCAGGAGGGCTAAACATCAGACATATGCGGCTTTGTAGGTTCATAAGATTTTTGACTACACCCATTTATCACCCATAGGAATTGCATTAACAAATAATACGAAAGTGTCCATTTTATAGATTGGTATTTCCCCATTTATTGGTGGGACGAGGAGTTGCAAGACAGACATGACCGTCAACCACAAATACTATAGGACGCTTAATGGCCACAATCACTTGGCTTAATATGACAAACTAAATCAAGTATATTGTTACATGTCCTCAAACTACCACCGCACCCACACAAAAGTAGCTTAACAACCCACCCACATGCATGCACACACAAAAAGCTTGTGGCACATGGCTTCCCTGCGATGTTCTTCAAACAAGCTTAGGACAGGAGGGACGGGGACCTGATTTGTGCAGTGCAAACTTCTTTGCAAGTGGGCGACTGCTGAAAGAAGTCAACCATAAATACTATAGGACGCTTAATGGCCGCAATCACTTGGCTTAACATGACAGACTAAATCAAGTATATTGTTACATGTCCTCAAACTACCACCACACCCACACACACAAAAGTAGCTTAACAACCCACCCACCCACATGCATGCACACAAAAAAGCTTGTGGGCACATGGCTTCCCTGCGATGTTCTTCAAACAAGCTTAGGACAGGAGGGGCGGGGACCTGATTTGTGCAGTGCAAACTTCTTTGCAAGTGGGCGACTGCTCAAAGAAGTCAATCACACTTTGATTGCCCTTCTTCCTAAGAGCAGAGAAGTCAAATATGTCAAGGATCTACGTCCTCTTTCTCAGTGTCATTGGGCATACAGAAAACACACACTGTCCGACGTGGACCAAAAACAATTAAAATACAATATAAATGATGAAAAATTCTTCATTCAATTTGCCAGTTTTTCTACGCAGTTCCCGATGACTCAGAAACATAAATTCACAGAATTTTCGATGAAAATTTTGACATTTACGCTTATTTCGGCACAAGATTTCGACAACCAAATAAAGGAATTAAGTCACAAAATTTTATAAGGATGCAACAAAATCATATATTAATCTTGGTGGCGGGGGTCCTACACGTCTGAAAAGATTGAAAAATGTTTCGAAGGGGATTTCGATGACATTTTCAATAACATATGAAGGAATTAGTTTATAGGTCATCACGTTAATAACCATATTTTATCCATTATCTTGACAAATAGGATATATATCAACTCAGATTTGTAAAATAATTGTAGTTATATGTAATTTATAGCATAATTTCATATACCCTCAAGTTTAAGTTGTAGTCTATCACTTGCAACTTGCAATTCGGAGTAATCTTTTGACCAAGCTTGGGTAAAAGTCAAAGAAATAGATGTAGATAGGAAAGAGAGAGAGTAAACTTACCTTAGATTCGAAGAACAAAGCCTTCAAGAGCAAGAGAATGCAGCAGGCTTTGGGCCGTTGGTTTTCAAAATTGTGAACCCAATTCGGTTATTTTTTAACAAAATTGCTGCATTTTGTCGAAATTTCTATCGAAATTTTGAATTTTTACTTACCTATTCCTGGATGTGTGCATTTCTATGTCTGATACCCTCGAAACCAAAATTTCGAGATTTCGACCAAAATTTTGAACCATGTTCAAAGCGCATCTTAAATGTATATTTTCTTTGAAGCGAGTACCCCCCTAAACAAATTGCTTAAGCTTCTGAAGAAACCAAAGTAGCAAATATTGTAGAGGGGGCTAGCGGCTCGAACAATTGCAGCTAGCTATGTCTGGACGTAGAAGTGCGTCAGGAATAACATAGCAGGTGAGACTCCTCTGCCGTCATTTGGCCAACCCGAACAAGTGCGCGTTGCCAACAAGACTGCGTAGGCGAGAGTGCATGTGAATCCCAAGATCCGGTTGGGATGACATACCATCTAAAAGAAGATTGGAGGGGCACCTTGAAGGCTTGAAGAAGTATGTACTAAAAATGAAGGTCCCCAAAACAAACCTGCATAGCAATACTCCCTTGATAATCTCATCATCTCTCTCACTCTCTCTCCCCCTCCTCGAAATGCATCTATGACATAAAAGTATATTAATAAAATTCTGGCAAACACATATTTGAAAGATATAATAATGATACATGATATATAGGGGATTAACTGCCGATAAAAGCATTTGAACTTAGACTGAAAATATTTTGTACATGTGCAAATCCGTAGAGGATTAAACTCTTAAGGCCTGTCAGTAAGTTTGGGTGGTCATTAGTCAAAGTAGATTGTTTGATGACAAGTTTTCTGCACGCTATGCTGCTGTTGTTGCTAGTACTACTACTGCCACTAAGTTCATCATTACTTCTATATTTTTTCTTCTGTGGGAAATTCTCTGGTACGAATCATCTTGGCGTAGTTTGGATAAACCATTCAAATCACTGTAGTTTATGTGTAAAAACTATGTTACATTAGTTACTAATATGAATTTCATGTATTTCTTTTAACCTTTAGGGGCTGTTTGGCTTCCGTCATTCCAAATTCTGGTAGTCATATACATGGTCAGTACTTGATTTCATGACCAGCAGGATGTGGGAGGAACAAATTCAGTTGTTCTGTGCAGCATGTGAGTATACAGGATATTAGGCAATAGGTTGGATGTGTGAGTTTACAGAACTAAATTGGCATGATTCTGAATACGACGTATATGTTTGGACAACTACTGGAGTAAATGGAGAAAAAACATATGGCCATTAGTTTTGAATTGCTTCTTGTATATAATCCTCAGGATTTGAAATGTACGAGTCCACACTTGTACATACTTCACAAATCTCACCACATGATTCATAACTAACGCCTTCGGCGGGCTCCTTAGGCCGTGGAACCATTTTCTTTGAAGGTTCTGAGGCTCTCATGCTGTCCCTGATAGACAGTCAGTCTAAATTTCAGATCAGACCACCACTGCTACATTATTGGGATTTTGAACTGCGAGCCAAACTAGGCCCTATTGCATCAGAAATTACAAAAAACTATATCTTAACTGATGTGATTTAAGGTCACCTTCTTGTCTTTTCCACATTTTGGATAGAAATTTAGATGGGTAGTAGCTCATATTAAAATAAATTTGAGTTAATCAGATAATCACCATGGCCTGTCCGTTGTCCACGTTCCTGGATTTTGAAGGAAATAATGCTGGCGAGCTTTTCAAGTTTATATTTATGAACATTGGAAGCAACATCAACTGCTTTAGCATACCGTGACTTAGCGAGGACCTGGATTGCTATTGCTTGGAAGTATATGAATGACCGAATAAGATAAACATATGGTGTGATGACAAACATGGCAGTATGCATAGCCATGGCCTGGAAATTTACTGCTTGTGGTTAAAAGTGTTTATTTGTTTGCAAACGTCTAACATGATTTTCTATAGGATTGAACTACAGTCTATTGTTGTCGCTTGGGTCAGTTGTATTATCTGTTTTTGTTCTTTTATATCTTTGTAGCTGACCCCGTCATGGTTGAGACTGAGTTAAAGATGATGATCTCTTTGTCTGTGTACATTCACTCTCTTCCAAATGAAGAACATTAAAATTTCTTCGACAATTTGTCAATCATCACCAAGGCATAATACCAATGGGGAATATGTTTTTATTGACAAATAAACAAAAGTTTCAATTTGTCTCAGAGAGGCTATAGGCGGCACTCATAGCTATCATGGTCTCCATCGAAGTACAAACTCGTATGGAATTGACGCATTGGTTTCAGCCTAACCACAAAAAGAGTCTCAACTTTGTCCGAAATACTATATGTGATGCCACCGTTTTTATGATTATCAGATGCTACCTGCCCTGGGCATTCTATTGCTTTTCATTTTTCATGCTCGTCGTTGGCATTTATTGTTTCTGAACTTTACTTGAGCGATCTTCATCGGTTTTCTCTTTTCGGCATGATTTTCTAGAATTATAGTATTTTGACTGATTTTAAGCATTTAACATATTACAATTCTTCTAGATGAGCCAGTGTGTGACCAGTTTGTGTGCTGCCGGATAGTGTTTGAGTCCTAGTCTATATTATTTTCTTTCCCTTATAATTGAAGTAATGAATGTGTGTCTAGTGTTTGGACTTTGAGTCCTAGTCTATAATATTTTCTCTCCTTTATAACTGAAGTAGGGTTCCCTTAGTAAAATACATCAACCGTACCCACCTCTCAATTTCTCAAGTGGTATCGGAGCATCCGATTCTGATCACACCATAAATATGAAAAATACCATCCTTGCTGGCAGACAACTGCTGTCTATACTTCCATGGGCAGCCGCACAAACCTTAGAGCTTTATGGCATTGCAAGCACTGCAGTTGCCCTCTTTATTGCTGCAATGTCTTCCAGTCATTTACTCTTACTGTTTGCCTGTCGTAGATGGACCTGTTCCAGAGTCATCCACTTCTTCAACCGGGAATTGGATCTACTTCTCTGACTTGCTGTTGACTCTACTCCTTCAGTATCAAATCTACAGCACAAGGCAACTGACTCCACTCCAGTCAACATGCCATGCTAGGAATGGGTGGCTTCCTCCGAGCTAACCTCATCTTGAATTTGATAACCCCCTCCTAAGCTACCGCACCCACAACACATGATGCTAGCTTTTATACCGCCTCTCCTTGTTGAAAAAAGTTCAGTCACACAAACTCTTACTCATACTTTTGCTGTTATTGAGGTGATGGCGTTGCTTGTCACCTGTGTCTGTTTGTGCAATGCATGTGCTACTGCATCCTTTGTGGTCAGCTGATGGTGTAATTATGGTTGGCGGGAAGTTTAACTCTTCTTTTGCCTAAAGTAAGAGTTTTCCTATACTCCCATTGTAGCCGACAAAGGTTAAGGGGTTTGCATTGCTGACCTCTTTTTTTGGTCGTCAGCCGTGTTCATCTTTTGCCTCCCGTCCGTAGAACCCAATAATCATATTTTTTGAGGTTTGCTAGTCCTGCTCCTAATCCAAATAGATTATTTTTCATTAGAAATGCTTCCTTTGCATAATTATTTTCCGCTGGTGAACAATGCGATTCCAATCTAAATAGTATCCTAAAAATTGAATTTTGCCAAAAACCTCTATTTTTTCTTCTTCTTCTTCTTCTTCTTCTTCTTCTTCTTCTTATTTTACTTCTATTTCTTTTTCTTCTTCTTATTTCATACAATGCTGTATACACTTTAGTGCTTGCTTCTGTTCCACCACCCTCAGATTTTTCTTGCATATGGATTAGCTCTCTCTGACTGTATTTGAGCGATGCATGTGGTTGTGATGATTCTTATTGTCAGCTTACGCTGCATCAGATGCTGTTTGAGCTATCCGTATGAAGGGGTGGGTGTCCATTTATGTTTGGGTTGTGTTAATCTGTTTTTAGTTGTCATATTTAACCTTGATGTCTTGTTTGTGTCTATATGTCGTAGCAGGATATCAGATGCTGTTTGAGCTATCTGTATGAAGGGGTGGGTGTCCATTCATGTTTGGGTTGTGTTAATCTGGTTTTAGTTGTCATATTTGACCTTGATGTCTTGTTTGTGTCTATATGGCCTTATACTATCAATTTTTTTAATTTAAATATGCATTATTCCATTTTTATATAATAGTGAGTCAATTTTCCTTGGCAAATACAAAATGTACTCGTCTCCGACTCCCTATTTATTTTATTTATGTTAGAGGTGTTTATTTTGCTAAAGATAGTCAAATGTCTCAAGTTGGTTGCTCTATGGGTTGCCAATTTGATTGGTGGGTTTGGTTTTTATGAGTGGTGGGAGGGACATGTCCTCGGTTTGACGTTTTGTTTTCTGTTTTGGTTCTAAGTTGATGTATGATATGTGATGGGCCACAATTTGGTGTTAGTTAGTTAGCATCACATGGCTTTTATGGTGCCATAGTCAACACCCCATTGTTTCTAAGTTTATATAAAGCATCCACATCTCTCTTTAAATAAATTGTAATATTCTTACAATATCTAATTCCTTTTTTGCACATGACAGAAAAACAAGGGCTTGATTTGCTGTCTGTTGTCATTGGCTAGATGCGCTGGCATAGTTTGATGGTTGTACCACACCATGTTGTACATGTGCTATCCAAGGCAACACCTAGGTGCGCCTAGTCTCCCTAGGCGTTGAAGGGAGGATCCTAACTCTAGGCACTTAGGGCCTTTTAGGCCCTATTTAAGTCATTTTAATTGTAAATTAACTCATTTTATGTCTAAATTAGATCAGCGTTGGGCATTATGGCTAAATTAAATCAAACCAGGCCTGATTTTGTTTATGTTATGTTAGGTCACATTTGGTTTGATTTAGGTTTGGTTGGACCAAATTAGGTCTGTTTTTCCTCCAATTAGGTCCAATTTGGAACTAAATGCCTTGTTCTACTAAACTTAGGCCAGATTAGGGTTAAACAGGGAAAAGTAGTCTGAATCAGGTCTGATTCTGAATCCCCCCCCGCCCCCCCAAAGTCTCATTCAGGATTTATTGTGGTCAAATCATGTCTATATGGGGCATGTGAGGTGTAGATTTGGTGTACACATATATGCAGATCTTTTATTTTGGAAATGGGTTACCCATTTAGCAAAAAAACTCTCCTCAAAGGAGGGAGTAAAGAGTTTTACAACAAAGCAAAATGGCTTACATGGATTGTAAGACCATATCAGTACAGTTCTGCATGTCTAAAATATAACTTATAGAGCATTAAACGCACGATCAGCTAGGAGCATTATAACACAGTTTTCAGGCTGACAGTATCTACTCCATCTATCTTCATTAGCTTAGTTTGCAAAAGCACATTGTGAATCCACTGTCTCATTTCTGCTTCATTCTTCTGCATAAATTCTTTGATCATCCTTGTTTGGCTCCGAGTCATCGTGGCAAATGGCTTCATTTTGCCACTGCTCCCCCGCACTGCTCTACCCACAGATGTAGACTGAACTGATATATCTTGTTCTGTAAATAATGTTTTGTCAGTAGCTTTAACACTGAATGTCATTTGTATCTTGAGGTTGTATACTCAGCTTCCCCAAA
Organism: Alisma plantago-aquatica; assembly: GCA_963693085.1. Lineage (NCBI taxonomy): Eukaryota > Viridiplantae > Streptophyta > Magnoliopsida > Alismatales > Alismataceae > Alisma > Alisma plantago-aquatica. The sequence continues at coordinate 663,807,153 of OY856412.1, read as the reverse complement.
TATGATCTCATCACCTTCTGAATCAACAGCTCTAATGTCTGACTTCCATATCCACTGCTTTATTCATATCTCTAATAATTACATTATCAGTCAATTCACTATTCTCTAGATTGATACTTTCCTCATTGCTTGTGGATCATTGCTGCTTCCTTTTCCTGATTTTCGTTCATATCTTTGTGATTGGTGCATTGTTCGAAATTTCGGTTGAAATTTCAATTTCGACGGGTATCGGACATAGAAATGCAACTGTCCAGAAAGAATACGTAAAATTTAATTTTGCAGGGGGGGGGGGCGAAATTTCGAAAAAATACAGAAATTTTGTTGAAAAAAGGCCAGTTTGGGCATGTATTTTGCGAAACACAACCGAAATGGCTTCACGATTTTGAAAATCAACGGCCCAAAGCTTGCTGTACTTGGAGGGTTACTTCTTTGATAATTTTTTGGGTTCTCTTGCTCTTGAAGGCTTGTTTTTTGGATCTAAGGTAAGTTTATCTCTCTCCTTCCCATATACATCTATTTTTTCCACTTTTACCCTATCATGATCAAAAGATTACTCTGAAATTGCAAGTTGCAAGTGATAGACTACAACTTAAACTTGAGGATTTATGAAATTATGCTATAAATTACATTAATTTGCAAATCCAACTTGATATATATCCTATTTGTCAAGATAATGGATAAAATGTTTTCAAAATGAGCTTTTTTGAATAATGGAAATTATGACTATGAGTAATGGAAATTATGACTATGTAAATCCCACTAATTATGAGTTCCACCCACAAGGAGGTCCTAGTGCTGCATATGGAGATCATATGATCACAAATGATCGTGGTAAAACATGGCATTGCATTAGAGATACAGTACAGGTCCCTCCAGGTCAAGGTATTTATATAGGACATATACCACTTAATGAGGATGACCAATTAAAAGCGTTGAAGGAGTATTTTCCGACATATGGGATGATGCAATTTGTGGGAGATGAAGCATACAAAGAGCATGTACAAACATATAATATATGTTACAAAGATACCATGAGTTGGAATCAATATGTCAACAATATAAATAAGGTTGTTTGGACAACAACCACCAGGTGAGGGTCATGGGCTCGATCAGCCGTCACACCACTCCAATTTCAATTAGGTGATTTAATACTTTCATGTGTATTACAAATTTACAATAGATTGACTGATATTCAACGGTCTAAGCTGTAATATATGATTGTTGTTGAATTTATTTATGAGAATGAGATAATTCATTATGGCACTGAAATTTGCATGGAAACCTTCATTGGAAGTTCGAAACAATTCAGTTTCTTTTCACTCACGTGTAGACCCCCCCCCCCCCAACACCAAGATCAATATATGATTTTATTGCATAGATAGGTGTATTTATGGATGTAGACCCATCTTGGTAAAATTTGATTACTTAATTCCTCTATTTGGTTGTCGAAATTTCTGTGAATTTTTGTTTGAGGCATCGGAAACAGCGTCGAAATTGAAATTTTAAACCATGGATTGGTGTACTGTGCATCTGCATAGCAGTATCATTGACACGTCGATGATGCACTCCTTAGTCAGATGACCCTTGCCGATCACTTTTCTTAATCGTAGGCTATCTTGCCCTCACAAGGGTTTATACAAATATTTGACAAGTATGGGTGTCTGGGGTTCCTATGATGTAATTCAAGATGAGCGGATCTTCAGATTGCGATTCTAGCTCAAATGTTATTAAACATGCTCAAAAAGGATTTCTATCCGCAACACAAACTAATGCAAACCATAAAATTGACATTAAAGATCATAATCCCTTATAGTAAGGGTATTGGACGCCTAACATCACTAGTTTGACATGCGATCTAAGCAGTCTCATATGTTGTTTGACCTACTGTCCGCATTGTGCATGCATATATGACCCAATGTTTCCGTACATATTGATATGTACGTATGTATGGATTTCCACATAAATATCATTGTATGCTCATTTTCATTTCATTTCAAAACACTATATCGAATATGTCTGTACATATACAAACATATTTTACATTTCAAATATTTGACAAGTATGGGTATCTGGGGTTCCTGTGATGTAATTCAAGATGAGGGGATCTTCAGATTGCGATTCTAGCTCAAATGTTATTAAACATGCTCAAAAAGGATTTCAATCTGCAACACAAACTAATGCAAACCGTAAAATTGACATTGAAGATCACAATCCCTTATAGTAAGGGTATTGGACACCTAACATCACTAGTTTGAAATGCGATCTAAGCAGTCTCATATGTTTTTTGACCTACTGTCCGCATTGTGCATGCATATATGACCCAATGTTTCCGTACATATCAATATGTACGTATGTATGGATTTCCACATAAATATCATTGTATGCTCATTTTCATTTCATTTCATTTCCCAAATTTGAACCACACGTCCAGTTAGCTTGTCAAATCAATTTAAAGGAAGATAGAAAGGATTTTTTCCCATTAGCTATTTGTCAAATCAATTTCTACCACCCTATAACTAAACACAAGTGTCCTGCTTGCTTATCCCTCCTGTTAGTCTGATAGCTTTTATTTCTATACACATTTTCTACACATGTCTAGGACGTTACTCGATTGCCTCTTAGATCAAGATAATGATGAATTCCTGTGCTCGCTGTTGCTATGGGTGTTGTAAACAGGAGTGGTTGATGTGGTGCCTTGGCTTCATAAATTTTAGTGTTTTTTTTTAAAATTTTTCTCCACTCTTTAATACAATGCTTTTGTTTTATACTTAAACGCCAAGTAGAGAACCATATATATATTTATATAATTTATGAAAGAACATCTATTAATTTTTTTCAATTTTGTAGTGCTTACCTATAAAAACTTTGATTATATAGTTTTATACATTGTATGAATATATCTCACTATACCTGTATACATTTCCCAAAGCACACTGATTCAACTAGTCTGACTTGATCACTCAATTTTGCTCATGTTGGTTTACTTAATCACGGTCCCTTTGCTCCTTGGGTTATGAACGCACCAGGGAAAATACAAAACAAATTTGTGGGGTTAGTACTTAGTGACAAATGACAAACATGACGTGACACAGTAAAATGACCCAAAGACTGTCATTAACTTTGCTTGATATAGTACTTTGAGAACCCATAATTAATATGATTTGAACTCAAATTGACCTGATAACAATAAATGACCCTTACTCGACATTGAAGAAACCACCACAACCAGAAATGAGGCAAATAATACCCATCCTGACGGATCTGTTTGCCAACTCTATCAACTCTTGGCTCAATAAATCGTGTTTTTGCTATTGCTTATTATTCATCGTGCCGAACTAAGGTTGAATTTATTAACCAAATTTTGATTTAAATTGACTTTTGATTATAATAGGGTTAGCCGAGTTGGAAGTTTCTTGGTTTGGAAACTAGAGGCTTTGATATCAAATCCCATGTAGTTGTCAAAGGGACCTGATAAATAATTACTTTGCTTATATATCCATAAACTTATGCATGAACATTATTGAGAATTCTTGACATATTGTTCTCATTGATAATAATATGTCACACTAAATAATGCAATACATTAACAATTAGAAAAATGTAAACATCGAGTACTAATACAGTTGTAGTAGTGACAGTTTCTGTCTTGAACTTGACTTTTTAACCAAACACTATGAATACATTTATAGAATGTCAATAAGCTCGTATAGATAAAATAATAATTGTTACAATTTTTATTATTAAATTTATATTTGTTATATAATAACTTAATCATCATCATCATCTAAGCCTCAAATCTCAACCATGTTGGGGTCGGCTACATGGATTCTTTTCCAATTAGCTATGTTATGGGTCATATTCTGATCAAGATGTAAAGATTCAAATCTCTCTATACAAGCTCTTCCCATGTAAATTTAGGCTTGCCTCCTCTTCTCTTAATTGTGTTTGACTCAATGCATTACCTCATATCGCGGCCCAAGTACCACGGCCCACCTCAAATCTTTTGATTATGTGGAGCAACAACATACCATTTTGGCTTTTACAAGTATATAACTATAAACTACATCTTTTTAAGGTTTTTATCTACAGAATTGGAAATGTGGAATTAATCACGTTCTCTTTATTTATTATGCCATATCTTTCTTAATATTTATATTCAGAATGTATATCTACATCTATTATTGTTTATATTCTACTTTCACTTCAGTGATTTAATTAGAGAATTCTAAGGATTATTGGAAATGCAAGATATGTATTAAAGTATGAACCTTTGATTCTTGTTACCTTTATCGGATTACATCAATTTTAACTTATTAGGGTTTGATTAGTATTGTGCAGTTTTAGTGTAAAAATGCTTATATACTTATATATAATAAACATATAATGTTTATTATAAAAATAGGGATCGCTTGGTGCCTTAGGCGCTCAACAAAAGTTGTCCATGAGCGCCATTGGCCCTCAATCAAAGTAGGCCACTGCCTGGGAGCCTTAGGCGCTCAACCAAAGTAGAACATCGCTTGGCTTCCTTGAAAACTATGGGCATGTTGGAAGTCAGCCATCCTGCTTATAATTTCCAAAACATTATTATGAGTCCCGTGTATGGTGTTGAGGATCTCCTCTTATTTTTTTTTCCTTTTCTTACAACCATCCTTCTCGATGCTTGGTTGATCTGTCGAATGCCTCTAACAAGGTAGCTAAAACTGCAAGATACTTGTGAAATAGGTACCAAGGAATCATCAAACCTATTTGTTAGGAAGACATGAATATGTGATCATAAGGCCTTACAAGAATGCACCGAATAGGTAGATGCTAAATAATTTCAATCACAAGGATTGATTTTGAAGTATAGATGCCTCCACCAAAAAACTGAACCGGCAATCTGGCTTATCATAAGAAAGGGAGCATGGGACTCATGGGTTTAGAATCCCTTGATTGAATATATTGTTACTTTCCCTTTGTTTGATTTTCACTGAGGTCTTGAAGGGAATTTTGCCTATTTTCGTGGTCTTCCATGGCTTGAAGAAGAGCTTGACAGCCTAGACGGGAAGCACTTCATGTTGGAGCTTAAAACAGATGGCTATTTGATGACTAAACCTGCGATATATTTGTATTTGTAGGATTTGATTGACTTCATACTTAAACATTGTATTTTTGCACAATATAAACCATTTGTTTTACAATTGCTTGATCAAGCTCTCCCTCCTTTCTGATTAGCATCCATATATGGTGCATTATACTCCATATCAATTAGCCATGTATGTATGGGGTCACAATCATATATCATGATAAGTGTACGGGCCAATCAACAAGGTGCTTGTGCATAGACGTAAGGGTTGACTTGTCGTATGAAGATTTCTCTTTGAACTTGTCAAATCAATTAGTCAGGTGTTACATGCTTACATTTCGGCTTGGCTAAAATAAATAAATATCAATACCTTAGTGTCAGTGGGTTGGATGAGGCAGCAACAGCTTCCAGCTTCCAGCTTTCGTTATAGGGTTGTGTGAAAATAGGCATGGTACTGATCTGATGCCAGGTATTGCCAATTCTCTGGTTGGCTGGTCTGTTTCTTGTTTCAGAACCCTGTCAATGATGCTGTATATAGCTTTATGAAAACAAGGGAAAACTCGTGTCAGTTGATAACATTTTTGTCCTATGTGTGAAGATGTTCTTGTGAAGGAAAGATAACAAGGGAAAACCAAATACTGAACAGCTCTGCAGTAAAAAATATAAAATGCCATAATATCTCTTCTTTATAACAATCAGGCGTTAACACTTTTCATCCATATCGTATGATACTGTTTTTGGTTTTTCATAATCAACACTGGCAGTTGTAATAGAAAGGAAAGGCGTAAGAAATGCAACTGACTGAGCTATGCTAGTGGTGGGGTACAGTGGCTGTGGTGAAGCGCTGTTGTGGACTGGGATTCACTGAGTTGATCTCAAAAGAAAAAATTCTCATCACCGGTCATAATTATTGCATGATTTGCTCTCATAGAGCCTGTGCTCCCTAGGCGATGTCTTCAACAATGGGCATGGTTTATTTGTTATTTGAATATTATTTTTCTGTTACATACCATTTTTGTTACTATTTCATTGTAAGACTTTTGGCTGTTTGCTCTTTTAAATATTCTAATGATTAATTTGGTATTTTCCAGTATAAAAGATGAGAACGAAGTTGCTTTATGCATCAAAGAACTCAACTCCCCCAATTTTGGTTCTTCCATTGTATCTACGTGGGTCACACATTCCTTTGAGAGAAAGGAAATCGAAAGGGAACTGCTGACCAGCCTTGTGATAAACTTTAGCAGATCACCACATTCCTTGTTTAGTCAAACACAACTCGTTCAAGGGTATTGAAAATATTTGCCTGATGGTGATGTTCAAAATGCCAGCTCTTATTGTGCTAAATATCTAACATCTTGAGCAATCTTTTGTCAGGTTTGAATCTGTTTTATCATTGTTGGAGGATGCTGTAAATGATGCTCCAAAGGCAGCAGAGTTTCTAGGACGCATGTTGGCAAGAGTGGTACTGGAGAATGTTATTCCTGTTCGAGAAATAGGTCGATTGCTTCGAGAAGGAGGTGAAGAACCAGGGCGTCTTTTGGAAATTGGACTTTCTGCAGATGTCCTTGCAAGCATCTTGGAGACTATTAAGGCAGAGAAAGGGGAATCTGGTTTGAAAGAGATGCAAAGATCAAATTTTAGATTTGAGGACTTCAGACCCCCGCATCCTATGATATCAAGGAAGCTTGAAGCATTTCTATAGAATTATTACATACATTATCAGCTTGGGATATCGCCTTTGTGGGTATGTTGGAGGTCTCTGAAAGGATCCCTCAAATGAAAATACAGATTCAGGCATTTTGGTGCATATTTAATTTATTTTTTTGTAACCCATATCTAATTATTTTGTCAGGCACTTGCAAGTTCACTGCTAATCCCCGAATTCCTGAGATTATAATGCTGATCAATCAACTGATTCACAGCATCTTGGAAAGATAAATCCTACCTTATTTTGGAGGGCTTAATGCTTCTTTTGGTGTTTGTATAGTTTGCAATCACAGTACAGTTGTGGATCTTGTGGTGAATTGGCGATTTAGGCGCTGTTAAGTGCAGGAAACATTGTAGTAAACAATAAGTTGTAATGTGTTTCCTCGATAAGCTTTCTCCATTCATTCAGAATCAAACTCGTGCCACTGATGCTGGTCGGTAGAGCGGTATGATAAAGTTGTAATCCATTCGTCTCATACTCATGTAGGCTGGTCAGCTTATCGTACGCCTAAGCCCTTTATACAGTATATCAGTAACGTGGACATTGATAGTCTGAGAGATGTCCTGATGTGTTTGTTAGGCCAGTTCACTACTTTATATGTACACATTCAAACGGAACCGTCCTAGATGTGTTTGTCAACTTTATTTAGGACAGCTCATAACAAACATAGTTTGTTGATACTAATGATGCGGGTGCTAGATTCCAATTGATATAGGTTCTGTTAGGTCACGCTAATTAGATAGCCCAACGAACCAAGAGATGGGTAAAAATTCGTGACCTGGCTGGTTTTGGCTCTATGAGACAACTGTAGGAAGTAGGTGCTAAGTCCCGCATGACACTCGTCTTGGGGGCAGTTAACCTCCCCGACGTGGATGAAGTTATATTCTTTTAAGAGATTTACCATGCCCTACTACTATTATTTTGCTTCTCCCATCTTTTGGATAGTTTGTCTTTTGCATCCTCGGAGATTTGCTCCACACCCGAAGTGTCTCCTGTTTAAAAGAAAAATAGATATAAGTTCTCTTACGGACGAAGTTGGGGTTAGCCACAAAGTAGAATACAAAACACAGACTATGACATGGTTGGTGATGGATGTGGTTATGTGATGATTTGGGGTCCTAAACTCATCAAGACAATATATAATGTTATGAAATATCTCAAACACGTAGAGTTTCAATGATTAAATGTTCCAAGATTTTAGCGTAAATTTCCATCAAAAAAGCGTAACAAGATTAGTGAACACCGTTCAAGGACCACGATCAAGTGAATGTGGCTTGGTCAATTTGAAATGGATCTAAAAATCATGTCATCAATGAAATAATGCTGGATTTCTTCATATGTGCTCTTTGGCTCACCATCAAAAGTTTGTGCTGGTGTTTGCGATAATGGCAAATTTGCTAAATTCAAGTTCTGGCTGCCCAAAAATCAATAGCTAACGAACAACCTAAACTGAATGCAAGGTACCACAAACTAAAATTGTTGAGATAGTTGAGCCCCACTATAGTTGGAAAAGTTAGAAGAGGGTGGATTATGGTGGCTTAGGGATTCCTTGTCTACAGCAATGTCAAACAATGGCGTTGGTGAACATGATATCGTTTGGTGGGTATTGATGTGGGCTAGCCGTGTTGCCACAAATGTACAACCATATTATAATAGGTAATTCATGGTCAGGTGAATTTTTCAAGTTGTTAATCATAGATAATACAGGTTAACCATATGAAAGAGGGTCGGGTTATCTTTTGGATAAATAGTGATTTGATGAGAGGCTAATGACTCAAAGTAACACTAGGGTCCTCCCTATACCAGGATCTTGAAGTGTCTACAAAACAAATGAAGGTGCCAAGGAGTGAGGTCAGGTCCCAAAGACCTTATGAACACCACGCCCACCATTGCCTTCCTAGTGCTCGGTTTATGCCTCTGGAAATTTGCATAGGTTATTTTCCTTAGTAGTGCCAAAGCCACGATATCAAGGACAAGACACCCTTCGTTGCATGTTAAATGGCTTGAAAACAATGATCGTCAACAAATGGTATCAAGGAAAAAACATCCTTCCTTGCATGTCTTCTGGATTGAAAATGATGTTATCTGTCACTATATTAAGCCTTTACTTGTATGTCACAATAGGCTACAATTTTGTTTGAAAACATGGTTCAAGATTAACATGTCCCAATTACCTTAAGTCACAAGTGTTGTCACTTGTTAGAAGAAGAAACCATTCTTAACATAGTAAAGATGATTTGAAGATGCGCCTCTCAATTCCTAGATCTGTCCTTCCCAAGGGGGTGGCTTTCAAACAACTAATGAAGCTCCTTCCATTTTTTTGGGATATATGCATCACAAAGCACACTTCTATTTTGAATTCAAGAGACAATTTTACAATTTACCTTCAAGGGTTAACAACAATATGATTTTGGGTTTGGTAGGCGGGGCCACAATGGAAATACAAAAAATTAACCCGATTAAACCCAAACCAATTGATCCATCGTTGGCATAAAACATCAATATATTAAACACATAGAAGGAATGTCATATATACCTTAGCATACATTAGTTGTTCAATAAGTAGACACATCTTATGTTGGTGTAGAACCTGTACCTTCAGATCCAATTCTAAAGTCGATTTTGCTATTGATGTCTTGTCATTGCAACAACACCTTATCTTTTTTTTGAAGAACTTTCTTATTCTCAAGCCTCCACCCAAAGGCCTCGGTATCTACATTGTCCACATAGATATAGGAGCTCTTGGTGCACCACCTTAGAAGCATAACATAGAGGCGTGGATGTGTTAGCATCACTCACTCTCCTTCTTCTCATATTGCGGGAGGTTGTCTTTCAGGTGAGTTATTCTTTCTTAAAGAGGAAGAACTCTTATCCAACTTGTCTGACACTGTTATATGTCTCCTCTGGGACGTCGATCCCTTTGTATAAAAGAGTCATGGACTTTGATTTCCCAAAAATACAATCTTATTCCTAATCACAATTCAAAATAGAATCAAATTTAGAATGTTGCCACAAATTCCAGTTGATCGAGTGGACTATCCAGTTGACTGGCTGGGTGGTTTTGGCATCCCGTCAACAGATGAGGTTATCCAGTCAAATGATTGGCCAATCTAGGTCCAATTTCAACTAACCAATTCAATTCCAAACTAAATAACCCACACATTCCTTGTTGTTTCCTAACTTTGATGCAATCAACTAACTAGCTAATTTCCAAACTGGTGAGTAGTTGATTGATTGAACAATCAATCGCCTGATTGATCTAAACCATCCAGTTGAATGAATGACTTCTCTAGTCAGTGAATTGGACATGAAATTAACAATGGCATGATTCATAACCATTCTAATCATATGCTTGATTACTAACTTTAATTTCCTTACACATCCTTATCTGTGTGACCTCATAGGTTCCACATTAAGTTGGTAATGATGCTTTAAACCTCAGAAGAAACAATTGGTGTCTGACAACATGCCAATTCTACCCATGATCGTATAATCCCTTTGTCACAAATTTCTAGATTGAAACCAATGCATGGAGTTGTCATCCTCTGAACATTCAATCCATGTTTTGTGAATTAGAGCAGAGTATTGAGATTATGTGAGATAAATATCATATATTGACTCACATGAGCATGGCCATGTATTTCATAGTCTCCCTTATCAAGTAGCCAAAATATCATTCTAATGGAGGGACAAATTCCATCTACATCGCTCACAATAATAAACAACTGTCACAATGCACCCACCACATGTATGATAACCCTTATCAAAATCAAATTGGGCCAATGTTAAAGTACACAAAACAACACGTGATTACTGTAGAAACTTCAAGTCTAAGGATGACAACCACCACTATCACATTGAGACATAACTTTAGCTTGACATGATGTGGATTCCATGTGTCATTTTCAAAATGAGTTTTTCCAATACATACTTTTATCTAACAAGTAACCATGTATCTGAGTTGATGTATATCATGAATAAAGAGACATTGTCATCAAACAACATACACAATAGTCTTATATATTATTTTTGTCCTTTAATATGCTCAATAATAACTGAGTGAGGACATAACCAATATTAATAATGTTAATATACATATGATATCATGTTAGGTTCTCCACCAAAACCATATGTCATCGAGTCAAAACATTCTTGGAACATTATCACATTTATTCATTATCTCAATATTGAAACAAACATATAAGGGAAATTGCCTTTATTAATAATCAAATCATTTACAATTATCCCTATGACAATCATAAGAAGGTGAATCTCAGGGCATACAACCAACAATCTCCCACTTTCACTAGTGTCTAACACTAATGAATAAAACTTCAAGTGATATAACATGACCATCATGCTTCTACTGTGAAAGTTCTTTCATATAGGGATCAACAACATTATATTTAGTTTTTACTCTACAAATCTTACATTTCATCTCTATATGATCTCCCTTATAGATGATGTCATTGTAATATATTCTTGCAACACGGTTGGGGTCTGCATTCCTTAGCATGTAAAATGTCTCCATTGTTGTCACACTAAAGCTCTATTATGTCCTCAATGGTTGGAACAACCCCAAATTCACTATTGGATTTCTTGACCCATACTTCTTCCTTTATTGCATTGTATATGGCAATATACTCATCTTCTTTTGTGAATCAAAGCACTATTTCTTGTTTGGAACTCTTCTAGCTTTCAACTCCGCTATGTAGCCAAAATAAAAATCTTGATTGCAATTGGTAATCATCCTTGTCGGTTTGGAAGTTTGCATTAGCGTACACCTTTATAAATAACTCTTCCTCAACTCCATATACCAAAAAAATGATCCTTAGTCCTTCTCAAGTACTTCAGGGTATTGTTTGTAGCTATCTCATGACCATCACTTGAGTTTTATTGGTACCTAGTCATCATGCTCAAAGCATATGAGACATCTGGGTGTGTACATAATATTGCACGCATGATAGGTCCAATTGCAGATGCATATGTAATCTTACTCATGCATGTCCATTCTTATAAAGAGATGAGATGTTAGGACTTAGAGAGACTTATTCAAAGACAAATAGGTAAGTTCCCTCTCTTAGAATCCTACATGTTGAACCTTTCAATACCTTGTCAATGTATGCACTCTAACATAGGTCAACAAGTTCTCTAGTTCTATCCCTGTTGATAATAATCCTAATAAAGGACACTTTGCCTAAATCCTTCATCAAGAAGGTATCTACCAACCAAGTCTCAACCAAATGTAGAGTAGGTATGTAAAGAGTACGACCCAAGAAAGAATTTAAATCAATTCTTAAAAAAAATCCTATTTTAATTTAAAGGAAATGAGGAATTTCATTCATTTCTTAAATGGTATATATATGTCACAAAGCATAAAAGTTGATAAGTAGCAGACAAAAATATTATAATTTTACAAGATAATTCATATACAATTGTTCCTCATCATAAAAGGCAGCATGATAAAATAAAAAGAGATATTTCTAATAATTAGTAAGGCTAATTACAGAGGACAACTCGACCTTTAAAGATATCCTCAAGTTCAAATTCTTGAATATGGTCTTATGAAGTCCTTGTTTTCTAATGTACCAACACTTGGGTGGAAGGGAAACATCACCAAAAGAACAGGAACAAAGTCATATGTATCAGTAAACACTGAGTATGTGCATAGACAGTATTTGGGAATCACATTGGGTTATGAGCATAAAAAAGATGCATCTATTGAAGAGGGCCATATGAAAGTAGGTAAGTACAACAAGCATCAAATTAAGAGACTGAGGCATAATAATTATAGAGAGCAATATTTTGAGATAAAGAAAAATATTTCCATAACAAACATTCACAATTCCCAAATAAATAATAACTTTACATGACCCAAAATAGGGTCATAACACTATAGGATCATGGCCTAAAAGTAAGGGCAGAAATTCATACCTCGAGTAAAATACACACACCCTATATATGTATGGTTGTACATAAGTACCATTATCTAGATATTTTTGTCAAGACATTGAGCATGCACAAATAGAGTGACAAGACTAGAATTCTAGTCATAAAAAAGTATTAAAATCATACTAAGGGGTCAAAGGACCCATTGAAACAAAATAATTCAACATCCACAAGAGTTTATAGATTGCGAGTTAGTATATAGGGATGTCCAAATTTGGATATTCAAAAAGGGATAGTAATCAAATAAATGCCTCAATATAGGAATTTAGATCACAATCATGATAATATCTTAAACAAAATAGGAATTTCACATACCTTTTGTCCAACACTAAATAGTCCGGTGTCCAATCCTAGTTCCAGACCACACTTTTATTGCACTTATTAACATGTTACATAAGATTATGGTTAATATTTTCTTAAACATTACATCCTAGAAATCCACTCCTTATTAGTATTGAATTAGGTTAGAATGCCTTCATCGTGCCATTAGGAATATTTCCTTGATTTCATAAAATATTTTATTTAATTTTTCTGAGACTCCCACTTGTAGTTATAATTTTTTCAGATTAATATATCGATTATAATTGATAGAGAAGACTTATTTAAAGGAAACAAATACCATGTATACACATAGGTAGGTCGGTGTGTGACAATGTCCAATGGTATGTTTGGTACCTACAATTAATAAAATACCCTTGAAGGTATGAGAAAAGGAACATGGATGCAAAAGTAATTTGAGAAAGCTATTGCTAGCTAGGTTTGTTCTTGAACGAGTTCAACAATGAACTACTAATTTGAAGGTAGAATCTATGATCCTAGGTGGATAAAAGCAAGGCCAAAGAGAAAATTATCACCAGTGATATAAGCCTTTTGATAGCCTAAAGGTTCTGCAGTGTCTGCTGCCATGGCTAGCAGAAAGAGAGACCATAGACACTTAGAAGGCAAATACCTCAATAAAACTAAACCGATCAATGGATTCATGGAATCTAAGAAAAGCTACATGCATGAAGACTCACACAAGACTCTTTGTAAATGCGAGAAGTGATTCTGATTAAGGGACACAGTCCCAAAGATTAAACAAGGGAGAAAGGCAAATACCACTAAAAGAGTTGAACTGGAAGTCAAGAACCACATAGGTAAAAGAAAATAAGAAGCAAATACATGAATTGACTCAAAATTTCAAGATGAATCTTTAGGTGAAGAAAGAACTGAAACTATAAAGAGATGTTCCTGAATTTCTTATGATCTACTAGTTTCCATGAATACATGAAAAAATCATATGCTTGCATTGAGAGGGAATTGTTGAGTCTGGAGCTCCGTCAATGGTTCAAGAGAGGTTTCAGACCTATTTGGAAAGGTGTGAAGGCGGGAGGTGCACATACAAACTCTAGGTGGCTAACAAACATAGATGGAGGCAAATCCTCATGCAATGTCTGATGAAGGAACATCATGTGTGCCGATGTGTTCCTATCATATCAAGGGTGGATTGGGGTAGTAAAACCATGGAAATGAGGACATTAAAAGGTAGTGGAGGCTAGAAAAATGTGAAAATAGGGTAAGGATAGAGTTGGGGTTTGATATGGTCTTTGAGACTGCCAAACCCTAGTTACATTAGGGTCAGTGATGCAAAATGAAAAGGGGGAGGGAATGGGCAATGTCTCTTTCCATTGAATAGCATTGAGCAGTAAGATAGAGAGATGTTGAGTGCATGTGGTGGAAGGCAGAGAAGAACGTGGGGGCACATGCTTGATATGGTCAACAAAGATTGGATCCATCTAAAAGTGAGCAAAGTGATTATAGCAGAAGAACTAGTGTGACAATGAATAAATAATTGGAACATTAGGGACATAGGTCCATCACAACAACTAAATGCATTAAATCAATAAACTTAGGTAAGTTAATGTTTTTGTCTAAAAAACTAAATTCAGTGAGCAAACATTAAACAAATGATATGAAAATTGATGGCTAGGCTAATTGAAATGCAAAGAATGTGAGCATGGTTATAAGTTGAATTTTTTTTATGTTAGATTTGATTAATTGCCTATTATGTACCCACTTAATGCATTTAGTACTCTTAATTAATTGACTGTGACACTAGATTTCATACATATTCCATTTCCTTAATCTTTTAGTCTTATTAATGTTCTAGTTTGTTGAACTGGGCTAAATCAAATGACCAATGTATTATGGATAAAATCCTATTATTTGATCTATGATGCTCATTTTATCTTAAGCTTTCATATCAAAAGGATATTCATGAACCTATGATACTATTTGGGTCCAACTAATACTACTACATTTTGAACTAGGAAAAGGCACTAAACATTAACCTAGTCATAAAGGGGTTACGAAAAGGGAGGGTTAGACAAAGAACCTAGTTTCAAGTATGTTAGTCCACCCCTTAAAGAAGATTTCATCCCCAATATCTAGCTAGATGTAGCCAGATCTACTAAGTCATACTTCTAAACAAATATGAAGTTACTAATTTAGTTAATGTAGTGGATTATGGTACACCACCCCCTATCATACCTATATCCAACTCCATGTTGAACCTACATTATCTGTTGCATCAAGTCTCCATAGTATTCTCATATTTGAGGTTGAGATAGAAAATACTACACCAAGACATAGATTATCCTTAGCAATGCTACATTCATTATGACTACCTAACTTGTTATGGAAATTTAATTATTCTCTTACATGCACTACACCGTGTCACACATGAGGTCGATATGCGTTTTATATTTTCTCATTTCCCATCACTTAAGCATGAGTGACCAATCTTCATAAATAGATTTCCAAATAGCACCATTCAGTCTACGACCATTAAATTGACAGACTAATCTAGGTTAGGAACCCTCAACATATATCATCATGATTACTATTAACACTCTTATAAGTATTATATTATTTTATAATGCCATTTTTAAACATGTTTTATCATACATATTTGTACATTATAGTGCCTTTTGCACCTTGTTGAATTAATTAGTCATGATATTAGCTCACAGACTAAATTACATAATTTATTGTTAAGGCATTGTAACATACTCAAACTTAGGTACATATATAATTTTCCTTTTTACCTAATGATCTTTTAAGTTGGAACCCTTTTTCTCAACTTATATTGTATTAGGATGTTAGGAATCTATCATTGTAAAGTCTATAGCAATAAACCATTTTTTTGAGGCTTTAATATAAAAAACTTGGGGATGATACCCCAAGGTGGGCCAATTTATGCAATTTTTCCACATTACTAGGTTTAAGTAAAAATTATTTTTCTAGATTAGTGGATAGGATCGGGGAAAGAAGAGTTATAAATGAAATTTGAGCATTTAATGATAAGAGAATAAGTAAAAATATTAAAAGTTTGCTTAGACTTCATGTTAAGTTTGGATAAATCTAGGAGTGTCAAAAGTTACAAATAATGGAAAAATCTAATTCTTCACCCCTCAATCAGTGAACCTAACAAATTTGGGTTTAATGCATATTAAATACACTCTCATTTGGATAGGGAAATATTTATGCAATTAATGCTCTGAAAAGCCTAAAGTTTCTATATATCGTGATGGCTCTCCAATTTTTTATTTATCTTGACAATAACCGACCTTCAGATCAAGATTGAACAACACACACATCATTTCCTACCTTGAGTAGGAGACAACCTCATATGTGAACAACGACACCAATGTAAAAGGCGGGTAAATCACCTATTTCTTCCTCTCATCTCAATGAAATCTCGTGAAATAACTTGCATATAATTCCAAATCAAAACCCACATCAACTTAGCAATACATTGGGACCTAATGGATAGTGTTTGTATTCAAAATTTGCCTAATTTTTCTCCTATGTCTTCTCAAAGATCTGACCCTAGAAAACATAACACCAAACCCAATAAATAAATCAAACCTCTCCATTAATTACATTGCGAGTTCGCTCCTTGCCACTGTTGACTATGTGTTTAGTTTGTGTGTTTTAGACCCTGCCCGTGGTGCCTTGCGTTGCTAAAGCCCAATCCCAATTGATCTCTTGGTAAGCTATCTCGACCCTCTTATTTGTACTCATGTCATCAAAATTTCCAATTCTCACCCAACATGCTTTTCCCCAAATCTCACCACCTTGACCTACTTTGCACTGTCTGCTATGGAGCACACACATGTTGAAGATGGCTTCTCACATTTTCTCGGGTTCGCCCCTTGATTCCTTATTCTATGTTTTTGCCTCCCATGGGCATATATGTCTTTTCACCATTTCTATATGTTTCTAATTCTAAAAATATTCTGACAATATTAAGATGACATCACACTGTAAATCAATGAGTAATATACTTGTAAAATTCATTACTTTCTACCAAAAGCTCCAAAACGTATATAAAATATATGTTGAAATTGTGATATGGTCTTCAACACCTACTTCCAATGTTTTAAAGCCTTGATTTTTATGATTTGATTATTTCTTATTATCTTATCAATGTTTCAAAAATTTTAGTAAACAAAATTATAGATTAAGAAATTAATGAATCAATCTTGAAATAGGAACATATGACAATCTTAATTAGAATAACATCAAGAGATAATATGGGGTTTCTAAAGATTGATTTCTAGGGTTCCAATACATAAAATATAAAAGAAACCCTAATATATGTTTAAAATTTTGTATATAGGATTGAGGAGATTCTAGACTTAAGAGGGTAGTATTTTGTCTCTGATACAAACATACAAGTCAAGGTATGTGAATATTCATGATTTATTTGGGCATTACTATCATGACTAATAAACTATTTCTCATATGAGCATCTCTTGAATATTCTTTATGTGATATTGAATCCTTTCGGTAATCCAATTTATCTTGCATTTATTTTTCTAAATAGATACTAAATCCATGATATTTTATGAATTATGGTCCCTTGACCCGCTTTTGTTAATTTTTTGGATGATATCAGCCTCTCTACTTGAGCTAAGTTGATGTTCATTAAACATATTACTTGCCTCTACATTTTCTAAACGTACAATATGTTGGTGATATGCCCTGAGAACCAATCATATGATAATTGTAATGACACATCTTGTAATTGATTTGATTATTAGTAAAGACATTTCCGATTATTATGTTTCTTTCAATATGTGATAATGGATTTATATAGCAATGTCCTAAGAACCTACGACTAAATGCCATATGATCTTAGATTGAGGACTTGAATATCAGATCATGTGTATGTTAAGCGTATTCATTCTTTTCTTAGCCCCTAGTTGATATTATTGTGGATATTAGGAGATGAGTAATACTATAAAGACTAGTATCCATGTTGATTGATGACTATGTCTCATTAGTCAAGACATTAGATATCAAATCAAACACATAGTTACTTGTTATGAGTAGGTGTACTGGACACACCCACTTTGAGTGTGATACATGAGAGCCAATAATAAAGGTTAGAATCACATCTCAATGTGACAGTGGTGACTGTGGTCCTTAGACCCGAAGTCACTACAATGATTGCATGTTGTTCAATGTGCTTTAACACTACTCAACAAACCTTGAAAAGGGTTTCTATACAAGTAGTGATTAGGTGCATTACTACACATGCAGATTATTGTGAGTGACACATACAGAATTTGTCCCTCCCATTGGAGTGATATCTTGACCATTTGATGGATGAGACTATGAAATGCATGGACATTCTCATGAGAGTCAATATATGATATTGAGCTCATGTGTATCTCAATAGTCTAATCTAGATTAAGGAACAAAGATTGAACATTAAGAGGATGGTGTTTCTATGCCTCAGATTCAATCTAGATATCAAAGACAAAGATTATACCATCACTGTAACACTAATCACAATACTAGGTTAATTTGTTCTCCAACTTCTCCAATTACTTGGGTAGCAATTAAGTCTTTCTAGATTCCAATTATTGCTTGTGAAATCATAATCTCATTATGAATATTCCTTCCAATGTAATTTGGAGCCTACAGGGTCACATGCATAGGATGCATTAGAATAGGAGTGTAATTCTGGACCTGATTGAAAAATGTTATGAGTCAAAATAATTACTAAAACGTTTTGGAACCTATAGGGCCACACACATATGATGCATTATAATAGGAGTGTAATTGTGAACTTGATTGGAAAATATTCTAAGTCAAATTGGTTATTAAAACTTTAGGTAATAAGTAGAATAATATTGTAATATAATACAAGTTAATTAGTTAAAAGCTTTAAGTCAATTAATTTGATTCAAATCATTGACTTATATGATAAGTCGACAGAATAACCCTAAGTGATCAGATAGAGCCGGATGAGTAAAAATTAGTTAATCAATTTTTATGATTATTGTTTAATCAATTAACAACATGATTTTAGAATACTGTAATTGCGTATTTGACAGTCCACGAGCATCCCGCTTTAAATGAGGCTGTAACCTTTCGTTTCCTAGGGTTTTTGGAAAATCCTAATTCCTTTCTCCTATTTATAGGGGTATGATAGCCGGATTTTAGACACAATCTTGTACGTGAACCCTAGATGTCATCATCCCTAATATATATAGAGAGAGTGACATGATGCTAGCACGCCATGAAGTGAAGGCTTCTCCTTTCCCGCTTGCTCAAACAACACGATGAGGAGTTCTAGTCCACCTATGGACTACATAGAGACACAGACGTAGATGTTGAGCAACTACATTCAGAGGATGCCGATGAGGACCATTTGTGTACATGAGGAGCGACACACACCACAACACAAAGGGGACGTCACTGGACTTACTCTACAACAGGGTATACCTCGCACACCCTCCTTCTAAATATGTCATGGTCGACGAGATCTGCTTGTAGGATACATGTAATTTTTTTTAGTTTTTCCACTATGCTTGCCACCTCCACGATTCCTAACACAATAGACTAAAATTATTTAGATTAGCGGTACTTGTATACCACCACATTATTTGGGTGTGCCTTTCCATCCCGAGTGTGCCTTTCCACTAGTATCATATATATTAGGCACAACTTTCCATCTAGGGCATCTTTCCACCCGACCTAGGCTTGAAATTTTACGGATCTTAGCCTTGCTTAAATAATATTGGTCCAATTGTTTGACATGAATTTATTATGATTTGCATATTGGGGTGTATTTATATGAAATAATTCTATCTAATATTCATATCCTTGTTAATAATGCCCCATCTACTTGACATGTTAAATCTTTTGAAAAATTTCTCTTGTGAACATCCCTTTATTGAAATTTCTTAAAATTGATCTCTCATTGCCTTAAGTAATGCCTTGTTGTTATAATACTGTACATACACAATTTTATGCTGATCTCCCTTAGTTAGTTAGTTTGTTTGTTTTATCTTCTAGGTGTTTCCTGTAACCCACTCAGAGGTTGAGCAACCTGAGGACCAAGTTGTAGGAGTTGCCGCCAAGGACTATCTTTAGGAAGACTTTTGAGATGAACATGTTATCCATTGTAACTAATCCTATTAGATTAGATTTCTTATCTTGTTAGATGACATTTGTGTCCCATTGTCATATTAGATATTTTTTTGTAATAGATAGATTTACCTTTCTTCTACTACAATACTATGTTGTTTACCAATGTATTTGACAAAAATGTTATGCATTCATTAATCTTTAGTACTTTTATTG
This sequence comes from Alisma plantago-aquatica, assembly GCA_963693085.1. NCBI lineage: Eukaryota > Viridiplantae > Streptophyta > Magnoliopsida > Alismatales > Alismataceae > Alisma > Alisma plantago-aquatica. The sequence goes on along the minus strand of OY856412.1, from coordinate 663,786,790 downwards.
TGTGTTTGTGAATGTATGAGGTTGTATGGTTGATTTTCTTTAAGTAAGGTTTACTTAATTCCTCTATACCATAATTCAATATGATAACATGAATAATGTTTCATATAATTAAATTTAACAACCCCAGTGTGTTCAATGTAGTTTCTAGAGTAAAGGTATCCATAACATTAATTTTGAAGTGAATCAGGGTATACACCGTAAGTACAAGGTTGAATTTTTTTACCCAATGTAATAATTTACCTTAATTGATTTCACCACTTTTGATAGGTGAAAATAGATGTTAAAACTTATTATAATAATCCAAGTAGCATTTTAGGTGGTAAAGCAACAAGGCTTACACTTAGATCTTAATTAGGCAGTAGTTATATTTGTTTTTCATGACTCATGATTACTAGGAGTTAACCAAGAATTAATTATGGCAACTACTACTAGTTTCTATTATCCCTTAATTTAGGATTCACCCATAATGAATAGAGTGTACAAACTCAACACCTTAAAAGGATGAATATCTATCTTAACTAATAATCTAGAGGGACCACAAGGGTGGATCAATTAGGTATTATATATCTAAAACTTCTTTTTCATACTCCCTACATCACTCTTAGATCTAGGGTCTTAGGAATGATCATGCTAGTCAACTGTTGCTTCAGTAAAAGGTTTCTCCACTGCTCAAACTTTATGGCGGCGGTGCTCGATTCCAAAAACCACAAATAAAATCTCAAAGCCTTCTATTTTGGAAATATAATTGAATAATGAAAATAAGTTTTGTGTTAAAGCATTGAAACAAATACCCAAAATTGGCTCCAAAATTGATACGAAAACCAAATCAACCACCTTCGACAACTAACACACACACATATATATATATTATTCTATTGTCACTTTATTTCAAAAAAAAGATCTATTTTTTCAAACACCTAAATGAAAATATGACTAAATCTCTAAAATATAATCGTAGGAGGGAGAAGGGTTTCTTATTACGTACAATCAACTCTATTAAACCCAATAAGACACGACATCCACAATTCCCTATTTTACTCTAATCATAATATACACCACCTCTTCTCAAGATATAGGGGAGTCATATAATCATCTAACAGTATGTGAAGACATTTATGGGTTTCCCATTACTTGTTGGTTTACAAGCATAGTGTATCCACAAGTCAAGGTGATCTATGTGGTCCAAATGCTCATCACCTTAGTTGCTGGTATACTAATTACACTATAAAGATGACGAAGGTGAGATACAACTCATGTTAGGTTTCAAAGCTTTGTTATTCATACATTCTCACTCCTTGAAGTGGATTTAGTCATGGCATTCTAGACAGATAAAAATGAAAAGGACCAAATAGAGGAATTAAGGTTAAGCCTAGATATGACTATGCAAGTCTGCACACATATCCTAGTGGTCAAACTAACTCCCCCAAAATAAGGAGATTGAATGTAACCGTTAGGAGACTCAACTCCTACATGGAGATATTTCCACTCCACAGGGAGGGAATGTAGTATTGATTAGGGTCATTTATGACTGAGTCTCACCTATATAATTGGTTTGGAAGGTTGAAGTGACCAAATTAATTAGGGATTTAAGCCCTAGTTGGTATTCCATGACTCAAGGATAGGCATAACAACACTATATATAGGGTTACTTATTTATCTAATATGGGATCACTTGAAATAGTCAAGTCACCAATTACTTAGGCTCTGATACCATCTTGTAAAGAGTGCGACCTAGGGGGGAATCCACTCTTCACTGAATTGAGAAATAAAACATCCTCCTCCAAGTAAGAAGGAAAGGAGCAATTTCATTCAATTATCAAATGGTATATATATATATATATATATATATGACAGAGCATAAAAGTTAATAAGAAGTACATACAAAATTATTGCAAAGTTACATGATAATTCATACATAATTGTTCATCACCACAAAAAGCAACATGAAGAAATAAAAAAGGTATACGTCTAATAACATGTAAGGCCAATTGTAGAGGACAACACGACCATTCCAAGATATCCTCAAGTTCAAATTCTTGAATATGATCTTCTTGATTCATTATCCTCTAATGTAACTACACCTGGGTGGATGGAGAACATCACCCATAAAATAGGAAACAAAGACATGTATAAGTAAACACTGAGAATACTAAGTATGTGCATACAGATTACATTTGGACATCACATTGGGTTACAACTATATAAAGGATGTTCCCATAAAAAGTGTCAAATAGTTGAGATAGAAGAAACATCTTGTTGTCATAAACGTTCACAATCTCCAAATAAATAATATTTTTGCATACATAAATAATATAGACTAAATATACCTAAAAAAGGCCATAACACTATAAGATCATGGACTTAAAGTAAGGATGAAAACACACATCTCAGGAAAAATAGCACTTCTTATATATGTATGGTTGTACATAAGTACTACTATTCTAGATATCTTAATCAAGACATTTAGCATGCACAAATCGAGTGGCAAGACTAGCATTCTAGTCATAACTCACATTAGGAATTAAAAACAAAATATGTGGTCAAATGATACATTGAAACAAAATAATTAAACGTCCACAAGAGTTCATAAGACTGCAAAATCGTAAATATGGATGTTCAACTTTGGCTGTTTTAAAAAAGATAGTAGTCAAGTGAATGCCTCAATATAGAAATTTAGATCACAATCATGATGATGCCTAAAATAAATTAGGGATTGCATACGTTTTGTCCAACCCAATATAGTTCAATGTTCAATCCTAGTTCCAAATTACAGTTTTATTGCACCTATTAACAAGTTATGCGAGGTTGGAGTTAATGATCTTTTAAACATTTAAAACCTAGAAATCCACTCTTTATTAGTATTGAATTAGGTTACAACGTCTTCACCATTCAATTTCCAATTTCATAGCATTTTTATTTAATTTTTCTGAGACTCCTATTGGTACTCATGAATTTATTTGGATTAATATATTAATCGTAATTGATAATACAAAACTCATTGAAAGGACCCAAATACCATGTATCACACGTCAGTACATCGGTGTGTGAGAGAGCCCAATGGTATGTTTGGACCGAAACAAGCTATCGGCCTAGATTAAACGGAATCACTGTAATTACTGAAATACCCTTGAGGTGTGACGAAAGGAACATGGATGCGAGAGTAATTCGGGAAAGCTGTTACTAGCTGGGTTTGTTCTTGAATGAAGTCAGCGAAAGACTTCAAATCTGGAGGTAGAACCTCCAACCCTAGGTGGAAAAAAGCGAGGACAAAGAGAAAATCATCACCAATAAGCGGTTCCCTGAGCCTTCCCAAACACAACTAAGCATGATTCATACCTTTTGATAACCTAAAGCTCCTCTAGGGTCTACTGCCATGGTTAGCAAAAGAGGGACCCCGGATGCTCAGCTGGGAGAGACCTCAACAATACTACATTGATCGATACGTTCCCGGAATCTAAGCAAGCTACAGGCGTGAAGACTCGTGCAAGCTAATTGTAATTACACAAATTAAGTCCAGCCGCGGGACACAATCCCGAAGATCAAACAAGGGAGAAAGGTAAATACCATGAAAGAGTTGAACTAGAAGTACACGGGAAGGCTGCGAAGCACAGCATAGGTAAAGTATAGTAAGAAGCGAACACATGAATTGACTCGCGACTGCAAGATAAGTCTTTTAGCAAAGATAGCACTGAAAAACATAAATAAATGTTCCAGAATTTCTTATGATCTATTGGTTTCCACGAACAAATGGCAAATTAGATGCTTTCCTTGGGACCGAGTTATTGAGTCAGGAAGATCCGACTGTTAGGGATTGTGGTGGCCAAATAACAATGCTATTTAAGACCGAAGGTGCAAGATTTAATGTGAAAAATTCTTCCATAAGACAATGAGAGAAAAATCACATGACAATACCGGTCAACAAGTACTATGTAACTAAAAATACAACTCATAGTGCCCATATTTAATCACCTTTAAATTTGGAAAGTTCCGCCTGCAAAGATAATGAAGAACAAAAATACACCCAATGTGTACAAATCCTCCCTTTAAACTTCTTCTCCCCACGACACCGCTACCGCATGTGGGGATTGCTTGTTGCCACTGCGACCACTGACCGGGTCACCTCTTCTTCTAACGAGGTCGCCTACCTCGCTTCCGTCTGCGGTACTCGTTCTAATTGGTGCCTCCAACTAGAACTTTGACGTGCCACTAGAACTCTCTCCGTCTGAGAGAGTGGATACACACCCTCTGTTGATCAGACAGACCTAGTCGTTGACGCATCACCAACTGTGTGCCACCAACTATGTGCATCTTCCACTATTTGAATCCGCTACTGTGGTTGATGCACCACCTCTGTGTCATCGACTGATGCATGTCCTCCACTAATTGGACAAACTTTCATTATTATCATAACCACCGACTAATGACTATCTTCCACTGCTTGGATCCGCTGCCGTAGTCGATGTCGACATCAGAGCACCAACAAAGTTCCACCAACTGATGTGCGTCCTCTGCTACTCGGACCCACCTCCGTTGTCGATGCACAACCGTTATGTCTTCGACCACCAATCGATACTCCACCTTGAGGCAAAGTCATTGAGTCTCTCTCATCTACAAGAGAGCTTCTCTACTAGTGCACCCAATGTGCCACCAATTGTCAGCCGCTACTTCACTTCAAGGCAAGTCACTGACCCTCTCTTACCACAAGAGAGCACCACTAGTTGTTATAGTTCTCTGACTCTTCTACCACAGAAAATACCAACAACCAACAACTGGTAGGATCACACACCAACAAGTGGGATGTTTCAATGGCCTCCCATAGAGCCTCTATTTATAAGCCTCAATGCCATATAGATGCAACTAGGAATCCTAGTCCAATTTATAATCCAATTCCAAACAATAATTAGTGCCACACATAGAGAACCATCTTCTTTCCTTCTTGGATTTAACTCCTATTAGGATTGACAACACAAGACAACTCCTACTCAAGCCCAAATCCAATTAGGACATGGACACAGAACCTTTCATATCCCAGCACCGCCGATGGTCCACGAGAGATTTTTGACCTATTCTATAAGGTGTGAAGGCAAGAGGTGCATAAAAAAAACTCCATGTGGCTAGTAGACGGAGATGGAGGTCAGATAGATCCTCACACGGTGCTAAAAAAAGGATCATTGTGCATGTTGGTGTCTTCCTGGTGTATCAAGGGTGGATTGGGATAGTATAACCACAGGAACGATGGCATGAAAAGGTGGAGTAGGCCACACGGAGGTGAAAACATGGGAAGGGCAGAGCTGGGGTTCGATATGGGCTTTGAGACTACTAAATCGTAGTCAGATTAGGGTCATCAGTGCGGAACGGAGAGAGAGAGAGAGGGAATGCATGACATATCTTGCCTTGGAATGGCATTAAGCAGCGAGATAGAGAGAGGTTGAGTACATACAACGGAAGATACTTCTTTTGCAGCTGTGACCGTTGCAAGGGGAAAGGTGAAGAAAAAGGTGGGGTGAGTATTTGATCGGGTCAACACAGACTGGATCCATCCAAAAGAGACCATAAAGTTGTTGGTATGGTATGCATAGAGAACCAATAATGTGATGATTCACATGCTATATAACATAAAAAAATTGATTAATAATAATAAAGGCAAGCTTCTAATTCATTATGTTTCACCCAGTTATGAGATAATGAGGAAACATAAAGAATGTCTAAAGAATGACAATACTCAATGATGTATGTCTTCAAGTACATGAATTGAACAATGATATCATCCATATGTTATAAGTATGAACATTATTGTTATTCCCTAATCAGATGTTACTGTGGAAGACAGATAGACAACAATAACACATAAGCCTAGAGTGTATGTTGGTTGATGACAAAATCTCATCAATCATGATATGTGATATCAAACCAAGCACACATATACTTGTTAGAGAATAGTGTTTGGACAGTCCCACCTTGAGAGTGATACATGGAAACCATACTTGGTGGCCATAGTCATCGCTCATAGTGAAGGTGGTGATTGTGGTTCTTAGACCCAAAGTCACTACACTCATCACATGTCGTTCAGTGTGCCTTAACATCATCTACCGTGATCCTGAAGAAGGATTGCCATAAATGTGATGATCATATGGACTTTGACACATGAAGATGAGTGTAAGTGATGTAGATGAGATTTGTACCTCCTACTGGAGTTTGATATCCTGGTCACTTGATACAGGAGACTGAGAAACACATGCACATGTACATGGGAATCAATATATAACATTGAGGTCACATATATCTCACATATATGCTCTTGGTTCAAGGAGCATTGATTGAACATTGAGAGGATGATGATTCCATGCCTCGAGTTCATTCTGGATATCAGAGACAAAGGAATTATATAACCACTGTAACACCTTACACATATTATAGGTTGAAGTTGTTCTATAAATTTCGATTCACTTGGGTAGCACTGATGTGTGACTAGACACTGCCTTTGCCTGTGATGTCATAAAATAGTTATGGACATTCACTGCCAACATGATATGAGACCTGAAGGGTCACACACATAGGAATTCACCTAGAAGAGGAGTTTATCCATGAATAGTGTTTAAGTTTATTACTAAAGATGTTTAGGTATTAAATTAAACAACCAATTAATTGAATAGACTCAGAATCATCAAGTTCAAGTATTGGATTGAATGGTTGAAGTGTCAGGTTGATTGAGAATTTTATTGACTGAATTTTACATGAGTTAGGACACCAACCGACCAGCTTACTGGGTGAACCGATTGGCTTAGGTTGGTGAGACGATCAGTTCTCCCAGTGAACCAGTCAGCTCGGTCATGCCAACCGAAGCTTCTGATGATTTTCCCGATTCATGAGAATAGTTGATAATTTCACTTGTTCAATTTGATTGGTACAAGATATTAATGTTGGACATCAATTAGAAACGAATTGTCAATTCATATGCGATTGGAAAACATGGAAAAATGGCCGCTTTGCAGAGCGAACCAATTGGCTTGCATGTGAACCGACCGGTTTGGTTGAAACCCACTGGTTTAGCGCTCACATGTTGTGAAAATTCATTATCTTTTGATCCTTTCCACTCCCACACATACTGGGAACCTAAACCCTATCCCTTCTATAAATAGAGGGGTACTGGGGGCTTTCCAGAGACATAAATCAATTGCCTCTGACAATTTTTGTCCTCTCTAGTTGTGGTAACTAATAGAGAGCCCGAGCAAGTCCTACCCTCTAAAGGGAGTGATAACAAGGGAGAAACTATTATGGGGCAACAAGTTGGTGACTACTACACTAATGGGAGGGACTGCTCCTTCTTGTCAATTCTGGTAGAACGACATGAGTTCTAGGTGGTCCACGTGGACTACCATAGAGGTGTGGATACCTTTCTCACTAGGAGGACAACGTCAGGCTGCTGTCCAAGGTGAAGACTAGGAGCTACACAGACACCATCCAAGTGCAACTAGGAGTACTGCACTACTACAATGAGTTATAGTCACTGGACTTGCTCTAGCACTAGGTATGAACTTGTTAAACCATCCTTTCCATTACATAGTTGTTGATGTGACCTTGCTATTTTGGGGAATATGGATAGATAAAATTTTGTTTTGCTGCCTACTGTGTGCCTATATTTCCCAACAAAAACATTATAATAGAAAAACGTACATGACATGAAAAAATAAATGGAACACTAGGAACATAGGCCCAACACAATAGTTAAACACATGTAACCCATCACCCTATATGATTTAAGTTTTTTCAATTATAAGTTTTGAAATGTTTGATATCAATTTAAATGTTTTCCAATTCTATGAGATGTAAGAAATTCAATTTTGCATCAGTTTTATGTTTTGAAAATGTTTGATATCAGATTTCATTACTTTCCCCACTTAATGTGATGCGTACTCTTAATGAATGAATTGTGACTACATAATTCATACATATTCCATTTCTTTCTTCTTTTAATCCTATTAATGTTCTAGTGCCTTCAATTAGGATCAAACTAGATATTAGTGTATCTGTACATCAACTCCTGTAGTTGATGTAAGGATATTTATGAATCTATGATACTATTTGTGTTCAACCTATCCTAATGCATTTTGAATTAGGAAAAAGGTACTAAAGATTAACCTAATCGATAAGGGGGTACCAAAAAGGAGAGTTAGACAAAGAACCTAGATTCAAGTATGCTACAAGGTATGTCATTTCCCACCAATAGTATGCCATCTTGATGAATGATTATTCATCCTAGTTATAATTGCATTTTCAACTTAGTTTTGCATCAATATTTTCCTTTAAAACTAGCTTACATTTAGGTTATCTTAATTTTACGTAAATTTATAGAATTTTGATCCAAATCTCTATTTTTTATTGAAGGCTAAGATTCATATCTCATGCACTTACATAGGAGACAATGGTCATGCTAAATGATTAGCGATCACAAGAAACTTTTGATAAACTGAACAAATATTCATTGATAAGTTCCTTCACCATTTGATGATTCAATCAATTGATGCCTCATAGACGCAATCCCTACAACACACACCAATAGCCCCCCCTACGGGGTGAGACTGCACCTTCCTAAATTATTTTTTATTTTATCACTCTCCCCTTCCTTTGATTGACAACTAATAGAAGCTCAACACTCATCAAATGACAAAACTCCTACACATTGTCTACCAATAAAGACCAACACTCATTTACTGGTGGCTATCTTCTGATGGAAATCTAACACACATGTCTACCAATGGACTTCCTACACTTGCCTATTGATGGATAATTTCTGATGGAACTTCTAACTTATCAAGAGATGGAAGACCAATGTTTGCCTAATGATGGCCGCCATCTAATGGAAGCTCAACACTCACCTTCTGACCGAACCCCAACACTCACCTGCCGATGACCGTCAACTGATGAAAATTTTATGCACCCACCTATCATAGAAATTTCTACCTAATTGTCTTCCAATGGAGCTTACATTTATCTTCAGATGGAACTTCTAGTTCTCAATTGATGGAAGTTCTATATGCATCTTTTGATGGGATTCGTATTAACACCTTATGATGGAACTTTTTCCTTCATAATTTATGGAATCCCTGTGTGCCTCAACTGACGAAAGTTCATCCCCTTGCCTACCAATATAAAGGCTAACTTTGCCTTGTGACGAGATTCCTACTCAGGCCTACCAGTGTCATCCTGCCCCTTTGTTGGTACACAAAAATACAGATAGTCAGCAGATCCTTTATCTACCTCTGCCATTGTCTCTTTGCCTCCATGATGAATGAAGGCTCAACTTATAGATAGTTAGTGAGGATTACAAACCCTAGCCTCCCCATATAAATATAAGACCACAACCACCAAGAAGAAGGTCCATTGGAAATACCACCAAACTTCCACAATCCTCTCGCATCATCCACCTCCATTTCCATCTGTTGATGATATCAAGGGTGAAGCTTATACTTCCAATGGGACTCCAAGCCCCTGGATTCAAAACAAGCTAGATCAGTGACATCCTCCGCCATCAACCCATCATCTTCTCCACCTACTTCACTTCCACAGTAGCAAATACCACCACATGGAAAGGAGATTGACAACTTCCAGTTCACCTATGAAGAATGTCAATGAGTTGCTCTTGCTTCTTTGCTTCATGCCTTCATCTCCAAGTTGAATACATACCCTCACACACCATCAATGATTTCATATTCTACTGTCATGATGGATTTCCCTCTCTTTTCCCTTTTGTACTTGATGTTGCCACCATGAACGAGTAGTCCTCTCATTAGGGTGCAGGGAGTATCCCTACTACCTAGTTTTGTTATCTTTACTGCATATATAATCATATGGACAATTATATGTTTGAAATCAATACATGCCTAGTCATTGAGTTTACAAATTTATCCAATTTTGGTTGTAGATAACTTTGAAACCAAAATCTAGGATGTCAATTTAATCTAGTCAAACCCTTAATGAGAACTTTAGGTAAGTGTTTTATGAGGCGTTAGATGTATGATCTCTAGGCAATATGATGGTGAGATTGGAGTAATATATGTCTAGGTTTTAATCCTAATACCATAAGGGGGATGTACCTATCCTTTATATATATATATATATATATATGTTCATGTTTAATACAATGCTATGAGAGAGCGAATGATTAGGTAGGTGTGGTGAAACCAATTCCACCCTAGTGTTTCCATCCATCTAATAATCGACCCTTAATTCAACCCTTTTAATTACGATAACCTTAGTAGAATCAACCAACACGACTTTTGTGTCAAGTACTAGTTTTTGTCAGTTACCTTAATCAGACTATTCTTAAATAGTTTGTCCTTTGGATTGAATCCTAAACCATAATATAATAAGATCCATTCTCTTGTAGGTGGTGATTATTCTACATAGTCTAGGTAAAAACCTAGGGACTTTTCCGTAGGTGAATTTTCCTATGCAATAACAAATACATAAAATTGTGGCACCATTGCCTTGGATAATGACATTTCCTAATCAGTTTGACCAACTTGGATTAGTTATGATTTTTCTTTTACAATTGAAACAATTATGTATCTTCTTTAATTCAAATACACACCAATCATATTAATCTTGGTAGTCTTCCTTCCTCTAAAATAATCTCTAGTACATGCGAAACTCTTATAACATTAGTTGCATGTTAGACTTCAACCCTATGTCGAAAGAACCTAGTAACAATCTCAATCCTGAACACCATACTAAAATGAAAGATAGGGAAATTGTGCACAAAGTGTGAGCCACACTTGATGCATAGAGAGACATGCTTGCAGATGAAGCTAGAGGTATTGTGTAAGCAAAATTACGAGCAGCTGAGGAAGTCAAAAGACAAAGAGATTGATGATAGTTCTCAATAATAAAGCTATAGACATTCTTAACCTAATCATCCAACCAATTGTCAAAGCTCTTGGTTCTTTGCTCCCTGACTCACCACCACTCATGCATAGTAAAATCTTTGTGACATGTTGTCTCCATTGGAAGTGGCATCAAGTAACTATTTCATGCCATCATTGACTCCCCTATGGAATTAATTAATAAGCTATGAAGGGGGATGCCATGATGAGGGTATATCCATAGTAAATCCTTGAATCACCTCCCAGTCTTCAAAGAGAGTTTTAGTGGGGTGTTGTTCAAATTAGTGATTTACCCTTAGATTGATAAGTAAATGAGGGTGGGAATATCTTATCTAGGAACTTGTTCTAAAGATATTTCCAAGTGGCAATGATATGATCATATAGGGAGATGTACCAAACCCTGGGCTAGTCAGTGAGGGAATACTAGATTAACTTTAGCTTGATTACTTCCTTAGACATGCCAGATTACTTGCTTAGTCCATAGAGATCTATGAAGATCTTGTAAGTTTGTATGCATGTTCTCACCAGCTTTTTCTACAAAAATATTATTTTTCATCATTATCACCTATTGTGTCTTGATTTTGAGGTTTTGATAGTTTTTGTTGTTTATGTCATTTTAGGATAGGTAAATTGGAAGGAAAGTGATGAATGGATGATATTGACAAGGAGGATAACAAAATGAAGAGAAAATTGCAAATCAGTAGAGAAGCTACGGAAAGGATATCAGCACGGCCGTGCCACACAACACGGCCATGTTGCATGCATTCCAAAAGGGGCACGATGCACACCATGGCCATGGAGGCTATCCCCTTCTCAATGGACACATTGGGATCTCTCTCCCCTCTTGGCATTTATCTACCACGACTCCATGCCCTTTACCCTACCATTCTGAGCTTCTATTTCATGTTGAGGACAACATGGTTTAAAAGTTTGGGGTGGTAGGGTGGTAAGCCCCTATTTACCCCACTTTCTTCTATGTTCCTTGTTCTAAGTTTTTGCTCAAGATGACTGAACAATATAACCATCTCTCATATTTGTGTATCCATACTTTGTGTGCTTGTTTTGCATACTTGCATGCCATGTAGTTTGCTTCCTTGCTATTTTTGCGTAATTTTAAAAAATGTTGCTATTTTTGCCATGCATTGCATATCATGTAGATTTTTGGTAATTTTTGCATGTTTTGGCTAGGATTTTCTTGTTTTCTACTTTAAGTTTAATAATATAGGATTAGATGTGATTGGAGGCAATTTGGCACTGTTTTGGCCAATTTTGCCCAAATTTGAGATTTCTTATCTAAAAAGTGTGTTTTGACCCAATCTCTACTGTTTTAAGTAAAAATGATGACCTTTGACAAATGCAAGTGAATTACCATTGTTTGTTGCTAAGTGGTATCAATGTTTGACTTTTTACATGTGCATCACCTCTCTTAGGATTGTGATTGATTTGGTTGAATTGTGAGTTGAGCAAGCTTTTAACGCTTAGTGTTTGTAGAATCACTTAATTGATATATCAATTTCATCTTGTTCATTCATGTGGTGTGATATCTAGGATGAAGTATTGGATTAATTTTCATGCAGGATGTCTTATGTGGAGAATCATACCAATGACCCCTCTTTGATCTGATTCTTCTTCCACCATCTTCATACCCTCCGCTTCATAAAAAGATGCCCTAGTGCACATAATCAGCCTTGGCCACCTTCAAAAATTTGGGGGTGGCCATATCTTTATCTCCCCGCTTCACTCCATCCACCATATGCCCTATATACACTAAGGGCAAAGAAAAATCAAAGAAAAAGAAAAGCAAAAATAAAATAAAAGGATGCTCCTGTTTAAGAGTATTCAAATAAAGAAAAGATGAGTGTGTAAAAACACTCCAAAAATCTTACCGCAACCCTTTCTTCCACTTTCATACCCATTGAGCTAGGAAACATCAAACTTAGCTCATTTTGCCCTTTTTCGCAGCCACGTGGGTCTCACTACTACAGAAATAGCATTCAGTGACACTTTTCTGGGCATCGGTTATTAAGAAAAACCGACGCCTTCTATGTTAGGCGTCGGTTGTTTACGAAAACCGACGTCTATATTCGAAGACCAGCCAGACACGGGTACCGCTTTGTCTTCAGTGTCGGTTGTTTATAACAAACCGACGCTTAAAGTCGCCCGCGAAAAATAGTGTCCTTTTCAGCGTCGGTTATTTAGGTAGAAACCGACGCCTATGTCTGATGAAAATTTGCGCGAAAAGTGTCACCTTCAGCGTCGGTGATTAAAGGATAACCGACGCTGAAGGTGGTTCCCGCCAAACAATTTCATGAAATTATCGCCCAGTTGGACGTCGGTTTTCTCAGATAACCGACGCTAAAGACGTTTAGGCGTCGGTTGTTGTAAAAAACCGACGCTATTTGGGACTTTATAACCCGCGATGCCCGACTCTTCCTCTTCTTCTGTTTCATTGCGAGCCCTTTTTCTGCTTCTCCGTCGATTTCCCACCCTGTCGCCGTCGATTCTCTTCTCCTTCTTCTCCACGACAGCGCCGTCGTGCCGCCACTGCTACTCCGGCGCCCCCTTCTCCGCCGCCACTGCTGCTGGAGCTCGCCGCCGACGCCTGACGAGCCTGGAGCTCGCCGCCTCAGCCTGCCTGACGCCTGGAGCTGATCGCCGCCGCGGCCTGCCTGACTGGAGCTCGCCGCCGACGGCGCCGCCGACGCCGGCTTGACACCTGGAGCTCGCCGCCACGCCATCAGCTTCCACCTGACTCCCGCTGCCTCCCGCGCCAACAGGTATGCGCCTCTGTGATGCTAATGTTTTACCGTATGCCTCTGTGATGGGATGAGAATGCTATGTGTTAAGGATGTTCTTTGACTTAAGTAAGTGTATGAACCTCCGGTTTAGTTTGAGGTGTTGATTTGTAACATCACTCTCTCCTATCTGGTTGGATTTGATTTAATGCAATTGAGGAATGATGGTTAATCATACTTAGCTTCCTTGTATGGTATGATGAAGGAATATTCTTTGTAATGCTTTTTGTAACCATAAAATGTTAGTTGGTGGCTATCATATCCTTATAATGGATGCTTTCTTTTGTACTACCATGTGAACTCATAGCTCTATAATGTTATGTTATGTTGAATCTATGCATCACAAGTATGATAATGTTATGTTGAACCTTTTTCAAGGTGTTGAAAATGAATGAATTCACACAATTCTATAATTATGATTGTTTATCCACTTGTTTGATTCTGCCTTAATTCACACAATTCTGCCTTAATTAGGGATTGAAAAGAATTAGGGATTGAAAATGAATTAGGGATTGAAAAGAATTAGGGATTGAAAATGAATGGATTTGTTATATAATTATGATTTTTAGAAAAGAATTAGGGATTGTTTATCCACTTGTTTGATTCTGCCTTAATTCACACAATTCTGCCTTAATTAGGGATTGAAAACTATATGAGTTACACCTTCATAGGAATGCATACAACTTCTATCTGAAAGAGATCTAAACATGATAAAAAATAATCTAAGATACAACTTTCTTCATTTAGGACTAGTCCAAGTATCTACAAAATCCTTAACTAGAAAAGGTATAAATTATTCCTTACTTCTATCCCTTAGAGACTGTAAGCATCTAAAATTCTCAGATTCCCTTCTTAGACTTCTAGAATCAACACTACATGAAGAATATGTTTCCTTCGATAATATGTTATAACATAGTATGATCTTAATCTGATCTGGATGTTCAAAATAATGTAGTATGTTAAATATGATGATTAGGGATACATATAATGTCTAGTAAAGATTCCTAGACCTTTTGTTTGAAACTATTGATTTCTTGATTTATTATTTAATAATGCTCTGTTGATTAGGATTAACCATGTTGCATGTAGTTTATAGACAATTATTATATATAAGAATGCAACACATGTATTTGTTGGCCTAGAAACCCGTCCAAGATTTACTCATTAGGAGTAAATCTTGGATAGTCCCCGGTTTGGGACTGTTCTTGAACACCTAATCTCACTTAGGATGTAAGTGTATAATGTGTATTGGGTTTTTGAGAAACTTTCAGTAGCATTTCCCTGTTTGTTCTCTAAGTACATATGTACTTAGAGAACAGCGGGGAAATGCTGCCGAAATTTTCTTGAAAACCAATTACGCATTATACACTTACTAGTGAGATTAGGTGTTCAAGGATGGGATAGGTGGTACACATTTATTATATATAAGAATGACATCAAATGTGTTTGTTGGCCTAGAAACCCGTCCAAGATTGACTCATTAGGAGTAAATCTTGGATAGTCCCCGGTTTGGGACTGTTCTTGAACACCTAATCTCACTTAGGATGTAAGTGTATAATGTGTATTGGGTTTTCGAGAAAATTTTGGTAGCATTTCCCCGTTTGTTCTCTAAGTACATATGTACTTAGAGAACAGCGGGGAAATGCTGCCGAAATTTTCTCGAAAACCCAATACACATTATACACTTACTAGTGAGATTAGGTGTTCAAGGATGGGATAGGTGGTACACATTTATTATATATAAGAATGACATCACATGTGTTTGTTGGCCTAGAATGTGAACAATCATTGTTTTTTATATTACTTGTACATTGGTATAAATTAGAATGAACAATCACTAAATTATATACTGTTTGTATGGAATCCGGCTTCATTGTAGATATCTATTATTGTTGGCCTAGAAACCCATCCAAGATTGACTCATTAGGAGTAAATCTTGGATAGTCCCCGGTTTGGGACTGTTCTTGAACACCTAATCTCACTTAGGATGTAAGTGTATAATGTGTATTGGGTTTTCGAGAAAATTTTGGTAGCATTTCCCCGTTTGTTCTCTAAGTACATATGTACTTAGAGAACAGCGGGGAAATGCTGCCGAAATTTTCTCGAAAACCCAATACACATTATACACTTACTAGTGAGATTAGGTGTTCAAGGATGGGATAGGTGGTACACATTTATTATATACTAGGGAAATGTTGCCTAATCTTTTCCTAATATATACTTGTTTTCTCTGATCATAGAATGGATAGATCATGGATGTCGATTCGTAATCGTTGCACCCCAGAGTTTATATCTGGTCTTGATCAGTTTATTAGATTTGCCGAGGAACATAGGAAAAAACCTACAGATAGGTTCTACTGTCCATGTAGGCATTGCGGTAACAACTTGAAAGTCAACACTGGTGAGGAAATCAAAAGTCATGTCATGTGCAACGGGATTGTACAAGGCTATACAGAATGGCACTGGCATGGAGAGATTTCAAAATCGAAACCAGTAGATGTCGATAGCAGTGCTTGGGTGGAAGAAGAAATTGCCTCTGATGACGTAAATGTGAACGAACCAGTTCCAGCAGACATCGTTGATGCGATGCTGGATAGTTGTAGGGTAGAGCACACCGATCCACCTCCTATCTTTACAAACATTGTGCATGATGCTGAGATACCGTTATACACAGGTTGTGCTAAGTTTACGAAGCTTAGCGCTGTCTTGAGATTGTATAAGTTGAAAGCTAACAATAGATGGAGCGACAAAAGCTTCACTTCATTGTTGACTTTGTTGAAAGAAATGCTTCCTGAAGGAAACGAGCTTCCAATCTCAACATACCAGGTAAAGAAAATGTTGTGCCCAATGGGAATGGAGGCCAAGAAGATACACGCATGCCCGAATGATTGTGTATTATTTCAAAAGGACTATGTAGATTTGAAAGATTGTCCAAAATGTGGTGCGTCACGGTATAAATTGACGACTTCGGGGGAGTCCAAAACTGGTTCTCCTGCCAAGGTGTTGTGGTATCTACCTATAATATCACGGTTTCAACGCTTGTTTGCAAATCCGAAAGATGCGAAGAATCTGAGGTGGCATGCAGATGTTAAGAAAAATAATGATGGGATCCTACGACATGCGTCTGATTCCCCACAGTGGAAGAAGATTGATCTATTGTACCCTAAATTTGGTGAAGAAGATAGGAATCTAAGACTTGGGCTTTGTACAGATGGAATGAATCCGTACGGGACATTGAGCAGCCAACATAGCACTTGGCCAGTCATGCTTGTTATATACAATCTTCCTCCCTGGATGTGTATGAAAAATAAGTATGTTATGTTGTCATTGTTGATATCGGGCCCTAAACAACCCGGAAATGATATCGATGTTTATCTTGAACCTTTGATTGATGACTTAAAGAAACTTTGGGCTGAAGGTGTGATGACCTATGATGCTTCAGCAAGAGAGACATTTCGTTTGCACGCTATGTTGTTTTGCACTATTAATGACTTTCCAGCATATGGGAATTTGTCTGGATATAGTGTCAAAGGAGCTAAAGCGTGTCCTATATGTGAAGAAAACACTGATTCAATAAGACTAAAACATGGCGGCAAGACTGTATATCTTGGTCATCGAAGGTTTCTTTCAAAATTCCATCCGTATCGTAGGAAGCGCAAAGCATTCAATGGATGGAATGATGAACGAAGTGCACCTAAACCTATACCAGGGGATGTTGTTTATGAAAGAGTAAAAGACATTGTCAATGAATTTGGTAAGAAATCACAATGTAGTATGGCCACACGGAGTGACAATTCTTCATTCAAGAAGAAGTCAATATTTTGGGATCTTCCTTATTGGAGTTCTTTGACAGTCAGGCATTGTATCGATGTAATGCACGTTGAGAAAAATGTCTGTGATAGCATCACTGGTACTCTATTAAATATACCAGGTAAGACTAAAGATGGGATAAAATCCAGACTGGACCTACGTGAAATGGGAATAAGGTCAGAATTAACAGAATTACGTGAAATGGGTAATAAAAGAACATACTTACCTCCCGCTTGTTACACGTTGTCTAGAAAGGAGAAGAAAACTTTTTGTGAATGCTTGGTAAATGTTAAGGTGCCACATGGTTACTCATCCAACATCCGTAGATTGGTATCAATGAAAGATCTGAAGTTGATAGGTCTTAAATCTCATGATTGTCACACTCTAATGCAACAAATATTGCCCGTGGCAATTCGATCTATATTGCCGAAGCATGTAAGGTTTGCGATTACCAGACTTTGTTTCTTTTTCAACAGTCTATGCAGCAAAGTTATTGACCCTGATACTCTCGATAATTTGCAAAGAGAAGTGGTTGTTACCCTATGTCAGCTTGAGATGTATTTCCCTCCTTCGTTCTTTGATATCATGGTACATCTTGTTGTCCACTTGACTAGGGAAGTGAAAATGTTGGGACCAGTTTTCTTGCATTGGATGTATCCCTTTGAACGATACATGAGCGTTTTTAAAGGTGATGTTCGAAACCGTTATCGGCCTGAAGGGAGTATTATTGAAGGTTATGTGGCGAGAGAGGTTATGGATTTTTGCAATGACTTTCTCAGTGGTAATGACACTCCTGATAATGACAAGAATATTGAGGAGGGCAAAGGAATTTTGGGATCACGGGTGAAAGTAATCAGCCGTGAGCAGTTGGAACAAGCTCACTTGTATATTTTACACAATATGGATGAAGTGAGTGTTTATATCGAGGAACATACCAATTTCATAAAGAGACAACATCCTCGAGCAAGTTCAATGTGGCTTGCTAGAGAGCATAATAAGACTTTTACTAAGTGGTTTGAAGATAAAGTCTTACATCAACTATCTCAAACACCACATGATATTACAGAAACTATCAAATGCCTCGCCTTTAAACCAAAACCGAATGTTATGTCTTATGAAGGGTTTGACATTAATGGATTCACATATTACACAAAGCGCCAAGATGATAAGAGTGTCGTCCAAAATAGTGGGGTCACTCTTCAAGCGTCGACTATGTACTTTGCAAGTGCAAAGGATAAGAGTCCACGTGAAGCTAAAATGTCATATTACGGTGTCATTGAGGACATTTGGGAGTTTGACTACATAGATTTCAAAATTCCGCTCTTTAAATGTAATTGGGTTGATAACACCAAAGGAGTTATAGTGGATGAATTGGGTTTCACTTTGGTGAACTTTGAAAAGATTGGCGAGAAGGGTGAACCATTCATATTGGCATCACAGGCGAAACAAATATTCTATATCGATGATCCTGCAAATGAGAAATGGTTGGTTGTTCTTCATGGTAAAAGACAGTTCATTGAAGATCCTATAGATGAAGAAGAGTACTATGATAAGTATGATGACTCCAGTCCATTCTCAGTTGGGTTGCCAACTCCACAAAATATTGAAGCTAATGATGACTTATATGTGCGCGGAGATCACAATGAAGGATTGTTAATTGATAAAAGATCACAATTTTAGAGACATGTATGTTTATACAAATGCTAAATGTTTGCCTTTTTCTAGTTAATACAAATGCTAAATGTTTGCCTTTTTCTAGTTAATACAAATGCTAAATGTTTGCCTTTTTCTAGTTAATAGAAATGCTAAATGTTTGCCTTTTTAATGACATTTTCAGATGGCTGACCATGATGAGCATGATGTCCATGATGAGCATGAAGTCCATGATGAGCATGCTGTCCATGACGAGCATGGCGAGGATACTAATGTAAGTTCTAAAAACATATCTTGTATTTCTATAAAATTCATTATCTTCTAGTTATGTCATATATCCTATATTTCTATATTGGGCTAAGTTAGTGTGTTTTATTTTTGTCAAATTTTAGGTTGATGCACCTGTACCCACTGAAGCACTGGAGCAACTTGATGCGCAACACCAGACACTTAACAAGAAAAGGGGCATCACTCTGTTGAAGAAGTTATTAGCGCTAAGTGGTAGTGGATCTAAATTGGTGGTGGAGTTTGATAATGGAGGAAATCCAATTGGAGTGAACCGCAATAATTTTGTGAACTATCTTGGGTGTACCACTCGGAGCCATTGTGGTGTTAAGTATGACAATTGGCATAAAGTTCCTCAAGGGAAAAAAGACTTGATATGGAAGGATTTATGCGTGAGTTATTATTATTTGCAATTCTATTTTGTAGATTACAAATTCTATTATTTGCAATTCTATTTTGGATACTAGTTAATAACATTTCTATTTTACAGAATCTGTTTGCATTGGATGAGAAGTTGCATCGTAAAAATGTGATGCAACGCGCTGGAAAGATGCTTAGGAATTATAGGACAAATCTAAACAGAGAATACATAAAAGAGGGTGATAAGAAGAAGAAGTCAGCCCTTGAACAATGGAACTTCTTGGACAAAGAAGATTGGGACAATTTTGTTGCTTCAAGAAAATCTGAAGAATTCAAGGTATTAGGCGTCACTCCTAATTTAATTAATATACATTGTATTCACCTATTCAAGATTAGCATTTAGTGCTACTAACCAAATCATTAATGTGCATACTAACTAGGCCCTCAGTGACGCACAAAAAGCAAGGCGTGCACTGAATGTGCATGACCACACTATGGGTCCAAAAGGCTATGCAAGCGTTCGCCAAAGACTACAGGCGGAGTCTGCGGCTACTCAGGAGTCTGCTCCTACTCAGGAGTCTGCCACACCCATGCCTCGCCATGATATCTGGATAGCTGGCAGGCAAAACAAGAAGGGTGAAATAAAGAAGCCTGTAACTGCTGAGGCGGCTGCAAAAATGGTAAAATACAACTCTTAGAGAAATCGTTTGAATATTGATTATTTGTGGTGTTAACTTACCAATTTCTGTTTATGGTGATTAGCGGGAGCTGCACGAGCAGAGGAAACAAGGCACGTTCATCCCTCAGGGCACAAGGGATGAATTGACAGTTGCTCTGGGTAACCCAGAGCATCCTGGACGTGTTAGAGGTGCCGGCGCTGGTGTTGGCATCAAAGCATTCTTTGGGCCATCCCAGCGCAAACCCAGAGCGGGACTTTCTCAAGAAGAGGTAACCTATTCTTTTTTTAGAATGTTACTGCAAAAGGAAATTCATTAATAAGAAGCTAATGTTTCTTTTATCCATGTATAGGAGAATAAGAGAGTTGAGGATTTAGTTGCTAAGAAGATCAACGATGTAGTTGCTGAGAAGGTCAAGGAAGAATTGCTGCGGTGGCAGGCATCTCAGGCTTCCAATACGCCTATGGCGACCCACTCTTCTCCTGATGCACAGACTGCGAGTAATCCTGGAGACCCATCGCCTAGCACGTCTGCTGTAAGTATTGTTTATGACATTGTAGTTAGTCTTTTCAAGTTATGTTTTCAAGATGATATGTATATATGTATAATATTCTTTACGTAAATTTGTAGGCATTGAAGCCATGCCGCTTAAGAATGCAAGACTACGTTGTTGCAGAGGCGCAGGCTTACCCGTCCCTTCCTGGGGCAATGTTTCACGGGACTCCAATGCCACAGGGCTACGTTCGTGTGAGCCCGATACGTGTGTTACCTGATTGGAGAGAAGCTACATTGCCATATCCCCACCCGGATATTGATAGACTTGCTGATGCAGAAGGCGGGGTGATATTGTGGCCCAAAGCAGATGTCGTCTACACGACTGAAATTGTAAGATAAATTTACATTGATTTAGACTGTTAATGTGTATATATGATGTCAACTGATCTGAAATTATATGTACAGGTTAAAAAGAAGACACCAGGAGCACCTAGGCCTCCACTTCCACTTCCCGCATTACCCGATTGGGTTCCAACTGACCTAACATACCCGTTAGGTCCTGCTTGTAGGGGAATGGCATGTTGGCTACGGGCACATAATGTACATTGCCCTATAATTATTTCTTTAGATGCAGATTATGCAGGTCAATCATACGATAGCTCTTTATTTATACAAGATATTATTGAGCTGTTTATGTATGATTGGCTGAATACATCAATGATAGAGACATGGATAAGGTGAGATCTTGTTTATACATCCATATACCTTGTGTAAGATCCGGTGATCTGGTTTCTTATATATTAATGCATACGCCTATATGTTTTGCAGCTACCTAGTCGAAGATCATTGCAAACAATTTGCATTTGATCATGTGGGATTTTTGATTCCATCATTGATTAGTTTGGTAGCTAAAGACCCTGATAATGTTCAACAATACTGTATAGATGCTTTTACAATTTTTGGTCAGCAAAAGAAGACGATAATAATAGCTCCATTCAATGTCAAGTAAGTTTACTTTATTTATAATTTGGACTTAAGAAAATTCCATTTTTATTTTGCATTTTGAGTTATTAATTGTTAACTTCTTACTTCTAGCGGTAGACATTGGGAGTTACTAGTCATTGTCCCCGGGACATTCACTGTTTATTATCTAGATCCTGCGGGGAGTACATTGAACACTAAAATTGGACACGTAATGAGAATGCCATTATTCTGGTGAGAAATATTTCATTTTTATATCCGTTAACATCTTTTATTACATTACTATTTACTTATGCAATTTATTGTGTTATATTAACATGTAGGGGTTTAGATGCATTCAAAAAGGCTGGAGGAACGGTCCCAAGGAAAAAGAACCAGCCAATAAATTGGCAGAACGTACAAGTAAGTTCCCGACTCAAATATATATATTATTGATGTGAATTGTGCTTAGTTGTATTATTTTGTATGTTTCAATTTATAGTGTGCTACACAAGACAATGGATGGGCATGCGCATACTATGTGATGCGATTTATGCAGATGATTATCAAATATGCCGCATTGGACATCGATACCATACATGAGGTATTATATATATTCTCATTAGTTAGTATGCAATATATCAATCTTATATTATTTTTATATTATTACTTATATATATACATCATTCTCTTTGCAGGTGTTTAAAACTGACAACACTACAGGTAAACGTTTAAAAAATATACATGCTCCATATACGATGGAAGCATTAAATGAAGTAAGAGAAGAATGGGCAAAAGCCATACAAGCAGTGGCAACTGTAA
Organism: Alisma plantago-aquatica; assembly: GCA_963693085.1. Taxonomy (NCBI): domain Eukaryota; kingdom Viridiplantae; phylum Streptophyta; class Magnoliopsida; order Alismatales; family Alismataceae; genus Alisma; species Alisma plantago-aquatica. Next base: position 663,764,050 of record OY856412.1, on the reverse strand, counting down.
GATATAATTGGGATGTTGATAGCGATAATGAATGATACTATGTAAATGAATATTTCTGAATGTTAATACATGTATTTGAATGTTTCTATATGTGTGTGAATGTGAGAATTGAATTGATGTCTGAATGTATGTACTTGTGTAGAATTTTGCTTGTGACTTTTGCAGGTTTGCGGCCTGTTTGTAGGCTGATATCAATGGATGTCGTAAACCTGCAGTTCAGAAAACTGAACTGCAGGTTCTCATCCTACTGACCAGCCACAGCAGGCCTGCAAACTGATATGAAAAAAAAAAAATATAAATAGGCGTCGGTTATTTATAGAAAACCGTCAGGAAAGACCTACAGCGTCGGTTTTTTCAATAAACCGACACCTGATGTGGCCAAAGCAGTCCTGGAAATGGCGTCGGATATTCATATCAAACCGACGCCTATTTAACATATAGGCGTCGGTCGTTTAGTATATAACCGACGCCAAACGTGTTCGCGCCACAAAAAATGGCGTCATCTAGGGCACTTTATGCGTCGGTCATCTAATAAAAGACCGACGCTATATTCCATAGTGGCGTCGGTTATTTACTAAAACACCGACGCAGAAAGTGCCCTAGATGATGCCGTTTTCTGTGGCGCGAACCCTTTTGGCGTCGGTTATCTACTAAACGACCGACGCCTATAGTTAAATAGGCGTCGGTTAAAAAACCGACGCCGAAGTGTTCGACCTTTAGCGGCGCCCACATAGGCGTCGGTCGGAAACCGACGCCAAATGGGGTTAAACGACCGACGCCAAAGGCCGTTTCTGTAGTAGTGTCTTTTGGTGTGATTTAAAATATAAAATTGAATGCATGAATGTGAAACAACACTCCTAGTCATTCTTGATTAACGCCACCATGAAACGGTTTACCCAGAACTTTATGGAAGAAATATGGATAACTTGTGTATTCTATGTGCTATATTTGAAGTTCATATGCTTTGTGCTCTTTTCATGATTGGTTTGTGAAAGCAGGAGAGGAGAGAGTTGAAATGCATGCACTTAGTCATCTTTGATCCCATTCAGTGATAATCAGCTTTTACATTGTATTTGTCATGTCTTGACTATGAAAAGTTTGTAGAGAGATTGAGTTGGAGCATACTTGAGGACAAGTATGTTTCAAGTTTGGGGGTGGTGATTCAACCCTATTTTAGGGCTTTATCTTGTGTCATTTTGCATTTCAGCCACATCTATACTTGTTAGATTACATGTTATTTCCCCCAATATGCTTATTTCTATTAAATGCACTTATGGAGGCTTTTTGCATGTTTTATAGGTACTTTGTCCACTACTTGATGGCATGGAAAGAGGATGGTCCAATCTAGGGTTTCCTCAAGCTTGGAGGAGCCCAAAATGAGGCCAAAACCACTTCCAACCTACCCCAAGTGGTCAAAGAATGTTTTGAAGCAATACCCTCCATGGATGATCAATTTCAAAGCTCAAATGCATGGGAGAGACACCACCATGACCGCGGTACCCCACCACGGTCATGGTGGACATGCACTAAGCACAAAAAATCACTAAAACTCCCAGAAATGTATGAAAATGGCCAAAACGACCGTGGTGAGCCCCCACGGTCATGGCCATCAATGTACATATCTCTGTGATCTCCACATTTTAATTCCCATGACCGTGCCCATCCACCATGGCTGTGGTCTACCCTACCCACCACGGCCGTGCTACTCACAAAATCTACCCATTTCTCCACTTCTTTCCCCATTTTACCCCTAACTTAACCCTAGACCCCCTAGACACCTATATATACCTAGGTGGTGGCTGGGGCACGAGGCAGCTACCTTCCACCACCTCCTAGCTCCCCAAATCACCATCCACTACATTCCACTCCATATCCACCTCAAATCCACTCCATTTCACCATTTCCACCACCAAATCACTAGTTTAGACTAGTTCCTACCCATAATCCCCTTCATTTCACACCCTTGCACCCTAGAGGAGGGAGGAGGAAGTCCTACAACTGTTGGAGAGGAGGACTTCTTCATCTACATCGAGCTCCATGGCTTCTTCTACCTTTTTCTCCTTTCTTTTTGTATTTTCCATTTCCATGAGTAGCTAGGCTCCCTTGGGTGGGTTGTTTGGGGGAAATTATGTTACTTTGATACCATGTTGGGGGAAAATGACATGTAAACATTGCAATTCCATTAGTTAATGATTATATTCTATTTGCATCTCATTCTCCATAGATTGCTTGTTGATTTGTGTGTGGAATCACCTAGGAATTTAGGCAAATTGCTTATATGTGTGAATTTTGGGATTTGCCCCTAGGTCCAATTCTTGGATCCCTAGGTTTCCTCCCACCTTCCTACATCCTAATCAATCTCCCTAAACCTAAGTGAGAGATATAAGTATCTAGATTAGGTAATTCTAGTGCAATTAGCATGGAGCCTTCTCAAGGCTAGAATGTGGGGGAATTGGGGTCCAAAACCTTAATCTCACCTCCCCATTACTACCCTCGGCCCCTAATTGCCCTAGGAATGCCTAATTTAGAAACCTAGACTTGATTAGACTCTAATTGAATTGTACCTAATCCCTAACCCAATTGAGCCTCGTAAGGGTAGTAGGGGGTGTTAGGGACTAGTTCCCCTATGCACAACCTAGCATATCCATGGACAGTTAGTAGCTTAGGTTAATTCATTAGACTCTAACTTGTTGTTTGGTTTGGATAATCTAAATGGAATCATAATGTTAATATGTCACCCCCAACTTAAGTGCTAAGTTCATACCCCTAAACAGCCCACACATCTCCTTACTACTTGAAACCCTAGTTTTGTGCTTGCTTAGCTTAATTAGTTTTCTCCTTGCTTAGTTATCTTCTTTCTTTGCTCTTGTCTTGTTCATGCTAGTGTAGCTCTTTGATTGCTCTTTTACTTCTCTCTTGCTTGCCTTAGTGTAATTTGCCTTTTCATACCTAGCTTAGTCTTTCCTTGCTTGCTTAGTCTTAATCTAACCTAGGGTTAACATAGATTTCATTCTCACCTTTGATTGCTTGCTTGTTCATAATAGTTTAAAAATCAAAATCACCTTCAAACCCTTAACCCTAGTCTCCGCAGTAGGAACCTAGCCAAACTAACCTAGCTCTAGCACCCCCTCTTTTCCCTGTGGATTGACCTTGTACTTGCCACCTTCCTATACTACGATACGACCCCGTGCGCTTGCGGGTGTAGTTGTTTTAGTAGATGTATGTGTGTTAGTTTAGCTCTTATAAATTTTGAAAGCAAAAACCCCATCACGTGTGTTCCGACCTCATGGGGCGCATCTAGTCGGGTCAAATCGGCTAGTGTGTTGCACCTCTAGCGGAATCACACCAATATGATGTTAGTGATGAAGCCTTGTCTTTTGCAAAAATTCTAGGGCATGATAGAAATTCTAGAGCCAATGTCATCTAGAGCTTTCCAGCATGTGGAGGCCGAAGCAAAGCAAGAGATTCTAAAAGATCTTGCATCTTTGAGTTTTTTGGGGGGTTTTGTTGTGGATGATGTTTTATGTCATCCTTTCTAGTTTGACAGTCTTGTACTCCTCTATTAGGTACTTTTAAGTGAGGAGATAATTGAATAATTTGGTTTATGAGGGGATTTCAGCGAGAGCGTCAATGAAGGAAATATTAATGTGGTGACACATCCCGCTATCACACAGACAATGAGGTGCCACGTGAAAATGTGCGGAAAACACCATAAACCACTAAATTACCAAAAACACGGGGTAATTAAAACTGATTTCAAGAAGCAGATAAACCAAGAAACCATTACATTCAGATCCTCATCCTGCAAGAAGACATGTTATATAAACATCTACAAGTCTAGATACGTGTTCACAACTTAACAGACCAGCTATCTTGTCATCACATGGGTTCATCACATGTTAATATATACATAAGGGGCCTCATCCGGCCAGCAGCAGGATATACAAAGCTTCATCAGCTATACATCACAAAACAACGTCAAAATGCCTCCGAGGACCTGAGAGTACATGGATGACTCTAGGACTCTATCACAAAACAACCAAAACAGCAACATATCCATCTCTTGCCTTCTACTGCTCTTCTTGCTGCTCGGCCGCAACCCCGCGACCACCACCACATCTGGCGTGAACACCTAAAAAAAAGTTGTAAACCAACGGGGTGAGACACACAGTCCCGGTGAGAAACATAACTCCCCGCCGAAACTATAAAACCTCAGAAATATTAAAGCAACAACAGCAGATAACAGATAAAGTGTAGAATAAGAGCAGTCTATAGAGCAATGTTGTTATCAGCATCGAGCTTACCAAGATGTACAGAAGGCATATAACCAAGTATTTCTTTATGGAACATGATTGACAAGATAAGATTTATAAGATCTTACCACATAACATAAGGAATGTATAAGTAACTATAATGTATAACAAGATCAACTACACAAGCAAGGTCTCAACTAATGTTCCGTGTTTTGCCTTAAGCAATAAATACTAGTCGACTGGATTACGTATTATTATGCCCTGAGTAAGTGAGACGTACTGCTCAAATCCAACCTTTAGTTGCAAAACCCAAGCCGGTGCCATACAAGGTCATTGGAAGAGCCGGACTCCACGACCTCCCACCTCGTGGTCAGTGCACGAACACAAGCAGGACCACAGTCTCATGCTTAAGTGGCCTCAGCCACAGGGTCAGCTCTCACAGGCTACCCTTTCTCTAGCCCGCCTTGGTACAGGTCTTGGCGCTAGTATATCTGAGCCACGGGCCAGTTCACCGTACTCCCTGAGCCATGAACGCATTCATGCTCTATCACACTGAGCCATGGGCCTGTTCACCATGCTCTTATACACATCTTGAGTCTACAACCGAAGTTACACTCTAACCTCCTCATTTTCGGCTAGGAGAAACCACACATATTCAATAATATGCACTTCCAGGTTAACCCACAGGAGAACCTGTTTCACCATCACTAGCTACTGACGATGATGGATCTATGGCCAGGGCAAACTACATAATATGTTCCACTGTAATTAGTTAGTATATTTTAAGTGGATTGTTGAGGCAACCAGGTTGTAACACATATATAACATTAAGCTACATTATTGTTACCACCATCACAATATCACGGGATTTCAATCCCTCATCACAAGAAACCACTACCCCATAAGGCATTCTCATCGCTGGGGATAACAATACCTTATTTCATCATTAGAGGATAACACCTCAACTAGGCTCTTTAGCCAAACTCAGGTCCTCAGACCTAAACACATTATACAGGTGATGAATGTTATCTCATCAGCAAGAGTGACCATCAATGCAGTGTTATTCAAACATATATACCTCATATCCCTTTACCTGGCTATGCATCCGCATGAAACACCTGCATGGTTAGTATACACAATCATAGAGATAACTGAAGCCATCATGGATTAACAGAAGGATCATGTTATCAAATATAGGGCAACATTGATGATTATACGCTTTATCATTCATGCCTCAAACCTGTGACCATAGACATGGGTCGCATCATCATGTGAAGCAACTCATATGCTTCCAAGCTTATCATTACTCATCATCATATATATACGGATCCAAGATGATCATAGCACATGTAACATCATTATTAACATGGAACCATCATCTATATACAACCGGGTTATCAAAACCCTTACTAAAACTCTCACAAGCCTCACTAAAAGAGGTGGCGGGTAGCGTGTCCCTCACCACAACTTGTGACGGGTAGGGTAGCATCCCTTACCAAAAGCATATCGTCCTATACACATATCGGCCAACCATAGCAGGTAACAACCATCACCCAAGGGTTTCGTGCAACTAGAGGTCAAGACATATCGTGCACAAGGCATAACGTGCAGCTAGGTCTATGGGGCATGTCGTGCATCAAGGTGACAACATTCTACTAAACCAGACAAAGCCTTATCGGCCTACCCCTTTAGGGTTAGGGTTATATCGGGCAATAGCTACCATATCGGCTAGAGCCATGGCGCCCAGGACAACCCTATAATGCCCACTAGAGGTGAAGGTACCTATAGGGCAGCCACACCACTCACACGCCCAAGGCTCTCACTGCCAGCACATAACGCCCCAACACAACATGGTATCGCCCAACACTAAGTTAGTTCCTTGAGTTCTAAAACGTCCAAGGTACATCGGGCACCAAGCCACTACTTTAGCTAGGTGTATGGGGCAGGGCACTCAACAAGGCATATCACCCAACTCACAAGGGTGTCGGCCATCAACCAAACTCCATATTGGTACAACGACCAAGGGTACAACTCAAACGGGAAGCACTATCCCAAAGCCATATCGTGCAAGATACAACCCAATAAGATCGTCATCAACCTCAAGCACAAGGGCACCAAACCCTAATTGATCAAGAAGATCGGCTCACCTCTCAACAACCAAGAGAGAGGGGTCTTGCACAACCTCTATAACAAATCAGGCAACCACAAGGATCAACCTTAATATAGGTCTACATCTACCAAAAAGCTCACATCTCGAATCCATGGTGAGAGGAGGGTGTTGCTCAAGCAACTAGAACACAAGCTCACCTCTCAACTTAAACGAGAGAGGGGTATTGCTCATATTACTAGAGCTTAAGCTCACTTCTCTAGACCAAGGAGGGAAATGAGTGTTGCTCAACAAGGAAACCCTAAGCTATGGTTTGGCCAACTAGGGTACAAAGGTACAAAACCTCAATCCTAACAACAAGATCACTATAACCACAAGATTAAAAGTGTAACTAAGCAAGAACCATATCTAGCAACATACATGGCCGATTATGATCATAAGAAAACATACAAGGATATAGAAGAAGGTAATATGGTTAGGGTTAGGAGTTATGTAACCCGCCTTAAGCAAGCTCCAAGATCCTATCACCAAGCACACCTTCGGCCACCTCAAGAGGAAGAAGAAGACTCCAAAGAGAAGGATCAGCCACCAAGCTTGTAAAGGAAGAGTGTCGTCCACCAAGGAAGAGAGAAACCAAAGAGCTAAAGAGATCCTTAGCAAGAGAAAGAAGGTACATATATAGGAGAGGGTGGAGGAGAAACCAAGGTAAGACAAGGCAAGGTGTCGCCCACTTAGGAACACTTGTCCATGGGCAATGCCACCTCCTTATCTTGCCTTAAACACATGTCCAAGGCCATTGCCACATGCAAGCATCAAGCACCAAGTGTCCACTAGTGGTGACACAAACGAGGTCAAAGGGTCAAAGGGGGTCCATGGACGATACACCCCATCTCCATGCCCGACACACCTCCCAGGGTGACACACCTATGGCCACCATGACCATGGCCAACACACCTATGGCCGACACAAGGTCCAACCAGGTCAAGCAAGGCATATCAAGGCCCATAAAGGCTCATCCAAGCCCAAGGCAACTCAAGCAACGAGCCCAACCCTTCCTCTCATCACTAGAGGAAGCAAGGAGAGAGAAGAACACTTCTCAAGGTGACAAACTTTCTCAACAACCCTAGACTTGGGTTAATTGCAAGTAGCACCTACAATACTCAACAAGAACAAACAAACCCTAATCATCACTAAAGGCAATTAGCAAGCAACAAAACACTAGGGTTAAGCAAAGCAAACATGATAAGCCCTAAACGGAGGTCAGGGTCCTTACAAGCTATAACCCTCTACAAAGGGATTTCGTCCTCAAAATCCGAAGAGAAAAGCGAGGGATACTTCCTCCTCATCTCTTTCTCAAGATCCCATGTGGCTTCCTCAATGCCACGATGATGCCAAAGAACCTTTACCAGAACCAGGTCCTTCCTCTTCAGCTTCTTTACTCTTCTGTCAAGGATCATCACAGGACCTTCCTCGTAGGTCACATCTTCATCAAGCTCAATCTCGACTGGATGTATCACTGTCCCTATATCTGGGTGACTTTTCTTCAACATACTGACATGGAACACTGGATGTAACCTATGCAACTCTGGCGGTAGCTCTAACTTGTAAGCTACCTTGCCAACACGTGCTATTACTGGATATGGCCCCATATACCTGGGTGCTAGCTTACCTTTATGGCTAAACCTTAGCAACCCTTTCCAAGGTGAGACCTTGAGGTACACTTTGTCTCCCACTTGGAACTCTAAAGGTTGTCGGCGATTGTCTGCATAAGACTTCTGTCTTTTCTATGCCGCTTTCAGCTGTTGTTGTATCACTTTGATCTTTTCTGTTGTCTGCTGTACTAACTCAGGACCCAAAAGCTGATACTCCCCAGACTCATACCAACATAAAGGAGATCTGCACTTCCTGCCATATAAGGCCTCATAAGGAGCCATGTCAATGCTCTGTTGGTAACTATTGTTATAGGCAAACTCTATCAGACTAAGATGTACATCCCAACTGCCTAGGAACTGCAAAACACAAGCCCGAAGAAGATCCTCCAAAATCTGAATAGTCCTTTTAGACTGTCCATCTATCTGCGGGTGGAAAGTGGTGCTGAACCTCAACTGCATTCCCAAAGCTTTGTGCAACTGTTCCCAGAAACGACTCGTGAACTGAGGACCTCTGTCGGAAACTATCGTTGTTGGTACGCCATGCAAGCGTACTATCTCATCTACATATACTTGAGCGAGCTTCTCGGCTGTATACGTTGTCTTTACAGGTATGAAATGGGCAGATTTTGTCAATCTGTCCACTATCACCCAAATGGAATCATGATTCTTAGTTGTTCTTGACAGACCAACCAAAAAATCCATGGTTATATGATCCCATTTCCACTGCGGTATTAGCAGGGGTCGCAACGTACCTGCCGTCTTCTGATGCTCATCCTTGACTTGCTGGCATACCACACATCTAGACACAAACTTGGCTACATCCTTCTTCAAGCCAGGCCACAAATACAGGTCCTTCAGATTGTGATACATCTTGGTGACTCTTGGATGCATAGCATACATCGACGTGTGTGCTTCCTTGAGCAGACGATCCTGCTTGTGACGTTTGACCACGTCCTCGCCCTCTGCTACTATTGGGTTGTTGTCGGTCTGACCCTTGTTGATTCTGCCTCAGTTGTTGTGTCACTTCAACATCTTTCCTTGGGCAATTTGACTTCCAATGCCTGATCTAACAACAAAGATGGCATGAGTGGTCTTGCTGTTGTGGCCTAGATGGCCCCGTCACTGCTACAGAAGCTGTACTATGTGCCTTTGATGGCGAAGAACCATATCCTCTTCCCTTACTCGGAGACCACTGTGACGGTGCAATGGAACCTTTTAACCTAGAAGGTGCTGAAAACCTCAGCTTCTTGAAGCCATCGAACCTCTGTCTCTGGAACTGAGCATGCCTCTTCTTAGACATGGATTCTCTTTTCTCCCTGAATGACCATTCAATCCTCCAGACAGATTCCACAAACGTAGCAAACCATTCTCGGTTCTCCAACGCAGCAACAGGTGTTGTCAGTTCCGCACTCGGGCCTTTCTCAAAACGTCTGATCCGCTCATCATCTGTCGACGCCATGTGAGGGAAAAACTTTAACAGGTCCATGAACTTGGCTTTATACTCGGTGATGTTCATCGCTCCTTGGCGTAGGCGCTCAAACTGGTTGATCTTCTCATCCAGATACGTCTTCAGAAAGTATCTGTTGACGAACTCTTGCCGGAAAACCTCCCAACCGATCACCTCACCAGGTCACTCCTCCTCCTCGATGGCCCACCAGTGGCCAGCACTACCCTTCATAAGGTAGACAGGGTGCTTGACTTTGTCTGCTTCAGGGATATCGAGGATCCGGAAGGCCTTCTCAAGACCTGTCAGCCATAGATCTGCATCCGTTGGATCAACCATCCCAGCATAGTCTAAAGCTCTAACTCGGCGAAGCCGCTCAAAGGTCTTCCCAATACCCAATGTTTCACCATGGGGAGCCTATGCTCTCGACAGAGGCATTGGCAATCTCTCTACCATGAGATTCATCGTAGCCATCATCTACCCCATAAGCTGTTGGTAGGCAGGATTTTTGAGAATTGCTGGGTCAAGTTGGGGAACCTCAGGCACCCGATCTCCATGTGCCTGCCCTTTAGATCCATCAACTGATGCAGCCTCGCTGCTCTCGGCAGCATGTTCTTCATGATTTCCAGACATCTTGGCTTTTTCTTCCGTTGAGGGCAGAAGATAATTGTAAGAAAATCTGGAAAACTCACAAGAACAGACATAACCTAGTCCTAGATCCCAGCGAACCTAGAGCTCTAATACCAAGCTTGTGGTGACACATCCCTCTATCACACAGACAACGAGGTGCCATGCGAAAACGTACAAAAAACAACATAAACCACTAAATTACCAAAAACACAGGGTAATTAAAACCGATTTCGAGAAGTAGATAAACCAAGAAACCATTACATTCAAATCCTCATCCTATAAGAAGACAGGTTATATAAACATCTACAAGTCTAGATATGTGTTTACAACTTAACAGATCAGCTGTCTTGTCATCACATGGGTTCATCACCTGTTAATATATACATAACGGGCCTCATCTGGCCAGCAGTAGGATATACAAAGCTTCATCAACTATACATCGCAAAACAACGTCAAAACACCTCCGAGGACCTGAGAGTACATGGATGACTCTAGGAATCTATCACTAAACAACCAAAACATCAACATATCCATCTCTTTCCTTCTACTTCTCTTCTTGCTGCTCGCCCGCAACCCCGCGACCACCACCACGTCTAGCGCGAACACCTAAAAAAAGTTGTAAACCAACGCGGTGAGACACATAGTCCCAACGAGAAACATAACTCCCCGCCAAAATTATAAAACCTCAGAAAGATTAAAGCAACAACAGTAGATAACTGATAAAGCGTAGAATAAGAGCAGTCTATAGAGCAATGTTGTTATCACCATCGAGCTTACCAAGATGTACGGAAGGAATATAACCAAGTATTTATTTATGGAACATGATTGACAAGATAAGATTTATAAGATCTTACCACATAACATAAGGAACATATAAGTAACTATAATGTATAACAAGATCAACTACACAAGCAAGGCCTCAACCAATGTTCTGTGTTTTGTCTTAAGCAATAAATACTAGTCGGCTGGATTACGTATTATTATGCCCTGAGGAAGTGAGCCGTACTGCTCAAATCCAACCTTCGGTTGCGAAACCCAAGCCGGTGCCATACAAGGTCAATGGAAGAGCCGTACTCCACGACCTCCCACCTCGTGGTCAGTGCAAGAACACAAGTAGGACCAAAGTCTCATGCTTAAGTAGCCTCAGCCACAGGGTCAGCTCCCACAGGCTGCCCTTTCTCTAGCCCGCCTTGGTACAAGTCTCGGTGCTAGTATATCTGAGCCACGGGCCAGTTCACCGTGCTCCCTAAGCCATGAACGCATTCATGCTCTATCACACTGAGCCATGGGCCTGTTCACCATGCTCTTATACACATCTTGAGTCTACAACTGAAGTTGCACTCTAACCTCCTCATTTTCGGCTAGGAGAAACCACACATATTCAATAATATGCGCTTCCAGGTTAACCCGCAGGAGAACCTGTTTCACCATCACCAGCTACTGACGATGATGGATCTATGGCCAGGGCAAACTACATAATATGTTCCATTGTAATTAGTTAGTATATTTTAAGTGGATTGTTGAGGCAACCAAGTTGTAACACATATATAACATTAAGCTACATTATTATTACCACCATCACAATATCCCGGGATCTCAATCCCTCATCACAAGAAACCACTGCCTCATAAGGCATTCTCATCATTGGGGATAACAATCCCTGATTTCATCATTAGAGGATAACACCTCAACTAGGCACTTTAGCCAAACTCAGGTCCTCAGACCTAAACACATTATACATGTGATGCATGTTATCTCATCAGCAAGAGTGACCATCAATGCAGTGTTATTCAAACATATATACCTCATAGCCCTTTACCTAGCTATGCATCTGCATGAAACACCTGCATGGTTAGTATACACAATCATAGAAATAACTGAAGCCATCATGGATTAACAAAAGGATCATGTTATCAAATATAGGGCAACATTGATGATTATACACTTTATCATTCATGCCTCAAACCTATGACCATAGACATGGGTCACATCATCATGTGAAGCAACTCATATGCTTCCAAGCTTATCATTACCCATCATCATATATATACAGATCCAAGGTGATCATAGCTCATCACACTAAAGAAGTTCTTAAGGTTGCTATGGAAGAGGAAAAGTCTGAGGTAAAGTCCATCACTTAATCATTGAAGTCTTTTTCTTATTAAAGACCAACTTGAGTCATTCCTCTAGAGGTATGGGCTAAGATGTTAATCTCCTTTTCAACTAAGGTAATGCAAGAAGTGTTCATAGTTTGTATTGTGAAAGGGAACACACGTCTAGAATGAAATCATCTCTACCATGCCACTTTGAGCATGCACTAGACTCAATTCAATAATGCCCTCATCATTGAAGAAGTCAATACTGTCAACTACATACCAGGATAGGGCTACAATGGTCCCAACATATCAATAAACCACCAAGGCTTCTAATATAGGAATCAAGATGAAGTAGCAAACATGCATCGGTACAAGCAAGGACCCAACCAAAACCTATTTTGGGGTCCCCCACTTTTCAATAGAATTAGAATTACCACCAAAACCACTTTAATCATGGACAATACCACAAGAACTACAACCAAGGCAACATATACAATCCATGACAATAACTCTACAATAATCAATGACAAATTCTGGTAGAGAAGGGTAACTTAAATAACATTGATGCCCAAATGATCAATGTTTCCTAGAAACCACTGGAAAGATCCTATAAAGCTAGCATGTGTATAAAAAATCTATGGAGGATAAACTTTCGTAGATTTCTACAACCATTCACGCTCCTATATGTTATTTTCTAGTCAACCCAAGAATAACCCCAAGCATCCAGAGGAGTAGCTAAAGGTTGTAGTCACATGTTGTGGATCTATTCTACTAGAACCACAAGCCCCAGTCAGCAACAATAGACTAGTTCTTAAAGATGACTAGATGGTGAAGTCATCCCAATGACTGAATTTATTGAACCATCTATTGAAACACCAAGGCAAGATAATACATCTACTCATGAGATGAGCATCATACCTAATACTGAGAATACATCAACCTACCCTACTATCCCATTGGTGAATATATAAAAACCACATGTTCCTTACCATAACTGTCTAGCTCAGACAAAACTAGACTTGAGATTGAAGAAATTCAAGGGAGCAATGAAAAAGCTTCATGTTAACTGTAAGGACCCTGACCTCTGTTTAGGGCTTATCCTGTTTGCTTTGCTTAACCCTGGTGTTTTGTTGCTTGCTAATCGCCTTTAGTGGTGATTAGGGTTTGTTTGTGCTTGTTGAGTGTTGGAGGTGCTACTTGCAATTAACCCAAGTCTAGGGTTGTTGAGCAAGTTTGTCACCTTGAGAAGTGTTCTTCTCTCTCCTTGCTTCCTCTAGTGATGAGAGGAAGGGTTGGGCTCGTTGCTTGAGTTGCCTTGGGCTTGGATGAGTCTTGATGGGCCTTGATATGCCTTGCTTGACCTGGTTGGACCTTGTGTCGGCCATAGGTGTGCCGGCCATGGTCGTGGCGGCCATAGGTGTGTCACCCTGGGAGGTGTGTCGGGCATGGAGATGGGGTGTATCGTCCATGGACCCCCTTTGACCCTTTGACCTCATTTGTGTCACCACTAGTGGACACTTGGTGCTTGATGCTTGCATGTGGCAATGGACTTGGACATGTGTTTAAGGAAAGATAAGGAGGTGGCATTGCCCATGGACAAGTGTCCCTAAGTGGGCGACACCTTGCCTTGTCTTACCTTGGTTTCTCCTCCACCCTCTCCTATATATGTACCTTCTTTATCTTGCTAAGGATCTCTTTAGCTCTTTGGTTTCTCTCTTCCTTGGTGGATGACACTCTTACTTTGCAAGCTTGGTGGCCGATCCTTCTCTTTGGAGTCTTCTTCTTCTTCCTCTTGAGGTGGTCGGAGGTGTGCTTAGTGCTAGGAGCTTGGAACTTGCTTAAGGCGGGTTACATAACTCCTAACCCTAACCATATTACCTTCTTCTATATTCTTGTATGTTTTCTTATGATCATAATCGACCATGTATGTTGCTAGATATGGTTCTTGCTTAGTTACACTTTTAATCTTGTGGTTATAGTGATCTTGTTGTTAGGGTTGAGGTTTTGTACCTTTATACCCTAGTTGGACGAACCATAGCTTAGGGTTTCCTTGTTGAGCAACACTCCTTTCCCTCCTTGGTCTAGATAAGTGAGCTTGAGCTCTAGTAATATGAGAAATACCCCTCTCTCGTTTAAGTTGAGAGGCGAGCTTGTGTTCTAGTTGCTTGAGAAACACACTCCTCTCACCATGGATTCGAGAGGTGAGCTTTTTGGTAGATGTAGACCTATGTTAAGGTTGATCCTTATGGTTGCCCGATTTGTGATAGAGGTTGTGCAAGACCCCTCTCTCTTAGTTGTTGAGAGGTGAGCCGATCTTCTTGATCAATTAGGGTTTGGTGCCCTTGTGCTTGAGGTTGATGACGATCTTGTTGGGTTGTATCTTGCACGATATGGCTTTGGGATAGTGCTGCCCGTTTGAGTTGTACCCTTGGCCATTGTGCTAAGATGGAGTTTGGTTGATGGCCGACACCCTTGTGTGTTGGGCGAAACCCTTGTGAGTTGGGCGATATTCCTGGTTGAGTGCCTTGCCCGATACACCTAGCTAAGGTAGTGGCTTGGTGCCCGATGTACCTTGGATGTTTTAGAACTCAAGGAGCTACCTTAGTGTTGGGCGATACCATATTGTGTTGGGGCGTTATGTGCTGGCAGTGAGAGCCTTGGGCGTGTGAGTGGTGTGGCTTCCCGATAGGTACCTTCACCTCTAGTGGGCGTTATAGGGTTGGCCTGGGCGCCATGGCTCTAGACGATATGGTAGTTGTTGCCCGATATAACCCTAACCCTAAAGGGGTAGGCCGATAAGGCTTTGTCCGGTTCAGTAGAATGTTGTCACCTTGATGCACAACATGCCTCGTAGACCTAGCTGCACGCTATTCCTTGTGCACGATATG
Organism: Alisma plantago-aquatica; assembly: GCA_963693085.1. Taxonomy (NCBI): domain Eukaryota; kingdom Viridiplantae; phylum Streptophyta; class Magnoliopsida; order Alismatales; family Alismataceae; genus Alisma; species Alisma plantago-aquatica. The sequence continues at coordinate 663,748,980 of OY856412.1, read as the reverse complement.
TCTTGACCTTTAGCTGCACGACACCCTTGGGTGATGGTCGTTACCTGTTGTGGTTGGCCGATATGTGTATAGGCCGATATGCTTTTGGTAAGGGATGCTACCCTACCCGTCACAAGTTGTGGTGAGGGACACGCTACCCGCCACCTCTTTTAGTGAGGATTGTGAGAGTTTTAGTAAGGGTTTTGATAACCCGGGTTGTATATAGATGATGGTTCCATGTTAATAAAGTGTGTGTGTGTGTGTTTTCTTGGAAAGTGTAAAAGCAAAGCAAAAGTATCAAAAATTGAAGTTTGGGTGAAAAAATCCCAAACCTAGGTGGGTTGCCTCCCACAAGCGCTAAGTTTCATGCCTTCAGCTGGGATTTTTATTCTTTCACCATCAACCATGGTCTAAAAACAAAATGTTTTCACCCCCATCATAAGAAATCCTCTCAAATGCTTTCCTTGATTGATCTTCCTCCCAAGGGTCATGCGAGCTTCGTAAGTCTTTTTCAACAATTCTCTCTCCTTGGGGATCATCATCATAGATCTTAACCAGCCTTAAGACCCTCAGAAATCTCATGCCATAGGTTTTATCTCTCTTGAGGAACGAGTCTTCATAGGCACCAAAGAGAGGGGTCTCAATCATATCCATTTTCTCATGGGAAGTAGGGGAGCATGTGATAGTTGTGGTGGTGGCATCGGTGTTGATGTCTGTTGGACTTTAGGTGGAGGAGGGCATTGAGGTTGGAAGGTGAATTGGTGGGAGGGTTGTGGTGATGGAGGTGGTAGAATGAATTGAGGTTGGAAGGTGAACTGGTAGGAGGGTTGTGGCAATGGAGGTGGTGGTAGTGTGTAAGGCTTAGGATAGCCTTGGAGGTAGGGTAGTGGAGGAGGGAATTGAGGTTGGATAGTGAAGTGGTGGGAAGGTTGCAGCAATGGAGGTGGTGGAGGTGTGTAAGGCTTAGGATAGCCTTGGAGGTAGGGTGGTGGAGGATATGGATGGGTTTGTACATTTTGGCCTTCCATCTTGTCTTCTCAGAGTGGCTTGTCACATGCACAAGGCACAACCAAACAAAAGAAAGCAAGTTAGCAAACCAATATACACAAAGAATGCAAAGAGTAATGAATAAAGAATAGAAATGATGAGGGTAGTAGGAAAAGTCAAAGCAAAACTAACTAGCTAGGCCGAGCGCCTCAATCCCCGACAACGATGCCAGAAAGCTTGGTGCGATTCCGCTAGAGGTGCACCACACTAGCCGATTTGACCCAACTAGATGCGCCCCATGAGGTCGGAACACACGTGATGGGGGTTTTTGCTTTTGAAATTTATAAGACCTAAACTAACACACCTATGTCTACTAAAACAACTACACCCGCAAGTGCACGGGGTCGTGTTGTAGTATAGGAAGATGGCAAGTACCGGGTCGATCCACAGGGAAAAGAGGGGGCACTAGAGCTAGGTTAGTTTGGCTAGGTTCCTACTGCGGAGACTAGGGTTAAGGGTTTGAAGGTGATTTTGATTGTTAAACTATTATGAACAAGCAAGCAATCAAAGGCAAGAATGAAATCTATGTTAACCCTAGGTTAGATTAAGACTAAACAAGCAAGGAAAGACTAAGCTAGGTATGAAAATGCAAATTACACTAAGGCAAGCAAGAGAGAAGTAAAAGAGCAATTAAAGAGCTACACTAGCATGAACAAGACAAGAGCAAAGAAAGAAGCTAACTAAGCAAGGAAAGAACTAATTAAGCTAAGCAAGCACAAAAATAGGGTTTCAAGCAGTAAAGAGTTGTGTGGGATGTTTAGGGGTATGAACTTAGCACTTAAGTTGGGGGGTGACATATGAACATTATGATTCCATTTATATTATCCAAACCAAACAACAAGTTAGAGTCTAATGAATTAACCTAAGCTACTAATTGGCCATGGATATGCTAGGTTGTGCATAGGGGAACTAGTCTCTAACACCCCTACTACCCTTATGAGGCTCAATTGGGTTAGGGATTAGGTACAATTCAATTAGAGTCTAATCAAGTCTAGGTTTCTAGATTAGGCATTCCTAGGGCAATTAGGGGCCGAGGGTAGTAATGGGGAGGTGAGATTTGGGTTTTGGACCCCAATTCCCCCACATTCTAGCCTTGAGAAGGCTCCATGCTAATTGCACTAGAATTACCTAATCTAGCTACTTAGATCTATCACTTAGGTTTATGGAGATTGATTAGGATGTAGAAAGGTGGGAGGCAACCTAGGGATCTAAGAATTAGACCTAGGGGCAAATCCCAAAATTCACACATATAAGCAATTTGCCTAAATTCCTAGGTGATTCCACACACAAATCAACAAGAAATCCATGGAGAATGAGATGAAAATAGAATATAATCATTAACAAATGGAATTACAATGTTTACATGTCATTTTCCCCCAACATGGTATCAAAGTAACATAATTTCCCCCAAACAGCCCACCCAAGGGAGCCTAGCTACTCATGGAAATGGAAAATACAAAAAGAAAGGAGAAAGAGGTAGTAGAAGCCATAAAGCTCGGTGTAGATGAAGAAGTCCTCCTCTCCAGCAGCTGCAGGACATCCTCCTCCCTCCTCAAGGGTGCAAGGGTGTGAAATGAAGGGGATTATGGGTAGGAACTAGTCTAAACTAGTGATTTAGTGGTGGAAATGGTGAAATGGAGTGGATTTGAGGTGGATATGGAGTGGAATCTAGTGGATGGAAATTTGGGGAGCTAGGAGGTGGTGGAAGGTAGCTTCCTCATGCCCCAGCCGCCACCTAGGTATATATATGTGTCTAGGGGGTCTAGGGTTAAGTTAGGGGTAAAATGGGGAAAGTAGTGGAGAAATGAGTGGATTTTGTGAGTAGCACGACCGTGGTGGGTCACCACGGTCGTGGTGGGTAGGATAGACCACGGCCGTGGTGGATGGGCACAGTCATGGGAATTAAAATGTGGAGATCACATGGATATGTACATGGATGGCCACGACCGTGGGGGCTCACCACGGTCGTGGTGGGGACCTATGGCCACGGGCATGTTGATCACCATAGTTGTTTTGGCCATTTTCATCAATTTCTGGGAGTTTTAGTGATTTTTTGTGCTTAGGGCATGTCCACCACGACTGTGGTGGGGTACCACGGTCGTGGTGGTGTCTCTCCCATGCATTTGAGCTTTGAAATTGATCATCCATGGAGGGTATTGCTTCAAAACATTCTTTGACCACTTGGGGTAGGTTGGAAGTGGTTTTGGCCTCATTTTGGGCTCCTCCAAGCTTGAGGAAACCATAGATTGGACCATCCTCTTTCCATGCCATCAAGTAGTGGACAAAGGACCTATAAAACATGCACAAATCCTCCATAAGTGCATTTTATGGAAATAAGCATATTGGGGGAAATAACATGTAATCTAACAAGTATAGATGTGGTTGAAATGCAAAATGACACAAGATAAAGCCCTAAAATAGGGCTGAATCACATACCCACTAGTATCATGATTCAACTTAACTCTTTTATGATCACCCTATGGGGATTGTAGAAGACATTCCTATGAGAGTGGGTCCTAAATATTATTGTCATGTGATTTTTGTTGGGATATAGGGGAGGCAGAGAAGGCAGTGGAAACAAAAAATTTCCTCCCCAAACCCAGAACAAGGAAACACGTCAACGTCTATACAATAGGAAAGGATGGTTTGTGGAATCATACCTTGTCCCGAGGCTTGCTCGGCAAAAATACCTCGCGGCTTGCGCGGTATTCACCTCCGGTCTTGGACGGTGTCTGTGCAGCTCCTGGTCACACCAGGACTGACAACTCCTGGTCTCACCGGGACTGTCGGGATTGACAGTTGTTCTCCGAGTGGCAGAAATATCCCGCCTCTGAAGTAGTCCACACAGACCACCTAGAACTCCAATCTCCTTGTCTCACAAGGAATTGGAAGGAGTCACACCCTCCTGTCAGCGTACTAGTCACTGACACACTCTCCTACCACCAGTCGCTTTCTGCAGTTGTCTTTCCCTTGCTGTGCCTCCCTTATCGGGTAGCACTTGCTCGGGCTCTCTCTCGGTTGCCAAAACCAGAGAGAATGACAACTTTACAGAGCAACTGGTTGCACTGATTTGTTCTCTGAGAATCCCCCAATACCCCTATATATAGGAGGGTCATGGGACATGGTTCTCTATCCCGGGCAATGCGGGACTAAAGCAGGAGTAGAAGGGTTGGAGATTTTCCACAAAAACAACCAACTGCGCAACCTGAACCGATCGTTTCATTTCTGAAACGGTCAGTTGGGGAACTGAGCTGGTCGGTTGACACCTCAACCGATCGGTTGGGACCCATGAAACGGTTGGTTCACTTCTGAACCGGTCGGTTCGTGGTCCTGGTCAGTTCCCGATTGACTTTTCTTCTTTTATTTCTAATTGGTATCAAATACCAATCCTTGTTCCAATCAAATTGGGCAAGTGAAACGAAAGGAAATTTCTCACCAATCCTACTTTCCCAACTTGCTCGGTTGCAACAGTTGAACCGATCGTTTCAACACTTGAAGCGATTGTTCCACCCTGTATATGAGCCAATCGACTCACCAGTTGAGCCGATCGGTTCACCAAGCTCAGCCGATCGGTTCATCACATGATCCGATCGGTTGGGAGTGCAGATTGTGCATAATCAGTCAATTGTAGTTTTAATCAATTTGATACTCCAATCAATGTGTCCAACACCTTGAACATTATGACATTGAGCTATCAATTAATTGAGTGTTTAATTGAACTACTAAACTCCTTTAGTAATCAATCTAAACATTGTTTGTGGACAAAACTCCTCTTCCAAGTTAAATCCTATGTGTGTGACCCTACAGGTCCATTTCACATTGGAAGTGAAAGTTCATAACACTTAAGACTTCACAAGCAAGGAGCGGTGCCTAGTCACACATCAGTGCTACCCAAGTGAAAATAGAAAGTTGGAGAACAACTTTCAATCCTACAATCCGTGAATGGTGTTACAATGAATGTATAATCCCTTTGTCACTGATATCCTGAATGAACTCGAGGCATGGAACAATCATCATGTCAACGTTCATTCACTTTCTTGATCTCGGAGTAGATTGGAAGAGATATGTATGACATCAATATCACATACTGATTCACACATGCGTGCATGCCTTTCTCAATCCTACTCATCAAGTGGCCATGGATATCATACTCCCTCAGGAGGGACAAATCCCATATCTATCACTCACCCCTCAAAAGCCCCATGTGTCAAAGCCACCCAATCATCACCTTTATAACAACCCATGTTTCATGACTGCGTTTGATGATGTCAAAGTGTGCCCAACGACATGTGTTGAGTGTAGTGATTTCAGGTCAAAGAATCACACTCACCACCATCACTGTGAGTACTGACTGTGACTACCATGTCATGGTTCCATGTGTCAAACTCACGGTGGGTCTGTACGGTACACTTGTTCTCTAACAAGTACCTATGTGTTTTGTTTGATATCTATATATCATGAATAATGAGATTCTGTCATCAACCAACACCACAATCTAGTCTTGTGTGTCATTACTATCTATCTACCTTCCACAATGACATCCGACTAGGAACATAATGAGAATGTACAAACTCTTAGCATCCGTATGATCTCATCGTTCAGGTCCTGAACCTGAAGGCATACGCCATTGAGTACTGTCATTCTCTAGACATTCAACCTGTTCTATCACTATCTCATATGATTGAACCAGAAAGAATTGGAAGCTTGCCTTTGATGTTTATCAAATCAATCTTAATGTATCCCACCAATCATCCCATGATTGGCTCTCAGGGCATACATACCAACAGACTCCCACTCGCACTGCGAGCCAATCACATTTGAATCATATTCATAGTGATCTTCAAACATGTCCCACATGTTACTGTACTCTAGTGCCAACATAGTGAGTAATGGCAACACCTTGCCAAAGTCAGTATAAATTGCATGTCTCTCATCTCTTCACTGTACGTCACACATATGAGATGGAGTTGCCGTAATATGCGATCTAGTATTCCTTTGCTAACCTTTAGCCACATTGCATGATCAAGGATTCCATACTTGTCATCAATTAGTGGAATATCTATAAGTTCATCTCATGAACTTTCAGATCCATATAGTATCCACTGCTGTTCTCCAACACATAGATACTCGGCATTTCCTTTTAAATGGTTTTTATTGGAACACTTCCAATTATCAACAAACTTTCACTTTTATATATCTTATATATAATTTGCGATTAATTTTCTGTCCTGTTTGGAAGTTCGCATCAATGTAACTCTTTACATCGAACTCTTCCTTATCTCCATAGAAGTAGTACTTCTCAAGTACTTATCAAGTTCTCATGGTATTCCAGTAACCCTTACTGGAAGTAGACAGACATCCACTCGTCATGTCTCACATACGAGTTATCAGGATGAGCACATCATATTGCCATGTCCTACATACAAGATGATGAATGCATTTTGTTCTTGCCATGTCGATACATGAAAGATAATGGGATGATTACATACATGATAGATCCATATCTATTCTTAGTGTTCCCATTCTTAATAATAATTGGACACTTGGCCTTGGGATACTAACTCCATGTAATATGGATAGGTTTTCTCCCACTGAATCTGTGCATACTGAACCCTTCAGTACATATTGCCAATGTATGCTTTCTCTTTTCAGGTCAAGAGGTTTTCGAGAACTATCTCTATAGATCTCTATTCCTATCACATAGGAAACATCTCTATCTTCCTTAAAGATAATTTCCACTTTTGGATTTCCATTCTAGAACATTTCTATTTCACATCAACATGTGGAATGTGAACACGCTCCCACTAAATCACAGATCCCTTCTTTATCTTTGACATATCAGTCAAACCTTTTGACTATATCATCAAAGTAAAGATCCAATTCTGAGTTGCTTGTACTCAATTAATCACATTGATTAGTCCATTGTAACTTATAGACTTCATTTGCATTAGTGGATCCATAAACCTTATAGGTTGTGTCACGTACACATCCTTGTTTTATTCCTCATAGGAATGCAATTTTAGTATCCATATGCCAAATGTCTTAGTCATTAAGTTGCAATCAACAAGCATCATCCTTCTCAAAATGTTATCCATGTTTCTTAACACTTAATACTCATTTGCACTTATGGATTTCATCCGATGAGTGCTACCATCAAGGTCATACCTTATGGTTTACATGGAAGTCATTTAGGATGTAATGGTCATCTACCATAACTAAAAATTCGGTTCCTCTCATTCATCTAGATAGTTGATGTAACGTCTGGGCCCACTTCCCAAGGCTCTAGTAGAGTTTTAGGAATGACGACTGGCCCCACAGACCACCACTAGCCTTAACTGCACACTTTTTGTCCACTGACGTGCAAGCCAGGACCAACTTCCCAAATGGTCACCCATCCTAGTACTACTCCAAGCTGAGCACACTTAACTATGGAGTTCTTTAGAGATGGGCTCCCGGAAAAGGAGGTGCACCTTGGTGATATGGGTAGTCCAATCATTCCTTTTAAGATCATGTTATCCAAGGCCTCAAATCCTGGGATGTTACAATCTCCCCCACTTAGACTCTTGACGTCCTCGTCAAGGTTCAACTATATGGCCTCATAATCTGTCCCCATTTCAGTGCAGACCCACAATGGCCCATGGACACCTAGCTCCCGTCCACGACTACCAGCGCAAGGGTGGCTCCATCTCGTCTCTACAGATAGCCCTTTCCAACTTGCCTGGACCGCACAGCTCAAGATTGGCATGCCACGTGCCCATGTGGGCGCCACCTACTAGAGGGGTTATGGCTCTGATACCATTTGTCACGGAACCGGAATCCCAGTCCCATGAACCAAATGTATACCAAAGGCGAAATGCGGAAGCGTAAAGCTTAGCACACATGAACAGATAACAAGAAACAAGCACCAACATAATCCCAACAATCAACACGATATATTAAGAAACATCATTATATTACATGATTTAAATTACATGTTCAAGAGTCACTTTGTACAAGTCTGCTCATGTATACTATATCTGGATCTTACAACAAGTACACCTAGCAAAGCTCACCAAGCCCTTCATCTTTCTAGCCATCTCTGAACCTAAAAACAACATACGAGAAATGGGTCAACACACGAGGTGTTGAGTATGGGGCCGAAAGATACACACATATATAAGATTTGCATAATTTTGAAAAGATTTCAAGACTAAACGAACAAGAATAAACATGTTAATTGTTTAACAAATGCGAAACCATATTTTATGTCATTTCACTCCATTATATCAACAATATCAAACATGTTTAAGGCCTTTGACCATCTTCCCATCGGAAGGGTCCGTAAGGGTTCTCAAGCTTAGCTAACCCTTTTACACGAGAGGGACCTCATGGACGTCACCAAGAGTTAACCTTTTATCAACAATATTATAATGGAGTTCTATCTATATATGTGTTCAAGTTATAAAACTGACGAGGCAAACATCGAGTAAGACATATCAATAGTACATGGCAGTATTTGAGAAAATAGACAAACAAGCATACAATATATGTCTTTTCAAACAAGAAAACTATAGTCATATAACTAGATAAGGCCCATACCTGACTCAAAGATTCATAACCTAACATATCTTTCACCATCTAGCCACATGCCAAACCTGATTAACAACAAGATTACATATATGCATTAGATTCTCATCATTAACCCCAATTAGATGCATTTTAGGATTTTGGCCAAGATGGGTTCCAAGTTGCTTATTGGTTCATTAGGTGATCTTATACCGATTTAGAGAGCATCATGATGGTGTGGGTCGAGTTTCATGCTATTATGACGTTCCGTGCCCTTTCTATGATCATATCAAGGTTTAGGGCATTTATAAGCATTCTAGGGTCAAACGACTCACAATAGAGTAATCAAAGGTCAAATATCATCAATGAATAATAGCCAAGCATAAGGGATGGTTTATATCAGCAACATAAGGTCATAAGAAACATATAACAGGATTAGGTGGGTGTCCATTAGAAGCAAGATATGAACTTTGATCAAGATCGTACATTAAAGTCCAAGGACATGTCACATAGTGCAAAAGGGAGTAATTCTTAAGCAATAAGGGTGATAAGGACCTTCCTATAGATCAAAGATGTACTAAAGATTCTGATTTCATGATTAGGCAGATCGATGATCATTAAAGGTTCAAGCTTTATCACCTAGGTGCATTGAATGTACTCATGGCTAAAGCTATCATTTTCAAGAAATTAGGGAAGTAAAAATTAGAATTAGGACCTGGAACCATGCCCAATTGGTAGGTCTCGTCGAGCTGATCAATTTGGTATATAGGTTTGACATATTTGGACTTAGGATCTAGGTATTATGAATTTTGTAAGATTTGAGGAGAAAAGGGATTTATTTCAAAGTTTTACCTTCCTGGCCAATGGCCCGCTGCCATGTGCACCCAGGGGAACCCGCGTGTGGTGGGAGATCCCCTTCTCCCGCTCCTCAACACTTTGCACCATGCCTGTGTGACTGGGGGCCGCTATCCCGCACAAGCTCAACTCCACGAACGATCGACCATCATTGCTTGGTCCACCGTGGATCGCCTGAGATCAACGGCCTAGCCTGAAGCCCCATCGGGCGCTCACCCCGCTCGCGGAAGTCCTCTATTCTTCCCAAGAAATAGGGGAAGGACAGGGGTTCCCCGCCCCGACGACCTACAGCCACGGCTCCCTCTCCGCCTGGGGAAGACACAACAAGGGTGGATGGGGTGGGTCCGAGGCACGCTGGCTGCCGTTCCCTCTCTTGTCGTGCGCACTGTGATGGTTGTGCGTGGGTGCCTGGCTTCCAGACCCAGCCGCCGACTAGCAGCATCAGAACAGGCAGGAACAACAGGTGGTGAGGAACCAGAGAAGGGGGAGGGGCGAGAAGGAAAGTCGGAGACTAGGGCAAATCGGAGAAGGGCAAACCAGGGAGGGGGTATATAAGGAGAAAACTAGGGTTGGGTCATCTGTTACCCGATCTGGGTGGAGGCAGGGAAACTCTTTCCCTGTCGCTGGTTTCCTGAAGAGGAAGGGAAGGGAACAAGTCTTTGGGCCAGTTCATTTCGGCCTAAAGTGACCAAAAATTGGCACAACACCACATAAGGCACATAAAGAGAGAGGCTAAAACATAGAATCTTTAAAACACCATATCTAGAGTTTCATAGGTCTGAAAGATGTGATTTTTCCATTGCTGGATTCGAAATTGAAAAAAAACTACAATATGAAATATATAATAGATCAAAGTGATGACCATGATTAGGTTCAAAATCACTTGCAATGTGGTGATCCGTTAAAGTGGGAGCTATAGTTTAATACTCAAATCCATGTCACATATTGTTTAAATGATCATTGAGGTCACCAAATTGGATCATTAACACATTCATACTACAGATTTGACAGTTGATTGAGTACACGATCATTAGATGAGAGCGAAGGAGTATCATGGAGGGAGAGAAAACTCAGGTTGTCACATCCTTCCCTCCTTACAAGAAATTTCGTCCTCGAAATTTATCCAAGATCATATCTAAGAGTCAAAGTCAAAAAAATTTCAAGTCTAGGTATCCAACCATGGTTGTCAACACATTCCCCTCAACACTTAGGTTATCATCATTAAGGGTGTACTCATCTCATCTATGTACATATTACTTTGTACTCTAATATTGTATCACAACATTAGGGTTTACCCATCCCTCAGTGTCCACAGATTAGTGTTTTTGTACTAATCTTCATACACGACCTGGGTGTATTATCAAAATCTATGTTATCACTTCTCAAACGAATCATGTTTATGGACATAACTTCAACCAAGATTATCATAGAGTGTGTATCTCATCTTTACTCTATATTTCATGTATGGTTTTGTTTCCCCCAAAATTTCAACCAACTCTAATCAATTATGTTCATTATTTTTCCATTTAAAATCTAAATTAAACAATTTATTCATCATGTTCATCTGAGTTATGACTCCAAGAGTATCGTCATATCAAGTTGATCGTTTGAGCATGAGATTAGGCACGTTACCCATGATTATTCAAGCTAAGTTTTTCATGACATCATCATATTATTTTCATTATTTCAAGGCTACATCTTTTATGTATAGTATGATTTCATATTAGGTCTAGCTTATGAGAGTGGCTTATCCTGCATATGTTAACTTTTTAATGTACGTGAGATATTTCATATATCAAGAACCATATGAAGAACAACATTATCATCAACTTTGAGGTTTTGAAGCTTTCTCACATGTATCTAGAAATAGCTCCACAAGTTCAAGCCACTCAAGCTAAGCCATATATGTGTCTGACCAGACATGTTCACCACAATTTTATACCTGTAACATAAATTTCTACCCATATTAAGGGTAACCACTAGATTCCTTTATATGCAACTACTAACCCGAGTATGAGGCTCATCATGGATATCACACATCATATACATCATCTTAGGTCTTGGGACATCTCCCTCACCTATATATCAAGCATCAAATATTCAATTTCCTCTTTCTCTAGGGTTAGATATTTTCATAGGAAATCTAGGGTTCACCATTTTCAAGCAAACCGTCCACTAGGTCACTCAACTCATATACTTAGAAGTATTCTAGATAGGGACTCATCATCAAGTATTTCATCATTCATGTTATTCAACATTTCAAATATTTTGGAGTTTAGGTACTCTAACCTTTTCCCGATACGGGTCAACTCATATCAACATGTCTTCCTATTCCTATGTCCCATGCTAGAGGTCTTCCTTTGTATAGAGATTGAGGCCTGTGTTGGTCTCGAACCATATATCATATCTCCACACATACAAGACTAGGTACAAGCAAGCATGCCCACCCACTAGCTATGTTTAGCACATCAACCAAGTGGTATGTATCATACAATGTTATGACCCGTATCAAAGTTAATTTGTAAGTATCATGATTAGTACATAATTAAGTTAATTGAGCTAACCTAAGTGCTCATGTGGTGGTTAGTACATCATCAGGTTGATTAAGTTGAATTAAATACACAAGATACAATTAGTGCATAATTAAGATGATTGAGTTGAGTAAAGTGATTTTTGATGCAATTGGAACTTTGAACTAATAAAACAGCATAATTGGCATGATATATTGCTCTGAGGGTGTAGTGAATCTAGCGCTTGAAAGTTTGCAAGAAGAATCATTTAAATCGGACAATCGAGTAAAAAGTTATAGCATTTCTAATTTTCTTGGACCAATAATGCAAATTATCCTTTTTATTTGGGTCGGTTATCTTTCTCCTTTATCTTCCTCTTTAACCTGATGGAACAGGACTGCAAAGCGGCACACATAGGCGCCCGATCGGCCGACTGAGGAGAAGAGGAGGGGCGATCTTGGGGCAGTTTCTTGAGCCCTAGAGCTCCGATCCGCCGGTGCCCTCTTCTTCTTCTTCTCCTTCCACTGCCTTCTTCCTCTAGCTCACCCTAGCAACGCCCATCATCAGCTACCCTAGCAAGCTTTAGCATCGACCAATCTGCAGAGCTGCGCTAGCAGCGTCAACGGCCGATTCTGGGCCCATTTGATTTGGTTCACCAGCGTCCAGCTTTCCCCGATCTCCTCTTCCCCTTCCTCTTCCTTCCTTGGCTAGCAGCCACCTGCTGCTTGGCCAAGCGGCCATCCTACAGCAGCCGTAGCTGCGATTTGCAGCAGCTTGGGGAAGGTCTTTTGGGCGCCCAACAGTAGAGAAAAGGTTAGCTTGAGCTCCGTTTTGGAGGTCCAAGCGAGAAGCTGTAGCTTCTATCCAAGTTCAGCCGTCAATTGAGCTCTCCGTCAACCTGCTGTTTGCAACAGATCGTGAATAGGAAATACCAAAGGTTGAAGACAACCACCTTGGACACACTTCCGGACAAATCCGGACATCCCAAATCGCTGTGAGTGGCAGTTCATTCAGAAATCATTATTTAACTCAATTTAAGTGCTTAATTACTTTAGTATCAGTTGGTATAACTTCTAAACAGTGTAGCACATACAATGAAGTATGATAGATTCATTGGAACTTGAAATACGAATATGATTGATGAAAATGATAGAAATTCCTGTATTACAACTGCAATGTATACGCTGAATATAAATGGATGTTTAGCATCGAAACTGGATAAGTGATTCTGAGTCATGTTTTAAGATGACAAATGATGTATATGTGTTTTCAAGTGATGCTCAGAATGTGAAATAAGTATGAAATGTGATATTCCTGTTAAGTGTTTATATGTTAATCAGTTAATAAACTTAGGTGCCCCAACACCGTAGAACCCCATTGCGCGGTCTGTACCTTTGGGGTGAAACGACCTACCTAGCGTGTGTCTAGATGGTCGGTGACTCATGTTCAAAAATAATCCGTGCGTGTGTCACAGTGGCACGAGGTCAGAGAGGCAGTGTTCAACAATAATCTGTGCGTGTGTCACGGTGGCACTGGAGTAAATAGGGGTTATTCAACAATAATCCGTGCGTGTGTCACGGTGGTAACCCACACCCTCCGACTGTGCACTACAGGTTGCGGGAGGAGTCCAGAGAACTCAGAGTTAGTGCAGTGAGGCCCTTGTGAGCCTGAGAGTCCTGTGCAGACCAGGATGAGAAGTCAGACTTAGCATTTCCTGGGTGTGTCGCTAAGTCTTGTACGGTGGGATCGTAGTTCGTTACAGATCTTCATATGCAGAGTGCACTGCATATGTTTGGAGAATAACTAAAATGTAATCATATAGATCACCGTAAATTTAATATGTTAAGAGATTTTAACTTCTGTGCCAATTCTCTATAACTGTTTATTTGTTTAAATATATGTTGTTGCATAGAAATGTGATTATTATCTGTAAATCTGCTATGTCATTAGAACTGCCCTACTTAGTACCGCACTTATGCTTTATTTCAATTTTATATATCTGATGAGTTGTTTAGTGATAGCTAAATGAAAGGCTATTCACTGAGCGAGTAGGCTCACTCCTCTACTCAAACATTTTCAGGTCAACAACAGCATAAAGAATCTGAAGGATCTTTCCATCCTAGTTTTTGACAGTAGAAGGTATATGTAGTTAGTTTAGTTAGAGGTCTCTTAGTCCTTTCCCCTCGGTCCTTGGGACATGGTGTGGGTGAGAGAGAGTATGTATGGCGAATGTGTAAAAGATGTAAATTAACTGTTATGTTTTACTTTCTATTAAACAATGTTACATGTTGTAAACTCTGTTTATGTTCTCTAGCCAGTTTAATTGAAATGCTCCCGCAATAGTTTATTATGTTTTAGTTTACAGCAATAATCCGGATATCATTACGAGGTTTTAAAAAGAAAAAGTTCTCAGTGATTTGTTTCTGTGATAATCCCTCCGTCGCGCCCTAATCTCGTGATTAGTGGTTAATGTGAGATCGGGGTGCGACATACAAGGTGCTAGGTTTAGCTAGGGTTGCATCATCAAACTACTTGGCCTTCTCAAGGTCAAACTTGGGTCTTATCAATATCAACATCATCATCAACATCAAGATCGACATTAACATCATTATCATTATCATCACTATCATCACTATCTTAGGTTATCTAGGCTACTCACTAGCCTAACCTTTATCATGGCTCTAGACAACTCTAGATACTAAAACTATCATCTAAACTCTCATCTAGACTTGATGTTACATCTCTTTCTCTTAGGTTGCATGGAAACTCACTGCCTTTCTGCGTGTGGCAACATTTTTCATATGTATATATAATAATACTTGAAATATGTTTTCTCCAACGTTTAAACAGGCGATGAAAACCACCATACTCCATTCGAATAAAACCAAAACTAAAATGAGTTACCACACTCATTAGGTAGTCTAGTATCATGACACCTAGAGAACTAGTAAGAACATGGTGCACACTTGTGTAGACATCCTAAGCACATGTCGCGAATCATGTCTAGGGAGGTAACTTACACAAGTCTACACCTAGTTCTAGAACATCTAGGTTCTATCCTAGAGGCTAAGTCAACCTAATCCACAAGGATATTATTAAGTTTCTAGGGTTGAGATGTAAGGTAAGTTTAGTTTGTGTTTCATGTGAGCAATGTTTGGTGTAGTTAATGTTATCCGAGGCCTCAAATCCTGGGATGTTACAGTTGACTCATCACATGATCAACTCATCATATAGATGATCGAGATGTATCTATCAAGGATATAAGAACTTACAACTCCTTGTGATTCTTAATGTCTTTTATTAATGTGGGGTATTCTTTTATTAAGAAGAATTCAGTTATTTGATAATCATTCTCTAACTCCTTAGAGTATGTTTCCTTCTTGATTTAGACATCACCAAGCCTTAATCATGGGTTCACTATGATACACTATCATAATCACTCATAATGATCTCAAACATTTGGTCCAAGTATTTCATTCATTGATCTCATCAAGAATTAACACTTTACCAAATTTGCACTTCATCTATGATAATCTTGAGCACTTCAAGATATTCATATTGGTATTTCTCTAAACACCATTTGAAGTATTAGCATTTGTCTAATAGGTATGTAAATACATCACATGTATTATACCTAATAGGATACTCATTCTCCCACTACCTTTAGTGAAGATTGATTAATCATGTCCAAGATATTCATGTCTCTGACTGGTTCTCTAACCAAAAGAGTCTAGATTTATCCATCACATGGAAACTAGAAATGAATTTCTCATGATTGATGCTAATTAGATTGTTTGAGTTATCTATAACTTTTAGGTATCGTTTTATCTTATGCATATCAAATACCACAAGATAAACAAGGCATTGCCACAAAGATCATATCTTTAGAAATTGAAACATCTCTTTATTGATTGCCATCATTGTCATACAATATGCAAAAATAAAGTGTTTCTATCTATTGGCAAATATGAAATAGCAGTTCACAACTGTATTACATGCCTTTTAGGCTGAAAATAAACTAAAGTACTCCTATCTATGGCGGAAACACTTGCCCCATTTATTGAGTGCTTTACACTTTACATCTTGGTATCATATATCTCAAAAGTGTTACAAGTTTACTTTCATGACACCTTTAAGTAGAGACGTCTGTCGTCTCCTTCTTCTTTTGTTCTTCCATATAGAGAGGATAATTCCTTTTCCAATGTCCTAGCTTTTGACAATGGTGGCAATTGCCTTTCTTGGTCACACCTCCCTTGGCCTTGAGAGCTGAAGACGACTTGGGCTCCTGGATAGCATCAGAACTTTTCTTAGCTTTGCCCTTGCCCTTGCGCTTGGACTTGCCTTTATTGCTCATGATCACCATCACAGACTTAGGCTTGTCCTTCTTCATCTGTGTCTCGGATGTCCTCAACATGCCCAACAACTCTGACAGTGGCCTATCAAAGTTGTTCATGTTGTAGTTCATCACAAACTGACTGTAGGATTCTGGCAACGATTCAATATCACGTCAGTAGCCAACTCTTGGCTCAGTGGAAATCCCAGTCTTGTCAGGTTCTCCACATACCCAATCATCTTGAGTATGTGAGGACCAACTGGATCTCCTTCTGTCATGACACACTTGAACAGTGCCCTTGAGACATCATATCTCTCTTGCCGTGCTTGATCTTCATACATGTTCGTGAGATGCTGAATCATATCAATGACACCCATGTTCTCATGTTGTCTCTACAACTCGTGGTTCATAGAGCACAACATCAAGCACTTTGCATCAATGGCATCATCAGAATTCTTCTTGTAAGCATCCCTTTCTGCCTTTGGTGCATTAGGAGCAGGTTCCTCTGGAATTGGAGTATCCAGGACATAGAGCTTTCGCTCTTGAGTGAGAACAATTCTCAATGTCCTATACTAGTTGTGGAAGTTTTTCCCATTTAGCCTATCCTTTTCAAGGACCGATCACAAAGAAAAGTGATTGTTGTTTGTTGTCATTTGTACTACAAAAGGAAATAAGCAATTTTAGTCCAAAAACTCATTTTTGACTTATTTGATTGATTTGAAAAGTTGATGATATAATTAGGTCTTTAATTAATTATCGCTCACACTATTTTACTTCAAATTGATAGCCCTCACCATCAATTCAGAAGATTGCCGTGTACAACCTTCTAGTGGGCAAGATCCATATTTCATCAAGTCATGAGTCAGCTTTGGCTGATCGCCCATTCTCTTGACTATTTAGGTAGGCCATCATGCCAATTGCATCATATGCAACTCTTGATGATAGAACATGCGCAACACCTTGCCATGAACATTCCTTGCCTATGGGCTTAGACGCTCTAATAATCACCAGTTAAGTCTAACCCAAAAGTTGACACGGTAAACATGCACCCTGCTTTGGCAGAACCTACATGTCTACCCTTCACACTTCCACAAGATAGACGACGCACAACGCTTTGGCGTAACCTACGCTTGGTCGATCGAGTTTTTCATGTGTGCTGCTAATGGAAGGCATATAAGACTTAATATTTTAATGAGGGATTTGGTTTTATATACATATACATATCCAATCACCACAATACATAGTACATATCATATACATGCTATATCCCACAGAAAATATGCAAAACGATAAAAGTGATGATTATGGCCATCCTAATGTGATTCCTCGAGCCAAGAGGAATCACGGTCATCTAGGTCTACATCACATGCAACCTGTACAAGATGAACTCTGTGCTTTTCCTTTCTAGGTTTGATCAACTCATCACATGACTGATCGGCTCGCCATCAGGCCGGTCGGCTGGGTGCCACCAGCCGATCGGTTGGCTCCTCCAACCGATCGGTTCGCCTGGTCGTCGTGCATCTCATCATGGCCGCCGCCCACTCGTCTCGCTCCTCGAACCGGTCATCAGCCGATCGGCTCACTCCTTGAACCGATTGTCTCGAACGTCAACCGATCAGTTCATGCCTTGAACCGATCGTCTCAGCTGTCGTCACGATGTCCTCCGTTCTTTGACATAATATGAAATAAAATTCTATCCTATTTTACATTGTAAAAAGAGAAACCTCGAGTTACATTCGAGGGGAGCAAAGGTAGGAAAGAAATCTCAAATTATTTCGAGTTACATCAGGAATAGGAGAAGGAAGATCGGTGCGCAGACCAAGATGCAAGCAACCACATACAACCATACACATATAGGGTTTATTGGCCATAACCACGCTATACATCCACCACAAAACTCATTTAAGGGCGACGCATATCGAGTGCATTAATATTACATATCATATATGTAAATTGGGTTTTGTGGATTTAGGATTGGACATGCATAAAGCCAATTTTATTCGCATCGTATGCAATAAATAAAGGTGACAAACCAAAATCGATCATATCGATAATCCTAAAGTATAGAGCAGTTGACGTGGCTCTGATACCACTGTTGGGTTATAGGGGAGGCAGAGAAGGCAGCGGAAACAAAAAATTTCCTCCCCAAACCCAGAACAAGGAAACGCATCAACGTCTATATAATAGGAAAGGATGGTTTGTGGAATCATACCTTGTCCCGAGGCTTGCTCGGCGACAATACCTCGCGGCTTGCACGGTCTTCACCTCCGGTCTTGGACGGTGTCTGTGCAGCTCCTGGTCGCACCGGGACTAACAACTCCTAGTCTCACCGGGACTGTCGGGATTGACAGTTGTTCTCCGAGCGGCAGAAATCTCCCGCCTCTGAAGTAGTCCACACAGACCACCTAGAACTCCAATCTCCTTGTCTCACAAGGAATTGGAAGGAGTCGCACCCTCCTGTCAGCGTACTAGTCACTAACACACTCTCCTACCACCAGTCACAATCTGTAGTTGTCTTTCCCTTGTTGTGCCTCCCTTATCGGGTAGCACTTACTCGGGCTCTCTCTCGGTTGCCAAAACCAGAGAGAACGACAACTTTACAGAGCAACTGGTTGCACTGAGTTGTTCTCTGAGAAGCCCCCAATACCCCTATATATAGGAGGGTCATGGGATAGGGTTCTCTATCCCGGGCAATGCGGGAATAAAGCAGGAGTAGAAGGGTTTGAGATTTTCCACAAAAACAACCAACTGCGCAACCTGAACCGATTGTTTCATTTCTGAAACAGTCGGTTGGGGACCTGAGCCGGTCAGTTGACACCTCAACCGATCGGTTGGGACCCATGAAACGGTCAGTTCACTTCTGAACCGGTCGGTTCGTGATCCTGGTCAGTTCCCGATTGACTTTTCTTCTTTTATTTCTAATTGGTATCAAATACCAATCCTTGTTCCAATCAAATTGGGCAAGTGAAACGAAAGGAAATTTCTCACCAATCCTAATTTCCCAACTTGCTCGGTTGCAACAGTTGAACCGATCGTTTCAACACTTGAAGCGATTGTTCCACCTTGTGTATGAGCCGATCAACTCACCAGTTGAGCCGATCGGTTCACCAAGCTCAGCCGATCGGTTCATCACATAAGCCAATCAGTTGGGAGTGCAGATTGTGCAGAATCAGTCAATTACAGTTTTAATCAATTTGATACTCCAATCAATGTGTCCAACACCTTGAACATTATGACATTGAGCTATCAATTAATTGAGTGTTTAATTGAACTACTGAACTCCTTTAGTAATCAATCTAAACATTGTTTGTGGACAAAACTCCTCTTCCAGGTTAAATCCTATGTGTGTGACCCTACAGGTCCATTTCACGTTGGCAATGAAAGTTCATAACACTTATGACTTCACAAGCAAAGAGCGGTGCCTAGTCACACATCAGTGCTACCCAAGTGAAAATAGAAAGTTGGAGAACAACTTTCAATCCTACAATCCGTGAATGGTGTTACAGTGAATGTATAATTCCTTTGTCACTGATATCCCGAATGAACTTAAGGCATGGAACAATCATCCTGTCAACGTTCATTCACTTTCTTGATCTCAGAGTAGATTGGAAGAGATATGTATGACATCAATATCACATACTGATTCACACATGCGTGCACACCTTTCTCAATCCTACTCATCAAGTGGCCATGGATATCAAACTCCCTCAGGAGGGACAAATCCCATATCTATCACTCACCCCTCAAAATCCCCATGTGTCAAAGCCACCCAATCATCACATTTATAACAACCCATGTTTCAGGACTGCGTTTGATGATGTCAAAGTGTGCCCAACGACGTGTTGAGTGTAGTGATTTCAGGTCAAAGAATCACACTCACCACCATCATTGTGAGTACTGACTGTGACTGCCATGTCATGGTTCCATGTGTCAAACTCACGGTGGGTCTGTCCGGTACACTTGTTCTCTAACAAGTACCTATGTGTTTGGTTTGATATCTCTATATCATGACTAATGAGATTCTGTCATCAACCAACACCACAATCTAATCTTGTGTGTCATTGCTGTCTATCTACCTTCCACAATGGCATCCGACTAGGGACATAATGAGAATGTAAAAACTCTTAGCATCCGTATGATCTCATTGTTCAGGTCCTGAACCTGAAGGCATACGTCATTGAGTACTGTCATTCTCTAGACATTCAACCTGTTCTATCACTATCTCATATGATTGAACCAGAAAGAATTGGAAGCTTGCCTTTGATGTTTATCAAATCAATCTTAATGTATCCCACCAATCATCCCATGATTGGCTCCCAGGGCATACATACCAACAATTTTGTTATTATGGACATCAAGGAGGATCTTCAATATCCCCTCATCTTTGGGACCCATTCCTTACAATTACAGAGCCATGATTAATTCTGAAGCTGTAATCTACATGTTAAAGCTTGAGACAACACAATTGGCATTAAGGTCTTTAAAAGTCTCAAGGGTACCTCTTTCCAAGAACAATACCTTCTCATCAATTGTATCGATAAGATTGTACAATTGAGACAAGATATACCTACTTTTAGAGACCCTATTGAATTAGAACTCATTGACGCTAATGCCCATGAGCTAAATATTGAATAGGTTGAGAAGATTCTTTTTCACATAGACAATGCTAAGGAAGACCCTGAAGCTAAATTTGAAGAGATTAAGTTTAACTTCATAATTGAAGAAGATGACAAGGTGCCTATCTACCATAGTTGAAGCCTCTACCTGAAGGGCTAAAATAAATCTTCCTAGATGAGAAAAAGGTATTTCCAATAATTGTCATTGTTCTCACTACTAAGTACAAAGACAAGTTGCTGATAGAATTGAGGAATATGTATAAAGGATTTATGATACAAAATGAATTACCTAACTGAGATAATCCAAGCCCCTTGCATACAGAAAATCAAATAATTGAAAAATACAATCCCTCCATTGAGCCTCAACACAAGCTGAAACCAATTCTAAAGGAGGTTGTGCACAAATAGGTGATAAAGATACTACTTTCTAGGACTATCTATCACATTTGTAATTCACCATGGATGAGTCTTGTTGTAACGACCTCACATTTCACTGTCTCCCAACTAAAGAAGGACCTTAAAGTTGAGAGCCATTACATATAGTAGAGAGTCTGGTTGATTTAGTTAATTAAGTAATTTTTGTCTAATTGTATATGGGTCCAAGAGTGTTGTGGCCCATTAGGGTTTACTCTAAATTCTTGTAAGGGTTTGGCTTATCTTTATTTCTAATTCTTTATTGTTTTAGTCTATCACTCAATTATTAAGCTGACTTGGGATTTTCCAAGCTTCATCTTGAGGGGGAGAATGAGTGAGTCTGGTTAATTTAGTTAATTAAATTATTCAAGTCTATTTATATATGGTCTCAAGTGTGTCTTGGCCCATTAGGGTTTAGTCTAAAGTCTATATTCTTCCCCCTTCTCCTATATAAAGGAAGGGGATTTCTCTTATCAAATATATTAAACAGATGTATTTTACTTTAGGACACAATATCAGAATAGTGATTCAAAAACCCTAGCCCTAGAGGAGAAAAAAAAATTGTTCCGCCTACGGGTGATCGTCACTCCTTAGTGTGGATGCCCTCCAGGTGTTCCGTCATAATCTTGGATGTATCACTTCTACATTCTGATTCCCTATTATTTGCATTGCCGCAAAACCACCCTATTGCACCCATGCCCGATTCACCTGCACTCCTTCCTGCAGACCACCATTGCTGCCACCCATCGATGCTCATCCCCTACGTGCCTCACCTTTTACCAACTCACAGATACTTGAACCTCCAGTCTTAGATAAATCCCACTCTCAGCTAATCCTCTCTCATGCTGCCTCACATCTACCTTCCTTCTCTCTCATCCCCTGCTTACGGTTAAACCCTTTTAGGCCCACGCCAACTTGCTATACTAGAGCTCTGGTTGTAAGCCCAAAAAGTTCAAGCCCCCACCCACCCTCATGTCCACAATACTTCACGCCCATGCTGATGCTTCCTCTAACTCCTGCTGCTACCACCAGATGTAGAGTTCATGTGTGGTGATTCACATGCTTATGAAATCAATGTGTCCTTCTATGGTACCACTCATTTTCACCCTTCGCTAACAAGGGATCCCATCCTCAACCCAACGTCCTCCTCAACCTGAAGGCTTAGCGTGAGCATTTCATTACTGTTGACATCACTCCATGGAAGTTGGAACCACCAAGTACTAATGCACCATCATTGATGCCCCTAGTCTTTGTGACTTCATCAAGAACATGATTATTGGAATTTCCCATTTGTTCTCCTTGATAACATGATTTTGTTTCTGAAAGCAGGCTACATTTCTCAAATAATTTCATCAAACATGATCAATGATCTACCTAGAGTTATGACCCTTTGATGATTGAATCTAGTTTGGGAGTCGTACACATCCTGCTTTGCTCTACAAAGACTTTGGATATTCTTGCCTTGTTTTTGTGCAAGAACATTAACATCAAGAAAAAAACACTAATTTCTTATGACTCGCTAGAGAAAACTGGATGGATTTTTTCCTTCGTGGTATTAGTCTCTATAAATATTTGGTCTTGATTTCTCTTTGAAAATCTTTGTAGACCTTTTTTTGGGCCCCCTAATCCGGGGGCTGTGCCCCCCAAACCCCCCCAGTACTACGATCTATATTTCTTTTGGAGGTTCTTCTTTATCTTTGTCCACCCCAAAAACTCTTAGTTCTTTCTTTGGTTGAATGAGGGGGAGAAATAGAGGAGATATGGAGGAGAGGAAAATTATATTCTACTACTTACTATATTTGTCAATATTTATGCACTTTGAAGAACGTGTGGAATTCTACAATTGTTATTTGCATTTAAAAGTATTTTACTATTGTATGCTGCTTGGAGAGCTTAATATCTAGAGATTTATGTCTACATGTTACTTATTTAATCTATCTGTCTTCTATCTGGATAGGTTGACTCTACTTTTTGAGTTTTGTCTGTTCTTTATTTATGCGTTGACATTGTCCATTTATTGTGCATGTTGACTCTTTACTTATCCGTGCTTTCTTTGCATGTTGACTGTTGTGACTAAACACTCTTTGGGACTTTGTCCACCTGTGTACCATCACTCTATGGATTTCCCGTGCTTTGCACATGTTGACTCTCTACTTGTCCATGCTCTGTGTGCATGTTGACTTTCTTCTACTGTGATCCAACAATCTTTGAACTTTTCTATTGCAAACTAGCACTCTCTAGACTGTGACAAAAGCGAATATAATGAAGACACTGAATCCTTCCCAATGCTATTTACTACTACTCCATATCTCATAATCTTTTTGATCAAGAACCTTCTACAACCTATTTGCGACCCACACTGGTGATTTGCACATGCTTCAGATTCAGACTCGACCTACTTGCATATCTTCTTTGGATTATTTATGACTGTGACATGCATCAACGACTCGTGACATACTTGATATTCAACCTGCTTACATACCTGCTTTGGACTATCTACTTGAGGGGAGTATTTGAGGGATGAATGTTTTATTGTAAACTTTAGGGGGAGAAATTCTTACAAGGGGATCATTTATATTTTTATTCTACTTCTTTATCTTTATTTTGTCTATCTATTTGCAAGATTTGGGATTCTCCCAAGCTTCAACTTGAGGGGGAGTATTAGAGAGTCTATTTAATTTTGTTAATTAAATAATTTGTCTCTAATTGTATATGGGACCAAGTGTGTCTTGGCCCAATAGGGTTTAATCTAAAGTCTGTGTGCTTCCCCCTTCTCCTATATAAAGGAGTGGGATTCCTCTTATCAATGATATCAATTTGCCTTGTACTCAGACTCTCTAATAAACTAAATTCCCAAGATCCATATTTGTCAAATAACAAATAATAACAAAAAATTTTCATTAATTCACAAACACTGTTTAAAAAATTTATGATGATGATCCTATAAGGAATTACATAAACTTTCAAAATAAGAAATACTACATATAAGAAGAAGCATATAACTAATCCTCTTTTACTTAGCTTTAATGTCTTTGATCTCATTCACCATGTCTTGAGTTCTTCATAGGTTGTAATTTCCTAAAATGTCAACAATCCAAAATGCGGATCAATATATTGCTATATTGTATATGTGGGGTGCATACAAAAGTGTGCAAGTAATATAATAACATATAATCAACCAGTTACTTACAAAAAGAATGAGCATTTTCTTTACGTATCCTAACCCATACTTGATAAGCCATATTAGGCATAATCACTATCCCATCCAAGGCTTGTGCATACCACCCCTTGATACATGTCATCCTAGGATTTGGATTATGATATCTTACTTAATGTGATACTCATAGTGGCATTATAATTGAACATGATGTAAACAAACATCAAAAAATTTATTCAACAATCTTTGAGAAATCCTCAGAAAACACCAGCAATTGATAACACGAGTATTTGTAATTATAATCATTTATCTCATTTCCATGCGGAAACCATGCAACATGTACTTCAAGCATATATCCAAACATTCAACATAATCAACCAACATTATCTAAGCACTATGTGTATGCTAATGAAGGTATAGTATCCCATAGGAACCTCAAACCTCTTCCCATTCTTTGCCATCAAGCCAGGAGATCATGCCTTGCTCTCCTTTTCCATGTCGATGATGCAAGATAGATCACTACCTTGGGATTTCTATAAGTTGTTGAGTTCTTGATCACGGAAGAATGTAAGATACTCTATGGGCGTCAAAGCTTTTAGTGCCTTATATAGTCTCCATGGTGAGTCATATTGGCATCTACAACACATCCTCAATCCACAAGAGCATGCTAATTGTTGGTATGGTATGCCTAAAGAGCCAATCATGTGATGATTGACATGGTGTATAACATAAATGAGCTTCTAGTTCATTCTATTTCACTCAGTTATGAGATGATGAGGAAACATAATGGATGTATAAAGAATGATAACACTCAATGATGCACGTCTTCAAGTATGTGACTTGAAAAATGAGATCATACAAAAGTTAATAGTATGTACATTTGTGTTATGTCCCTGGTCAGATGTTATTGTGGAAGATAGATAGAAAAAAATAACACATAAGACTAGAGTGTGTGTTGGTTGATGACAAAATATCATCAGTCATGATATGTGATATCAAACCAAGTACACAAATACTTGTTAGAGAATAATGTAGCAGACAGACCTTGAGAGTGACACATGGAAACTAAACTTGGTAGTGATAGTCATATCTCATAGTGAAGGTGGTGATTGTGGTTCTTAGACATAAAGTCACTACACTCATCACATGTTGTTTAGTGTGCCTTGACATAATCTACCATGATCCTGAATAAGGGTTTCCATAAAGGTGATGACAAGACAGGATGTGACATGTGAGGATGACTATGAGTTATGTAGATGGGATTTGTCCCTCCTACTAGAGTTTAATATCCATGCCACTTGATAAATGAGACTGAGAAATGCATGCACATGCACATGTAAATCAATATATCTCAGTCAGTCTGCTTTGGTTCAAGGAACATGGATTGAACATTGAGGGGATGGTGATTCCATGCCTCAAGTTCATTTCGGATATCAGATTCAAAGGAATTATATAATCACTGTAACACCTTACACAGATTGTATGTTGAAGTTGTTCTCCAACTTTACATTCACTTGGGTAGCACTGATGTGCAACTAGACATTACTTTTTGCTTGTGATGTCATAAACTAGTTATGGACATTCACTGCCAATGTGATATAGGACTTATAGGGCCATACACATAGGAATTCACCTAGAAGAGGAGTTTATCCATGAATGATGTTTAAGTTGATTACCAAAGATGTTTAGATATTCAATTAAACAACCAATGAACTGACTGGACTCAGAACCATCCAGTTTGGATTGACTGGTTGAAGTGTCAGATTGATTGGAAATTGAATTGGCTGAATTCTACATGAGTCAGGACACCAATCGATCGACTCACTAGGTGAACCGATTGGCTTAGGTTGGTGAGATGACCAGTTCACCTAGAAAACTGACTGACTCGGTCATGCCAACCAAAGCTTCTGGTGATTTTCCTAATTCATGAGAATAGTTGATGGTTTCACTTGTTCAATTTAATTAGTACAAGGAATTAATGTTCAACATCAATTGGAAACAAATTATCAATTCATATGCGATTGGGAAACATGATAAAATGACTAGTTCATAGAGTGAACCGATGAAATTGCATGTGAACCGACCGGTTTGACACTCGCAAGTTGTGAAAATTCATGATCTTTTGGTCCCTTCCACTCCCACACAGATTGAGAACCCAAAACCTAGCCCCTCCTATAAATAAGGGGATACTGGGGGCTTCTCAGAACACAACTCAATTGCCTCTGACAATTGTTGTCCTCTCTGGTTGTGGTAATCAATAGAGAGCTCGAGGAAGTCCTACCCACTAAAGGGAGGGATAACAAGGGAGAAACAATTGTGGGAGAGCAAGTTGGTGACTAGTACACCAACGAGAGGGAAAACTCCTTTCCGTCAGTTCTAGTAGAATGACATGAGTTCTAGGTGGTCTGTGTGGACTACCATAGAGGTGTGGATACCTTTCCCACTAGGAGGACAATGTCAACCTATAGTCCATGGTGAAGACCAGGAGTTGCACAAACACTGTCCAAGTGTAGTTGAAGTGCTGCAATACTGTAACAAGTTATTGTCGCTGGACTTGCTCTAGGACCAGATATGAACTTGTTAAACCATCCTTTCCATTATACAGTTGTTGACACAATTTTGCTATTTTGGGGAATATGGATAGATAAATTTTTTTTCCGCTGCCTACTCTGTGCCCATATTTCCCAACACTAATATCATGTGGATCCAATCCATGATGATGCCACCCTGTGCGGTGCAATCCTAGGATGAATCGGGAGAGAAGTATCGAGTTGGTTGGTCGTTGGGAGATCAAGAGGGAGAGATAAGGGAGAGGGGGAGAAGAATTGGTCGATTGTGTATGAATCAAATACATTAGAACCCTATTTATACACACTTACATCTTCCTTTCTTGTTTCCCTTCTTCTTTTCTCATTGGCATTCAAGGAAGATACAAAAGTGGCAAGGCATGATTTGACATAATGACATTCTATATAAACACACCGTTATCTACTTTCCATAAGTATTAAATAGATACCTTTCTTATTCAACAATTTAACCCCAAATAAAATTAGGAGAAAGGTAAGGCATGATGTTAGGGAAGTAATAACTATATTCCTTCCTCCTTTCCTTATAATAACAATCTCACATATTTTACTTCATAGACCCAAAAGTCACATAAAGGAATCCACCCCTCATACCATATTTTAGAAAAACTCTATTCATACTATTACCTTCCACCGGGAAAAGGAAAACTCCTTCATTGTTCTCTAATTTAACCAAAACTTGGTTTCAAAGGCAAATCCACATAATAATCAACTAAATTATCTTGACCACAAAATATCTTATAACTTCTTGCATTTTGTTCCATAATCCTATATCTGGACTATCTATCTTATGAATTATCTTGAGTATTTTTCATGAGAAAAAAAAACTTATTTTCCTATTTTGTATCCCATGGACTCACTTGTAAATCCATATTATGGAAGCTTAAGTAATTCATATCCTTTATCATCTTTATTCCAATTGGTCCCAAAAATGTATTAATCCTATAATCTCATATTGTGCCAAGTTTGGGGTCAAAGGGACGTTTCTAGATATCCTTTTCTCTCTTTCTTCAAATAAGGAAACAACATTTAATTATTACAATAGGTCCTTCAACCTTCACGATCTTCTGTATGCTTCTAGGAGCATTCTTTTGCTACAAAATTTAGAGAGAAAAAAACTAATACCTTTACCAACTTATGTCTAATTTATTGGGATAACTCTTGCTCGTGTAACATACTCTTAATGGATTTCTTTAGATTATTTACCCACTTCATATGGAAAGTCCCTTTTTATCTCAAATTCTAGAATTTATCTTAGTTTCATCATTACCTTTAAGTATTTCCAAAAGTCAGATTGAAATATCTTTATTTGATGCCTCAAAATTTGTGTTGCCATCCATTGTTAGATAATTACTCCATTAATAACCTAAATCACACATTATGTTAAAATATTTGAGAAACTTGTTCATTATTCACAAAACCTTATTTCTCAAATATGTTTCACAAATACCTATTTGTAAAGCAAATATTCTCATGAGCCTCACTTGGGCCATGGGTTTAATCCATGCCACTAAGTGGATTCAAGATACCTTTATTATTCTAATTTTTTATCAGCTGAAGCCTCATATTAATAGAATTCAAATTTACAAAATGTTAGGATCTTACATTCACCCCTCTTTAAAAGGAATATTTGTTGGTATGTATGTCCAGAGAGTCAATCATATGATGATTGTAATGACATAACATGTAAATGAATTGATTAACAATAAAGGAAAGATTCTAGTTTATTTTGTATATTCATTTATGAGATACTGGATAACATAATAAATGTCTAGAGAATGATATTACTCAATGATGTATGTCTTCAGGTTGAGGACATGAAGAATGAGATCATACAGATGTTAAGAGTATATACATTCTCATTATGTCCTTGATCGGTTGTCGTTGTGAAAGGTTGATAGACAACAATAACACATAACATCAGACTGTGAGTTGGTTTATGACAATCTCATTAGTCATGCTGTGGCAATATCAAACCAAGAATGTAGATACATGTTAGATAACAATGTATCATATAGGCCCACCATGAGACTGACACATGGAAGCCATCATAATGGAAGTCATAGTCAATTCTCACAATGATGGTGGTTGTTGTGGTTCTTAGACCTGAAATCACTACACTCATCACATGTCATTGGGCACACTTTGACATCATCAAACATAGTCCTAAAACATAAGTTGTTATAACGGTGATGATTGGGTGACTTTGACACATGGGGAATGACTGCCCTTCCTTCATGATTATGATATCCAAGGCCTCTTGATTAGCGAGACTGAGGGAAGTATGGCCATACACATGTGAATGAATATGTGATATTGAGCTTATATATATATATCTCATGCAGTCTGCTATGGTTCAAGAAACAATATTGAATAATAATGAGGATGACTGCTCCATACCTCTAGTTAAATCTAGATATTAGTGACAAAGGAACTATACACACACTATAACACCATACACAAATTGTAGGTTGAATTTTCTCCCCAAATTTCCATTCACTAGGGTTACACTGATGTGTGACTAGGCACCACTCTCTGCTTGTGATGTCATAAGCTAGTCATGGGCATTCACTGCCAACGTGATATGGGACCTATAGGGTCACACACATAGGAACTCACCTAGAAAAGGAGTTCAAATCTTGAATGACAATTGAATTAAGTACTAAAGTGTTTAGGTATTTGATTCACACAACAAATAGGTTGAAAGCAATGCCAAATGCCCATATCAAGTGTTGAGATGTCCGTCTGGAAGTGCTAAATGGCCCTCTCAAGTGTTGAAACGGGCGTCTGGGGAGTCAGACCTATTTTGAGTTGAAATTGGCTATGAAGTGAACTGACCCAACTAGTTGGCTCGACTCGGGTCACCAGACGATCGTTTGGGTGACCGAGATGGTCGTATTGCATGGGTGAGATGGTCTAGTTAGGTTGAGTGAAGGTTCTAGATAGTTCCCTATTTGTTTTGCTTGTACATTACTTGTTGTGTAAGGAAATCAATGTCCAACATTGATGGGAATTGAGTTGCCAATTTCGTGTACAACTAGGAAACAACCAAATGGCCATATGGGCTATGCCAAATGACTATCTGGCATTCCATATGTCCACTGGGGCTGTGCCAAATGACCTTCTAGCATGTCAGACAACCATTGTGAAGTTTCTAGAATTGTTGCAAAAATTCGAGATCTTCCGGTCCCTTACACTCTCGCATCGAATGATAACCCTGACCCTAGCCTCTTCTATAAATAGAGGGGTACTGGGGGGCTTCCCAAAACACAACACATACAATTGAGAATCAGTTGCTCTGACAATTATTGTCCTCTCTGGTTGTGTTAACCAAGAGAGCCCAGGAAAGTCCTACCTGAGTAGGAGGGATATCTAAGGGAGAGAAACAACTGAGGATCATTGTTTTAGGAGAGCGGGTTGGTGATTAGTACACCAACGGGAGGGACAACTCCTTCCTATCTATTCTAGCAAGATGATATGAGTTCTAGTTGGTCCATGTGGACTATTCTAGAGGCACAAGTCCTTTGGTTGCTGCTAGGAGGGAAACATCAACTCACAATCTTTGGCGAGATCAGAGCACCCGCTACAACAGTTGTCTGAGTCTACTATCCATGGAGGAGTAGTCAGACGAGTCCCAATGCAACCAGGAGCTGCACAGACACCGTCCAAGATAGAGTGCACATCTACATTGATGGGGATTGTTGCTGGACTTGCTCCAGGACCAGGTATATCTTCGTAAAACCATCCTTCCCATTGTATAGTTATTGACGATCTGTTGGTTAAGTGGGAAATATATCAGTATTTTTTTTTATTTCTGCCGCCTATCTGATGCCGTATTTCCCTACAGTGGTATCACCCATCAATCAATTATTTTTTGGGATAATCAATATGATAGAATTTTTGGTTTTATCGTGTTTATTTATTGCATGTGGTGTGAATATTTAAAATGGTTGATGTGCATGTCCATCTTATCACCACATAAAGAACCCAATCATATATATATATATATATATATATATATATATATATATATATATGTAATTTACATACGTATCCATAAAATAAGTTTTGATGGTGGATGTGAAGCATGGTTATGGCCAAAACCCCATATCTATGTGTGCATGGTTGTGATTATTTTATTATTTATTTCTATTATTAATCGGTCTACCTACCGAATCTCCCTCTCCTTTCTAAATGTAAATTAATGCTCTTCTTCCTATTTCCCCTCGAATGTAACTCGAGGTTTTCCCCATATATAATGTAATAAGAAAAAAGATAGTTTTAATTTATGTTTGAACGTGAGATGATGATCTATAAAAAGACAATACAAGTGGCTAGTGAGATGACCCAATCGACTGGAGGACAGAGGAGACCAAATGATAGGAGGACAAACGGATCGCCTGGTCGCCCAACCGATTGGCTAGAGGTGTCCACACATTGTTTGGACCTGAGAACCAGATGAATGCTTTGGAAGAGCCCAACTGAGCGACAAGGAGGCAAGGCGACCAGTTCAAGAGTTGAATCGATCCACCCGGATTGGTCCGAGCACAAATTTTCACCAACAATAGGTTGCATATGACATGGACCATAGGTGGTAATAATTCCCTGTGGATCCAAGGAATTACATTAGTATGTCCACAACCATCGCTTGTGTGTGTTTTGTTTATTGCATGTTCTCATTTGTGGTTATAACATGTATATGATACATACTATATATGTGGTGATTGGATTAAGTATATGCATTTATACATACAATCTCCCTCAAACATAATATAAAAGTCTTAGATGCCTTACAAAAGAAACACACATGAAAAGCTTGACCGACCAAGCGTAGGTTACACTAAAGCATGGTGCGTCGTCTATCTCGTGGAAGTGTGATGCTAGTAATGTAGGTTCTGCCAAAGAGGGGTACATTATTATTATGTCAACTTTTGGGTTAGGCTTGACTAGTGATTCTTAGAGAGTCTGGGCCCAGAGGCATGCAAATGATCATGGTAAGGAGTTGCACATATCAATTATCCAAGAATTACATGTGATGCAATTGGCATGACCACCTACCTTAATAATTGGTCATGAGCGCCAATGTTGGTTGGGTATTGATGCAATTATTTTGGATCTTGGCCCACTAGAATATTATACACAACAATATTCTAAATTGATATTGAGGTCTATCAATTTGAACAAAATAGTGGGAGTGATAGTTAATTAAAGACCTAATTAATATCATCAAATTTATCAAATCAAACCAAATAAAAAATGTTTTGAAAATGTTGCAATAATTCTTTGTAGAATCAAATGTCAAACACAAAATGTTCAAATTGTGATCAATCCTTTAGAAGGAAAAAATGGGATACGGTTCCACAATTGGTTAAGGACTTTGAGACATGTTCTCATCAATGAGTGAAAGCTCTATTTCCTTGATAAACCAATGCCAGAGGAACCCTCTCCAAATGTGCCTAAGGCTAAATGGATACTTATTGGAAGCATGCCAATGATGCCATGGACATTTGAATACCTAATGCTATGTTGTATGAACTATGAGTTGCATGAACAACATGAAAACATGGACATTCTTGAGATGGTAACACATCTTAAGAACCATGTTAATCATAAAAGGTATAATGTATCCAAAGCACTAATTCAGTGCGAACTAAAAAAGGGAGGTCCGGTAGAATCCCATGTGTTCAATATGATTGGACATGCGGAATGACTGTGATTTTTCTTAGGTGAAGAGTTGACTATGAATATGATTATGTAAGAGTTTCATGAATGATATAGTCAATTTATCAAATGCTTGGTGTGATGATGCCAAAGAAAGGAAGAAGAAGGACAAATCTGTGATAATGATTAGCGGAAGTGAGTCCTAGGGCAAAGACAAGGCTAACAAGTGTTCTGAGGCTAAGCTCCAAGTATTCTACACTTAAGTTATGGAGAAGGGTAAGTGTAAAAGGAATATGTCCTTTTTAGTTAAAGGATAAAGAAAATAATGTGCCACAATTATCACTTGTCTGGACATTGGAAAGAACTATCCTCCTTATAGAGGATCTTAGGAAGAAGATGGATATATATATCTCTACTTCAGGACATGAGAAGAAGTAAGCTAGAATTGTACGGAGCAAGGGTTGCTACCTTTACAGTCGGGAGCTGTCATTCATGGGAGCATAATAGAATTAGTGAATTGCTATTATGTACATGCCATTGATGAAAACTTCATATGTCTTGTATGACAAGAACATTATGTTTCATTTTAAAATATATGATCTTTTATGGAAATGCCCTATGTCTCACAAACTATACTTGATAGTTGTAGAGTCAAGTTTATATGACATATATATTGAATGCCTTGATAACTCAAACACTGAATACCTATACCACTGTCATATAGAGCGTATAAATAAGAAATGCATTTCTAGAACCCATATGATGGTTATCTAGACTCTTTTCGTTATTGAACCAATAAGAGACATGCATGTCTTGTTTATTAGGAAATATGATAAGAGCATCTTCACTAGATGTAGTTGAAGATTGACTATTCTATTAGGACTAGTACATATTGATGTACATAGACCTTTTAGAATGAATGCTAAAGGTAGTTACAAGTACCTCATTGTATTTATCGATACGATCAGTAGATATTAAAATTTGTATTTAGTGAAATAAAAGTATGAATCTCTTGAAGTGTTCACAGAGATTAAGAATGAAGCACATAACTCACTAGGTAAAGTATTAAAATACATTGACGTGATCACTGTTGAAATATTTTAACCAAGAGTATGAGGACCTTCTAGAGAAATTGTGATAATGTATCACATGGAACTCCACTTGAAATATACTGATGTGTCAGAAAGAAGGTATCAAACCCTATTAAGTCATGATGAGATTATCAATAAAATCTAGCTGATCTTACAATTTCTTTTGAGCACATGCTTTACACTAAAACAATGTATTGTGTAAATTGGTTCAAAAGACACCATATGAGTTATGTCATGGGAAGTGTCCCAATATGTCTTTTATAGTGATTAGGATTGTAAGATTTGTATAAGAAAATAGTTTCTTAAATGGCTTTATCTACAAATCACATGAATGTTATCCTGTTGAATACTAATTATATTCCATCCCAATAACAAAGTGTTTGTTGAATTCCTAAATGGAAATTAGTTCCATCACTGGGAGTAAAAGTAGAACTCAAAATATTCAAGACAAATAAGAAAACATTGAACCTAAAGTGGTACAATAGGAACATGGAGAATCACAAGTTGTTTTGTAATCTTAAGTTCCTTATGTAAACACATAACTCATAGTTATAGTAGAACACACCTTGAGTTTAAAGATTATGATATCTTATAATTCAAAAGGGTGGTGAGTTGATCATAGAGATGAGTCAACAACCTACCTAGAAACTATTGAGGGACTAGAATTTGAGAAATGGCTTCAGGCCATGGGATCAAAGATGGACTCAGTGTACAACAACAAGGTATGAACTTATTGGATCCACCTGAAGGAGTAAAACCCATAGGGTGCATTTGGGTTTTTGTAAGAAGACCAACATGGAAAGGCAAATCGAATGCAAATAGTTTCAAACTAGTTCAAAGTGTTGAACATGATGAAGTCTTTTCACCAGTTACCATGGTTAAATCCATTTGGATCATGCTTGCTGTTGTAGCTTAGTATGATTGTGAGATTTGGCACATGGATGTTAAAATTCATTCCTTAATTGGAATAATTATTAGGATGTGTACATGACACAACCTAATGGTTTTATAAATACATTTAATGCGAATAAAGTCTATAAGCTACAAAAGTCAATATGTGGATTGAAGCAAGCATCTGAGAACTGAAATCTTCTATTTGACAAGACAATCAAAGGGTTTGACTTGAGTCAGAATGAAGATGGAATCTATGACTATAAAAGATTTAGAAGGAGCATATTAATATTCTACTTAATGATGAGGAATGACGTCCTTATCTTTCATATGTTAAAACCTGGAAAGGAAAGTACCTTCTATATGAAGGGTTCAGGTGAAGCATTCTATGAGATAGGGATTGAGGTCTATAGAGATATATTTGAAAAGTTTCTTAACCTAAGTAAGAGCACATACATTAGTAAGATGCTGAAGGGTTCATCATGCAAGAATCAATGAGAGAATATGTGTCCATGATCCATGGAGTCAGTCTCTTAGGAGACTAGTGTCCCAATTATTTTGAAGAATAGGAACACATGGATAGATGCCATATGCATTCCCAATTGAATCTGTCTTGAATGCAACGTCATGTACTTATCCATTATCTCATATGTATTAGACATGATGAGAAGATAACTGGTAATCTCATATGTATTGGACATTATGAGAGGAAATCCAGCCATCTGATATGTATTTGACATGATGAGAAGACATATATATACACCTTCCTAGCAAATCTCGTATGTATTAGACATGATGAGAGGGCATATGTCAGATACCAGTGAGAGTTACTAAACTACCATAAAGAACATCCTTACGTGCTTGGGAAGCCCTTAAAGGATTATTTACTTGATTATGGTAATAAAGAAGAGTTGGATGTAAAGTGTTACTCCCATGCAAGCTTCCAAACTGACAAAATACTCACAATCTAAATTTATGTTTAATGACAAAAGAGAACTGTAATCTAGCAAGGGTTCTGAGCTAATGACGGTTGTTCAAATCTATAAAAGAAGCTACATATCTCTGTGTTATAAGAACAATAAAGGATACTATATGGATCAAGAAGTTCATATGGGTGAACTTGTGTGAAGTTCCAATCATTGATGATACAATAGAAATACTAATGACAAAAATGGAGCTACTAATTAGGCTGGAATCTCAGATAACGTACTATGACATTTCCATCTGATACAAGTAGTCATACAACAGAGATATGTGGAAATTACAAAATATTGACTTAAAGCAAACGTTGCTAAACTCACTATAAAAGCACTTTTGCAGTAGAAGCATGATGGTCTTGTTAGGTCACTCGGGATAAGATCTGTGGGTGATTGGCTCTAAGTGCAAGTGGGAGTCTATTGGTATGTATGCCTAGAGAGCCAATCAAATGATGATTGTAATGGAATAACATGTAAATGATTTGATTAATAATAAAGACAAGATTCCAATTTATTTTGTATATTCAGTTATGAGATAATGAATAACATAATAAATGTCTATAGAATGATATTACTCAATGACATATGTCATCAGGTTGAGGACCTGAAGAATGACATCATACAGATGTTAAGAGTATATACATTCTCATTATGTCCCTGATCTATTATTGTTGTGGAAGGTTGGTAGACAATAATAACACATAAGATCAAAGTGTGAGTTGGTTGATGATAGAGTCCTATTAGTCATGATATGGAAATATCAAACCAAGCACACAAATACATGTTGGAGAATACTATATCAGACAGACCCACCATGAGAATGATACATGTAAGCCATCATCATGGAAGTCTTAGTCAATTCTCCCAGTGATGGTGGTGCTTGTGGTTATTAGACATAAAATCACTACACTCATCACATGTAGTTGGGTATGCTTTGACATCATCAAATGTAGTCTTGAATCATGGGTTGTTATAATGGTGATGATTGGGTGACTTCGACACATGGGGAATGACTATGAGTGATAGATATGGGATTTGTCCCTCCTATAGGAGTATGTTATCCAAGGCCTCTTGATTAGCGAGAATGAGAAAAGTATGGCCATATGCATGTGAGTCAATATGTGATATTGCACTTACATATATCTCATGCAGTCTGCTCTGGTTCAAGAAATAAGATTGAATAATAATGAGGATGTTTTCTCCATGCCTCTAGTTCAATCTGGATATCAGCAACAAAGGAACTATACAAACACTATAACACCATACAAGATTGTAGGTTGAAGTTGCTCCCCAAATTTCCATTCACTTGGGTAGCACTGATGTGCAGTTAGGCACCAATCTCTGCTTCTAATGTCATAAGCTAGTTATGGACATTCACTGCCAACATGATATGGGACCTATAGGGTCACACACATAGGAACTCACCTAGAAGAGGAGTTCAAATCTTGAATGACAATTGAATTAAGTACTAAAGTGTTTAGGTATTTGGTTCATGCAACATATAGGATAAAAACACTGCCAAACACCCATCTCAAGTGTTGAGACAACCGTTTAGAAGTGCTAAATGGACGTCTCAAGTATTGAGATGGATGTCTGGGGAGTCAGGGCCTATTTTGAGTTGAAATTGGATAAAAAGCGAACCAACCCAACTGACTGGCTTGACTTGGGTCACTAGATGACCATCTGGGTAACTGAGACAACCGTCTCAATGGGTGAGATGGTCCATTTCAGTCGAGTGAAGGTTCCAAACATTTTCCTATTTGTTTCACTTGTACATGACTTGTTGTGTAAGGAAATCAATGTCCATCATTGATGGGAATTGAGTTGCCAATTTTGTGTACAACCACGTTACATCGAAATGACCATATGGGCTATGCCAAATGACCATCTGGCATGCCAGAAGACCATCTAGGCAGCTAGAAGACCGTATGGGCTATCATAGGTTGTGAAGTTTCCAAAATTATTGTAAAAATTCAAGATCTTCTGGTCCCTTCCACTCCCGCACTGACTGGGAATCCTAAACTTGACCTCTACTATAAATAGAGGGGTACTAGAGGCTTCCCAGAACACAACACAAACAATTGAGAATCAATTGTTATGACAATTGTTGTCCTCTTTGGTTGTGGTAACCAAGAGAGCCCAGACAAGTCCTACTCAACTAGGGAGGGATAGCTAATGGAGAGAAACAACTAAGTATAATTGTTTGGGAGAGCAAGTTGGTGACTAGTACACCAAAGGGGGGGACAACTCCTTCTTGTCCATTATAGAAAGATGACAAGAGTTCTAATTGGTCCGTGTGGACTAGTCTAGAAGCAAGAGTCCTTTGGCTACTACTAGGAGGGCAACATTAACTCGCAGTCCATGGTGAGATCAGAGGAGCCACTGTAGTATCTGTCTAAGTGTGCTAACCATGGAGGAGAAGTCAGAAAAGTCTGAGTGCAACTAGGTCCTACACAGACACCATCTAAGATAGAGTGCACATATACATCGACAAGGATTTTCGCTAGACTTGCTCTAGGACTAGGTATATCTTCGTGAAACCATCCTTCCTATTGTATAATTATTGAAGTGATCTGCTGGTTAATGGGAAATATTTCAGTAATTTTTTTTTTCTGTTGGCTATCCGATTCCGTATTACCGCACAATTTGTCCCCAAAATTCAAACCCAGTTAGGTTAAGGTGAATGATAAATCATCTTAACTTCACACCTTAGGGTTAGTAACCCTACTTGGATACTGTTTGCAAATCTTTCATATTATTAGGGTTGGGACCCAAAATCATGTCTAGGGTATATCCATATCCTTGTTCATGACTTGCCATTATTACTTAGTGATTACATTTTCACTTGAGATTTCAATTTCACTATGTGACTACATTTTCACTTAGATTTCCAAGATATTATTCCTTTATTTTCTCATAAGGGTGAGGTGACACCTCAAAACCCTAAATTATGCCATTAAATACAACTTAGGATATTCATCCTCATATGTAAATTTTAAGCATAACATGTGTCTACCCAATCTTTATCACTCATAATAAGATGAAATAAGCATTTGATTGCAATCCAACTACGAATTTCATCCCATTCCAAGAGTAGAGATGGCGTATCCACACTTTATCTTCTAATATAACATTTGTGTTGAACTATCCATAATAATAATTCAAAACCATGAATACATTTTAGCTCTAAAATACTCTTAAATTCGATAAAGTCAAGTTCCTTTCTCACTCTTGAGTTTGTGCACAACTCCCTTTAATAATTTTATTCAAATATTATGACTCCTTATATTCCTTCTATTTATATCTCTTACCTGACTATCCATAGTCATTCCCTTAAGGTCTCTAGGGTACATGTACCTTTAGAGTGATATCCTCTTGGCCTCGTGGGCCTTATGCACTTATGAAGTGCTACTCCCATTTACCCCTTGGGTCTCATGAACTCATGAAGGTGGCCAATATTCTGACCCATGGGCCTAGGGAAACACATGGATGGCCGTCTCCTGACCCCATGGTCTTGTGAACTCAGGGCACGATCACCTCCTAACCTCATAGGTCTTGTGTACATTTAATCAACCCTACTTGACCTCAGGATTGACTTAGGGCTCTACCCTATATAGGGTTTATTGAAATATCACAACTTTAGAAATTTTTGAACAAATTATACTCTTATGTAATTCTTTAACATGTATTTGCTCCATCTATTAGGGTACACATTGTTTTCTTTGTGTCCCTACATTGGGCTCAGAGTGACCTTCCCTCCTGGGCTTGGTCTCATGGTGGCCTTCCCTTCTGTGCTTGTCCTCTTAGTAACCTTCCCTCCTTGGCTTGGTATTCATGGCAAACTTCCCTCCTAGGCTTGGCTTCTTAATGACCTTCCCTTCTGGGTTAGGTCTCCAAGACAACCTTCCCTATTGGGCTTGGCTTCTTAATGATCTTCCATCCCAGACTTAGTCTATATGGCAACCTTCCTACTTGAGTTTGGTTTCTTAATGACCTTCCCTCCTGGGATTGATCTCCATCGTAGCCTTCCCTCTTAGGCTTGACTTCTTAATGACCTCCCCTCCTGGGCTTGGTCTCCATGGTGGCCTTCCCTCCTGGGCTTGACTTCTTAATGACCTTCCCTCCTAGGCTTGGTCTCCATGATAACCTTCCCTCATGGGCTTGGTTTTTAATGACCTTCCCTCGTGGGCTTGGCCTCTTCGTGAAATTTAGAGATGGCATATCTAGCTTCAAGAATTATACTTAATATATGTGATTTCATGCTTTGTATACTTAATTTTTCAAGATTTAGGTGGCATTCAAGGTTACCTCTGCCCTTTAACAGATTGGGTGACTCACCCTTCTAGGGAAGGTCCTAACCAAGGTTTCCTTCTTGACTCACAGGAGGAGGTTAGGATTTCTAGACATAATGTGACCCCACAAGTTTAGGGTTATGCCTCCCCCATAGGTCTTTTCCCATTCTTTGGATGAGCCACCCTAGGTTGGTACACCATCCCTAAATGTGAGTTGAGGGTCTTTATTCATATTTTCATTTTCATGTAACCATTGATTTCCTATGTTTCGTATGTGTATTCAAAACCCTTCACATGCATCATGCATGAATTTCTCCACATACATGCATGCATGGAGACCGTGCCACCTAAACTCATTTGGATTTTTTTAATTCCCTTCTTACCCCGATTAGGGTTCATATGATTAGGGTTGCTATTTTACCCATACTACTCCCATCCTCCCAAGATTAGGGTTTAGCATTTGGGTTAGGGACTATCCCTACACCTTAGGGTTTTATGATTCCCTTAACCCACTAGGGGTATTCCTAAAACAACCCTAGATCCATCTAGGGTTTCCCTTGCAAGGAAAAATGCATAAAACATTTTTCTTTATTTTATCATTTTCCTACATTACAAGAACATTAATTGGAGGAGATTATTTTAATCCTACTTCTTCTCAAAAGACCAAACTTGAGATGAGGAGGGAAGTACCTTTTATGGTTTATTAAGGAAGAGGATGAGAAGTGGACGAAATTAGAGATGAGAAAACTTAAAGGACACATTACTTCAGGAAAACCCTAGGTTTTGTCCAAACAAGTATCATATTGTCTAAGGGAGTCCTCGTATATCAACTTAATGGTGTAGAGGAAAATATTGCTAGCCCCTAAAACTGTGATCCTTTCTAGACACCATTACCCTCATGTTATGCCTTTAATAATTCTCCCTATATTTATACAAATTACTTGAAATTATCAACTATTAAATATTATTTGAAAAATCTGGGGCTCTGATACCAGATGTAACGACCTCACTTTTTAGTGTCTTTCAGTTACAGAAGGACCTTAAAATTGAGATCCATTACCTACATTCCTAAGATCCATATTTATCAAATAATAAATAATAGTAAATAATTTACATTATTTCACAAATATTATTTACAAAATGTATGAGGACGATCCTCGAAGGAATCACATAAACTTTCAACATGAGACCTATTACATAAGAGAAGAAGCATATAAGTAATACTCTTTTACTTAGCTTCAATGTCTTAGATCTAATTCACCATGTCTTGAGATCTTCATATGTTGTAGTTTCTGAAAATGTTGACAATAAAAAATGTGGATCAATATATTTCTATACAGTTTACATGGGGTGCATACTAAAGTGTGCAAGTAATACAAAAACATATAGTAAATCAACTACTTGAAAAAAGAATGGACATTTTATTTACATATCCTAACCCATACTTGATATGCTATCTTGGGTGTAATCACTGTCCCTTACAATGCTTGTGTGAATCACCCCTTGATACATGTCACCCTAGGATTTGGAATACAATATCATACTTTATGCGATACTCATAGTGGCATAATAATTGAACATGATGTAAGAAAATGTCCAATAATTTATTTCAACAAACTTTGAGAAATCCTCAGAAAACACCATTGATAATGGGAGTATTCATAATTATAATCACGTACCTCATTTCCATGCAGAAACCATGCAACATGTATTTCAATAATATATCTAAATAGTCCACATAATCA
This sequence comes from Alisma plantago-aquatica, assembly GCA_963693085.1. Lineage (NCBI taxonomy): Eukaryota > Viridiplantae > Streptophyta > Magnoliopsida > Alismatales > Alismataceae > Alisma > Alisma plantago-aquatica. The sequence continues at coordinate 663,707,282 of OY856412.1, read as the reverse complement.
ACCAACATTATCTAAGCACCGTAGGTATTCTACTAAAGGTAGAGTTGTAGGGTTTTATGGAGAAAACATGCGCGGTGGAAGCAACAAAAATTCCATTCAACCCGAAACATGATCTCATCGACAACAATGTATTTGGAAGGAGTGTTTGCGGGATATACCTTATCGCGGAGCAAGTCCGGCGATGTCCCGCTGTAAGACGGTGTGCAACGATGCTTGTCTACATAGACGGAACTTCTCTCCCATTCACTATCGCAGGAAGATCCGACGGCACTCCTTTCGTGTGATGATGTACGCTGCTCGTAACATGCACAGATGGTCATTGATGTCCTCCGAACGTAGGCGTCTAAGCATCTACGTCTCTACTTCATCCATGCGGATGGATTGGAACTCCACGTCGCGCTTCCTAAGACGGCGGGAAGGAGTCATGTCTGTGCGGCGGTGTGCTAGCAGCGCGTTGCTCTCCTTTCTCTCCTAAGGACGGTGACGGCTAGGGTTTATGTACGTGAGCGTAAACTGAAAAGTCTCTCTCAATATCTTATATAGATATCGGCCGTCAACCTCCTTTAAATAGGAGACGAAGGGAAGTAGGGTTTCCTAATCCCATCGGTAAAGAGAAACACTACGTTGATTAAAACGCTCGTGGATTAATTAGAATATTCTGAAATTCATTAATTAACCAAATAATCACATTAATTGATTAATTAATATCCGACTCCATGCAATCGCTTGGGATGGCTCTATGGGCATATATACCAACAGACTCCCACTTGCACTTAGAGCCAGTCACTCCAATATTATTCTAATCCATTACATAAACATTTTAGTAATCAATGTGATTCAGAGCAATTCCAATCAAATCCACAATTATACTCCTATTCCAACACATCGTATGCGTGTGACCTAGTAGGCTCCAAATTATGTTGGCAGTGACATCCATAATCATATTATGATTTCACAAGCAATGATTGGTATCTAGCAAGACTTCATTGCCACCCAAGTAATTGGAGAAGTTGGAGAACAACTTAACCTATCATTCATGACTGATGTTACAGTGATTGTATAGTTCCTTTGTTGCTGATATCCTGATTGAACTCGAGTCATGGAATTGTTATCCTTTTCAACATTCAATCCATGTTCCTTGAACTAGGGCAGACTGTCTGAGATATATGTAAGCTCAATATCACATATTGACTCACATCAGCATGGTCATGCATTTCTTAGTCTCGTTTATCAAGTGGCCAAAATATCAAACTCCCGTAGGAAGGACAAATTCCATCTACACCACTCACAGTCACCCCCATGTGTCACAGTGCACCCAAGCACCATCTTTATGGAAATCCTTATTCAGGACCACGGTGGATGATGTCAAAGTACACTGAACAACATGTGACAAGTGTAGTGACTTCAGGTCTAAGAACCACAATCACCACCATCATTATGAGATGTGACTCTAACTACCAATCATGGTATCCATGTGTCACTCTCAAGGAGGGTCTATCCGATACACTGTTCCCTAACAAGTATCTATGTATTTGGTTTGATATCTCCATATCATGGATAATGAGATTCTTCCATCAACCAACATACATTCTAATCTTATGTGTTATTGATGTCTATGAATATTTCCACAATAACAACTGATTAGGGACAAAACAAGAATACATACTCTTAGCATACATATGATCTCACTATTCAGGTCATCAACCCGAATACATATGTCATTGAGTATATTATTCTATAGACATCTATAAGTTTTATGGTCATCTCACAATATAAAACACAAACATATAGATTAGAAACTTGCCTTTATTGATATGATCAATGTAGTATTACAAATCGTTTACATAGTATCCCATTACAATCATCGAATGATAGTCTCTATGGTCATACATACCAATAGATTCCCACTTGCACTTATACCCAATCACTCATGAATCTCAATCCAAGTGATCGAACATGTCTGTCATGTTTCTACTATGAAAGTGATTTTGTGAGTGGGTCAGCCACATTGCTTTCTATAGGTACTCTACAAATATTCACATCTCCTCGTTGTATGATTTCTCGTATGAGATGGAACCACTATAGAATATGTTTGGAATGTTGTTGCGATCTGGGTTCTTTAGCCTGTGCAATTGCTCCGTTGTTTTTGCAAAACAACTCAATTGCATCACCAGCGCTTGGAACCACTCCAAGTTTAGAAATGAACTTCTTGATCCACACAGCTTCCTTTGCAGCATTAGATGCGGAAATATATTCAACCTTTGTTGTAGAATCTGCAACCATATCTTGCTTGGAACTCTTCCAGCTCACAGCTCTGTTGTTCAGGCAAAACACAAATCTAGATTGTGATCTGTAGTCATCTTTGTCAGTTTGAAAGCTAGCATCGGTGTAACCCTTTACCACGAGCTCTTCCTCACCACCGTATACCAAGAATTGATCCTTAGTCCTTCTCAAGTACTTTAGGATGTTCTTTATGACTGTCCAGTGACATTCACCTGGATCTGACTGATACCGGCTCGTCATGCTCAAAGCATATGATACATCAAGATGAGTACATAACATCACATACATGATAGATCCAATTGATGATGCATGTGGAATCTTACTCATGCATGCCCGTTCATCGCATGAACTAGGACATTGGGTTTTAGAGATCGTAACCCCATGGGATATAGGCAAGTTACCTCAGAACCCTCCATGCTAAACCTCTTTAGCACCTTGTCAATGTATGTGCTCTAGCTTAGGCCCAGAAGCCTTCTAGATCTATCTCTATAGATCTTGATCCCTAGTATATAGGATGCTTCGCCTAAATCCTTCATAGAGAAGGTCTTCCCTAGCCAACCTTTTACCGTCTGAAGAGTAGGGATGTCATTTCCCATCAATAGTATGTCATCCACATACAATATGAAAAATACGATTGTGCTCCCACTAACCCTTTTGTAAACACAAGGTTCATCTTCATTTTGACTAAAGACAAACTTTTTGACTACTTCATCAAAACGTAGATTCCAGCTCTGAGATGCTTGCTTCAATTCATAGATTGACCTTTGTAGCTTACAAACTTTATTGGCTTCCTTTGGATCGATAAAACCCTCAGGTTGGTCATGTACACATCCTCGAGTAAATTCCCATTAAGGAATGCTGTTTTAACATCCATCTGCCAAATCTCATAGTCATGATAAGTTGCAATGGCAAGCATGATCCTGATGGATTTAACCATGGTAACTGGTGAGAAGGTATCGTCATAATCAACACCTTGAATTTGACAGAACCCTTTTGCAACCAATCTACCTTTATAGGTTTAAACATTTCCATCCATGTCAGTCTTCTTCTTGAAGACCCACTTGCACCCTATGGGTTTTACCCCTTTGGGTGGATCCACCAAGGTCCATACCTTGTTGGTGTACATGGATTCCATCTCAGATCTAATGGGCTTCGAGCCATTTCTCAGATTCTGGTCCCTTAGTAGCTTCTAGATAGGAAGTTGGCTCATCTGCTGTGCCCAATTCGTCACTGTCTTGAGTCATGAGAAATCCAAATCTCTTAGGCTCAAGTCGTGTCCTACTAGACCTACGAGGTTCCTGTGTTACATTTGGAACTTGAAATTCCACAACAATTTGTGAGTCTTCATGTTCCTTATGTACCTCCTCAGGTTCTCTGCTTTCTTGTTGGTCTCGAGCTTCTTCGAGCTCTACATTCCTCCCACTAATTCCTTTGGAAATAAATTCCTTTTCAAGAAATACAACAGACCTAGCAACAAACACTTTGTTGTCAGTTGGTGTGTAGAAGTAGTATCCCTGAGTTTCCTTGGGGTATCAAACAAAATAGAATTTTTCTGATTTGGGTCCAAGCTTTTCAGGAAATTATTTCCTAACATACGCTTCACATCCCCAAATCTTTAACATAGACAAATTGGGATGATTCCCATTCCATATCTCATATGGTGTCTTTTGAACCGATTTGGAAGGTACACGATTAAGTGTAAATGCTACAGTTTCAAGAGCATATCCCCAGAACGATATTGGAAGTTTGGCTGAACTCATCATTGATCGTACCATGTCTAATAATGTACGATTCCTTCTTTCTGACACACCATTATGTTGTGGTGTACCAGGTGGAGTCCATTGTGATACAATACCACAGTCTCTCAGAAGGTCCTCAAACTCTTGGCTTAAGTATTCACCACCTCGATCTGAACAGAATGCTTTAATACTCTTACCAAGTTGTTTCTCTACTTCATTCATGAAAGTCTTGAACATTTCAAGAGTTTTTGACTTGTGTTTCATAAGATATACATAGCCATACCTACTGAGGTCATCAATGAAGGTAATGAAGTATTGATAGCCTCCTTTAGCATTTGATCTAAAAGGTCCACATACATCCGTATGTATGAGCCCTAGCAGATCACTGGCTCTCTCACTGTGTCCAGTGAAAGGAGTCTTGGTCATATTCCCTAATAAACATGCCTCACATGTCTCTAATGATTCAAAATCAAAAGAGTCTAGATAACCATCCTTATGGAGTCTAGATATGCGCTTCTCATTTATGTGCCCAAGACGACAATACCATAAGTATGTTTTGTTTGAGTTGTCAAGTTTTAACCTTTTAGTATTTACGTTGTATATGCTAGTCTCAAGTTCTAACAAGTAGATACCATAAGACATAGGGGCATTGCCATAAAAGATCTCATCTTTAGAAATAGAAATAATTCCATTCTTAATGTGAAATTCAAATCCACTCTTGTCCATACAAGATATATAAATAATATTTCTATTAATGGAAGGTACATAATAGCAATTCTCTAATTCTATTACAAGTCCCATAGGCAAAGATAAAATAATAACTCCAACTGCGGTGGCAGCAACTCTTGCTCCATTAGCAACCTGCAGCTCGACTTGGCCCTTTCGTAAAGGCTTACTTCTTATCAGATCCTGCATATTAGAACATATATGAGATCTACATCCGGTATCCAGTACCCATGATGAATACATATTTAAGTTTATCTCAATAACGTATATATCTGAAGTGGAGATCTCTATCCCCTACTTCTTCTTCCTAAGTTCCTCCAGGTAGAGAGGACAATTTCTTTTCCAATGTCCAGCCTGGTGACAATGGTGACAACTGCCTTCTTTGGAGATCCCACCTTTAGCTTTGAGTGTGGATGACTTTGGCTTCTGCCCGACTTTAGAACTTTTCTTAGCCTTACCTTTGCCTTTTGACTTTTCCTTTGTCTTGCTGATCATCATCACATACTTGGGCTTGTCTTTCTTCATCTGTGCTTCAGCTGTCCTCAACATGCCCAACAATTCTGACAACAGCTTGTCAAAATTGTTCATGTTGTAGTTCATGACAAAATGACTATATGATTCAGGAAATGATTGTAGAATCACATCAGTGGACAACTCTTGACCTAGGGGAAATCCCAGATTGGATAGGCTTTCCACGTACCCAATCAAAGTGAGTATATGGGTGCCAACTGAGTCTCCCTTTTTCATATTGCTTTTGAACAAAGCCTTTGAGACATCATATCTCTCCTATCTTGCTTGATATTGATACATGTTCTTGAGATGTGTTACCATCTCCATGACATTGATGTTCTCATGCTGCTCTTGCAACTCATAGTTCATTGAGCACAACATCAGACACTTGACATCCACGACATCATCAAGGTGCTTCTTGTAAGCATCCTTTTCAGCCTTGGGCGCATTTACGGCGGGTTCCACTGGATCTGGTGTTTCAAGGACATAGAGCTTACACTCATGTGTGAGAACAATTCTCAGCATCCTAAACCAGTTTTGAAAGTTGGTTCCGGTAAGTTTGTCCTTCTCAAGGACCGATCGCAATGAGAAAGTGTGAGTGTTGTTTGCCATTTGATTGCTATAAAAGAAAAATTTGCATTTAGTCCAAAACATTTTGACTCATAAAGATTTGATAAACGAGATTAATTAGGCCTTTAATTAATTACTCTCCCACTATTTTATTCGAATCACTATCAACTAGGAAGATTGTAATGCACAACCTTCTAGTGAGCCAAGACCCAAAATAATTGGATCAATGCCCAGCCAACGCCGGCGTCAAAGACCAAATACTAAGGTAGGCAACTTTTGCAAATTGCATCATATGCAACTCTTGGATAGATGATCATGCACAACTCCTTGCCATGATGCATCTGTGTGCCTCTAGGTACTTGATTCTATCAAGGTTCCCTAGTTAAGTCCAACCCATAATACAACACGATGAGTGTGCACCCTGCGGAGGCAGACCCACACAGCCACCATCACACTTCAACGAGATAGATAGTGTACCACGCGGAGGCGTGCCCACACATAGTCAATCAAGCTTTTCATGTGTGTTTCTTTATGGAAGACAACTAAAACTTAATATTATTAATTGAGGGGTTTTATTAATACATATACATATCCAAACACCACATACTTATAGTACGTATCATATACTACTATATCCATAACCACAAACAATAGACATGCAATCACAAATACAAATACATCGGTTATGGCCATACTATTGTAATCCTTTGGAGCAACAAAGGATTACGGTCCACCTATGGTCTTATGCATCTCATGCAACACCTGTGAATCAACCTGTAAGCCTGTAATGATCAACATTACAATGAACAACTTCATGGATGCATCGTGAGGTTGGAACTTCAAGTTACTTCTTGGAATTGGATCTTCTTGTTGCTTCTCCATGGATGCTCCTTGGAGTTGGATATTCATGTTGCTTCTTAGAATTAGATCTTCATGGTGCTTCTCCATGGACACTCCTTGGAGTTGGATCTTCAAGTGGCCTCCTTACATCAAGTTTACAAAGACTAAAACTAATCCTATCTCTATTACATCATATGAGTACAAATATAAAGGAAAAGAATTAATTACACTTTGAAATAATAGATGAGGCTCGTCATGCAAGCTTAATACTTTGTACAAAGGATCCATATGCAACAATTATACATCCATAACATTCACAAACAAACATATCCACAAGATTGACATCCACATCCATTCACAACATTCACAAAAGGGGATACTAGGCCATAACCGTGCATGCATTCACCACATAAAACAAAATTTTAATGGCGACATGTATGTTATCATAGGTATATCTACATATACGTATATACATATTAAAATTGTAGTACTTTTAATGTGGGACATTTCCCATTAAATAAATTTTTGACTCCCACGCAGACTATGCGGGGTACACAGGGGCAGCGCCCCTGTGCGGGGATCTCGCTGCCCGGTCAGCGGGCGGGGGTCGAGGGGAGGCCTCCCCTCACGGGGTCTCAGGGACAGAGCCCCTGAAAGGTCTATGCAATTTTACTTCCGTGCACTTAGGAAAATCAATATTTTCCATAGTCGACCCCGTCTGAAACGTCAAAAATAGAAGGCTGCAACGTATGTGGAATTAGGTTTAGATTTGTACATTAGCAGTTTTAATTCACATCGTATGCACCATAGAAAACAGTATACATCGATTCGATCATATCGAAATGAATCCAAATACGCCGTAGATCGACGCTGCTCTGATACCACTGTAGGGTTTTATGGAGAAAACATGCGCGACGGAAGCAACAAAAATTCCATTCAACCCGAAACAGGATCTCTTCGACAATAGCATATTTAGAAGGAGTGTTTGCGGGATATACCTTATCACGAAGCAAGTCCGACGATGTCCCGCTGCACGGAGGTGTGCAACGATGCTTGTCTACATGGACAGAACTTCTCTCCCGTTCACTGTCGCAGGATGATCCGGCGACGCTCCTTTCGTGCGATGATGTACGCCACTCGTAACGCACACGGATGGTCGTTGATGTCCTCCGAATGTAGGCATCTAAGCGTGTACGTCTCTACTTCATCCACACGGATGGACTGGAACTCCACATCGTGCTTCCTAAGCTGGCGGGAAGGAATCATGTCTGTGCGACGGTGTGCTAGCGGCGCGTTGCTCTCCTTTCTCTCCTAAGGACGGTGACGACTAGGGTTTACGTACGTGAGCGTAAACTGAAAAGCCTCTCTTAATATCTTATATAGATATCATCCATCAACCTCCTTTAAATAGGAGACAAAGGGAAGTAGGGTTTCCTAAACCCATCGGTAAACAGAAACACTACGTTAATTAAAACACTCGTGGATTAATTATAATATTCTAGAATTCATTAATTAACCAAATAATAACATTAATTTATTAATTAATATCCGAATCCATGCAATCACTTGGGATGGCTCTATGGGCATATATACCAACAAGAGTATCATGTAGGAGCCTAAGATCTCTTCCCATGCTCTGCCATTAAGGGAGGAGATCACCCCTTACTCTCCTTTGCCATGTTAGTGATTCAACAAAGATCACTACCTTGGGGATTTTTGCAGGTTGTTGAGTTCTTGATCATGGAAGCATGTGAGATCCTCTGTAACATACCCATATCTGGGTATATAACTTATTGTCCCTCCACCTTTAATTATATGAATATGGAATCTTTTTTTCCCTTAAATTAGAAAAATAAAGTAATTGTATCCAATGTAATATAAGGACAAGATATTATGACTAATTAGTTAATCAAGTCTCTAGTTCAAGTTTAATTATATAATTTACTAATTAATTAGAGTTGACCCTAATGTGCCAAACTGAAAACATCACTAGTCATAGATATAAAAAGAATTCAAATAATGTGAAATAATGCATCAAACTAAGTAAGAAAGGTATTGAATAAATTGAGTCATTAACCTACATGTAATCAAATAAAATATCAAAGACTATCTAAAAACAAAACTAATATTAAAATTTGGTTCCCTACATCTTTTATAGTCAACATATCAAATTTAAGGCCTGTTGGATATTGTTTACCCACTCAATTAATTGATTGAAATTACAATTAGTAACATAATAGATTTTATTCATCAATGAAGACCAAAGTGAATAACTAACCCATGTAATGCCCCTACCCTGACCTTGCGACCCTTTAACCACACTCCCTCACATTGGGCATCACTGCCGCAATGGCTGGAGCAGCTTCCATTTCTTCCCTTCACCCGAACGGCAACCATGGCTGCATAACACGCGCCAGTTTCTTCTCCTTTTCTATTTCTTCTTCCGTCTCCTGTTCTCCCTCACTCGCCCTCAATTTCTTCCCCTGACATTCCCTCTCCCAATAACTCTCAACCTGATTTGCTACGCCCATCCCTACGGACAACGTCTAACACATAGGAAGCAACGGTGCCCCCCCTTCTACACGATGACTCTGCTCCCCCTTCCTATCCTCCTCTCTTCCCTTATCAACCATACCACCCTCATAGAAGACAAACCTACTGGGTTAGATGGAGTCCCTCATCGGAATCATTCCATCTCACCAGCAAACCACAACTGACAACAACCTTCGTCGACTCAAAAGTATCCCCACATAGCCGTCGACCTTGGTAGCGTCATGTCTCCACAAAGCTATTGCTACCTCTTGATGGACCTGCAACTCTACACTGGATCTTGGCTCAAATCACCTTACCAAAGGGGTGTGACTAGCTCTGACTTTGACGGTCCCCTCAGAAACTATAAGATCAGAAGTTCTACTGCCTTGCTCCTTTGCGGTCTGCCAAGCGACCTTCACGGATCTGTTACCCAACCCAACTACTGCTATCACCCAAGGCGGAGCCGACCAATAGATGACACATCGACACATCCTCCCATGTCCAAGCATCAGGCTCTCATGCCCTAGTACTTGTTAGCCGGCAAACGATCCCTCTACACATTGATGCGATGTGGCTGTGCAATCTGCACCTAGACCAGACCACCATTGAAACATGATGCCATCATCTTCCTCCCAGTCACCCGCAACCACGCCAGTCTTCACCCACCTATGGTTGATCATGACCGCCACACCTAACGACTGTCAGAGAGCCCCTCAACCACCTGCACAACGCTGCATCCGCTACCTCAACATCAATCTCACCACCAACAACAAAAACACTACCTGCCGATAGGCCCTACAAATCGTCACCTACTGTAGACCTCATAACCTACCAATTTCAGATATGTAGTGAGCCTATTCATCTTCATCTTCTTCTTGCTTTATCACCTTCTTCTCCTTTGTTTGTATGCCAGTGTGCACCCCCACACGATGTCGTGGTCATATCTAGTTCCAAAGATCCTCAGGCATAGAGGGGCAAGTCCTTGTTCCTTCTCATCCCACAGTTGAGGAGATCCATTCAACCATCCACCTAGACCTATTGTAATCTATCTACAACCTGTTTGTTTGACAACCATCACCAAGTAAACACCAGCCATCGCTAACTTGATCCAGTGGAGGCGTAAGAGATTAGTAGACCTTGAAACATGCAGACCACTGTTCACAGGTCAACGAAAGGTCAGTTCACTTCCTCTATATATGATTTACATAATCCATTAGTAACAAGAGATTAAGTAGTAACTAATAAGTATGAAGCACAACATTTCAATAATATGATGTCAGTATTGAATCTAGATGAAATCTAGATATTTAGGTTAATAATGTGATAATAATACTCATTACTATTTTTTAACCTAATCGTTGTCATGATAATACATGGAGTAGAGCATGTACATGGGTAAATACTAGGTATGTTACATATAATTTCTAGAAGTTAGTTGGAATAAAACTATTAGACAAAAGATGAATTAATAATTAGATAATGATAGACGTATAAAACATATTTATCATGCTAATCTAACCTACATGGCCCACTAATCACAACACAAATATAGTTGTGTGAGTTAATAAGTGGTTAAGTGTGGCTTCACAATTTGCAATACCTTTATAAGAAAACATAGTATACTAATATGCTCCTTTCTTATTTTACAACCATAGATACCCATTGTAACATCCCTGACCTGGTTTATGTTCTAACCCTAGGTGTTTTGCCTAATAATGTTGATTAGATGCTTGCTCTTAATTCTTGAAAAGTAATTATGACTCAAGATGAACTTATATTTCAATTTCAGTCCTTTTTGAATAATGTTGAAACATTGTTTTGTTAATTTTGGACTAAAGTGCAAATTATCCAAGTTGAGGGGTTAACTTGCAAATTGTACACCATAAATGTTCCTCATATGTTGAGACATCATAAGAGTGAGTATGATGCAGTGGTATGGCTTCCACAAGCTGGAGCACTAAGATAGAGCTTGTTGAGTAATGTTTGTGCGTTAAAACCCAGTTTTGGTGTAAAGTGCAATTTACCCAAAAATCTAGGGTTCAATATGCAAATTACCACTTCGATAAGGTCTCTTATGTTTCTTGTCATCATGTAGAGCAAAGAAAATGAGAGGGGCGCCTCATTTGAATTAATTTGTAGGAGAGAGAATCTTGATATTAAAATAATCAAGATTTATGCATAATTGAAACCCTGATTCAATTTAATGCAAGAATAAATATATTAATTAAAGAGCCCTTCAACCAAAACTTGAGGGATGAATTTGCAAAGAGGTTGGACGATCTTTTTCCTTGCAAAGGCACGAAAATATCCAAAGGAAGTGGATAACTCACTCACATTATTATAAGGAAAAGAAATATCCACTCACTTATGGATATTAGTATAATATGATCTAAGGTGCTTATTTTGCTTTTCTTTAAATTGAGGATAATTGAGAGGAATAAGAGGCAAAGAAGATATCCTCGTATCCAAGGGAGTGAGGGGGAAGAGGCAGCACTAATTTTGGAATTAAAAGACTTTTAATAAGGCATTTTCTCTCTCATCGATTTTCTTATAAAACACCCTTTACAAGCCAAATCAAAGGCTTTTCCGAATCCCTTTCTTCTCCTTGATTGGAAAATGACCAAGGGAGATTTTTAGGATTAGGAGGACGACCCCAAACCTGTTGGTAAGCTTCTTGACCTTCTTTCACCTTGAATCCATGGTGGAAATCATAAATCAATGCATGATTTCTTCTTATTTCGATCCCCTCTTCAATTCTAACCATTCCTTTTCAGTCAAAGCTTGAGGACGAGCCTTGGGATAGTGAAAGGAGTTGCATCCACCATTGTTGACGTGAGCTTGGAGCTTTGAAGCTCAATTGGAGGCGGGTTTTATAACTTGAACCCTTTTACATTGTTATTCAACTATCAATCTTGCAATTTCATTGATGCCTTCATCTTCTTGATTAATTGTTGGTTGAAATTGGTAATTCCATGAAATCAGAAGTACTAAGAACTATAGGGACGAAGGTAGATGATTATGACATCATATTGGACACATTTTCCAAAGAAATTGTATTTCATTCGGTTTCAACAAACTTGCTCATTCAGTTTCAACAAAACCGTTTGAAAGCAAATGATTTCATCAAACCATTTGAAGCTAAATGGTTTCAAACCATTTGGAAGAGTTTACCAGGGTTGACCGTTTGTAAAAATTGATTCTAATATTGATTATTGATGACCCATCAAATTTGATTGATTAATTCCAAAGGGTTCATCAGTTGAAGGTTAATCAATTAGCAAACCCTAATCGGGTTAAGTGCTGAAATTCAATTTGGTTAACTTAGATTTTTGGGTGATTGAGCCCAAACGGTCTCAAGACCATTTGGAGGTCACCCAAACTGTCTCAAGACCGTTTGGGGGTCAACCAAGACCGTTTGGAGGTCTAGGGTTATGTATGGTTGAGTAATTGAAGGTCCAGAGATACCAAATTGAAATGCAATTAAGTGCTGATTTGATGATCAATCTAATGATCTAAACCCTAATGGAATTCCACAAAATCCAAGGATAGGATGAGGCAAACGGTCTCAAGACCATTTGGAGGTCATCGAAACAACCTCAAGACCATTTGGGGTCTGGTCATATAAAAAATTGTATGATGATTCCTTAGTTGCAATGGAATCAATTCCACAATGTTGATCATTGATGGGTATTCGATTCCAAGCCCTAATTGACGGTTCCTTGAGTTAAAATCCTAGATCAATTGGGTTCAAAACCCTAATTTATGGTCTAATTGAAGGTTTATTCAATAATTCAAGTAATAAGTAAATCAAGGACTCAATTGATAATCGGTTCATCCATTGAAATCATGAATCGTGTAAGTGTTGAAAGGACTTTTTGGTCCATTCAGTTTTGAGAAGGTTTGGACCAAACGGTCTTAAGACCGTTTGGGCCCAAACGGTCTCAAGACCGTTTGGGTCCAAACAATCTCAAGACTGTTTGGGTCCAAACGGTCTCAAACCATTTGGAGACCCAAGCTCATTCGGTTTCAATGCAATGATTGCTTAAACGGTTTCAAGGGCAATGTGCCCAAACGGTTTCAAGCCGTTTAAAGATCAAAAGGGGTCAAGATCGTTTGGTGATTTAGAGTGATCAAATCAATTGATAACTTAATGAGATGAAGGATCAATTGACCCTATATTTGTCACTAATTTATCTTAAAGAAAATCACTAGGGTTGTACCTTTAGGGTACCAAGTGATTGGTAATATTAGATGAGTTAATCCTTGAAGCTTAGATAAGCAATACTTCAATATGCTATGTCAACCCTAATTGAATAAACTTAATTGACGGGTTGAATGAACTAATCTAACCAAGTTTGACATAGTCAATATTCTAGAGAGGATGAGAGAGAGAGGAATCCATACATGTAGAATAATCATGTAATGGATAAGCCTCAATACTTTCAATATAAATAAACTATGAATTTTCGGGAATGATCCATGATAAAGAGATCATGAAACCCTAATTAAGAAGATTGATGAACCTTAACCCTAATTGGGGAAATGTTAGGTATAATCCTAATCTATGGTAAGGATGTAACCCTAATTAAGGGTAATGACATGTGAAACCCTAATTCAGGGTAATGTAATTCAAAACCCTAATTGGGATGAATAGTAAACCCTAATTGTGGGTTGTTGTATGTGAAACCCTAATCTAGGGTAATGTATATGAAACCCTAAATAAGAATGATGTTATGTGGAACCCTGAATAATGATGTGATGTGAGACTCAAATCCAGGGTGATGCCATGTATTGATATATGAAACCCCTGTGATGGTATATTGGTCAATACACTAAAGAAGGATGTGGCTAATATAATCAAGTAAGATGAGAATGTTACAACCATGATGGGTAAAATTGATAAACCATTGGAATGGTAATATTGATACCCTAATGAGTAAGGGTATAGGGGACAAGATAATGCCTAGATCATTATATGTCTAACTCTATACATGTGTAACAATCCTATCCACCTTACAAAGATGAGGATATGAAACTCTTAGGAATAATGTATGTGACATTAAATTATGATGTGGACAACACCCTAAGGGTTTAAATACCTAAAGTGGTCGATAATGATTTATTCTATATCAACAATACTTAACCATTGGATAAGTTCATATCATTAAAGATAGCTGAACAATTATAATGTGTAACCTATGCACTACATGATAAAAGTGATAGGTTAGTGGATAAAGTATTAAGAGGAAAATACCTTAATACAAGATCAGTTGATTATCTTAAGTAAGTTGGAAGTGATGAGAAAAGAGATACATCAAAACATGATAGATATCACATTTAGCATTTTAGGGTTGATATACCATGATGCATCTTAATCCAACATATTTGGATTAGAAATACAAGAAGTGTGTATTATGTAAATTATTACAATGAAGATGTAATGAATTCAATGCACTTTGATAAGTGTTGGCTAAACACTATGAGAAAGGGGTTAAGCCAAGATAATGGGCATGATATAAATATACCATAGTAAGGTTGAGAGATGAACTCATACCTTGATTTGATATTCATAAATGATATATGGTGAAAGTAATGATCATGAGTAAATAATCATGATAGTTTGGAATGCTCCTAAAGGGGTGGAGAAATATATTAGGGTTGAACTAATAATGTAAACATGAAACCCTAACCAATGAGAAATGGGAGATCCTAACCCTAAATTGGGTAATGGATTGGAAAATCCTATTTGATAGTAAACCCTAATCCTGATATAGGAATGGTGGTGTTACTATTGTATCACATGATGTGATAATTGAATCATATGACTATTATCATATCTATTAACCATGCAGATATCATGAGATGATGATCATAGCCAAATTTGAGCTATGAATTTTATATAATAAAATATTGATTGGCCTTGTGTGCCTTAATGTTGTTGTTGAGTAAAAATAACAAAACGTGCATGGAATTTATGAGTCATATATGTAAGTTGTCGCCTAGTAAAATGTGACAAGACACTTAATGGGCCTTGTGAGCCATGTGTGATGCTTGTGTAACAAGTATCATGTATACCTCAGTCTGAGAACCTAGAGGTAATAGTTATCTAATGAGTGGTAACAATGATTAGTGATGAACTGAGGGTATGAATACCCAGATTTGATGAGTATGATAATGATGATTGTTGAGAGATGTGAACTTTCAAGAAATGAATTAAGGGACTGAGATCCCAATGTCTTATAAAGAATGAGAAGTGAATGATGCAAATAGTACATGTTTCTTTGTAGAATTTGTCTTAATAAGTTATGGTTGAGAACTTGGTTGATGCTAAAAGAATACGATAATGTACTTAATTAAGCAAGTGATATCATATCATGTAGAGCCCTGACCATAGATACATTAGTATAAGAATTGCTGAATGGTGAAACGGGTGCTCCGTGGCAAAACTCAGAATGCATATTTTGAATATGTGGGGGCAATGGGCGAATGTATCCTGACGTCCTAATGAGGGAATTGAGGAAAGGTAAACATTAAACCTCTCAATCCTTCATTATTGTACCGGGATGGATGTACCATGAATCTCCCGATGATTGGGATAGATGCAGTACACATCTCTCAATAAATTAATGCCGGATCGATGGAGATAAACAAGAAATCTCATGATTGTGAAGAGAGTGCAGCACACCACTGTAACTCTATAGCGAAGTTGCTAATATACCCTGGAAAGCTATCTAGTAGAGACACAAGATGTCCTGCATGTTGTCTCATACTGACCGAGATGTGGGAGGTCTTAGAAGCCAACTCTTCCATTGACCTTGTATGGTACCTATATCGAATTTTCAATGGTCGATTGGAGTATGAGCGGTATACCTCATCTCCTAAGGGCATACGTGTGATTGTAAAATGTAATCAACCGTATAACATGTTTGCTTAAGGATTGAATACGGAAATTCATTGGATGATATTACATTTCTTTTATGCATCTCTAGTTGATAGATGTTATTCATATCTCCTTATACTCATTACAAGTAGATGGATGAATTATGATTCTATCATGAATAAATGCAATGATCTCCTTGGGAAAGGAGATTACCTTACTCTATTCATTCAATGATTAATACTGCTGTTAATATATAAGAATTCCTGTTCAGTTTTATTATAATAAACTGCTATAACAATGTTTTGGCAGAGAGTTATATCTCCCGCTGGGGCAATTTATAATTGTCTCACCCCCGTGGGATCTAATGTTTTTAGGTGGACGCGGACGAAGAGGCAGAAACCCTATAGTAAAGAAAGAACAACAACAACATCAGGGACAACAATAATATCTCAGATGGAGATACTGCCAGTCAAGTCATATAGTTAGTAGTCCTATGTGTCGTCTCTATACTCTCAGGTCCTTAGAGTTTATAGTTAGTGTTTTTAATGAATCGATCTGAGATTTTGGCTTGATGCCTCGAGGTTCTTGTACAGTCTGTATATAATGTTAAATGTGCAGATGAAGATGTAAATCCTTGAGAAGAGATGGTACAAGTTATGTATTTATGAACCAAGATGTAAATGTTATACTTTGGTTCTTGATGAAAGATTTTTCCTATGCATGGATCGCTTTGCAAAAAGTCTTAAATTTTTAGTGATTTTCAGTAATCCGCTGCAAATGATTCACTTCTGCTTAAGTAAATTTTATTTTTGTAAGTTGGATGCCACAATTTAGTGGTATCAGAGCTCTAGGTTCGCTGAGTCTACAGAGACATAGGACTAAGGTAGTAGAGTCTGTTCTAGTGTCTTCTAGTGTATCTGATAGTGTCTTCTGCTCATATAGGAGAAGAAGAACTTGAAGATGACTGGGTCTCATGAGGAGTTTGCTGCAGAAAGCAGCAATGTTGCACCAAGAAGGGATGCAGGGGATCAGAGCAGAGAAGAACATACACCTGCACATCCCCAGTCTTACCTAGCCATGATAGAGAGCCCAACTTTCCCTGCTCTTCTTGAGCAATTTAGTACAACTATGATACACATAGTAGATCGTGCATTAGCAATGCAACCTAGACTACCAACCCCCAATGATGAAGTGTTAAACTCCAATAGGTTTCCTGCTCAGCATCAGCCTGTTGGAGAAATGAATAATGATGAAAGGAATAGGATACAATATGAAACTAGGATCTGCCATAGGTGTAGGAATCCTGGACATATCAGACCTAATTGTCCAGAAAAGGAATATAAAGGAAGAATTGAGAAAAGGCCTATCCAAATCCAGGAAAAGAGGCCTGGTAGTTCCCAAAATAAGAAGTTTTGGATACCATCGGTACAACCAGGGCCTAGTGCACCAAGGCAATGGTCATCTAGAAAGGGTAAAGAACCCTCTAGACCACATCTAGCACCCAGAATTTGCTACCAATGCAGACAGGTAGGACATCTGGCAAGAGATTGTTCAGCCAGAAATGTTATGGTGAATCAACCTCTAAGGCAGTAAACCATCCACGAATCATGACAAGTTAGACAAAATAATGTCATTCTAATATATCATTTTATGGTTTCCTGAGTTTAATTGAGAAAGAAATTGATTGAGCTTTCCTTGATTAGTCCTAACAGGACTTACATTTTGCATAGTAAACAATATAAATGTTTTATATTGTTCTTACCTCTATAAGGGATGATGAGGTATAGAAGAGATGCCTGGATAAAATCTAGGAATGTTAAATCTTATACTTGTGATAATAAGAAAAGGAAGGAAAATAATAGTATACAAATTGCATACTACTTAATCTCAGTATTTATATCCCTTGGCCAGGTATACAACTATTGATGATAAAGTGAGTATGGAAACTCGTAGATTGTTATCTTTTTGATTGCTATGATCAAGTAGTCATTCTAAGATAATCCAATGAGTATCATGAAATTTGAAATATGGTATGGATAAATGTGTCATATCCTAAGTACAATAAAGAGAAGTCTGAGATAATCTCAGATGAGTATGTGTGTATGAGGAAGTAATACTCCTCATAAAATAAGAATGGGAGCAAGGGAGATGATCCATATCCAATAAAGTTTGTAAATATAATAAAGATCTTTTCCCATAGTGTGGAAATGGGAAATGTGATGAGATCACAAGATGTTCATGAATAAGTTAGATAATAACAAAGATAGAAATAATGTTATGTGGTCATCCTTATAGATTCCTATGCTGAGGGCAAGGAACCTAGGATGAGACAAAGAGTAAATGATTCTTGAATAGTTGAAAATACATGAAATAATAAGAGGAATATAATTCCTTATTTTCTTTCCTTTTGGGGACATGGCAATCAAGTGGGTCTTCAGACACTTGATGTGCATAATTTAAAAAGTGTTTATGAATACTTAGATAAGTATCAGTTTATCTTGGAATTTGGTTCCAAGGTGAAGATATATGTAACAAGTGTTGTCCCAAGCTGAAAGGAAGATAAATATGTGATGTGTTTTCAACACATGTGATAGATACCAAGGTAAGAGATTCTGGTATCTAAGAAATATCATATGGTTTATGTTGAATATCAGAAATGGTCAACCATGAAATCAGATTAATCATGTAAAATAGTATGAACATCACATGTTAGGGGTTTATGCTTTGCATAAACATAACAATTAAAGATATCTTTGAGATAAATTCTAAATTGATAAGTAACTTCTCCTTATGATGATTAAATGTACAACTAATGAGATAGTTAGTACAAGTAATAAGGAGATCTAGTATTGTGTCACCAAGTGAGATGGCACAATCTAGGTAAGAAAAGGCTTATAGTCCCAAATGGGTGACAAAACATAATTGTGATCTTAAAGATGAAATGATGAATTAACTAAGGAGCATGGACGACTCCTCAGAAACAAGAATTTGTCACATGAAATGGTAAAATAAGGAAAGTGTTACCTGACATAGAATCAACTCCATAATCAATAATAAAAAGGACAGTGGAGTATGTGTCCCGTGTGAACCCTTCTATGATAAACTTGTGTGGAATAATTTTATGTTGATCAAAGCTTTATGGTGTCTCCATAACAATGAAATGTTATGTGGAGACTAGATAGTATGATGAATAAATAATATCTAGTTTCCTTTATCTGGGATTTCGGGGACGAAATCCTTGTTAGGGGTTTATAATTTGTAACATCCCTGACCTGGGTTATGTTTTAACCCTAGGTGTTTTGCCTAATAAAGTTGATTATATGCTTGCTCTTAATTACTGAAAAGTAATTAAGGCTCAAGATGAACTTATATTTCAATTTCAATCCTTTTTGAATAATGTTGAAACATTGTTTTGTTAATTTTGGACTAAAGTGCAAATTACCCAAGTTGAGGGGTTAACTTGCAAATTGTACACCATAAAATGTTACTCAGATGTTGAGACATCATAAGAGTGAGTATGATGCAGTGGTATGGCTTCCACAAGCTGGAGCACTAAGATAGAGCTTGTTGAGCAAGTTTGTGCATTAAAACCCAGTTTTGGTGTAAAGTGCAATTTACCCAAAAATCTAGGGTTCAATATGCAAATTACCACTTTGATAAGGCCCCTTATGTTTCTTGGGATCATGTAGAGAAAATAAAATTAGAGGGGCACCTCATTTGAATTAATTTGTAGGAGAGAGAATCTTGATATTAAAATAATCAAGATTTATGCATAATTGAAACCCTAATTCAATTTAATGCAAAAATAAATATATTAATTAAAGAGCCCTTCAACCAAACGTTGAGGGATGAATTTGGAAAGAGGTTGGAAGAGCTTGTGCCTTGCAAAGGCACGAAAATATCCAAAGGAAGTGGATAACTCACTCACATTATTATAAGGAAAAGAAATATCCACTCACTTATGGATATTAGTATAATATGATCTAAGGTGCTTATTTTGCTTTTCTTTAAATTGAGGATAATTGAGAGGAATAAGAGGTAAAGAAGATAGCCTCATATCCAAGGGAGTGAGGGGGAAGAGCCGGCACTAATTTTGGAATTAAACGACTTTTAATAAGGCATTTTCTCTCTCATCGATTTTCTTATAAAAACACCCTTTACAAGCCAAATCAAAGGCTTTTCCGAATCCCTTTCTTCTCCTTGCTTGGAAAACGACCAAGGGAGCTTTAGAGGATCAGGAGGACGACCCCCAACCTGTTGGTAAGCTTCTTGACCTTCTTTCACCTTGAATCCATGGTGGAAATCACAAATCAATGCATGATTTCTTCTTATTTCGATCCCCTCTTCAATTCTAACCATTCCTTTTCACTCAAAGCTTGAGGACGAGCCTTGGGATAGTGAAAGGAGTATCATCCACCATTTTTGACGTGATCTTGGAGCTTTGAAGCTCAATTGGAGGCGGGTTTTATAACTTGAACCCTTTTACATTGTTATTCAACTATCAATCTTGCAATTTCATTGATCCCTTCATCTTCTTGATTAATTTTTGGTTGAAATTGGTAATTCCATGAAATCAGAAGTACTAAGAACTACAGGGACGAAGGTAGATGATGATGACATCATCTTGGACACATTTTCCAAATAAATTGTATTTCATTCGATTACAACAAGCTTGCTCATTCAGTTTCAACAAAACCGTTTGAAAGCAAACAGTTTCGTCAAACCGTTTGAAGCTAAACGGTTTCAAACCGTTTGGAAGAGTTGACCAGGGTTGACCATTTGTAAAAATTGATTCTAATATTGATGATTGATGACCCATCAAATTTTATTGATTAATTCCAAAGGGTTCATCAGTTGAAGCTTAATCAATTAGCAAACCCTAATCGGGTTAAGTGCTGAAATTCAATTTGGTTAACTTAGATTTTTGGGTGATTGAGCCCAAACGGTATCAAGACCATTTGGAGGTCACCCAAATGGTCTCAAGACCGTTTGGGGGTCACCCAATACCGTTTGAAGGTCTAGGGATAAGTATGGTTGAGTAATTGAAGGTCCAGAGATACCAAATTGAAATGCAATTAAGTGTTGATTTGATGATCAATCTAATGATCTAAACCCTAATGGAATTCCACAAAATCCAAGGATAGGATGAGGCAAATGGTCTCAAGACCGTTTGTAGGTCATCCAAATGACCTCAAGACCATTTGGGGTCTGGTCATATCAAAAATTTGATGACGATTCCTTAGTTGCAATGGAGTCAATTCCACAATGTTGATCATTGATGGCTATTTGATTCCAAGCCCTAATTGAAGGTTCCTTGAGTTGAAATCCTAAATCAATTGGGTTCAAAACCCTAATTGATGGTCTAATTCAAGTTTGATTTAATAATTCAAGTAATAAATAAATCAAGGACTCAATTTATAATCGATTCATCCATTGAAATCATGAATTGTGTAAGTGTTGAAAGGACTTTTTGGTCCATTCGGTTTTGAGATGGTTTGGACCAAACGGTCTCAAGACCATTTGGGTCCAAATGGTCTCAAACCGTTTGGATACCCAAGCTCATTCGATTTCAATGCAATGATTGCTTAAACGGTTTCAAGGGAAATGTGCCCAAACGGTTTCAAACCATTTAAAGATCAAAAGGGGTCAAGATCGTTTGGTGATTTAGAGTGATCAAATCAATTGATAACTTTATGAGATGAAGGATCAATTGACCCTATATTTATTACTAATTTATCTTAAAGAAAATCACTAGGGTTGTACCTTTAGGGTACCAAGTGATTGGTAATATTAGATGAGTTAATCCTTGAAGCTTAGATAAGCAATACTTCAATATGCTATGTCAACCCTAATTGAATAAACTTAATTGAAGGGTTGAATGACCTAATCTAACCAAGTTTGACATAGTCAATATTCTAGAGAGGATGAGAGAGAGAGGAATCCATACATGTAGAATAATCATGTAATGGATAAGCCTCAATACTTTCAATATAAATAAACTATGAATTTTAGGGAATGATCCATGATAAAGAGACCATGAAACCCTAATTAAGAAGATTGATGAACCTTAACCCTAATTAGGGCAATGTTAGGTATAATCCTAATCTATGGTAAGGATGTAACCCTAATTAAGGGTAATGACATGTGAAACCCTAATTAAGGGTGATGTAATTCAAAACCCTAATTGGGATGAATAGTAAACCCTAATTGTGGGTTATTGTATGTGAAACCATAATCTAGGGTAATGTATATGAAACCCTAAATAAGAATGATATTATGTGGAACCTTAAATAATGATGTGATGTGAGACTCAAATCCAGGGTGATGCCATGTATTGATATATGAAACCCCAGTGATGGTATGTTGGTCAATACACTAAAGAAGGATGTGGCTAATATAATCAAGTAAAATGAGAATGTTACAACCATGATGGGTAAAATTGATAAACCATTTGAATGGTAATATTAATACCCTAATGAGTAAGGGTATAGGGGACAAGATAATGCCTAGATCATTATATGCCTAACTCTATACATGTGTAACAACCCTATCCACCTTACAAAGATGAGGACATGAAACTCTTAGGAATAATGTATGTGACATTACATTATGATGTGGACAACACCCTAAGGGTTGAAATACCTAAAATAATTGATAATGATTTATTCAATATCTACAATACTTAACCATTGGATAAGTTCATATCATTAAAGATAGCTGAACAATTCTAATGTGTAACCTATGCACTACATGATAAAAGTGATATGTTAGTAGATAAAGTATTAAGAGGAAAATACCTTAATACAAGATCAGCTGATTATCTTAAGTAAGTTGGAAGTGATGAGAAAAGAGATACATCAAAACATGATAGATATCACATTTAGCATTTTAGGGTTGATATACCTTGACGCATCTTAATCCAACATACTTGGATAAGAAATACAAGAAGTGTGTGTTATGTAAATTATTACAATGAAGATATAATGAATTCAATGCACTTTGATAAGTGTTGGCTAAACACTATGAGAAAGGGGTTAAGCCAAGATAATGGGCATGATATAAATATACCATAGTAAGGTTGAGAGATGAACTCATACCTTGATTTGATATTCATAAATGATATATGATGAAAGTAATGATCATGAGTAAATACTCATGATAGTTTTGAATGCTCCCAAAGGGGTGGAGCAATATATTAGGGTTGAACTAATAATGTAAACATGAAACCCTAACCAATGAGAAATGGGAGATCCTAACCCTAAATTGGGTAATGCATTGGAAAATCCTATTTGATAGTAAACCCTAATCCTGATATAGGAATGGTGGTGTTACTATTGTATCACATGATGTGATAATTGAATCATATGACTATTATCATATCTATTAACCATGCAGATATCATGAGATGATGATCATAGAAAAATTTGAGATATGGCTTTTATATAATAAAATATTGATTGGCCTTGTGTGGCTTAATGTTGTTGTTGAGTAAAAATAACAAAATGTGCATGGACTTTATGAGTCATATGAGTAAGTTGTTGCCTAGTAAAATGTGACAAGACACTTAATGGGCCTTGTGAGCCATGTGTGATGCTTGTGTAACAAGTATCATGTATACCTCGGTCTGAGAACCTAGAGGTAATAGTTATCTAACAAGTGGTAACAATGATTAGTGATGAACTGAGGGTATGAATACCCATATTTGATGAGTATGATAATGATGATTGTTGAGAGATGTGAACTTTCAAGAAATGAATTAAGGGACTGAGATCCCAATGTCTTATAAAGAATGAGAAGTGAATGATGCAAATAGTACATGTTTCTTTGTAGAGTTTGTCTTAATAAGTTATGGTTGAGAACTTGGTTGATGCTAAAAGAATATGATAATGTACTTAATTAAGCAAGTGATATCATATCATGTAGAGCCCTGACCATAGATCCATCAGTGTCAGAATTGCTGAATGGTGAAACAGGTGCTCCACGGCAAAACTAGGAATGCATATTTTGAATATGTGGGGGCAATGGGCGAATGTATCCTGACATTCTAATGAGGGAATTGAGGAAAGGTAAACATTAAACCTCTCAATCCTTCATTATTGTACCGGGATGGATGTACCAAGAATCTCCCAATGATTGGGATAGATGCAGTACACATCTCCCAATAATATTAATGCCGGATCGATGGAGATAAACAATAAATCTCATGATTGCAACGAGAGTGTAGCATGCCACTGTAACTCTATAGAGAAGTTTCCAATATACCCTGGAAAGCTATCTAGCAGAGACATAAGATGTCCTGCATGTTGTCTCGTACTGACTGAGATGTGGGAGGTCTTGGAAGCCGACTCTTCCATTGACCTTGTATGGTACCAATTTCGACTTCGCAATGGTCGGTTGGAGTATGAGCGGTATACCTCATCTCCTCAGGGAATAAGTGTGATTGTAAAATGTAATCAGCCGTAAAGCATGCTTGCTTAAGGATTGAATACAGAAATTCATTGGATGATATTACATTTCTTTTATGCATCTCTAGTTGATAGATGTTATTCATATCTTCTTATAATCATTGCAAGTAGATGGATGAATTATGATTCTATCATGAATAAATGCAATGCTCTCCTTCGGAAAGGAGATTACATTACTCTGTTCATTCAATGATTAATGCTGCTGTTAATATATAAGAATTCCTGTTCAGTTTTATTATAATAAACTGCTATAACAATGTTTTGGCAGAGAGTTATATCTCCCACTGGGGCAATTTATAATTGTCTCACCCCCGTCGGATCCAATGTTTTTAGGTGGACACAGACAAAGAGGCAGAAACCCTATAGTAAAGAAAGAACAACAACAACATCAGGGACAACAGTAATATCTCAGGTGGAGATACTGCCTGTCAAGTCATATAGTTAGTAGTCCTATGTGTCGTCTCTGTACTGTCAGGTCCTCAGATTTTATAGTTAGTGTTTTTAATGAATCGATATGAGATTTTGGCTTGATGCCTCGAGGTTCTTGTACAGTCTGTATATAATGTTAAAAGTGCAACTGATGATGTAAATCCTCGAGAAGAGATGGTACAAGTTATGTACTTATGAACCAGGATGTAAATGTTATACTCTGGTTCTTGATGAAAGAGTTTTCCTATGCATGGATCTCTTTGCAAAAAGTCTTAAATTTTTAGTGATTTTCAGTAATCCGCTGCAAATGATTCGCTTCTGATTAAGTAAATTTTGTTTTTGTAAGTTGGATGCCACACCCATATATGTACATACATAATTAATGGTAATTAGAAATATAAAACAATGTTATAAGAATATTCACACCTATTGGATACAAGTAAACTAAACCTTATTGGTACAAATGCAAGTATAATGAAGTTAGATGTTGAAGGTATTACAAGACATAAGGTGGAGGAACAATATATCAACCATATATGTAACTTAAGATTTACTCAGACTTATGTATCTAAAGACGAATATATTAAATAAAAAGACATGTCTAATGGATCATACAACCACGTAATATTATTAAGACCCTAATATGTCATTTATCTGATCGGGAATAGGGTAAGAACAACATTAAAATATATAATAGTAATGTATGCACATATTCATTTTGTTTGACTAACATACCCAATGCTTACTAGGATGAATACTTGATTTTGGAGACCAAGTATGACTATTGACTTAACCTTTGACCATGAAGATAATGTATGTACACCTCCCTATTTTGAACTGGGCATTTATATGACTAAATTTTCCTATAATGAGGTAGCCTTTGCAACACTTTCTCTTATTCCTATTTTTGGACAAATCATATACTCTAAGTTGGACATATTGTTATTGTTATGAAATTATTATTATCAAGTTGAATTGGGTCAATGACCCCACATGCTTGGTTATTATTCATGGAAATGTGAATCGTGATTGTGAACTATCTTGCCACTCTATTTATGCATGTTAGGAAATTTGACTGATTTAACTATCATAGACGCTTATGCGTAACCATTAGGGTGAGCTACGTCCGCCCGGGGTGTGCTACTTCCACCTTGATATATACAGAGGCGTGCTAATTCCACCTAGGGTGCGCTACTTCCACCCATTTTACTTAGGGCATTGACTCAGTGGTGTCATGGCCCTACCATAGTTACTTTAGTCCAATATACCTACATGCAAATTATTATGATTGTTGTGATATTGTGAATGGTTAATGGTAAGATGTGTCATTTCACTTGTTTATTTATATGCCTCATTCTTTTAGAAATTGTTTCTCTTGTTACTTCTCATTAAAACTTACCTAACTTTAATGGCCCCTTTTTGTTGGGAACATATTACTTTACTTTTGAAATAATTAATGCCTAGTTAATCTTCTGATGTACATACACAACTTTTGTTGATTCATACCTTGTTTTCCCATTTTTCTGGGTATTTCCTCCACCCAGGTGTAGGTGCTTTGTAGAACAGAGACACAAGATGATCGTGAGCTCATTGGTGAACATAAGGAAAACTTGAGATAGCCTTGGTACCCTATGCATATGGGCTTATTTGTAATTAGATGTACGCTTTCCATTTCATGTACCACCCTTAGGGTGAGAACATTTTGTACATTCAAATATCTTGTAACTTTATAAATAGTTTTGTGTTCCGCTGCTAAAATTATTTTATGGCTTGTGTTTGTACCATTGAGTGGGCCCACTATCGGGTCTCACTCCTTATAGAATGGTATCAGAGCCAAAGAAGTTGGTAACTAGACTATTTCAAGTTATCCTAGATTGTTCCTTTGTAGGTAGGTTACCCCTTTAGAGGTGGTTGTCATACCTAAACCTGAATTAGTTTACCAATTAGGGTTTTCCCGCCCAATCCAATTTGATGGTACAAATGTATCCTAAACAAAGTATGTAGATGACCTAGTTTTTAATAAATACTCATAAACCCTACCCTCTCTATAGAGGTATAGCTTTCTTCACCTAAGGGTTGACTCTCCTAGACCTTATCCTCCACCTCCGGTGTTAGGGGAGAGCAATGCATCTACTATAAAGAGTAGGTTGACTTGAACTCACATAATTGTGTGTAACCTTAGTATAAGACATTAAACCTTTTACTTTTGTTGTTTTCTTGCATGCCTACGATACACACATTGGTGGGCTGAGCATGCATGGATACATGCTTAGAATATTGGCATGAGTTTTAGATTTTGATATGTTCCATGATAGTACATGATGATATGAACTAGTTCCTTTTAGGTTAGGTTTGTCTTGCCTACAACATGGAATTATCTCAACATAGTTTTGATTGAGACTCATCATTCAAGGGCTGGATACTATCCTAGATAACTATATGACATCTCATAAATAAGGGTTTGTTGAAGGAAGATATAGGTTTTAATTAATGATCCTTGGGAATTCATCCCTCGCATATCAGAAGGTAGGAATGAGGCTTATCTCCATTTTCCTATAAAGGAATGATCACGCAATTGGTTCATATAATAAAACTTTGTGCCATGTTATTTTTCCTGAGGACATATGGAGGCATAAACATGTTTGGAAGCTATAGTGGATACTATTTTTATTGAAACTTTGGGTGTACAACGAGACTGAGTTTATGTGACCCATGTATATTTAAGGTTGATCCTTAAAGAGTTGACCACTCTCTCATCGCCACTGTGTAATTAGTTTACCTGATGTGTGAGATGAGGAGTCATTTGACTATCTAGTTCACATGGGCTTATGATGACACCATGGATGTAAACCAATTAGGAAGTGGAAGAACCTAATCTGATCTTATAATGGGTACATGATCATATAAATAAATGATGGTTTGAGACTGTGATTGCCTAAGTCATGATTAAGAAAATGGTGGATTAATGGAGGTTGTACCTAGTAGGACCTACTGGAAGTTAGTTGTATTCTAGAAGAAACATGTATCCCCTCCTAATCCAGAATTTGATGTATTTGTTGTATTCCTTGATGATGTGTGTAGAGTAGCCTTTTTGCGAAGATGAAGTCATGTAGGGTGAAGTATAAGTTGTATGGGATGGAAAGTGGTGGACTTGGTTCTCGGATTGAGTTTGGCGCCATTTTGGATTCCTTCATAAAGTTTTCATCGTCAAACTTATTTTCATTATTAAATTATATTTACAAAAAGAAAACTTTTTCAAATTTCATCGATGATTTTGGAACCGAGTCACCACCATAATAAAAGTGTAGTAGTAGATAGACCCTTTAACGAAGAAATCCATGACTTGCATGTTCAACCCTCTGACCCTAGGCATAAGTGTGATATAGAATATAAGAGGAAGAAGAACAAATATAATAGTTGTTATCAAGTCGACTACCCCTCTCGACTCTGTGTATGGTTAGATAGGTCCTCTTAAGGGGTGAAGTCTTGTATAATTGGCTTTGTAACCTAATTTAATGAGTAGTTGAAGTCAATGGTTACTGGAATAGGAAACTCTTGGGTAACTTCTAGTTATAATGTCAAACCTTATAGGCACCGCCAGATGAGGGTGGTGAGTGAGCATTCCTGATTATGCCATCATAAATATTACTTTGGTAAAAAAAATCTTGACTAATCCCTAAAGGATGAACTAAGTTCTAGTAATGTGATAAGTAGAAGCCCCCCCAATTTTTTAAACTCACATATTTCCATATATATAACAAATAAAAAGTGAAAATGTACTAGGTACATATACAAGTAGGGTAATGTAGATAAATAAATACAGGATGACTAATTCAACAAGTTGCATTCGACACTGTATAGTGATAAATGTGTATGGTAGGTGTGTTATGTTAGGACTCACTACATTGACTCTATCTAGTGGATTATAAACTTGTAATTGGCTAGGAGTTATAGATTAGAGGTATGCGTTGTATCTTGGTGGATTTCAGGGACGGAATCCTCTTAAGGGGTGGAGTGTTGTGACATACCCATATTTGGGTATATAACTTATTGTCCCTCCACCTTTAATTATATAAATATAGAATCTTTTTTTTCTCCTTAAATTAGAAAAATAAAGTAATTGTATCCAATGTAATATAAGGACAAACTATTATGACTAATTAATTAATCAAGTCATTAGTTCAAGTTTAGTTATATAATTTACTAATTAATTAGAGTTGACCCTAATGTGCCAAACTAAAAGCATCACTAGTCATAGATATAAAAAGAATTCAAATAATGTGAAATAATGCATCAAACTAAGTAAGAAAGGTATTGAATAAATTGAGTGATTAACCTACATGTAATCAAATAAAATATCAAAGACTATCTAAAAATAAAACTAGTATTAAAATTTGGTTCCCTACATCTTTTATAGTCAACATGTCAAATTTAAGGCCTGTTGGATATTGTTTACCCACTCAATTAATTGATTGAAATTACAATTAGTAACATAATAGGTTTTATTCATCAATGAAGACCAAAGTGAATAACTACTTCATGTAACGCCCCTACCCTGACCTTGCAGCCCTTTAACCCACGCTCCCTCACATTGGGCTTCGCTGCCACAATGGATGGAGCGGCTTCCGTTTCTTCCCCTCACCCGAACGGCAACCATGGCTGCATAACACGCGGCGGTTTATTCTCCTTTTCTGTTTCTTCTTCCGTCTCCTGTTCTCCCTCACTCGCCCTCTATTTCTTCCTCTGACATTCCCTCTCCCAATAACTCACCCTGATTTGTTACGCCCATCCCTACGGACAACGTCTGACAAAGAGGAAGCAACGACGCCCCCCCTTCTACACGATGACTCTGCTTCCCCTTCCTATCATCCTCTCTTCCCTTATCAACCATACCACCCTCATAGAAGACAAACCTACTGGGTTAGATGGAGTCCCTCGTCGGCATCATTCCATCTCGCCAGCAAACCACAACTGACAGCAACCAGAGGACCCGTCAATCATCCCCCTTCAACCTTCGTCCACTCAAAAGTATCCCCACATAGCCGTCGACATTGGTAGCATCGTCTCTCCAGAGATCTATTGCTACCTCTTGATGGACCTACAACTCCACACTGGATCCTGGCTCAGATCGCCTTACCGAAGGGGTGTGACCAGCTCTGACTTTGACGGTCCCCTCAGAAACTGTAAGATCGGTAGTTCTACTGCCTTGCTCCTTTGCGGTCTGCCAAGCGACCTTCACAGATCTGTTACCCAACCCAAATACTGCTATCACCCAAGGCGGAGCCGACCATTAGATGACACCTCAACACCTCCTCCCATGTCCAAGCATCAGACTCTCATGCCCTAGTACCTGTCAGCCGGTGAAGGATCCCTCTACACATTGATGCGACGTGGCTGTGCAATCTGCACCTAGACCAGACCGACCAGACCACCATTGAAACAGGACGCCATCATCTTCCTCCCCGTCACCCTCAACCACACCATCATTAGTATGAGTAGTGACAAATATTGACTACACATATAGATGAGAAAATAATATTTATTTAGAAAAAATTAAAGATTTTTTTTAATCTAACGGAATGTCTAAATGTCTCCAAAATGAAAAACAATCTATTTGTACATAAATGACATGATATAATTCACTATATCAAAGTAATGAACACATTATTTAACAATGTCTTTCAGATTCAATGACTAGATAATCAACAATATAATCATAATTCATGGTCACCTGATCAGTGCAATGTGCATAAAATTGATAGCACATAAGAAAAATACCAGTTATATTAAAAATGAGAACATACTCACCTTATAAGTGGAGAAGAAACATCAAAATATAATATGACACTGTTTAATGGATGGTGTCAGGATGAAAGACCCAAAAAAATTGTAGCAGTCAAATATTATACTATAAATGATATAAGTATAATGTATTAGGTAATATCAATTTATTTTAAGATCTTAACACAATGATCTGTATTAAGGAAACCTGAGAAAGAAAGAAAGGAAAATATTTAATCTAGTTGTATAAACAGTATATAATGGAGGAAATTGATGAATCAAAACTGAAGAGAATGAAGAGGAAAGATCCAAAAAATCTCATAATTTTTTATTTAAAGGTTGAAGAAGAGAGAACACTTATATATTTTTATGGACTTTCATTTCACATAGCATCTTTAAATTTCTTTCTCCGTTTGATTAAAATTATATCTATAAGATGACTTTTTCTACCTTTTCTTCTCCTTCTTATCACACATTTTACATGTATTTTCTCTACTCTTCTTTTACCTTATGTCAATTCAATTGTTTTCTTTTGTTTTATAGATAGAAATATTATCATTATTCCCCTAGTTTTTATAAATTTGTAATTATTATTATATATATTAAATTGATAATATCTAAATATTATGTAATTAAACGTTTATGAAATACCATGTAAAAATAAATATTATTTGGATCTATTTCTATATAGTAATATGGATATTTTCTTAATTTGAGAATGATTTACTAATAAAAGTTTAATAGAAAAATATATAATTGAAGATGATTAGTTGTGCATGTATGGTTATCACTTTTTTTTCAATGATGTATAGTTATAATTGAGTGAACTTACTCAAGTTATAACTAATAATGTTTACCAATTAATGAGTCAATTATATTACACTAGATTCCAATAAATACATCAGCTTGATGCATGTTATATTTTTATAAATTTAATATTATATAATTAATTTCCATATTTAAGGGTAGATGGCCCCGGTCTTTATAGTGCCCTGTTTTCAAGTATTGTAGGGAATACAACTTTTATAAGTCTTAACACAATTAATATGCAATTATTAAACAAATTTTAATAAGAGAGAAATCAAAGATATAATTTATTAAGCCGATAATTGATGGCATCTATATTAGGACTGTAAATTTTATGATTTGTGAGGGGATAAGACACATGATCTATAATATATTAAATTTAACCCCTAAGAAATTCATAAAAAGAAAGATGATAGGATTGATTAAAATCATAAGATTAAAAGTTACATTTTGTGTGATATAATATAGTATTTTTACAAAATACAAATTTGCACATGGTATCATAGTAATAACAAAAATATTTTTTTGAGGGGGGGCTTCAGCCTGGGTAGCCCCCCTCTGGTTCCACCCCTGTTTTCACCCACCTATGGTTGATCATGACCGCCACACCTAACGATCGTCAGAGAGCCCCTCAACCACCTACACGACGCTGCATCTGCCACCTGAGCATCAATCTCACCACCACCAACAAAAACGCTACCTACTAGAAGGCCCTACAAATCGTCACCTACTGTAGACCTCATAACCTACCAATTTCAGATCTGCAGTGAGCCTATTCATCTTCGTCTTCTTCTTGCTTTATTACCTTCTTCTCCTTCGTCTGTATGCCAGTGTGCACCCCCACACGGCGTCGTGGTCGTAGCTAGTTCCAAAGAACCTCAGGCATAGAGGGGCAATTCCTTGTTCCTTCTCATCCTACAGTTGAGGAGATCCATTCAACCATCCACCTAGACCTGTTGTGGTCTATCTACAACCTGTTTGTTTGACAACCATCACCAAGTAAACACCAGCCATCGTGAACTTGATC
This sequence comes from Alisma plantago-aquatica, assembly GCA_963693085.1. Lineage (NCBI taxonomy): Eukaryota > Viridiplantae > Streptophyta > Magnoliopsida > Alismatales > Alismataceae > Alisma > Alisma plantago-aquatica. The sequence goes on along the minus strand of OY856412.1, from coordinate 663,674,693 downwards.
CAGTGGAGGCGTAAGAGATTAGCAGACCTTGAAACATGTAGACCGCTGTTCATAGGTCAACGAAAGGTCAGTTCACTTCCTCTATATATGATTTACATAATTCATTAGTAACAAGAGATTAAGTAGTAACTAGAAATATGAAGCACAACATTTCAATAATATGATGCCAGTATTAAATCTAGATGAAATCTAGATATTTAGGTCAATAATGTGATAATCGTACTCAGTAATATTTTTTACCCTAATCGTTGTCATGATAATACATGGAGTAGAGTATTAACATGGGTAAATACTAGGCATGTTACATATAATTTCTAGAAGTTAGTTGGCATAAAACTATTAGACAAAAGATGAATTAATAATTAGATAATGATAGACGTATAAAACATATTTATCATGGTGATCTAACCTAGATGGCCTACTAATAAAAACATAAATATAGTTGTGTGAGTTAATAAGTGGTTAAGTGTGGCTTCACAAATTGCAATACCTTTATAAGAAAACATAGTATATATACTAATATGCTCCTTTCATATTTTACAAACCCTAGATACCCATATATGTACATACATAATTAATGGTAATTAGAAATACAAAACAATGTTATAAGAATATTCACACCTATTGGATACAAGTAAACTAAACCTTATTGGTAAAAATGCAAGTATAATGAAGTTAGATGTTGAAGGTATTACAAGACATAAGTTGGAGGAAAAATATATCAACCATATATGTAACCTACAATTTACTCAGACTTATGTATCTAAAGACGAATATAGAAAATAAAAAGATATGTCTAATGGATCATACAACAACATAGTATTATTAAGACCCTAATATGTCATTTATGTGATCGGGAATAGGGTATGAACAACATTAAAATATATAACAGTAATGTATGCACATATTCATTTTGTTTGACTAACATACCCAATGCTTACTAGGATGAATACTTGATTTTGGAGACCAAGTATGACTATTGACTTACCCTTTGACCATGAATATAAGGTATGAACTCCTCCCTATTTTGAACTGGGCATTTATATGACTAAATTTTCCTATAATGAGGTAGCCTTTGCAACACTTTCTCTTATTCCTATTTTTGGACAAATCATATACTCTTAGTTGGACGTATTGTTATTCTTCTGAAATTATTATTATCAAGTTGAATTGGGTCAACGACCCCACTTGCTTGGTTATTATTCATGGAAATGTGAATGGTGAATGTGAACTGTCTTGCCACTCTATTTATGAATGTTAGGTAATTCGACTGATTTAACTATCATAGACGCTTATGCGTAACCATTAGGGCACACTACTTCTGCCTGGGGTGTGCCACTTCCACCTTGATATATATAGAGGCGTGCTACTTCCGCCTAGGGTGTGCTACTTCCACCCATTTTACTTAGGCCATTGACTCAGTGGTGTCGTGGCCCTACCATAGTTACTTTACTCCAATATATCTACATGCAAAGTATTATGATTGTTGTGATATTGTGAATGGTTAATGGCAAGATGTATTATTTTACTTGTTTATTTATATGCCTCATTCTTTTGGAAATTGTTTCTCTTGTTACTTCTTATTGAAACTTACCTAGCGTTAATGGCCCCTTTTTGTTGGGAACATCTTACTTTACTTTTGAAATAATTAATGCCTAGTTAATCTTCTGATGTACATACTCAACTTTTGCTGATTCATACCTTGTTTTCCCATTTTTCTGGGTGTTTCCTCCACCCAGGTGTAGGTGCTTTGTAGAATAGAGACACAAGATGATCGTCAGCTCATTGGTGAACAGAAAGACATATTGAGATAGCCTTGGTACCCTCTGCATATGGTCTTATTTGTAATTAGATGTACGCTTTCCATTTCATGTACCACCCTTAGGGTGAGAACATTTTGTACATTTAAATATCTTGTAACTTTGTAAATAGTTTTATGTTTCGCTGCTAAAATTATTTCATGGCTCATGTTTGTACCATTGAGTTGGACCACTATCAGGTCTCACTCCTTACATCCTCTATGAGTGTTGAAGCTTTTTGTGCCTTATATAGGCTCCATGGTGAGCCATCATGGCGTTTGCAACACGTCATCAATCCATGGGAGCACACTAATATCATTTGGATCCAATCCACATGATATTCCCTGTTGGTGTGATGAGATCCTTGGATGAATTCGGAGAGAAGTATGAAGTTGGTTGGTCATCGGGAGATCAAGAGGGAGAGATAAGGGAGAGGGGGAGAAGGGTTCACTGGTTGCGTACAAATTAAATACACTATGAATCCAATATATAGACACTCTCACATCTTCTTTCTCATTTCCTTTCTTCCTTTTTCCTTGGAATTCAAGGAAGATCCAAAAGTGGCAAGGCACGATTTTGACATAATGAAATTATATATAAACACACCATTATCTCCTTTCCATAAGTACTAAAAAGATACATTTCTTGTTCAACAATTTAATCCCAACTAAAATTAGGAGAAAGCCAAGGCATGATGTTAGAAAGTGAAAACTATATTCCTCCCTTCTTTCCTTATAATAACAATCACACATCTTTTACTTCATAGACCCAAAAGTCACATAAAGGAAACCACCCATCGTATCATATTTTGGATACTTTCTTTATTCCAATTGGTCCCAAAAATGGATACTTTCTTTATAACCCTATAATCTTGTATCGTGCCAAGTTTGGTGTGAAAGGGATGTTTTTAGATGTCCCTTTCTCTCTCTTTAAATAAGGAAACAATATTTAATAATACAAGTAGGTCCCTCATCCTTCATGATTTTCTATAGGCTTCTAGGAGCGTCCTTTTTCTACAAAATTTGGAGAGGAACTCATAAACACCTTTACCAACTTATGTTTAAATCATGGGATTTATTGGGATAAATCTTGTATTGAAACATACTCTTCATGGATTTCTTTTAAATTAATTACACACTTCACATGAAAGTCCTTTTTATCTCAAATTATAGAATTATCTTAGTTTCCTTATTACCTTTAAGTATTCTAAAAGTCAGATCAAAACTTTTTATTTGATTCCTCAAAAATTGTGCCACCATCCATGTTTAAATTTTCACTCCACTAGTTCTCTAAACCACATTATCTTAAAGTATTTGGGAAACTTGTCTATTATTCTATATTTCAATTATCTAACAATTCCCAAGACTGTTATTATTCATTTATTCACAAAATCTCTTATTTCTCAAACTTGTGCCACAAGGACCTATTTGCAAAGAAAACAGTCTCATGGGTCTCACTTAGGACAAGGGTTGAACCCATGCCACTAACTGGATTCAAGACAACTTTATTATTCTAATTTTCTTATCAAATCAAGCCTCATATTCATAGAATTCAAATTTACAAAATTTGAGGATCTTACATTTATGCAAGTGGCGCTGAGAAAAGGGGGCACTAAAATAGTTATGAGTGAGAAAAATGGTCATATCCCCACCCGCACTGTGACCGGGTGGTGCATGTGCATGGACTATTGTAAGCTTAATGATGCAACTCAGAAGGACCACTTCCCACTCCCATTTCTTGATCAAGTCCTAGAGAGTCTTGCACACTAGGAATTGTTCTATTACTTGGATAGATACTTTGAATTCTATTACATACCCATCCACCCCAGTGATGAAGAAAAGACTAGCTTCACATGTCCCTTTGGCAGGTATGCCTTCCAGTAGATGCCATTCAGGCTATGCATTGCACACACCACATTCCAACATTGCATGGCTGTTATCTTCTCAAGCCTTATTGGGACAATAATGGAAATCTTCATGGTTGACTTCTCAGTCCAAGGAGATTCTTTTGATGTGTGCCCACACCATATTTCCCTTATCTTGGAATGTTGTAAAGAAGCAAATATGGTGCTCAATTGGGAAAAAAATCCACTTCATGTGAGGGAAGGCATTGTTCTAAGACATCTGTTAGCCCTAGAGGCATTTAGGTTGACAAGGAAAAAAAAGAAGGAATCACTAAGTTATCTCCTCCTACTACTTTCAAAGAAGTCTAGAATTTCTAGGACATGCCGATTTTTATAGGAGATTCATTCACAACTTTAGTAAGATCGCTAAACCTCTTACAAATCTTCTTTATAAGGACATGTAATTCATCTCTGACTCTGACTGCAAGAAGAGCTTCACCATCATGAAGGAATCCCTCATTTCCACCCCCATCATATGCACCCCAGATTGGTCTCTTCCCTTAGATACCATGTGCATTGTTGATGACTACACCATAGGTGCAATTCTGGGCATCACATTGACAAAAAGCATCATGTAATCTACAATGCAATCAAGACATTAGATGACATACAGAGAAAATGTGCAACTACTGAAAAGGATATTCTCACCAATGTCTATGCTTTTGATAAGTTTTTCTCCTATCTAATAGGCTCATAGTCATTGTCTACAGTGATCATGTTTCTACCAGATATTTGATGTCAAAGAAGGATGCAAATCCTAAATTGATTAGGTGGATTTTATTGTTGCAAGAGTTTGATCTAGAAATCAAGGATAAGAAGGGAACTAAAAACATTGTTGCTGATCATCTTCACCAATTGCATATCCAAGACAACAACGCACTTCTTGTCAATCAATCTTTTCTTGATGATCACTTGCTGAAAGTATCCAGATTCACTCTGTGGCATGCTGATTAATTATCTAGCTGTGGGAGTACTTCATCCGGATTGCATAGGGAATGAAACAAGACATTTATGTCTGATATCTAACATTAATTTTGGGAAGATCCTTATCTTTTTGGTTGAGTTCATATGGTTTCCACCATTATGAATGCATATTCATCCTAGTTTTAGTTGCACTATTAACCTAGATTCACATTCACTTCCATAATTTTACTTTAGATTTATCTTACATTTAGGTTTTCTTGATTTTATGTTAGTTTTTATGATATTTATCCAACACCCTAGTTTTCATGGCGGTTTTGATCTTCATATCTCATGCACCAACATAGGAGACAGTGGTCCCACTAAGTAATTAGAGGGCATGATACAATTTTAATAAATGGATCAAGTTTCAATTGATTAGTCCTTTCATCAGTTAATGATTCCATTAGTTGATGTTTCATAGGAGCATGCTCTACATCATATGTCAACAACACCCCCACCCACGAGTGGGGGGGAGTGGGTTTGCATCACTTTGCCATTATATTGATTGACAACCAATCAAATCCAAATTTTTTCTTGAAAATCAATGGAAACTATTATGTTGGTTTGCATCTTTTTACTTTTTTGTTAGTTTTCATCACTCTTCCCTTCCTATTAATTGACAACCAATGGAAGACATTTCTTCATTTTGCATCTTTCCACTCTTTCCTTGAAATGCATCACTCTGCCCTTGTATCAGTTGACAATCTATGGAGGCCCAATGCTCACCTACTGATGGATGCCTTCTGATGGAAACAATGTCTATTATCTACCATAGAATCACTGCACACCTGTCTATCTACCTTCTGATGGTAGTTATGCATTTTCCCTCCGATGGTAGTCTTGCACTCTCCTTCCAATTAAATCCCTATGTTTGCTTACTGATGGTAACCTTCCAAAGGAGACTCTATTTATATCTGATGGGATTCCTATCACACCTTCTGATGGTAAATCTAAACTCATCTTGTGATGGAACATACAATTTATCTTCCAACATGTTCCTTATGTTCATCTAATGATGCTCATCTTCTGATGGAAGTTCCAATTATGCTTTTAATGGTACCACTGTCTTCCCAATCGATAGAGATTCCATGTCCTCTTCTAATGGTCATCCTGCCCCTTTGTCTAATGTTAGAAATAGTGAACATCATAAAACTTTTGTCTGCCTCCCATTACATCCTCTTCACATACGTGTAAACTAATGGGAAGGGATCCAAACCCTAGCTTCCGCCCATAAATACAAGGCTACATCCACTAAGAAAAAGATCAACCACTGGTATTGCCAAGTTTACATATTCATTCCTAACCATACATCTCCATTTACTTCGATTGTTTCCATCATAAATCTTGATAGAAAAATTATATCTCAACCACTGTCAAGACCCCAAGTTCCAAAGTTCAAAAGAATCTAGACCAAGGGCATCCTCTTCAATCAATCCATTATCATATTCCACTACTAATTCTCCATGATAGTAGACCCACTATTCAAGGAAAGGAGATGGATGGCTCCATTCCAAGACTGAAGAAGGGCTACGAGACACCACAACTGTTCCTTCATCTTATACTATGATGATATCCTTCCTTCTCTCTTCTCATATTGTTCCTATTACTATTTCCATGAGCAATTAGTCCTCTTTATAGGGTGCGAGGAGTAGCCCCATCCCTCAATTTTGTTTTGTTTATTACATAACATTGTATGAACCATTACATGTTCTAAATCAATTGTTTTCAAACTTGTATTCTTGCTTGACAACAAGTGTACATGTTTATCAGAGCTTGGACGTAGAGAAATTTGGACCTTAATCTAGGATAACGACTGATCCCTATTAAACCCATGATGATAATTTTAGATAGTATACTTATAAGGTGATAGATGTATGATCTCTAAGTAATGTATTAGTGAGCTTAGAGTGATGCCTATATGAGTATTATTCCTAACACTGATAAGGGGATTTTCTTGGCCTCAACATACTATTTCCATGATTAATATGATGAATGAGAAAGTGAATGATAGGCAAAGGTGGTGAAACCCATTCCACCCTAGTTTTTCCACCATATGATAATCAAGCCTTAATCCAACCCTTCTATTTTCCAATCTTAGTATAATAAAAAGCAATTTCCCCAGATTGATATAATAAAAAAAATCAAACCTCTATGATAAGTGATAGTTCTTGTATGGCTAACCTAATTAGATAATTCTTAAGTACATTATCCTTTGAAATTGATCCTAATGTCCATTTTTGGGTAGTGACTATTGTATGCAATTTAAGTGAATGTTTGGGGACTTTTTTCTAGGTGAATTTACCTATGCAACAACACACATCAAAATTTGGCATCGTTTCTGGGGAAAAGTTTTCTAATTAGTTTAACCAACTTGGATTAGTTACAATTTTTCTTTTACAATTGACACTATTGCATATCTTCTTGAATTGAACTCCAAATAAATCATCTTAACCATGGTAATCTTCCATCCTCATGAATCATTAGTGCATGAAATGTTCTCTAGCATCAATCAATGGATAGATTTCAACCATGAGAATGAAACAATTTACCACCAACTCCTTCACAAATACCAAGCTAAGATGAAAGATGAGGAGGCTGAGCATAGAGTGCAAGCCACACTTAATGCACATCACAACAGGCTTGTGGCTAAAGCCAAGGATGTTGTGCAAGTAGAATTACAAGCAAATGAGGAAGCTAAAAGTCAAAAGAGCTTTAGTGGTTCTCTATACCTAAGGCTTTAAACTGTCACAACCTCAGCATCCAACCAACCATAAAAGGTCAAAACTTCAAAATCAAGACACAATGGGTAATGATGATGCAAAACAACTATTTTATAGGATGAGCATGTGAGAACACACATGACCCTTTATAGAAGTTCATAGATCTCTATGGACTTAACAAGAAAGCAAACATGCCCAAGGAAGTCACTAAGATTAAGCTTTCTACTATTCCTTGATAGACAAAGTTAGGGTGTGGTATAACTTCTTAGATGACCACCACATCACCACCAGGGAGGATCTTTATAACAAGTTTATCAAAAAGTTCTTATACCCTTGTTCACCCACCAAACCCAAGGGAAAATGGCTTGGTTCAAACTTGTTCATGGAGAATGTAACGAACAAAAATCGAGCACCATAAGAAACTATGTCAGTACTGACACCCTATGCCGACACCCTATATTTTGAGCTTAGCAATAGTCAGACAAGTAGGTAGTGTTGTTGTGAACCAAAAAGGTTTGGGTAGAGCTGGATCTAAGTGTTGTCTAGGTAAGCGTCCTCTAGTAAGAGGAGTTATTATGAACCCTGTAGACCATCCCCATGGGGGTAATGAAAGTAGAGCCCTGGTTGGTAGAAAGAAACCTATGACCCCTTGGGGCTATCCTACAGTTGGAAGAAGAAGTCAGAATAGGAAAAATATAGTGATAGTTTTATTGTTCATCACCGTAAATAGGAATATTGAATAAAAATCGAATTTTGAGAATTTTAAATAATCTTATTATTCTTTATTAAGTTTTTGAAAAAAAGAAAATCAATGGGCAAACAACGGGAATTGAACCCGTGCATGGTGGATTCACAATCCATGCCTTGATCCATTTGACTACATCTACCCCTATACCAGATCATAATTAAGTTGATTAAAGGGTTTTTTCACAGCCATTATTATCTGAAAAAAAATCCTCTTTGTTCTTTTATATCTAAATTTATATATTGATACCTAAACTAATATATTGGACATAAATAACATACATCAAATAAAAAAAAGAACAAAAGAAAAAAAAATGCTTATGTGTGAACCTTATTGATATCGAATAAAATAAAGAAAAGAGCGAAATACTAAACCCATCGATAAAACTATCAGTGGGTTTAGTATTTCTACTTTAACAATTCAAATTCATATATACCAATACACTAAAATAGAAGTATTATCCATTTGTGATTGAATAGTTGCCTCAACTCCTTGTTAGTTGCAATTGAAACTTAGATGATGCTGATGATATGTTACATTTACCATCACTTATAATAAATTTTGGTATATATCAAGCTCTATGTTGTAATCTTGGCTTGACCCTCTCCTTATTCAACATATAAAAACACAGATAATATAACTTAATATTGATTTTGGTGGGAAAAGTAAGCAGGAGCTTTACAAAACCCCCAATTACCATATTGAGACGCAAGACGTTACATCTAACTTCACACACGCCAAGTCTAAACCTAAGGTTTTTAACTTCACACAGCAGTGTATGCTGCCCAACATCTATTAGATGTTGGTGGTGGTGCGTCGACAATATATGCCCACCTAAAACAAGGAACTGCATCTTCCCTTATTGCGGCTCTCGGATAAGAACAATGTGTGCCTCTACACCTCCGGAGGGATCCTTATTATCCTTCTACCTCGGCCTTAGTGAAGAAGTGCTCGAATGATCTGTGAGTGGTTTTCTCATTCAAGCTTCTATGTATCCATGTACACTACCTTTATCTTCCTCTCCCTCATACTAGTATATACATAAATCAAGCAAACAACCTACAACATCGAAAGAAAATTGCCTCCTTTAATAGATATTCTCCTCATAAAGATCCATCAATACCAACTTAAAAGGTTGACGATCTTGCAAACGTTTTTGGGAGATCATGAAGAGTTCCAATGAGGATGATTAATTGAGTACTATGTCCTAGACACAACTCTGCCTCATCACAGGATATCTCTTCGTGAATGATTAAATGTAGGACCATCAATTATTTCTGCGATGTTCATGTTGGGAAATATGGGCACAAAGTATAGCAGTAGAAACAAACATATTTATCTATCCATATTCCCATAACACCAAGATCACGTCAACTACTATGAAATAGGAAGGATGATTTTAATGAATTATACCTGGTCCAGGAGAAAGTCTAGTGACAAAAATCACTTATTTGTAACTGATGATAAGTTACTTTTGGATGGTGGCTTTGCAGCTCCTGGTCTTCACCATGAACATCGAACAAGACAACTTCTGTAGCGCTCCTATAGTCGGGTCACAAATTGCAGGCTGTAGTCGTCCTCCTAGCAGTAGCCAACAGACTCCTTCCTCTAGAGTAGTCCACACAGACCAACTATAACTCCTATCGTTCTCCAAGAAAGGACAAGAAGGAGTTGTCCCTCCCGTTGGTATACTAGTCACCAACCTACTTACCCACATTGAAAACTATCAGTTGTTCTCTACTTTTGGCTATTACTCCCTGTCAGGTAGGAATTTCTTAGGATCTCTTGGTTACCACAACTAGATAGGATAATAGTTGTCAAAAGAACTGATTCTCAATTATCTGTGTTGTGTCCCGGGAAGCCCCCAAAACCCTCTATTTATAGTAGAGGATAGAGTCAAGGTTTCTAGTTAGATTGAGATCTTACAGGAGTGGAAGGATCCAAAAGAAATTGAACTTTCACAACTTGTAAGATGCCAAACAGTTGTCTGGCACACCTAGATGGTCATCTAGGTTGCGAGATGGTCGTATCACCTTGTAAAACGACCATTTGGTAGTTTTCTAATTGAATACGAAATTGACAATTTTGATTCTAATTAATATCACATATTAATTTTCTTGCACTCCAAGTTTGTGCAATCGAAAATATTCAGGAAACATCCCGAATCTTCATTCAGTCCCAACCGAGCCATTTCACCCAAGTGAGACGCCTGTCTCTCTCACCCAAATGACCATCCGATGAGTTGAGATGAGCCGGTTGGTTCCATCATATTGAATCGGTCGGTTCAAGGGAAGAACTATGATAATTCAAACTTCGATAAGCCTGAATCCCAAATGCCCGTCTCAACAATTGAGACTCCCATATGGCTGCCCAGATGGCCGTCTCGCTTAGTTAGATGGTCGTTTGGCAGACCTGATCAATCAACCCAGCGATCAGTCGTGTGAATTGAATACGTAAACACTTTAGTAATCGTTTCAATTGTCTTTCAAGATCAAACTCCTTTTTTAGATGAGTTCCTATGTGTGGTACCCTATAGGTCCCATATCATGCTGGCAATGAATGTCCATAACTAGATTATGATATCACAAGCAAAGAATGATGCCTAGTCGCACATCAGTGCTACCCAAGTGAAATGAGAAGTTGGAGAACAACTTCAACCTACAATCTCTATAAGGTGTTGTAATAATTATATAATTCCTTTGCCTCTGATATCCAGAGTGAACTCGAGGTATGGAAGTTCATCCTCTCAATGTTCAATTCATGTTCCTTGAACTAAGAGTAGACTATTTGAGATAATGTGACCTCAATATCATATATTGATTCACATATGCATGCACATGTGTTTCTCAATCTCTCTTATCAAGTGGCCATGATATCATACTCCGGTAGGAGTGACAAATCCCATATCTATCACTCAGAGTCTTTCCCCACGTGTCAAAGTCATCCAATCATCATAGTTATAACAACTCATGTTTCAGGATTGCGTTTGATGATGTCAAAGCGTACCTAATGACATGTGAAGAGTACAGTGATTTCGGGTCTAAGAATCACAATCACCACCTTCACTATGAGAGATGACTATGACTACAAAATCATGTGGCACTCTCAAGGTGGGTTTGTCTGGTACACTATTCCCTAACATGTATCTATGTGCTTAGTTTGATATTGTCATATCATGACTAATGAGATTTATTCTTCAACCAACTCACACTCTGATCTTATGTTTTATTGTTTTCTATCAACCTTCCCCTATAACGACCGATCAGGGACATAATGAGAATATATATATATATATACATATATATATATATATATACATATACATATATATATACATATATATATATATATATATATATATATATATATATATATATATATATATATATATATATATATATATATATGGCCCATCTTTATTGCCCGCGCGGGTAGATATCCACCCACCCTTCCGATCATTTTTTTTCAAAATTTTTTTTCACAATTGTAGATGACTATTTTGTCTAGCTCTCTAAAAAATTTTAGCTAAAAATAATATCATTTGCCCCTCCAAAATAAAAAAACCCGTCCTTGTATATATCTGCTGTATATTTTGTACATAGTTATTCTTTTATTCGTGTAGTTACTTTCTGATCACCATAGTTACTTTTTTGACAACAGAGTTACTTTCTTGGCCAGAAGAGTTACTTTTTTGGCTGCTGGGTAGCAAAAATTCAGGCTACCCGCGCGGGCAACGAATGAACGCCAATATATATATATATATATATATATATATATATATATATATATATATATATATATATATATATATATATACTCTTAACATCCGTATGATCTCATCCACAAGGTTAGTAACTTGACAACATACGTCATTGAGCAATATAATTTTCTAGACATTCACTCTGTATCCTCATTATCTCATAACTGAGTGAAACATATGAATTGAAAGCTTGTCTTTATGTATGCTATTATTATTAATCAAATCCTTTTAGGAAATTATGCCATGTCAATATGATTGGCTCTACGGACATACCTCACCAACAATTCAACACTCACAGACCCATCAACTAGTTTGTGACCAAGTAAGAAAACAAGAAATCCCGCATAACAGTGAACCCTTAAGGCTTGACGTGTCCTCGTCAGAGTCCTTTTCTCATATTCTTTTATGTATGTTTGTTACAAGGATATGTCTGTTTCAGGAGCAAAGATTAAAGAAGGACGTCAAGATCACAATTATCTAGGCTTCGATCTGTAAGTGTATTTGAAAAGATAAACTAAAACTCGAGTTTTAAGACAATTTTCGATCGAGTGGTTCTCTTGAGTTGTGGAAAACGAATAAATTTCGAATTTTCTCAATTCTGAACATTTAAATTCACCCATTCAACTATTGCTGTGATGACTCGTAACTTGCTTTATGTTTCCAACCGGCAGACAACATTTGTATCATTGTTCATAACCTCCATTGCCACTACCTAGTTGCCCTCCTGTTATAATAACAAACAAATTCGTTTGGCTATACTTTCCAGCCATGCTAGACAACTCTATCACGTTGATCCTCAAATGTCTCGTACATCTACGGTAAAAGCTATTATTGAAATCAAAGATTGCAACGTAATGTTTGATTCACAACGAACGAATAGCTTTATTGTTGTTTGTCATGTAGTATACATTATAATTATTACAAATTTAAGATACCAAAAACATCTCAATCATAGACTTCGACGACTAGAAGATTCACAACGGAGTGCTTCTTTTATACCTTCCATATTTTACATGGTAGATCTATGTGGCGTTGGGTTATAGCCCGAGTTCGACATTGATACGAAGGAGTTTCACATGTTCTTTACATCTAATTAGATGTTTACAAGTTAAATAATCATATATCTCCAGTCATTTACTATATTACATACTATGATACACTTATATATTGCAATTTGTTTGTATTTATATTGTTTGGTTTTACGTTTGAATGTAGACGGTCGATCATGAATTTAATGAAGACCAACAACTATGCATAATCATGATAAATATGATCATATTAATCTTTATCACATGCGGAAACAAAAATACCTTGAACTTAGAAAATCTTATACACTTCACAATTAGTCTATGCCTACTATATTGAACCAAACTCTTGTAGAAACTTCGTGCAAAATATTGTAGACGGTTGACTGACGTGGCTGGTGTGGTCCACATAGTGACTTGTACTAGTTTTTATATCTAGGTTTTTGACATAGTTAAGTTTTGCAATAATTAATTCTTTTGAGATTTTATTTTTCATTATTGGGTCCTAATTGTAGATTTCAATGTGCGGTCAACAATTGATATAAATCCAATGCTAGAATTGATATATTTCTTATAGAGCTAAGAGTGCATTTACATTTGTTGTCCACTTCATGGGAGATGCATGTCCGTGATAGTACACCACCTTTGTTGATGATGAGGGGGGAAGTAAGATAGCTCAAAAACAGATTCCATCATGCAACATAACTAAAAATATCGATCCCAATTATCTAATTCTCATAGTATTTGTTTATTTAGAGCATTAACCATCCTTTATTTGTGTTCTTGAGTTCCAAGATTGTGTTGTGAGCTTCATCAAATCTCCAAGGATTTTAATTAGATAAATGAGTTGAACATGATTCAAGTGACATCATAAGTATGTCAACTAATATTGTATTTCTCTAAAAATATGCAAGTCGAAGTGACTTGATTTTTCTTATTAGTTGTACACAATGTTTACTATATATCCAGTATGCGTGTTCTCTGATATTTTTCTAGAATATTCAAAGTTGGACAACACTATGTTTGTCATGCTACCGTAACTACTCAAATCCACTCAGGTGACATGTCCTTCCATCTACAACCAACTTATTTGCATTTCAATGAAACCTTGTTTTCTCTCTATTGTTAACATGTTTGCATTCATTACTTCTACAACTTAAGCATGGTGTTCTATTGTTCCAACAAACTTAGATAAGTTAATGTTGCATACAAGTCTTGTATGCTATGACTATATGATTTGTCTATTTTATATCTAGTATCTTGGACATAATCATTTTTTATTTGATTATCCACTTCTATATTCATACATTATATGTCTTCTTTCTTGATGATTGTATTATGTTATTTCAGTTATATGATTGATTCCTTCTTTCTTAATTGAAATAAAATCTATATTTTCTTTGTGCTGGCTGAAATAGATCATGTGCATTGTTCTAATGCAGACAAGCAAGAGAAATTTAAGCTGCAACAATGATTTTACATGTATGGTACATGGGACTCAAAGTGATGTATTCTTTTTTGAATGATACTGCTTGCATCAAGTGATAGAATAAGATAAAGTATGGGCAACATATGTACCCATTTTAGTTCAAACTTTTTATTTACAATATCTTTGTAAGGGGCAAGGTCCATGTCCTCCCCATGTAAATCACTACAAATATGAAATATAATTTCAATTTTATTTCACAATGCTTCTCATACTCGATGTTATTATGATTAAAAGTCAATCATTATGCTTATCATGTACCAATTGATTTTAGCAGTTTCTATAAACAAAGAAATAATGAATTTGACAACTGTATTCCCTAGCTAAACCAATATCTTTAAGTCTAATATATATTTCTCGATTTGACTCTAAGCAACCCCAAGTTGACATGTTTAATGTGCTGGTAAATATTTCTTGCCATTTCACAAACAATCTATGTAGGTGATTATAGAATCTATACCCACATCTTTTCCATGCTGGTATATAGGTCACAAATTTGTTATTTTTGATGCCAATAGTACATATGCAAGCAACCATGCAAGTTGTATCGGAACCGCACAAGTGACAACTTAGAGGGAATAACAAATGATGGGAATCTAATCCGACACACTTGTACCAACGGATTAAAGTGTTGGCATAGCCTAAAAAATGCTGATAAAGGCCTATGCCATCATGAGTTTAGCTAACATTTGTATGTTGCTGGTATAACCTATACCGACATTTGTGGGCCTATACCAATATTTATTGACTACTGGTAAAGGACCATATTGTTGTAGTGGAGAATCCCACCCTATTCCATAATTAGAAGGTTAGTGAGACTGGTTTCCTAGACTTGAGCAAACAAGGATAAAAAAATTAAAACACATTTATACAATAACTTAATTATGTGCCAACATGTAAATAAAATCATGAAATATGTTACATATATTTTATATACTAACATGATGGCTAAATAAAATAAATAATATACCTTGGTCTATTAGTAATTCCATGTCCAAAAATATTAATAATGTCTCATAATTTAGATAAATATAATATTAATGGACATAATATGTAAAATAAGTAAACTATATAGTTTTGTGCATAATAATAATATATAAGTCTTTTGTAACTATGGGAACTTAATAGGACTCAATTAAGTAAGTATTCATAATAAATATATATTACTTTAACAAATATAATGCTAATAAGCCAAAACTCCTAATGCTACACTAGCTCATAAAAATATATCTAAAAACCAAATATAATGCAAAAATCATGTTCATTGTGTCCCATTTTTCTTGGGTGGCAAGTTTCACATTATTTTCATAATATTAATTATCTTAATTCTATTTGGAAAAGAAAATAAGAATAAGAGCCAAAAGTATTAATTAAATTACTAAATATCTTCAAAAGTGAAAATAGACTTACGAATTCCACATACTAAAGTTGGTCTATGTATGGATTTCCACAATAATTGGACAACCTTATCTATCTTAGGGTAGCTTAGGAGAGAGAAAATGACTTAAAGTCCAAAATATCAAATAATAAAGTAAACATTCCCAAAATGGAAAATTAATGTCAAATTCAGACTACTCATGTCTATCTTTACTTGTAGGACAAGTTTCACATCTTTTGGGTGTTTTTAGATGCCCCAAATTCATTATGGAAAGAGAATAAATGATAAGATCTAAAAATACTAAAACATATACTAGATATATTCAAAAGTAAAAATGAATGCCCAAATAAAAATCTACATGTCCTAATTAGCCTAGTTGCAAAATTTAGTAATATCTAAATCATGCTTGAGCCCTCAAACATATTGGAAAAGAAATTACACCAAATAACTCTTAAAATTCTAATTAAATGATTTTATGTGCCAGTTTCCTATAGTTCTCATTTGGGTATCTATCTAATACGGATTTCCTATAGTATGTTGACATTTTCAGTGTCACATCTAGTTTCTTTTCCATTTATAATGAGGACACATCAGTAGCCATAGGATCTTGATTGAACGGTGCCATAGTATTCTCCTTCCTCACTTTCCTTTCCAATTTTATGTGCTACAATTCCCCAATTTTCTCTCCCAAAATCCTCTCTCTAATTTTCCTCACACTATGATTGCTTTCCAATATGTTTCCTCTCATTTTCTAATCCCATTGACCCTATATAGTTTAGGATTTTGTTCATTTAAACTCCCCATCGTACCCATGTGGCCACCAGTACTATTGTCTCTATCCTCTTTCACTTCTCCAACCACCTCTGAAACCTCTATCCACCCTAAAACAATCCTCAGACCTTTTCCAACTCAAAGAGATCACACAACACCCCTCGTTTGATTTGGAACTGATCCGGTCTACTCACTCCACCTGTGGTGAACTCCCCCAACTCCTACGACAATGGAGGAGCCATCAGAGCCTACATCAAGTATCTAGGCACTTTTTGTCGGACCACTGTAGACTTCCAGTGTCGTTGATTCCATAATTTTCACAGTAAGGCACTTTTCCTCCCTTTTTTACCCAATTCTAAAATTTTAATGCAATGTTGAGGTTCTCGCCACCTACCAATGTATTATCTTCTTAAACACTTCCATTGAAGATCCCAGAACTTGCATGCACTAGTTTTCCTATTGCCTCATTTGTTTTGGTCTTCAATGCCTGATCGAGCAACCGATCATGGAAAAGATGCTCTAGTTTATTTGATCCTCTCATTGCGCATCCTTGGGGCTTGTTGTAATCAGCATGTTGTAGCAGATTCTTGTGTACTCTCAACTTGATGGGAGGTTAGATATTTTCTAGTTGTGATCCTACTCTAAAAAGCTCATGGAGCTTCATCTCGAACTTGGGATGAACATCATGATTGTTGAATGGACCAGACTGTCCCGTAATGCTTGTGTTTTCTATCACGCTTAACATGGGTAATCTCATCTTTTTCCTTCCTGGCGTGTTCATCCTTGGTCATGCTCAGTTGGGTGGTGGCCATGCCAGTTAGCATCCCCTTACATGGCCAACTCAAGTGGCATTTAAACCGGTTAATATTTCTTACATGGCTTTTCAAAATTTTTGATTGGTTAAAACTTCAAAAATTCATAATAAATTGATTATAGCTTAGAAAAATAAAACAAGATATGTTTTAGAATTGTGGTGGTTTTATACATCTAATGGCAGTATTCTCGTTTCCTAATTCTAATCCATTAAATAATTGATTTTCAAGGATTTTCCTAATTGAATAATATTTCTAAAATCCATAACTAATAATTTTTAAGTCAGAAAAATAAAGTAAAATATGACATGAACTCAGAAAAATGTAATCTACAAGATGGCATAGTTTTCCTAATCTAATTCAACAATAATAAAAAGGCAATTTCTAGCATTTATAGTATTAATGTAAACTAAACCCTAATCCTACATATGTGTTTAATAGGTGCTTCAGAGACCTAGGCTTGGACCTAATATTGATTTTGGACTTCTGTAGACTCTCTCTAAGGTATGGCCACATCCCTATTATTATATATTGAGTAATTTACCTAAATTTATCCTTTTTAATGTATGTTTGCATTCCCTATTTTTCTATATTGAGCAGTGAACCCAAACTACCTCTCTCTTGATAGGCTACACAATCTCTATCTTATGAAAATTCCATGTGGAATATTCTACTTGATTATGATCCTATGATCATCCAACTTTTTTGGACTTTATTATAACTCTAACTTGTACTTTTATTCTTGATGAAACCCTAATTTTGTCCACTTATGTGTTTGATTCTTATTTTTTCCATTTTTCTGATGACAATCTTATAGAAGACTCAACTTTGTACTTGCCTTTACATTTAGCATTTATGTGATTCTATTGCCCCATAATAGTGTAATTACTTTGGTTTTTGGGTTGTGTGCTCATTTCATACGTTTTGGATGGAGGTTGTGTGCCCCATACATGGGTTGTGTGCCCCATACCTGACACTGTGCCCACTTTTATATATATTGGGGAGTTTGATAGTACATCATTCTCTATTAGGTTTCAAGGTTGTGAGCCTTGGCCACCATCATTATTTATATTGTTATAGTCCTATGCTTATATTACATTCATGCATGTTGATATTATTGATGGGGTTTGTGCCCAAAAATTTATATGTGCTTGTGTGGTATATCTTTTATGTTTTACTAATGGCAAATACTTCTCTTGTTTATTATCTTTTGAAATTCATTTTCTTTTATGCCCAGTTGGGTAGTGCTTTTCTTTTTTATGGGAAGCCTTTTTATTTGACATGCTTTATTTATGATATTTCTCAATATTAAATATGCACATACCAACCTTCATGTTGATGTGTCTACTTTTCTTCCTTTTACCGGGGTATGCTTCCAACCCCAGGTGTAGGACTTGGTGCTAGGTAGAGCTCTTAGGGAGAAAGAGTTGAGATAGCCAGATATCCTCTACTTAGATCCTTATGTTGTAATTTCCATGTATATAAGAGTTGATGATGTAATTTTGTAAAATTGAATATAATCATGATTTATATTCATCTGCTATTCTTTGGTCTTTTTATATATCATCATTTGATAAAATAATTATGATATCTATTCAAGCATGCTCGTAAGTATGTTTGGATAGATGAGTTTATTTTCAAATAAATTAGGGAGTGAATCTCCTATCGGGTCCCACTCCTTATAGAGACACTCTTTTTGAAGCCTGTGAGCAATTTAAGGATATATTGCACTAATCCCCTCATCATAGAATCCCCTCTTCACAACTTATCAAACAATTCTATAGGGGAGTACGGTGACATAAAATACTCCCTCGATTCCATTTCCAATGGAGATTTTATGCGACAAATATTTGACCACGCATGGAAGGTTGTGGGTAGGGGGATGAGAACTAAGAAAATTGGGGCTCATCATGCAAGAGAGGTGTTCTCAAGGTGTCTATGACATAGGACAAATTTGAGCAAGCTATAATATATGAGTAAGATTTAGAGAAGACCCAACACAAAAGGGGGCATAAGATGTAAAAATACATAATAGCGAGTCTTAGACTAGTTGGATTTATAAGATAAACTTACATCTTGTCGTGTGGATGTTCTGCTAAACCTAGATATTAGATAGTTCAAGAATCAATCAATCTTGTCAAATATTCATGCATCGATTCAACTAGTGCAAGTATCGACACTAAACCTTACATCTACGTTCACCTTCCACATTGGGAGTACAACAAGTAAAAGATAAACATAAACTTTAATTTTACAATGGGGGAATCATGAGAGTTAGGTTATCATCAAGGTCTATTCATGCAAGGTCATAATTAGTCATATTAGATCCATATCACGCAACATGGGCATATTTCCAAGTTATAGAAGAATTAAGTAAATCAAGTTAGGATGTAGAGATATAGTATGGCAATTCTAATGATTCAAAGTAATTAATATAGCATGGATAAATTTGGAGCATGATACTTGGAATAGTAAAGCCCAACATTCATATGTTCATTTACATTACATTAGTCATCACATATAAGTTACAAGTAGTCAATAGAGTGAAAGAGTATTTTACACAGAACTTCATATTACAATTCACCTCAAGGATTGATTTGAAGTTGAATACATATAGTCTCTATTTGCATATTAAGGATCCACTTTAGCATAAGGAGTAAAGACCGACCCTATAAGTACTTAACATCACAGTTTAGATCATACTAGTATACAAAGATAGGTATTATGTCATATGAACTATTCATTACAGAAGGGAGCAATATCTGAATCAAAGATATCATAAAAAACACAAAGTTTACTGATTTTATAGGACAAAAATTTCATCTTGATTAAGTTGCATCAATCATGAACATAAAAGAGTCATCTTTTGGGTCAATATTATCATTTGAAGTACATCCATATGATCCAAAATATTGTACATGTCCTAGATGGAGAAAAGTTACCGGTCAAGGTTGTGTCAAGAAAGTGAAGTCATAGTTGAGCATACAAGTAGACATTTTTATATTAATTGGATCATAAAAATATGTATTTGAGAAAAACAAGGGAACCACAATATGAACTAGCTTGTGAGACCATTTTTGATGGATAAGGTTTAATTTTCTGATCAAAATGGTACATCTAAAGTCCATTTTTGGATAACATATGCATTTACTTTCAATATTTGGAATATTATGGGACTTTTGGTATGAGAGAGGTCAAAAAAGTACCTTTTTCCAAAAATATGGGGGCCGTGTATTGCAGGTTGATCATGGACACACCACGATCAAACGAACCTGGGTGCACACGTCCACTAACTGTTGAGTAACAAAGAGGGGGTAGATGCACTAGCCTTTATCCATTGGATATCATGATTACCATTGTCCCCACATGATCTGACAATAGGGAGTTGGCTTCCCCCCTTCCAGTCGATCGACACACACAAAGCCCTGCTGCAGCTTTCCATGGCTATAGCTTACCTTAGGCCAAGCGCCACTTAGACCAAGCCATGGAGAGGCCCCAAAACACCTACTTGGATTCTCCATGGCCCCAGAAATCCAAATGTAAAGGTTTTTGTAGATGAGGAGTGCTGGACCATAGTTTCCCAAATAGGTTGGGCAACGATGCCATGGAGCAAGCATGGAGAAAGGTATGAAGGTGGAAGGCGCTAGGGGTACAATAGGGCAAGAAAGGTGAGGGAAATGAACCAGGAAGGAAAAATAAGGAGGTGTTAATTGGATTAAAGCAGTGAGTAAAGGTGGGGTAGGTGAGGGGAAACACCTTGGCCTCTGACCATGGTATGGAGGTAGGAGAAGTTTTCATGGTTGTTGGATGTGGGGGAGTGGGAAGCAATATGTGTGACTCGATTCTAGGGTCCAAAAGAGTCATACCCACTTAGAGAGAGGGGATTATACACAACTTATAGTTGGGTTGCAGGCCACTGAGAGGGACCAAAATGGCCCTAGGATGGCACAAAGTGGCCTAGACTGGTCCAAATACATGATTAGGGTGGACAAATATGTCAAAAGTAGGTTTTTGAGGTTAAGAGTTTCAATTGGGAATAACTTACTCATCACAACTGTAATTTGAGGGAAGTTTTATGCTTTTGAAATGTGAGAACATCCTCTACACTATGAGTACAAGATTATGATATAAAGAGGTACCAAGACAAGATAAAAGTAGGTATGAAGAGAATGACCTGTAAAGTAGTTGAAAACAAATCATGAACTTAATTGTATTTCACTAAAAGATGCAAGTAGATAAGATAATCAAATTAAGAATCAATGCACATTCCATCATGAGAAAATGAGGCCGATAGAAAGTAATATGGAACGATAATGAGAGAGAGGACATAATTTGTAGGGATAGAAGTTCTACTATCACATCTCCCATCTTAAAAGATCCCCTCCCCAAATTAACAAAAACCTTGAGTTGAGCTTGTGACTCATATTCCATATCATAATCAACTTGGTATTCCTACAACATCAAAACTATTTCAAAAATGAGCAGTTAAGCATTAAGGTCAAAGCATAGTCACTTTGATCATCAAATTGGGGAGATCATTATGTAAATGACAAATTTGGAAAGATTATCCTATAGATGACAATTTTGGCGAGATCACATTTTAGGTTAAACAAATAGAGATCTTCAAACAATAGTACAACATGACTTCCCATCCCAACATTTAGAGTTCTAGCTTATTCATTCGTCGAAGTAGGGTTATGCTTCCATGATTGAGATTTAGTATTTAAAAAATTTGAAGCGAACATCATATTACAATGCTGTGATTTCCTTCTCAAAATCAATGGAAGGTTCCACCGTAGTCCACCTGAGGGCTCACCCAGAAGTCATAAATGGAGCAAATCAACATAATCATCATTTCAAATTTTTTGACATTTGGATATATGAAAGTCACTAATTAGATATCGAGGGTGATCTCAAGATCCAAAGAGGGTGATTATAAGAGTCAAATCAAGGTTAACAATCTTGAGTCAACATTTCACTAATCAATACCGAGCATCAAGATTTTTGCAGATCAGAGGTCATAGGTCTAAAATTTTGAAGGGTTTTAGTTCCTACCTTAGACCTTAGGGGTTATCATTCATTCATATACAAGATTTAAGCAATAATTATGAAATATTTCATGACACCCATATTAATTTCATTGTATTGGTATTCAGGGTTCATGAATGATCTGGGTCATTCTAGGAACTTAACCACAAGCTATACTCAACATCATATTTTGAGATTGTCATTAAATTGAGATTCAAGATCGAGTATCAATATTATCATAGACCTGACCAATGAATATTAGGTCAAGAAATTAAAATAAGGTAAGAGGCTACCTTTCAAATACTTTAAATAATCATCAAAGTGAAAAATTTAGAGGCAATCATAACAGGGATGTGACCTAGGTTAGGGGAGTCATACATTAACTACCACCATGATCTAGCACATTAGTTATCATAGTCATAAACTGTCAAGCATGTCATAGTAGGAAGAGTAATTATGTAATCTTATTTCATCAGATCATGAGATCAAACATCAAGATCAAAATAGGGAAACCATGATTCAAGATTATTTATATTACTAATTTGGGGTCATAATAATGCTCTCTTCCTTTCATAGATCCATGAAAGGGAAATAGCTACAAATAGAGAATAGGGCATTAAAAGAGTTAGTGTATTGTAGGCCATGGTCAAAACTTCATATATTTGACATAATTCAAAATTGATCCTTCCCAAGAGGCATAAAAGTCAATAGGGGATTTTCCTCTTGTAACAAGTCTTGACATCACGATATAGGGGTACAAAGAGATAGTCAAATCAAGTATGGACATGATTCATATCAATAGAGAGATGTTTGCTTAGTTAAGTTTGAGGTTTAATAAAAATAGGGATAACATAGGTTTAAATAATAGGGACCTCATCAAACATGAGATACAAAACATGAGTCCTACCTTATTTCACCCCATCAAGGATTTTCTAATTTACCTCAAACAAAGAAAGCACATATGTTACATTTGGTGACTGTAACGTCCCCGGATTCTTCCATCTCGAGACTTAGAAGGCCTGAGAGGACAAATATGAAAATGTTAGACAATTGTATCAAAGTGCGATGCGGAAACGAAATACGCATACATGAACATTCAAATTTAATGCATACACTATAACAATCTCAACATTCAACATGTATATATATTACACATTTACTTATTATAACATGAGTGACAATTACATATTTAAAGGATATTTTACATAAGTCTGAACATGTATGCTAGGATATTAACACAATAGCTAAACCTGTACAACAACTCACATCCTGTTCTTTTATCCCATGTTATCTCTGAACCTAAAACATACGTGAAACAACGAATCAACACACAAGGTGTCGAGTACATGGGTAGAAAGATACATATATTTATGGTTTTCATAATTTGGAAAGAATTGCAGAAAGAAAGAAAGAAAGAAAATCATAGAAAAAATTTCTTGATTAAGCGAAATACACCAATTTTATTCATTTTTCTAGATGAGTTGCATTACTAAGGTGGACTAGTACCAAAACATATATATTGGGCCCATCCCCATGTACCAAGTACTCTAGGGAAACTCCCCGTACACCGTGTGCTCTAGGGAGGTGTACTAGTCAACATTAATCCATTCCCTTGTAAGGGGGATAATGAACACCTTAAATAACTATAAAGCATCTACTCATCATTTATGTTTGTAAGTGATAAAACACCGAGTACTATATAATGCTACTACATCCAATATTTACAAATAGAAGAGAGCATACATACATATCATGATTGCTGCCAAGAAAACCATAGTAATATACTTAAATAAAACCCACATACTTGAGTTAAGAGATTCCTAATAATTCTTGATCATCTAGATATCTGGTCATCACCTGATTAATAACATTTAATCATCATTAATACAACGTTCACCATTATTAATGATAATTAGGTCCAAATTAGGGTTTTGCCAAATCTAGGTTCAAATAACCTAGATCTTGTATCTGATATTTTGATACTGATCTAAAGGTCATAATTAGAGTCTGATTCAAGTTTCATAATTTTCTGATGATTGATCTATTTTCTAGAATTAATATGATGTCAAATGAACTTATTCACAATTCAATGCAAAAGTCCTAATATTGGGAAACATCACTCACATCAGAGTAAAAAATGGGTTTATACCATCATTAGGATTCTATCATGATTTTATGAGAATTTATTTCAACCATATATAATTTATTATGTCCCATACATCCTAAAAGAAGCATCATCTATTAATTCAAAAACCATGAATATTACTGCTTCAAAGGTCTAATCTAAGAGTCCTATAATAAAGTAGGCATTTTTTCGAGTACATGTATATTTTTAGGGTAATAGGCCAAGGGAGCTATTTATAATGTATTTTCTAAGATATGTACATATACTGGATTTTCGAGTGAATTATTACCTTTAGGCGAATCAGGCACTGCCACGTGGCTCATTTGGACTCCTTGAGCCCGCTTTGGATGACCGATTCAGTGATTGAGTGCCCAATTTTCTTATTGGTTCAGCGGTTTGTCTATCTAAGCCACTGACTCTCTATCTCATCTTTCCCAACGCGTTCGGGATCCGATTCCCCTATGCACTACTCGCCTTACATGAGTGCTGCTGTGTAAAGGGACTCCGGTAAATGATCTGGTACTAGAATCCTCATCTTCGGGTTCAAAAAAGTCCAAAAGATATGTGGAAGTACTAAAGTCATTGATTGTTGCTCCTTGCTCGCTGCACCCCGATCGTGAGTTCTCAGAAGCCGATTCTCCATTGTTTTGTAAAGGAGGAGGCATCCGAGAAGAGTTCTTGGGAGGGGCGTCTGTGCTCCATCCTATACTAGCATGAATTGAGATGCATTAGAGCTCCACATGACCTCTACGAAAGAGAGAGTTGCCTTCCATTGCCCTGCTCCATGCGTAGGCCTCCGACTGTGGCTCCAGCCTAGCTATGAGCTCCGATGAGGAGCAGAGTGGGATCCAAACCTCCTTGCGAGGCTTTGAAGGGTCCAAGATGCTCTAGGGTGGCGGGTGGATCTCAACCACTCACAATCACGGCTGGGAAGACCCTGCTGCTCCAACACGACGTGGTTGACAATCGTTGTTGAGGCAGGTTAGACATAGTGTGGAAGATCAGGTGGTAGGGGAAGTAGAATGTAGGTGGATTGCAGGTAGTGAAGCCAACGAGTCCGTGCCTTTATGTTTCTGTGAAATTCTTTGCACATGGGTAGACTATGGTGGTGGGTTCTTTCCAGTCTCAACCCTTACGGCTTGTCATAGCACCTCTAGGTCTTCTTGGTTTTGGATGGGAGCAACGATGAAGATAGGATGATGAGGATGTGATTGAACTCCCTCGCCTTGCCCATATCTCACAAGTCAGGGGTTGTTAGTCCGCAGAGGGCGGAAGACTCAGCCCATCTTGCTAGCATCCTAGGTTTCTCACCATGACTGCTTCCTAGGGAGTCTAGATTGCAACCATCTACTCCTGGCATTTTATAACCAGTAGGTGACAGAGTCAAGCCCCGTGTATCCACGTGACACAAGGCAAATAATCGGCTATAGTTCTCATCCCCACATAATCAAATAATTTAGGATCTTACATCTTGAATAGAATTAAATTGGAAGCTCTAATGGAACCTAAATTTTCAATTATATGTTCGTCATAACCTATTGAACCTTTCCTCCAACTTTGAGACCGAAAGTCCAATGTATGATTTGTCACATAATTTCTTCAAATAAGATCATACAGAGGGATAATGGTCACATGTTATTGTTTTTTTATTTCTACTTGTAACCAAACAACTTCAAGAATTCTTAGATCAATATTCAAACATTGGAATTCACAAACGCTACTAAAAGATATTTTACCACATCAATACTTAATTCAATTAAGATATGCTATTCATCATCATAAAGGAGTTTAATTAGTTGTCATGATCGTCAAATATTTCTCTAACAACACTTATTAAGTGAAAAGGATCCATCATTCAATAGGATTTACTTCAATAAAGGATTGGTCATCTAATGAACCTCAAGTGTTATATTGGTTATCAAACTCTAAAATTGAGGTCATCACAAGTGACATTGAGTTTACATAAATTATTCACATGAGTACATAACTTTCAATGGTACTTTCATATATCAAATATGGTTTTAAATTTTAAGATCATATTATGGCATTATCATCTATATGGTTTCAAATGACTATTAGTTTCTCCATGCATAAGTTACTCAAAAATTGAGAAATCATGTGATTTATGGCCATGATAGAAGAATCACACAAGAATATTAGAAAACTAACTAATCATAACCTACTTAGGCTCCTAGTTAGTCCTTAAAGAAGAGATGATATGATAAAAAAATAGCTAAGATTGTGGGGAAGCAACCAAGTCTAATCTTATAGGGAAATATGGCTACAAAATAGGCAGATTTTTTTAAAACTTCCATACTCCCTTTTGACAGTTTATTGCGTCAACAATTATGTAGTGGGAAAGATGGTCTATGAGTCATACCTGGTCTTGGAGCAAGTACAATGATAATTCCCTCACTGCAGTGTGCATCTTTCTTCAAGTCACTGCGTGCTTCTTCCTTAGGCAACACTCAAGCAGTCGTCAACAACAACCTCTTGGTGCAATACCATGGACGGAGGTTGACGGTGTCCTCCTAGTGAGAAAAAATTATCACCTCTAGAGTAGTCCACATGGACCACCAGGAACTCCTATCCTTCTACAAGAACATACAAGAAGGAGTTGTCCCTTCTCGTTGGTGTACTAGCACCAAGTTGCTCTTCCACAATGTTCTCCCTTGCTATCCCTCCCTTTATTTGATAGGAATTGCTCAGGTTCTCTTGTTTACCACAAATAGAGAAGACAATATTTATCAGAGCTAATTGATGTGTCTGAGAAGCACCCCCTTTGTATAGGAGGGTTAGTGTCAGGGTTCCCAGTCTGAGTGGAAGGGGCTGGAATTTCATTAATTTTCACATCATTCGAGTGGCACAATGACCAGTTCATAGGTGAACCGATCAGTTGGCATGTGAGCTAATCGGTTCAACCTTTGAACTAGTCATTTCATCATGTTTCCCAATCACAATTTTATTGGCTATTAATATCTAATTAGAGCACACCATGACATCAAAACTAATCCTTGATGCAATCGAATTAATCAATGAATCAGGTAGTTCATCATATGAACTAGTTGTTTGGGACCTTGATCCGATCGGTTCACTCAGTGAACCGATCAATTCATGCCTTGCTTCAACAAATATTCAACCAATGCAATCTTAGTCAACCTAACACTCCAACCAATCGACTCATCTCTTGAACCAGTCGGTTCAGTGTCTAGTCAGTCAATTGTTGTTTAAATTGAATACCTAAACACTTACGTAGTCAAGTTAAATAACATTCATGCATAAACTCCTATTCCAAGTGTATCCTACGTGTGTGACTCTATAGGTTCCAAGATACATTGGTAGTGAATGTTTGAATGTCCATAATAAATTTATGTCATCACAAGCAATGAGCGATGTCTAGAAATATATCATTGCTACCCAAGTAATTTGGAAAGTTGGAGAACAACTTCAACCTACAATATGTGGTTGGTGTTATAGTGTTTGTATAGTTCCTTTATCACTGATATCCATATTGAACTCGAGGCATGGAATCATCATCCTCTCCAATGTCCAATCCATGTTCCTTGAACTAGAATAGACTATCTGAGATATATGTAAGCTCAATATCACATATTGACTCACATGAGCATGACCATGCATTTCTCAATCTCACTTATCAAGGGGCCATGATATCATACTCTTGTAGGAGGGAAAAATCCCATCTACATCACTCATAGTCATTCCCATGTGTCATAGTGCATCCGATCATTACCTTTATGACAACCCTTATTTAAGGTCACTATGGATGATTTCGAAGTACACTAAATGATATGTGATGAGTGTAGTGATTTCATGTTGATGCGATGATTTTGAGTCACATTTATAGACCTGTTTTATATGTGTTTTATGCTTTAATTAGTCATTTCTATGGTTAATATTGCATAATTCATCCAATTTGGTCTTTGTTGCTATTTTATGTCAAATCCCCTTTATTTCATCATTTTGAGCATTAATTGTCAAATTATTATTATTTGTGTGAATTGATGTGATCTTGTCTTTGAATTTCAGGACAAATGAGTATTTGCTTCCGTCGATACCATCGACGGAAGTCGATACCATCGACATGATCACAGGTTGCCAACCGAAAGAAGCAGGAAAAAGTCGATATTATCGACTCTGATGTCGATGGTATCGAGTCACCTTCAGGTTGTTGGCAAAGAAGCAGTCGATAGTATCGACACCAAGTCAATACCATCAACGCACGGAGGCTACAGCGTCGCAAAATGACAAAACCGACGCCTAAAGGAAGTCGATACCATCGACCTGAGTCGATGGTATCGAGATGATGTCGGGCGCGACAAAGGAAGGGTTCGCTACTGCAGCGGGTCGATACCATCGACTCGCGTCGATGGTATCGATGCCGTCAGATATGCGTTGGATTCAGATTGATCTCAATCGGACGGCTGGAGTTAATTAACGACCTAATTAGGGACTTATACCTAATGACAGCCGCCCAGACCAGGGGAGGATCTCACCAGCCATTGCACAAGTGCCGAGGAGGAGGAAAAAAGGAGAACGGAGGCCAGAAGTTCATACCTGTCGATCCGGACGCTGCTGAAGATGGATTTCACCACCGAGAGGCGGGAAAGCACGTGTTCTACGCAAAGGATCAATCGATTCTTCTCCGTTCAGGGGTTTTCCCATTCAATTCACGTTTTTCATACGATTTCCCCTATTTCTACCATGTACTTGTGTGAGATGAACATGCGGGGCTAATCCCCTCCATCTTTAGGACTGGGAGTAGCCCGGGAATTCATTGTATGACAGTTTTATAATAGTAATTCATATTTTCTCTCTTAAATCCGTGGAATAGCTTCATTTTCTCCATATATTGTTATGCTTGATCACCATAATAATAACCTAATGCCCTTAATCACTTCGACAGAAGGATTAACGGCTGAAAAGAGACGAAACCTACATTAATCGATAAATCCCTTGAACAAGGTGGTGTAAAATTAATGGTGGATACTGAGAGATCGTTCGTAATGCACTTAGTTTAGGGGATAGGTTACTACGACGGTGGAACCGACCTAAACCTAAGTAGTGAATTGCACCACGACAGTGGGCAATTATGTTTTCAGGCCACTACCCGGTTAGAGAGAGGAGATTGAGGCATTATATAAAATCTAATACAATGAAAACCCGCGGTGAAACCGCAATCCTAAAGATACCTTTTTGAATTGATTAAATTAACCTTTAATCGATTGTTTGCTTTGTTTTATTTTTATTTTCTTTTAATTTCATTCAACAACCCCAATTTGTTATTCGGCTTAGCTGATCACAAATAGTTAGTAGGAGTCTCCAACATTTCTGAGTATCCCTGTGTTCGACTAGGGCCTCACAAGGCCTGTACTACTCGACGCGTACACTTGCGTTTTTAGCGCGTAGTAAAATACACGTCAAGTTTTTGGCGCCGTTGCCGGGGATACGGCGAAATTGTTGGCACTTCGAGTTCTACGAGCGGCCACTCTAGGCCACATTTTTTTTTATTTTTCTATCAACTTCAAATATTTTCTTTCTAGTGTTCGTTGATTTTTATACTCGTCAAAGCACTGTACTGAACTGAATTTTCTTATTTCAGGTGCTGTGTATGGTGCAAACGCGCAGTACTGACTACGCGAATCCCACACCCGAGGTTCCACTGTCGGGACCTGAGGACGAAGATTTTAACGAACAAGAGCACCAAGAAGAGATAGATTCTGAATCTGAACAAGAAGACATGGCCGAGCCACAGACCATATGGGAGAAGATCAAAGCTTCTTCCTCATCAGCTTCAAAGGGGCCTATAAAGAAGTAGGCGATCAACATACCGACATATAAGACCGATCCAACATTGATAAATTTGGTGAAATCAAATGTGTTTCATGGGCTGAAGAATGAGGATCCTGTTGCACACATCAGCCAGTTTGTTGAGAACTACGACATGGTAAAAATTGGCAGGCTTCCACAAGATGCATTGTATCTCAAGCTTTTTCCAAGTTCATTGGCGGGAGCAGCACGAGAGTGGTTACATAATCTAGACGATGAGTTTGTGGAGTCCTGGGACCATATGGTGGAGGTCTTCTTTAAGAGGTTCTTCCCTCCTGAGAAGACTAACGACATGATCCAGAAGATTCATAATTTCACCCAACAGGCTGGTGAAACATATTCTGAGACCTGGGAGCGATTTCAGGTTATGCTGAGGAGGTGTTCGCATCACAGGCTGGATAAAGAGACGCAGGTGAAAATCTTCTATTTTGCTCTCTCCGAGCATGATAGGAGTAATCTGGATTCAGCCGGGTCGGGATTTTTTCTGAACAATACAGACACCAGATGCTGGGAAATACTCAAGAACATGGCTAGAAAGCAGTCCTGGGGTGAAAGAGAAAGAGGCCCGGTAGAGCAAGCATGAGTCATCAGTGAATCCAAGGTGATGAGAGAGCTGAATGAGAAGATGGATCTTCTCGCCAAGAAGCTACTGCAAAAGGAGGAAAATGAGTCTGAGGATGAGGCTCAAGTCAAATACATGAGACAACAGCAAGGATATAGGAACAATGACTATTCATGGAGAAAAGATAAAAAATTCTCTTGGAAGGATCCAAATAATTTTCTATAGGATCCGGATGCCAAACCCACGTCAGTTGCAGAAGACAAGAGCACGGAGTTGCTCAATCAGGTCATTAAGCAAAATCAAGAGCTAATGAACACATTCGGACAACAAAGCAAGCATCAAGGAGAATACATGAATCAATTCGGGCAGACATTGTAGAGCCATGGGGATCAAATGAGGACCATTGAGACATCCATGGCACTTATGGCAGCCGAGATAGCTAGTTTGAAGAAACCGGCACATCTGGGTTTTTCGGGGAATACCAATGTTCCCGGGGGAAACCAACAAGCTAAGGCTATCCTGCTTAGAAGTGGTAAGAAAGTGTTGAATCCAAGAACTGATGAAACAAGCACACCGCGAGATGAAGTTGAAGGTGAAACCACTACGGAGCAGCCCACACCAGTCACAGGGCAAGTTGAAGACATAGTCGTGGATGGTACTGAAGAAAAGGTTGCAGAGGAGGAACCTCAGAAAAAGACGCCTTATGTGCCACCTCACCAAAGGGAACAAGCTGTTCCGGTCCCGTATCCAAATAGCATGAAGGCAAGGAAGGTAGATGCACAGTTCAAGAAGTTCTTGGACAGTTTTAGGAAGCTTTCAGTCAATATTCCTTTACTGGAAGCCATTGAGAAAATTCCTTCATATGGGAAGTTTCTAAAAGATGTCATTACCAAGAAAAGAAAAATTCCGGATACAGAGGTCGTAGTGCTAAAGGAGCAAGTGAGTGCCTTCATCATGGGCACTTTGCCGCCAAAGAGACAGGATCCAGGGTGTTTCAACATTTCTTGCTATATCGGGAAGGTTAAATTTGGCGAAGCATTGTGTGACTCAGGGGCAAGCATCAACTTGATGCCCCTTTCTACATTTAAAAAGCTGGGATTGAAGGAGTCACGACCAAGCAATATGACGATTCAATTGGCGGATAACTCTGTGGTAAAACCTTATGGAATATGTGAAGATGTGTTAGTGAAGGTGGATAGATTTGTCTTTCTGGCAGATTTTGTAGTCATGGAGATGCAGGATGAGCATGGCAACGAGCTGTTACTTGGACGTCCCTTCCAAGCTACAGCCGACATGATCTTAGAGATGGGGAGAGGTCGCTTGACCTTGGGCATAGCAGATGACCGCTTTGAGATGGTCATGCCTTCTAGCACTGCGTCATCTAAATCAAAAGAACAATGCAATATGGTGAAACATCTGGATTGCAATATTTCACTCTGCCTAGGAAAACCATTTCTAGACATGGCTCATGTGATGAGCAAGGTGGACAATGGAACCTTAGATGTAGATATCATGGAGCAGACTAAGGTAGTTTCTTTGTGTAAAGCTGTGGGATTTCCGAATGATGAGAATGAGGACATTCCACCTTCTTTGGAGGATGATGTGATAGCTCTTTCTGTTTCTGATGCATATCCAGAATTACCGTTGGAGGCTTGTTTGTTGAATATTACATATGATTGGATGCGGAGTAAATCACTCAAGGAGTGTGCTAAAATGCTTCAGATGCTTCCATGCTTCTATGCGAGGCACTATGAAGATTTAGGTGCACTTCCCCCGCCGCTGCAATCATCTCTTATCAGCTCGCCGGAGTTGGAATTAAAGTCGCTGCCCCCGCATCTCAAGTATGTCTTTCTAACTGAGGAAGACAAGTTACCGGTGATCATTTCTGCTTATTTGAGTACGGAAGAGGAGGAGCAACTGTTGATAGTGCTGAAGAACCACCGGGGAGCTTTTGGGTGGTCCGTTGCAGATATCAAGGGGATTTCTCCTACTCTATGTCAGCACAAGATTCGGCTCGAGGAGGGAGCCAAGCCTGTGATTCAGCCTCAAAGACGTCTAAATCCGAGCATGATGGAGGTCGTGAAGAAGGAGGTCATTAAACTTCTTGCTGCAAGGATTATCTATGCTATATCAGACTCGACATGGGTGAGTCCCACATAGGTAGTCCCTAAGAAGGGGGGAATTACTGTCACTCAAAATTTATTGAATCAACCTGTCACCACCCGATTGGTAACCGGGTGGCGAGTTTGTATTGACTACCGTCGTTTGAATGCGGCCACACTTAAGGATCACTTTCCTCTACCATTCATTGATCAAATTCTAGAGCGTCTTGCCGGGCGATCGCACTTTTGTTTTCTAGATGGGTACTCGGAGTACAACCAGATCTCGATTGATCCTTTGGATCAAGAGAAATCTACGTTCACTTGTCCCTATGGGACTTTTGCTTACCGTCGAATGCCGTTTGGTTTATGCAATGCACCGACGACGTTTCAACGCTGTATGCTCGCCATATTTTCTGACATGGTAGAGCGCTGTCTCGAGGTTTTTATGGATGACTTCTCAGTGTATGGTGCATCGTTTGATGAATGTCTCTATAACCTAGACAAAGTGTTACAACGTTGTGAGGACACACACTTGGTCCTTAACTGGGAGAAATGTCACATGATGGTGACTGAGGGAATAGTGCTAGGACACAAGGTGTCTAGCAAAGGTCTAGAGGTGGATCCAGTGAAAATTGAGGTCATTTCTAAGTTGCCCCCACCAAATTTTGTAAAAGGGGTGAGAAGTTTTCTGGGACACGCCGGGTTCTATCGGCGATTCATAAAGGATTTTTCTAAAATTGCAAAACCTCTATCCGAGCTTTTGGAGAAAGATGCGGTTTTCGATTTCAATGATAAGTGTCTACATGCATTCGATGTTTTGAAAGAAAAATTGATTTCTGCCCCAGTTGTTCAAACGCCGGATTGGACAAAACCTTTCGAATTAATGTGTGACGCTTCGGATTTTGCGGTAGGAGCCGTATTGGGGCAGCGGGTAGACAATAAGCCCGCCGTGATTTTCTACGCTTCAAAAACTCTGAATGATGCCCAATTGAATTATACAACTACTGAAAAAGAATTACTAGCCGTTGTGTTTGCTTTCGAAAAATTCTGGCAGTATTTAGTTGGATCTAAAGTAGTTGTATGGACTGACCATGCTGCAATAAAATACTTGATGGAGAAAAAAGACGCAAAGCCTAGACTCATTAGGTGGATTTTGCTCTTACAGGAATTTGACATTGAAATTAAGGATAAATCTGGGATTGAAAATGTAGTGGCTGATCATTTGTCCAGGTTAGATAGGGTGGATGAAAAAGATTTGCATATACCCATAATCGAGACGTTTCCGGATGAACAGCTGTTGAAAATGAACTCTAAAGAGCCTTGGTTCGCTGAAATTGTAAATTATTTGGCCTGCGGGATCATCCCGGAAGATTGGTCATATCAGGTAAAGAAGAGATTTTTTCATTCTTTAAGATACTATTTTTGGGATGATCCAATTCTTCTTAAGCAATGCAGGGACGGTATTTTACGCAGGTGTGTGCCTGAAGTGGAGTACGAGAGTGTTCTCCATCATTGCCATGCATCACCTACGGGGGGACACCACGCCAGCTCGCGAACGACAACTAAGGTTTTGGAAAGCGGCCTTTATTGGCCAACTTTGTTTCGGGATGTCTACGATTTTGTGAGGCAATGTGATCCTTGTCAGCGAGTAGGTAATATCTCAAAGCGACAGGAGATGCCCCTGAATGTATTTCAGGAAGTTGAGGTATTTGATTTGTGGGGCATAGATTTCATGGGACCCTTTGTGTCCTCGAACTCCAATCTATATATTTTGTTAGCAGTTGATTATGTGTCGAAGTGGGTGGAAGCAATCCCCACAAGGACTAATGATTCCACTGTAGTGTGCAGGTTCGTGAAGGAGAATATTTTCTGTAGGTTTGGGATACCCCGAATGATAATCAGTGATGGGGGTACACACTTTAGGAATCAGAAGTTCTCGAAATTATTGAAGAAATATGGGGTCAAGCACAACATTGGCACCCCATATCATCCCAGAATCAAGGCCAAGTGGAGGTCTCCAACTGTGAAATTAAGAAGATTCTAGAGCGAACGGTGGCATCCACGAGGAAGAACTGGAGTGCCCTACTACCGGATGCACTGTGGGCATACAGAACGGCTTACAAAACACCTATAGGCACCACGCCTTTTAGGTTGGCGTATGGCCGGGCCTGTCACCTACCAGTGGAGTTGGAGCACAAGGCCCATTGGGTGCTTAGAAGGCTAAATCTATGTTATGATGAAGCTGGGAGAAAGAGAATGTTTGAATTGAATGAGCTGGATGAGCTAAGGATGACGGCGTATGAGAACACACAGACATACAAGGAGCGCACAAAGCTGATTCACGATCGCCACATCGAGTTGCGCACGTTTAAGAAAGGAGATAGTGTTTTGTTGTTTAACTCCCGACTCAAGTTGCATCCCGGGAAGCTCAAATCCCGGTGGAGTGGACCGTTCGTGGTGGAAGAGGTCAAACCACACGGCGCGATTCTAGTACGTGATGGTGATACCACGTTCTTGGTAAATGGACAGAGGCTGAAGCTCTATTTTGGTGAGAATTACAAGTGGAAGGTGAATGAGGTTAAACTCATTGCACTTTCGGATGAATGAGATGCCCGGAAGCCGTCTAGCCTAAGACGTTAAATAAGGGCGCTTGTTGGGAGGCAACCCAACCATCGGTACACTAGGATAGTTTATTAACAATCATAGGTTGCTTTATTTTCGTTCAATTTTTAGTGTAAAGAAGATACCTTGATCCGTTTGTTCATTGTGCAGGATGAGGCAGAGTCGATACCATCGACACACAAGTCGATGGTATCGACAAGGGTACAGGTTGACGACTGTAGATTTCGTTCTGAGTCGATACCATCGACGGCCTTGTCGATGGTATCGACAACCTACAGGCAGGTCGCCAAGCAACAGTCGATAGTATCGACAAGGGTGTCGATACCATCGAGATCTCTGGAGAAGTTCAGACCGATTTGTCTCAGTCAACTCGATACCATCGACGGCCTCGTCGATGGTATCGACATGGTTACAGGTTGAAATGCAAAGTGGCGGTGTCGCAATGCAGAAAAGTCGATACCATCGACCCGAGTCGATGGTATCGACCATCCATGTCACCGATCCGTGCAAATAAATCGACGGCGATCGCAGCTTCCACATCATCGATCCGGGTGCAGCGTCGATACCATCGACCCAGGTCGATGGTATCGACACGTCAGCGATCCGTGTTTCAATATCCAGCAATCGACGACCGTCGATACCATGTGAGGGGCGGATAGCATCGACCAACGTTGATACCATCGACTCACGTGGATGGTATCGATGGGCTAACAGTGGCGCCGACCAAGTCTATTTAAGGAGAATCATTACGTCATTTGACATCACACCTTCAGAGTGATCTCCTCCCTTTGCGCCGAGCACTTCCCCGAGCCATCCAAGAGCGAAGACCAGCATCACCGAGCGACGATCGTCACCGAGAGGAGATTCATATCTCCATTCTGCACCGAGCTCTCTTTCTAATCCCTTTCTCGTCGCCAACATGGTTCACGTCGCTGGAGCATCTTCTTCATGTGCGGACCCGGAGGAGATCTAGGAGTTTGTGCCACCTCCTCCCGAGTCGGTTTCACGGCCGCACATGATGCATCCTTCCACAGAGGTGAAGAAGATCTATGAGGAGATCTTAAAAAGGAAGATCGAACCCACCCGGTATTGGACCGGGAAATGATACGAGACCTCGGATTCGAGGCCAATTTGGCCTATGTTCTGTAGGAGCAAGCGAAACTTACAAGCAGGAGGCCCGATGAATTACAGTACCATGTTGATGGCCAGCCGTTTTTCGGCGAGTGGCCAACCTACAAAGAATTGGTGGCGGAGTTCATGGCATCACTTGACGTCTGCGTCATGCCCAACGATGTCGTCGCCACCGACCGTGAATGGATAAAGGGCCGGGTGTCTTTCCGGCTGTACAACCGTGACTATACCCTCACGCTTCGCCAATTCAACATGATCTTCAATTGGAATCATTCTCCGTACGACCACTGGCGGCCGGATAACCGCACCAACTACGACGCTCTCTTCTCCGAGTTGGTGACGGTGCCACAAGGGAGGTCGGTGAGCTACCACAATGCTGCGGTAGCCGACTTCGAGCACCCGTTTGTTCGGGTATTGCACCGGATGTTGAGTTCCACCATCTTTGCTCGAAGTGATCTGGCGCTAAGCAAATTTCAGGAGACGGATCTTTTCTTCTTATATCAGCTCCTCAAGCGCCAAGAATGCATCTGGGGTGCATTCTTTCTACAACGAGTATTTGCGGTGAAGAGGAGCACGAGAAAAGCCCCAATTCATTTTGGGGGGCTTGTCACTAAGGTGGCCCTTTACTTGGGCTTGAATCTCGATCAGCTGACTCCTCTTTCTACGAGAAGCAAGGTCAACTTGCAACATCTACACCGAGCCAATCTCGTTCTTCTCCGAGCTGGCGTGGCTTTTGCGCATTGCCACGTAAATCAAGAGTACCAGGAGTGCGCGCTGTCGGATCCCGTCTTCAACATCGAGGGCGCACATCATTTCAGATGGCCGATCATAGCCATTGACTCCGATGATGAAGAAGGGGGCAATGACGGCGGCGACGACGGACAGGGCGACGAGGCTGAGGAAGAAGAGGCTTTTACACCTCTTCGAGCACGAGTAGCACCCTGGAAGCACCCTAGGATGCATCCGGGTGCGTCTTCATCGTCACAGCCTACGCCGCCTCCACCACCGCCCTCGCAGCCCAGCGAGGATGCCTATTCCATGCAAGGCATGTACAATATGCTGCAAGACATCCAGCAGACGCAACATAGCCACACAGCTGCCTATGCCGGTATTCAAGACACCACCAACCGTCTCTTCGTCAACCAGCAGGCGATCTTCGAGAATGAGCACCTTCTTTTTGCAAATCAGGAGAACATCTATGATCGGATGCACAGGATGGAGCAGCATCAGCAGCCGTTTTACGATCATTACTGGAGCCAGAATTATTTTGGGGGGTATCCACAGCCTCCTCTGATGCCCCAGTATGATCCGACCTTTCAAGGGCAATACCCGTCTTGGGACCCCACAGCGCCGCAATACCCACCTCCACCACCACAGGACTGATCTGGTATCACTGTTCCAATCTTTAAGTTTGTTTTTGACTATGAGGCCATAGTCGAATTCAGGCTTAGGGGGGTAGTTGGAACAGCTCTATCTTTTATTGTTTTTAGTTTTTAGTTTTTAGCATTATTGCTTTTGTTCTCTTGTTATTTGTTTCTTGCAATTATAGTTTTTGTAGGATCCACGTGATATCTAGTGTAATTGTGGATGTCATAAAAGTGTGTCATCTTGTTGATTAGTGCATGGGAAATTCAAGGGAAATTTGAAATTTTTGTGTGTTTGGATAGCTTGTTTTGTTTGACCTTGGGCACACATCCTACGAAAATGATTGGTTATGTCAACTTTAAAACAACATTTCATACCTGTACTCATAATGATTCATGAAAGTGGACGGAAATGGTTGTTTGAGCCTAATCTAACCAAATGGTGATGAGACCTTAATTGGATGTAAGAGAGAGAACCCTCTGGACTACTACACAGGTCAGTAAGGAGGGACGATAATATTTTTCTAAGGTTCTGTCAACTAATCTTGTGATCGTTCCACTTCATTTTTTTCATAATCCACCTAAGAATTGGAAGTAAAGTGCAGTTTTAATTCCTTTTGTGTGCATAGTATTTAGATAGGACTTGCATTGGTATTTTCCATATGTTTGCATAAAAGGAAAAAAACATAGTGATTCATGCACATTACCTTTAGGTGCATGCCATGTAGTTGCATTCATGATTTTCATGCATAAAGTACATCATGTATCTCAATTTTTCCCCAATGGTGAATTAAATTGTTCCATACCTTCTAAATAGTGCAAAAAAAAAATTCTGAGTATGAAGAAAATAGCCCAATAAAATTATCTTTAAGCAATTATGGATATGTGGGCTGGAAAAAAAATCTGAAAATCTGCAATAGAAAAAAAAAGAAAAGAAAAAGAATTTAGAAGAAAGTGAAATAAGAAGGAGAAAGGAACGTAATATCACTTGCATTTCAGGATAATTCAGTACGTGATGTAGCTTGACTAGATATCCATCTTATTTTGAGGCGGATGGTTAGTGCATGCATCATTCCACCCAATTTTAGGCATTAGGGCATTTTTAATGTGCACTTGCATCATATAGGACATTTTTGTATTATGCATGTTGAAACTGTACAATACTTCCACTTTCTTCCATGAGCTACCCATTTTCATCCACCCGTTGCTCGGATTGGTAGGCCACCGTGAATTTCTCCTCACTAATGAGTATCAGGAGAACTGCTTCCATGTAGATGGTAGTTAGGGCGAGCAACGTAGTATAGGCGATCACGAGATGCACCAAGTCTGAACCGACGAATTTTATTATGTTAACTGCCTTATGTGATAGTGTTCATTGGATTGGAGGTCAATGTCTTTTATTAATGATTACTGTCGCCTTTAGGGTAATTACCGTTCTGTGGTTAGAGAAGGCCGGTTTGTGAATGTTCAGTGGGAGTCATATGGGATGTTGGGTTGGTGTGTTGTTTTTCAGTTGACATTAGCAATTCTATTCTAAGGATTAGTTGCTCGAGGGCGAGCAACGTTCAAGCTTAGGGGAGTTTGATGTGATGATTTTGAGTCGCATTTATAGACCTATTTTATATGTGTTTTATGCTTTAATTAGTCATTTCTATGGTTAATATCACATAATTCATCCAATTTGGTCTTTGTTGCTATTTTATGTCAAATCCCCTTTATTTCATCATTTTGAGCATTAATTGTCAAATTATTATTATTTGTGTGAATTGATGTGATCTTGTCTTTGAATTTTAGGACAAACGAGTATTTGCTTCCGTCGATACCATCGACGGAAGTCGATACCATCGACATGGTCACAGGTTGCCAGCCGAAAGAAGCAGGAAAAAGTCAATACTATCGACTCTGATGTCGATGGTATCGAGTCACCTTTAGGTTGTTGGCGAAGAAGCAGTCGATAGTATCGACACCAAGTCAATACCATTGATGCACGGAGGCTACAACGTTGCAAAACGACAAAACCGATGCCTAAAGGAAGTCGATACCATCGACCTGAGTCGATGGTATCGAGATGACGTCGGGCGCGACAAAGGAAGGGTTCGCTACTGCAGCGGGTCGATACCATCGACCCGCGTCGATGGTATCGACGCCGTCAGATATGCGTTGGATTCAGATTGATCTCAATCGGACGGCTGGAGTTAATTAACGACCTAATTAGGGACTTATACCTAATGACGGCCGCCCAGACCAGGGGAGGATCTCACCATCCATTGCACAAGTGCCAAGGAGGAGGAAAAAAGGAGAACGGAGGCCAGAAGTTCATACCTGTCGATCCGGACACTGACGAAGACGGATTTCACCACCGAGAGGCAGGAAAGCACGTGTTCTACGTAAAGGATCAATCAGTTCTTCTCCGTTCAGGGGTTTTCCCATTCAATTCACGTTTTTCATATGATTTCCCCTATTTCTACCATGTACTTGTGTGAGATGAACATGCGGGGCTAATCCCCTCCATCTTTAGGACCGGGAGTAGCCCGGGAATTCATTGTATGATAGTTTTATAATAGTAATTCATATTTTCTCTCTTAAATCCGTGGAATAGCTTCGTTTTCTCCATATATTGTTATGCTTGATCACCATAATAATAACCTAATGCCCTTAATCACTTCGACAGAAGGATTAACGACTGAAAAGAGACGAAACCTACATTAATCGATAAATCCCTTGAACAAGGTGGTGTAAAATTAATGGTGGATACTGAGAGATCGTTCGTAATGCACTTAGTTTAGGGGATAGGTTACTATGACGGTGGAACCGACCTAAACCTAAGTAGTGAATTGCACCACGACAGTGGGCAATTCTGTTTTCAGGCCACTACCCGGTTAGAGAGAGGAGATTGAGGCATTATATAAAATCTAATACAATGAAAACCCGTGGTGAAACCGCAATCCTAAAGATATCTTTTTGAATTGATTAAATTAACCTTTAATCGATTGTTTGCTTTGTTTTATTTTTATTTTCTTTTAATTTCATTCAACAACCCCAATTTGTTATTCGGCTTAGCTGATCGCAAATAGTTAGTAGGAGTCTCCAACATTTCTGAGTATCCCTGTGTTTGACTCGGGCCTCACAAGGCCTATACTACTCGACGCGTACACTTGCGTTTTTAGCGCGTAGTAAAATACACGTCACATGTCTAAGAACCACAATCACCACCAACAATATGTGAGATGACTCTGACTACCATATAATGGTTTCCATGTGTCACTCTCATGGTGGGTCTATCTGATACACTATTCTGTAACAAATATCTATGTATTTAGTTTGATATCACATATCATGACTGACGAGATTCAATCATCAACCAACACACACTCTAGTCTTATGTGTTATTGCTATTAATTAACCTTCCACAATAACAATTGACTAGGGACATAACAATAATGTATACTCTTTATATATGTATGATCTCATTGTTTAGGTCATCAACTCAATGACATACATCATTGAGTGATATCATTCTCTAGACATTTATTATGTTACATCATTATCTCATAACTGAATAAAATAGAACAAATTGGAAGGTTACCTTTATTATTAATCAAATCAATTACATGATATGCTATTAAAATCACTACATGATTTGTTCATAGGGCATACACACCAACAGACCCCCACTTGCACTTAGAGCCAATCACCCATGAATTTGATCCCAAGTGATCTAACATGACCATCGTGCTTCTGCTACAAAAATGCTTTTGTCAAGGGGTCAACTACATTGCCTTTGGTTGGTACTCTACAAATCTTCAAATCTCCTTGATGTATGATCCCTCATATGAGATGGAACCATATTTATATATGTTTAGAACACTGATGCGATATGGTTTCTTAGCTTGTGGAATAGCTCCATTGTTGTCACAATATAGCTCAATTGCATCACTGATGTTATGAATCACCCCAAATTCTGAGATGAACTTCTTGATCCAGACAACCTCCTTTGTTGTATTGGATGTAGAAATATACTCATAATCTGTTGTAGAATCCAAAACTATCTCTTGCTTGGAACTCTTTCAGCTTACATCTCTATTGTTAAGGCAAAATACAAATCTTGATTGTGATCGATAATCATCTTTGTCACTTTGGAAGCTTGCATTGGTGTAACCATTTACCACAAACTCTTCCTCTCCATCGTAGACCCTTAGTTGTTCTCATGTACTTAAGGATATTCTTCATGGCTATCCATTGAGCATCACCTGTATCCGATTGATATCTGCTCATCATGCTAAAGGCATATGAGACATCAGGGGGAGTACATAACATTGCATACATGATGGATCCAATTGCTGGTGCAAATGGAGTCCTACTAATGTGTTCCCTTTCTTAACAAGAATTGGGGCATTGAGCTCTTGAGATGACAACTCCATGAGACATGGACATGGACATGTTTCCTCTCTTTGAGTCCTCCATGTCAAACCTCTTCAATACTTTGTCAATGTATGTGCTCTGACTTAGTCCAAGAAGCCTTCTAGATCTCTCTCTATAGATCTTGATTCCCAAGATGTAGGATTCTTCTCCTAAGTCCTTCATAGAGAATGTACTTCCAATCCAGGTCTCTGTAGATCTTGATTTAGATGGTACACAATTTAGGGTAAATGTGGCAGTTTTAAGAGCATAACCCCAAAAGTTATTCAATAGTTCAACTAAACTCATAATTGATCTCACCATATCTAGTAATGTGTGACTCCTTCTTTCTAATACACCATTTAGTTGAGGTGTTCCAGGTGAACTCCATTGTGATACAATACCACTGCCTCTCAGAAGATCCTCAAACTCTTAGCTTAAATATTCTCCATCTCTACAAAACAAAGTATCTTAATACTTTTACCAAGTTGGTTTTAACTTCATTCATAAAGTCCTTGAACTTTTCAAGAGTTTCTAATTTATGTTTCATTAGGTAAACATAACCATACCTACTGAGGTCTTCAATAAAGGTAATGAAGTATTGATAACCTCCTCTTGTAATTTTTCTAAAAGCGCCACATATAGATATATGTATGAGTCCTATTAGATCACTATCCCTCTCATTGTAACCAAGGAAAGGGGTCTTAGTCATCTTTCCCAATAAACAAGACTCACATGTCTCCATTGATTTGAAACCAAAAGAGTCTAGATAACCATGTTTATGGAGTCTAGATATGTGATTCTCATTAATGTGCCCTAGATAACAATGCCAAAGATACATCTTGTTTGAATTATCAAGTTTTAGTCTTTTGGTATATACGTTATAAACATCAGTCTTTAGATCTAGAAAATAAAGACCATAAGACATTGGGGCAATTCTATAAAAGATATCATCTTTAATAATAGAACATTGACCATTCTTGATATGAAATTCATATCCATCATTGTCCATACAAGATATAGAAATGATGTTTCTATTTATATCAGATACATAATAGCAATTCATTAAGTCTATTACGAGCCATGTGGACAGAGCTAAAATATAGGTTCCAACTACGGTGGCAACAACTCTTGCTCCATTTATGGTTCACAGTTTAACCTCACCCTTTCTTAATGGCTTACTTTTTTTTTTCAGATCCTACATATTCTAACATATGTAAGATCCACATCTGGTATATAGTACTTCTGATGAAGAAGTAGATAAATTTATCTCAACAACGTATATACCTTAAGTGGAGATCTCCATCCCCATCGCCATCTTCTTGACTCCCTTCAAGGACAAAGGATAGACTCCTCTTGTACTTTTGTTTCTCCTTATCTTGAGTGCTGAAGATCTAGATTTATGCTTAGCCTCAAAACTCTTCATGGTATTGCTTTCATCCTTGAACTCCATCTCACTGATCACTATCATGGATTTGTCCTTTTTCATTCTTTCTTTGGAATATATTAGCATGCCAAGCAAACCTGACCGGTCTGGCCATGTTATTCAAATGGTAACACTCGATAAAATGGATATATGATTCAGACAATGATTTCAAAAACATATCCATGGCCAACTCTTGGCTCAAAGAGAATTCCAGTTCTTTTAGATATTCCACATGTCCAATCATATTGAGCACATGGGTCTCTACT
This sequence comes from Alisma plantago-aquatica, assembly GCA_963693085.1. Classification (NCBI taxonomy): domain Eukaryota; kingdom Viridiplantae; phylum Streptophyta; class Magnoliopsida; order Alismatales; family Alismataceae; genus Alisma; species Alisma plantago-aquatica. The sequence goes on along the minus strand of OY856412.1, from coordinate 663,630,460 downwards.
GTATCTCCCTCTGTCATTTACACTCCAAGAGCACTTTTGAGACATTGTACATTTCTTACTTTGTATGATTATGGTTCACATTCTTAAGATGTGTTACCGTCTCAAGGATCCCCATATCTTCACACTTCTCATGCAACTTATAGTTCATGCAACTAAGAATAAGGTTATTTATGTCTAAGGCTTCATTGACATGCTTCTAGTAAGCATTCACTTCAGCCCTAGGTGCATTAGGAGCCAATATTTTAGGCACTAGTGTATCTAGGACATAGAGCTTATGCTCATCATTGAGAACCATTCTAAAATTCCATAACCAATTGTGGAAATTTGTCCCGTTAATTTTATCCTTCTTTAGGGCCAATCATAAGGTGTGTTTTGCAAGCTATTTGTTTCTACAAGAGAAAATTTGTAATTTTCAAATCATTTTTGATTTGATTTGAATAATATTTGATGATATTTAATTAGGCCTTTAATTAATTATCACTCCCACTACTTTGTTCAAAATGATAGCCTTCCCCTATCAATTAAGAAGATTGTAGCATACAACCTTCTAGTGAACCAACATCCAAATTTCATCAATCATGAGTCAGCTTTGGCTGATCACCCACAACTTGATTATTTAGGTAGACAACTTTTGCCAATTGCATCTAAATGCAACTCTTGGATATATGGTGTGCACAAATCTTTGTCATAATACATCTATATGCTTATAGGTACTTAATCTCATTAAGATCACCTAGTTAAGCCTGGCCCAAAAGTCGACACAATAGAACATGTACCCTGCATTGACAAATCTACATATCTATCATCACAATTCCATAAGATAGACTGTGCACCACACCTTGGTGTAACCTATGCATGTTCGATCGAGCTTTCCATGTGTACTGCTTATGGAAAGCATCTTAAGCTTAATATTTATTGAGGAAATTGTATTTCTAAATACACATATATATCCATCACCACATACTATAATATGTATCATATACACGCTATATCCCACAAACATAAACATGCAATAAAACGTAAGTGATGGTTATGGCCATTCTATTGTTATTCCTTGGAGCCACAAGGAATTACTACTTCCTAGGGTCTACATCACATGCAAAACATGTTGTTGGTGAAGATCTATACTTGTACTAGTCTAGGTTGATCGGTTCAACCCTTGAAATGATCGGCCCGCCTTCTGGCTGATTGGTTGGTTGTCTCTCCGGTCATCTGGTCTTTAGTCCACCATCTTCTAGATCCTCCTGTCGATTGGTTGGGCCACCAACCAACCGACTCGACTCTTCCCGTCTCTAGTCCTCCTTGGTCCTCCAACCAATTAGCTCGTCTAGTTTAGAGTATCTTCTTTATCATAATAAGAAAGTAAAAATATCCTAATGCTATTTAACATATTACAAAGTTATAGGAAAACCTCGAGTTATATTCGAGGGGAGCATGGGAAGGAGAAAATAATACTTTTACATTTAGAATATAAGATGATGCTCGATATGCAAACTAAGATATAAACATTAATAAAAAATATAACCACCATGCACAAATATTAGGGTTATTGGCCATAACCATGCTTCACATCCACCATCAAAACCAACTTTTAGGGCAACACTTGTATATTGCATATATGTCACATCATATATATACTTTAGTTGGGATCATATGTTGTGTTTAATTAGATATGCACTTTAATCATTTTAAATATTCACATCGTATGCATAAATAAATGATGAAAAAAATCTGATCATACCAATTAATCCCAAAGCATAGTTAATTTGATGTGACTTTGATACATTATAGAGAAATATGGCTATAGAATAGGTAGCGAAAATAAAAATTTACTACCATATTCCCCTTTTGATAGTAGATTACGTCAACAACTGTGTAACAGAAAAGATGGTTTGCGAGGTCATACCTGGTACTAGAGCAAATCTAACAACAATTCCTCACTTCACCGTGCGTCTCTCTTGAAGTTGTAGTCTGCTTCTTCTTCAAGCTACACTCGAGCAGTCGTCAACAACGACCTCCTGGTGCAATATCATAGATGGAGGTTGACATTGTCCTAATATCATAGATGGAGGTTGACATTGTCCTAGTGAGAAAAATTCCTCACCTCTAGATTAACCTACACAGACTACTAGGAACTCCTATCATTCTAAAAGAATAGAGAAGAAGGTTCCTTCTCGTTGGTGTACTAGAACCAACTTACTCTCCCGTAGTTGTTCTCCCTTTCTATCACTCTCCCTTTATCAGGTATGACTTTCTTGGCTGCTGGTTTGAGCAGTAGTGGAAGGGGCATTTGCAGTATGAGCTGGAGTGGAAGGGGCTGAAATTTCATGAACTTTTGCAAACAGGCAAGTGGGGACTCATGTCGCAGTCACTTTGACACCGTTTAGATCACGGAGTTCATGGCAAAGGTCAACAAGCAGCCAAGCATGCCAGCTGAATCGAGAACCCTGAACTGAAGCCGTTGTTTCCTTATATAAGCACACCGCTGTCCCTCTATAAATCCAAGAGTTTTGCCGGGCTTGAGCATATCACCGGCTCCGCAATTCTACAATACACAGCAAGTTCTCCGACTCTGCTCTTCTTATCTAAATACACCGCTCTGTCCATCCTTCCAGCTCTGCTCCTCTCTTTCAATTGCCATGAGCCACAGGGGCGCTTCCTTGCTAGCCAATGCAGCCGGCCTCAGGGAACAAGGCGTGGCTGCAGCATCACGACTGGTGCCGAAGCGGGGACAAATCAAGTCCAGGATAGCCGTCACTGCCATGCGCTCCATCGCCTCCGCCATCTCCAGGGCCATGCTCCACCAGCACCATCAGCATCATCGCGAGTTGCAGAACAGCTCCCATTCTCGGCGGGAATCGTGCTACTCTATATCAAACGGCGAGATGGCAGGAGAGCCCTGTAATTAGGAAATGCTATTACGGCCTGCTGTTATTATTGTTGTCCACAGATCTCTCTCCTCTCCATACCGAAGGGGTTCATTTTGTAATGTGAGGATGTTGATGCCCACCGAAACTAAATAAACGTACAACACATTGTTTAGGTAATTGGTCATCCGAAGGAAGGTTTAGATCGTGTATCTATCTTTCCTCGATCTCGAATACAAACATAAATGCATAATTAGTGGTCCCTTCACTCCTAATTAATTCTAAGTCGAATACAACACATTTCAATATGGTATCATTCGGCCTCACAAAACGGTTAGCATTTGTAGTGAAAAATGATGTGTTATGAAAAATTGAAAGCGCAAGATTTTATGTGGAAAACTTTTCCCAAGACGAGAAGAGAAAAAATACGGGGCAATATCGGCCAACAAGTGCTATGTAATCAAGATTACAACTCACACCGTCCAGATTTAATTACTCATAAACTCGGATAGCCCCCCACACGAGAACAAAGATAGGAAGAACAAAATTACACCCAATATGTATAAAATATCTTAATTGTCTTTTTCTCCTCACGACTCGTCTGTCGTTGTAGGGGATCAGATACACATTTGTGCCCTTGCCTGTTACCGCTGCGACCGCTGACCGGGCCGCCTCTGCTCCTGACAAGGTTGCGTACTTTGCCGGCAACCAAAAGCTCTCTCCGCCTGAGAGAGCAGATGCACGTCCTCCGCTGAACGGGGGGACTGTTGTTGTAGTTGCTACCACAATACCAACGTAGTGCCACCAATTGATGTGCGTCCTCCGCTGACCGGATACGCCGCCATTGTTGATGCACCACCAATGTGTCACTGACTGTCAGTCGCTACTTCGCTTCAGGGCAAAGTCGTTGACCCTCTCTTACCACAAGAGAGTATCACCGATTATTTTTGTTTTTTTGGCTTTTCTACTACAGAAGGTACCAACAACAAACAACTGGTGGGATGATCTCAATTGCCTCCCCCAGGGCCTCTATTTATAGACTTCCATGATATGTGTAGCAATTAGGGATCCCACTCCAATTAATAGTCTAATTCCTAATCTAATTCTAATGTTGCAAATAGAGAGCCATCTTCTCTCCTATTGGATTTAACTCCTACTAGGATTGGAAACACAAGCTAACTCATACTCAAGCCCAAATCTAATTAGGACATGGGTCGGAACAATCCTATTATAACAATAACCCTCTCCGGCCCATAAGGGAGATGTTGTCTTCAGTAATCATCTAGAGTAACTTCTGGATTCCATCACCACCCGTGATGGATCCTGATAGGTGGTCATTCTCCTCAAGTATGTCAACATCATATCCTTTTTATCCAAGTATCACCCTGACTTCACTTTGTTCCCAAGCTATGCCTTAAACATATATGGTGGACTACGCGTATGACACTAATACTATTTTCCAATGACCTATTTGTTACCCTCATCCTACCCCTAATGACTACAGAGTCAGTGGTAGTAGGGTTTAAGCATCCGTACGTAGAATGGCACATAGTTTCATACAATCAATGTATATAAAAAGGCAACAACAAAGCCGAATAGATAATAAGATACATTACGGAAAAAAGAGACATGTACCGATTTCCATTTCAAGATAGACCATTGGTGTTTCATTTCATGGAGTAGTTACAGTTGGATCTTCATTTGCATCTAAAACAAAATAAACAAAATATATTATGCAAAATCATTAAGTACACTCTGAAAAGACATGTAATAACTTCAGTTTAAGAGTAATGTAAAAGTTTCTTGGCTTTAAACATTTTAATAAGTAAGAAAAAGAAACAAGGCGAGAAAGCTTGATGACATTCTATTATACAAGGAATATTGTAGGTTACATTATCGAATATTTCAATGTTAAGCCTTATGACTACATCCAAAGGAAGGGTCGATGAGGGGAATTTGAGGCTCAAAGCTTATATGTCACCCTATTTGTACATGAGAGACCTCAAGACCAAAGTCAATGAACTAACTCTATTTTCAATCATGCCTTGTGCCCTTACCTTGAGAATTCATGCAGGTAAACAAGGGTCATATAATATATTTATCTATGTTATGTTGAATGTTTATCAACATAGTATAATCAAATATGAATGTAGTATTTATTGGAACAATAGCTCAACCAAATAAGTATGTAGCCGAGCATTAATACAAACATACATACAAGAAAGTCAATATCATAGTAGGGTCAATATATTAAGCATATCTTATGAGTGATGATCAAGATATACTCCATTTGTGAGATTCCAGAGAACACCCAACACAAAGGGAAACTTAAGATGTAAAAATACAAAATAGTGGGTCTTACATTAGTTGGTTTTCATAAGATAAACATACATCATGTCTTGTGGATGTTCTCCTAACACTATTACATTTTTGACCTTTGGTGTCATTATGCACGTCATTTACACAACAATTCACTAATAGGTTGATTCCTAGAGTTTAACCTTTGTTAACGGCAAAACAACCACTTAGACAAGTTGGTTAATTTAATAGTATAGAAAGGTTTGTCCCACAAAACAACACTTTTAAGATTGAGTTTCAACCAAATTACTTTGAACAATTTTTTGAATAAGAATTGAAAGCCTGTTGGTTGAGGTTTGATTATGTTAGAAAAAATTAAGAAAGATTATACTAAGGAAAAGATAATTAAAGGGTACACTAAGAATAAGATAATAAAATGTTACAATAAGGACAAGATAATGAAAAGTTGCACTAAGAACAAAAATAGAAAGACTAATTATGAGGAGAATTAAATTGTAGAGTAAAAGCGATTGGGAATCTGAGTTGATTCGATGGTAAAAGTTATCGAGGTTATGGGTTTTGTGCTAATAGCTTTGATAGAAACTAGATCAATAGAATCTGTGAATAGAAAATTATTAGAGGAGGGCATGTGAAAATGTCCTCAAACACATTTACAAAATATCAAACTTCCCACAAACCAATTGATCATGGTGTTTGTGGATCCTTTCTCGATCATCCTAAAAGAGCTACTTCTAAGATTTCATTTAGAGATCTACGTGTTTGTTTGGTTGTTCCAAGCCTTAGGGTCCGAGAGTTCTTCACCTAAGACTAATATTCGATAAAAATGAGAGATCAAGTCATTTAAGTCCTGTGATAATCCAAACAAACATCATCTGATAAGCTATATCACATAAAATTAAATCTAATAAACTACAGCTATGGGGCTATTCCCCATGCCCGATATAATAGAGTACTCATACTTCATGGAAAATAAAGAAGGAATGAAGGAAGGAATATGAGGATCCATATACTAGTAAGAAAGAAATAATCCGGAAGAGACTCTATTCTAGTGACAATAAAATGGAACCCTTCTTGATTACTTGTTCAATACAAAATAAGACCAAGAACATGATTCAAACGAAAACTTTATTAGATAAAGAAGAGTACAAGATGCAAGAATTCCAAATGCAAGAATGTAAACAAGAAATAAGACTAAGATAAAATACAAAAATTTAGATCTCCTTCTTTGTGAAGTCCTCCCCATTTTATAGGGGAAGGAGGGGCAGAAACCCAAAAGACTCTATAAAAAATTCATTTGGCGGCTACTGTAGAAGTCTGTTTCGTAGAAATGAACCAATCAGTTCATGACATGAATTAATCGATTCATGTTCTTGGGTGTGGGGGCTTATGAAAGAGAGTCAAAAGCCTAACCAATGGGTGGAAATGTTGTTTGACCAAGATTTGGTCACTAAAGAATTGAGTTGTCTATTTGAAACTTCGAATCACCCACTTTAGACATTAAGTCGAATGATTCAGGTGTTGAAGTCAGTTGGTTCAGATTATAAGTGGAATGTTTAGTCACCGGATCGACACTTTGAAACATCCGATTAAGGTTCTAAAGTGGAGATCTTTGGGTGAGTGAGTCTATCAGCTTACAGATTAAATCATTCGACTCAAGTATTGAAATGCTTGGAAATATGTAATTAAAGTCCTTGGTCTTTTGATTTCCAAGTAGTGAAGCAGTCTCTTGTCTTATGGGGTTTAGAAAATGTGACTGGGGGTTGAATATGCAAAATGTGAGCAAAAATGATAAGGATTCTTATCAATGGATCAAAATAAGTGAATTGCAATTGTTTCAAGAAATTTAGCAAATGTAGGATAAAATCCTAGGCAAAGACTTAGCAAGATGCAACTTCAAAAGGGATGAATATGCATTCATCATGTCACTTTTCTTAATGTTGGATTTTACATAAGACTAAGACTACAAACCTATAACATTAGTTGGTAAAGCACAAACATCACCACTGGTCAAGTCTTACTGATTAAGAAAAAACACGGGTACCTCTTTTACTATAATGTCAAGTTTGCTGTGAAAAATGGACGTCTAAGATAGACCATGAGATTCAAATCTCAATAATTTTTTGATCTAGGTCTATTGTGTTAGTTGGAGAAAAACTGATGACAAAGCTCTTGCCATGAAATAAATTTTGTCTCCAAAAAGACTATCGTTGGATGCTCTCCATTACAACCGACGCCATCAGTCACTCTCACCACAAATAGTTTTACCTCCAAAAACCCTATGGTGTCAGATTTTTCTAAAAGAACTAATGAAAAAGGGTTCCCGCCACACTCCACAAACAATATTTCTACCCATTGGGTAATGTCATCATCTTTTAGCTTGAAACTGACATCAAATGGCTTAACACAATTGTCATTTTATACATATGTTGTTGGTTTGTTGGTGTATAACCGATGATCGAGAGTGAACTATGTCATTGGTTTTATCCAGACAACTAAAAACACATGTCTTAACAAGGTTGGTATTTTTTAATAGGAATAAGTACATGTGCGTTGGTTTGTTGGTGAATAATCAACACCATAGATTCAACTATGACATCAATTTTTCCCAAACCACCGACGACTAAAGTCATAGTCATCAATTTCTTGTAACAACCGATGATTAAGTTCCACATAACAACACCCATGAAACTTTATTTCCCCCATGCTCTATTTCATCACATGTGATCCCTTGATCTAGAGATGATGACACCAACGTTGACATATCTTCTTCTAGCCATCACCATCACCTCCATCACATCCTTTTCTTGCCATTGCCTCCTTACTGCCACCGCCTCTATCTTGGTTGTCAATGCTGCCATCCACAACCTTGTCGTCACCTCTACTACTTGCTGCTGCCATCATCTTTGTTTGTTGCTCTTATTGTTGCCTATTGTTGCTTGCCACCATCATTACCTCTACCACTATTGTTTCTATCGCCTTAGCAACTAATACTGCCACTGTATCCATCACACCCATTGCTTGCTTGCCACCATCCCTACTGCCACTTCAATAGCTCACACCTCTGCCACTACTACGAGCACGCCTTCCGCCCCTGCCGTGGAAGGTCCCTCTTTTCCTTCTTCTCTTTGTACACTTCCAATTTTGTTGAGTGTATTATCCTATAATATCTTTATTGAGTGCATTATTGTATAATTGTTTAATTAACTTGATATGAGTTAAAAGTTGATATGAATCTACCTAAATTGATGTCAATTCAATGATGTATTGTAACTGGGGTTTTAATTCAAAACCTAGAGAAATCATACTTTTATAGTTGGAATTCATGTATAACTACATATATAATTTGGGATAATATTTAATTTGAATGTTGTATGGATAAATAATCACACTTGAGAATTAATTAAACTTGATTGATGTGAATTACCTAAAATTAGCTTGATTTAGAATTAATTTATTATATTTACTTGAATTCTAAAATGTATATAATAATTTAGACATGTATTTTGTTGGCCTAGAAACATGTATGAGATTTACTCATTAGGAGTAAATCTTGGACAATCCCCTGATTGAAATTGTTCTTGAATAGTTAATGTCATTTATGATGCAAGTGTATAATGTGTATTCAATTTTCAAGGTGTTTTGTCAACACATCCTCTCTTTCTATCTAAGTACCTATATATGTGGGTAATTTGCCCATCTACATTGGTGTACTTGGATAACTGTAGAGAAATGTTGTCAAAAAATTCCTATAAAACTGAATACACATTATACTGCTACTACTGATATTAGTTGTTCAAGAATGGGATAGGTGGTACACATTTATTACTAAAACCTAAATCCTAAACCCTAATTTATAGATGTCAAAAACTTAAACCCTAATTTTTAAGCCCTAAACCCTAAATGATAAACCCTAATCTTAAGCCCTAATATCTAAATCCTAATTTTGAAGTATTGATTCAATACTCTTTTTATCTATGATCATAGAATGGATCAAACATGGATGTACATTTCAAATCATTGCACTATGTAGTTTTTTACTGGTCTTGATCAATTTATAAGATTTGCGGAGGAACATAGGAAACAACCTAGAATAGGTTCTATTATCCATGTAGGAATTGTAGTAACAACTTTAAAAGTTGACATGGTTGATGAAAATTGAAAGTCATGTCTTGTGCAATGAGATTGTGCAGGTCTATACAAAACTATACTCACATGGAGAGTCTCCTACTATGAGATAGGTAGATGATACTAGTACATGTATTGAAGAAGAATTTGCTAACGATAATGTAGATGTGAATGAACTAATCCTCGTAGACATAGTTGATGCAACACTAGATAGTTGTGGGGTAAATCTTACTGATTCACCTTCCTTAACTAGAAACATTGTGCATGATGCTAAGCGACCATTACTTAGGCTGTACTAAGTTTACAAAGCTAAGCAATTTGTTGAGATTGTATACTATGAAGGCTAATAAGAGCTAGAGTGATAAAAGACTTCACGTCTATGATGTCATTATTGAAACAAATTCTCTGTGAAGGCAACCAACTTCCAATCTCAACATACGAATTAAAGAAAATGTTGTGCCCAATGGGAATAGAGGCTAAGAAGATACATGCATTTCCAAATGACTGTGTGTTATTTAAAAATGTGAAAGATTGTCCAAAATGTAGGGCGCCAAGGTACAAAATGATGACTTTGAGTAAGTCCAAAATTGTCTCTCTTGCCAAGGTGATGTGGTATCTACATATAATACCATGATTTCAATTTTATCTTGTCATGTAGAGGCAAATAAAATTAAATAATGGGATACTAAAACATGCGTCTAATTCCCTATAATGGAAGAAAATTGATTTATTGTACCCTAAATTTGGTGAAGAAGTCAGGGATCTAAGACTTGGGTTTTGTACCAATGGGTTGAATCTAAAAGGCACATTAAGAAGCCAAAATAGTAATTAGATAGTTATGATTGTTATATACAATCTTCCCCCTGGGTGTGTATGAAAAATAAGTACATCATGTTGTCCTTATTGATATTGGGCCGCAAACGACCTAGAAATGATATTGATGTTTTTCTTGAACCTCTTATTTAAGACTTATAGAAAACTTGGGGAGAAGGTGTGATTACCTATGATGCTTTGCATAGAGAGATATTTTGTTTGTATGCAATGCTGTTTTGCACTATTAATGACATTCTAATATATGGGAATTTGTTTGAATACAACATAAAAGGATTCAAAGCATGCCCTATATGTGAGGAGAACACTGATTCAATATGACTTAAAGATGGCAACAAGACTTTATATATTGGGTATTGAAGGTTTCTTCTAAAAGTGCATCCTTACCAAAGTTTACGCGAATCATTCAATAAATCAAGTGAGGAATAGAGTTCCCTTAAACCTATATTAGGAGAGGCTGTTTATGAAAGAGTAAAAGACTTTTTCAATGCATTTGGTAAGAGATCACAATGTAGTATTCTCACATGGAGTGACAAATCTTTATTCAAGAAGAGGTCAATATTTCGGGTTATTCCTTACTGGAGCTCTTTGGCTGTTTGGCATTGTATCGATGTAATGCATGTTGATAAAAATGTTTATGATAACATCATTGGTACTCTGTTAAATATATCAGGTTAGATGAAAGATGGCATCAAATCTATAATGGAACTAATTGAAATGGGTATAAGGAAAGAATTAACAACAAAATTTAGCAGTGATTGAGAAACATATTTACATCCTGCTTGTTACACATTGTCTATACAAAAGATGAGAATGTTTTTTGAGTACTTGCTTAATGTTAAGGTATCACCGGGATACTCTTCCAATTTGTATCAATGTAGGATATGAAGCTGATAGGTCTTATGTCACGCCCCAATCTCACATTAACCACAAACCACAAGATTAGGACGCAACAGGATGGGATTTACATATAAGCCAACCACTCTTCACTTTTTAAAACATTTTAAAGATATTAATAGGAAAATCTGATTTATGCTGTCAAATGAAACTAAACAAACTGCGGAAGCATCTTTATTAACTGACTAGCAATATAAACAGAGTCTACAACATATTACATTGTTTGACATAAAATAAAGTGTAACGGTTAATTTACATCTTATACACATTCTCTCTCTCACTCACTCCTTGTCCCAAAGATCGAGGGGAATGGACTAAGAGACATCTAACTACTAACTACATATACCTTCTATGGACTAAGCGATGGATTAAGGGATCCTTCAGATTTCCGGCTGCTGATGATAACCTGAAAATGTTTTGAGTAGAGTTATGAGCCTACTCGCTCAGTGAATAGCATTTCACTTAGTTATCATTAAACAACTCGTCAGGTTTATAAACTGAAATAAACAAATATACAGTTCAAGCAGGGCTGTTCTATTAGCATAGCAAATATACAGACAATAACCACACTTCTAAGCATTAACATGTATTTCAGGTAAATAAACAGTTATATAAATTTACTGTGAACCTACTCGATTATTTATCCATTTTATTATTATGCCCTAAATATATGCAGTGTACTCTGCATATAAAGATCCGCAGCAAGTTCATGCTACGGTCCCACCGTACAAGACTTAGCGACACACCCGGGAAATGCTAAGTCTGACTGATGTCCTAGTCTGCACAGGACTCTCAGGCACTCAAGGGCCTCAGGCACTCTAGGGCCTCACTGTACTCTCAGGCGCTCAAGGGCCTCACCGCAGGTCCTAGGCACTCAGGGGCCTCTCTGCAGTATTCTAGTACTCTAGACTCCTCCTCTAACCTGAGCACACAGGCGGAGAGTCTCACAGGGTTACCTTCGCGACACAAGCACGAATGGTGTTAGATAACCAAGTTTTCTGATGATATCGCAATGCCATTGTGACACAAGCACAATTGTTGTTAGACACTGCCCTTGTTCTCTTTCCTCGTTTGTCCGCGACACAAGAACGGATGATGTTGCAACACGAGTTTCACCCCAAAGTTGCAGACCCGTCTAAGGGGTTCTACGGTGTTAGGGAATCTAGGTCTATACTTGATTAAACAATAAACAAATGAATAGGAAAAATTACATTTCATACATAATGCACAATCTGAACATCACAAGAAGCGCATATATAACCTTTATCATAATTAAACACAAGTCAGAATCATTTATCTAGTTTCTATGTTAAACATCTATTTTGAAATTAGTAAATACATTGCAACTATAATACAGGAAATTGCATCATCTTCGTTAAGCATATCACGTAGTTCAATTCTAATAAATCTAACATACTCTATTGAATGAACTATACTGTTTAGGAGTTATATCAATTAATATAGAAGCAATAAAACAATCAATTTGAGTTAAATATTGATTTCTAAATGAACTACTACTCACATTCTGGAACTCGGCCGACCACTTCTGGGAAATCGACCGATCGGCTGACAACTCGGCCGATCTACCCGCAACTCGGCCGATCCAAACCCTGGTCGATTTCCTTTTAGTCGAGCTCGAGAGCTGGCCTTAGCTCGCCGTTTTCGAGCTGCTCCTTGCGCCTAAGGGCTCCTGGCCGGACCTGCTGTAGGCAACAGCAGCGTCACCTTCCAGAAGAGCTAACTGGGTCAGACAGATTTGCCCTGGTCGTACATCGTGCAGTATTTGCTGCAGATCAGCCATCTGACGCCTTAGCTAGGGTTGCGGGTTGTTGCTAGGGCCTCAAGGATGAGCATGATGACGTTGATTGAAGAAGCTAGCCGCACCAAACTGAGCTCTAGCCGGCGCTGCTGCTGGCGCAGCTACAGGGCGCCATGGTTGGATGCCAAAACACGGTTGATAGCTACTGATTTGTGATGTGGCCTCTTGGGCGAAGTCGATGGCGGAGTTTGGTGCTGCTAACTCGCGCCCAGCTGCCCCTGGCCGCTATTGCGGCTGCTGGCCGGCGCTGCTCTGTGCAGCAGGTCGGGCTGCAGGTAGCTGGGGGTGCCGCTAGGGCGGGCTAGAGGAAGAAGAAAGGAAGGGGAAAGTGGCGCCCTGGCTGGTCGGAGGTAAAGGGCTCGAGAATCGCCCAAAATCGCCTGCGCTCTTCTCTCCCGCTGCTGCGATCGTCGGACTACTGGGCGCCGCTTGAAGTGGCTACTGTTCTATCGAACAGATAAAGAAGGAAACGGGATAAGGGAGAAGGGTCGCGGAGGGGGCCGGCTGCAAAATGCCCAAACGTTTCCAATATTTACAACTAGGTCCCTAAACATTCAAAAGTCCGTATCTTTTAACTCGGAAGTCGGTTTCGAGTGATTTTTCTTGTAACGGTTTAAGCTCGGAATTCTCTATATCCTCAAAGCATAAAATTATGTTAACTAATTTGTCACAACAGGTCACATCGCTAATTGCAACAGTGAGTACTCAGCTCAACTTAATGTACTAAATAATCAACATTGACACCATTAATTGTCTCAGGTGATTCAAACTCAACTATTGCTTCACATATTAACTTATTTGATTAACCATGATATTTAATTTGATATTCAACACTAATTGCATTAGTCAGCACTCAACTCAACTCAATTAACTCAACAATCATCATTACTATTATCATTAATTACCTCAGATGATTAAATCTTGACTATTGATTCACATGTTGTCTTATCTTGATTATTCATGATGTTTAATTTGATACTCAACACTAATTGATATGTCTTCACGTAATTCGAGGTATTTATTGACTAACCCTGATATGGGTCGTAACAATCTCCCTCCCTTATAAGAATTTCATCCCGAAATTCCTAAAAGAGAAAGGAAATGTGTTACTCATTTCTGACTCGTATTCCTACGTAGCTTCCTCTAGGTTAAGATTTCTCCACAAAACTATCACTAATGGTACCTCACAATTCGTGAGTTTCTTGATCCTCCGATTAACCATCTGTATAGGTCCCTTAACCTAGGACACATCTGGTCTGATTCCAGATCGACCCACAAAACATTGTCCTTCCAGAGCTACTATAACAGTATCTCAATTTATGGTAATTACCAAGAAATTATTATACTATTCATGCAGAGAAACTAAAATTCTTAAATAAACAGGATACATGTCAATCTGGTACTAAATTAAAATCATGCAATTTAACTGTTAAACATCATCACATCTCATAATGAAAATTGATATCAATATACTTGATTCATCGTACACCCTATCCTTAGGGTTTCATTTGCCTTATTCATTCATCACATGCCAACACCCTACTCTTAGGGTCATCTCATTCAGTAATCACATGGAAACACCCTACTCTTAGGGTTTCCATTATCTCATCTGTTTGGTTTCAATTCAAATCACAATACGGTATCATTTTGGAACTGGCAGAGCAGTATATTTTAAATCATTGTAATTACTGAGTAATCTTTACATCATGCATGTAGACAGATTAAAAATTCATAAATATCCCAAACTCAAATCAATTTTGGCAGATACATACTGAATTCATGTAATTAAACCTCTTATTATACCAATAAGAGTAATTTACTCCACTTATAAGAAATCATCTGTAATATTTATCCATTATCTGAAATTTCTCGAAGTACGTGCATATTAACCAAATTCCTGGTTTATGCATCACATAACTCAATTAAGAGTTATTTATGTATCGTATCACAAATATCTAATGGTATTTGAGAGTTTCTGATAATATCTCAGAGGATCGTGCCCATTCATGTAAATGTTAAATCATAAACATTAACATAACAGGAAGCATGCAACAAGATTTATTTGCATATTTTAATACTATCTCATTATCTTGAAATTATGCACCTGATGATTTACCAAATTTGTATTTTCTGGGTTCATACTCAAACCGTACCATTATCAGTTGTGTATTTCTAAACTCAACGTTCACACTAAGCAAACTCTATAAGACTTAAATGTTCTTCCCACTTCCACTGAGATGCATAACACATGCTCTCAGCATGTCCTCAAGAGTCTGAATGGTTCTCTCAGACTGATCATCTGTATGCGGGTAAAAAGGTTGTATTGAATCTTAACTTTGTGCCCGAAGTACGATGCAACCGCTTCTACAATTCTAAATGTGAGCTTAGAATCTCAATATGATATGATTGAAACTGGATTACCAAGCAACCTAATTATTTTATCCATGTATATCTTAATCGAGTCTCGAGACATCACAGGTCGACTTAATATGAAGAAAGCGGGCAGACTAAATTAATCTATCCACAATCATTCATATAAAACCACAACCTCTAGGTGTCCTGGGTAATCTTACCACAAAATCCATTGTGATAAATTCCCATTCCCATACAGGTATAGAAAAAGATTACAAGGTAGCTGTAGATTTCTAGGGTTCAGCCTTAACCTACAGGCACACACTACTTCTAACCACACACTCAGTTACATCCTTCTGCCTATTTGACCATCCATTTCAACTACTTGGGATTCATATTCATCTTAGTGTTTCCATAGCATACCTCGATACATACACTTCCATAAGAATCTTTTCTTTCAGCCTTTTCCCCTTAAAAGAATTTTACACTATCTCGAGGTACACACAACATGTCATGCTAATACAACATCTTATTATCTAAAAACTTAAACTCTAGTCTCTTTTCCTCCTATCATGTCATGCATGGTCTGACTTAATTCACTATCACCCTTTTGTAGTTTCTTGATTTGATCATAAGAGGTAGGCTTAACTTACATCTATACAATCAAATCACTTTGTGTTATTACCCCTAAGTCTAAGTTCAACTTCCACATTTCTACTAGCAGGTTTCTATTGAAACCTATCATAGAGAATGCATTAGTTGTTGAACTTGACTTTCTGCTGGAAACATCATCCACCACATTCTCTTAACCAGGGTGATAATCTATTGTCACATCATAAAGATAGTGACACCATGTCTTAAAGACATGAACTACATCAGCTATCTGCAGATCATATATCGGGTAATACTCCGATTTCTATGCTACTTTCTTATTGTTATATTTCAAGTTTATGTCCTATTCCTTTCTCTAAGTCATTTCATGTCGTCCATGTACTGTTCAGATTAACTACCTTAAAACCCTAGGTCACTATCAAAGCCAGTTTACTTTTCATAGAACATATCTCAAGATCTTATTTTACAAAGACACTAGTATTCGAGGTTACATCACTAATGATATCCCTTAAACTATTACAACTTTAATCATTCTAAAGTTTGATCCTTTATTAATAACATAGCATTATTGTGTGTATGTGTGATCGATCATATAGATCAAATTGAGTTGCTTGGGGCAATAACATATTAACCCAGCATTCAACTTTAATTACATTAGCTGAAAATTCAGTTTTCATAATAGTTTCTGTAATTCGTTTATTAAACATCTAACATAAGTTCCAAAAATTCTGAAAATTTTATATGTTGTGCCTAATAAAGTTTTAGACCTCCAGTAAAAATTTCAGGTCATTTCAAGTTACCAATAATTAATTAAAAATCGAACAGTGCGCTGCTATATAGCAGTCTGCAGCAGATTCGGTCGAGTTGCAACTCGACCGACACCTTACTGTAGAGATCAAAAGTCATCCATAAATTACACCAAATTAATAGTGTGTCTAAAATTTGTGATTTTCAAACATAGTTAAAATTTGAGATCAATTGGATATACCAATAAAAAGATAAAATTCAATTACCACACTGCTATATCATTCAGAAAATGTGATCGGTCGAGTTTGAAACTCAGCCGATGAACAGGTCAGAACATTCTTCAAAAATTCTGATATCTTCCAAACTTGTTCAAATTTTATATATCCAAATCATATCCCAATTTTAGCCAAATTAGAGTTACACATAAGATACTAAAAATCATTTAGTGAGACATTCTATTTATCAAATTCTGTATTCATGTGTTATTTGAATCCTAATTTGGGCCAATTAGGGTCTATGCTTCTCAAACCCTAGTTTTCAAGATAAAAGAACATTTAGACTTCTATTCATATTTTACTTGTTAATAGGAGTCATTAGATCCCAGTAACGCATCCTGCCATCCGGACCAGGCCGAACCTGTAGTCCTGAAGCCAAGAGCTACTCGAGATTAATCAACCCCTATTAACCTTAAACATGTGGAAAGAATATCCACTTAGGGCAAACTCAATTAAACATAATTTCGGGTCTACTTTAATACAAAGAAAACAAACATTAAACTTTTCACTTCATGACACAACAATATAAAAGAATCACACTTATTGTACAAACTGAAAGTCTAAATTCATGTATATAAAAGCATTTCTAGTGATACTTAAATCAAATAAACAATGATAGACAAAAGTTGAATCGCATCTTATATGTAATCTCTTATTCCTACATTAATTTCTTATCTCTTAACCCTAAGATTTCTAGGGTTTTCTCTCTAGCCTATCCTTCCTCTGCATACCTGGCCAGGGCATCCAGAGAAGAACAGACAGAATAGCTTGATACTGGTCAATCTAAGTATTCAGACACCTGGCCAGGGTATCTAAACACTCAGACCTTCCAGAGCTAAAACACATCAACTATTGTTTGCCTCACTTATAACTTTATCTTTTGATCTTAATGATTCTTATCGACTCAACTTAAGCTCATTACTTGATTCTCGTGACCACGTCCACTTCCTGTCATCTGCAATACTATAACAGAACATTTCCTGTTATAAAATCACATTTAGAAGAAAGACACCTAAGTCCTAATCCTATTGGTCTCTTATCGTCCCCTGTCCTGGACTCTGAGTAACTATGTACTCAAACCAAAGCTCTGATACCAAAAGTTGTCACGCCCCAATCTCACATTAACCACAAACCACAAGATTAGGACGCAACAGGATGGGATTTACATATAAGCCAACCACTCTTCACTTTTTAAAACATTTTAAAGATATTAATAGGAAAATCTGATTTATGCTGTCAAATGAAACTAAACAAACTGCGGAAGCATCTTTATTAACTGACTAGCAATATAAACAGAGTCTACAACATATTACATTGTTTGACATAAAATAAAGTGTAACAGTTAATTTACATCTTATACACATTCTCTCTCTCACTCACTCCTTGTCCCAAAGATCGAGGGGAATGGACTAAGAGACATCTAACTACTAACTACATATACCTTCTACGGACTAAGCGATGGATTAAGGGATCCTTCAGATTTCCGGCTGCTGATGATAACCTGAAAATGTTTTGAGTAGAGGTATGAGCCTACTCGCTCAGTGAATAGCATTTCACTTAGTTATCATTAAACAACTCGTCAGGTTTATAAACTGAAATAAACAAATATACAGTTCAAGCAGGGCAGTTCTATTAGCATAGCAAATATACAGACAATAACCACACTTCTAAGCATTAACAGGTATTTCAGGTAAATAAACAGTTATATAAATTTACTGTGAACCTACTCGATTATTTATCCATTTTATTATTATGCCCTAAATATATGCAGTGTACTCTGCATATAAAGATCCACAGCAAGTTCATGCTACGGTCCCACCGTATAAGACTTAGCGACACACCCGGGAAATGCTAAGTCTGACTGCTGTCCTGGTCTGCACAGGACTCTCAGGCACTCAAGGGCCTCACTGTACTCTCAGGCGCTCAAGGGCCTCACCGCAGGTCCTAGGCACTCAGGGGCCTCTCTGCAGTATTCTAGTACTCTAGACTCCTCCTCTAACCTGAGCACACAGGCGGAGAGTCTCACAGGGTTACCTTCGCGACACAAGCACGAATGGTGTTAGATAACCAAGTTTTCTGATGATATCGCAATGCCATTGTGACACAAGCACAATTGTTGTTAGACACTGCCCTTTT
This sequence comes from Alisma plantago-aquatica, assembly GCA_963693085.1. NCBI lineage: Eukaryota > Viridiplantae > Streptophyta > Magnoliopsida > Alismatales > Alismataceae > Alisma > Alisma plantago-aquatica. The sequence continues at coordinate 663,611,480 of OY856412.1, read as the reverse complement.
TCTCTTTCCTCGTTTGTCCGCGACACAAGCACGGATGATGTTGCAACACGAGTTTCACCCCAAAGTTGCAGACCCGTCTAAGGGGTTCTACGGTGTTAGGGAATCTAGGTCTATACTTGATTAAACAATAAACAAATGAATAGGAAAAATTACATTTCATACATAATGCACAATCTGAACATCACAAGAAGCGCATATATAACCTTTATCGTAATTAAACACAAGTCAGAATCATTTATCTAGTTTCTATGTTAAACATCTATTTTGAAATTAGTAAATACATTGCAACTATAATACAGGAAATTGCATCATCTTCGTTAAGCATATCACGTAGTTCAATTCTAATAAATCTAACATACTCTATTGAATGAACTATACTGTTTAGGAGTTATATCAATTAATATAGAAGCAATAAAACAATCAATTTGAGTTAAATATTGATTTCTAAATGAACTACTACTCACATTCTGGAACTCGGCCGACCACTTCTGGGAAATCGACCGATCGGCTGACAACTCGGCCGATCTACCCGCAACTCGGCCGATCCAAACCCTGGTCGATTTCCTTTTAGTCGAGCTCGAGAGCTGGCCTTAGCTCGCCGTTTTCGAGCTGCTCCTTGCGCCTAAGGGCTCCTGGCCGGACCTGCTGTAGGCAACAGCAGCGTCACCTTCCAGAAGAGCTAACTGGGTCAGACAGATTTGCCCTGGTCGTACATCGTGCAGTCTTTGCTGCAGATCAGCCATCTGACGCCTTAGCTAGGGTTGCGGGTTGTTGCTAGGGCCTCAAGGATGAGCATGATGACGTTGATTGAAGAAGCTAGCCGCACCAAACTGAGCTCTAGCCGGCGCTGCTGCTGGCGCAGCTACAGGGCGCCATGGTTGGATGCCAAAACACGGTTGATAGCTACTGATTTGTGATGTGGCCTCTTGGGCGAAGTCGATGGCGGAGTTTGGTGCTGCTAACTCGCGCCCAGCTGCCCCTGGCCGCTGTTGCGGCTGCTGGCCGGCGCTGCTCTGTGCAGCAGGTCGGGCTGCAGGTAGCTGGGGGTGCCGCTAGGGCGGGCTAGAGGAAGAAGAAAGGAAGGGGAAAGTGGCGCCCTGGCTGGTCGGAGGTAAAGGGCTCGAGAATCGCCCAAAATCGCCTGCGCTCTTCTCTCCCGCTGCTGCGATCGTCGGACTACTGGGCGCCGCTTGAAGCGGCTACTGTTCTATCGAACAGATAAAGAAGGAAACGGGATAAGGGAGAAGGGTCGCGGAGGGGGCCGGCTGCAAAATGCCCAAACGTTTCCAATATTTACAACTAGGTCCCTAAACATTCAAAAGTCCGTATCTTTTAACTCGGAAGTCGGTTTCGAGTGATTTTTCTTGCAACGGTTTAAGCTCAGAATTCTCTATATCCTCAAAGCATAAAATTATGTTAACTAGTTTGTCACAACAGGTCACATCGCTAATTGCAACAGTGAGTACTCAGCTCAACTTAATGTACTAAATAATCAACATTGACACCATTAATTGTCTCAGGTGATTCAAACTCAACTATTGCTTCACATATTAACTTATTTGATTAACCATGATATTTACTTTGATATTCAACACTAATTGCATTAGTCAGCACTCAACTCAACTCAATTAACTCAACAATCATCATTACTATTATCATTAATTACCTCAGATGATTAAATCTTGACTATTGATTCACATGTTGTCTTATCTTGATTATTCATGATGTTTAATTTGATACTCAACACTAATTGAGATGTCTTCACGTAATTCGAGGTATTTTTTGACTAACCCTGATATGGGTCGTAACATCTTAAGTCTCATGATTGTCACACCCGAATGAAACATCTATTACATGTGGCTATTAGATCTATATTGCCAAAACTTGTAAGGTTTGCAATCACCATGCTTTGTTTATTTTTCAGCACTCTATGCAAAAAAGTTATTGATCCTTTGAATCTTGATAAGTTGCAAAGAGAAGTGGTTGTTACCTTGTTCCAGCTTGAGATTAAATTTCCTCCTTCATTCTTTGATATCATGGTACATCTTGTTGTCCATTTGACTAGGGAAGTGGAAGTGTTGGGCCCAATTTTCTTGCATGGATGTATCCTTTTGAGAGGTACATGAGTGTTTTTAAAGGTGATGTTTGAAACTATTATCAGCCTAAAGGGAGTATTATTGAGGGTTATTTGGCTAGGAAGGTTATGGATTTTTTCAATAACTTTTTGGGTTGTAATGAAGCTCCTGCCAATAAAAATAATATTGATCCCTATTCTAGAAAAGGGACCATAGGAGCACAAGTAAAAGTAATCAGTCATGAGTTGTGGAAAGAATCACACTTGTATGTTTTATACAACATCGACAATGTGGGTATCTGTGTCACCAAACATACTAATTTTATCAAGATAGAATATCCTTGAGCCAATTCAATGTGGCTTGATATAGAGAATAATAGGACATCTATTTGGTGGTTTGAAGATAAAGTCTTCTGTCACCTATCTCAAACACCAAATAATGTTGCTCAAGATATCAAATGGCTCACCTTTAACCAAAAATGAGTGTTATCTTATAAACAATTTGACATAAATGGATTTTCATATTACACAAAATGTCAAGATGATAAGAGTATCCTCCAAATAGTGGGGTCACCCTTGAAGCATCTTCATTCTATTTTCTAGTGTAAAGAATAAGATCATGTGAATCTAAAATGTCTTATTATAATGTCACTAAAGACATACGGGAGTTTGACTACACATATTTTAGAGTTCCTCTCTTTAGGTGTAATTGGGTTGATAATATGAAAGGAATTTTAGAGGATGAATTGGATTTAACATTAGTGAATTTCACAAATATTGGCGATAAGGGTGAACCATTCATAATGGCATCATTGGAGAATCAAGTATTATACATCGATGATCCCATAAATGAAAAATGGTCTGTCATTCTTCATGGGAAAAAATAGTTCATCGTAGATCTTATAGATGAAGAAGAGTACTATGATAAGTATGATGACTCCATTCCATTCTTAGTTGACTTGTCAACACCAAATGTTGAAGCTAACACTGACTTATATACACGTAGAGATCACATGGAAGGAATATTAATTGATCAAGGATCCAACCAATACTAGAGGCATGCATTTTATTTTTTAAATGCTAGATGTGCATTTTACATTCTTTATTACAGTTATATATGTTTTATATGCTACATGTACATTTTACATTCTTTATCACTTATATTTCATTATTTGACTATTTTTGAAATGACATTTTTAGATGGCTTTTGACCACAAGGATGAAAACCATGATGACATGTACTTTTAGTCTATCTCTGGTGTAAGTTGTATTGTTTTATTAATTATATGTGTATTTTACATTCTCTGTAACATTTATTACATAGATGTGTATTTTACATTCTCTACCACTTATATGTGTTTCCTGACAATTTTAAGATGCGAACCTTGAGGATCTTGCTGGCTTTATAGATGAACAACATGATCGTGCACGTAAAATAGGCATCACCTTGATGAACAAGTTAGTAGCAAAAAGGGATAAAGGGCTGAAGATGGCTGTTGACTTTGATGATGTGGGATATCCTATTAGGAATAATCACAATAATTTGGCACAATATCTAGGGGTTATTACTCATAGCAAAGTGGAGATGACAATAGAATCTTGGCATAGAGTTGATCATTCGACAAAAGACTACATATGGAAGGACTTATGTGAGAGATACTCTATTTTGTAAAGACATATACAATTCTATTATTTAAAAACATGCCATTAAATATATGTAATGTTGTAGAGAATCTTTGACCTTGATGAAAAATCACATCGCAAAAAGGTGATGCAACAAATTATAGGACAAATCTGTCAAGAGAATATATAATGAGGAACAAGAAGAACAAGTTCATCAACAAGCAATGGGCTTATTTTGACCCAAAGGTGTGGGAAGAGTTTGTAGCTTCACGAAAAACGAATATATTCAAGGTATTAAGTCTCCTTATTTACAATACATTCTTATGAATTCAATGTGTTACGTAACTAACATATGGTTTGGATTAACCAAGCTTTACATGATGATTAAAAAGAAAGGCATGCAAAGAATGTGCATGAACACAACTTGAGTCTAGGTGGCTACGCAATGCTTCTCCAAAAGAGACTGGAAGCACCTTTTTTCTGAGCCCCTACTATTGGGTTGACTGAGTCTTGTACTGCTTCTGCACATATACTTTGCCATGAGGAGTGGAAGGTGTGAGACAAACTGATTGGGAGAAATACCCGACCACACAACTACTGAGGTGGATGCAAAAATGGTACATTACAACTCTTAGAATGCATGTTCATTTTTGACCTTCATTTGTTATATTTTACTAACCAATTACTAATGATTATTATTAGCGAGAGCTCTAACAACAAAAGAAAGAAGGCACATTCATCCCTAAGGGCCAAGGGGATGAATTGACAATTGCTCTGGGTACTCTAGAGCATCCTAGCCGTGTTAGAGCCATTGGGGCTGGTTCGGTACAAGATCCATTATTGGGTCAGTAGAGAAGCAAAAATCTATCATGAAATGATCTAGTCACAAGAGCAGGTGCAAGACATGATTGCAAAGGAAATAGAGGACACAATGAGACAATATCATACTTCTCATTCTCAACCTCCTCAGACAGTACTCCATTCCTTCTCAATTTTTATACAAGATGACCCAGAGGTGGTTGGGAGTAATCCCATGGACTTCTTGACTGGCACACCCAATGTAAGTTTTTTTGTGTTATAATAATCTCTTAGGTGAATTTATAATATGTTTATATTTATGTGTATATAACACTATATATGAATATGTAGGGGTTGAGGCCATGCCGTATTTTACTAGAACACTATGTCGTTGCATTGGGAGATGCTTACCCACCCCTTCCAAGTGACAAGATTCACAGTGTTCCAATGCCCATCGATGCAGTTCGTGTGTCAATTAGGCTCATCTACAACAGTTGGAAACATACACCACTACCAAATGGCCACCTCGACCATGATACGATAGGTGATTAGAAGGTGGCATGGTTGCATGGACCAAAGAGGGAGTAATCTATAATCATGTATGGTAAATTTTCATTACATTTGTATTTGTGATTCTTTTCTACTTGTGTATATAATTGGCAATTGATATGAAAATATATATATGCATATCACAACACCTAAAAACCCCCTATAGTTCATCCTTGACTTCCTTCTCCAAATATTCAATTACCTTCTTTGATTACAAAGGACCTATTTGACTCTCTTGGTCCTAGGTGTAGGGGGTTGGCACTATGCCTAAGAGATTTATAAGAAGGGTCAACCATGATGGTCCATATTAAGGAGAATGCTACAAGTCAAGCTCATAATACTAGTGTATCTTGACAAATATTGTGGAGCAATTTACTTAGCACAATTGAATATAATTGTGATAGAAATTATTATTTCTATAGATGATGCACATAGGGCATTGTCTTGAACATGAAGTATATAAACATATAAGTTGTTTATATTGCAAGACAAGAAATCATTGAAAAACTTTGGAAGTGATATTGAGAGAATATTTATAATTAGCCACATAACTTTCTTAGAGATGCTTAAAATCCAAGTATCACAAGAAAATCAACCAAATCAAAAAGTTAGCCTGTAATTAAGGAATACATCAAAGTATCACCTTTATGTTCTCAAAAATACTAATTAGGTTTTATTTGGGTCCTAGATTAGGGTTTAGGGTTGGATTAGGGTTAGATATAACAAACCCAAATTTCTCATATCAAGAGAATTAAGGTTTAGAAACCCTAATTTGACACTATGTATAACCCTAGTACTTCAATTAGACATCATATTATTTTATCATTGATTTTGATCATATTTCATGTACTAAGATTAGATTGAACAAGATATGATTTCCACAAACTTAGGGTTTTAGAGTTCAAATCAAGTCTTGAAATTCTTATTTTTTTAGAGTCCTCACATTTTTTAGGTTATTCTCTCTCTCTCCCCCTCTCTCTCCCTCACACACACACACCCACACACATATACTTTTATAATTTGGGTATTCACTTGTATTTGTTTAATTGAAATGCAATTATTTGAACAAAAAGGACATATTAGTAATATGTTATGCTTTGATTTATAAGTGTGGCTTTGTTATCCAAATTCTCCTTGTGATGAAATTCGTGGCTTTTAATGTTTTGATAATCCAATAATGAAATATGAAAAAAAAAAGAATAGAAGGAAATCCAACAATGTGGAAAAAGATAAAAGAATAATGGCATTTGAGTGAGACCTTTATGAGAAGGATGTAGACTCCTATAGAAAATGGACACTACTAATTGAATTTGTTTTTCCCAAGGTTTCTATTAAAAAGAGTAATCAAAATAAAGAAAATGGAAAAGAAAGAAAGAGAAAAGGGTTGGTTTTGATGCCTTAAATGTATGAAATAAAAGAGAGACTTGTATATGAAGAAAACCCCCCTTCTCCTTTTGAGTTTTTTTCTCAAATTTTATATATGGTTAGATGATATCTTTATGATATTTCCCTTAGAATTTGGGAGCAAAAGGATTAAAGGATTAGGAAATATGAATTTTTCTTGAATCCCTAAAGTGGAAGAATTCACATTAAATGTCATGATTTTTTCAAAAATAGATAATCTTATTTTGATCTTTTTATTTTAGCATGTGAAACGATATCCTGAGATCCAATGGTTGCTTTGTCACCACCTACCTCGACTAGGAAAAGAAACTAAGATCTGAACTCTGACACTTGCCAATCCGATTTCCCAACAATCTAATGCATGAGAACAATTGAAAACCTTTTCTTTGGCTTCATGAGATCAAATCAAACTCACCTTCCCTAGGTTTCACCAAGTTTCATGGCTTATAGAATATTTGCACAATCTCCCACCCTAAGGTTAACTCTGCCGCCACAAGAGGGTATATATATGGCGGTACTGACCCTCTTCGAGGATACACATTGACTCCAAAGCACCAAGTGATCTTCATGAGCACTTCTCAGCTTTCAATTGCTCCCCCAGACCCTACCACCACCCATGTCTCACCCCGATTCCTCTCCAGTATTCTTATTCACCATCCCAAGACCTAAACTAATCTCCATAGGAATTGAAGAGTTCCTTGAGTTTGTGGCACCCAGGTGGAGGAGCAAGCATCGTCGCTTGAAGCTTGGAGGGTAGGAATCCTAGAGTCAACCCATGAGTTGGCTGTTGAGTCTACAAATAAAGGCTTCCTGAGGTTGAAGATGACAAATGGGAAAAGACTGCTCTACCCTTGCCCCCCCTTCGATATAGGTAAGACCCTTTTGGTCTTTTCACTATCTCTGACTCTGTTCCACTATCCTCATCACGCGAGCAGGGAAGCTACGTTGGCTGGAGCCCATTGGCTTGGCACAGCCATGCTTGCAAGCCGGGCCTTGTTGCCTTGTGCTTAGTTGGCAGGCCATGATTGGCCAGAATGTATTTAATTGATAAAAATCATAGTAAATCATAGGAATATTGAATGATGACATACAATATATGAATTTGGATCAGAAAAATGCAAGATATTTAATAAAAATATATTAAAATATAGTCTTGACCTATGTATGCTTCTAATATGAAAAGTGTTCAAAGTTTCTACCTTTAATGTGTTAAATGAATAGAAACCCTAATATTTAGGTTTTGACAATGTTAACACGTTCAATTGTTCTTAATAATCAAGGTATGACCTTTATGGATGAAAATGATAACTTTGATCGAAGTTAAGGTTCATAAGACATTAAATGATGAATTAGGGTGTCCTCAAGATTAAAAGTGCAATTAATGTTAACATTAGGGTTTATAACCTAAAGGAACATGAAAAGTGATAATTAGGGTTTAGAAAGACAAAACCCTAACAAATCCCTAATTGGGCCCCAAGTCCATAATTGGAACCCAAGTCAGTCATTAATGGTAGGTTTTGGATAAAATAATAACACATGGGCACTATGCTTTAATTTCAGGGTAGTTGCTTGTTTGCTTGATCTTATTCTCTTTGCTTGGATATCTACAAGTTACTTTAAACTAGGTATGTGGTTATCACCTATGAATAACTGATCTAGTTTCACATAGCTTTCTCAAGTAATATATGACTATTTATTTGTTTATTTCCTTGCAAACTATAAAGTGACTATGACTATCACATAATATGGACTTGACTAGATCGTATCCTGCACCACCTCTGATGTAAGATAAAAAAGTAAAGAATGATGAATATAAAACCCTGGGGGTAGGGAATGTTGGATCTAAGGGCTCTAGAGGGGGGGTGAATAGAGCTATAAGATTTCTCAAAAAAAAGATTACACCTTGAAATTATATCAATTAGGAGAAATAGCTTGATGGCAATTTGAAGTCCTATCTAACCAACATAGCAAGGATGAGAGAGATTGATATAAAGAACTTGACAAGGGGATGTAGAGTGGTTCCACACTTCAAACTAGAAGTGAGTCAATCCACTTCTTAGAGAGGTCAACCTCTAGGACTTTGCAAGTGCTTTTCTCTATATTATCACCTATAAGAGTAACATAAATAGACCACCAAAGGACTTACCCATCCAACCACAAGGAGATCTCCACCTTACTAAGGAGCTTACTCACTTAGCTTGAGTCTTCAGCCTTCACCAAGGTCTTACCCACACAAGCTCAAGTCTTCCGCCTTGAAGGACTTTGCTTCTCCTCTTGGATCTTCAGCCTTTGCCTTCTCCTTCACTTGGAGAAGATCATTACCTCTTCAACAACCTTGAAGAGGACCAACTACATCTCCTACTTCACTCGATGGAGCTTGCTTCAACTTTTCTTCATGAAAGAAGGGGATAGGGAAGTAGTGGAAGATTGAGAGATTTACATGCACAAAGGTGGAACTCTCTTACAATAAGCCTAACTCACTCACAAATCACAAAATGAAGTGTAAACTAGAGAGAGAAGGGGGCTCAAGGAGTGGTAGCACGCTCAACTATAGCAAGGACCTTGAATGCAGTGAATGAGCAAACTTGGAATGAACTCCAAGTGGTTCTATTCATAGCTGGGGTGCTCCCTTGAGTTGGGGAACACTTAGGGATGAAATATAACTGTTTTCCTCAAATAAACAGATCTATTTTCACCCCAAACAAGTCACTAACAATTATAATCACTTTTTTTACATTTTCCGTATAGTGCATTTGGTTGAGTTTCAATAAAGGTAACTCGACCGATAGACTAAAAGAAAAACCCAATTTTCAAACTATCGATCGAGTTTGTTCTGGGAAACTCGTTCGATCAGCCAAAATCACATTTGGTCAGTGAGTCATTCGGTCGAGTTCTGTGAATGCACAACTCAACCGATGGTCATCTTTAGAAAATCAATCCATCGGATCAGTTGAGATTGGAACTCGACCAATTAATAACCTATGATCAATTTTCTGATTTGGCTAAAAAGTGATTAAAACTTGGTATTAAGTGTCCCACATATTTTTATCATCTTAGTTACAAGTCATATCATCAATACAAGTGATTAAAAATTTCTTCTAAGGTAATTTGAAGTGATTTCCTTATTAGCACACTTGCATTGCATTTGACTTGAACTTTGACAAGCTAGGGCTTGTGTAATTTGATCCTTTTCGTGTACCTAAAGCCTAAAATCAATCTTGAATACACATATTAGATACATATGAATGGAATGGTTAAGTCATTATAAAAATATAGACAATGTATATCCTCTAGGTTAACATTCTCCCCCTTTTTGACAATTACAAACCATTCCTCAAGCATATTGAAAAGGAGATTGAAATTATACCTTTGCCGTGTGAATTAGGGGAATTCAAGATTTAAACAATGTGAATTGCTCTCCCTCAATCTATGCTTACTTTAACCTTCATAGTTAGTCTATCTACTCAAATAAATATAACATACATGTACTATATGGTCCTTTACCAAGTCACATAATAAAACATATAATGAACAAGAAAAGGATCACCTAAGAAACAAACACAATATGGTTGAGTTTCAAGACATTGAATTTCTCTCCCCCTTTTGACATTATCAAAAAGTAAGGGGGGTAGAAGAGAATAAAAATATATCTCCTCCAAACACAACCAAGAAGATATCCAAACATGCAATCTCAAAAACATATATCAAACAAGGACGAAAGAACCTAACATGCTAAGGCATAATCAAAATATGGTGAAACATGGCACCAACTTGTAAGATATAACTTCTCAATGAGTAAAAGTGCACATAATATGTATTACAACCCAGAATGCAAGTTCTCATAAACACAACTACAAGACAAAAGTGATGAAAACTAAGGATAAAATAGTATAGCTCAAATCATGTTCCCAGATGTTTCTAATACAAAATAGCCTAGACAGATATATATGATCAACAAAATAGACTACAAAATTAAAAACATCTAGACATCTAAGCTATCTATATTCACAACATCATCCCTAAACATCAAGATTGTAGTCATCATCTCCGTATGAAGGTGCAGCAACATCACCTTCATCACTGGAGTCACCACCAAAACCACCAGAGCCATCACCATCGTCAGATGCAACACCATCATCCTCACCATCACCAACATCAGTAGTAGCATTAGCTATCTCATCATCAGCCTGGTCAGGCATCTCTTCATCAACAAAAGGACCGAAGCGACGATCGGGCCAACGAGCATTCTGCTCATCCCAAGTCATACCAAGAGCACAGAGCTCATGGGCCTAAGGGAAGGAAGCTACATAATTGCCAAGACTGACAAGCAGAGTGGCCAAGGGGCCAGCAGGTAGAGGCAGGATGACTGGAGCAGGTCCACCAGTAGCAGAGGGTGTGGGAGCAGCAGTGGAGGGTGCAAGTGTAGGTGGAGGGGAAGGGTATAAGTGATTGTATGCAAAGGATGCATAATCACTACCTGGGTATGGCTGGTATGTGGGGTATGGGTGTGCACATGATAAGTTCATGTTAGACATGATTGAACATATATCCTGGTGCAGGTGCTCCTGGACCTGGAGGTTGTATGCTTGTTGGTGTATCATATAACCCATGAGGGCTTCATTGGACACACAGAATGAGGCACAACTAGGTCAGGTAGGCTGAGGAGGTGGAGGAGCACAAGTTGAGGTAGAGGCAGGTGCAACTGAGGTAGAGGTAGAGGGTGAGGGACCAGGTGTGGTGAAGGAAAGGATAGGCATGGATTTATGGATAGTGGTCTCACTGATACACACTCCCTTCTAGGCAGGTCTATAGTGGAAGTCATGGAAGAGTAATTCCTCAGTGGCAAACTAGAAAAGACCACATATCAAGACATGATATGGAGGATGGGTGCCACGGGTGTTCTTGCTAGAGTCAAAGCAAGTCATGTGATGGAGGATGTATCTAGACCACTTGACTCTAACATTCTCTAAGATGCAATACATTATCACCGCAATGTTCACTGCAATCTCTGTTTGGTTTTTCTTCGGGTGGATGTTGCAGTTGACCACTAGGGCTAATATACGCTTCTTGAGATCTAAAGAGGAGGAGGGTAGGGTGTTCTTCTTCTTATAGGGAACCTTATGTTTCTTCAACCAATGATGGATATCAGGAAGGGTGATCTCGTATTACTTATAGAAACCTTTGGGGCCAAGCTAGTCAAAATACTCACCATAATCCTTACGACTGGAGTCATTCTCATCGACACCTGACAAAAAGATGTTCAGAATATCCTCCGAGATTTGGAACTTCTTCCCGACTATCATTGATGTAAGGATAACTTGAGTATTGAGAGGAGGTACAAGGGTGTCATAATTCGAACACAAATTTGTGTAGAATTCATGAACAACTTTTTTTCTAGACATGGAATTGTGAAAGCACGCACGCTCGACACCCAGGGCAGATAGGCGGTGAACTGAAAGAAACCTTGCCACTTGATCAATGATAGCTTGGCGCCTAGGGCTAGGCTAAAAAAGGGCTCTAAATGGAAAATGACTCCATGTGACAGGATCCTATAGAGATTAACAACCTCATTTGAGACAAAGAAGGTCTCATCAAAGGTAATCAAGTGGGAAGATGAGGAGGCAGATGGTGCACTGCTGGGGGCAACCATCTTCCTTCTATTTGAAGCCATGGATGTGAAATGGAGAGGAAGAAGAGATTAAAAACACCAAACACACCACAAAAAACATTGACACACCTAGGTTGATCTAGGGGGAAGGTCTAAGAGGGTCTCCCTAGGTCAGATTAGGGCTAGGTGAGGGAAGGGAAGGTCGAGGTTTGAGAGCTTAGGGCTTGAGAGAGTGGAATCAGTCGACATTTCTCTAGTTGAGTGGGAGAATAGTCGGCCGAACCCAACTTAAGTTAGCTTCAGCCAGACGATTGGTCAAATTCTATGAAGTAGAAACTCGATCGATTGGCCCTTTTTTAAAAAGCTCTCAGACATGGATCGGTCGAGTTTGTCCTGGGGAAACTTGACCAATGGTCAACCTGACCTAAAACCATCAAACTTAATTTCTAGCCATATGAAAGCTAATTAAATTTATTTTTCAAGTCCATTATGTATATTGAACATACTTAGACACATATCACTCATCATTGGGTACTATTTTGTGATAAAACAAGCGTTTGTGAAAAATACCCAAAAATAAGAGAAAAAAAGGCAAAATGAACATGAAAAACTGATTTTAAGCATATTAGCAAGCAAAGATGATCAAGATAGATGCAAAACATATAAGATAGACGACTACTAGCTAGAAGGCATATCAAATTCATTCAAAGTAGTTATAAACAATTTTGATCTAATAAAGTTAAATTGCTCTCTTACTAGAGGTTTAGTGAAAATGTCCGTTAACTAATTTTTTGTGTCCACATGCGTGATATAAATATCCTTCTTGGCAATGTGATCACGAAGAAAGTGATGGTGAACCTCTATATGTTTAGCTCTACTATGCAATATAGGTTTGTAAGACAAGTTTATTGCACTAGTATTATCACAATAGATAGGAGAAGCATCAAAATGAATGTTAAAGTCTTGGAGAATTTGCTTCATCCATAGGACCTGAGCACAACAACTCCCGACTGCAATGTACTCAGCCTCGGTAGTTGATAATGCCATAGTGCTCTATTTCTTGGAGAAGTAAGACACTAAGCATGGTCCTAGGAGAAAACAAGTGCCACTTGTGCGCTTTCTATCAATCAAGAAGCCTGCATAATCGACATCACTATAGGAAGTAAGAGTAAAGTCCCTAGACTTGGGATACCATAGTCTACAATTTGGGGTTTTAGCTAAGTACCTTAGAATCCTCTTAACAACTATAAGATGATATTTTTTAGGATTTGATTGAGATCTAGCACACAAGCCAACACTAAACATTATGTCAGGTCTAGAGGCAGTTAAGTAAAGTAAAATTCCAACCATACCTCGACAGAGCTTCTCATCTACCTTCTCACCTTCTTCATCTTTATCAAGTTTGGCAGTGTTTGACATGGGTGTGTCCATTAGCTTGGTGTTCTCCATCCCAAAGTGCTTAAGAAGTTCATTTGTGTACTTGCCTTGGTTGATGAAGTTCCCATCTTTTGTTTGCTTGATTTGAAAGCCGAGGAAGAATGTGAGTTCACCCATCATACTCATCTCGAATTCACTCTGCATAAGATCACTAAATTCTTTGCAAAGATTAAGATTAGTGCCACCAAAAATGATATCATCTACATATATTTGAATGATAATAAAATTATTAGAAGTGTGTTTTAAAATAAAGGTAGAATCCACTTTGCCCATGATATAACCATGATCCAACAAAAAGTTCTTTAATTTCTCATACCAAGCCCTTGGTGCTTGTTTGAGTCCATAGAGAGATTTTTGCAACAAATAAACATAGTTAGGTAGACTATCATGTTCAAAGCCCAGAGGTTGTGCAACATACACTTCCTCCTCAATTGTACCATTCAAAAATGCCCTTTTAACATCCACTTGATAGAAAAGAATTTTTTTATAACTAGTTAAGGCAAACAACATACGAATGGATTCAAGTCTAGCTACATGTGCATAGGTTTAATCAAAGTCAATACCTTCCTGTAGATTGTAGCCTTGAGCCACTAACCTTGCTTTGTTCCTTACCACTTTGCCGCTTTCATCTAGCTTATTGCGGTCGGCCCATTTAGTGCCAATGATCTTTCTATCACTTGGTCTTGGCACAAGGGTCCACACTTTGTTCTTCTCAAATTGTTGCATCTCCTCTTGCATATCTAGGATCCATTATTCATCCCCAAGAGCTTCTTTGACATTCTTAGGCTCAAGTTGTGAGATGAAAGCACTCTTGGTTTGTTCTTTGTTGAATGCAGCCCACGTCTTCACTATCTCAAATGGGTCACCGAAAATCGGATCCTATGGATGATTCTTTGCAAACCGGGGAGTTGGGTCCTTCTTTTCATCATCTTTGTCTTCTTCTTGAGCAGCCACCTCTTTTCCTTTTTGAGTGGTGTTGAGTTCTTTAAGGATAGGAAGTACTTCACCTACAACATCATCATTTGGAATGATATTTTTGGGAATAGAGGGGTTTGTATCAATAAATGTTACATTAATAGATTCTTCTACCTTAGCAAGATCAACATTAAAAACTCTATAAGCCTTGCTAGTAGTGCTATAGACAAGAAAGAAAGCCTTGTACTATTTCTGATCAAACTTGTCAAGAGAATCTTTCGTATTCAAAACAAAACAAGGACATCCAAAAATGTGGAAATACTTGATAGTAGGCTTCCTACCACGCCATAGCTCATAGGGAGTTTTCTCAAGTGAAGGATAAGTAAAAATATAGTTTTGCACAAAACAAGGGGTACTGACAGCTTCAGCCCAAAACTTCTTAGGTGTATCATACTCAAGAAGCATGGTCCTAACCATCTCCTGTAAAGACCCATTCTCCCTCTCTACAACCCCATTTTGTTTAGGTGTTCGAGGTGAAGAGAAGTTGTGTGCATAACCCGATTCTTGACAAAAATGCTCAAAAAGTTAATTTTCAAATTCTCCCCCATGGTCACTACGGATGGATACAATCTGACAAGAAGCTTCATTCTCAAATCATTTGTAAAAACTAGAGAAAACATCAAGCATATCACTTTTAGAAATGAGAAAGAAGGTCCAAGTGTACCTAGAGAAATCATCGACAATAATAAGGAAATACTTGAAACCATAAAGCGATTGCATTCTCATTGGTCCAAATAGATAAATGTGAAGAAGCTCAAGAACTCTCTTAGTGCTAAGGACTCCTTCAGATTTGAAGGAGGACTTGGTTTGCTTTCCTTTTGTACAAGGTTGGCATTCCTCATCCTTTTCAAAATCCAATTTAGGAAGTCCCTTGACTAGGTCGTTTTTGCTCAACTTCTTTAATTGATGCATATTTACATGACCAAGCCGGCGGTGCCAAAGAGAAATATCATTCAAGTTGACTACTAGGAATCTACCAACTACATGTTTAATAAAGTTAAGAACAATACCATAAAGATTACCACTTCTAGTTCCCTTATATATAACTTGATAGGTGAGGGAATCTAGAATCAAACATTCAAAAGAAGTAAATAGAACAAGGTAATCATTATCGAAAAGTTGACTAACACTAATTAAATTGTGATGTAGGCCATCCACAAAGAGAAAAATATTGATACAAAAGGATTCAACTACATCTCCCTCACCTTTGACTTTACCTTTCTTGTTGTCCCCAAAGGTGACATATCCTCCTTTCTTCTTTGTGAAATTGTTGAAATAGCTTATGTCACTGGTCATGTGCTTTGTGCAGCCACTATCAACAATCCATCTACTCTTTTCCTACAAGAAAGAAGAATGTCAGTTCCCAACTCAAGATTTGGGATCTGGAGTTAGCTTGGGGACCAATTTCATCTTTGGGTTGGTTCCCTTAGGCTTGTAAGGATAATAAGTGGAATAATGATCATCACATTTGCAATAAGAACAAACCATAGGATTCTTAGTGCCTGAAGATTATCCTACAAAGAAATAGGTCTCCTTGATCTTTTTCTTACCTTTGGCCTTACTCTTGCCCTTTGAGGCTCCCCCTACAAATGGTCAAGGATTTTATTTACGGAGTTCTTCCCTTTGAGGAATTTTTGAAGGGATGCTCTCAATCTATGGTTATCATCATTCAAAGAAACAATAATAGAAGATAGGCTAGATATGTCATCCCGAGCATGCACAAGATTAACCATAAGACATAAAGCCTTAGTAAGATATGAATCCTTTTCTAGAGAGATAGAAGCAACATTAACACTAGGCAAAAAGGGTCTAGAAGATAAATCATTTACTTGAGCAAGTAACCTAGAATTTTTAGATTTAAGCATTTGAATCTCTTTGAGATAGACATCTCTCTCTTCTCTAAGAGTATCAATAAGAAACTTGAAATCAACATTTTCTATTTTGAGCAAATCAAGTTCTTTAAGGCATTTTTGGTTTTATTCCTTAAGATTCTCAATGTTTTTAAGGTAGACACCATTCTCAACTTCAACCCCATTATATTGGAGTTCAAGATCAAGGTATTTCCCTTGCAAATTATCAATACTCTCAAGGTTGGTTTTCTCATTCAATTCCAAAATTTCAAGCTTAGCGTAAAGATCATCAATATTTTTTCCTAACCTTTTTATTTTAGATTTAAACTTAGCAAAAGATGAATGGATAGTAATAAGCTTGTCAATAATATATTATTTAGGCAATTCATGCAATCTTACCTCACTTACCTCACCAATATCTTCACTTGTAGAGGCCATGAGAACAAGGTGTCACTCTCCATCTTCTTCAGAGCTTGAGCTGCTTGAAGATGAAGCTTCCCAAGCCGCATGAGCTGCATTCTTGTGTATATTCTCCTTCTTGTCCTTCCTCTTGTGCTTACTCTCCTTCTTGTAATCCTCTTCTTCCTTGAGCTGCTCTTGTGGTGAGCCTTTCTTGACTTTGGGCATTCACTCTTGTAGTGCCCCTTTTGACCACACTTTTTGCATCTCGGAGTAGAGGAGGAGGAGGCTTGCTTTCCCTTGAAGTGCTTTCCCTTGATGTAGTTAGATTCATGCTCACTAGGGCATCCATCTTTACTATAGGAGGAGGTAGAAGTATGGCAAGCAAGTTGTTGTTTGCTTCCTTCTCTTCTTGATTTGCTTCTTCTTGTTTGTCGAGTCTAGGCTCATGGGCTTGAAGATTGCCAATGAGTTCTTCAGTTGGGATGTCACCAAGGCTCCTCACTTCTTCAATGGAGGTGACCTTTGACTCCCACTTCTTTGGAAGAGTTCTCAAAATCTTTGAGTTGATGACGCCTCTGTCCAAAGTGTTGCCCAATGCAGCCAACCCATTGATGATGACATTGATTTTTGAGTACATCTCCGCAATGCCTTCTTTCTTTCCCATATTGAAGTTCTCTAGGAGGCTGTTCAATATGTAGATCTTTGCCTCCTTGACTTACTTTGTGCCTTCATATGTGATGCACAGCTTGTCCCAAATCTCATAGGTGGTGTCCCATGATGAGATCAAGTTGAACTCTTGTGGGGGTGAGGACTGCGTAGAAGATGCTAATGGCCTTGGCATTGAGTTGAGCTTCCTTGAGAACAACTTCACTCCATGTTGCAAAATCTCCAGTTGGATCCTTATAAGGTGTGACCATCACCTTCCAGATATCATAGTTCATCCCTTGAATGTAGAACTGTATCTGCCTCTTCCAATAGAGGAAGTTGGTGCCGTCAAAGACCGGAGGACGCATTGAGAAGCCTCCTTCTAGGTTGAGTGAACCAAGTAGGTTGTCTCCCATCTTCTTGTCTCATGGGAGATTGTTGGAGAAGATCCTTAAATATGATACTACTTGTTGGATCTAAGGGCTCTAGAGGGGGGGGTGAATAGAGATACAAGATTTCTCACAAAATAGATTAGACCTTCAAATTATATCAGTTAGGAGCTATAGCTTGGTGGAAATTTGAAGTCCTATCTAATAAGCATAGAAAGGATGAGAGAGATTGATAGAAAGCACTTGACAAGGGTATGTATAGTGGTTCCACTCTCCAAACTAGAAGTGAGTCAGTCCACTACCTAGAGAGGTCAACCTCTAGGACTTTGCAAGTGTTTTTCTCTATATTATCACCAATAAGAGTTAGAACAATAGAACACCAAAGGACTTACCCATCCAATCACAAGGAGATTTCCACCTTAACAAGGAGCTTACCCACTTAGCTTGAGTCTTCAACCTTCACTAAGATCTTACCCACTCAAGCTCAAGTCTTCCGTCTTGAAGGACTTTGCTTTTCCTCTTAGATCTTCAGCCTTTGCCTTCCCCTTCACTTGGAGAAGATCAATGTAACATACTAGATCTCAGACCCTACCCTGGAAGTTGATATTTTGGATTTAGACAAACAAGGTTGAAGGTTAGACCTTAATAAATGTTTAGTATAACCCCAATGAGCTAATGCATGTATAGATCACCTTAATATAACCTAATGTTCTAACATTAATCTTAGGTTTATAATGGATACATAAAATATGCCACATAACTCATTTGGTAGTAATATGAAGAAAAGAAACTTAATTGGATGAATAATTTAGATAATGGGCTGTTAATGGGCCATATTACATATCTCATAAAAAGAAGTCTCATAATTGGATGAAAAGAACCAAGCATGCTAAGGCATAATCAAAATATGGTGAAACATGGCACCAACTCATAAGATATATCTGATCAAAAAGTAAGAGTGCACATAATAAGGATTACAACCCATAATGCAAGTTCTCATAAACACAACTACAAGACAAAAGTGATGAAAACTAAGGATAAAATAGTACAGCTCAGATCATGTGCCCAGATGTTTCTAATACAAAATAGCCTAGAAAGACATATATGATCAACAAACTTAACTAAAACACTAAGAACATCTAGATGCCTAAGCTATCTATATCCACAACATCATCATCCTCGACATTAGGCTCATAGTCATCATTTCTGTCTAAAGGTGGAGAAGCATCGCCTACATAAGTAGAGTCACCACCATCACCACCAGAGCCATCACCATCGTCAGATGCAGCACCATCATCCTCACCATCACCAACATCAGTAGTCTCATCATCAGCTTGGTCAGGCATCTCTTCATCAGCAGAAGGACCAAAGTGATGATTGGACCAATGAGCATTCTGCTCATCCAAAGTCATACCAAGAGCATAGATCTCTTTGGCTTGAGGGAAGGAAGGAGCAAAATCACCAAGACTGACAAGCAGAGTGGCCAAGGGGCCAATAGGTAGAGGCAAGATGACTGGAGCAAGTCCACCAATACTAGAGGGTGTGGGAGTAGAAGAGGGTATGGGAGCAGTAGTGGAGGGTGTAAGTGTAGGTGGACGGGTAGGGTAGAAGTTATTGTATGCAAAGGATGCATTATCACTACCTGGATATGGTTGGTAGGCGGGGTATGGGTGTGCACATGATAAGTTCATGTTAGACATGATTGAACATATATCCTAGTGCAAGTGCTTCTGGACCTGGAGGTTGTATGCCTGTTGGTGTATCATATAACCCATGAGGGCTTCATTAGACACACAAAATGAGGCACGACTAGGTCGGGTAGGATGAGGAGGTAGAGGAGCATGGGTTAAGGTAGAGGCCGGTGCAGCTAAGGCAGAGGCAGAGGGTGAGGCACCGGGTGTGGTGGAGGAAAGGATAGGCACATATTTCTAGATAGTGGTCTCATTGATACACACTTCCTTCTGGGAAGGTCTATAATGGAATTCATGGAAGAGTGATTTGTCATTGGCAAACTAGAAAAGACCACATATCAAGACATGATATGGAGGATGGGTTCCATGGGTGTTCTTGCCAGAGTCGAAGCAAGTCATGCAATGGAGGATGTATCTAGACTACTTGACTCTAACATTCTTTAAGATGTAGTACATTATCACCACAGTGTTCTCTGCAATATCCATTTGGTTTTTCTTGGGGTGGAAGTTGCAGTTGACCACTGGGGTTAATATATGCTTCTTGAGATCTAAGGAGGAGGAGGGTAGGGTGCTCTTCTTCTTACAGGGAACCTCAAGTTTCTTCAACCAATGATGGATATCAGGAAGGGTGATCTCGTATTGCTTGTAGAAACCTTTGGGGCCAAGAAGGTCCAAATACTCACCATAATACTTACGCCTGGAGTCATTCTCATTGGCACCTGACAAAAAGATGTTCAAAATATCCTCTGAAATTTGGAACTTCTTCCCGGCTAACATTTATGTAAGGATAACTTGAGTATTGAGAGGAGGTACAAGGGTGTTGTAATTCCAACACAAATTTGTGTAGAATTCATGAACGATTTTTGTGCTAGACATGGAATTGTGAAAGCACACACTCGACACCCAGGGCAGATAGGTGGTGAACTGAAAGCAACCTTGCCACTTGATCGATGATAGGTTGGCACCTAGGGCTAGGCTAAAAAAGGGCTCTAAATGGAAAAGGACTCCGTGGAAAAAGATCCTTATACCGATTAATAGCCTCATTTGAGACAAAGAAGGTCTCATTGAAGGTAATCAAGTTGGAAGATGAGGAGGTGGATGGTGCACTGCTAGGGGAAGCTCTCTTCCTTCTATTTGAAGCCATTGTGGTGAAATGGAGAGGAAGAAGAGATCAAAAACACCAAACACACCACCAAAAACTTTGACACACCTAGGTTGACCTAGAGGGAAGGTCTAGGAGGGTCTCCCTAGGTCAGATTAGGGATAATTAAGGGAAGGGAATGTCGAGGTTTGAGAGCTTAGGGCTTGAGAGAGTGGAATCGGTCGACTTTTCTCTAGTTGAGAGGGAGAATAGTCAGCCAAACCCAACTTAAGTTAGCTTCATCCTTACTATCGATCAAGTTTTGTGAAGTAGAAACTCGATCGATCAACCCTTTTTTAAAAAGCTCTCGGCCATGGATTGGTCGAGTTTGTCCTTGGGAAACTCCACCGATGGTCAACCTGCCCTAAAACCATCAAACTTAATTTCTAGCCATATGAAAGCTAATTAAATTTATTTTTCAAGTCCATTATGTATATTGAACATACTTAGGCACATATCACTCATCATTGGGTACTATTTTGCGATAAAACAAGCATTTGTGAAAAATACCCAAAAATAAGAGAAAAACAAGGCAAAATGAACATGAAAAACCGATTTAAAGCATATTAGCAAGCAAAGATGATCAAGATAGATGCAAAACATATGTGATAGATGACTACTATCTAGAAGTCATATTAGATTCATTCAAAGTAGTTATAAGCAATTTTGATCTAATAAAGTTAAATTGCTCTCTAGCTAGAGGTTTAGTGAAAATGTCTGCCAAATGATTTTCTATGTCCACATGCGTGATATAAATATCCTTCTTGGCAATGTGATCACAAAGAAAGTGATGGAAAACCTCTATATGTTTAGCTCTACTATGCAATATAGGATTGTAAGACAAGTTAATTGCACTATTATTATCACAATAGATAGGAGAAGCATCAAAATGAATGTTAAAGTCTTGGAGCATTTGCTTTATCCATAGGACCTGGGCACAACAACTCCCAACTACAATGTACTCAGCCTCGATGGTTGATAATGCCATGCTGCTCTATTTCTTGGAGAACTAAGATACCAAGCATGGTCCTAGGAGGAAACAAGTGCCACTTGTGCACTTTCTATCAATCAAGCAGCCTGCATAATCGACGTCACTATAGGTAGTAAGAGTAAAGTCCCTTGACTTGGGATACCATAGTCCAAAATTTAGGGTTTTGGCTAAGTACCTTAGAATCCTCTTTTGTTTGCCTTATTTGAAAGCCGAGGAAGAATGTGAGTTCACCCATCGTACTCATCTCAAATTCACTCTACATAAGATCACTGAATTCTTTGCAAAGATCTAGGTTAGTTTCGCCAAAAATGATATCATCAACATATATTTGAATGATAAGAAAATTGTTATAAGTGTGTTTTAGAAACAAGGTAGAATCCACTTTTCCCATGATGTAACCATGATCCAACAAAAGTTCTTTAATTTCTCAAACTGAGCCCTTGATGCTTGTTTGAGTCCATAGAGAGATTTTTGCAACAAATAAACATATTTATGTAGACGATCATGTTCAAAACTTGGAGGTTGTGCGAAATACACTTCCTCCTCAATTGTACCATTAAAAATGCACTTTTAACATCCATTTGATACAAAAGAAATTTTTTATAACTAGCCAAGGAAAGTGACATACGAATGGACTCAAATCTAGCTACACGTGCATAGGTTTCATCAAAGTTAATAGCTTCCTGTTGATTGTAGCCTTGAGCCACCAACCTTGCTTTGTTCCTTACCACTTTGCCGCTTACATCTAACTTTTTGCGGTAGACCCATTTGGTGCCAATGATCTTTCTATCACTTAGTTTTGGCACAATGGTCCACCCTTTGTTCTTCTTGAATTGTTCCGGCTCCTCTTGCATAGCTAGGATCCATTCTTCATCCCCAAGAGCTTCTTTGACATTCTTAGGCTTGAGTTGTGAGATGAAATCACTGTTGGCTTGTTCTTTGTTGAATGCAGCCCACATCTTCACTCTCTCAAATGGGTCACCCAAAATCAGCTGCTTTGGATGATTCTTTGCAAATCGGGGAGTTGGGTCCTTCTTTTCATCATCTTTGTCTTCTTCTTGAGAAACCACCTCTTTTCCCTTTTGAGTGATGTTGAGTTCTTTAAGGATAGGAACTACTTCACCTATGACATAATCATTTGGAACAATATCTTTGAGATTAGAGGGGTTAGTCTCAATAAATTTTACATTAATAGATTCTTCTACCTTAGCAAGATCAACTTAAAAAACTCTATAAGCCTTGCTAGTAGTGCTATAGCCAAGAAAGAAAGCCTTGTACAATTTTAGATCAAACTTGTCAAGAGAATCTTTCATATTTAAAACTAAACAAGGACATCTAAAAATGTGGAAATACTCAATAGAAGGCTTCTTACCATGCCATAGCTCATAGGGGGTTTTCTTAAGTGAAGGATGAGTAAAAATATAATTTTACACCAAACAAGGAGGGTCTGGTGATCACGGCGGCGAGCTAGGAATCCCCCCACGTGCGGCGCTCAGGCTTGGGGGAGGGGGTCAGGCATCCTACTCAGCCGTCACCTTCTCCCCCCGGGCCTCCTCCTCGACTTGCCTCTTCTTCCGATTTCCTTTTGCAGGTGCCTCTCCGAGCTCCTCATCTCTCCCCCCTGGGCGGCGGCCGTGCAACCTAGTTGTGATCGGGTCCTCTCTTCGGCGTGTTGCTTGCAGGAGGTGGTGGTGCTCTTCTCCTGGAAGAGTCTTGCTCAGATATTCCTTGAGGTTGAGGCAGGTGACTGGTGGAGGTGTCCTCGTAGGGGTTCCAGAGGAGGCAGATTTCCCTCCTTTGTTTCTGCCTTGCAGGTTTCTCACTTGGGTGCTAGTTTCTGGCAGGCTATCTACCTTGTTCCGCCGTATATCAGCGTTGTTTCTTCCTTTGAATAAGGATTGTTACTCCTTGCTCTGCGAAGGTGGTGGTTTTTCTGGGGTTTCCCCCGGTAATTCAACCTTAGTACGACTATCTCATCTTTGCTCTAGATTGATCTCATTACTCAGTTTTATGGCTTCGTTTGAGTTGATATACGAGCAGAATACCGTCTTGTTCCAGCCCCTCTACCACTACTTAACACTCAGGTTGAAGGAATTCTTCAGGAAAAGCTGCTTAAGACAGCCTCAAGGAAGAAGAATCAATGCAGAAATGTCTCTCTCTCGTTTCGATATGAGTTGTAGTGCCCTAAGGTTACTGAACGTGACATTTGTATGTTTTGTTTGTATCTTTTTCCCCAATTGTAGATGTTGTATGGCTAAAAAGTAATGCATCGATCCTTTTGCTCTAAAAAAAACAACTTCAGCCCAAAACTTCTTAGGAGTATCATACTCAAGAAGCATGGTCTAGCCATCTCCAGTAAAGACCTATTCTTCCTCTCTACAACCCCATTTTGTTGATGTGTTTGAGGTGAAGAGAAGTTGTGTGCATAACCCGATTCTTGACAAAAATGCTCAAAAAGCTAAATTTTAAATTCTCCCCCATGGTCACTATGGATGGATACAATCTGGCAAGAAGCTTCATTCTCAACTTGTTTGCAAAAACTAGAGAAAACATCAAGCGTATCACTCTTGGAAATGAGAAAGAAGGTCCAAGTATATCTAGAGAAATCATGGACAATAACAAGGCAATTCTTGGAACCACGAAGCGATTGCGTTCTCATTGGTCTAAATAGATCAATATGAAGAAGCTCAAGAGCTCTCTTAGTGCTAAGGACTCCTTTGGACTTGAAGGAGGACATGGATTTCTTTCCTTGTGTACAAGGTTGGCATTCCTCATCCTTTTTAAAATCCAATTTAGGAAGTCCCTTGACTAAGTCCTTTTTTCTCAACTTCTTTAATTGATGCATATTTACATGACCAAGCTGGCAATGCCAAAGAGAAATATCATTCGAGTTGACTACTAGGCATCTACCAACCACAAGCTTAATTGAGTTAAGAACAATAACATAAATATTACCACTTCTAGTTCCCTTATATATAACTTGGTAGGTGAGGGAATCTAGAATCAAACATTCAAAATAAGTAAATATCACAAGGTAACCATTATCCCAAAGTTGACTTACACTAATTAAATTGTGATGTAGGACATCCACAAAGAGAACATTCTTGATACACAAGGATTCACCTACATAACCCTCACCTTTGACTTTACCTTTCTTATTGTCCCCAAAGGTGACAAATCCTCCTTTCTTCTTTGTGAAATTGTTGAAATGGCTTATGTCACCGATCATGTGCTTTATGCAACCACTATCAACAATCCATCTATCCTTTTTCTTCAAGAAAGGAGAATGTTGGTTCCCAACTCAAGCTTTGGGATCTGGAGTTAGCTTGGGCACCCATTTCATATTTGGGTTGGTCCCCTTAGGCTTGTAAGGACAATAAGTGGAATAATGACCATTACATTTGCAATAAGAACAAACCATATGATTCTTAGTTCCCGAAGATTTTCCTATAAAGAAAGAGGTCTCCTTGCTCTTTTTCTTACCTTTGGCCTTACTCTTGCCCTTTGAGGATCCCCCTACAAATCCCAAACCACTAGTACCACTTTGTTTGGTAGAATGGTCAAGGATTTCATTTAGGGAGTTCTTAACTTTGAGGAATTTTTGTAGGGATGCTCTCAATCTATGGTTATCATCATTGAAAGAAACAATAATAGAACATAAGCTAGATATGTCATCCCTAGCATGTACAAGATCAGCCTCAAGACATAAAGCCTTAGAAAGATATGAATCCTTTTCTAGAGAGATAGAAGCAACATTAACACTAGGCAACAAGGGTCTAGAAGATAGATCATTTACTTGAGAAAGTAACCTATAATTTTCAGATTTAAGCATTTGAATCTCTTTGAGATAGTTATCTCTCTTCTCTATGAGTATCAATAAGCAACTTGAAATCAACATTTTCCAGTTTAAGCAAATCAAGTTCTTTATGGCAATTTTGGTTTTATTCCTTAAGATTCTTAATGTTCTTAAGGTAGACACCATTCTCAACTTCAACTCCATTATATTGGAGTTTAAGATCAAGGTATTTCCCTTGCAAATTATCAATACTCTCAAGGTTGGTTTTCTCATTCAATTCCAAAATTTAAAGCTTAGCATAAAGATCATTAATAATTTTCCTAACAATATTCTTTTAGATTTACATTTAGAAAAAGATGAACAGGTAGTAATAAATATGTCAATAATGGCTTCTTTAGGCAATTCATGCAAGCTTACCTCACTTACCTCACTTACGTCACCAATATCTTCAATTATAGAGGCCATGAGAGCAAGGTGGCACTCTCCATCTTCTTCGGAGCTTGAGCTGGTTGAAGATGAATCTTCCCAAGCCGCATGAGCTGCATTCTTATGTCTCTTCTCCTTCTTGTCCTTCCTCTTGTGCTTGCTCTCCTTCTTATAATCCTCTTCTTTCCTTGAGATTCTCTTGTTGTGAGACTTTCTTGACTTTAGGCAGTCACTCTTGTAGTGCCCCTTTTGACCACACTTGTAGCATCTCAGAGTAGAGGAGGAGGAGGCTTACTTTCCCTTGATGTAGTTAGCTTAATGCTCACTAGGGACTTCATATTCACTAGAGGAGGAGGGAGAAGTCCAACAAGCAAGTTGTTGTTGAAGGATGAAAACCTCCACTTGTGCTTTGAAAGCACTATCTTTGATCTTCTTGGATTCCTTCTCTTCTTACTTTGCTTCTTCTTCTTCTGGTTTGTCGAGTCTAGGATCATGGGCTTGAAGATTGCCAATGAGTTCTTCAGTTGGGATGTCACCAAGGCTCCTCACTTCTTTAATGGAGGTGACCTTTGACTCCCACCTCTTTGGAAGAGTTCGTAAGATCTTTGAGTTGATGAGGCATCTGTCCAAAGTGTTGTCCAATGCAGCCAACCCATTGATGATGACATTGAGTCTTGAGTACATCTCCACAATATCTTCTTTCTTTCCCATATTAAAGTTCTCTAGGAGGCTAATCGACATGTAGAACTTTACCTCCTTGACTTGCTTTGTGCCTTCATATGTGATGCACACCATGTCCCAAATATCATAGGTGGTGTCCCATGTTGAGATTAGGTTGAACTCCGTGGGGTGAGGGATGTGTAGAGGATGCTAATGGCCTTGGTATTGAGTTGAGCTTCCTTAAAAGTATATTCACTCCGTGTTGTAACAGCTCCAGTTGGCTCCTTGTAAGGTGTGACCATTACCTTCCACATATCAAAGTTCATCCCTTGAATGTAGAACTACATCTGCCTCTTCCAATAGAGGAAGTTGGTGCCATCAAAGACCAGAGGACGCATGGAGAAGCCTCCCTCTAGGTTGAGTGAACCAAGTAGGTTGTCACCCATCTTATCATCTCATGGGAGATTGTTGGAGAAGATCCTTAGCTCTGATACCACTTGTTGGATCTAAGGGCTCTGGGGGGGTGAATAGAGCTACAAGATTTCTCACAAAACAAATTAGACCTCCAAATTATATCAATTAGGAGCAACAACTTGATGGAAATTTGAAGTCCTTTCTAACAAGCATAGCAAGGATGAGACAGATTGATAGTAAGCACTTGATAAGGGGTTGTAGAGTGGTTCCACACTTCAAAGTAGAGGTGATTCAATCCACTACATAGAGCGGTCAACCTCTAGGACTTTTCAAGTGCTTTTCTCTATATTATCACCAATTAGAGTTACAACAATAGACCACCAAAGGACTTACCCATCCAACCATAAGGAGATCTCCACCTTACCAAGGAGCTTACCCACTTAGCTTGAGTCTTTAGCTTTCACCAAGGTCTTACCCACTCAAGATCAAGTGTTCCGCCTTGAAGGACTTTGGTTCTCTTATTGGATCTTCAGACTGTGCCTTCTCCTTCACTTGGAGAAGATCACCACCTCTTCAACAAGCTTGAAGAGGACCAGCTACAATTCCTTCTTCAATCAATGGAGCTTGCTTTAGCTTTTCTTCATGAAAGAATGGGATAGGGAGATTGAGAGCTTTACATGCACAAAGGTGGAGCTCTCTTACAATAAGCCTAACTCACTCACAAATCACAAAATGAAGTGTAAACTAGAGAGAGAAAGGGGCTCAAGGAGTGGTAGCACACTCAACTATAGCAAGGACCTTGAATGTAGTGAATGAGCAAACTTGGAATGAATTCCAAGGGGTCCTATTTATAATGGGGGGGGCTCCCTTGAGTTGGGGAACACTTAGGGCCAAAATATAGCTATTTTCCTGAAAGCTACAGATCTATTTTCACCCTAAACAAGTCACCAATGGTTATAATCACTTTTTCTACATTTTTTGTACAATGCATTTGGTTGAGTTTCAATAAAGGTAACTCGACCAATCGACTAAAAGACAAACCCAATTTTCAAAATATCGGTCGAGTTTGTTCTGGGAAACTCGACTGATCAACTAAAATCACATTTGGTCAGTGAGTCATTCGGTCAAGTTCTGTGAATGCACAACTCGACCGATGGCCATCTTCATAAAATCAATCCATGGGATCGGTCAAGATTAGAACTTGGCCGATCAACAACCTGTGATCAATTTTCTAATTTGGCAACAAAGTGATTAAAACTTTGTATTAAATGTCCCACATATTTTTCTCATCTTAGTTACAAGTCATATCATCAATACAAGTGATTAAAAAAATCTTCTAAGGTCGTTTGAAGTGATTTTCTTATTAGCACACTTGCATTGCATTTGACTTGAACTTTGACAAGCTAGGGCTTGTGTAATTTGATCCTTTTCATGTACCTAAAGCCTGAAATCAATCTTGAATACACATATTAGATACATATGAATGGAATGGTTAAGTCAATATCAAAATATGGATAATGTATAACCTTTAGGTCAACATTCTCCCCCTTTTTAACAATGACAAACCATTCCTCAAGCATATTGAAAAGGATATTGAAATTATACCTTTGCCTTGTGAATTAGGGGAATTCAAGATTTGAACAATGTGAATTACTTTGCCTCAGTCTATGCTTTCTTTAACCTGCATAGTTAGTCTATCTACACAAAGCAATATAACATACATGTACTATATGGTCCTTTAGAAAGCCACATAATAAAGCATATAATGAATAAGAAAAGGATCACATAAGCAATAAACACAATTAGGTTGAGTTTCAAGACATTAAATTTCTCTCCCCCTTTTGACATTATAAAAAAGTAAGGGGGTAGAAGAAAAAAAAATTGATCTCCTCCAAAAACAACCAAGTAGATATCCAAATATGCAATCTCAAAAACATTCATGAAACAAGGATGAAAGAACCAAACATGCTAAGGCATAATAAAAATATGGTGAAACATGGCACCAACTCATAAGATATAACTAATCAAAGAGTAAGAGTGCACATAATATGGATTACAACCCAGAATGCAAGTTCTCATAAACACAACTACAAGACAAAAGTGATGAAAACTAAGGATAAAATAGTACAACTCAGATCATGTGCCCAGATGTTTCTAATACAAAATAGCCTAGAAAGACATATATGATCAACAAACTAGACTACAAAACTAAGAACATCTAGACGTCTAAGCTATCCATATCCACAACATCATCATCCTTGACATTAGGCTCATAGTCATAATCTCCGTCGTAAGGTGTAGAAGCATCACCTTCATCACTAGAGTCACCACCAACATCACCAGAGCCATCACCATCGTCAAATGCAACACCATCATCCTCACCATCACCAGCATCAACAGTCTCATCATCAGCCTGGTCAGGTATCTCTTCATTAATAGAAGGACCAAAGAGACGATCGGGCCAATGATCATTCTTCTCATCCCAAGTCATACCAAGAGCACATAGCTCTTTGGCCTGAGGGAAGGAAGGAGCAAAATCGCCAAGACTAAAAAGCAGAGTGGCCAAGGGGCCAACAGGTAGAGGCAGGATGACTGGAGCAAGTCCACTAATAGTAGAGGGTGTGGGAGCAGTAGTGGAGGGTGTAGGTGCAGGTGGAGGGACTGGGTAGAAGTGATTGTATGCAAAGGATGCATAATCACTACCTGGGTATGGCTGGTAGGCGGGATGTTACAACCCCAAATTTTGGGTTCTTTTGGTGAGAAATTAAATTTCTCATATTAATGATTTTTGAACAAATAAAGATATGATTTGTTTTGAATAAATGGATTTTATTTACAATAGCCTTGATGATTGTGTTATGGGCTTTATTGGCTATTGGGCTCGATAACAAGGAGATTCAATTAGTAAATGAATAATTGAGTTTTTGAGAAAAGGAAAGAGGTAGAAACCTCTAGAAGGCAAAGATATGTAATCCAAGGATGGATTTCATGCTTCATGGGTTCCAAGGAGTCCAAAGTTGCAAAAAGAAAGCAATAAGAAAAGAAAAGATTAATTAAGTATTTCTTTAGTAAGAAAGAAATTGAAAATAATGTTAAAATGTTGGAAATAAGTGGAAAAAGGTATAATTGAGTGATACTTTGTGGATTTTCGTATCCCAAGGATTCCTAATGATAAAATGAATACAGGTGAGGAAAATAAAAGAGAAATAAAGAGAAATCCTCAAAAAGAAATATTTTAATAAGAAATAAACATAATAATGAAGAATAATGCATTTAGATGCATCTAGAAGGATAATGAGTATCCAATAAAAAGGATTTCGAAATAATAGAGTTTCTTGGGATCCAAGGAGTCCCAATAAAGAGGAAAGAGAGAGAAAATACCAAAAATTACAAAATAAGAGGATAATGTGATGTATTATTAAGGAATTATGTAATATTGATGAAAAGGAGGTATTTTCTATTAAACGAAAACACAATCTCATGACCAATGATTAAAAGGAAAGTGCAAATAATATAAAAGAAGTTATTTTCAAAATCTTAAGATCTAAAGCATAAAGAAATATCAAGGAGATAAAATTCGGTTTTCCTAATGACTAAGGGATATGAATTATTAAAAAAATAATTAGAAAAGAGAGGATTTCTTTATGAATAAGGAAAGGAGGTTTCCCATAGACTATGGGACTTGCTCTCCTCATGGGTAGGCATGCTAGTATGCTGCTACATATCCCTATAAAGGGGACAAATCCACAGGCTCACGTTTTTCCTTGTCTCCCACTCTTGTCCTTCCATGCCACCGTCCAAACCCTAACCAAGGGAGGAACACGACCACCTAGTGTGATGAAGGGCTGTGGAAGGAGCGATGATGGAAGAAAGATCCACCCACGATGCCGGAGGGAGGTGGAACCGCCATCTGCATCTGTGCAATGATAGCAGAAGGGCTGCAGGCTGTTCGCGGTTGCAGGCTTTGCAGGTGTGAAGCCAGCCACCGTGGCTAGGTATTGAAGGCTTAGCTGAGCTCGAGGGGGCACGACGGAGGCAAGAGACCGCCCCTGATGGCCGTCGAGGTTGGGAGAAGGTGGTAGGGCCGTGCTCGATCACTGCTGCAACGACATCGTAGGGTTCTGTAAGGTGGAAGACGACCAAGATACATCAGACGAGTATACCCCTCCGCGTGCAAGAGAACCAATAACTCTAGTGAAGGGCAAAAGGGTCATTCAGTTATGTTTTCCCAAAGCGGCGCATTGCATGGGTATGCTGACGTGTCAACATGCCATTGGCTCAAGTAAGATTTTATTTTGAAAAATCGTAACTAATTCTAGGAAACTCAGATTAAAACAAGTCATAAATGAAAATTGATCCTCAGAACGAGAGGAACACATAGGAATTTTGTTTGAAGCCTATTCTTCTTGAAACTAAAAAAGTATAGGGTTTTACATCTTTTGATGTATTAATTGATAGAAAGACCCTAGTATGATGTAAAAATGAACATGATGAATCTTTTATATGTTTTTGATCAATCTTAACCTGTTAAGAATAAAAGGAATGGTAAAATCATAAAAGGATGATTAGTATGTTGGTTTTAGGGTTTTATGATCATGAACATGGTTTAATAGACTAAAAACCCTGATTTGAGTAAATATGAGTTTTAGTGGTCATAACATGATATTGCAAGAATACAACTATAATATAATGATTATTGAACATAGTTTGGATTAGATAATTCTTAATGAAGATAATTGAGATGGTTAGGGTTTTGTAGGAAACCTTAGAAACCCTAAATTGAATATAAAGGATACATCTTTGAAGACTAATATGTTAATTTGAAAGATATTAACCTATTGATTAATAATATAGAGTTTTCATCCGTTTTGTATACAAAATTGGTAGTTTTAGGATTTTAATCCATAAATGAAGAATAATTCATATGGGAACCCTAATTGGGGTAAAAGAAGTGGAAAACCATGATATTTCAGATTAAGGAAGTAAATTACTAAATGATGATCCTAAGACTATTAGGAATATTAAAATGAGAGAATTTAAAGGTTTTAAGTAGATTTGATGAATTAGGGTTCTTAATATCTAAGAATGGAGGCAAAACCCTAATTCCAAGGAAACCCTAAAATTGGAATAGAAATCCTAAGGATTATGATGATATTGGATAAATATTAATAAAAGGAAATTGGTATATTTATTTCAAGATTCTGTGCATGATTGGTTGCTTGATTGGGATTTCTATGTTCTGGTTAATTTTGTCTCGAAGCTACAATCAAAGGTATGTGGTTACGCTTATGATTATCCCGACTAGTTTTCCGAAGATTTTATCGATGTTTCCTTCATGGATTGAAATAACTATTGGATGCTTTTATTTCATGCAACTATAGAGTGACTATGACTATCACTATGAATATACATATATTATTGGATAGATCCGGGTCCACCTCTGGGGCTTGTAAAGGCTAAAAAGGGGTAACCTATAGTAAGGTCTAGGTTATTGTGGGTTAGAAATTGGGGTACCAAGTGTAGTGCCATGAGACCCATTAGCATGCCATGAGTTAAGGAGTGGGCTACTTACGAGTAGTGCCATGTGACTCAACCCTAGAAACTGGTTCACCTATAGGTGGGACCATGAGGGGTTTAATGGGGATCTACCATAAGGAAGGTAGTATCCAGATCCACTGCAGGGATAGCACAGAGGATAGGGTACTCATGGATCGCAGAGTTATATTTAAAATGTAATCTTGGTTGTTAAATGATTAATTGAATGATTACATTGTTATCATAGTTGCACGTTTACTGTTTCCCCCCACATACCAGCTTCGGCTGACTGACATTTTGTTTGTCGGTGTTTTAGGTACAAGCCAAAAAGGACAAACAGTAAATCGTCATATTGCGAAATACATGAAGTAAAATTCAAGGAGGATTAGTTAGAGTAGAATGCTTACATGGATAGAAATCCAAAATTTTCAAAAGGTATGAAAATTTTTATTACAACTTTTCAGTATAGATTGTTGAAGTTTAATAATTGTTCTTGATTAAGTGCCGAACCTTTGATCTAGAAGTTATGGGTGTGGCTTCAACCTCTCGGTCTCCCTTAATTGGGGGTTATCGGGAGGTGGGGTCATAACATTTGGTATCAGAGCGTAGGTTCCTCACTTAACCATTAATAATTATTAAATTTTACAAACTCCATAGAACCCAAGGGAGTTATTAGAGGATTATCTGAAAGACAGAGGTGTCTTGAAAAGGATCACGACTGGGGGCTGACAATATTTTCCTCTGCACCGCTAGTCGAAATACGAGGACTCCCGGATCCGTGTGACTGCTTGGCCAAAGTCTTAGGGTATGATTCGAAATAAGATACCTTTAGGACTTTCTCATCTTATTCATCCCTTCTCATCACAAATTCTATTAAGGACCTTAAGGATTAGGGTTTTCTCTCTTCTCCTCACCCTCTTGAGGTATGGGTAAGGTTAATAAGGTCTAAGGAATCCTCCACCAAATTAATGAAAAAGTATGTAAATAAGATGTCATGGACATAAGCTTAATAGATTAAGCGCAAACTAAAGAATAAATACAAGCTTAGGTCATATGACATAAGTTGTCATGCCCTCAGAAGAGACTTGAGGCTAGACCTTCTTATCAGGAGGATAGATAAAGAGAGTTAGCCTTGGAGATAGAAATCTCCAGTACAAGTAGAGACCTGGCTCATCCTCTGAGGATGATGTTAACCCCAACCCTAAGTGAAGGTTAGAGAGGGAGAGACAACATGATGAGTTGGATAGACCAGGTGATTGAAAGGACATGCCTTTGGGATGCCATATGATCCATGGGTGTCCTAGCACCTGTGGCAACCCAACCTTGGGAAGGGTTGTGCATGTTAGAGTAAAGGATAGCTCCTTCGATGATGATGTTAGTGAAGGACCTATAGAAACTTTATGGGCTTATGCGAGTAGGGCATAACATGCACCCAGAGTACGTTATAGGGTGAGCAATAGGTTGAAACCCTGACCAGGAGAGAGTGAAGGATGGCTTATGAAATAAGCATAAAGAACTATGGATAACCTTGAGCGAACATAAGTTGAACATAGGCTTCATCCAGGTAGGGGCATGCTTTCGAGGTTGATCCTTCATGAAGAGAGGACCTCTAATGGTGAGGTTAGTTGTAGGGTTAGCTCTAGAGAGAGAGCAGGAAACCCATCCAGAAGGTTGGAATCCTAGACTCCGAGATATGAGGAGAAGTTGGGAGTTGAGGATGATGCGACCTAAGTGGATGATAGTGGTCACCACATGCTTGATCCCTAGTGGTGGATGATGTCTTGGTTGCCATGGGAGGGACCAAACCCTAGAGGGGGGATGAGGTTTCTGGCAGCTATGTGCCTATGGTATAAGTGTTTACCTTCTGAGAAAGGAAGAAGATGTTCTGTATACCCTGAAGAGGATTTGTAATAGGTATGAGGCCTTGTACCTTATTGTTTGTCCTTTAGGAGGATCCAACTATAAGTGTTGCTCGAGTTGAAGGATGACAGGAAGTGCATGTCATGCCTTTTGCAAGCTTGATTCATGGTTAAGAGATAGAGCATGCAGTTGGACACCTAAAAGTGAACCTAGGGTTCCTAGGCCTAAGAGGGGATGTGGTATACCTAATGATCATGACGAGAATTAAGTTTCTATAGTTTCGAGCATGGTATTCCTCATGTATAGAGGAAAAGGGAAGACCCTTAAGTTTAAAGTATGTTTGATGAACCCCTCCCAGCCAAGTTGATGACAAGGGAAGGTATGATCTTGATCCAATGCCGAGGGATGAGAACAAGTATGACCTAGCATGGTTAGACAGTGGTCCACTTGTGCCTTAGCAGCTGCTGGGTTAGGCATGCTCATATGGATGTAAACCCTAAGGATGTTTGTGACCTTGCTGTAGTTTCTTCCCATCTTGGGAGAGGGACCCTTTTGTAGGGTGTATACCAGTTTTTTTGGTTTAAGTAACCTAAAGAGGTCTCATAGGATCACGAGAATCTAAGTGAAAAGTACATGGTATGAGAATGAACCTGTAGACCCATAGATATCCATCTCTAAGTGCATGTGGATGTGTTACCATGGTGGTAACCGGTAAGGGGCCTGACCAAGGTAGGTAGGTCACCATGACCCCTATGAAGGGATGGATGTCAACCCATGTATACAAAGAGAGATGATGAAGGCTTGGGAAAGGTTATAAGTTGGACATGTACTATAAATAGAGAATCCTAAGTCTATCCTAGGGTCAGGTGGGGATAAGACCGATGGAAGTAGGAGTTGCCTAATTCCCTAGTTGCAATGACCATAGGGTCGGGAGGTAACAACTATCATTGTCTGAAGGCCATGGGTTAGGAGATTGATCATCTTCATGAACTCATGGGTCCCAAAGGGCAGATGAGTAGGGCACTCTCTGGATGCATAAGGGAAGAGGGATGACCCTAAAAGTGCCGGCACCCTATAGACTTAGAGGAGATGACCAAGGATTGTGTGGTGACCCAAGTAGGTTCCAGATCAGTTTTCCATGGAAGTAACTTTGATATCAAGATGGTTGTGATGTTGAGACATAAGATGCACATTTCAACTTAAAGGTGTACCGGCAAGGTGGGATGTACCATCTCTACTCTTGGAACACGAAGAACTCTGTATTTGGACTGCAGCCAAATGCTTATTTCCTCTTGTTATAGGAGTGAGAGATAGGACAGTACACATGTCATACACCAAGGATAAAGATGATGTGGGTTGGAACGTAGCCACGAGATATGGGAACAGAGAAGATAACATACCCTGGCAAAATGAATGGTACATGGATGGTTTGCAAACACTAAGAGGAATGAGGTACTCGCCTTATGAGGTTGTTTTTATCTTGAGATATGCGTCATACAAGGTTGAGTTTGATCACCAAGAAGATGAGCTCAAAGTTTTCTTGATGAAAGAAGACTTAGAGTCCAGATGAGATGATACATGAAATACATGAAAGTGTAGGTCTTCAAATGATAGCTAATACATAAGAAGGTGAAGTAGTAATGAATGCCCTGGTTGAGATATATCTGCCTAGTTTGGCTAGAAGAGGATGTTAGACTAACCCTAAGTCTAAAAAAGAAGATATGTTTGGTTAACACTCTGATATAATGAGATCAGTTAATGGTTGTCTAGTTAGCCAGTCTAGTCTTTGATGTAATGAAAGGATGGTGGTAGAACCTCAGATGCACTTCTTTGGAGAAGAAGGTGATGAAACCCCAACTAGAGTGGTTTATGGTTTTTGAGGAATTGATCTTGAAGAATAATGACATACAGGAGATCATGATTTTAAGATCACCATACACCGTACTACGAAGATAATAAGTGACAGTAGTACTTTAGATACCTAAGATTATGTTGCATGTGGTATATGGCCATGCAAGCTGAGGGTGAAGGACGAACACGAGTAACCCAGTGTGTGGATATAAAGGATAAAGAGTCCCCGAAGGAGAAAGGGAGTTCATCACTATGGATGTTGTAAGTCTCCCCTAGACAAAGGAAGGTCAAGATGCAATATGGGTTATGGTCAATCGTCTTATCCAGATGACATGAGAAAGAAAGAATTCTGTCCAGGAACAGATTGGGTTGAACTACCCAGGAGAAAGATGATTCAACTACACCATGTTGTGAGTTCAAAGGTTCTTAAGTTTGACCTAAAGGTTCCCTTCCAAAAGGTTGAAGTAGGTACATGAAGAACTCGATGTTAGTACAGTTTATCACCCCTAACTAATGGTTAGTTTGATCCAGACTAAAGGGTCTGATGAGAGTACATGTGCTCGTTCAGGGTGATAGCTAGAGACAATTCTTGTCCTATGAATGATGTGATGATGACCACCATATCCAGTATCGAGATTTAAAGAAGCTCTATAAGGGAGGTTGTGTCAGTCAGCACTTCAGTAAGGTGATGTTGGTGAAAGGACCATGTGATGGTTAGAAAAGGACCACAATGTGTGTTGTCACTTTGATCGTGCAATGGCTGAAAGGAGCCTAGAGATGACGTGAGTCACAAGCAGATGCAGAGTAGATTGACATGTAGATCGCTATGGGAGAATATGTGACATGAAAATCTGACCCCTCTAAGTTATATCTAAGAGAGATGAGTCCCCAATGCATGGGTTCTTTTGGTATGGTTGGTGGAGAAGGTTAAGTTTGATCTTACCCCTTAGGATAAAGTAATGTGTGATAAGTTCTAAGATGTCCAATTTAGAGCACTATGTGAGGTACCCCGACCATGTGCTGAGCAATGAACCTAGTGAGCCCCAAGGGAGGCTGAAATGGCCTGAGTCACCTGTGCAGTTTATAGACGTCGGGATGAAAGAACTCAGAGAAAAGAATATGTGATGATAAAGGTTCTATGGTAGTTCCATGAGTACGGTAAAGCCACATAGGGGCCAATGATAGACATGGAAAAGTCTTATCCTGAATTGTTTATTTGCTTGATAAGAATTTTGAGGACAAAATGTCTATAAGAGGGGAAGGATGTTACAACCCCAATTTTTGAGTTCTTTTGGTAAGAAATGTAATTTCTCATATTAATGATTTTTGAACAAATAAAGATATGATTTCTTTTGAATAAATGGATTTTGTTTACAATAGCCTTGATGATTGTGTTATGGGCTTTATTGGCTATTGGGCCCGATAACAAGGAGATTCAATTAGTAAATGAATAATTGAGTTTTTGAGAAAAGGAAAGAGGTAGAAACCTCTAGAAGGCAAAGAGATGTAATCCAAGGATGGATTTCGTGCTTCTTGGGTTCCTTGGGTTCCAAGGAGTCCAAATTTGAAAAAAGAAAGTAATAAGAAAAGAAAAGATTAACTAAGTATTTCTTTAGTAAGAAAGAAATTGAAAATAATGTTAAAATGTTTGAAATAAGTGGAAAAAGGTATAATTGAGTGATCCTTTGTGGATTTTCGTATCCCAATGATTCCTAATGATAAATGAATACCTATGCGGAAAATAAAAGAGAAATAAAGAGAAATCCTCAAAAAGAAATATTTTAATAAGAAATAAACATAATAATGAAGAATAATGCATTTAGATGCATCTAGAAGGATAATGAGTATCCAATAAAAAGGATTTCGAAATAATAGAGTTTCTTGGGATCCAAGGAGTCCCAATAAAGAGGAAAGAGAGAGAAAATACAAAAAATGCAAAATAAGAGGATTATGTGATGCATTATTAAGGAATTATGTAATATTGATGAAAAGGAGGTATTTTCTATTAAAAGAAAACACAATCTCATTACCAATGATTAAAAGGCAAGTGTAAAGAATATAAAGAATTTATTTTCGAAATCTTAAGATCTAAAGCATAAAGAAATATCAAGGAGATAAAATTCGGTTTTCCTAATGACTAAGGGATATGAATTATTAAGGAAATAATTAGAAAAGAGAGGATTTCATTGTGAACAAGGAAAGGAGGTTTCCCACAGACTATGGGACTTGCTCTCCTCGTGGGTAGGCATGCTAGTACGCTGCTACATATCCCTATAAAGGGGACGGATCCACAGACTCACATTTTTCCTTGTCTCCCACTCTTCTCCTACCATGCCACTGTCCAAACCCTAACCAAGGGAGGAACGCGACCACCTAGTGTGACGGAGGGCTGTGGAAGGAGCGATGATGGAAGTAAGATCCACCCACAATGCTGGAGGGAGGTGGAACCGCCATCTGCACCTACGCAATGCCAGCAGAAGGGCCGTTGGCTGTTCGTGGTTACAGGCTTTGCAGGTGTGACGCCAACCACCGTGGCCAGGTATTGAAGGTTTAGCTGATCTCGAGGGGGCACGACGGAGGAAAGAGACCGCCCCTGATGGCCATCGAGGTCGGGAGAAGGCGACAGGGCCGCTCTCGATCACTGCTGCAATGGCAGTGTAGGGTTCTGGAAGGTGGAAGACGAGCAAGATACATCAGACGAGTATACCCCTCCGCGTGCAAGAGAACCAATAACTCTAGTGAAGGGAAAAAGGGTCATTCAGTTATGTTTTCCCAAAGCGTCGCATTGCATGGGTATGCTGATGTGTCAACATGCCATTGGCTCAAGTAGGATTTTATTTTGAAAAATCATAACTAATTCTAGGAAACTCGGATTAAAACAAGTCATATTTGAAAATTGATCCTCAGAACGAG
Source organism: Alisma plantago-aquatica (assembly GCA_963693085.1). Classification (NCBI taxonomy): domain Eukaryota; kingdom Viridiplantae; phylum Streptophyta; class Magnoliopsida; order Alismatales; family Alismataceae; genus Alisma; species Alisma plantago-aquatica. Next base: position 663,572,448 of record OY856412.1, on the reverse strand, counting down.
AGGAACACAAAGGAATTTTGTTTGAAGCCTAATTCTGCTAAAAATGAACATGATGAATATTTTATATGTTTGAAGACTAATAGGTTAATTTGAAAGATATTAACCTGTTGATTAATAATATAGAGTTTTCATCCGTTTTGTATACAAAATTGGTAGTTTTAGGGTTTTAATCCATAAATGAAGAATAATTCATATGGGAACCCTAATTGGGGTAAAAGAAGAGGAAAACCATGATATTTTAGATTAAGGAAGTAAATTACTAAACGATGATCCTAAGACTGTTAGGAATATTAAAATGAGAGAATTTAAAGGTTTTAAGTAGATTTGATGAATTAGGGTTCTTAATAACTAAGAATGGAGGCAAAACCCTAATTTCCAAGGAAACCCTAAAATTGGAATAGAAATCTTAAGGATTATGATGATATTGGATAAATATTAATAAAAGGAAATTGGTATATTTATTTCAGAATTCTGTGCATGATTGGTTGCTTGATTGGGATTTCTATGTTCTGGTTAATTCTATCTTGAATTTGCAATCAAAGGTATGTGGTTACGCTTATGATTATACCGACTAGTTTTCCGAAGATTTTATCGATGTTTCCTTCATGGCTTGAAATAAGTGTTGGATGCTTTTATTTCATGCAACTATAGAGTGACTATGACTATCACTATGAATATACATGTATAACTGGCTAGATCTGGGTCCACCTCTGGGGCTTGTAAAGGCTAAAAAGGGGTAACCTAGAGTAAGGTCTAGGTTATCGTGGGTTAGAAATTGGGGTACCAAGTGTAGTGCCATGAGACCCATTAGCATGCCATGAGTTAAGGAGTGGGCTACTTACGAGTAGTGCCATGTGACTCAACCCTAGAAACTGGTTCACCTATAGGTGGGACCATGAGGGGTTTAATGGGGATCTACCATAAGGAAGGTAGTATCTAGGTCCACTGCAGGGATAACACAGAGGATAGGGTACTCATGGATTGCAGAGTTATATTTAAAATGTAATCTTGGTTGTTAAATGATTAATTGAATGATTACGTTGTTATCATAGTTGCACGTTTACTATTTCCCCCCACATACCAGCTTCGGCTGACCGACGTTTTGTTTGTCGGTGTTTTAGGTACAAGCCAAAAAGGACAAACAGTAAATTGTCATATTGCGAAATACATGAAGTAAAATGCAAGGAGGATTACTTAGAGTAGAATGCTTACATGGATAGAAATCCAAAATTTTCAAAAGGTATGAAAATTTTTATTACAGCTTTCAGTATAGATTGTTGAAATTTAATAATTGTTCTTGATTAAGTGCCGAACCTTTGATCCAGAAGTTATGGGTGCGTCTTCGACCTCTTGGTCTCCCTTAATTGGGGGTTAGAGGGAGGTGGGGTCGTAACACGGGGTATGGGTGTGCACATGATAAGTTCATTTTAGACATGATTGAATATATATCTTGGTACAGGTGCTCCTAGAGCTTTAGGTTGTATGCCTGTTGGTGTATCATATAACCCATGAGGGCTTCATTGGACACACATAACGAGGCACAACTACATTGGGTAGGCTTAGGAGGTGGAGGAGCATGGGTTGAGGTAGAGGCTGGTGCAGCTAAGGCAGAGGTAGAGGGTGAGGCACCAAGTGTGGTGGAGGAAAGGATAGGCACATATTTCTAGATAGTTGTCTCATTGATACACACTCCCTTCTGGGTAGGTCTGTAGTGGAAGTCATGGAAGAGTGATTTCTCAGTGGAAAACTGGAAAAGACCACATATCAAGCATGGTATGGAGGATGGGTGCCACGGGTGTTCTTGCCAGAGTCAAAGAAAGTCATGCGATGGAGGATGTATCTAGACCACTTGACTCTGACATTCTCTAAGATGCAGTACATTATCACCACAGTGTTCTCTGCAATATCCATTTGGTTTTTCTTGGGGTGGATGTTGCAATTGACCACTAGGGCTAATATATGCTTCTTGAGATCTAAGGAGGAAGAGGGTAGGGTGCTCTTCTTCTTTTAGTGAACCTCAGGTTTTTTAAACCAATGATGGATATCAGGAAGGGTGATCTCGTATTATTTGTAGAAACCTTTAGGGCTAAGCAGGTCAAAATACTCACCATAATATTTATGCCTGGAGTCATTCTCATCGGCACCTGACAAAAAGATGTTCAGAATATCCTCTGAGATTTGGAACTTCTTCCCGGCTATCATTGATGTAAGGATAACTTGAGTATTGAGAGGAAGTACATGGGTGTTGTAATTCCAATGCAAATTTGTGTAGAAATAATGAACGACTTTTGTGCTAGGCATGGAATTGTGAAGGCTCGCATGCTCGACACCTAGGGCAGACAAGTGGTGAACTGAAAGCAACCTTTCCACTTGATCAATGATAGCTTGGCACCGAGGGCTAGGTTCAAAAAGGGCTGTAAATGGAAAAGGACTCCATAAAAGAAGATCCTTATAGCGATTAACAGCCTCATTTGAGACAAAGAAGGTCTCATCAAAGGTAATCAAGCGGGAAGACGAGGAGGAGGATGGTGCACTGCTAGGGGTGGCTCTCTTCCTTCTATTTGAAGCCATGGATGTGAAATGGAGAGGAAGAAGAGATCAGAAACACCAAACACACCACCAAAAATGTTGACACACCTAGGTTGATCTAGGGGGAAGGTCTAGGAGGGTCTCCCTAGGTTATCTTCGGGCTAGGTGAGGGAAGGGAAGGTCAAGGTTTGAGAGCTTAGGGCTTGAGAGAGTGGAATCGGTCGACTTTTCTATAGTTGAGAGGGAGAATAGTCGGCCAAACCCAACTTAAGCTAGCTTCTGCCTGCCGATCGATCGAATTTTGTGAAGTAGAAACTTAATTGATTGGCCCTTGTTTAAAAAGCTCTCAACCATGGATCGATCGAGTTTGTCCTGGGGAAACTCGACCGATGGTCAACCTGACCTAAAACCATCAAACTTAATTTATAGCCATATGAAAGCTAATTAAATTTATTTTTCAAGTCCATTATGTATATTGAACATACTTAGACACATATCACTCATCATTGGGTACTATTTTGTGATAAAACAAGCGTTTGTGAAAAATATCCAAAAATAAGAGAAAAAAGGCAAAATGAACATGAAAAACTGATTTTAAGCATATTAGCAAGCAAATATGATCAAGATAGATACAAAACATATAAGATAAATGACTACTAGCTAGAAAGCATATCAGATTCATTCAAAATAGTTATAAACAATTTTGATCTAATAAAGTTAAGTTGCTCTCTTGCTAGAGGTTTAGCGAAAATGTCCGTCAACTGATTTTTTGTGTCCACATGCATGATATAAATATCCTTCTCGGCAATGTGATCATGAATAAAGTGATGGTGAACCTCTATATGTTTAGCCCTACTATACAATATAGGATTGTAAGACAAGTTTATTGCACTAGTATTATCACAATAGATAGGAGAAGCATCAAAATGAATGTTAAAGTCTTGGAGCATTTGCTTCATCCATAGGACCTGAGCACAACAACTCTCGACTGCAATGTACTCAGCCTCAGTGGTTGATAATGTCACGATGCTCTATTTCTTGGAGAAGTAAGGCACTAAGCATGGTCCTAGGAGAAAACAAGTGCCACTTTCGTATATTGGAACCACAAAGCAATTGCGTTCTCATTGGTCCAAATAGATCAATATGAAGAAGCTCAAGAACTCTCTTAGTGATAAGGACTCCTTTGGATTTGAAGGAGGACTTGGTTTGCTTTCCTTGTGTACAAGGTTGGCATTCCTCATCCTTTTCAAAATCCAATTTAGGAAGTCCCTTGACTAAGTCCTTTTTGCTCAACTTCTTTAATTGATGCATATTAAATGACCAAGCCGGCGGTGCCAAAGAGAAATATCATTCGAGTTGACTACTAGGAATCTACCAACCACATGTTTAATAGATTTGAGAACAATAACATAAAGATTACCACTTCTAGTTCCCTTATATATAACTTGGTAGGTGAGGGAATCTAGAATCAAGCATTCAAACGAAGTAAATAGAACAAGGTAATCATTATCAAAAAGTTGACTAACACTAATTAAATTGTGATGTAGGCCATCCCTAAAGAGAACAATATTGATACAAAAGGATTCAACTACATCACCCTCACCTTTGACTTTACCTTTCTTGTTGTTCCCAAAGGTGACGGATCCTCCTTTCTTCTTTGTGAAATTGTTGAAATGGCTTATGTCACTGGTCATGTGCTTTGTGCAGCCACTATCAACAATCCATCTACCCTTTTCCTGCAAGAAAGGAGAATGTCGGTTCCCAACTCAAGATTTGGGATTTGGAGTTAGCTTGGGGACCCATTTCATCTTTGGGTTGGTTCCCTTAGGCTTGTAAGGACAATAAGTGGAATAATGATCATCACATTTGCAATAAGAACAAACCATATGATTCTTAGTGCATGAAGATTATCCTACAAAGAAAGAGGTTTCCTTGATCTTTTTCTTACCTTTGGCCTTACTCTTGCAATTTGAGGCTCCCCCTACAAATGGTCAAGGATTTTATTTAGGGAGTTCTTCCCTTTAAGGAATTTCTGCAAGGATGCTCTCAATCTTTGGTTATCATCATTCAAACAAACAATAATAGAATATAAGCTAGATATGTCATCCCTAGCATGCACAAGATCAGCCATAAGACATAAAGCCTTAGTAAGATATGAATCCTTTTCTAGAGAGATAGAAGCAACATTAACACTAGGAAAAAAGGGTCTAGAAGATAGATCATTTACTTGAGAAAGTAACCTAGAATTTTCAGATTTAAGCATTTGAATCTCTTTGAGATAGACATCTCTCTCTTCTTTAAGAGTATCAATAAGCAACTTGAATCAACATTTTCTATTTTGAGAAAATCAAGTTCTTTATGGCAATTTTGGTTTTATTCCTTAAGATTCTCAATATTTTTAAGGTAGACACCATTCTCAACTTCAACCCCATTATATTGGAGTTCAAGATCAAGGTATTGCCCTTGCAAATTATCAATACTCTCAAGGTTGGTTTTCTCATTCAATTCCAAAATTTCAAGCTTAGCATAAAGATAAAAATGATTTTTTCTAACCTTTTTCTTTTAGATTTACATTTAGCAAAAGATGAACGGATAGTAATAAGCATGTCAATAATAACTTCTTTAGGAAATTCATGCAAAATTACCTCACTTACCTCACCAATATCTTCACTTTTAGAGGCCATGAGAGCAAGGTGGCACTCTCCATCTTCTTAGAAGCTTGAGCTGCTTGAAGATGAAGCTTCCCAAGCCGCATGAGTTGCATTCTTGTGTCTCTTCTCCTTCTTGTCCTTCCTCTTATGCTTACTCTCCTTCTTGTAATCCTCTTCTTTTCTTGAGATGCTCTTGTGGTGAGCCTTTCTTGGCTTTCGGCATTCACTCTTGTAGTGCTCCTTTTGGCCACACTTATAGCATCTCAGAGTAGAGGAGGAGGAGGCTTGCTTTCCCTTAAAGTGCTTGCCCTTGATGTAGTTAGCTTCATGCTCACTAGGGCCTTCATCTTTACTAGAGGAGGAGGCATAAGTCTGGCAAGCATGTTTTTGTTGAAGGATGACAACCTAAACTTGTTCTTTGAAATCACTATCTTTGATCTTCTTGGCTTCCATCTCTTCTTTCTTTGCTTCTTCTTCTTGTTTGTTGAGTCTAGGCTCATGGCTTGAAGATTGCCAATGAGTTCTTCAGTTGGGATGTCACCAAGGCTCCTCACTTATTCAATGGAGGTGACCTTTGACTCCCACCTCTTTGGAAGAGTTCTCATGATCTTTGAGTTGATGACACCTCTGTCCAAAGTGTTTCCCAATGCAGCCAACCCATTGATGATGACATTGAGTTTTGAGTACGTCTCCACAATGCCTTCTTTCTTTCCCATCTTGAAGTTCTTTAGGAGGCTATTCAACATGTTGATCTTTTCCTCCTTGATTTACTTTGTGCCTTCATATGTGATGCATAACTTGTCCCAAATCTCATAGGCGGTGTCCCATGATGAGATCCGGTTGAACTCTGTGGGGGTGAGGACTGCGTAGAGGATGTTAATGGCCTTGGCATTGAGTTGAGCTTCCTTGAGAACAACTTCACTTCATGTTGCAATAGCTCCGGTTGGCTCATTATAATATGTAACCATCACCTTCCACATATCAAAGTTTATCCCTTGAATGTAGAACTACATTTGCCTCTTCCAATAGAGGAAGTTGGTGCTGTCAAAGACCAGAGGACGCATGGAGAAGCCTCCCTCTAAGTTGAGTGAACCAAGTAGGTTGTCGCCCATCTTCTCATCTTGTGGGAGATTTTTGGAGAAGATCCTTAGCTCTGATACCACTTGTTGGATCTAAGGGCTCTATAGGGGGGGTGAATAGAGATATAAGATTTCTCACAAAATAGATTGGACTTTCAAATTATATCAATTAGGAGCAATAGCTTGATGGAAATTTGAAGTCCTATCTAACAATCATAGTAAGGATAAAAGAGATTGATAGTAAGCACTTGACAAGGGGATGTATAGTGGTTCTACACTTCAAACTAGAAGTGAGTCAGTCCACTACCTAGAGAGGTCAACCTCTAGGAATTTGCAAGTGTTTTTCTCTATATTATCACCAATAAGAGTTACAACAATAGACCACCAAAGGACTTACCCATCCAACCACAAGGAGATCTCCACCTTACCAAGGAGCTTACCCACTTAGCTTGAGTTTTCAACCTTCACTAAGGTCTTACCCACTCAAGCTCAAGTCTTCCGCCTTGAAGAAATGTGCTTTTCCTCTTAGATATTCAGCCTTTGCCTTCTCCTTCACTTGGAAAAGATCATTGTAACATACTAGATCTCAGACCCTACCTTGGAAGTTGATATTTTGGATTTAGCCAAACAAGGTTGAAGGTTAGACCTAAATAGATGTTTAGTATAACCCCAATGAGATAATGCATGTATAGATCACCTTAATATAACCTAATGTTCTAACATTAATCTTAGGTTTATAATGGATACATAAAATATGTAACATAACTCATTTGGTGGTAATATGAAGAAAAGAAACTTAATTGGATGAATAATTTATATAATGGGCTATTAATGGGCCATATGAAATATCTCATAAAAAGAAGTCTCAAAAGCGTAAACAAACTCCAAATTCAAAATCTACATATCAAAATTAGCCTACATGTCAAATTTCATCTAATTTGGACAACCTTAAAATATTAGGATAAGTTTAGGAGAGAGAAAATGAAAAGGCATAGGTAATGAATAATGTGATCATATAAATTTAAAATATGGAAATAATGGTAAATTCATATTCAACACATCAGAGATAACTTTTAGATGAAGTTTGGCCTAATTTGGATGTTGTTTGTGCAAGTTGTTCAATTTTAGGTACATTCTAGACTTTTCTCCAATTAACCCGATTGGGAGGTTTTCTTTGCAAATTTTCACATGAATTATAATCCTTATATATTATCTTACCATTCTCGATATTCTGAACCATGGGGAACCTAGTTTCACCTTGGTTTGAAGGTGTTTCTTTCCAAGAGCATTTTAGGGATTACTCTCTTTATAAATGAGCTTATCTTTAGAAGCTATCAACCAATGGGGTTATTTCTTTGATTGGTGGTCGGTTGGGATGGACTATAAGTGTCCATAAACTGAAATTTGATATTCAAGAAGCCTCTATGATCTGTCCTCTTTCATGGCCATGAAATCCCTAGGCTAAGGACACATGGAAAGCTCCATGGACGCCTCATGCTTAACTTCTTCCTTATCCATAAAGGTTTGCATGTCCATAGGTACCCTTAGTATTAGACACATGGAAAGTAACTTGAAACCTTGTGCTTTAATTCTTCCTTATCCATAAAGGCTTGCATGTCCATGGACAACCTTATACATGACACACGAAAAGTCTCATAGACACCTCATACTTGACCTCTTTCTTTATATAGCCATATCTACCCCTTCCCAACTCCAAATTCGAAAATGCTTGCTCTCCTTTATTACCTATAGCTTAGAGCATCATTCCTACTCTATTTTTCCACGAAGGTTTTGTCCCAAGGTAAAGGGAGGTGCCTACCTTGGTGAAAAAGGCTCCTAGGGCTCCAAATTTACTCTATTTAGGGTTTCTATAGATCCTCATTTATTATTTCAACCAAAAATAGTAAGTTTTATCCTTTCCTCCCCTATTTTAATGTTCTTAGTCTTCCTTACACCTTCCTCCATGTTGGAACCCTGGTCTTCCATGGTGAAACCCCACCAAGAGCCCTTAAACACCCCATCTCCTTGTTCTTTTGTTAGGGTTTTTCACCTCTAAAGTGGAGAAGGTGTTATTTGCTTGAGATAGGAGCTTCATTGGAGAAACCATCAACTCTAAGATTGGGAACCTTACTTATTAGACCTGTCCACCTTTCTAAAGGTTCTTTGGAGGCCTAGGCTGGGATCAAGGACTGACTTGGATTGTTTAGACTCTGAAGTTGAGGTATGATTGCATCCCACATTATTTCTATATTGAGCAGTTTCTAATTCTTCTCTCTAGATGTATGATGTATCCCCTATTCTTCTATGTTGAGCAATTCACTTATGCTTATTCATTCTCTTTGTCCTATGGACATTAGCCTATACGCAATGTCTTTTTTTTTGAAAATCATGGTTCATGTGAACTAGCTTATTTGATATTGATCATGTGATTATTGATATTCTTTTGATCTCTTATCTTATGGTTTGTTCATGATGGAACTCTAAAAGATGACATGTGATGTATTTTGCCCACTTATGAGGTGGATGTATATGTTAGGTCACTTATGTGGTGACTAGATTATATATTCTGACTATACTTTCTACTTGCCTCTACATTTAACATGCTATGTGATTCGGTAGCACTAGAGTAGTGTAATTGCATTGGTTTTTATGGCAGATGTGCTATTTACTACCCAACAGATGTGATATTTCCTGCTCTTTTGGGATGGAAAGGAGCCTTATACCCATGGCAAGATGTGTGATTCTTGGCCCATGATTTATATATTTGGGAGATTGGCAGTATTCCGTTCTCTACCAAGTTTCAAGGTTATGAGACTTAACCGCCTTTGTGTTTATATTGTTATAGGGATATGTTTATCTCACATGCATGTAGGTTGATGATATGGGGTGTGTGCCCTAATTCTTTACATGTGCTTTTGTGGCACAATCTTTATATTTTATTAATGGAAAGTATTATTTTGTTATCATATGATTTCAATTCCTTTTCTCTTGATACCCATCTGGGTGGTCCTTATCCTTTCTATGGGAAGCCTTTTATATTTGATGTCCTTTATTCCATATATTACTCAGTTTCCTATTTAGTATGCACATACCGGCCTTTGCTGTTGTCATCTATATTCTCTTCTTGTTGGGGTATGCTTCCAACCCTAGGTTAAGGACTTGTATGATAAGGCATGAAGTTTTGGACTAGCTTAAGGAGTTAAAGCTTGTAGACAAAGTTGTTATGGTCTAGATTTCGCTCTACTTAGATCCTTATGTTGTATCATACATGTAAACCCTTATGGGATATTATGATGTACTTTTGTAATCTTTTGTGAAAATTGAATATAGTCATTATTTTTATTCTACTGCTATACTTTGGTTGTTTTGAATACCATTTATTGAAGTTTGAAAAATTTCCACCTATTCCAACATACATTTGTGTGTGTTTGGAATGGATGTTTTATTCTTCAAATTTTTATTTAGTAAGGAGGCGATCCCACCTCCTTACAACATGGTATCAGAGCCCATGGTAGTCAGAATCTAACTATTTCAATTTTGTTTCCCTAGTTAGAATCCTTGCCTTACCTTTAAGTGACATGTTTGTCCTAGAGTTGATCAATAGATGATGAAGGGTTGATTTAGGATCATATAGTTTCACATTAGAATAATGATGAATATATCCCTAAATTACTTACAACTAAAAGATGCATAAGTAACCATAGTAACTTGAGGTTGTTTAACTTGGCCTTTAGGTAGCTACTAGGACATGAAGTTGAAAGCAAAGGTGTCTAGAAAGGATCAGTGTTTGGGGGCTGACAAGATTTTCCTCCGCACCACTATCTTGGTTTACACGGACTCCCGAATCTATATGATGTCGGCCTGGAAATTATTCAAAATAGCATGTTTTTAGGCAATAGTAGCCTTAGAAATCTATATGATTTATCTTTAGGGTCCCTAATATGCTAAACTAGTCTCCTAGGTGTAAAGATTTGTTTGAGGATATACAAGAGCAAGTTAACCCATAGTTCATAGTTAGTCTTTACAAGTTATGTTTTTTTGCATTATGCTTATGTAGTTTGGATGTAAGGAAGTGTAGTTGAACCTTTTGTACCTAAAGAATAGTTTTGACTTGATAAGATGAATCATTTAAGGGGTGGTGAATAAGTTTTTTTCTCATATGTGGATGTTTTGGTTTCGAGGAAGAAATCCCTTTAAGGGGTGGGGTGTTGTAACATACTAGATCTCAGACCCTACCTTGGAAGTTGACATTTTGGATTTAGCCAAACAAGGTTGAAGGTTAGACCTAAATAGATGTTTAGTATAACCCCAACATGCTAATGTATGTACATATCACCTTAATATAACCTAATTTTCTAACATTAATCTTAGTCTTATAATGGATACATAAAATATGCCACATAACTCATTTTGGTGGTAATATGAAGATAAGAAACTTAATTGAATAAATAATTTAGATAATGGGTTGTTAATGAGCCATATGACATATCTCACAAAAATAAGTCTCAAAAGTGTAAACAAACTTCAAATTCAAAATCTACATATCAAAATTTTCCTACATGTCAAATTTCATCTAATTTGGACCACCTTGAAATATTAGGATAAGTTTAGGAGAGAGAAAATGAGTAAAAGGCATAAGTAATGAATAATGTGATTATATAACTTTAAAATATGGAAATAATGATAAATTCATATTCAACAAATCAAAGATAACTGTTAGATGAAGTTTGGTCCAATTTGGATGTTGTTTGTGCAAGTTATGCAATTTTAGGTACATTCTGGACTTTTCTACAATTTACCCAATTGGGAGGTTTTCTTTGAAATTGTCACATGCATTATAATCCTTATATATTCCCTTACCATTCTCGAGTTTTTGAACTATGGGGCACCTAGTTGAACCTTGGTTTGAAGGTGTTTCTTTCTAAGGGCATTTTAGGGATTACTCTCTTTATAAATGAGCTTATCTTTAGAAGCTATCAACCAATGGGGTTATTTTTTTGATTGGGGGTCGGTTGGGATGGACTATAAGTGTCCATAAACCTACATTTGATATCAAAGAAGCCTCTATGAGCTGTACTCTTGCATGGCCATGAAATCCCTAGGCTAAGGACACATGGAAAGCTCCATGGACATCTCATGCTTAACTTCTTCCTTATCCATAAAGGTTTGCATGTCCATAGGTACCCTTAGCATTGGACACATGGAAAGTAACTTGACATCTCATGCTTTACTTATTCATTATCCATAAAGGCTTGCATATCCATGGATAACCTTATACATGACACATGGAAAGTCTCATAGACACCTCATACTTGACCTCTTTCTTTATATAGCCATATCTACCCCTTCCCAACTCCAAATTAAAAAACTCTTGCTCTCCTTTATTCCCTCTAGCTTAGAGCATCATTCCTACTCTAGTTTTATACGAAGGTGATATCCCAAGGTAAATGGAGGTGCCTACTTTGGTTAAGAAGGCTCCTAGGGCTGCAAATTTGCTCTATTTAGGGTTTCTAAAGCTCCTCCTTGGTTATTTCAACCAAAAATAGTAAGTTTTCTCCTTTCCTTACCTATTTTAATGTTTTTAATCTTCCTTCCACCTTTCTCCAGGTTGGAACCCTGGTCTTCCATGGTAAAACCCCACTAAGAGCCCTTAAACACCCCATCTCTATGTTCTTTTGTTAGGATTTTTCACCTCTAAAGTGGAGAAGGTGTTTCTTGCTCGAGATAGGAGCTTTGTTGGAGAAACCAACCTCTCTAAGATTGGGAGACTTACTTATTAGACATATCCACCTTTCCTAAAGGTTCTTTAGAGACCAAGGCTTGGATCTAGGATTGAATTGGAATGTTTAGACTCTGAAGTTGAGGTATGATTACATCCCACATTATTTCTATATTGAGCAATTTCTAATTCTTCTCTCTAGATGTATGATGTATCTCCTATCCTTCTATGTTGAGAAATTCACTTATGCTTATTCATTCCCTTTATCCTATGGACATTAGCCTATACACAATGTCTTTTCTTTTAAAAATCATGGTTCGTGAACTACCTTATTTGATATTGATCATGTGATCATTGATATTCTTTTGAACTATTATCGTATGCTTTGTTCATGATGGAACTCTAAAAAATGACATGTGATGTATTTTTCCCACTTATGAGGTGGATTTATATGTTTTTCACTTATGTGGTGACTAGTTTATATATTTTGACTATACTTTCTACTTGCCTCTACATTTAACATGCTATTGATTCAATAGCACTAGAGTAGTGTAATTGCATTGGTTTTTATGGCAAATGTGCTATAATTCCTATTGAACATATGTGATATTTCTTGCTCTTTTGGGATGGAAAGGAACCTCATACCCAGGGCAAGCTGTGTGATTCTTGGCTCATGTTTTATATATTTGGGAGATTGGTAGTATTCCTTTCTCTATCAAGTTTTAAGTTTATGAGACTTGGCCGCCTTTGTGTTTATATTGTTCTAGGGCTATGTTTATCTCACATGCATGTAGATTGATGATATGGGATGTGTATCCTAATTATTTACATGTTTTTGTGTGGCACAATCTTTATGTTTTATCAATGGCAAGTATTCGTTTTTTTATCATATGATTTCAATTCCTTTTCTCTTGATATCCATTTGGGTGGTCCTTATCCTTTCTATGGGAAACCTTTTATATTTGATGTCCTTTATTTCATAGATTACTCAATTTCCTATTCAATATGCACATACTAACCTTTGTTGATGTCATCTATATTCTCTTCTTGCTGGGGTATGCTTCCAACCCTAGGTGAAGGACTTGGATGATAAGGCATGCAGTTTTGGCCTAGCTTAAGGAGTTAAAGCTTGGAGACAAAGTTGTTATGGTCTAGATTTCCCTCTACTCAGATCCTTATATTGTATCATACATGTAAACCCTTATGGGATATTAGGATGTACTTTTGTAATCTTTTGTAAAAATTGAATATAGTCATTATTTTTATTCCACTCCTATACTTTGGTTGTTTTGAATACCATTTATTGAAGTTTGAAATGTTTCCACCTATTCCAGCATACCTTTGAGTGTGTTTGGAATGGATGTTTTATTCTTCAAATCTTTAGTAAGGGGGCTATCTCACCTCCTTACAATCACCACCTCTTCAACAACCTTGAGGACCAACTACAACTCCTTCTTCACTCAATGGAGCTTGCTTAAGCTTTTCTTCATGAAAGAAGGGGATAGGGAAGTAGTGGAAGATTGAGAGCTTTACATGCACAAAGTTGGAGCTCTCTTACAATAATCCTAGCTCATTCAAAAATCATGAAATGAAGTGTAAACTAGAGAGAGAAAGGGGCTCAAGAATTGGTAGCACACTCAACTGTAGCAAGGACCTTGTATGTAGTGAATGAGCAAACTTGGAATGAACTCCAAGGGGTCCTATTTATAGCTGGGGATACTCCCTTGAGTTGGGGAACACTTAGGGACAAAATATAGTCATTTTCTTCAAAGCAACAAATCTATTTTCAGCCAAATAAGTCACCATAGGTTATAATCACTTTTTCTACATTTTTTGTACAGTGCATTCAGTCGAGTTTCAATAATGGTAACTCGACTGATCGATTAAAAGACAAACCCAATTTTCAAACTATCAGTCGAGTTTGTTCTGGGAAATTTGACCGATCAGCCAAAATCACATTTGGTGTGTGAGTCGTTTGGTCGAATTTTATGAATGCATAACTCCACCGATGGCCATCTTCAAAAAATCAATCCATGGGATCAGTCGAGATTGGAACTCGACCGATCACCAGCCCATGATCAATTTTCTAATTTGGCTAAAAAGTGATTAAAACTTGGTATTAAGTATCCCACATATTTTTCTCATCTTAGTTACAAGTCATATCATAAATACAAATGATTATAAAAATCTTCTAAGGTCGTTTGAAGTGATTTCCTTATTAGCACACTTACATTGCATTTGACTTGAACTTTGACAAGCTAGTGCTTGTGTAATTGGATCATTTTCATGTACCTAAAGCCTGAAATCAATCTTGAATACACATATTAGATACATATGAATGGAATGGTTAAGTCATTATCAAAATATGGACAATGTATAACCTCTAGGTCAATGGGGAATTCATCAAAAGACCGCTAAGGCCTGGGGCAAGATCTATCACCAAAGCCCTGGGGGCAAAGGTGTGGAACCAAAGCCCTAGGGGAAAATGTGGGATATGTCCACTTTCGGGACAAGACTTTGATGGTTGGATGTATATGGATCGAGTAGCCATGCTTAAAATGCTAACTTTATTCTGTTAAACAATAATTGCTGAATTATGTTGTTACAAGTAAATGTGAAGTTTTTGTTTCCCCTGCATACCAGTATAACTTGTTATACTGGCTGACGTTTTGGTTTGTGAACATTTTAGGTTAACCTGCTTCAAGATGGAAATTGGACATACAATGAAAGAAGGCATTGATAGTGAACATAAAATCTAATTCTTGGTCGTTATAGGTAGACGGTATATTCCTTGAGTGTAATATTGGAATTCTATATTTTGTAAATTTTCAAGAATTTTTTTTATCTTGTACCAAACTTAGTTTGTTAATAGTATTTTATTAATTATTTTTGATTATATGAAAAAGCATAGTTCCTATTTTTGGGATAACAACTCTCAGCTTCCTAGCCTTCCTTAAATGGGGGCTGTTGGGAATGTTAAATTTGGTATCATAGCATGGTTTTCGATATAATCCCTAATAATTATAAAATTTTACAAATTCTGTAGAGCCAAAGGGAGTTATTAGGGTGTTTTCCAAAGATGAAGGTGTCTAGAATGGACCATGGTCTAGGGACTGACAAACTAGGGACTGACAAAAGTTTCCTCCGCTCTGCTAGTCGATTTACGAGGACTCCTGAACCCATTTTTTTGGCATGGTCAAAATCAAGGATTTCATTCGAAAGAAGATGCCTCTAGAATTTCTCATCTACTTTATCCATTCTCCACCCCCTTTCACTTGATAAACCCTAAGTACCTAATGCTTTTCTCTCTCTCCACCTCCTCTAAGTACTAGGGTGATGGATGATACGGGTTAAGGTATCCTCCACTAAATAATAAAATGCATGTAAACAATATGTCATGGATATAAGTTTATGCTTTGATAATCCTAAGTTATGAAACTGTTGCTAATGAAGTTTACTTACGTGAAACAACATGGTATGTGGTAAGAACGTCAACCATGATGAATATCCTAGACTGAGACCCTCCCATAAGAAGAGGCCCTCCTCAAAGAAGAGAAGGTCCATGGAAGGCAAATCCTCAAAGAAAAGGAAGAGAGAAGGTGAATCCTTTGGAGAGAAAGGCCCGAAGCCTAAACCCATACCCTTCCACATCTTGAACCAGGAAGGAAGCCCTGGACCCAAACATGAACCCATGTCTGAAGATGAAGCAAGGGATGACCCCAGTCAGGCTACTGATTCTGGATTGATAGTTGGGCCAATGGTAACACAAACTCCTAAGATGCTATGGTTAGAGTGATAAAGGAAGATGAATGAAGAAATACACGCACTTGCCCTTCAGGAAGTTCCCTAGAATGAGAATGGTTAATATCAGTCAGTCCGCCCCCATTTTGGTGCCACCATATTGGATTTTGTTAAGCTAAACATTAAGAAATTCAGGGGGAGGACAAAACTGAGGTCGTTGACAGAGCAGATGCTTTGCTCCTGGCAGTAGAGAATAATTTCTGCATGTAGGAGGTGCAACTGAGCAAGAAGGTCCTCTTTTCCACCCACTTCCTTGAGAGAGCAACAAAAATATGGTGGGAGAACTAAATCATGGGCTGAAACCTAATTGAATAGCCCATGGCTTGGGAAGACTTCCATGCACTTTTCGTAGCAAGGTTCATACCCCCTACTACCAAGAAAGAGAAGGAGAGATAGTTCACATTCTAGGTCCAAGGGAACATGACAATGACATGCTACACTCACAAGTTTTGCCTCTTAGAGCATTTTGGCTACATGCTGACTAAAGCGATGAGGGTAGATTACTTTGTGGATTGATTGCACCCTACAATTAAACCCCATGTCATGGAGAGAAATCTCACAACTCTCGTTGAGGCTCTCAAATTTGCCATGGACGTGGAAAATGCAATCATGCCTTAGCAGAATAGCCAAAGGATACATTGACTTCACTGAGGGCAACTCTGCCCCAAGGAATGATAACAGGAAGAACCAGGGTCATCACCATGGAAAGGGAAGATACAGAGGAAAGGAAAAACCCCACAATGATAATTATAAGCAAGGGGTGGTCCCAAAATGTCATACAAGTGGAAAAAATCATCCTGGTTGATGTCATTTTGAGAGGAGGGCATTCTATCACTAATAGTAGGAGGGACATCTGATAGCCAACTACCCCTCCCTGACCCAAGGGGAAAAGCCCCAGTATAGGCCCAACCAGTAGTAGCAACACAACCGACAGCCACATCCCCACTAGGAGCATCTCCACCTGTAGGGGAGCGTCGACAAGCTCGAGTGTTATCCATCGACAATGAAGAGGCCCAGGATAATTCCAACCGTCTCATAGAGGGTAACAACCATTAGAGTTTCTTTCCTATCTTTAGTTATGCAATGTAATAGTAGTTTATCTATCATGAAACAATGTAGGCATGCTTGAGATTATGGGAAGAAGTGTGAAATATTTATTTGACTGTGGATCTACTAACACTTTCATTTCTAGAAATCTCATGACTATGCTTTGTCTGGATTTTAAGGATTTTAGGTATATCTTGGATGTTGTCAAATTTTTATATAAGTACACGACGTGTTCACGAAAGACACGAAGTGTACCTGGGAATTCAGAACTGAGCTTTTCCTTTCTGGTAAAGTACACGGCGTGTATTAATTCAAACATGTCATGTGCTTTACACTTAGAACAACTGCCTGAGACAGGACACACCGTGTCCAAAGAAAGACACGCCGTGTGCCTGCTAGTTTCAATAAATTTTAAAATATGACTCCTTTCATTTTAAAAGATGAAACCACTCTATGGAGTAGTTATCTTTGGTCATAATTAGAAACTCTTTCATCCTAGAGCAAGGCTAGAGAAAGGAGGGTGATTTTGGAGGTGGAAGAGGGTGGTTTCTTGCAAAAGAACCCCATTCTTCTCCAATCTTCTTCTCCAAGGTGTGGCAAAGCTTCTCCACTCCAAAACGATTCTTGGGAGAGAGGTTTGTCTAGTTTGGAGCAGCTGTAGGAGTGGGATTTCATCCTCAAGCTAGAATTCTACTCTTGTTGGGTTATACCTTGGGTTTTCTTAGCTTTTCCTTCTCTAAATCATGTTGAACTCTGAAATTTCTGTGCATTTTCTGCTGTACACCATTATGGACAAGTAGTTTCCTTTTTTTGGACATGGGAGAGTAGATCCCATGTCATAGAATATATGGAACATGACAATTTCGTACTAAATGCTATGTTGCTTGTTTTTCCACCTTGTGAGTACCGATTTCTTCTTTTCTGCATGTATGGTTGGCCAACTTATGTGTATGTTTTATGCTCTTTTGCTTGAACTGAGAAGACAGGAAAGAGAGTAAGGAGGTACTCTCTTGGAAACTCCTTCTCTACCATGAGAGTGGAAATTATGGAGTTGAGGAGTAGGTTTGTGATCCAAAATGAAATTCATACATGGGAATGTTGAATTGGGTTAGGATCGTTGTACTTGCATCGAGAGGTGAAGTGCAACATACAACTCTCCTTTAAAACAAGTGCTTAGTATGTTTAAATTTTGTGCTCCTGTTCTATGTTATGATATGTGGATGAAATCCTAAGTCCAAGATACTTCCATATCTGAATTTTAATCTCTTTTAGTAAGCCATTTATTGTTTTCTTAATTCTGATTTTTTTAGATTAATCAACCAAATCACCTTAAAAACGGTCTAGATTGTTGAACCTTAGCACTATTGCGTTTAGTTGATTGCTTAAGCTCCTTGTGTTTGATCTCGACTACGACTACTTCTGTATACTTGTGGAAATTGGTTAGTTGGGTAAGAGATCTTTCTTAAGATTGAAACTCGTTAGTGTAATAAACCAACAAATATATACTAGCCAATTAACAAATGAGATAAATTTATTAGAGATCCAATCATGGAAAAGTTTTTTTGTATACTATATACCTATATCTCTTTGTATAGTGTGTCTCACAACCAGTAAATGCATAAAGTTATGTAAACATAAGTACAACAGAATTATAAATACTACAATTACTAAAAACCTTAGGGTTAATAACAAACTTTTACATATTCCATATGCTAAGTAGGTCTAAATAAGATCATCATAGAGTTTAAGAGATTTATTTTTTAAATACAGTAGTTCCAATAGGAATAAATGAAAAGATATAAAAATGGTTATTTGGACAATATCTTCCCATTTTGGTGGATTAAAATAAGTCAACATATGTATTATAGATTGTGATACGAATTGTTTTGTTAATCCTATGGCTTCTATATCTCCAGGGATATCTCTATTCCATCTATATGAACAATGTTGACCTAACAATGATGCCTCCTCACTATGGAGATTGGGGTGAACACACTCTCCAACTCCTCTCTACTTAAACACCATTACACACCTCCTCCTCAACTACATCCAAGGGTCTCCTCCATCCTTGATATGATCTATCCACCAATGTAGCAATGACTAATAGATGAGTGTATACATAAACCTTTGGACTAGTGATTCCTAGTGTCTAAAATCCCATAGAGGTAGTTGAGGAACTGAAGCCCCACTTTATCAAGGAAGGACATGCTCAATCTTAAACTTAATTCTCATAACCTATGATGACAGAGATGGACAAGTTCTAAAAGTTTTTTTTCATTGTGTGAGTGTTGGGAAATGAAATGTTCTTTAGTTATCTACATGGGTGAATGCTTTGGTCAAAACCTAAAGGGAATCTCTAGTTTTTTCTCTCTATGATGGCCTATTCCTTGTTAATTTTATGAATGGGATATATATGAACGTTACTCTAAATATAGGACCCTATATTTACAACTAGTTCCCCCTAACTCACAGATGAACTCTAGAGACAAACCTTCATAGATTGTTTCAAGACAACACTAGTATGGAAAACATAGCCAGATGTAGAAACTATTGGTCCATGAGAGTGCATTACATAATGGCATATGACACCAACTCCTCAATAGGGTTCTAGAATAGGATGGAAGGGTCATCTTTGGGAGCCTCAACAATGTGTGTGTCTACTTGGTCACAAATGATCCACCATCTCCAGTGGTGATGGTGGAACTTCCTAATGGAATGGAGATGGAGGTCAGGGTACATTATGATTTTCTACCCAACTAGTATTCTCATGCAAATTTTTTGGGCATACATAAGAATCTTACCCTTGAGAGTGCGATAATTCACAAATCAAATCACCAATTAGGAGTATATTGGCTAGTAGATAAGATAGAAGGAGGAACTTGAATTCTAAATATATACAAAGGGATCTTGAATCTAGAAAGGATAATTCCAATGATGTGATGGGAGAGAATATTGATGACTTGTAATTGATCAATTTTTGTCAACTAGACAAGGATGGTTCTTGAGATAATCAAGTGACACATCACACTACAGAGGAGGTTTTAGGTTAATATGTTTCTAAACTAGATGACGAATATAAATTGGCACTAGAGAATCCTTTATTGATTTTGAATGACTAGATAATGAGGGTTAATGGTAAATGTAGTTCATAATATGTTTAATACATAATTATATCAGTGTTGTCTCTCCAATTTCTTTGTAATTTTTACATAATATACTTAAATGTTGTGTTATTATAATCATAGAATATTTTGTTATCCTGAATAAATGGATGTATCTTGATGCAGGTTGCATGAGAAAGGATTTATAAAAACCTTCTATACTCATCACTATCAACTTGGACACTTCAAAACATTGGAGTTAGATGTTTCTCAGTCATACACAGTTTCCACATTCTTGAACATGTTGTACACCCATCTAGGGGAAATGTACATATTTAGAGAAGATGACATGTTGTGCCTTTACAAAGACGCAGTGTGTGTACCTTTGGTGCATCTAAAGTACTTCCACGATAAGGAACACAACATTCCCAAATCAAGCACATCATGTCACTTCGCCAGGGCTTCACTCAAAAGCATGTTGTATCTCATTAAAGTGAGGGATGGCCATGCCAACCACAAAAGCATGTGATGTGTTCAGTACGCAACACAACGTGCATTATGATATGTAATGCTCCTAATACTTGTTTGTGTAGTGTGCTGACACATCACCACATTCTATTGAGTGGTTATTTCTCCCAGCCTGCAACAACTACAAAGCAACTTGATGTGCATATACTTAGACATGACATGATTTCTTCTCTTTCTACAAAAATATAAAGTTTGGGAAGATGGATATTTGTGGATATATTTCAGTTTATTGATTTCAAACTTTAGAAAGGAGCAGGAGGTGACCTAGGAGGTGATTCTACTATGTAAAGGCTAAAATGAATAATGAATAAGGAGGAGTGGATTTTTATTCTCTAAAATGAAGAAAATATTCTCTTCCATCTCCATTGTAGAGAATCTCTCCCTACAACTCTAGTATGATGTTTCTTCCAGCTTATTCTTATTTTTCTTTGTATTTAATCCATGTATTATGTCAAGAACATGATTTAAGTGTTGAGGTGGAATTTGATATGTGTATGGAGTATATTTGTTTGTAATTGGTTCCTTCTTGGCATCATAGTTCATGTCATGATTAACACTTGATATGATTCCAAATTTTCTTATTAATTTATCTTTAACATTTGCCTTGTATATGTGAACCCTAGATAATATCCTACTTCTATTAACTTATGATTTGAGATAAATGCTAGTTTAGTGGATAACATATTAGATCATTGACTGTCAATTGCTTGAGAATGCACAAAAAATGTTATTTGGTACCTTGTTTGTATTTATCTTAGTGAATTGTTTCCTTGGAAGATATATAGGGAAGATCTATCCTTTTGTATGGTTGATTTTTGAGCAACATTAACCTACGCACCTAGATGATTAATAGTTGGGATGCATTAATACTATAGGATATACAAGAGATTTGGTATATTTCAATGAGTTCTTCATATGTGTTATGGATGAAACGGAACCAATTACTCTCGTCTTGACTTTATGGAACTTGAAAGCCATTTTGTGATTCATTAAGTGAACTAGAACAAACACAAACCGTTATTTACTCATTTAATCATTGGTTTATTGAATTATACTTATGTTTGATATGCATTGGTTCCTTATAGATATGATCTCAAGCTATTACTACTACTAAGACAAACTATTATGTGTGTTATCTTGTGATGCTTTAGTTTTATTATTGATTGCAAAAGTTGTGAATCAACCATTTTTGTGTCACTATTAGGAAAACAAATTAGAAAGATAGGATCCAACCCTTTAGTAAATCAATGAGTACTAAGATCACAAAGAAAATCCATCAAATGCAGCCAACAAGGAAAATTCCAAAGACCAATTCTCATGATGAAGATACTGAAGATGATTCCACACCAAATGACTTTAGTTCATGAGGATTCGACTGATGAAGAAGAGAAAGATGAGATCAATATGTCCTCATTGTTCCAATGTGAGTACCTAAACTCTCTCAACCCTTCCATTAAAGAATTGGATCTTACAACCTTTTATATTTCAAGTGATAATGCAATTTGCATTTCATTTTTGTTTTGTATGATCAAGGATCCAATATAAATGGTATGCCTCTAACAAATTCTAATAATCTAGGTTTTAATAAACCCAAGAAAATGACCAATAATTTTCATATGGTAGATCATTGATGTGAAAGTTCCAATTTTGGACTTGAAGATGTACTCATGAAAAATTATGATTATTTAGTTCCATTTTATTTGGTTATTCTTGAAGATAAGGGGGATGAACCAACATACGTCACCTTGGGATGGCCATTCATCAAGAGTGTAAAAGTAGTAGTTCATGTTGACAAAGGGATGATAATTGTAAAAGTCTATGATACAAAGATCATCTTCTCCATGATGCATCCAAGTCAAAACTCTTCAAAACATGAAATGGATGTAGAGAAGGAAAATAAGAGAAATTGAAACTAACACGTTGAGGTTGTCGGCCAATGTTGATGTTTTAGGCCAACGTGGTCAACCAAATATGAAGCACTATGCAGGACAATGTTTAGCTAAGGGGAAGTAAAGTCAAGTGCTCATGGTAGACACCCACCATTTTCTTTTTTTTTTGTTAAACTTTACCTAGATATGTACTATATCCATGAATGTACATAATTATTTCTTAAAGCCTAAGTTTTAGTTCATGTTCCTGCATGATTTTGTTTTAAAGACATTCCTATTTGAATGCATGTTGTTGACAACTTATTGCTCAAATGTTATTGACATAATGTGTCCAAGATGGAACACGTCGTACAAGGGTTCAGGAAGGGGAAGTCTGGTGTGTTTTTCACTTTCACAATGGATCCTAGAGTGAAATGACATTTCTGATCATCCTAGATTACAAATGAAGATTCTAAATAAAGACACAATATATGTACACTCTGGCACACCACGTCTCAACTTTTGAATCTTCAATCAATAAAGTGAGGTGGTACACAACATGCTCCATGTGATACATGTTGTTTACTAGCACAAAAAAAGGAGAAGGACACACTTAGACCAACACATTGTTTTGAAGCTTCACACATGTTGTATCCTTGTAATTGTGAAGAAATCTTAGAGATTCTAGACCCAAACATGTCATCTACCTACCAATACATGTCATGACTATTCGAGGAAGTTTAAGAAAATCAAAGTGAGGAGTGTTAATATGGGCATTTCATATTCTACCCTAATCAACCCTACCCCATAATATCCACTAAGATTACATTATGAAGTAGTATATCACATAAATCCACCTTTTTCCTTCTTTGATCAGCTTCCACTAAAGGAAACCAGTGGTGTTGACCATTGAAAATCTGTCATCCTGTAGCCTTGCTCTAGTCTAAACCTCTCTGGTGCCATGTCTTGCCACCTTATCACACACATCAACAACAATAAGTAAGAATAACAACAACAAAATTCCAAGATGCTTCCCCCTATGTGTCACCTCTCTAATCCACCTCTTCACCTAGACATAAGAACTACCACTACTTAGAAACCAAGACCCATCCACCAGTGGTGTTTTCTTCCTTATTTGCTTAGCCAGTAAACATCACAATCTTACAACTTTTATAGAAAATCTACCTCTACTATAAGCCATGACACCACATCGTTGCCACTCCTCCTTTGGGCCACCACTATCTTGTGACATCCTCCTACATGGTAACTATCTTCTCCTCCATAGAAACCAACCCCACGATCATTATCTACTCAAGTCTAGCACCATATCCAGATAAAAATGGTGGAAGAAAGTAGAGAAGCTATTTAGCTTTCTTCTTCAATCATACTTCCTCATCAATGATGTATGCCTAATGTTCATGGGGTAGAGGGTTGAATCCTTTATGCAATATAATTCCACTACATCTGGCATGTAAGAGAAGGAACAAGTGACTTATTTAGTAATGCCCTTCACTCTACAATTTAAGGAGAAATTGTAGTTCATTTCGATGCTTATATCTAACCGCCTACACCCCACAAGGTTTATATGTGAAAAGAAACCTTGGCTCATTTTTAGCTATCTCATGCGGTCAATCACCTACTATACAACATTCCTATCCTTCATGTGGTCTCCAAGGGTAACACAAAAAGTTATCCTAATATGATGTTAGAATTCCTCTCCACTCTATAAACACAACAAATTTAGTTTCATACCAAACTCATCGATTTATAATGAATGATGAGAGGTTCACTTTGAGAGCATACTATATGGCTAAGGAAAAAGGGTTCCAATAACATGGTTCTTCTTTGGAACAATTAATCATCAAACGTTTTGGTCTGATATCATTGCTAATTTATCATACAATGCCAAAGAGTCTAAGGATAAACATATACATCTTGTTGTGTTGCACTACCCCATAGGGTTCTATTTTGCACAATATTGGGGCGTAAGGAGGTACAAGGAGTAGTACTCAAATTATGAACTATATTTATTTTAGTTCTATATCCACAATATATACATCAACGCAAGTCTGTATATGCTACAAAAGTTTGTTAGGGTGGTGTCTTGTAAGATAAATGTCAATTACATCATTGTTTGGGGAGAGGTCATGTAAGACCCCTAACCTAGCTTAATGCTTGATCTTTCTTGATTTTATTAAATATAGATGCTTAAACCTTAATCTAATCATTTGTATCACCTGAATAACACGTGACACATTTATGTTTTTAGTTTGGTCCAATTTGGATAACATTTGAGCTAGTTATACTATTTGTGTGCTTGTTTTAGACCAAGTTGCAATTTACCCATGTTGAGGGTTTATATTGCAATTTGTCAGATGTTGTTTGTGCCTCTTTTGTATTGGAATCATTAGAGAGAGAATGATGCTTAGGGGCTCATTGTTTGACATTAGATGATGAGGTGGCATCATGTGTGTTAAGCTAGGGTTTGCATGGATGCTTGAGTTGTTAATCCTTGAATGTAGGGCCCAATTTATTTTGAGTCTCTTTGGAGTGCTTTTACCAAAACACCTTTCTTGGTTGTATCTGTGGAAACCTAGGTTCCTTTCCCTTGGTTGTGGTCACTAGGGTTTTCTTGAGTTGATGTGTGTGTCAACTTGTTGTTTGGGTGACTTGGTGTAGCGGTCTCTACTGAGTTTACCATTGGTTTTTGCTTCGACGAAGGAGGGTGGAGTGTCCTAGAGGTCACTACTCAACCTTGGTATTAATTACCTTTTTATGCATTCATATATACAATGCTTGAATGGTTGTGGTTTAGAGGCACATGTTCCCTTAGAGGCTCTTATACCTTGACACCTCATATCCCTCTACCTCTCTCCTACTCTTGGGTATTTATACCCCTTCTTTCACATACTAGTATCTCCTTTAGATATCTTCTTTTTTCTCTTCTTGTTTTTGTTTGGCCTTGATCTTGGTGGTGCAAGTGGAGGTTTTGATCTTGGATAAGATGGTCGTTCTCCTCTTGCATGTGTTGATCTAGGGCTTGAGCATCTTCCTTGTGGTGGTTCTTGGTGATCTGTGATCTTGGTAAGTGGTTTATCTTTCTTGATCTCATTTTTCCTTGAACCCTACCCTCTCTCTATCTTCTATTTGTTGTTAGACTATGGTTCTCCATGGTATCTATCTTGAGGAACTTCTCTCCATAAAGGTTGAGACTATGGTTTAACCATGTTAGTACCTGAGTGAGATGGAGCTCTCCTCCTTCTTCTTCATTTTTTGACCTAGGGTTTATACCATCTTATTATTTAGCTTCCTTTGACCTTGGTGTGTTTTTATTCTCTTTAGAGGATCTTTCTTGTCCATGGAGTTGATCCAAGATTGGTGCTTCTCTCTCGCTTGGAGCTTGTGGCTTGGGAGGTTGACTTTCACCTCAAGGCTGGTTATATAACTCTCTCCTCTACTATTATTGCACCTTTATCTTGCTTGTGTGTTACTATTTAATCTCTAAAAGTGATCATAAGTCGCTTGATGATTCGATCTTATCTTAGGGTTTAAGATTATGAAGTATTCTTATATAGATTGTTCTTTCTCTTAACCCTAATTCTCTTACTAAAAAACTAAGTGATGGTGGAGTTGTTGTTTCTTACATGTGCTGATTGTTGGTTTTGTTACCATGTTTTAGTTCAGATATTACATGAAGATGGAGGTATTAACTTCATTTTGCATGAGTTGGACGCTTGGTTTTCCTTCTCTCATTATGGTCTTCCATGTTTACCCTTGTGAAGCTTGTTTTAGGGTTTTGTTGATCATCTTTTCCAAGAGGTTTTCTTTTGGTGACTCTTTAGTTTCTTGGTGTTAATAACGTATTTTGGGTCACTACATATGTTGGTGGTGGCTATAGATGTTGACCTTTTTTTGATCGTAACATGTTTTTTACACCTTGTGGTCACTACAAGGTTGAGGTCTCTACATTTTGTATATGGTTTGATGGTCGCTACACATGGAGTTTGAGGGTCGCTACATGTGATGTTGATGTCGAGGTCACAACATGTTATGTCACTACAATTTATGGTGAGTATGGTTTTAGTCGCTACATTTACATGGATTTGATGGTCGCTACATAGTGTAACCCTATTGGTCGCTACATATGGTGTGACCCTAATGGTTGATGCACATGGTATAATCCTAGTGGTCACTACACATGTGAGAGTGTATGTCACTACACCTTGGTCTGGTTACTATATGTTGTTGTTTGAAAATATTGGTCGATCATAATAATAATGCTTAACCCTAATATGTTCCAAGGATGTGGGGAGTGATGTACCTAGTGTTTGATGTTGGGTGTTTTGATGTAAACTCTAATTGGCTATCTATCGAAACGCTAACCCTAATTTGGGCATATGATGTAATTACTCAACTTGTTTGGATAATTGGCATGCTATAAAGTATTTTCCCTCTTCTATTGTGTAACCCTAATTTTGTAGGTTGAATGCACATCATAGCTTGTGATCATTGTGGTATCTCTTACATGACACATGATGATGATTATGAGCCTTTATGAGGCATGATGAGATAATGTTGTGCAAGAACTATGTGACTAGGTCTTATGACCTAGTAGAGGCTTTATGCCTAGTTTAAGGTGATATCCTCCAATATTGTGATGAGGGATGGTTATCTCAGGATGATGTGATAATGATGATGGTAGTGTATGGCAGTGATATCATGTGATGATGTGACAAGTTTATACCGCATACGTTTTATATCTTCTAGGGTTTTTTTACAGTTATGCTTGCTAGAATAAATTAGGGTTTGTATGTCCACTCGTATGATGCAACCTTAATTCACTTAATTGGCTTAACTAATCAAGTGATACCCTAATCATGTAGTTTCCCTATTCCATAGATCCATATTTAGTGTTGGTACATGTTGGATGGTGAAATGAGTAATTCCTATGGGAATCTCAAAGCACATATTGTTGAATATGTTGGGGTGCAAGTTGAGGATATATCCTTGCATCCACAATCACATATTTGGAGGATGATTTTGTTCATACCCCGGAAGGAGAACAGTTAAGGCCCTATCTTAGATGATATGTTTTCATGGATGGTTGTGATCATACCCTGGCAGGAGAATAGTTACAGTCGTATCTCACTAGTGTCGTTCCTATATACCAAGGTGGACTAGGCTGATTTATAGTTTGACTCTATATGTCTCTACGACAGACTCAGACTGACTGAGGGTGTGGGAGATCATAGGAGTCTGGCTCTGCTAGATCTTATATGGAACTGATTTTGAATAAGTAGTGGTTAGTTGGAGCATGAGTGGTATACCTCATCTCCTTAGGGCATAATAAAAGATGTAATACAACTGTGTAGTATATTTCCTCAGGGTTAAAAATGCTTCACATTAGATGACCCTTTTCCTTTTTTCTTATATTTCTTAGTTGTTATCTTATATACATGTTCTTCATATTCTTTCTAAGAATATATAATAATCCATCGATCATTTTGTAGCTGCTTAAATTGCTTAATCGGTGTTATCGGTTTCACTTATATCATTTAGTTGAATCATCCTGTTAATAACATAACTTTCCTGCTACATAATCTATTTGTGCTAAAAATATTTGTTAGAGTAGAGTTATATCTCTCACTAGAATGTTGGTCTCACCCCGTGGGTTTCCACATCTTTTAGGTTGTCATGTATGACAAGGTAGAGATCGTGTGGTTGAGGAAGAGTAGCAAGGAGAGAGGTAACTTTTGAAGGTTGGACATGCTGCTAAGTGTTTTGTAGTAGAGTCCTATGTCATCCTTGTACCCTCGGGTCTGTGGGGGTATTTTTATATGTTGTACATCGATACGAGGTTTTTGGCAGCATGTCATGGTTATAATTACATGGATTATATATATATGAACATGTTTGACAGGTTTGTGGCAAAATGGCCACTATACGGTGGTGTGAGTACTTTTATGATATGACATGTGATACAGGTGGCATAGTTTGTAGATCTTGATGTTTATGTTTCCACTTGAGATGGTTATATCAGATTAATTTTAATTAACCACATTTTTTGGTAATCCGGATGTTTAGTATTAATTATGCTCTTTGTTTTGAGTAATCTTGTTCTGTGGTGGTGGGTTGTCACAGGTCAATTCTAAATTGAAAGAGAATATGGTGGTGGTCCTCAAACCGCCTACACTTAATGGTGATGATTTGCACTGCTATGTAGAGACCAAAAGTGTTATGTTGGTGTTGTTGGTATACATGCCCTAAAATCCATTCATATGATGATTTTAATGGGATATCTCATATTTGGTATAATAATGAATAGAAGGAAATTGTACTTATTATGTTTGTTTTAGTATTGGATAATGATTGAATTTAATAATGTCCTAAGAATGTTTGACTGGATAACAAATGTCTTCGAGTTGATAATATTAACTTGAGATCATATGTTTACTATGGATCATTTACTCTTGTATAGTCCCAAGTCATATATTATAGTGGAATCATTAAAGGAAAAAAATAATACATAAGACTATATGAATGTTGATTGATGACTATATCTCATTTTCCATGAAATTGGATATCATGCTAGTTACATAGGAAATGGTGAGAGATCAAGTGTACTACACAGACCCTCCTAGAGAATGAAACATGAAAGATAGTATATGGAAGTAGAAAATATATCTCAAAGTAATAGCAGTGCTATGATCTTAGACATATAGACACTATAGTAACCATATGTCATTCAACAAACTTTAACACTACTCAAAATAACTCTGAAATTGAGTGGGGTTGATAAAAATTGTTCTCCCTTTTTTGTCTAGGGTTCGTAAGGGATCTAGAAAATTAGCAATGGTGATGAAATGCTTGGGGAAGTGGGACTTACTAGATGAGGAGTTCAATCCCACTCCCAGATGGCCCTTCTCCTGATTTGGGCTCCCTAATGTTGCTTTCAAGCAAGTGATATGTGGCTTGTCCTCCTCCATCACCACTGTCTTGGTAGATTTGGGATAGGGATTCCTAGCCAACCTATAGAAGACATTGAGCTACAATGTCATGGTGGTGTCTTAGTGTTGTCTTTGGAGTTGTAGTTTCTACTGATGGTGTGAAGCACAAGACTGCTAAAACCTACGACTGGTGTAATTGGATCCCAACTTTCCCCCTTCATTCTTTCCCTATTTCATTTAGTTGGTTTCTTTGTCTCGTTGGTCCTTAGTTTTTAGTTGCATCTTTTGTTCCTTATAGTGCTATATATCAATATTGATCTATCTTCTTGTCATTGTTATCCTTTCTTTTAGGAGAGTGATGATATTTGTATATTGTGCTAGGTTTCAAATTTTCCTTGGTTTGTCTTGTGGAATAATGTAATAGCTTTCTCTGAGGATATAAACCATCATTAAATGACCATTCATGTGTAGCCTCTCCACTACAACTTCACGCTCATCTTGAAGGAATTCCTCATGAAAAGCTACTTAAGTCAGCCTCACAAAAGAGGAATTAATGTAGAAGCTATTTACTCACTTTATGATATGAGCAAACATAATTAAGAGTCACTAAACTTGTTCTTTGTTTGTTTAGGTGGTGTAATACCCTCTTCCTTTTGATTTTGTATGGATGATAAGTAATGAAACAATTCAATTGTACTCAAGAAAAGAATAAGGGTCTCCATTTAAGTAGTGGTTGGGTGCATTGTAACACATGGATTACGGTCTCTGACGTCGATGGAATTTGTCTCTCTTACTCAAGTTATATCATGTTCACTTGACAAGTGAGACTATGAAATGCATATCCATGTTCATGTGAGTCTCTATGAAATATTGAGGTCATTGTATCTTAATAGTCTATTATACATCAAGGTTCATCTATTGAATATTTTACATTATGATGATTCATGCCTCGAGTTATATATAGATATATGTGACAAAGGGTTTCACGGTCATGGGGACACAGGTCACATATAGGTTAAAGTTATTCTCCAACTCATTCCATTTACTTGGGTAGCAATGATGTGTTGTTGGATACTATTTATTTCTTATAAAGTTTTGATTACATCTCAACAAATGTAATGTGGAGCTTTAAGGGTCACATGCATAAGGAGGATCAAGTCAAGATAATTTTATTGTGACAATTATAAGTAGAAATGTTTGGAATCATAGATAGGATCATTTCTAATCCAACTGAACGAATGAGATGGATAATGATAGCCTCATGGTTGAAAAAATCTATCCATGGATTGATTGTCAATTGATGAGTTGATTATCAACCTAGAGATGTACCAATCAAACGCTTGAAGATCAATCGATTGGTTAGTGCATGGACTAGGAAATGTGTGGAAGTACCAACTGATTGACTAAATGGAAAAAGGATAAATTGAACACAAGAAAATGACTGATTTAGTTTGAAAATGATCTTTTTAGAAGAATTGAAGTCATCTCATCAATTTAAAATGTAAGTTTATTTATTTTTTATTAAAATAGACTTGTAGTATTATCATTTAGTTTATATTTGTTGGGTACCTTATTTTAATAAACATTAAAACTTGCTATCAAAAATATATTTCCTTAAATAGTTGTTACTAAATATCATATGTTAATATTCAAAGACGAGAGAAAAAGACGGCTGGAAGATAAGAAATGATGTAAATAAAAATAGAAAGAAGTCAAACATTAGACATTTTGGAAAGATGGTACAAGAAGAGGGAAGAGAGATGATTAAGAATTATTTATTATTATCTAATAAAATTATTTTCAAATTTGAGGGGGGGGAAGACCCCCACTGCCCCCTTCCCCTTGTTCATGATTTCACAGCTCTGGTAAGGCCACACTAAAATGAGATAGACATAGAAAAAGTATTAAACGTAAAAAAAAATTGGATTCGAAGTTTCAGAGGAGGGTTACACGGAAGACCTTTAGCATATTGAGGGGCTATATGCCTACTTCTTTGCAGTAGTGTGGGTGTGTGTGTGCTATGGAGGCTTCTCACATCATCGTGACTCTGTGGCCATGCTAGTGCAGACTCGTATTGAAATTAAAGCTAACTTCAGCAAAAGGAAGATTGACATGCAATTTGTTGATAATATCCATAAATTTCCTAAACTTCTGGTCCTCCTTCTTATTGGAAAGCCTTTGAGGAAAAGGTGCAGTGACTTTTAATGAAGGTGGTGTTTTAGCTTTACCTTTGTCCTTGTTGCAATTTGGAGTGCTAGACTCCTCTTCATCAGCTACCTCCATGTTCTTCTCCTTGTATGGAGAAGGTCTTTCAATCTCAGCTCCACTTCTTAGAATGAGTAAACCATTGATCTTCATAGTCATACTGAAGTTGAAGCAAGGGTGTCTAAAAAGGATCAGGGTTTCAGGGGATGGCAATATTTTCCTCCGCACCATTAGCTTGGTTTATGAGGATTCCCGTACCCATATGATACCGGCCTGGCCTGAGCTAATATTAACTACCCAAAATAGTTTGCTTATAGGAAATAGTGACCTTAGATTCTATGATGTATATCTTTGAGAAGCCTAAGTTGATTTGTTTGAGGATGGATACCAATATAGTTTCCTTATGTCCCTTAGGACCACATGCTTGGATAAGTTTATCCCTAGAACCTAGACCTTAGAGTTTGGGTGTTTGGAAAGATATCAGAATGAAAGGCAAACCTAAACAAGATCAAGTTATGCATATTTTAATTATGAGTATATTAGAGTTTTATTCATCAAGACTCTAAGGTGAAACTATAGGGTTCTAAATCAACCTATCATCAACATAGATCAAATCTAGGGCAAACATGCCACCTATAGGAACTATGTAAGACATGGATTCTAATTAGATTTCTCTAGATAAACTTGGACCTTCTTTCTCATTTCTAAATGTGATACGCTTGATGTTTTCTCTAGTTTTTGCAAATGAGTTGAGAATGAAGCTTCTTGCCGAATTGTATCCATCTGTAGTAACCATGGGGGAGAATTTGAAAATTGGCTGAAAAGTTCTTTGATGCGAAGCTATCAGTTGATAAAATAATTTAAGTTGAGGTTGAGGGGAAGTGAGTGATGTACATTGACCCAAAAGGATAGAAGAACCTTACCCAACCATGGAAGTATGTTGTGGTTGAAAGACCAATAGGTACATATGTTGGATACAAGACTCTAAGGGACAAGATAAAGCTCCAATGGTCAATGACTAGGCGATTCAATATGTATGAACTTCATGTGGGCCACTTCATAGTCCAACTCTCATGTAAGGAAGACTACAAAGCATCCCTAACTAGAGGACCTTGGAAGCTTTTTGGCTATTGTGTGGCGGTTTAAGAGTGGTACCCAACCTTTGCACCCACTGATGAACTACTAGCTTTCTTGGTTATTTGGGTTCGCATTCCTAATCTAATACTTCATCTATATGTGTCGACCATGTATGAATACACACACAAGGAATTGGGAAGACTGATTATTGTTGATACATATAAATATAAAACAAGTAGAACCAGAAGCAAGATTTCCATATTTGTAGAAGTAGACACTACACATATGCTAGCCCAATCAATTCATATCAATGGGGTTGAATAGAAAGTGGAATATGTAGATTTACCAATGGGTTTCACTATCTATAGGAGGATGGGGTACTCATACCTACACTATCTTGATAATTCTCACTCTATAGAACATGATGGTATGCACCAAATCAAATAAAGACACAATATCCAAATGAACTCACACTTAGAAGAGTGTCAACAACATAAAGGAAGAAGAAACAATAGACAAACTCATGGACCACCACTAAAGAAACAAGCCAGTGATAGCACACAATCAACAATAATCGATACGCTAGCTTGGTAAAAGTGAAGGTTAGGGAGGATAATATGTCATAATACGGACCTCAGAGTTCCAAAATGCAATCATAAGGCAATATTCGTCCAAAGAAATTCAACAAGAAGAAAGATATGGTCAACAATATGGAAACAACTGATAAAAAATGAAGAATTCTAGGATATATATCCAACACATTGACCACTAATAAGGAATTTGGTAGCATGAAAAAACTCAATGATGATACCTTGGGGAGAATCATCGAGTTGTTAATCTGGTTGTAGATGAGGCTGTTGAGATAATCAAGTGTAGAATGACATTGATATGAGTGTCACCATAAGCGGTACTGATGATGAAAACACATGAAGATAAACCTACAAAATAGCACACATCATGTACATAGATCAGGATCTAACTTCAAAGGTGGAAAGATCAAAGTTGGCAGTGCATAATTTAAAAGACCAGGCAAAGCTAAAACCCTAATGGGAAGTGAAGGAGAAGCTAACACTTAAATCAAATACTAGAAGAGGAAGGGGATTTGGATATCCAAGACCTTGGGTTCTTGAGCCATTGATGAAATTGATATCATATACATTTTTCTGTATGTTTTATATATGCTTATACTTCTTTCCTGTAACATTCAAGGGATAGGTAATTATGACACATGTAGAACAAGGAATCTATGAGTTTCAATATCTCAAAATTGATTGGTATCCTAGAACCAAGAACCAGTGCCCAACATGCCATCAGTACAATCAAAGCTCTAGACTTTAGGAATTACTTTTAAGTTTAAGTAAAGCGGTTTGAAGGTCGGATATGGGTGTGCTAGTACAATGATACTTGCAAAGTTGTGATTATTAATAGACACTTCCAATTTGTAACTTGTAGGATTGGAAATTCATTCCACACTACCTTTATATATGCAAGTCCCCACATATCAGTTAAGAATCTTTTATGGTAACAAATTGTGTACATGGGAAGGATATTCTAGGATTGTGGGTTCTGATAAGAAATTTTAATACCACTCTAAAGCCTTGTGAGAAAAGTACTAGAAAGAATTATAAATATAATGAGGAGAACATGTTTGGATATACTATGATGGAGGGGGAGGCAAAGTGAGGATTCTTAGGTATGAAAATCACCCTAAATAATATAGGCCTACATAAGATATTGGACAAAGTTATATCCAATAACCCATGTGGCACATATCAACTTAGATAATGATCAATGTCCACTTCTACTAAAATTGAGGAATATGAAGAGAAGCAATGTTCATTCTTTACCATGTCATAATCCTATTAGAACTATAAATTCATCATTTTTCTTGGTAACACTTGTAATACATAAATGAAGGTTATTGATCCTTTTAAGGCAGTTGAAAATTGATCTTGATATGGGATGTGGATAAGTTGAAGATATGAAAGGCCACAAAGGATAGGCTCATAAGGAATATAAATAAACTTGAAATCATTATTGGCAAAATAGTAGAAAAAAACCATTGATAAAATGTGCAGTCACATGAAGTTCCAAGCAGATTCTAAAAGAGGAAGATAAGATTAGAGACAAAAGAGTCACATGAATTGGCTTAAAAAAGGTGATGACAACACATGATTCTTCCATGCCTTTTTTAATTAGAGGAGATGAGGGAATGTTTTTATCACTCTTGAATATGTGAATGTTGACTCAATTAATGGGGAGAATGAGATCTTTCAAATGTCACCAACTATTTTGAGAAAGTGCTTAAGGCACCATCAACTAACCATAATATCGACTACGGGGTTGTTTTAGGTAGATTTGAGAAAATATCATCATCACAACATAAGATGATAGGTATAATCCCCACTGACACAGAGGTCATTTAGGTGATCAAGGGAATGAAATCTTAAAAAGATGCCCGACCTAATGGTGTCAATGCCCTATTTGTGCAAATAATCTTGGAGGTGTTGGGATGTTCTGCGATCCACACTATGGCAAATGCATTTGGATAATAGTCTCTACCTAAAGAACTCTACAACTCAACAATTTGTTCATCCTCAAAGTGTGGAGCCTATAGAGATGCGGGAAATTGAGACCTATATCCCTAAAATAATATTAGGTTGAAGATTTCTTCAAAGTTCGTGGTGAAGAACCATAAAGGTTTCATGACAAAGTGGGTGAACGTTGAGAAAAAAAACCAAAATAGATAATTACAAATAATATTATTGTTCTGGTACAAGAACTTATAAACAACATGAATATAAAAAGGCTCTAGATCCATGGAAATCAAGGTTGATGTGATTCAATCTTGTGATCAAATGGCATGGAGTTTTATTGAATATACACTTCGCCACACTAGTATACACAGTTATATAGATAGGGGAGTAGGATTCCCATTTCTTAGAATTCCAAGGTGTCAAATCTATTTATAGAAGGGCAAGGACTTAGACTAGATGACATATTATTCCTTATATGTTTGTATTCTATCTTGAATATGAAACTAGATGGTACAACATCACCTTGAGAACAAACAATGAAAATTAGTTAAACTAGCAACAAAAATGATGAATGCATTTTGCATTTTAGTCTAGTTTGAATTCATTTCCATCACTTAAAAAAAATCTCACATTTAGGCTTTCTTAATTTTATATTAGTTTGTAGTATTTTTTATCCAAATTTCTAGATTTCATTATAGTTTTGAAATTCATATCTCATGAACCTATGTAGGAGATGGTGGTTTCTGCTAACCAACTAGTGTGAACAAGAACATTAGACCATATTTCATTGGTCGGTCCTTTCATTAATTGATAATTCCAATAGTTGATGCTTCATAGAACTGGATCCAACAACATATGTCAATAGCCCCCTGGGGGTGGATTTGCATCTTCCTAAATAATCATCCATTTTGTCACTCTACCTGTGACGTCCCCGGATTTTCTAAAACTTAATCTGATGTGTGACGTCTAAATTGAAACCCTCACCTCAGTGAGAATCCCAATTTAAACACCCCACACCAGGCTAAGAAGAAGAAAATCAAGGGAGTGAGAAGGAAACAACAGTAGCACATGCACATAAACAATAATAAAACCATACACACATGATCACCATTCAACATATAATTATGACATGAATTATTACAACATTTGATATTACCCATTGAACAAAAAACTTTAACATATACATGTACTACCACTAAACAACATGATCTTAAGACAATAGGTCCACATGTACATCAACTCACCACACCACTCTCAACTATCCTGGATCTTCAAGAACACATGTACACAACCTAAACAAAAGATTACATGTGGTACACGTCAACACAATATTCAAGAATATTATACTGAGTACGCCTACATGTCTTTTATATACCTCTCATCATATCTTGACAATAAGATAAAACTAATATTTGGCAGTAACAGAAGAATATAAGAAAATCATATACTTGCACAAAGATATTCATTAGCCAAAGAGAACACATATTTTAAGCACATTTTCCATTATATATCCATGCATTTGCCACCTAAGGGAATACTGCATCATCTCAGCTACCAAAGAGTATGAGATGTAAGGCCTGATGATCTACTACCAAAGAGTTAGATCATTGTACAATGTGATCTGCTACCAAAGAGAATGATCACTTTCCAACACTATGCTACCAAAGGGAATTAGTGCTTTCATATGATGGAACATATATATTATGTTTCATGTGTTCATATACATAAGTATGGAAAATCAAGCCACATATTATGCAAGAACAATCATTTCATCCAATATAATATGCCATGTGTTTTACTACACATATAACACAAGCATATTGTATAATAAGCCAAGTAAGAGGTAATGGCGTACCTTCCAAAGAGATATCCTAATCATCATATTCCTCATGTCAACTCTAACCTCTTGGTCAAACCCTGATTAATACAAGACCACATACTATCATCAAGTTCTCATAATCTTAACCCTAGTTATGTCCATTTTAGGGTTTACTTAGATCATTATTCTATATACATTATTACTTGTCTTATCTTCATCCTTATGTGGGATTTATGTTACTGATGTTATGTTCCAGATTAGGATACATAATCTGAATATCATGTTCCATATCATTATTTATACATATTAACCCTAAGTTACATGTATGACTCAAATTAGGGTTTCATCGCATGTATTATGGGTCATCTTCATATAACATGAACTTTATGCATCTAACAGATATCCGACTTACATCTTAGCTTTAGATTAGTAATATGAACCTACTCAGTAAATTTCATCATTTATTGAGCATGCATGTATTTATTACATTTTATTTAGGGTTATTAGCCCTAATTAGCCATATGGAGCAAATTACATGATTTCATACATCAATATGACCATAACTGACATCATATGCATTATAAACATGAATTATGATTTACTGGTATTTTCTCATAATTTTAGGGCATCATTTGATATTTATTATCCATCATATGAGCATGTCATATCTTACATAATATCACTATTATTAGTGCAACAAAAGACTGATATTATGATCCCATGTTGTTCTACTTATTTTTCTGAACATTTTGGTACTTTATTTGTATTTTTTTGATCATCGGGCTAATTTCTATGAATTATAGGAGATCTAAGCATTTACTGGAATTACTGGGCAATTTACCTCTCTGTGCCAATGGGGATGTGCCACATGTCTGGTAATTTTGGCGCTGCTCCTCATTTGTGCTGACGGTCTTCAGCACTTGGATCAGGTTGAGCCGGCTGGTTCTCAACTCCTGGATCAGTCTGTCTCCCTTTCTCTTCTCTCACGTAATGCGGACGCACGAGTCCACTGAGACTCTATTTCACGGGGCCACTGCCGCATGGCTTGGCTCCAGGGAGCAAACCCAGAAGCTTCATAGCTCATCGATGCCTCCTAGGGCTACGATTAGATTTAGCTACCTCTTCCGGATGCCCACGACTACTCCTCTCCTAGGGTTCGCCTCTGGAGCTCCATGTCCACGAGCTCTCCGGCCATGGCGGCCACCGCGACGCTAGGAAAGGGGACAAAGGCTCCCTATTCTCGAATCTCATGGATGAGGCACTAAAAAGCTTCGTCAGAGCTTCAAGGACCTGAAGGGACTCTTGGATTGAGTTGTAGAGCCTTGGATCAAAATCCCCAACTCCCAGCTCATCTCCTTTGAACCTTGGCCTCGGTAGCCATGGAACTCACAGATACAAGGCACAAAAACACCCACACTCAACTTATCCAGACTCCTTTCTCCTTTCCCTCTCTTATCTTCCTCCGTCCTCACCTCTAACTCCATGCTACACCATTGGCCACCACATGTATGCTGCAGTGGGGAGCTGGAGGAAAAGAGGAGCTTGTTTTCCCTCGCCACTTGGTTGTTCAGACTGAAACTAGGGTTAACCCAACTCTTTGGGAAGAGGTGAGTACAACTGCTAGGTTGGAATCACATTCAAGTCCACGATCAGTGTGCAATGTGATGCCATGGTTGTTGCCTTCGGTCAAGGTAGTAACTGCAAGGTAGGAGAAGGTTTCTCTACCGTCAGATGACATCTAAGGGTTAATATCAACACCCATCAAGGAGGATCCGTGGCCGACTCAAGTAAAACGTTCCTGCCACTTGATTAGCTTCAAACAGCTAGGATCTGTCCATGCTGTCCACCCTCAACCAAAGGGGCATGTGACACATGATAAAGTCCTAACATAGGTCTTTAAACCATCAATTATGCACATTATTTCATCATTTTCAAACCTAGATAACTTCCTCTCAGATACTCCAATTGCCACCAAATTTTAATCATTGCTTCCTTACCTATCGAGATACCTTATACTCAAATTTGGTGATAAAAGTCATCTATTTGATCATTCTATTATATTTTTCAAGAAGGCATTAAAAGAAAGATCTTAACCAGGATATCAACATCACATCAACACAACTACTTTGTCAAAACCTTTGAACTCTCAAGATGAATAAACATACATAAAATCACTTATGTCCCTGATATTTAAGATTTCAAAAGTCCACTCCATCACATCCTACACACCTTAAAAGAAATTTCATCCTCAAAATTAAACCAAAAACTAGTTCTTCACACTACCAAATTGTTAGTTTTTTCACTATGGCATTCCATCATTTTGCTCACTCTACAAAAATGTCAATTTGCTCGCTATATCATCTATTAGTTTTCTAACTCTTCCAACCATCAATTTGCTTAGTCTACCCTTCCATTGATTGACAACTGATGGAAGCCCCATGCTTGACTATTGATAGAGGACAATTGATAAGAATCTAGAGCTCATAGCTTCTGACTGAATTTCTACTTCATCTTCAATGGAAATGTTGTGCTCACTTCTTACAGAATCTCAACATTCACCTACCAATGCTTTCATTCTAGTGGTTTTTCTACATATAACTTTTGATGGTTTTCATGTGCATACCTTTTGATGGAAGTAGGTTAATCAACTACTGATGGTCGGCCAGACTACATCAACCAATGCTTAGCCTACACTCAACAAATAATAGAACTTTTGCCTTCTTTTTTCTAATGTTACTCTTAGACCTTCAACTACATATGGTTCAAAATCCTAGCTTCCACATATAAATACAGGGCCATGGCCTTAAAAAAGGCATTCATGATTGACGTCGCCAACATTCAGGGGTAGACCTACTATTATGTTTTCCACCATCACTCTCTAGCACAAAGACACACTTCTGCATACCACGACTCTACTTTTGTCTTCTACTGTGATGATGACTTTCTTCCTCTATTCTATTTTTAACCTTGTGGTTGTACCAAGCAAGTTGTACTCTCATTAGGGTGTAGGGAATGGCCCTGCTATTTTTTTTTCTCACTTTGTTGCATCTACTATTTTATGAACTATTATATGTTTAGAATCAATCATTTTATGATTGCACTCGGGCCTAATCATCAAGTTAACATGTTTATTAGATCTTGGGTATAGAGAGATTTGAATCCGGCATCTAGGATTCCAATTGATTCTTGTTAAACCCTTTATGAGAATTTCATATACGTGTTTTCTAAGGTAATAGATGTTTGACCTCTAGGTAATGGGACGACAAGCTTGGAGTGACATCTAACTAAGTTTTGATCTTAGCGTTGAAAGGGGGATTTACCTAGGATCAACATATGTATTTTCATGCTTAATATGATGAATAAGAGAGTGAATATTAGGTAGCACTGATAAAGTGCATTCCACCCTGGTGTTTCTATCATCTAATAAATCAACCCTTATTTTTTGTTGTTGCAATCATGGTGTAATCACCCACCTTTTGTGATATATACTAGTTCTTTACTAGTTATATTGATAACATAACTCTTAAAAATTGTTGTCCTTTGGGTTCGATCCGGAACTATACTATGGTAATATCCATCCACTTGGGGTGGGATTATATTACACTTAGTTAAGATAAAATATAGGTATTTCCTTCCTAGTGAAGTATCTTGTTGGATAAATCAGACATAAAAAAGGATTGCACATCCCACATGTTTGGTTTAAGGATGACCTCATTCATTTCATACAAGCTAGCAATGGTTATATGAAGATCATATAAGAATGTTTCAAGAGCTTTGAAA
This sequence comes from Alisma plantago-aquatica, assembly GCA_963693085.1. Classification (NCBI taxonomy): domain Eukaryota; kingdom Viridiplantae; phylum Streptophyta; class Magnoliopsida; order Alismatales; family Alismataceae; genus Alisma; species Alisma plantago-aquatica. The sequence goes on along the minus strand of OY856412.1, from coordinate 663,531,760 downwards.
TTGTGTCAAGACATTCTATATCTATGACAAAAATGAGAGTTTTCTTCTCCATGAGTTTTGCACAAGTGGTAAGAAGGGTGAGTAGAGTATGTGGTTTCAAGGTTAAAAATGATCTAGGGAAGTATTTGGGAATCCTGATCATCCATTCCAAGGTCAATAATAGAACACTTATTTTGATATTATGGATAAATTTAATAGTCAATTAATGCTTAGTTATCTCAAACTCTATCCCTAACTGGGAGGGTATACATGGATAAGACAAACTTGATGACATTTCTAATCTATGTTGTGCAAACAACAAGGCTTCCTTTATAACTTTGTGATCAAATTGATGAATCCACCTAATGCTTCATATGAGGTGGCCATAACAAGGTAAATCCTTTGGTTTTAGTTGCTTGGAACAAGGTACCTAGCAAGAAAGTTGACAGCTGCTTGAGTATAAAAACTATGTGGGAGTGGAACCAACCTCTTCTTATGAAGAATGCATGGTAAGTGTGTATCGGGAGAGAAACTTTATGGAACAAGAGACTTGAGGATTGTTATGAAAGTACAATGGGTTGAAGAATGTAGCTTTGTCTAGATAGGCTAAAGATATAAGACATGGCAAAAAAATTATATCTTCTAACTTGTGCATACTACCTATCTGTGGAGATACAAACTATGTCTAGTTTGAAAACTAGTGGAATGAGGAGCATGTCCTCAAGGGTTTCATATTGAGTCCAATCCTTGATGATATGATAAACCTCCAAATCACCAAGCCTATTAATTTGGAGGGAAGGTGGGATGTGCAATTTCTAGATGAGTGGTGGTCAATTGATATTGTATTGGAAATTACGAAGGTGGATATGTGTTGGCTAAATTTGACATTAGCACACCCTTTGTTTTGATGATGACAAACATTTCACACTTATGGATCTAACATGTTATTTGAGTATTTTAGGGTTCAAAGGAATAAGGAAATTCTACTAAGTGGAAAGATGAAGATCAATGAAAATTGAAGATCAAATAAGCTTGATTGTATATGTGTTCATCATTGTACTCAAATGTAAACACTTGTACACAAATATGATGTACAAGTACTTAGACATCATGTAAATCAAGCGTTATATCTTCCTTATCCACTTATAACCCTTAGATAGGTTTCTCCCTAAAGTTAGTCACCATCACTCATTGAAACACACACTTAGTAGGTGATTCAAAAGTCTTAAATAGGGACACCCTCGTTCGAAAAACTTGTCAACTGAGACACACTCAGTCAAAGTTTTTGTTGAACGAGAACCACCTCGGTCAAAATTCTGAGCATTGTTCAAAAACTTACACATTTGTGCTCTAAAATGGTCTTCAATCGAAAATATTCTCGACCGAGCAAACTTCAACCTAAAGCTTGCGACCATTAGACCAAGCGGTTGGTAGTTGGAAGTTGAAAACATACGTTGCAACACATTTTCCTTAAACCCAGGCTCGGCCAAAGAAAAACTTGACTGGGACATAGTTTGGTTTCTTTTAAGTACGAAAAAATTAGCCATTGCTAGAAACTAATTTACACCTACCAGCTAGTTAAGCACTAAGAACACTCTAGAGACTCCCTAGAACTTCTCTAAGTACTTGCAAACCATTCCTATAAATAGCAAAGGCCTTAGGACACCTAAACTATCTAAGCTACACTTGAGCATTCACTATGGAGAGAAATAAAGCTAAGATTCACTTGCTATATTCTTCGTTGTGCTCTAGAGTTGTCCTATAGCTACAATATCCTATCCACCACATATAGGAACGCCAATATTAATTGGATAGGAGATCCAAACACTTGATATAGGATCAAAGCACTATAATAAATTGTTGTACTTCCTTTTTCCAATCCCTTTTCACAGATTAAAGGTACTTGTGATCCTTAGCTACTCCAAGATTGTGGAGGCTGCTTGATGGAGCTTGGTTGAAGCTAATTCTTGGTGGAAAAGGATACTTAAAGAGGTGCTTGAGATTACTTCAAAGAAGGTTTCTTCAAGGGAGGTTGAGGATAATTCTAAAAGGAAGGCTATCTCAAGGTGGTGGATCTACTTCTAGGAGGAGAAGGTTGCTCCAATGACTTGGAGTTACTTCAAGGAAGGTTGCTTCAAGGAGGTTGAGGCTACTTCTAGGTGAAGGATACTTTAAGGGAGGTGATTGTATTTTATTGTAACATCCTTGCAAGGTAAATAAAATTAATCACTTTCAAAATCCCAATTGGAGACAATTGGGTAGTGAACTGACAACCTTTGAATTTAAAGGTTGGAACCACTCTAAACACAAGTGTCTTCCTTATTTCCTCCTCCTTATTTACCTTAAATATTTTATAAGTACCAAAATCTCTATTCACCCCCCTCTATATCTTTCAATTGGTATCAGAGTAGGTCTTCAAAGAGCCCTAACAGGTCTTGAAGAACGGGGGATGGTGTACTTCACAACCTCAACCTTGAAGGAACTTACATGAGCTAGCCACCACCTTTTGATGGAAGAAACTACACCTATTGGAAAAGAAGAATGCAATTCCACTTCCAAGGAATCATATTAGAGCTATAGAGGATGGTCTACCCCTTTTGTGCTTCCCACAACTGAATATGCAACATGGGATCCAAATATGGTAAAACAAGTACAATTAAATGCAAAAGCAGTAAGCATACTATATTGTTCTATTTCTATAACTGAGTTTAATAGAATATCTTCATGTGATATGACTTATGATATATGGAAAAAACTCTCAATAACACATGAAGGTACTACCCAAAATAAAAATACCAACATTAATATGCTTAAATAAAAGTTTGAACAATTTTAGATGCAATCTAATGAATCTATTAGTGAAATGTATGCAATATTTTCTTCCATTGTTAACAACTTAAGTGCATTAGGAAAGTATATAAGTGAAGAAGATCAAGTATCCAAAATCCTTAGATCTTTGCCTCCAAAATACAAGCCAAAGGTGACGGCCATTGAAGAAGCTAATAATCTCACCAGTAAGAGGATGGAGCAGCTCATTGGTAATCTAGAGACTCATGAGGTCACCCCTTAAATAAGAAGAAAGATTGGAAGCAGAACACAAGAAGGAGAAAAGGAAGTACATTGCTTTTAAAGGAGAAACTAAAGAACGTAATGAAACAAGTGAAGAAGATAGTGAAGTGGAGGCACTCATTGTAAACCGTAAGCACTATAGAAGATTTAAAACTAAAAAAAAATCTTACTAAAAAAATTCTTATGTTTCTTCCTCTTCTTCCATTAGTTGCTTTGAATGCGGCAAGAAGGGACATTTAAAAAATGAGTGTCCTAAAGTCAAGAAGGGAAATAAATCCTCTCTCAGGAAGAAAGAAAAGGCATACAAAGCTACTTGGGATGATTCAAGTGATGATAGTGAGAGTGGAGAAGGAGTAGAATGTCTCATGACTAAAGAAGAAAAGGTAAGTTGTTTCATTGAAACAACCAATGAAGAAGAAAATGAGGTATGTCTTGTTGATTTATCTAAAGAAGAGTTAGTCACTAGTATTGAATAAATACATGATAAATATGTTGATTGTAAAAAGAAATTAAAAAGGCTTACAAAAACTAATGAATATTTGTATGCTAAGTTAAATGATCTTACTTTTGAAAAATAAAGTATTATTTCTGAAAAAGTTACCTTGAAATCATCTATTAATGATTACAATATCAAGTTGCTTGCTCTTGACAAAAACAATAATTTTCTTTGCCAATAAAAGGATGAATTGCTTGCTAAGATAAATGATCTTCAAACTCAACCTATTCTATGTACTTGTTTGGATTATGATGTTATTGTCAAAGAAAGAGATAGCTTATTATCTATTTTAGATCAAGCAAAGTTAGACACTAAAAGAAAAATGCATGAAATTGCTAAGTTGCAAAAAGATATTAGTAGCTTGAAAAATAATGACATTCTTGATAAAATCCTAGAAAGCTCAGATGGTGAAATTGGGAGGAGATGACTAGGATATGTACATAAAGAGAAATCCTACCAAAAGCCTAGATCTAGAAAAACACAAAAACCCAAAACCAAGGTCATGCATGTGCCTAAAGATAATATAGCTAAAAAGAGAAATGAAATTGATTCTATTTGCTGTCATTACAGTTTACATCTTGGACATTATTCATTCTCTTGCCCATACAAGAAAAAAGATGTTGATGTGGTTTGGGTTCCAAAAATCCCAACTAAGAAATGTTAGACATATTACTTGACATTTGACCTAAACTTCACCTTGAAATTTATAATGTCTTTTCTTAATGGAATTAAGCTTGAACTTGTACATGTTTGTATATTTTGATTGTTTAGTTGTGTTATCCAAAAATAATGGGATGATATGTTTACATTAGAAATGATGAATTCACTGAAAATGCATGAAACTTCAACTTGGATCTTTTCCAGTCATAGAAAAGATCAACTGAAGGTAAATCTATCAACATAGTTTTTTACTGGCAAATCTTTCTAGTCAACAAAACTTTCGACTGAGAATTCTTCTGGTCAAAGATATATTCGACCGAAGATAGTTTTGTCAAAAATGTTTATTGAAAATAAAATCATTCAATTGCAATTAACTTTGGTGACTCAAACCTACAATAGATTCTTCGTATTAGATTGTTCTAAATATTTGAATGAACCTAATCAAAAGGACCACTATATGGGGACCAAAACTTTATAGTTTGTAGGTTTTAATGGCCTATAGTGATTTCCCCAACAAGCATATGACTGGAAATAATAAGATTTCCACACACATGGAGAAAAGGTAAAATGATTGGCCACATTTGAAGAAAGTTTCAAAGGTAAAACTATTGACATAGATGATGTTGGTACAAATTTCTGTGTGCTATTTGTAAAAGAATTACATCATAAGTGCTATGAAAATGGTTATGACTCATAAGAAAATATCAAATTTGTGTGTTCTAGGAGATTAAAAGTAAGACCTTGTTAAAACTAAAATTTTGATCACTAAAACCCATTCACATAAATCTAGTTCTATAACAAAAGATGGTGAAGACAAATTTGATCTTAACTCACAATAAGGATTTATCCCAGAATATTCAACATCTAACAAAACATCCAGGATTTATAAGTCTACATCTAAGAGAACTGAAGAATGAATGATAATTATACACAACAAAACTTAATCATATCCTAAAAGGAGTTAACTATTGGATAATATTTATACGAGCTTAAATAATGCATAAGTTTTAACTCCTAGACTTAAAACTAAACACTCAATTGGAACTAAATGGGCATGATGAAAATAAATAAAGCTAGGATATATTGAAAGGAAATTGACTTTGATATGACTTATGAATTAATGGGTAAGACTTGAGGTTATAAAGACATCAAACTCTTAAAATGGATATAAAAGTAAAAATTAAAGATGAAATCAATATTTCTTAAACTCATGACTTGAAACATGATTAAATATGCATACAAAAAGAATTTGGCTGGTCACTTATGTCAATAAAATATTATATCTTGGCTCATTCTAGATAGAGTTGCATTAATTGGAAATCTACGAAAATGCCTCTTAGTCAAAAAGGAGTTCGATCGAGGGGCACCCTGGTCGAAGTCATGGTCGATCGAAAATAAGCCTGACAAAAATGCTTATTTGTAACTCAAATCATTCACTTTCACCAAACATTGGTATATTAAATATGTAAGTTTCTCATCATGTTAAATACTTAGAATAAGAGAAATTTTCAAGATAGTGCAAGAAACAAGATTTCTTATAAAAATTGACTCAAAATTTACTTAATCAATTGATTTTAAATGGTTATGATTTGAAATACCTTAGTATCTTTAAGCTCACTTTTGTTATGAGATTCAAAGTGAGCCTACAAAATTCTTAAATATAATGTATATCGTGCTCTTAATTGGATTCTCTACACCAATTAGGGCTTAACATCCCTTGCATTTAGTTAGAGATACATTTATTGATTCCACTATGAGCCTAAAGGAATCTAATATCATTTTAAGGCTTAACATCCCTTGCAAATGGTTGAGAAATTAATATAAAAATGCATTCATTGATCCCACCATGAGCCTAAAGGAATCACATATCATTTCAGGGCTTAACATCCCTTGCAAATGGTTGAGAAATTAATCTTGGTTTTTGAATTGTGGCTAAATTTGACATTCTTTTTGAAGTAAACAATTAAGGTGGAGTAATAAATTAAGTGGGAGTCTTATTGATTTACAAATTTCATTATCTTTTTGAAATGAGAAAGGGGGGAAATAAAATAAAGAAAATAAAGTAAACATGATCTCTTGGCTTGACATTAATATTGGTGCTACATGGCCTTAAGAGATAGATATCATGTTCCATATCTCTTTGTGTATATTAGCACACATTTTATGAGATACACATTTCATGAGATCAAAAGATTCTATTCATCTCAGGTACATCACATGTATGAAACTCATTTCATTTCAAATATTTTTCTTATATTTTGGGAATGTTTGTCATCTTCAAAAAGGGGAGATTGTTGGCTAAATTGGACATTAGAATACCCTTTGTTTTGATGATGACAAACATTTCACACTTATGGATCTAATGTTTTCTTTGAGTATTTTAGGGTTCAAAGGAATAAGGAAATTCTACTAAGTGGAAAGATGAAGATCAATGAAAATTGAAGATCAAATACGCTTAATTGTATATATGTTCATGATTGTACTCAAATGTAAACACTTGTACAAAAATACAATGTAAAAGTACTTAGACATCATGTAAATCAAGTGTGAGATCTTCCCTATCCACTTATAACCCTTAGATAGGTTTGCTCCCAAAGTTAGAGTCATCATCACTCATTGAAACACACACTTAGTATGTGATTCAAAATTCTAAAATAGGGACACCCTCGGTCGAAAAACTTGTCGACAGAGACACACTCGGTCGAAGTTTTTGTTGACCAAGAACCACCTCGGTCAATTTTGATGAGCATTGTTCAATAACTTACATATTTGTGCTCTAAAACAATCTTCACTCAAAAATATTCTTGATCGAGAAAACTTCAGCCTAAAGCTTGTGAACGTTAGACCAAGTGGTTGGTAGTTGGGAGTTGAAAATAGACGTTGAAACACACTTGCCTTAAACCCAGGATCGATCAAAGAAAATCTCGAACGAGACACAGTTCGGTCGACAAACTTGTCGATCGAGCAAGGTTCTGGATTGTTCTTTTAAGCACAAACAAATTAGTCATTACTTGCCAACTAATGTACACCTAACGGCTAGTTAAGTACTAAGAACACTATAGAGACTCCCTATAATGTCCCTAAGTATTTGCAAACCATTTCTATAAATAAGAGAGGCCTTAGGACACCTAAACTATCTAAGCTACACTTGAGCATTCACTATTGAGAGCAACAAAGCTAAAATTCACTTGCTATCTTCTTCCTTATGCTATAGAGTTGTCGTATAGCTACAATCTCCTAGCCACCACATATAGACACGTACATCTTAAGTGGATAGGAGATCCAAACACTTGATATAGGATCAAAGCGCTACACTCAATTGTTGTACTTCCTTCTTCCAATCCCCTTTCACAGGATAAAGCTACTTGTGATCCTTAGCTACTCCAAGATTGTGGAGGCTGCTTGAGGGAGATTGGTTGAAGCTACTTCTTGGTGGAGAAGGTTGCTTCAAAAGGTTCTTGATATTACTTCAAAGAAGGCTACTTGAAGGGAGGTTGAGGATACTTCTAAAAGGAAGGATATCTCAAGGTGGTGGAGCTACTTCTTGGAGGAGAAGTCTACTCCAAGGGCTTGGAATTACTTCAAGGAAGGTTGCTTCAAGGAGGTTGAGGCTACTTCTAGGTGAAGGCTAATTCAAGGAAGGTTATTGTATATTATTGTAACATCCTTGCGAGGTAAATAAAATTAATCACTTTTAAAATCCCAATTGGAGACAATTGGTTAGTGGACTGACAACCTTTGAATTCAAAGGTTGGAACCACTCTAAACACAAATGTCTTCCTTATTTCGTCCCCCTTCTTTTCCTTCAATTTTAATTAAATTTTTGAAGTACCAAAAGCTCTATTCACCCCCCTCTAGATCTTTCAATATTCCCACAGTCGTTAATCATAAGGATGTCAGAAAATGGAAACACCCAAGGAATGGGAACTACTTGACTAAATATTCTTATAAGGTCCTAAGGGAGGCTAGGGATATATATATATATATATTGATGGAAACTGGTATCTTATTAGGAAGGCTAGAGTAGCATAAAAAAATAAAATCTTCCCCTAGATTATGTATCACGACATCATTCTTAATAATTTGTGGAGAGAGAATAGGATTTCCACAAATGATAGTGGTGTGGAAGATGCAATGAGCATGAGGAAACCTTATTCCAATAACCATGAGACTATAAATGGGACAAAACAATTTTTGAGGGTGTCCTACAAGGGGATGATTTGAGAGAATTCATTGTGCCAACTAATGTGAGCAGTGGGCTCAGAAATCTAATGAAAGGAAATACAAGATGCATCACCCTCCTTGTGGTGGTGTGCTGGTATATATGGAAATTTAAGAACAAGTGCATCTTTGATCACAAATATAAAATTGTATCACATCTGGTCAGGTACATTAGCAAGGAATCAAACTACAATGCCATTTCTTGGGCTAGAGTTGGTAACCAGAAAGGGGAAGCATGTGAGGAATTTTGGGAACTGCCTTCTCCTAAATGCTTGAAACGGAACAGTGACACGACAATTGTGAAAGATGAAGCAACTTTTGTATTTTATTTGATGATCACTAGGGTCTCTATATTGTCGACTATGTTGAAAAGATCAGGATGAGGAATGCAACTAAATCTCAATAAATGTATATCTTTTTGGCACTGAGATAACTTGTTGAGATGGACATGAGTGATTTTTTGATGGAGTAGGGTTTTTTGGTTACTATTTAGATGATTACCTAGAAGCACATACTCAATCCAAACTTTTATAAGTGGGTCATAAAAAATACAACACCTTATGAGAGATAAGGGACAAATCATCTACCTCTACAAAGAGAAGATAAAGTCATTGATAAGCTGGATAAGTACCATTTAAAAAACAAGCCCAGGACCCATGTTTACTTGGGTCCACCTATTAAGGTCCAAGACATCTCTATTTTTGAATTGTGTAATGATATTACCCCTACCAGGTTTAATAGTCCACATTCAATAGTGAGTTCAATTTTTATTTTGAGTTTTCTTGCAAGTCAAGGAAGAGATGAATAAAAACCTCCTAACTTGCTCTAGAAAAAATGCAAAAGATTTTTATGTTGGGAGACCCTAACCTATGATCATCAATACAAATGGGTGATATCTAGGGATTAAGACACTAAGTTCCGCACAAACTTCTCCCTTTTATAAAGAGATAGTGATCCTCAAGGACAACACTTGTGATAGGAGAATGAAAGAACAAATCCATGTCAACATGTTGACAATATGAATCTTCACCGGTTAGAAGCCAACGTGGCACAACATGTGTTTCCTACATTTTTATAGATGACATACTTGCATACATGTTTGTGAAGGTTGAAGGTGTTCTTTGACAACAAAGGAAGAACCAATTATCCCTATTACTGCTAAAATTTGATAAGGTAGTTGTCTGGATTCAACTTTGAACTTGGATCCATAATTACAATAACGAAATCAACACAATGCACCTATTTTGTAATGAAACTAGTTTGTGAAAAGTTACAATAATGATATCCCTTCTTGTTTTTTCATATACCAAAAATTTTATGGTTATGAGGGGTACACGAAATTTTCAATTTGGGAAATTTTTAGTAATTTGGTTGTGCACTCTTCTGAAAAAGCCAATACTACAATCAGATATGCATTATATGCCTTTCACCTTGGTATGGGATTTGAACCGCTATCTATTTGTCACTGAATGACACATTCAAAATGGTAAAAAATCACCAACTATCATATATTATATGAAGTATTTATACTACATAAAGCATCATGATGGCTTTGAAATTGTTTTATTTGGTGTATGTAGATATTGTAGTTAGGTAATTTGGTGAATGCTTGATGGTCTAAAATATATAATCTTTTAAATTAATGATATAAAACTTGTAACACCAACAAGGACAATCCTTGGAGTATTCCTAATAAAAATAAAGACAAGACACCATCATCAACCAAGGAATTTCTCAAATGGGCAATTCAACTGATTGAATGGCTTGCAAGCCAATCCAATAGGTAGTTTATAAGAACAAATTAGGGTTTCATTTGTGATTTTATCTATTTGGTTGTTTGTAAACAACATTTTTTGGCTCAAGTTGTTGTGCTAGTTGCCATATCTTATTTTATCCCTTATGGTTGTTTTTATAATATATTTTATGTATAAGTAATGTATATGTAATGGTGAAATATGTAGGAATATGATGTGAAACTCCTAAATATTTTATTAATTTTAAGATACCTTACCTTGTGAAACACACATTAAAACCTTGATCGGATACATGTGGGAATGCTAAATTTTGGTGCTCTCATTATCTTGGTGAGGTGTGATAATATGTACATGATTATGCCAAAGCAGAGCACATATCTTATTGTGTTTCCCTTTGGGTTGGACTTAATTAGGGGAAGGATTAACAACCTGGAAGCATACGTATGGCACATACATCATACAATGAAATATAATAAGGATTTGAGCAACCCTATTGAAGAGTTACATTGGAAATAATTGGTATATGTTACCTACCTAAATATTGAGTCTATGGGTGATTAGAAAAGGCATACTTATGAATTAATAAAGCATGGATCTTAGCTTTTTAAAAGATTTCTCTCTTAAATATTTATACTAATAGAAAGTGTTATTCATTTGTATCAAAATAGAGAACTTATAAAGCCCTTTCATATATAAATAAGAGGTTATATTTGTACCTAGATGAGAAGCACCTAGGTGGGGTTGAAGAAATCATGTTTCTTATTTGTAATGAATCTTACTAATGGGGTAATTTTAAGGATGAGAGAGAACTGAAATATTTATCTCAATTGAAATGACAAAAAAAGTGTAAATATGAATTGTATTTTATATTAGAATATATTGATAAAAATAGAATTTGATTGGTCTGGTTCTCTCCATCATCATCATTCATGATTCCTTATAAATATGATTTTGGACTTTGTTTCTTGTGGACAAGCAACAATTTAAGCTGGGGGTGCTTTGATGAGCATTGTTTGTAATATGTTTATTCTTGTTTTTACTGGCTCCAAGTTCTTGGTTTTGGCTTAATAATAGACATCTAGATGCATTTTTAGTATAACTATCTCTTCTTTTTTCATCTTGAATAGACGTATGTGTGGATTCAAGTTTCATAATATCTTATTCATATTGACATTATATACTCATCACTATCAACTTTGAGACTTCAAAATATTGGAGTAAAATGTTTCTTATTTAAACACATGTCCACTCTTGAACACATCATGCCCTATTTTGGAGAAAGGTGCATCTTCACATCATATGACATGTCATTTCTTCACAAGGACAAAAGATGTCAACCATCAATGCATCCAACCATCTTTGACCACAAGTGACACAACATGCCATCATGGAGAATTTCATGCCACTCAGTAGGGGGCTCTCTCACAAGCAAGTGCACACAACAATATGTTCCTACACCGAGTACATTGTTACTCATAACACGGAGGCTTGTAAAAGTCAAACATTAATGCACATGACATTTTGGGAAGCAACTCAACATGCATTCCTACCAGTACCCCTCTTGATAATCATCAACCTGCCATTTATCCCATTGACACATCAAGATGATCCATTATTGGTCCCATCCCAAGACAACTGATGAGAAATACAGCTTGTGTATCATTAGACATGGCATGTTTTCTTGCATTTATGCAAAAATATAAAACTTGGGGGATATGTCCATCTATGTACATCTTTCAATTTATCAACTTCAAACTTTAGGAGTGGAATGGAAGGCAACCCAAGAGACATTCTACTCTCTAAGATGATAAAAGGAATAGGGAATGGATTCCCCTTCTCCTAGCTGTACATGATCTAGTTTTCCATCTTCATACTAGAGAATCTTTCTCGACAAGTGTAGTATCAATTTTCTTCCAAGTTCTCTTCTGTTTCTTTGTAGTTACTCATTCATTCCCTAAAAAATATGATTTACAAAGTGATCTATAAATTTGATATGTATATGTAGTAGATTTCCTTGTGTTTGGTACCTTCTTGACATCCTTAACTCATGTGATGAAAATCACTAGATATAATTCATAAATTCATTCTTTATTTCTCTTTTATTATTTTCTTGTCTATGGAAACTCTAATTGAAGTCTCCTTCCTTATCTCATATCTTGAAGTAAATGTTGGTTTAGTAGATAATATATTACAAACTTGAGTATCTACTACATGAGAATGAGTAGAAGTGAATGCATATTTATCTGCATGCTTGTATTTTTTGTTAGTAATTGATTCCTTGAAAGCGATTTAGGTAAGCTCATACTTTGCTTTTAGTTTATTGTTGAGAGACATCAACCTATCCATGTGGATGTCATGGAACCAAGTAATCTTATCTTGATTTGTTAGATCGTGAGATGAACTTATTGATTAGTTAGGTTACATTAGAAAAAAGTTAAACAATATTTTACTATTTGAACCATTCCCTAATTGAATTCCATAGATGTTTGGTATGCACTAGTTCGTTTTGAAGATGATAATAATCCCATAGTAATGTTGTTTTGTAATATTACTGTGTTATAATGTGTTTCTTAGGTTTTATTATCAATTACACATGTTGTGATACATCAATAACCTATTGAGAATTGAGGAGTATCCATGACAAGTGTTATTTCTTCATTAAATGAGTACAAGAAGGGGAGGATATAAGTTATAAACTAAAATTTCAAGTATTTGTTTGACCAAAATGTATCATGAGCATTTAACAAGATGTCTTTGATAACCCCTGCATTCTATGTATTTGTTTTTCAATTTACTTCATAAATGCAAATTTTCCACATTGCATGAACTCCATGCTCTTGTCTAATATGAATAATGGCATAAGTATTTTGTTGATAAATAATAAAACAAAAACCTAAAATCCCATAACATTCCAAGTTAGTTCATTAATTGAAGGATTAATATTTGAAGTATCTCTAATTTGCTTAAATACCAGGGTTCACCAATAAAATTAGTTGGTCCCCACCTTTGGTTCAAAGTGGAATGATAACAAGAGGAATATAAATGTTAAGTTGTTAAAATTAATGAATAATTATGACTGAAGGAATAAGTCTACGTAATTACTTGAAAAGTAATTAAAGGGTGATTGTCTTTCATGTTTTATCTCAATTTTTTTAAGGTTTAGATAATGCTAAATAAAGATTCTCCTAATATTTGGTAGAAATTGGATGCTTGTAGAGGCAGACATGGATGAAAATTGAAAGATTTAGTTGAAATGATATGATACTTGATAAATCTTATTTGAATCATATTTGCATAATTCAACCAAACCTAAGTATGGGTACCTGTGATGGAGATCAATGGTATCATGTTGTCTTCTTCCACATGACAAGAATCATGATTGAATTGGACATCTTCTTAGGCTCTAGATCCCTCATTCCTCCAACAAACTCAATGGGATTTGTCCCATTAGATTCTGGAGAGCCAACTAAATCTAACAAAATAAACACAGCCATTATCTTTGCATATGGATATAATTATCAAACCTTTGATGACTCTTGCAAACTATGTCTAGGACTTGTGGCCTCCTCACACCACCCCACCCTATAAAAAGGGTATTTTGAGCTTCCCTAAGTCTCCTTTGTGACACTCTCATAGAAATTCCCCACAAAGAGTCTTAGATAAGCTATAGTTAGTGTGGGATATCTTACAAACCTTCCAGTAAAGAGTTCTCCATTGAGTGAGTCCTAGGGAAGTTTCAAATTTATAGAATCATTTGTGGGACACAAAATAGAGCTCTATAGAGCACCCTATCCTAGAACCCTCTCCATATATAGTGAACTCCACCTCAATGTGGAATTTTAGAGAACCCCATGCCAATTAACTTGGAGTGAAGCACCGTGAGGAGGCCCCAATGCCAATTGGCTAGTCAAGGATCCTTAAGAGAAGCTCGAGCTTGGTTCCTCAACTTTTGACATATGAAGCTCAGAGGCCTTCACCGAGACAATGTCTCCGACAATAGCAAGACCTTACAAGTGATTAACACTTACTCCTAGCCATCAAAAATCTTTTTGCATCACCAATTCCCCGTGAATTGTGGTATGTAACCTTCATCTTTCTTAGTTTTCTTCCTTATACTTAAATGCCAAAACCCTCCTCTAACAATCTCAACCATTGGGATATCGTTGGTTGAGACTGGTGGAACCCAACAAAGGCAATGGAATCCTTATCTGAGTTTGATGCAACCTCCAGTGAGAAGTCAACCCATGTGACCACAACATGGGTGAGACATAGGGAAGACTATCTTGGTTTGAATTTGTCTCTTTGTCCTTAATCTAGATGGAATAAATGTCATAGTACATGGGTCATAGGGTTAATCTCCCCCCTTAATTTAAATTGGTCATGTTCTGTAAAATTATAATGAATCCTAGTGATGTGGCAGCATGTGATTGGACCCTACTCAGTTTATATGAAATAATTATAGTAATTAAATCATGGATCTTATGATATCATATATATATATATATATATATATATATATATATATATATATATATATATATATATATAATGTGTGTGTAACGACCCCATTCCCCAGCAACCCCCATTTAAGGAAGGATAGGAAGCTAAGAGACATTATCCCAGAAATAGGATTTTTGGTTTTGCTCATAATAAAAAATAATTAATAAATTCTACTAAACAAACTAAGTTTGGTATAGGATAAAAAAAAATTCTTTTCTTGAAAGTTTACAAAATATAGGATTCTAGGATTACACCCAAGGAATATACCATCTATCAATGACCTTCAAGAATTAGATTGTATGTGCACTTTCAATGCCTTCTTTCATTGTATGTCCAATTTCCATCTTGAAGTAGATTAACCTAAAATGCTGACAAACCAAAACGTCGGTCAATATAATAAGTTATACGGGTATGTGGAGGAAACAAAAACTTCACATTTATTTGTAACAACATAATTCAACAATTATTGTTTAACATGTTAAAGTCAACATTTTTATCATGGCTACTTGATCCATATACATCCAACCTCTGGAGTCTTATCCCTATAGTGGACATAGGCCACACTTACCCCCAGGGCTTTGGTGTCACACTTTTCCCCCAAGTTTTGGTGATAGATCTAACCCCCAGGTATGAGCAATCTTTTGATGAATTCCTTGCCCCCATGGCTTCATATTCATCATTCTTTACTTTATTATCTTACATCAGAGATGGTGCAAGATACGAGCTAGTTAAGTCCACATTATGTGATAGTGATAGTCACTTTATAGTTTGTAAGGAAATAAACAGACAAGCATTCATATTTTTGCAAATCATGCAGATAATCCTGAGAAAGCCACGTGAAACTAGATCGGTTATTCATAAGTGTAACTACATACCTAGTTCAAAGTAACTTTTATATATCCAAGCAAAGAGACAAAGATCAAGAAAGCAAGAAACTACCCTAAAATTGAAGCATAAATCCCATGTGTTATTATTTTATGCAAAACATACCATTAATGCTGACTTGGGTTCCAAGTAAGGGCTTTGGGTCCACTTAGGGTTTCATTAAGCTTTAGTCTTTTTAAACCCTAATTGTCACTTTTCGTGTTCCTTTAGGTTACAAACCCTAATGTTAACATTAATTGCACTTTTAATCTCAAGGACACCCGAATTCATCATTTAATGACTTATTAACCTTAAATTTGATGTAAGTTATCCTTTTCATCCATAAAGGTCAAACCTTGATTATTAAGAACAATTGAATGCATCAAAATCATCAACACCTAAATATCAGGGTTTCTATTCATTTTACACACTAAAGGTAGCAACATTGAACATTTTTCGAATTAGAAGTAGATATAGGTCAAGACTATATTTTTATTGAATATGTTGCATTTTCTGTTCCGAATTTATATAGCATATGTCATCATTGGATATTCCTATTATTTACTACGATTTTTATCAATTAAATACATTTTGGACAATCATGGGATACCACCTAAGCACAAGGAAACAAGCCTCGGCTTGCCAACACGGCTGGGCCGAGCTAATGGGCTCTAGCCAACACAGTTTCCCTACTCGCATGATGAGGATCATGGAACGGAGTCAGAGATGGTGAAAAGACCAAAAGGATCTTACTTGTATCAAAGGGGGGTGAGGATAGAGCATTCTTTTCTCGGGCTGTCTTCTTCAACCTCGGGTAGTCTTCCTTTATATACTAGCCAGTCAAGTCGTGGGTTGACTCTAGGATTTCCACCTGCCAAGCTTCAAGTGATGATGCTTGCTTCTCCGCCCGAATGCCATGAACTCGAGGAGCTCTTTAATTCCTCTGGAGATGACCGAAGGCATTGGTATGGAGAAGAAGAACATCGGTGAGGAATCAGGGTGAGATGTTATTGGTGGCAGGGTCTGGTGGAGCAATGAAGGTAGATAAGTGCTCACAAATATTGTCTGGTGCTCTAGAGTTGATTTGTAGCCTCAAAGAGGGTCAGTACCCCCATATATACCCCCTCTTGTAACAACAGAGTTAACCTTAGGGTGGGAGATTGGGCAAATCTCTTAGAAGCCACAAAACTCAGTGAAACCTAAGGTAGGTGAGTTCGATTTGATCTCACAAAACCAAAGAAAAGGTTTCCAATTGTGCTCACGCATTAGATTGCTGGGAAATTAGATTGGAAAGTGTCAAAGTTCTGTTCTTGGTTTCTTCCCCTACTTGAGGTAGGTTATCACACAACCACCATTGGATCTCAGATCCAATATCACGTGCTAAAATAAAAAGGCCGAAATAAGATTATCTATTGTTTTTTTGGAAAAATCATGACATTTCATGTGAATCCTTCCACTTTAGGGATTCTAGAAAAATCCACATCTCATAATCCTTTAATTGTTTTCCTCCCAAATTTTAAGGGAAAAATTATAAAGACATTATCTAATCGTGGATATAATGTGAGACCAAAATTCAAAAGGAGAGGGGTTTTTCTTCATATGCAAGTATCCCTCTTATTTCATAATTTAAGACATCAAAACCAACCCTTTTCTTTTTCTTTCTTTTCCATTTTATTTATTTTGATTACTCTTTTTAATAGAAACCATGGGAAATAGAAATTCAGTTAGTAGTGGCCACTTTCTAGAGGATTCTATGTCCTTCTCATAAAGGTCTCACTTAAATGCCATTGTTCTTTTACCTTTTTCCTCGTTGTGGGTTTTCCTTCTATTCTTGTTTTTCATATTTCATTATTGGATTATCAAAACATTAAAAGCCATGACTTTTATCACAAGGAGAATTTACATAAGAAAGCCACACTTATAAGTCAAAGCATGACATATTACTAATATGACCTTTTTGTTTAAATAATTGCATTCTAATTAAAAAAATATATGTGAAAAAATGAGTTCTAACATCCTTCCTCCCTTATAGGAATTTTTTCATAAAAATTCATCTAAAATCATATAAACAATTTTGGGTGAGACTTTTCCATGTATGTCTTCAGCCTGGCTGACAAGATCATTTTCTAGAACATCCATCAGAGTGGGCTGCGAGGCTGACTCTGGCTGCTGCTGCGGCGGCGACGGCTGATACGATTGCGGGATGGAATAGTGGCCCTGTGAATGTCACGAATCCATGCGGTGGACCATGTCGTGCATTGTAGTATACTGCATACCCATGTGATCCAGGCGGCCATCGATGTGATCAAACCACTGCTGCCCATAGCCTTACAGATGCCTGACATCAGGCATCACCCAGGAGTTTTCCGTCTGGGTGCTGGTGGAGTAGAAGTAGTAGAAGGAGCAAAAGGAGGTGCCCCGATATCATTAGCAGCTCTAGCTTCCTGTACCTCTTCATTAGTGTTCAACATGAGTTTCTAGTTGTCCTTGTTTTCCAAAGTGATGTGCTCTGTCGATGTATTGATCTTCATTGAAGAATTGCCTGAACTTGTTGTCAGAGTTGGGAATCTTTGTGATTCAGCCCTGCAGAGAGAATGTAACATCCCAGGATTTGAGGCCTCAGATAAAACACTCTTAAAAGGAATGATTGGACTACCCATATCACCAAGGTGTACCTCCTTTTCTGGGAGCCCATCACTAAAGAACTCCATAGTTAAGCATGCTCAGCTTGGAGTAGTACTAGGATGGGTGACCATCGGCAAGTTGACCCGTCTTGCATGTGAGTGAGGACAAAGCGTGCAGTTAAGGCTAGTGGTGGTTTGTGGGGCCAGTCGTCATTCATGAAACTCTACTAGAGCCTTGGGAAGTGGGCCCAGATATTTACAAATGGTATCAGAGCCAATTCCCCTCCAGTAGGTGGGGCCCACATGGGCATGGCATGCCAGTCTTGAGCCGTGCGGTCCAGGCATGTAAAAGGGTTGTCCATGGTTGACGTAGCCACCCTTGCGCTGGTATTCTATGATCGGGAGTTGGGTGTCCATGGGCCATTGTGGGTCTGTACTGAAATGGGGAATAATTATGAGGCCATATAGTTGAGCCTTGACGAGGACATCAAGAGTCTAAGTAGAGGAGATTGTAACATCCCAGGATTTGAGGCCTCGGATAAAACACTCTTAAAAGGAATGATTGGACTACCCATATCACCAAGGTGCACCTCCTTTTTCGGGAGCCCATCACTAAAGACTCCATAGTTAAGTATGCTCAGCTTGGAGTAGTACTAGGATGGGTGACCAGTCGGGAAGTTTACCTGGCTTGCACGTGGGTGAGGACAAAGCATGCAGTTAAGGCTAGTGGTGGTCTATGGGGCTTGTCGTCATTCCTGAAACTCTACTAGAGCCTTGGGAAGTGGGCTTGGGCGTTTACTAGAAGATACTGAATATCTACCAGGTTCCTACCTGGTGCAGCCTCAAGTCCTATCAAATCAACATCAAGCTTTTATGCAATCAAAGTAATCAAATGCCACACATGATGTCATCAGTGTCTCTCTTATTCACCTTCTTAATCTCCAGGAGGCATTGAAGAATATAGAAAGCAACATTAATTTCATGCTCATACATCATTCCCCATAAGAAGAATAGATCATGCTTCCCTACAACCCCTTGGGTTTATTTCTTTGCAAAAACTCTGGTACTAATAAGGTGATTAATATACCGGAAAATAGGGTTGTGGATAGCAGACGCTCTGGCTTGTTTGGCTTCATGACGTTCCTCATCGGAAATCTCAAACCAAAACTCATCGCTATGAAAAATTGGCAGGTAACTAATCTTGCCATCATAATGACACTCCAACAACTCACAAAAAGGCCTAAATGTGAGCTTGAAAGCACGACCCAAAAGTCTAAAATGGATAATACCATAGGGTTCAAGCTTAATCTGTGGGTCTTGCTCAGTGGTGAGTGTTTTCAAGAATTCATAGACAAGATGGGGGTAAGTGTTGGATACCGTAAGGCATATGTAACTCAACCCCAGGTCTGGTAGGCACATGAGGACTTCATCCTTGAATCCTAGATTCATCATCATTTGCTAGAAAGAAAATCGAGAAGGAAGAACTCTCCTTGCAATTAGGAACTGGTATGTCGGGTCTTCTTCAGGGGTGACCCGAAACTAAGTAGTTGATATGTAACCCGATGCTTGGGAGGAACTGGAGCCGTGCTTGTGGTTGCTAGTTTTCTTGAATGGAGCCATTTGTGTTGCTGACAGACTAACACACACCGTGTGCTAGGTCAGACATGTCATGTATCTGAGATAGAAGGTTGGCTGAAACTGCAATGCACATGTCATGTGCAGAAAGGTACACACTGTGTGCCTGGAGTTCTGCGACAATCTACAGATTGCGACGACTGCTATTTGGGGAAAAAACAGAGGGGGATTCTGGTGGCGGCTTGGAGATGGTCCTCGCATGGTTGAGCGATGGCAGTCAGAGAGGTTTGTTTCCCTCCTTCTTGGTGTGGTGAAGGCAGTTGGAGAGGAGGGTGGTAGATCCTCAGCCACATCCTCATCAGAGAAGATGATGATGACAACAAGCTAGCTTGAAGAAGAAACATTGGCAGCTCCAGCTTGAGGGTGAGTGAACCCTCCTTGTGCTAGGGCACATGACAGTGGCTGAGCAGATCAGATCTTCTTGGAGGTGAGGATGGTGTGAGCTTGAAGAGAAAGACACACCGTGAGCAAGAAGAGAACACAGTGACGACTGTAGCTCAAAGAAGACACGGCTGATGGACACAAAACGATGGAGGCACTCTGGTGTGCTAGGGCACACAATATAAAGGAAGCAAGGCTAGGGCTCTGGAGTCTCACACAACTTGAATGAGAGTGTGAGTGAGAGGGGTGGCCGTGCGCTAGGTTAAGAATTTGCATTTTCGACATAAGACACGACGTGTTCAAATAAAGACACGTCGTGTGTCTTATCAGAACTCCTTTTCTGTATTAAAAGACACGCCATGTTGAATTAAGTACACGTCGTGTGAATTTCTAAAAATTTGAAATCCCCATTTTCACTGATAACTACACGACGTGTTCAAATAAAGACACATCGTGCACTTTTCCAGAAAACTTGATCTATCCTTTTCTTCTTGGGAACACGACATGTTTAAATAAAGACACGTCGTGTTTGTATTCCAGATATCTCATACCTCTAGTTTCTACTTGGGAACACATTGTGTCTAAATTAGAACATGCCGTGTACTTTTCTAGGTCAAGGAAAACTTTGTATCTGCTGATCAGTGACACGACGTGTTAAATAAAGACACTCATGTACCTAGAGATATAACTCATCTACTGTGTTTCTGGAAGTAGAGACACGTCGTGTCTTCTGTAGTTTCTATAGAAAACATCTTTTATCAGCACATAATTAATAACAAATATGCAATAGAATTGTCTAAATTAGTACATTCATCCATGACAAGCTTATTTACAAAACTAAAGAGTGTTTTTGACTCAAATGACTAGAAAAAAAATCTATCCTAATGTGGGTTCAACTCCCACGAGGTCCTCCATTTAGAGTCCGGAGTGAGACTCTTCAATAGTCCATCATGCATCTTGAAGGGAGCAAGAGGCTCCCTTGTGAACTTCATCGCCTGAGGTATACAACTTGCAACGTTGCCTATTTACTTTGAGTGTTCCATCTTTATCTTATAGCTTGACAACTCCATAAGGAAAAATCTTCAATACAATAAAAGGACTGGACCACTTCAACTTTAGTTTTCTAGGGAATAGCTTAAGTCTTGAGTTGAATAATAACACTTTGTCTCCTTCTTTGAAGTCTTTCCTCCTTATTCTTTTGTCATGCCACATATTGGTTCTTTCTTTGTAGAGCTTTGCATTTTCATATGCATCTAGCCGTAGCTCTTCCAGTTCTTGCAGCTACAAAAGACATTTTTAACCTACGTTCTTCATGTCAATGTTCAAGAACTTGATGGCCCATAAAGCACGATGCTCTAGCTCCAACGGAAGATGACAAGATTTTTCATATATCATCTTGAAAGGAGTCATGCCTATGATGCTTTTATAAGCTGTCCGGTATGCCCATAAGGCAATATCATATATCTTCAATGCCCAATCTTTCCTTGAGCTAGACACTATCTTCTCTAGAATACTTTTCAGCTGCCGGTTGGAGACCTCTACTTGCCCCGAAGTTTGAGGATGGTAGGGCATAGAGACTTTATGAGTGACTCCATACTTAGATAGAAGGTTGTTGAATTGATTCACAACATAGTGTGTGCCTCCATCAGAGATTACAGCTCTAGGAACTCCAAACCTAGGGAAGATGATCTTCTGAAATAGATTTACTATAGATTTTACATTCGAGGCTTGGGTTGGGATAGCCTCAACCCACTTAGAGACATACTCACAAGCAACTAGAATGTATTGATTGCCACAAGATGATGTGAATGGTCCCATGTAATCTACTCCCTATACACCAAATACCTCAATCTCCAAGATAGTTAATAGGCATGTCATCATGTCTAGATATTCCTCTGGTCCTTTGGCATTTATCACAAGCTTTGACAAACAAATTGACATCTTTAAACAATGTTGGCCAATAGAAACTGGCTTGTCGAATCTTTGTTGTAGTATTTTCTCATCCAAAGTGACCTCTATAAGGAGAGGCATGACATTCAGAAATAATGTTAGCAATCTCTTCTTCAACGACACACCTTCGAATAAGTCCATCACTCCCATGTTTGAACTGCAATGGGTCATCCCAATAGTAGAACTTTATGTCATGGAAGAACTTCTTCTTTTGTTGGTATGTCAAGCCCGACGACAGCTGTCCTATAGAAAGAAAGTTTGCAATGTCCACAAACAATGGCACTTGTATAGATGATAATACATAAAGCTTTTCAATAGGCAAGTGATCCTTAATAGGCAAATAATCTCCACGATCTGTAGTCGATCTAGAAAGATGATTGGCCACATTGTTCTCTGTCCCCTTCTTATCCTAGATTTCAAGATCAAATTCTTGTAGAAACAATATCCAATGGATGAGATGAGGTTTTGCATCCTTCTTGTTGAACAAATACTTTATGGAAGCATGATCAATATACACAATTACCTTAGATCCTACCAGGTATTGTTAGAAATTGTCAAAGGTTTACACTATAGCAAGTATCTCCTTCTCAGTGGTTGTGTAATTGATTTGTGCTTCATCTAGGGTCTTGCCTACATAGTATATGGCATGGAGTTTCTTATCTTTCATTTATCCCAGAAATGCTCCCACTTCATAGTTGCTTGCGTCGCACATCAATTCAAATGGGGCATTCCAATCTAGTGGTTGAATGATTGGTGTAGAAATAAGGGCTTCCTTGAGCTTGGTGAAGGCGGTGTGGTAGTCATCATTAAATATGAATTCATCAGCTTTTGTAAGTAAGGAACATAATGTCTTTGTGATTTTGGAGAAATATTTAATGAATCTTCTATATAATCCTGCATGACCAAGGAAACTACGGATGTCTTTGACTGAAGAAGGCGTAGACTTCTTCTCAATAGTTTCCAGCTTGGCCCTGTCAACCTCAATACCCTTGTTAGACACAACATGGCCCAATACTACACCAGATTGTTCCATGAAATCGCAGTTCTCCCAGTTTAGTACTAGGTTGACCTCTTTACAGGGGGCTAAGACTAATGACAGGTTGCATAAACATTGATCAAATGAATTTCCATAAACACGAAAATCATCCATAAAAATTTCCATTATGTTTTCAATGAAATCAGAAAAAATAGCCATCATGCTTCGTTGGAATGTTGCGGGAGAGTTATAAAGGCCAAAGGGCATACGACGATAAGCATAAGTTCCATACATGCATGTGAAAGTGGTTTTCTCTTGGTCGGGAGGGTAGATAGGAATCTGGAAAATTTCGGAATACCCATCCAAGTAATAGAAATAAGAATGTTTTGCAAGGCGTTCAAGCATTAAGTCGATAAATGAAAATGGAAAATGATCCTTTCGGGTCACTTTGTTAAAACGCCGATAGTCAATACACATACGCCATTCTGTGACTATACATGTTTGAATCAACTCATCATTTTCCTCCTTGATGACAATTGCACCCCCCTTCTTAGGTACCACGAGGATGGCACTAACCCAAGGGTTGTCACTTATAGGATAGATGATACCGACATCAACCAACTTAAAGATTTCCTTTTTAACCACCTCAAGCATATTTTTATTTAAATGTCTAGGAAGTTCAATGATTGGTTTAGAATCATCCTCCATGTTTATTCTATGCATACAAATGGAGAAATGAATGACTTTCAAATCATCGATAGAGTAACCAATGATGTCTTTATGAAAATGCAATTCAGTAAGCAATTTATTCTCTTATTCATTAGTTAACTCATTATTAATTATGCTAGAAGAAGTAGAGTCAGAATCAAGGAATACATACCTCAGCCCTATTGGAAGGGCTTTAAGTTCTACCTTTCTTCTGGCTGCATTTTCTTTGGCTTTGTCATCAATAGGTGGAGTGTCTTCTTTAGTAGCATCTGATTGGGAAATAGAAAATACCCCAGAATTTTTAGATCCATCATTTATACCATCATCATCATCACAATAATTCAATATCAAATTGGCAATATCATGATCTTCTTGTACAACAGAATCAACATAGTCCATCAAATAGATTTCTTCTACATGAGAGGGTTCTTTCATTGCATCATATATAGAAAACTCCATGGCTTCATCGCCAACTCAGAGTGTAAGTTTGCCTTCACGAACATTAACTAGGCATCCAGTAGTTCTCAGGAAAGGCCTCCCAAAAAAATGGGGTTGGAAGGAACTTCTACCATATCTAGCACTACAAAATCACAAGGAATATAAAGTTCACCAATATGCACTAGCACATCTTCCACGATACATTTGGGATATTTGTTGGAATGATCGGCCAGTTCAATGGATATCTTTGTAGGCTTCAGATCTCTAAGATCTAGCTCTTGCCACAGGGTAGACGGGATGAGACAGATACTAGTTCCAAGGTCTACAATACCTTTATCAAACGTGGTATTGCTGATCTTGCATGGTAGAGTAAAATCTCCCAAGTCATCTAAATGATAGAACTGATTCTTTTAGAAAGCAACACTGTCTCTACTTGGTCCACCTTCCTCCTCTTGGTGAGGATGTCTTTTAAAAACTTAGCATTTGATGGAATCTCTGCAATAACTTCAGCTAGCGGAATATTGACATGGAGTTTATTTAAAATGTCCATAAACTTCCTAAACTTTGAGTCCTCCTTTGTGTTTACAAGCCTTTACAGAAATAGTGCATTTTCTTTGATAGAAGATGGTACCTCAGTCGTACCTTTACCTTTGTCACCCATAGGGGTGTCAAGTTTCTCTTCATTGGCGATGTCTGCACTCTTCTCCTTGGGTGGAGAAGGTCTGTGGATCTCAGATCCACTTCTCAAGGTGATGGCATTTGCTTGTTGTCTTGAATTCACCTCCAATTGGCTTGGAAGAGAATCAGATTGGGTGTTCTTTTGCTGCGTTAAGGCTTGTTGGGCAATTTGGTTTTCCAACATCCTTATGTGAGTGGAAATGCCATCCACTTTTACAGAGAGTTGGGAAATCACATCCTTCAAGAGCTTGTCGTTGCCCCTTAAGTCTTCATTCTGCTGCATATGTGTGGAGATAAATTTCTCCATCATGGACTCTAAGGAAGAACTTTGGCGTTGTTGTTGCTGTTGGTAATCCCTATTGTTGTTGAATCCCTGCGGATTCCCATTGTTTTTTCGGTTGAAGTTTTGTTGTTGTTGCGGTTGCTACTGTCCATGTTGGAAGTTCTGAGCGTTGCTTGTGTTTCGGTAAGAGAAATTAGGATGATCTCTCCATCTCGGATTATAGGTGTTGGAATAAGGATTGTACTGCTTGTTCCTCTACATCCCAACAACATTGGCTTGTTCTAGGCTCCCTTCATTTACATTAGGAGAAAAGCATGAAGAAGAAGTATGTCCAGAATTCCCACAAGCTTCATATATCACTTCAGTTGATAGGATTTGCAATGTAGTCATCTTCTCGAACTTCTGTGTAGAATATCAAGTTTAGCATCAATAAGATCAACTACATCAACAATATGCTTCCCTCCTTATTTCTCGACTAAAGAACTAGCTGCAAAGGATGATTGTGCTCTCCTATTAGATCCCCATTGAAAATGGTTGAGGGCTATGTCTTCAATGATGTCATAAGCCTCTCTGTAAGACTTAGTCATCAATGCTCCATTAGCTACGACATCCAGTCATCCAGGTGTTGTAGAACAGACCATTATAGAATGTTTGGAGTAGTAGCTAGTTTGTCAATCCATGGTGAGGGCAAAGGCGTTGCATGTCTTTAAACTGCTCCCATGTATCATACATAGTTTCTCCATCAGATTGAGAGAAGGTGGTGAGATGATTCCTTAGCTAGGATATCTTGCTCAGTGGGAAATAATTTGCAAGGAAAGCATTTAGAAGTTGGTCTCAACTTTTGATTGACTTCTTTGGAAGAGACAAAAGCCACACCTTGGCTCTATCTCTTAGGGTGAAAGGAAATAGCATTAGCCTCACTCCTTCGATGAATACACCATTGATTTTGAAAGTATTCATATACTCCAAGAATTTAGTCACATGAAGATTCAGATCTTCATTGACTATACTTCCGAAGCAGTTCTACTGTATCATCTACATCATAGAAGGAGCAATAGAGAAATTGTTCACTTCAACTGTAGGTAGGTCAATGGATCCACAAATGTTTGTGTCAACTGGCATGACAAAATCCTTGAAAGGACGGTCGTCCTCCATGGTTGGATCTCCTTGTGCAAATTATTCAAAAGATGAAGAAGATGGTGACAGTGATGACGGTGGAACACTTATTAGCAGTGGTTGTTCTACTCTTCTTGCTCTTCTTAAGCTTGAAAGAGTACGCTCGATCTCAAGGTCCAACAATGCAGATGTTTGAAGGCCTATTTGCGAATGACGCATACAACCTGAAAAATAGTAAGAGAAATTGAGAACACAACTAAAAGATATATGGAAATTCAAAAATGGAAATGATGATCTAGTCTTGAATACTAGTTAGCATTTGTTACTCTAATTAGATTAACCGTAGCTCCCTATCAACGACACCAAAAACTTGTTGGTTTATTACACTCACGAGTTTCAATCTTAAGAAAGATCTTTTACCCAACTAACCAATTTCTGCAAGTATACGAAAGTAGTCATTGTCGAGATCGAACATAAGGAGCTTAAGCAATCAACTAAACACAATAGTGCTAAGGTTCAACAATCTAGACCGTTTTTAAGGTGATTTGGTTGATTAATCTAAAAAATTCAGAATTAAGCAAACAGTAAATAACATACTAAAAGAGATTAAAATTCAGATATGGAAATATCTTGGACTTAGGATTTCATCCACATATCATAGAATAGAACAGGAGCATGGAAGTTAAACATACTAAGCACTTGTTTTAAAGGAGAGTTGTATGTTGCACTTCACCTCTTGGTGCAAGTACAACGATCCTAACTCAATTCAACATTCCCATGTATGAATTTAATTTTGGATCACAAACCTACTCCAAAACTCCATAATTTCCACTCTCGTGGTAAAGAAGGAGTTGCCAAGAGAGTACCTCCTTACTCTCCTACCTATCTTCTCAGATCAAGCAAAAGAGCATAAAACATACACATAAGGTGGCCAACATTACATGTAGAAAAGAAGAAACTGGTACTCACAAGGTAGAAAAACAAGCAACATAGCATTTCGTATGAAATTGTCATGTTCCATACATGCTATGACATGGGAGCTACTCTCCCATGTCCAAGAAAACGAAACTACTCATCCATAATGGTGTACAATAGAAAATGCACATAAATTTCAGAGTTCAACATGATTTAGAGAAGGAAAAGTTAAGAAAACCCAAGGTATAACCCAAGAAGAGTAGAATCCCATCTTGAGGATGAAATCCCACTCCTACAGCTACTCCAAACCAGACAAACCTCTCTCCCAAGAAGTTTTGTGGAGTGGAGAAGCTCTGCTGCACCTTGGAGAAGAAGATTGGAGAAGAAAAGAAGAAGAATGGGGTTCTTTTGCAAGAAACCACCCTCTTCCACCTCCAAAATCGCCCTCCTTGCTCTAGCCTTGCTTTGGAATGAAAGATTTTTGAATTATGACCAAAGATAACTGCTCCATTGAGTGGTTTCATATTTTAAAATGAAAGGAGTCACATTTTAAAATTTGCTGAAACTGACAGGAAAACATCGTCTTTCTTTAGACATGGCGTGCCCTGTCCCAGGCAGTTGTTCTGAGTGTAAAGCACATGGCGTGTTTGAATTAATACATGCCATGTACTTTACCAGAAAGGAAAAGCTCGGTTTTGAATTCCTAGGTACACGTATGTCTTTTGTGGACACACCGTGTACTTTTCTTTAGTGATTGAAGTAATAGGCCGTCTGGAAATACACACGCCGTGTCTTAAATATGACACATCGTGTGCATTGTTGTTTCAACAGAATTAAAGTTCTGAACATCTGCAAGGCATGGAGAAGTCTCGATAATGATGATATTGAGTTGGGATATCTCCAATTTGATCCTTTTGATGCAAATCTGCAATACACATCATGTGATAAGCAAAACAACAAAAAAGTGGCAAGAAAATGATATGAATAGAGGCTAAATGAGAATAAAATGAACTGAATTTATGTGTGAAATCATGTGAAAATTTGATGTGGAAACCACACAACAATATTCTCAACATAAAAATAGTCATGTGTGTCACTATTCTATAGAACACTTTTGTTTCCTTTCTATAATCCTTAGTACAATATGAAAAAGAGGAGTTTTAGACATCTTTAGGCTCTCATATTCTTGATATAGAGCCTCATCCCTATATCAAACACCTCATAGTTATGTTTCCAAAATCTTGTTCAATTATCAACATTTAACTAACAACTACACTAATATATTTCAATAATGGATTAACACAAAAACAATAATTAGATTATAAAAAAAACAAGAATAATTACAACTTTAAGTCATTCTACTATAGTGGATTACGGTACAAGAAACAACATTAAGCACTAAAGAAAGAAAAAACTTTCATGCCAACAACTAGCTACATGATGGTGTGTAGTGTCATAGAAAATACAATAGATAACTTTAAGCTGATTTTCTTCCATAAGAAACCATCTTCTTGATCGAGTTATGCAACAAAGAACAAAAAAAAAGATACATAATGTATACCTAGACTTATTTTGATATAACAAAATGAAAAATTATAATTAAAAGCACAATCACTAATTTATCTTCACATATTTGTAATCAAATGACAAAATTTATTTACTACATCATCTATTACCACCTTAAATATTATTTATACCCAATTTGCACAGTAAAGTAGTAAAACTCACTATTATCCCTAGATTTGTCTGTAACGTCAATGTGTGTTATATGATGTACTAATGGAAAAATAAAATGTCCAAGAACTCTATTTACAAAAAATACTCTACAATACCCAAATACCATAAAATTTCCTCCCTAATTGAAGACTTAATCATAGGTTTTATTTTCTAACTTAATAGTATTTCTTTGAAGCATTGTGGAATGCTTTGCTTTTGTATAGTATGATTTCTTTTCTTCTCTTTTTGCTTAGTACAATATAATGAAGTGGATATTCACACTTTTTTAGATTCCCCTCATCGTTATGTTAAACCTAACGCCTTCACCAAACAACCCACAGTGAGATTTCTTAAATCCTATATAATAAATAATAGATACCTAATCACTACTATTAGTGTAATAAGAATCATTTACAAGCAAATAAATATCAACTAAATAATATGATCTAATTACAACAATAACAAAGTGTGCAATAAGTGAATTCAAACTCAGAGACAACATTAACCAAAAAAAAAATGCATACAAACCACTAGCCTATCATGACTGAACTTAGTGTGGCATCACAAAAATAGACATAATTTTAGATTGATTAAAGTTTTATTATCAAAAACATAATTTTGAGGAATTCATGCTCAAAAGCACCATACAAAGATAAATAATCTAAACATTGACTTATTCTGAACCACCCAAATGGAAAATATCATCAAAAGTTTGATCTCTAATTTGCTTTTTAATCTCTGTATAAAAATTTGTGAGACATAAGTAAATTGTTTTTGCAATCATTGATTACCATAAACTATATTATTTAAACCTAGTTTGTGTATTAAATTTCTAAAAATGTACTCTTAAGCCTAGGGTTGTAATAATGTCAGTTTTTATGATCATGTTGTAGTAGTACTATAATAAGTTTCTAAGAACATGGATTTTGAAAGGCACTCTAAAAGAGTAATGAAGATCTAGTATATAAACAACATTTTTCTTCAACTAGAGCTTGCATCCATCTATCTCATCTATTAATTGAGTAGTGTTTCATTGAAAAAGAAACATAATTCAGAGTATCTATTGTGTAAAATGTTTTTTCTTTTCTATTCCCCTTTGTAATACCCAATGATGTGAAATTTCAAACATCCCAAGAGTCTCATAAGTTATAGTTAAAGTCTAGTCCCTTCTATAAAACACCTCATTCTGAGGACTTTAAAATCTTGTTAAATTATCAGCAAATAATTGGCACTATGAAATATTCAACAACATTTGATTAGGGATCAATGAAAATTCAAGTACTAAAAATTAATTGTTTTGAAATAAGTATAATAGTAATGAAGATCACACTATAATTTATTTACACTAAGAGACAAAAGTAAGCACCAAAGAAAGAAAAATACACATAAACATCCAAGTACTCACCATGGTGTCTAGTGTGAAATAAAACACAATATCTAATCTTAAGCTAATTATTTTCCATATAGTACCATCATATTAATGAATTCATGCACCAAAAGATACTAATATATACTTTGACTTATTTTGAACAACCAAAAATTTGACAAATATGATCAACATCTCAATCACCAATATGTTTTCAATATTGTAATTACGTTACTAAAGTGAAGAAAATTATTTCTTTAATTATCTTTTTCCATCATAAATCTCATTAGACATAGTTTGCACATTAAATTTGTAAGGACTTATGCTTCACCCTAGGGTTCTCAAGAATGACAATCTTCATAATCAAGTCATTGAATGAAGAATTAGGTATCCAAGAGCTTAGGTCATGAAATACTCTACAAAGAGATATGAATATAAATATACAATATACGAAAGCATTTAACCCTAGTTGGATATTTAGTTTATCATTCCCATTTTTTAGGCTTATTAATATATATTTCAATAAGAAACAATAAGTGTGTGCTTTTGTATTGTATGCTTTCTTTAGTATCATCTGATGAATTGGATGTGCAAACTTAATTAGATTGCTATTAGATTGAGATAGAGCAAAATCCCTAATACTGAACACCTCATCATCATCATCATCATCATAATAATAATAATAATAATAATAATAATAATAATAATAATAGTAATAATAATAATAATCACCATCATCCTCATCATTATCATCTAAGCCTCAGTCCAACCATGTTTGGGTTGTATACATGGATCTTCCATTCAGCTCCAACATGGGTCATATTCTGATCAAGATCTAAAGATTAAAAATCTCTCTTTATAAGCTCTTTCCATGTTAATTTAATCCTTCCACTTCTTCTTCCATTTATGCTTGACTCAATAGCATTGCTATGTATAGGCACATTAGTCGGTCTACATTTCTCATGTCCATACAATCTGAGTCACCCCTCATGCAATTCGTCCTTAGTGATCATCACCCTACTTTATTCCTGATATAATCATTTCTCAAGCAATCCTTTATTGTTTTCTATATATATATATATATACATACATATTACACATTTATGTCACATTGATATTGTTGAGACCTTGTTCCTAAACACCTCATCGTGGGCTTTCTATAACCCTATAAAAAATCAACAAATGTTCAAGAATTGTGATGCTATTTACCATCAATGTATTAAGATTCAAAGTCAACCATAGATATTAAGATTTAAACCATCAAACAATAATTAAAACAGTAATGATTCTCACACAACAATTAACTCAAACTCAAAGTCAACATTAAGAACCAAATAAAGATAAAAATTATACAAGCATACATCTAGATACTCTTTATGGTGCATATAGTGCCATCATGACATAATACATAGAGTAGTATTAGAACATAAAGTTAATCTAATATGATATTTTTTTATCACAAGTGATCATGATAACCAATTCATGCACTAAAGCTCTAAGGAGATTACCATGTTGTCTCTGATCTCATATTAGTTCTCTTAATTTCTTGATTCATTGGGTGATTTGATATAGTGATGATACTTGATTTTGCTTGTGTCTTAATGAGAATCATATTCTTAATCTAATATGTGAAATTCCCTATTGGACTGAGAAAAATTGTAGAAATAGGATCTGAGATAGTAAGCAATAACTTGAGATAGGTTTTGGGCATTGGGGATGAAACCCTAATTGAGAACATATTTTTCATGTTATGATCATAAACAATGGAATCTAAGGAGATAAGAATTGTTGTATGAGCTTAGTGATACCTAGGTTTCAACATATGTATGTATGACCATAGGAGATATGGAATACATGGTTGATTTGGTAGTTTTATGTGTTAGCTTCTTGACCTCGAGTTTTGATAGTTGAGTTGATACTAGTCCTAGTAAGAAGAGAGGATGATATGATATGTTCTTGAGAGTAATACTGTGACACTTGATGAAGATTGGGCCTATAGTGGTGTGAACCCAAGCTACATTGGCATGATATTGAACGTATTTTAGGGATTTAGACCCAAGTTGGGTTTGAGAAATGAGGTAATATGATTTTTGTATAAATTGGGACCATACTGGCCAAGTTGAGCTCAATATCATTGGGTTCAGTCCCTCACAACTGGGTTGAGGTTTTTTAGTTGAGCCAAGTGAAATTTGAAGAGTTATTTAATGAGAGAGGAACTTTTTGGAGGTACAATCATGAACCCATATGGGTTCATGTTAAGGAAGGGAGGTTCCTATGAACCTAGGGAGGTTCATGAGGAGGTTGTTTTTCTTCTTGTATTTAGAGAAAGAAGTAGTTTATGGCTCTTTTGGTGACAAGGCTGGGTTGGGAAGAACTTTAAGAAGTTTAGAAGATGAGGTTCCTAGGTTGATGCTTGTTTTCCCAAGAATAGTTCCGTGAACCTAGCCAGGTTGGTTGCATCAGGCAATTCTGGTTAGAGGGTGATGCATGGACTACTAGTTTCTATTAGTGGGTAAACATGAACCTCAAACTATGAAGACAATATGACCCCTCATACCTTTAGTCTATTTTACATCTTTAAAAGAATGGAATAGATATTGGAGAGAGAGTTAGAGAGCCTCTTGAGTATTCAACCTAGATCTAGTGCTTAAATGTGAGAATTATGGATTGGATCTAAGAGATCTAGCTTAGGAGCTTCTTCTACAGGCCCTCTCTGCATGTTTTCATGTAAAATATCCTCATTTTTTCACCTTTTATTTGATTGTCTTCCTTCTTCTGGTTTATTTTCCCGTGTTTTTAGAAAAAAGTTCTCTAACCCAATTTCCCTCTTTTTTACCTTCCTTGTCCTAGCTTGATCTAGATATCTCTCAGACGAAGATCAAAAGTGACAAACATGGTCAACCAACCTTCCTTATATTGGATAAGGTTGGTTCATGTTCAATCTTGGTGGAGGCCATCATTTATAGTGAGTTCTTTCCTTTTTAGTTCATTCTTATTCTTCTTTTCCCTTTTGTAAGATCCATGGTCAGTTTTATTGGATCTTCTAGAAAATCTCAATCTTCTTTCATCTTCTTCCATTATTTCTTATTAAATTGGTTAGACACACAAAAGGAATGGACATGTAGAGATTGTTGGTGCTCAAGAGGTCTGTGAGGAGGTCACTTTTCTATTCTTAAAAAGAGAGATCATAGAGAAGGAATCTCATATGTATAGATTCTCAAAACGGAAGCTTCATTTTGTGAGATTGCTTGTGGGATGATGCTCTATCTTTGTTAAATATGCACACATTTCCTTAAAAAATAGAAATATAAGATTTAATCTTGTTTTCAATATCTTAAGTTTCAGGTTGAAATTCATATTGTCTTCAAGAATATGGTATTTTGATGTAAATAAATGTTTTTCTCACCTACATGAATGCTTGGATGATTTCAATGTTTCAATATAGAACTTGAGTGATTTTTCTTACCTTATTGGAGGATATACCAAAGTTAGGATCTTAAAATAAAAGTAGATATGGGTCTTTCTACCTCTAATTAACACATAAAGTACACATCTATAGGATGCTAACCCACACTGTGAATCCAGTTGGGTTTAGTGAACCTGGGATGAGTTTATAGGGGTGCAAATATCATTCTTCGCGACACTCAATCTATCTTAAGTTAAAGATCATAATGATGTTAAAATCTTAAGTAGATTTGGACATGATTTCATCACCTTTTAGTAATGTTTCCAGTTTATTTGACCATTTTCACATCCTACCTATGAACTAGGCTAGGTTTGTGTGAGCCAAACTAGATTCATGAGGGGGAAATCTCATTTTTTTTTATCATAAAGCCTTTTTATTTCTTAAAGAGGACACATTTTTAGATGATTATCTTCTATTATGGTTTTAACTAAAAGTATATGTCACTTTTACTTTGGATAGGTTCAAATGAATGCTAAATTCTTATAAATATTTTTTACTCATATGTGCAAACAATATGGAAAAATATGCTTACACTTAGTTTGGGTTAAAATGATGGGTATTGAAGTATTAAGTATACATGCACATAACAACTCATGATAGGATCTAATTAAGAAGCATGAATGAGGGAGATTTTGGGAACCTATAATCAAATGTGAGATTTTATATAGAAGATTATAACCTTATATGGGAGTTCACACATATTTAAATATTTCCCTATTTATTTGGAGGTGTACCATTCTATTTTCTTCTTTTTCTACAATATTTATGGAAATTGATAAGTGTGATATAAATATGGCACTATAACATGTTTGTTAGGCTTTGGGTTATACATGTAGGCTTGATGCCTTGAGAGAAATTCTATAGGGGCCATCTTGGGGTTATTCCATGAGATAATGAGTAAGGATTAAATCCATAAATAAAAATAAAATAAATATGCTTGATGGGAAAAATTATGGAATACTTACAGCTGAAATGGTTTATCCTTATGTGTTTGATTTGCTTATCATCAAAACAATGCCATAAACCTTATAAGCATCATGTAGGACCTAAAAGAGAGATGTAACTATGATTATCATATATAATATATTGTAATAATCCTTTGAAATAACCCTTATACTTGTATAATGATTGTTATATACTTGTTACTTTTCTGAATGATGATTGTGAGAATTTCTAAAAATAACAAAATGACCTATCATGTGTATTCTATATGGATACAAAATATAAATGATGGAAAGAGAAGTAATTTATGGTGATGACTTATTTAAAGCTAGTGTTGAACTAATATGTCCTAAATGTTAAGATAAAGGGACAACTTCAAGTGCACATAGTGATGGCTACATGCATGAATCTTAACTATGGTGAGAATGAATACAAAGGAATACATAATATTGCTTATTTATTGTGATGTAGCTCTTCCATTTCACATTCATATTATATGTTGCTTAATATTTATGTACTTATTCTATTTTTTACATCATAATTATAAGCGAAAAGTCATAAATCGAGTTATACTAATAAAGATAATTTCATTCTATGAAATGGATTCAAAACATGAGTAATTGGACAAATTTAAAATGAATCTCGAATCATGTAGTTTATTTCCCTAACACCTTCGATCTTCCCCAATGTTCTGAAGTTAAGGAAGGGAAACAAGCATCCTGGTAGAAACCTTATGGTTGTGAGATGTACTCATAGTCATATACTAATGAGTCTATATGGGTGACTATGAATCCATTTTAGTTATGGTTCCTTTGATGCCCCGAGACACTAGGGATATGAGTGCAATCAAGGATGTGCCTATAGTGTTATGGCATTATATTAAATATATGGTAAAAATATGACATTTTATTTATAATATGATGATGGTAGGTTCCACGAACATGTACCAAGGGTGGACATAAATTGTAGGTTGGATATTTAGCTCCTACTAGTAGATTTATAGTCAATGTTCCACTACCTATTATACTTACAGGAATTAAGGTGTGGAGGGATTATTGTGAGTCTGTCTCCTTCTTTAGTCCTTTACGATGGGATTAGGGACTTCATAATCATAAGCTTGTAATTTGGAGAGTCACTCCCAATTAATCAATGCAAAAATATGAAATAATATACAATCAAGAAGTTTATAAATGATAGTGCTAACCATGATATTTTTATGATGTTTGACCTGATCATCTAAAGTATTTTGATGTTTTGTTCATCTTCTTGAGATGGTTGGCATATTAGATCACCTGCTAATGTAGCATGAGATATCATATGTTTTGCAATAACAATGCCTTGATATTAATTTAAACACGATGCTGATAATTGTAAAGTGAATTGAATAAACCCATCATTTTTAATCCTATAACTAATTTAAAATAGTTTCAATGCATGTTTATATATGTTGGTGGGAGGAATTGTCATGACCTTCCTTCTAATAATAACACAACCATAGAGGAAGCGTTGCACATATTAGAGATCATGACAAATTGTGAAATGATATAATTAAATAAGCAAAATCTGTAGAATAAAAGAGATAACCACCAGAGCCATAAATAAAAGACTCTAAGCCCAACACAAAAGAGTTCAAGGAATGAAACTGGAACATAACATAACTAAAATGAAAGATAACTATCTAGAATGGCACCCCACCAAGTAGGATTCACAAACTATCTTTGAGCTTGAACTAACATCCCTAAAGTCTACTTCTTCTCCTCCTCGTCTGCAGACATCTCGTCCCCAGCCCATGCAAGGCAATGTAAAACTATGTGCGTGGCACTGAGCAATTATATAAGAAGAATAGTTTATAATTGAAATAACATGAAGAATAACTTGGAACATAAATACACAACATAATTAGCATGATTATATAGGAACATGATTAACTTAACATGATTTCATAATAAGAGGGTTTTTTTTACTTGTAATCGCTCTCCTGATTTGCACCCACAATGCTCATAAGGCCATTTAAGGCACACATAAGGCCAGTCAAGGCTCACATAAGGCTCCCACAGAGCTCATAAGGCAAATTAAGGCTCACATAAGGCCAATTAAGGCTCACATAACATGATTGAGAGAACTATATCAACATAACATGAATTATTATACTTGAACATAGTTATCATGATTTCTTATTATCATGATTTCTTGATCAATTAACATGACAGTGATATGTAGTGTTCCAAATGTAAGAATATTCATCAAACCAGTAGAAACATAAATTCATAGCATTTGCATAGTTTTCATAAGCATAAATTAAATAATAGCATAGTTGCACTTTATTGAGTAATCATAATCAAATAAACAAATAATGAAACCCACAACCCTAGAATTATGCTCAGTGTGCATGATCCACTCACCTGATCCTGAGGAGGTATACTAACAATAGATGAAGTCCAGATCAATCCTAATGTCCTATGAATAACATAATTATGAATTAATTTCATTTTCTTAAAATAGGTGTATGATTCTTTATTTAAATTTGGAAATTGGGTCAGGAGTCTGGGTAGTACCATGAGATAGATCTCGAAAAACTGTTCAAAAATCATACATGGATCGTCCCCATCTGAGCTCTATATTATTTTCTATGATTTATTGAAGATCAGGTTAAAATTGGCCAATCAGAAGCTAGATAAACATTAAAATGCAATTTCTGAATCCTGATCTCGCACAGGGGAAGAGACCGATGTGCTATCCAAGCTATTTTATAAGCATAGTGTGACAGGGGCCAACTTGGTCAAAATCTTAGTTAAATCAAATGTAGATGTTATCAAATAAACTTCATAAAATACCAGAAATGCCCATGGACACATGCTAATTCGATTTGGTTTGCAAGGGTAGGTGAGTAATTGCTCTGCCTAGTTTCTTCTTCAATAACCATGGTGTCAGGAGTCCTGCTATAGTGAGGAACCTCCGAATCAGGAGTGAAAAAAGGGTACCTGGGGAGGGAAGGGAGACACTCACTGGATCCCCATGCCTGTGCGAGCTCAATGAGCCGTCGTTCAGGATCTGCGAGGCCGGGAAACCCCATCTCCCAGCATTGTCACCATGGACGGAGGAATACGTAGGAGCAGGGGAGGTAAGCACCATACTCCGGATAGATGCATGAATCCAGCTCATGAGGGAAAACTGAAACCAAAGAAGGAAGCAGTAGCACATTCGTACACCCAAACGCTTACGAATCGATCTAAAATCCCGAAACCAAAGTTGGACTCTCCTGAAACAGAGCAATGGAGCTCAAACTAGAAAACGGCACAACAAAGGCAATTTGAGTAAAACAACTATGCCATCATCTTTGCCTGTGTCCAACAAATCTAGGCAACTGGTTTTTGTGGCCTTTTCGTGGCTGAGAGACCTAGTCGGAAGTCTAGCTTCCTTGCCTTGAACCTGGTTTGTGGGTGGAGCAGTTGAGTGGAACGGATAGGCTATAATCGCATTAGAAACACTGAAGAGGGGGCGAGGATGCTTACTGGAGGTTTAATTGGACTGGGATGGCTGGAGGCTCGCACTCAAGCTCGCCGGTGCCGCCGAAGTAGATCGAATCCGCGGATGTTCCTCACATTGGCTCAGGAAGAATTGGTGGATGGGGATGGTTTATCGGGGGCCACCCTAGCTTCCTGGGCCAGTTCCTCTTGGTCTGATGGACCCTCGCGGCCAAGGGGAGGGTGGCACCGTCGACTAAGGAGGAGGAAGAATTGGGCGATTTTGCGATAGGCGCTTATATGGAGTGAGTTAGGGCTCGATAAGATCACTGTGATCTCCTGGTTTCATTGGCGTCAAGATAATAGGAAACCATTGAGAGTGGACTGGGTTATCGCAGGCCACTGGGGTCAGGATTATATTCCCTTTCTCGCGCAGACTTTGCTGAGGTAGGGGACGAATTCCCTACCCTTCGATTGTCATCCAACAGCTCACAATGAGCCCAATCATCTTAAGCATCGTGTGACAGACTGGGCAAGGCTAAATATCTCAAACTTTGGGATAAAACTAGGATAATTATCTGTACATTATTAAAGGATTAATCATAAATTATGATTATCTCCCACTTGCTTCCTAATATCATTTGGGGCATCTAGTATTATCCAAATCCAACCAAAATTGGTAGGCAATCTAATTCGACCATGAGGAATTTGATTATCAAATTAGATTTCGGATTTAAGTTAGGGAAACAAGTTTTTTACATCATTAGCTACTTAGGGTAATTAGCACATTAATAATCACTGGAAAGGAATTTTATTACCAAAATCTGAGGGAAGCTCTATTATTCTATTATATACTCATATACTAATTAATGAGATACATTATACATGTATGTGAGTCCAATTTATCACTCAACCTTAACTAGTCACCATTGCATAATTAGGGTTGGATTTTTGTGGATTAAATGGAATTGATGTCAATAAGTATTGATGCATTATGTAAATGATTCATTCAAAGTTCACATGATGTCTACGTATTGTGTTAACTCATTTTGGCATCCTAATTGATCATGGTCTCAACTTAAGTCAACAAATGAAAGACAAATTCTTTCAACTTAGGGTTTCATTTTTATTAAAGGTAATAATTTTTTTGGGACATAATTTTGGGGGTCGTTACAGGAATCCTCCCTCTGAGACTCATAATAAGGCTCATGTGGTTCTACCATGATGTTTTAGGTGTAAGGGATCAATGGAAAGAACGTGATTAGTGAGACTCACATGGTTTTCCCATGATGTTTTAGGTATAAGCCGCAATGGAAAGGATGTGATGATTAGGACCAAATAAGAGATAATATTGTCAATTATATAGTGTACTTGTACTATCAAGTTTTTGAATGTTGACTTGGTATTTGTCACTACATGTTGTACATTGTTTTCCAATGAGTTTTTGTGTGATTATAAGTTGTGAATTGGAATAGAACGAATATTTTATTGTATCTTAATGAGTCTGAATCTTCTTGTAAATTAGATGATAAGATTAACTAAGATGATTTATGTTTTTTCTATATCAAACCTTATATTGAAAATGATATTGATGTCAAGTAGTATGATGAAAAATTAAATCATGTGTATTAATTTGAAAATTAATCATATACAAAGGTTTGTGTAATTTTTTCTTTATTCTGATTTCATGATTAATTTTTTTGTTGGATACTAGTTTTAAATTGGGTCTATTTGGGGATTTGTTTTAATTATCATTTAGGTTTGATTAGTGGGATGGTCCTCATGAAAGCACCATAGAAATGCACATAATTTATAACTTGACTTATTGCGATCCACCAAAATGCCAAAATATCATTAGAAACCCCATAATTAATTGTTTTCATTTATTTGAAGTCAACTACTAAATTTGAGGAATTTATTTCTTCTATCCTCTATTAGTATAAAAATCTTACAGGAGACTTGGTTTATATATAAATTTTTCTAAATGCCACTGTTAACCTTAGGGTCGTAAATAAAAAGTCTAATATTGTTGCAGTACTGGTGAAGTATGGGTGAGCACCTCCTTTTTTTATAAAGTAAAATAGTATTCCATAAAAATAACAAAACAAAGTACAAGGGAAGTGAAAAATATTTTATACAATACAAGTGTTTTACTATACATGATCCCAATGTCTATGTATAAAAAGATCCACTTTGATACCTATTTTGAGTTTAATCGGGGCAACCCATTTCAAGCTATGTACAAAATTGTCAACAAGATTTAGGCAATCCATAGATGGTCTCCCTTAGAATCTAGCATTACTTTCTTTCCATATTCTATATCACATAAAGGTGAAGCAAACCCCAGCTAGTGGTCTCATCCTATTTCCTTTGTCTTCAATAGGATCCACATATAGAGTCATCAATGGTTTTGGGAGGGGTCCCCCAATAGAGTTTCAAAATAATTCTACACCATATGTAATTTCTATAGCTATAATTGAAGTGTGTATGTTCATGATTATCCTACTATGATAGAGGGTTGACATCAAGTGCCTCCACATAAGTGAAAGATTAATCAAAACAAAATGTTGATTAACAAAATCCAAACATCATGACCATAACCTTCCACATGAAAAACATGGAATACAATTTTAAATTGAGAATATATGATTTACAAATAAATCCCTTCCATATATTCATATTTATATGTATCTTCACAACATAAAGTTTAATTACTTCAGTAACACCTATATACAAAAGATTATGCCTATCATATACACCACATGTACAACATATACAATATTGTAAGGCATAGTACCCAAAACCTTGGTTCATAGAATACAACCACTATCAAACTCCCCATTTGAAGATGTGGATACATGGGAAACTCTACAATTCTACTTAAAAATATATCACCAATATTTGACCTACTAACATCATCTAAAATATGGATCCGCACCACTAGAACCATGGTTTCCCTTTTGGTCACCTGAATGATGTGGAGAACTGTAGGGTAAGATCCCAAGTCCAATCAATATGATATAGTAACTAATAATTTATTACCTACAACTAATTAATTAATCAATCATTATTATGGAAGGTGGTTTGACAATAATAAATAGTACACTAGATAATATACTTATATAGATTTAGATGTAAATACATACTACAAACACATATAGTATACTTTCAATATCTACGAGAATACAATCACACATCCAATCTGATTCATCAACAAAAAAACCTAATAAGAATATAGTATGTGTCT
Organism: Alisma plantago-aquatica; assembly: GCA_963693085.1. Classification (NCBI taxonomy): domain Eukaryota; kingdom Viridiplantae; phylum Streptophyta; class Magnoliopsida; order Alismatales; family Alismataceae; genus Alisma; species Alisma plantago-aquatica. The sequence goes on along the minus strand of OY856412.1, from coordinate 663,490,312 downwards.
CATTTCTTAGTTTTATAAAGCACTAGGTAGTTTGAGGCATACTAATCAAATTACTATCTAGAGGTTGCAAAACCCAGACTAGTCCTATATAAGAGATAAGTATCATAGGACTTGATTATATCTCTCTACATCTTGGATTCATAGCAAGGTTAAATAATGAGTGCAAAAAGGCTAGATCTACCAGGGATTTCTCAAAGTCCAATGCACATAGTATAGGTCTTATTTGGGTACTCATGTCACAAAATCATAAAATATGATATAAAGCTAATAATATTGAGATACGATCACAACCTCTCTCTATCACATATTAATGGACCATCGGTCACAATTGAGTTCAAATAAGAGTTTACAGATGTAATGGTATTCCAAACACAAACATCCCCACATATTCACTAATATATGGCTTCAAGCATCTTGTAACAATTCTTAGACATCTACAAGATTAACTCATTTCTCTATTTCCCCCACTTACTTAGGGAATTTGATCTACCAACTCAATGCACTACATGATTAGGGTTACACTTGATTTATTAGACCATTACTCATTTTTCTACAACATCAATCAAGTTACATATGAGAAACATACATGTAATTAGAATATTAATCATGTCTTCAAAAGATACAAAAAATATTGCTATACTACTATAACTACCAAAATAGGGATTATGTACCCAACGACCAAAGTCACATATTTGAATTAGGGTACCGTAAAGTTTTAGTTCTTCACCAATGACCATATCGATGTCAAAAATAAATAGGTAAACCATATACACCTAAAAGTCGGGATCCCAGTTCACATTAAAGAAAAAAAGCGCTATACAAAATCTTATACATAGATTCAAAAGTATGAGGAAGTTAGATTAAGTGCAAGAGTAATCATGTAAAACAAAATTTATGCATAAAAGAGCTAGATTGAGATAGTAGGATCAATCAAACAAAAATTCAATAACATAAACACTAATGAAACACATTAAAAATTTTATATAAGTGTTTCAAAAAAACAAGCAATATTATGTTGCTCTTATGGTATAAAAAACTATAAATGTATCATTTCGATGAGCATTTACACAAGCATTTTAAAATGAAGTCCATGTATAACTACTTTAACATATTTCTAGAATCAAGGAGTAAATTTAAGATGTTGGAATGAACATGAACACTTTGGGTTCCATCATACCCATCCAGTATGGTTCACAAGATATGATTCTTAGCAATATTAGTTGTTTATACAAAGTATCATGTTTTCATGTTCTATGTAGGTAATTATTGCAATGAGTTGTTATATTCCTCGCCTTAAACTCTGTGGAAATAAGTCCACTCCTAGATCAAGATGTACGGCTTCTTTCTTCACTTTGAAAGCTTAAAACAAGACTCAAATAGAAGACAAGTCAAGAATATAATCCAAGATCTAAGCTTTCACCCACCAATGCTATAAAAAAAACCTTCTCCACAATTAGTGTAAGAGACAAAAAGAAGAGCAAGGTTAAAGGTATCAGATCAAGATTTCTACCATGGACAACCACTAAAACATGCTTCATCCAGTACTACCATGGAAGTGGTGTAAGCAAGTAGACAGTAGAACAATAAGAAAGAAGATAGAGGGGAATGTGCTCATGTGGATGGAGGTTAGGATGATGTATACAAAGTTTGATATCCACTAAGGATGACGAGTTTACACTCGTCAAGTGCCATGCACCACACAACTTCCACCATTCTAAGAAATCCACAATCCATACAAACGGGAAGCTTGTCCCATAAGGCATTGGGAGGCATGCTCTCTTTTGGGAAAGCACATGCGCGATCAGCCGATGGGAACTCATAATTGACTCTTACATGCATCACAATTCCTACTCCAATGGCAGTCAGTACCTCACACCTCTAGAGTCCTACTATACACCCAAACAAGAAAATCCCACACAAGTCCAAAGGCCACGACTAATATACACAAGAAGCTAGGTATTTAAAGCTAGGAACAAGGGATTAAAAACCTATTAAACTACAATCAAATGCAAGAAAACAAAACTCAAATTCAAGAATATTCTAAGGGATCACATGGAATATAGAATCATATTATGAATTGTAACTAAAACCTCCACATAGGTGTAATTATACATAGGTCTATATACTACTTACTATTTTGCAAATTAGGCAAATGAGATGCAAATAAAGGCCAATTTGAGGAATTATTCAACAAAATGATTTCAAAACCAATAAAATCACGAAATTAAAAAAACCAAGCACACATTAATATAAAAAACATGATTGAGGAGATACATCGGTTCTAGGGTATTAGAATTATGAGCCCCTGACAAGAATTTCTCACCTAAAAACCTATGAGAGAAAAGTTGGGTACATCTTATGCATATCATACTCTAACTCCCAGACAACTTCATATAAATAGAAGTGATACCATAACACCTTCACCGACAATATATCCTTCTTCCTCAACTTCTACACACTTTCATATAATATGAACACCAAACCCTCAACAACGGAGACGTCATCAATTAAGATGAACCACCACAACTTGGATAGTCTACTCTATATAAAGATTGGTTCACTTCCTCACTATGGTTACATGAAACAGATTGTGCAGAACATGGGGGTAAATTTTAGCTCAGGCCCAAAGCAATGAAATGACATAATAGGGGCACCTCTACCTAAATATATCAAAGACCAATTGTAGAGATCCTATGCCAATACATCACCATGTTTCCATGGAGCTACTCTGACATGCCTAGTTTAGAATAGGTAATCATGGTTCACTAACACCCAATCATCTGTGGTGTTTTTCGCATCATGAAAAAGTCTAGACATCTATGACTTGAATGGAGCCTTAAGGTCAAGGAAGAAGTTAAAAATTAGTATAGTGATGGTTTCCTAGAGCATGTAAACTATCCTAATGGCTTTCGAACAACATAACTGTATCAAATAAATATGTAAAAGTTTGAATGTATGTGGACTACCACGATCACAATAAGGCATCCTCTAATGATGCTTTCCTCTTCCACACATTGATGTGATTCTTGACAATATAGCCAACCACTCACTCTTCTATTTCATGGATGGGTTCACCGATTACAACCAAATTAAGATGGACAAGGAGGATCAAGAGAAGACATTCTTCATAATAAAATTGGGATTATTTGGTCTCAAGAATGCTGGACCTACATATAAAAGAGCGATTGTTACTTTGTTACATTATATGATGCATAAAGAGGAGGGTGTTTATGTTAACGACATGATAGAAAAATCCAAAAGTCTAGAAGACCACATTTCCAATATTAGAAAGTTGTTTTGATGACTAATACAATTCTCTCTATGCCTAAATCCATCCAATTCCATCTTTGTGGTTCCATATGGTAACCTACTCATGTACATTGTTAGTCAAAGGGGAATGAAATTCAACCCCAATAAGGTTTGATATATTAGGGAAATGCCCTCCCCTAGGATAAAGAAGGTGATACAAGGTGTAACACCCCTAACCTAGGTTATGGCTTAACCCTAGAAGTTTTGTTTAAGTAAGTTACTTACAAACTTGTTCTAATCTTTTGAAAAGTAATCAAGGCTTCTTCCAAAGTTTATTTTCAAGTTTGAGCTTAATTGCAAACTATTTGTGCATTATATGATAATCTGAGTGAAAAGTGCAATTTGCCCAAGAAGAGGGGTAATATTGCAAATGTCACATGTTGAATGTACTATAATTGTTTCAAACATCATGAGAGAGAGAATGATGCTAAGTGGTGGCTTGTGGAAAGCCTAAATTCTAAAGTGAGAACTTGTTTGAATAATGCTAAGTGCTTTGTGTATCAATTATAATACAATTTGGAAATTGTCTAAAATGGAGGGTTGATATGTAAATTAACACTTCTAGATTGTCTTTACTCCTACCTATTATCATTTAGAGGATAGAGAAAGAAGGAGACACTATGTTTGAATCATCCATGAGTGAGGGCACTCTTGCTGATAAAAGGCCAAGAAATGTATAGTCGAAAGCTCTATTTAAACTATATCGACTTGAAGACTTGAAGGAGGAGTCCCTATCGGCCATGGAGCAAAAAAGGGGATCTCCTATCGGTTTTTGGAGTCTTGTATTTTCCCATAACGGGAAAGGCACTTCAATAAAGTGATATGTATCGGCTTATAACTTGTCTTAGGAAAACATTAAGTTGAATATAATAATGAAGTGAGTGGAAGAAGACTTGCCCTAGAAGGCAACTAAGGAGCCGACTCTTATCCTTGGAATTATCCTTAAGATTTTATTTTGCATGGCAAGATAAAGATAGGATGCATGCAATAACATGTATTGACCATGCATGGATAGGTGGCATGTAGTAGCTTAAGCTAATGACACCTCTTACACTCTTTTCCATAAAACCCAAGTATAAATACCATACCCTTCACTTGTTAGTGGAATTTTTAAAATCTTGTTAGCAACCTTTCCTTAGATACCGTGCATGCCACTCTTGTATTGTGCATAAGTGAGGAGAGTTAAGTGGTAGAGCTTGGCATCGACCAAGTAGGTCATAGTAACCTAGCAAAGGTGATATCGACCATGGAAGTGGAGATATCTTGCAAAAGATAGGAGCTCAAGTTTTGAATCTTAAAGAGGCTCATCTTCAACGTTGGAATGTGAGGAGTTGAAGTTTGAAGCTTGGAAGTTACTTTAGAGGCGGGTTATATAACTTGAACCCATCTATATTATTATCTATTCTTCAATATTGTTCAACTTGTTGATTATTTTCAAATTCGGATTTCCCTTGATCAACTTATATATCCATGATTTCAATACATTTTTAGAAATTTTTTCCATGGTTTAGAATAGTATACAAATGTCTTAAGGTGGATGATGATGACATCATCATGAAACAACCCGATATGGGTTGAAGAACTTTGAAATCCGATATGGAACCCAAGATGGTGGTTCACCCGATAACAAAGTAGGTGATATACTATACATGATATAATACATGTCCAATGCACGTTATGGAGGAACTTACTTGTACCTTATATAGGATACTAGGTTAAAGCAATACCTCTTACATGATATGGGCAAAACCCTAGATGATGAAATGGAAACCTGATATGTTTTGCAAAATCAATTGCCTTTGAAAACTGATATACTCTACTACCTTGAGTAGAGTGGAAGAGTAACTAAGTATCTATCCAGTCATGTACTTATTATAAAATAACTAAACGTTTAAAGTATAGAGAAGTTATAAGATCAAGGGTTTATCTATTATAGGTAACCCGACATGATACCCAATATATATAACCCGATATGCTAAACCAAGATGGACACCGATATGCTAAAATCCAAGATGGAAGTCGATATGATAAACCCAGAATATGGGATCACGATATGATATCCAATATGGGATCACAATATGGCAATCCAAGAGGGAAAACTAATATGGTAATCCAAGATGGAAATCCGATAGGGTAATTGAAGACAAGAAACATATATGGTGTTATTTGTATACATTTAAACAATATATAGTGATGCAACTCATACTATGCCTGATACGACACACCCTTGTCCATGATATAATAAATAAGTACACCCTATGACCGATTTAAGGTTAATAGTCTCACCCATACATGATATGAGGTTGACTTGAGATGAAAAGAAGCTAGGTGATAACCAACCTGACATGGCTACACGATATGGTGTTAGTAACTACACCTCACACGATATAATGAAATGGTTAGACCACATGTTTGATATGGATCCATAAAAGGATATGAATATTATAATAATTCAACCAAAGCAAGCAACCACAAAAATATTGGACAAGGGGACAAGGATTTAGAGTGGTTCCAACCTTAGCAAATACTAAGGGAGTCAATCCACTACCCAGTTGCTTACCCAACCGGGATTTTGAAAGAATTAAATTTTATTACCTCGCAAGGATATTACATAAAATTACAATTCTTTCACCAAACCCTTCGAGAAGCCTTCACCTAGAAGTAGTTGCACCCACCTTGAAGCAGCCTTCTTGAAGTAACTTCAAGCTCCCCCTTGAAGTAGCCTTCCTCTTGAAGTAGCTTCCCGTTGCAACAACCTTCTTGAAGTAGTCCGAAGTCCACCTTCTCCACCAAGAATAACCTTCTCCAATCCGCAGCCTCCAACCCTAGGAGTAGCAAGGAGAATAGAAAAGATAAAAGGAACAAGAAGGAAAAATAGAAATTACAATACCACTTGTAGCTCAAGGCTTGATTTCCTATATCAAGCGTTTTGATCTCCTAACCAATGTATATAGAAGTGTAAGTACTGTGGATAGGAGATGCTAGCCTATAGGACACGAATTTAGAGCAAGGGAATGAGTAGCCAATGCTAGTGTTGCTCAATTGCTCAAAACAGATTGCCAATTGTAAGTGTAATCTCAAGTATAGCACAAGTGTATATAAGTAAGTTTAGGTGTCCTAAGGCATGTCCTATTTATAGGAATGACCTACAAGTGCTTAAGGATGTTCTAGACACTTTCTAGGGGGTTCTAAGTACTTAACTAGCCGTTAGGTACACTTTAGTTGCTTTAGCAACGACTAGTTAATTAATTCTGAAAGTTGCAGACAGAACACATCTCGGTCGAAGAATTGTCGACCGAGAGTCCTTATCGGTCGAGGACTTGTCGACCGAGGGACTTCCTAGAGCAAGAGTTTACAACATTCACTTTTAACTCCCAACTAACTAGTCTGCTGTGTCTAACGGCTACTTGGGTCTTTCTCTGTCGAAGAGTTTGTCGACCGAGAGTGTCTCGGTCGAGAAGTTTGTCGACCGAGAATGACCGTGTTTCAACATTTTAAACTAAGTACTAAGTGTGTGTATGAGTGTGCATATGTGACACTAATTTAGGGGATGACCTATCTAAGTGTTTTGATTGGCTAGGGAAGATCTAACGCTTGATTTACATGATGTCTAAGTACTTGTACATTATATACTTGTACAAGTTTTACAATTGATTACAACAATTCAAGCATATAGATTTCCCAAATCTTTGTCATCTACCTTATTCCTGCAACACTCAAGTAACACGTTAGATCGACAAGAATGAAATGTTTGTCATCATCAAAACAAAGGGATTATACTAATGTCTAATTTAGCCAACAATCTCCCCCTTTTTGAAGATGACAAACATTTCCTAAATATAAAATAAGGAAATATAAAACATATGAGTTTCATACCTGAAGTTTACCTTTTGTAGCCATTCTTGTTTTGCAAGTGGGTGCTGGCCGAGATATTATGAAACTTATTTTATTTTATGTGTTTTGATTTTATGTTATTCTCCCCCTTTGTCATTTCAAAAAGATATCCAAGATAATCATTTAGAGTGACTTTTTATTTTTCCCTTTTAATTGTATGCTATGCTCCCCCTTAAAGAGATATTCAAGTAAAATCAAGGGATTAATGCACTCCAATTTTGCCACAATTAAATTCTCAATCATTTGCAAAAATTTATATCCTTTGTGATTCATTTGTATATTTTACTCCCCCTTATTTGTATGCTCTATAATATTCTTATATAACATGTATATGTTAAGCATATTAAGAATGCCCTCCTCAGTAAAATGGAATCCATACCCATTAACCATAGAAGAGAAGGAATAGCATTATTTGAACATATAATGTAACAATGTAGAGCATGTAATATAATCATTGTCTAGGATATTTGAGCAATTCTAAGGTCATAACTAGTTTTTAAGATTTGATTTTGACCTTTTATCAAAAGCACATGTTGAATCATGATACTAAGATTGAGTATAGTAAAATGATGTTCAAATAAGAATTTTTTTCAAGATTATTTTAGGTCGACCTTGACTTCGACCATAGTGCCCCTCGGTCAAGCTTGATTTCAACCAAGAGGCAATTTCTGCATATTTCCAATTTGAACACTTATATGTGAAGTATAATTTCTATAGATTTTCAATTTAAAATGCATTTGTGCCATGAAGTTTTATTGTTTATGCAAAATGGCATCTTCTCATGAGCTGAATCACAATGATCAAAAACAATATCCACTCATGGTTTGTATATATGGATCAAAAATTATTGTAGACAAACCAATGAAAACATAATGATTATGACACAATAATTATGATAGAACAATAGAAGTATATCCACAATACAATGATCAAGATGGAAGCATGTAACTTCATGAAATACAATGATTATGACCATTTAAATTTTAATACACATGGTTCCTACATAGATAGACCAAGAAATACTTAGGATAAACCATGTGGACTATGATAAAACAATAATTTCCTTGATTATACCAATCATGGTGCATACTTTTCAATTTTAAACCATGTAAACCAAAATAATCTCATTCATGATTCATGGATTTTCAATTTTAAGACAAACCATGAACATGCTTAATAAACTTTTTCAATCAATAAATAAGGTTTGTTCAAAAATCAGTCTTCATATAATACTTATGCAGTATGTTTAAGGATTTCATATTCATAATGTTATACCTTAAATCATGATGCAAAAAGATCAATATGTCTTTTTTCAAAGATGGTCTCCAAGATTGATTTTGCATATTAAATCATTTATTAATAACAAATTGATAGCAAACTAAATTAATTGAAAAATAGGTTCAGCAGAACTTGATTCGGTCGAACTGTTTGTCGACCGAATTTATCTCGGTCGACTATTTCTCGACCGATAATGTTGCTGTTTGTACATGTTTTACCAGATATATTGTAAATTACAAAATAGTAACCTGCTCGGTCGACCATTTCTCGACCGACAATGTTCTCGGTCGAACAGTTTCTCGACCGAGAAAGTTTCTGTACTGTTTCAGAATTGTTTTCAGTAATTGTTTCCAAGTAAAGCTCGATTTAGTTGAGATATTAAATATCAAAGAAACATTTAGGTTAAATCTCAACTAATCATATACATTTTGAGAATCCAAACTAAAACAAATAGTTTAAGATGTATATTTGGAAATTTTAATTTCTTGGATTAACTTGGTGTCCTATTATGTTAAGCTGAGATAGACATAGAGATATACAACTTAGAGTCTTTGGTCATATCTCAACTTAATTTTATCCATTTAGTTTGAGGGTTTTGGTACCCATACTAACTCAACATCCTTTTTTTTATAGGGACATGAGAAAGAGTAATGTCCAATACGCAAACAATAATGAAAACATATGGAATCAACCTCATATCTCTTTCTATGATTTTGTTCTAGGTTGTTCTTGGGTACATATGTATGTTTGCCTTTAGGTACATACATAGATTGATTTTCTAATGCTTGTGTCTTTCTCCAACTAGGTTTTTGATAAGATTTTCCTTTAGGATTATAACCTAGTCCTCTCCTTCCAATTTGATGATAAGAATTATTTAAAATTTTATCAATGGTATCATTGTTATTCAAACTACTAATCTTTTGTTAAAGCTTGACAATCTCATCCATTCTCTTATTGTTTTCTAGCTTTGCTTGATCTAGATTAGATAATAAGGAATCTCTTTCTTTCACAGTAGTGTCATAATCTAGATGTGTACACAAAACAAGTTGTTTTTGAATATGATTTAACTTTGCAAGTAATCCAACCTTTTCTTGAGATAGAAGATCGTAATTTGTTTCTAGAGTAAAAATCTTCACATTACAATCGCTTAGAGATGATTTCAAAGTATGATTTTCAGAAGTAATGCTATCCTTTTCAAATCCAAGATTATTTAATTTTGCATACAAATCTTCATTTTCAGATGTGAGAGCAAGAAGTTTAGCATGTAACTCATCATTTGCTTTATTGGACTTCTTTAATTGCTTCTTGCACTCAATATACTTATTATGTGTTTGTTCAAGACTAGCAATTAGATCTTCTTTTGATAAATCAAGAAGGCTTACCTCTTCTTCTTCTTCATTGGTTGTAGCAATGAGGCAATTTTTGTGCACTTCTTCCTTCTTTTCTCTCCATGGACAACTAATTGTTGTATGGCTTGTTCCTAAGCACCAACTGCAACTTGTTGAAGATTGGTCCATACTTTTCTTTTGCTTGCGGTTGTAGACACCACCACCCTTCATTCTTCAAGACTCGATTAGAGCTCCTTGAAGCCTGCTCTGATACCAATTGAAATACCACTAGAGGGGGGGTGAATAGGGTTTTATGGATATTTTAATAATAATTCAACCAAAGCAAGCAACCACAAAAATATTGGACAAGGGGACAAGGATTTAGATTGGTTCCAACCTTAGCAAATACTAAGGCAGTCAATCCACTGCACGGTTGCTTACCCAACCGGGATTTTGAAAGAATTAAATTTTATTACCTCGCAAGGATATTACATAAAATTACAATTCTTTCTCCAAACCCTTCGAACAGCCTTCACCTAGAAGTAGTTGCACCAACCTTGAAGCAGCCTTCTTGAAGTAACTTCAAGCTCCCCCTTGAAGTAGCCTTCCTCTTGAAGTAGCTTCCCATTGCAACAGCCTTCTTGAAGTAGTCTGATGTCCACCTTCTCCACCGAGAAGAACCTTCTCCAATCCGTAGCCTCCAACCCTAGGAGTAGCAAGGAGAATACAAAAGATAAAAGGAACAAGAAGGAAAAATAGAAATTACAATACCACTTGTAGCTCAAGGCTTGATTTCCTATATCAAGTATTTTGATCTCCTAACCAATGTATATAGAAGTGTAAGTGTTGTGGATAGGAGATGCTAGCCTATAGGACACGAATTTAGAGTAAGGGAATGAGTAGCCAATGCTAGTGTTGCTCAATTTCTCAAAACAGATTGCCAATTGCAAGTGTAATCTAAAGTATAGCACAAGTGTATATAAGTAAGTTTAGGTGTCCTAAGGCATGTCCTATTTATAGGAATGACCTACAAGTGCTTAAGGATGTTCTAGACACTTTCTAGGGGGTTCTAAGTGCTTAACTAGCTGTTAGGTACACTTTAGTTTCTTTAGCAACGACAAGTTAATTAATTCTGAAAGTTGCAGACAGAACACATCTCGGTCGAAGAATTGTCGACCGAGAGTCCTTATCGGTCGAGGACTTGTCGACCGAGGGACTTCCTGGAGCAAGAGTTTACAACGTTCACTTTTAACTCCCAACTACCTTGTCTGCTGTGTCTAACGACTACTTGGGTCTTTCTCAGTCGAAGAGTTTGTCGACCGAGAGTGTCTCGGTCGAGAAGTTTGTCGACCGAGAATGACCCTGTTTCAACATTTTAAACTAAGTACTAAGTGTGTGTATGAGTGTGTAGATGTGACACTATTTTAGGGAATGACCTATCTAAGTGTTGTGATTGGCTAGGGAAGATCTAATGCCTTATTTACATGATGTCTAAGTACTTGTACATTATATACTTGTACAAGTTTTACAATTGATTACAACAATTCAAGCATATAGATTTCTTAAATCTTTGTCATCCACCTTATTCCTGCAACACTCAAGTAACACGTTAGATCGACAAGAATGAAATGTTTGTCATCATCAAAACAAAGGGATTATACTAATGTCAAATTTAGCCAACATATCCAACACCTCAAGGTTGATACACCTTGATGCACCTTAAATGCAATATACTTGAATGAGTAACCTGTCAATGATTATATTAGGATGTAATGAGTTTTATGCAATTCTATAAGTGTGGGATAACATGCCTTGAGAAAGGGTTAATCCAAGTCAATAAAATATGATGTAATCAATATCCTAGTAAGAATGATAGAGAAACTCATACCTTATGTTGACAATCATTTAATGATAAATGATGAGAAGAAATAAGTACGATTGAATACTTATAATATTAATGTATACTCTTAGATGTGTGGAGCAATGAATTAGGGTTTGGATTGATAATTTGAACTTGAAACACCTATTCGGCTATGAAGGGAAAATCCTAACCCTAATAATGGGAAGGTTGTATGTCTCTTATTACATAAGCTGTGTGAGCTAAGTGAATAGTTGTCGCGTAGTGAGAGATGTCAAGATGTTGAATGAGCCTTGCGATCCATGTGAAAATTTGTTGCCTAATAAGAGGTGACAAGTTATTTAATGGGCTTAGTGAGCTATGAGAATTATTTATACAACAAGTATAAAGGGTTATATAATCTAACATTTTGAAAGGTAGTTTTTGCTTTGTGAAAGGTGACCAGGTATTCAATGAGCTTTGTGAAACTATGTGAATTAATACCTTGGTCTGATGACCTAGAGGTATCAGTTACCTATTACAGAGGTAACATAGCTTAGTGATGAGATGAGAGTTTAAATATCTAGATATGATGGAGATTCTAAGTGTTTTATGTGTTCCAAAGAATCATGAAAATACTTGATGATGTATTAAACCTTTCTTTGAAGTATCTAATATAATACAAGGGTGTTTAGTGGACTCCCCAAATTAAATAGGGGTGCTTAGTGGACTCCCCAAATTAAATAGAGGTGCTTACGGGACTCCCCAAATTAAATAGGGGTGCTTAGTGGACTCCCCAAATTATACAGGGGTGCTTAGTGGACTCCCCAAATTATACAGGGGTGCTTAGTGGACTCCCCAAATTATACAGGGGTGCTTAGTGGACTCCCCAACAATACTAGGTTGCTTAGTGACCTTCGTGATGACAAAGAATCCGGGAAAGCTTAGTGGTCTTCTTCCAAAAAGAGTACATGCTATGACTGTAACTCTATAGCAAAGACACCACTATACCCTACCATAGATGATTGTAGATGACACAAGATGTATTGCTAATTCTAAGTGGTCTCATACTTACCAAGATAGGTGTGGTCTTGATAGTTGGCTCTGCCACTAACCTCGTATGGTACCAATTTTGATTTACTAGTGGTCAGATGGAGTATGAGCGATATACTTCATCTCTTCTAGGCATAAGTGTGAATGTGAATATGTAATCAGTTGTGTAGAGTATTTGTTTAAAGAATTGAATACGGGAAAACATTGGTTGATACTTTATCACTTTTATACATCTTAGTATATAGATGTTATACATGTTCTTAATATTCCTTATAAAGAAAATAGATGATTTATTGCTCTATTATAGATAGATGCATCACTTTAAGATGAGAGATTATTCAGTTCTGCTTATTATAGTAATTAATCCTGCTTATTAATGTAAAAGAATCCTCTGCTTAGTGTTATACTGTCTATCAGTGATTATAATATTGTTGGCAGAGAGTTATATCTCTCACCGGGAAAATTGTCTCACCCCGTGGGATCCACGATTTTTAGGTGGACGTGCAAGAGGAGGTAGAGACCATTCTACAGAGGAAGGATAATAAGCAGCAGAGCGGTAGTAATAGTACAGGTTGAGTGTACTATCTGTTGTGTCTTGTAGATAGTAGTCCTATGTGTCGTATCTATACTCTCTAGTCCTTGGATTTAGTACGTGATGGTTTTATGAACAAATTTGAGATTTTGGCTTGTATGCCTCAAGATTTTATGTTGCTTTAGTATGTGTTTTGATAGAGCAACTGTTATATGTTGTCCTCAAGATGAGATGAAACAATGTTGTACCATGTGAATCATGATATGTATAAATTTTGGATCTTTCAGTAAGAGTTTCCTAGAAGAGGATATCTTTGCAAAATGGTTTTAAATTTTAGTTATTTTTGTTAATCTGTTGTTTATGATTATTCCACATCATTAGTAATGATTTGGTTGTCGCTTTGGTAGCGGTCGTTACAAGTTTGGTATCATAGCTTAAGGTTCGCTGAGTCAATAGAGAGATAGGACTAAGGTGTTGAGTCTGTTCTAGTATCCTCCAATATATCTTATAGTGACTTCTACTTATGCAAAAGATAGAGTAAAGCATAAAGATGTCTGGAAAACACAAGGAACACATTGCTAAAGGCAATGTTGTTGCACCAGGAGAAGGTTCTAGGGGTCAGGCGAGAGAAGAACGACTGCCTGAGAATCCCTAGGTTGATCCAACCATGATAGAGAACTGTTCTTATAATACTCTCACCGGATTAGTTATGACAACACTAGTGCGTATTAAGGATCAGATATAAGCAATAAAACCTAGATTACCAGCCCCAATGATGAAATTTTGGGCTCTAGAAGGATTCCTGATCAACACCATTATGTTGAAGCAATGGAAAATGTTGAAAGAATTAGGTTACGACACAAAATCAGAGTTTGTTATAGGTGTAGGCAACCAGGATATCTTATAAAGGACTATCCAGAAAGGGATAATGATGTAGGGATTAAGAAAAGATCTATCCAAACTCAGGAACAAATGCCTAGTAGTTCTAAAAAGGGGAAGTTTTTGGTACCACCATTGCAACCAATGTCTAGTGCACTAGGGAAGTGGCTACCAAGAAAGGGAAAAGGACCTGATGTTCCACCAGTTAGAACTCTTGATTTAGCCTCTACATCGGTAATAAGGAAGATAAGACCAGGGGAAGTATATAAGATATGTCATAAATATAGACAGGTTGGGCATATTAGACCCTTTTGTCTGAAAAAGAAGAAGGGAATGATCCAACCGCCGAGGCAGAGTCAACAAGACTCTCAAAGGAAATGGTTTAGCAGTGACACATGAGGACGTAGATAGACGTCCCGAGCAGGTCTTCCTGCACCAAATAAAAGAGCACGACGTTGGAAATAAGCAACAACGAGATTTTATAAAAAGAATCAGCCAGAGACAGTAATCAATCCACGAGTTGAGATAGGTCAACTGAAATAGTGTCATTCTGATATGTCATTTCATGATTCTATTTGTTATATATAAGGAAAGTAGTTGTCATTGAGCTTCCTTTGACTAGTCCTATGAGGACATAAGGAAGGTGAGAACTTACATTCTGATCAACTGATCTTTAAAATACTTTACAATTTCTTTTATCTGTGTGAAAGAGGATGAGGTATAGAAGTGATGCCTGGAGAAAATACAGGGATGCTAAGTCCTACATTTTTGATGATATGAAAAGTAAGGAATACGATATTAAACAAAGGGCATACTACCTAATCTCAGTACTTGTATACCTTGGCCAAGTATTTGACTATTGAAGATAAGATAAGTATGGAACTCTTAGATTGTTATCTTTATGATTTCTCTGATCAAGTAGTCATTTTGAGACAATCTAGTGAGCATAACGAGACTGGAAATATGGCATGGATATTTTTATCACATCCTAAGTGCAATAAAATGGAATCTGAGATGATCTCATATCAATCCGTGTGTACGAGGAAGTAAAAAGTATAATCCTCATGATAAGAGAAAAAGAACGCGGGAGATGATCCCTATTTGATAAAGTCTGTGTGAATAGTAAAGATCTTTTCTATAATATGGAAATGAGAAATGTGATAAAATCATAAAATGACTCAAACAGTTGAAAGTTCATGCAATAGCCTAAGGAGATGATAATGTCTCCTCTTTAATAAACCACCATGGGTGATGATGGGGTGATAAGAGGAATATGTTTCTTTGTGTTCTCTCTTGATGTGCATGAGTTATAAGTGACCTTTTGATGGATACTTAGAAAAGTATCAACTAGTCTTGGACTTTGACTCCAAGATAAAGATATGTGTAATAAGTAATGTCCCAATATGAAAGAAAGATCCTTTTGTAGGTTTGGTGTTGGTAATAACAACAGAGAAAAGGAAATGATAAGGATGTGATGTGTTTTGGTACATATAATGGATAGCAAGGTAAGGAATTTTAGTATTCAATAAGTTTTAGGGGTACGGGAAAAGTGAGAATATGACTCCTGATAAGATGAATAATGTTTGGTTATCTAGAAGGGCCAATCTTGGGATAACTCTAGTATGGAGATCATATGTTAGGGGTTTATGCTCTGCATAAACATAAAAATCAATAAGAACATATTAATTGAAGGAACAATTGTAGGACCATTTTGAGAAAAAGCTTATCAAGATAAAAAATAGTTCTTTAAGAGTATCCCTATCTGGATCTGTTGAGACAGGTTATACATAACATTTAGAGATACCTATGAGATAAGCTCTTCTTCAATAAGTAGTCTTTCCTCATAACAAAAGAATGTGCAACTAGTAAGATAGTTGGTACAAGTCATAAGAAACTTTTGTGTTGTATCAACAGATTAGAGTGGCACTGAAGATGTATGATAAGATTTGTAGTCCAAAGAGGGTGATAGAACGTAACTATAATCTCTCCATGAAAGAGAAATACTAAAACTAAGTGAGGTTTGAAACCTGAATTATCCAAAGTATGAATAGCACTTGTTTGACTTAGAAAGTATTATCTGACACAGAATATACACTGTAATCATTAATGAAAAGACAATTGTATGTGTATCATGTATGGTAGATTTTACGACAACCCTGAAGTGGAAGGACTTTGTATTAATCAAAGTTATTTGGCATCTCCATGACAATAAGACCTTATGTGAAGACTTGTTGATATGATTCCTGAATAACAATTGTCTTCCTTCAACTGGGATTTCAAGGACGAAATCTGTATTAGGGATTTGTAATTGTAACACCCCTGACCTGGGTTATGGCTTAACCCTAGAAGTTTTGTTTAAGTAAGTTACTTACAAACTTGTTCTAATATTTTGAAAAGTAATCAAGTTTTCTTGTGAAGTTTATTTTCAAGTTTGAGCTTAATTACAAACTATTTGTGAATTATATGATAGTCTGAGTGAAAAGTGCAATTTGCCGAAGAAGAGGGGTTATATTGCAAATGTCACATGTTGAATGTACTATAAGTGTTTTAAACATCATGAGAGATAGAATGATGCTAAGTGGTGGTTTGTGGAAAGCCTAAATTCTAAAGTGAGAACTTGTTTGAATAATGCTAAGTGCTTTGTGTATCAATTATAATACAAATTGGAAATCATCTAAAATGGAGGGTTGATATGTAAATTACAACTTCTAGATTGTCTTTAATCCTACCTAGTATCATTTAGAGGAGAGAGAAACAAGGAGACACTATGTTTGAATCATCCATGAGTGAGGGCACTCTTGTTGATAAAAAGGCCAAGAAATGTATAGTCAAAAGCTCTATTCAAACTATATCGACTTGAAGATTTAAAGGAAGAGTCTCTATTGGCCATGGACCCAAAAAGAGGATCTAATATTAGTTTGTTGAGTCTTGAATTTGCCCATAATGGGCAAGGCACTTCAACAAAGTGATATGTATCGGCTTGTAACTTGTCTTAGGAAAAGATTAAGTTGAATAAAATAATGAAGTTAGTGGAAGAAGACTTTCCCTAGAAGGCAACTAAGGAGCCGACTCTTATCCTAGGAATTATCCTTAATATTTTATTTTGCATGTAAAGATAAATATAGGATGCATGCAATAACATGTGTCGACCATACATGGATAGGTGGCATGTAGTGGCTTAGGCTAATGACACCTCTTACACTCTTTTCCATAAAACCCAAGTATAAATACCTTGCCTTTCACTTGTTAGTGGAATTTTTGAAATCTTGTTAACAAACTTTCCTTATATATCATGCATGCCACTCTTGTATTGTGCATAAGTGAGGAGAGTTAAGTGGTAGAGCTTGGTATCGGCCAAGAAGGTCATAGTAACATAGCAAAGGTGATATCGACCATGGAAGTGGAGATATCGTGCAAAAGCTAGGAGCTCAAGTTTTGAATCTTGAAGAGGGTCATCTTCAACCATGGAATGTGAGGAGTTGATGTTTGAAGCTTGGATGTTACTTTAAAGGTGGGTTATATAACTTGAACCCATCTATATTATTATCTATTCTTCAATATTGTTCAACTTGTTGATTATTTTCAAATTCAGATTTCGCTTGATCAATTGATATATCCATGAGTTACAATACATAGTTAGGAATATTGTCCATGGTTTATAATAGTAATACAAATGTATTAAGGTGGATGATGATGAAACCATCATGAAACAACCCGATATGGGTTGAAGAACCTTGAAATCTGATATGGAACCCAAGCTGGTGGTTCATTGGATAACAAAGTACATGATATCCTATACACGATATAAGCCATGTCCTATGGATGATATGGAGGAACTTACTTGTACCTTATACACGATACAAGGTTAAAGCAATACCTCTTTCATGATATGGGAAAAACCCTAGATATTGAAAAACCCGATATGTTTTGCAAAATCAATTGCCTTTGAAAACCAATATACCCTACTACCTTGAGTAGAGTGGAAGAGTAACTAAGTATATATCTAGTCATGTATTATTATTAAAGAACTGTACCTTGAAAGTATAGAGAAGTTATAAGATCAAGGGTTTATCTATTATAGGTAACCCGTCATGATACCCAATATATATAACCTGAAATGCAAAACCCAAGATGGAAACCGATATGCTAAAATCCAAGATGGAAGTCGATATGCTAAACCAAAAATATGGAATCACGATATGATATCCATTATGGGATCATGATATGGCAATCCAAGAGGAAAAACCGATATGGTAATCCAAGATGGAAATCTGATAGGGTAATCCAAGACAAGAAATCTATATGGTGTTATTTGTATACATTTAAACAATACATAGTGAGGCAACTCATACTATGCCCGATATGGCACACCCTTGTCCACGATATAAGAACTAAGTACACCCTATGACCGATATAAGGTTAATAGTCTCACCCATACATGATATGAGGTTGACTTGAGATGAAAAGAAGCTAGGTGATAACCAACCCGACATGGCTACATGATATGGTGTTAGGAACTACACCTCACACAATATAATGAAATGGTTAAACCACATGTTTGATATGGATCCATAAAAGGATATGAAGATTGTGTCTCAAACACAATATGATATTACATATGTATACCATGATGCCCAATATGGTAGGTATGCTTTAATCCAATTTGACTAAGTGATATATGTTGTGGGTAATATTAAATACTATATTAAGAAGTAATAAGTTTAGTGCAATTTGATGAGTGTGAGCTAATGTACTCTCAAGAGGAGGATTAAGTAAACCTTAATAAAGTAAGGTGTGGGCAATACCCTTGAGAGAGGTAAGGATGTACACCCATATATGGACAAGGTGATACACCATATGACCGATAAGATTAATACCTTAATGATTAAGTGATGAGAGATATGATGATGACTAGCATGATATATACCTAATATAATACATGTGTTCAACTTGAGATACATGATTTAACCCAATACACCTTGTAAAAGTGAGGGTAAAACACTCTTAGGAGTGATGAGTGTAATGCCATGTAGTGATGTGGCTAATACTTGGTTAGGTAAAGTACCTAAAGTATTTGATAATATTCAACTCTATATCAATAATGCCTTAACCCGAGATGAGTTCATATCACTTGATGATAGATGAATTCAACTGTGTGACTTATTACAAATATACTATAGGATAAATATGATGAGTTATTTCATGAAATATTAGGATGGGAAATACCCTAATACAAGATAAGTTGATAAAAGTAATGAGGGAAGTGATACATTAAGGCATGATTAATATTATATCCAACACCTCAAGGTTGATACAACTTAAATCCAATATACTTGAATGAGTAACATGTCAATGGTTAAATTAAGATGTAATGAGTTTTATGCACTTTGATAAGTGTGGGCTAACATGCCTTGAGAAAGGGTTAAGCCAAGTTAATAAAATAGGATGTAATCAATATCCTAGTAAGAATGAGAGAGAAACTCATACCTTGTGTTGACAATCATTTAATGATAAATGATGAGAATAAATAAGTATGATTGAGTACTTATAATATTAATGTATGCTCCTAGATGTATGGAGCAATGAATTAGGGTTTGGATTGATAATATGAACTTGAAACACCTATTCGACTATGAAGTGAAAATCCTAACCCTAATATGGGAAGGTTGTATGTCTCTTATTGCATAAGCTGTGTGAGCTAAGTGAATAGTTGTCACCTAGTGTGAGATGACAAGATGTTTAATGAGCCTTGAAAGCCATGTGAATAGTTTTTGCCTAATAAGAGGTGACAAGTTATTTAATGGGCTTAGTGAGATATGAGAATTATTTATACAACAAGTATAAATGGTTATATAATCTAACATTTTGAAAGGTAGTTTTTGCTTTGTGAAAGGTGACCAGGTATTCAATGAGCTTTGTGAAACTATGTGAATTAATACCTTGGTCTGACGACCTAGAAGTATCAGTTACCTGTTACATAGGTAACATAGCTTAGTGATGACATGAGAGTTTAAATATCTAGATATGATGGAGATTCTAAGTGTTTTATGTGTTCCAAAGAATCATGAAAATACTTGATGATGTATTAAACCTTTCTTTGAAGTATCTAATATAATACAAGGGTGCTTAGTGGACTCCCCAAATTAAATAGGGGTGCTTAGTGGACTCCCCAAATTAAATAGAGGTGCTTAGTGGACCCCCCAAATTAAATAGAGGTGCTTAGTGGACTCCCCAAATTATATAGGGGTGCTTAGTGGACTCCCCAAATTATACATGGTGCTTAGTGGACTCCCCAAATTATACAGGGGTGCTTAGTTGACTCCCCAACAACACTAGGTTGCTTAGTGACCTTCCTGATGATAAAGAATCTGGGAAAGCTTAGTGGTCTTCTCCCAAAAAGAGTACATGCTACGACCGTAACTCTATAGAAAAGACACTGCTATACCCTACCATAGATGATTGTAGATGATACAAGATGTATTGCTAAGTCTAAGTGGTCTCATACTTACCAAGATAGGTGTGGTCTTGACATCCGGCTCTGCCACTAACCTCATATGGTACCAATTTTGATTTACTAGTGGTCAGATGGAGTATGAGCGGTATACTTCATCTCTTCCAGGCATAAATGTGAATGTCAATATGTAATTAGTTGTGTAGAGTATTTGTTTAAAGAATCGAATATGGGAAAACATTGGTTGATACTTTATCACTTTTATACATCTTAGTAGATAGATGTTATATATGTTCTTCATATTCCTTATAAAGGAAATAGATGATTTATTGCTCTATCATAGATAGATGCATTTCTTCAAGAAGAGAGATTATTTAGTTCTTCTTATTATAGTAATTAATCATGCTTATTAATGTAAAAGAATCCTCTGCATAATGTTATACTATCTATCAGTGATAATAATATTGTTTACAGAGAGTTATATCTCTCGCTGAGACAATTGTCTCACCCTGTGGGATCCACAATTTTTAGTTGGACGTGTAAGAGGAGGTAGAGACCATTCTGCATAGGAAGGATAATAAGCAGCATAACAATAGTAATAGTATAGGTTGAGTGTACTGTCTGTCGTTTCTTGTAGATAGAAGTCCTATGTGTCATCTCTGTACTCTCAGGTCCTTGGATTTAGTACATGATGATTTTATGAACAAATATGAGATTTTGGCTTGTATGCCTTGAAATTTTATGTTGCTTTAGTATGTGTTTTGATAGAGCAACTATTATATGTTGTCATCGAGATGAGATGAAACAATGTTGTACCATGTGAATCACGATATGTATAAATTTTGGATCTTTTAGCAAGAGTTCCCTAGAAGAGGATCTCCTTGTAAAACAATTTTAAATTTAGTGATTTTTGTGAATCTGTTGTTTATGATTATTCCGCATTATGAGTAATGATTTGGCTGTCACTTTGGTAGCGGTCATTACACAAGGTATGCCATATAATAGTGGTATCACACATCCTACACTCCTACAATGAAAACAAGCTCAAGTCTACCATGAAAAACCAAGAATTTGAACCGAAGCCTTAAAAATTATTATAAAATAAAGAAAACTTAAACGTAAGCTAGCTATAAGCTCATTTTTAAAACAATCACCAAATGAATATTTGCAACCCCTGTGATTATCTCACCTTTTCTTCATGCTCATTTCCCTGCCACCAGATTGGCCAAGATGCCCAATTTCCTGAGGTCACAAAACACATCTATCTTTGTCTTCATTTTTGCTTTGTATTCCCAAAAATACTTCCTCACTACTATTCCTAATACCACATCAAAGAGTTTTCATGGAAGTTTAGAGAATCTCACAAAACAATAAGTGTGTATATGATTTGAGACTGAGGTGCATGTAAAGGATATCAAAATGAGACATTCATTGAGTCTCTAGGTGAAAAATGGGGATAAAAATTTTGCGATAGAAAATGCATCTCTCCTCTATTCTACTCAAGATTTTTTGTGTGCAAATAAATTCATTGCATCATTTTTCCCCATTGGCAGCTCTTCTTCCTATTGGTAAAACCCTATTTTATAGAGAGATATACGGAAGAAACAAATAGATTATGGAGGGGGTGAGTGATAAACTTATATTTATCCATTTTGTTTACTTGTTTTAGATATCTCTTTAGAAGTATTTTGTCCATTGTTCCCTACTGTAAGGTATAAATGTCTCAGTTTAGACTTTTTTCTATTTCATTGATGTTTTTACTTGATTTACTAGGGTTTTTGTAGGATAAATGATAAAACTCCCCAAATCCCATAAAGGCCCAAAAATTTGATACTTCTATTCCCATCTTCAGCCTCCCAATTGACCAAGTAACTCATCATGTTAGTCGACTCACCTACACTAGATTTCAGCTTTCCAAAAATCCCATTTGATCGATTCATCATTCCCAATCGATCAACTCAATGTCAAATATCATTCAAACTCGGATTTGGGAAAGCTCATTACTTTAGATGAAATGACTGGTCAAAGCACACATTTAAAGACCAGCCAAACTCCAAATCAAGAAGTCTATTACTATAGCCAAACTAGCCTTAGGTCAAAGAAAGCAACAACTCCAATAAATCGACTCAGTTTCCTAGTCAATCAATCCACCACTCAAGACCCAACCAAACTCTAAAACAAGAAGGCCACTATTTTTGTTAACTGTAATCGAAATGACTTTCGGTTATAGAAACAAGTTAAATCTGGTCAACAGACTAAACTCCCCAGTCGATCGACCCATACCTCCAATCAGGAGGAAGTCACTGCCAACAACCACACTTCCAAGATTCCCCCCTCAATTCCCCCTATAAAAGGAGTGGGGACTCCAAAGAAAAAGACATATCCAATCTCTGATCATATTTTGCATTGCACCCTTTACATTACGTTTGAGTAGTTCCCTTAACTGGGCATGGGGAGTATCCCCATAACAAATTCTTTACTTGATTGTATTTGACTCAAATGTTTTAGTGAATGAATTTTTTCCAACTATTTTTCCTTGATCTAGGGTTAGATAGATATACTCGTGGGGTGGTGAGACCACAAATATCCACAAGAATGAACCGATAATCCCCTAATCATGATTTTTATCTTTTTAACCTTGGATCTTGCACTTGTTTCATTTTAGTTTGATTATGTTCTTTTTGGGTGATGAGACCATGGATCTCAACAAGAATGAACCCAAAATATTGTGATGAGATCAAGGATTAAGATTATGATCTTTCTATTCAGTTTATCTTGTTCACTATATCTTATGATGACATGACTATCTAACCCATGGGATTGAATGCCAAAATTGAAATCACATTTTTTTGATGATGTCATCCAATTATATACTCGTTCTATGGTTAATCAGAATATATTACTTGTTAGGTGATGAGACTATGTATCTCAATAGGGATGAACCCGTAACCACATGATGAGTCTACAAATGGTGGTTATGATCTATTTATCCACTCTATCATGTTCGTTATAGCTTATGGTGATGTGACTAGCCATGGGTTTGAATGCCAGATCGATCATCTAAAAGAATTTGTTGGATGGTTGGACAAGGATTCTCAATTATCAAGACCAAATGATTGATAGAAGTCCAACCCTTTGAGAATGATGTTCCAAAAAGGACATCAATCCACATGGTCCTATTTATAAAATAAAAAACTTGGAGTTGAATCGATTAAGTAAGAGCATGATTTTAGTGGTGATCCCCTAGAAACTCAGTTTATTTTATCATTGCATCATTTAACTTTATCTCCACACTTATTCATTTCCCGTTATATTTTAATCAAATAACTCTCAATCTAGAATTTACTTTACATTCATCGCAATTGGTTTGGATCTAACAATAAAAACACCATCTAGGCATGATACATTTATATACACATTTCAACTTGTTGTGAGTTGATAACAATTTAAATGATAAACTCTAGGGAACCCCCCCTCCTTAGTGATATGGTGTGCAACAACAACACATCAAATTTGGTGTCATTTCTGGGGACAATGACGTTAATTATAAACAAATTTTCTTTTATTGACTTTTCCTTCTTTCAAGTTTGTTTCATAATTTTTAGTTTTATTTTATAATTTCCTAGCTTGTTTTTATGTATTTTTAGTTTCTTTTCATAATCTTTAGTATTGTTCAAAATTTCTTCCATCTTAAATTTTATTTTCTTTCTTTCTATCTTAGATTCCTTTTCGTAATTTTTTATCTTTCATTTTCTTTTGATTTTCTTTTTATTTTTTTCCTACCGAGATCCATTATGGCAGTATAGTCCTCCTTCTACCAAGTTACCATTCCAGAAGTACTATTTATTTCTACAAAAACTTCATACACCTTTTTGATATTCAATCTTATCCTCTTGAATCCCCAACTTTTGTTCCTTATTCCAAGCTATTCACTGTACATGTGACGCTCACTAGGCATTAATAATATACCATTTGATATGGAAATTGACATAACCTTTGACCATCTGAATTGTACCAATCAAATTAGGATGGCTGGAAAACAAGAAATTCATATAAGAATAACATAGGCCTTAGCCACAAAAAGAGTGGCTACAACTACCGCTTTGGTAGACAAGACCATCGCCCAACATGAAGATTAGCAGAAGAAACTACTCATGGATTTATCAACTCCTATGACTACTGATGCATTACATCCTGTTGCCTCTTTATCTATTACCACTCCTCAATTTGAAATCTACACATTTTGGATCACTTTGCTTCAAGAAAGCACATTTTCAGGGAGGACTGGTGAAAATTGTCAAAACTATCTCCAAACTTTCACCAATCTATGTGCTTCTAGGCGTTTCATTTGAGGCCCTTAAAATAAGACTAGTCATATAGTCACTAAGAGATCTCACCACTTCCTAGTACAATGCCATGGAAGGAGACTACATCATCACTTGGGAGCCCCTTCGATCTAAGTTTCTTGAAAATATTACGTTCATCTATTACTTATCATATGCGAGGGAAAATTATAGAATTAAAAATGTCTCCAGAAGAAACATTGGGGGAAGCATGGGAATGATTCAAAGAACTACTATTCTACTGCCCACATCACAACATTCCTACACTATAGTTAACCGAGACACTTATAGTTTCTTTGATAAGGATAACAAAGTCTTCCTTAACACTTCATTAGGAGGAAATTTCAATTTTCAAAAATTTGACAGTGCTTGGGAAGTTGTTAAGTGAAGCGTCGAGACCCAAGCCCAATCTTATAGAGGACAATATTGAGGAATGTATGAGAGTATTATTGGGTACTATATTTGGTTTGATATTGCTCGAGGTTGATCATTATTTTAAATTTGAGGTATTTGATAAATGCATATTTATCCATTTATATACATGTTTTATATCTCTCTTTAGAAGTATTTTTGTCGTTATTCCCTACTTTAAGGTATACATGTCTTAGTTTAGCTTTCCTCTATTTAATTTAATTTTTACTTGATTTACTTGGGTTTTCGTAGGATAAATGACAAATATCTCCAAATTCCAAAAAGCCCAAAAAATAGGAGGCTTCTATTCCCATCTTCAGTCACCTAGTCGAACAACTAACTCACCTAGTCTGTCGACTCACACCAGATCTTAGCTTCCCAAAAATCGTAGTCGATAGATTCATCATTCCCAATTGATTGGCTTGCTATCAAAGATCGGCCAAACTCAAATTAGGGAAAGATTATTACTTTATATTAAATAACTGGTCAACACACACTTTATAGACATATCAAAATCCAAATTGATAAGTCTCATTACTGTAGTCAAATTGGCCTTCATTGAAAGAAAGCAACGACTCTAGTCAATCGACTCAGTTTCCCAGTCGATCGACCCACCACTCAAGACCCAATCCAACTCCAAAATAAGAAGGACATTATTACAGTCAAACTTTGACCAACATAAATTTAGGATGAAGCAACACATTGAAGCTGGTCAACTGACTGGACTCCCCTATCGATTGACCCATATCTTAGACCGTGAAGGTAGCCTCTACTAACAGGCACACTTCTAGGATTTTCTCCCTCCTTTACCCTTATAAAAGGAGGGGGAACGCTAAAGAAAAAGTTATCTCATATCTCTAATCATATTTTGTATTGTACCCCTTACATTATGTCTAAGCATTTCTAACTAGGGCATGGGGAGTAGACCTATAACATGCTCTTTACTCGATTGTATTTGATTCCAATGTTTTAGTGAGTGAATGTTTTCCGATGATTACACCTAGAAATATGGTTAGATATATACACTCTTATGGGGTGACAAGACCACAAATATTCATAAGAATTAATATATTTTTACGCTTAGATCTTGAACTTGTTTCTATTTGCTTTGATGATGTTCACAAGACCACAAATCTCAACAATAATGAACCAATAATCATGTGATGAGACCATGGATTAGGATTATGATCATTCTATTTAGTTTATCTTGTTAATTATATCTTATGGTGACATGATCATTTGACCCATGAGTTAAACGTCACAACTGAAATCACATATTCTTGATGATGTCATTCAATTATATACTCATTCTATGGTTAATCAGAATGTATTCCTTGTCAGGTGACGAGACCACATATGTCAATAGGAATGAACCCACAACCCCTAGGCGAGACTGCAGATGGTGTTTATGATCTTTTTATCCAGTCTATCCTATTTTATAGCTTATGGCGATGTGACAACCACGTGTTTGAATGCCAGATTAATCATCCAAAAGAATTTATTGGACTATTGGACAAGTATCCTCAATTACTGAGACCACAGTTTTGAGAGAAGTGTTGGTATGTATGCCCATAGAGATAATCATATGATGGTTATAATGGCATAACTTTTAAATTATTTGATTCATAAAAAAGGCATGCTTCCAATTTATTCTATTTTATTCAATTATGAGACAATGAAGTAACATAATAAATGTCTAGAGAATGATATTTCTTGAGGACGTATGTCTTCAAGTACGTGACTTGAACAATGAGATCAAACAGATGTTAAGAGTATACATTCTCATTATGTCCCTAGTCGGATGTTATTTTTAATGTTGATAGACAACAATAATACTTAATACTAGAGTGTGTGTTGGTTGATAAGAGAATCTCATCAGTCATGATATGGCAATATCAAACCAAGCACACTGATAGTTTCTAGGCAACAATGTATCAGACACACCAACCATGCGAATAACTCATGTAAACCAATACAATGGTAGTCATAGTTAGTTCTCATAGTGTTGGTAGTGATTTTGGTTGTTAGACCTAAAGTCACTACAATTATCACATGTCGTTTGGTGTACTTTGACGTCATCCAACATGATCTTGAATAAGGGTTGCCATAAAGGTGATGATTGGGAACACTGTGACACATGGGGATGACTGTGAGTGATGTAGATGTGATTTGTCCCTGCTACAAGAGTATGATATCTTGTCCACTTGATTAGTGAGATTGAGAAATGCATGGCCATGGACATGTGAGCCAATATGTGATATTGAGCTTACATAAATCTCAGACTCTACTATAGCAAGGAACAAAGATTGAATGTTGAAAAGTATGACTACTCCATGCATCAAATTGAATTTTGATACCAATGACAAAGGAACTATACAAAGACTAAAACATCAAACACATATTTTATGTTGAAGTTGTTCTCCAACTTTCCATTTTCTTGGGTAGCAATGATGTGTGAGTAGGCACCACTCTTTTCTTGTGATGTCATAAGAAGCTATGAACATTCACTGCCAACATAATATGGGACCTATAGGGTCACACAAATAGGAATTCACTTGGAATAGGAGTTTATCAATGTATGGTTTAAGTTGATTAGTAAGGATGTTTAGGTATTCAGTTAAACAACAAATTAACTAACTAGACTCAGAACCATCAAGTTCAAGTGTTGAATTGACTGGTTGGAGTGTCAGGTTAATTGAAAATTGAATAGATTAAAATTTGCATGAATAAGGACACCAACCGATCGGCTCACTAGGTAAATCGATCGACTCATGGTTGGTGAGTCGACCACTTCATCTAGTGAACCGATCAGCTTAGTCAGGCCAACTGAAGCATTTGGTGATTTTACTGAATCATGAGAATAGTTGAATTGTTTCACTTGTTCAATTCAATTAGTATAAGGAATTAATGTTGGACATTAATTAGAAATGAATTGAAAATTTAATTGTGATTGAGAAAAATGTGAAATGACTTGCTCACTGAGTGAACTAATCAGCTAAGTGTCCCATCCAATCGGTTCACCCGTGAACTGACCGGTTCACCTATTGCAGGTTGCAAAATGCATGGAAAGTTTGGACCCTTCTACTCCCACATAGACTGGGAACCCAGACCCTAACCCCTCCTATAAATAGAGGGATCCTGGGGACTTCACAACACACACAATTGAGAATCAATTTCTCTGAAAATTGTTGTCCTCTCTGGTTATGGTAACTAAGAGAGCCTACATGACTAGGATGGGACATTGAGTATGAACAACTATGGGAGAGCAAATTTGAGACTAGTATGCCAATAGAAGGTGACAAATCCTTCCTAAACTATTCTAGTAGAATGACATGAATTCCTAGTGGTTCATGTTGACTACTGTAGAGGCATGAGCTCTTTAGCTATTCCTAGGAGGAAAACATCAACCTACCATCCATGGTGATCAACTAGGAGGCCGACATAGATGATATTTGAGGTGACACTTCAGACAAGGATGTACAACAACGACGAGGATATGTCACTAGACTTTCTCCTCGACTAGGTATATCCTCAAAACCATCCTTTCCATTATATAGTTATTAATGAGATATGTTTGTTTAGGGAAGTTAGAGGGTATTTTTATTCATGTCACCCCTCTCGTTCAAGCTGGTTCAACAGACTATTACAAGTTGACCTACACAAAATATAATTAAACTTGGTAGTACTACTACCATAACACATATCCATGTTGACTAAGACAACAATGTTGCTAGGAGGACTCCTATAGTAATAGGGGCCGCTCTTGTTTTTGATATGAAACTTGGTTAGTTGGTCTGCGACCTTATTCCCCTCCCGATTGGTGTGTACACAGATCCAGATTGGCCTAAATCCTCTCCTCACAATAGTAATCCATCTTGCCAGCTTAGGGAACTTTGTATCATTGCCTTCCAGGGCCAACTTGGCATTCTTACAATCAGTTTCAACACAAATTTTACTACAGTTCAGTCTCTGCCCGATATCCATAGTGAACTCAATAGCTCGAGTTTCCGCTTCAAGAGCACTGTCGGCTTGGAAAGTGTTGCCCCAACCTCCATGCCAGTGGCCATGCTCATCCCTGCACACGACTACCGCAATAGCAAGGTGGGATGTTGGGTTGAAAGCAACGTTGGTATTCAGCTTCATGGTACCTTGCTATGGTTTCTACCAGCCGACATGATGAACTTCTTCCTCCTTGGTCACCTGATCTGCCGCCCAAGTTTTTGAATGGACAAGAACCTCTTTGGAAATAAGGGCCTTCAGATGACTTACAAATAGTTTTTTCTTTTCAAAAACTTGGAGGTTACGGTGCTTCCATATCTGCCAACAACCAATAGCAAACTGGAGGTCATGTGGTGCAGGTGTTGTTAGGTTATCATGTAGCCAATTCCATAGGATGGTTTCACTGAAGAATTGATTCCAACAGCTCTGCTTCAAGATCTCCTTCCACACGAGAGATCCATGCTCGTAGTCTCTTAGAGCATGGAAAATAGTCTCTTCCTCAAGGCCGCAAATCGGGCAGAGAGAGCTAGTTGCCAGGTTCTGGGCTACTCTCCTTCTATTCGTCAAGATGGCATTATGCCCCAGAAGCCAGAAGAAATATTTAATCTCCGTGTTTGCCTTCATCTTCCATATTGTCTCCCATTTTCCTTCAGTTCTAACGTCCTTCCCCAACCTTAGGATGTTGTATGCACTCTTGGTGGTGAAGAAGCCCGAGTCTATGTGGCACTAGGCATGGGTGTCCTGGACATCTGTATCCAAAGGGATGGCTATTTGTGTTATCTTCTTTACGATGTCATGTGGCAACCAATCTTCTAAGAAATCCCCGTCCCATCTATTATCCAAATTCACAAGGCAAGAAACTTTCAAGTCCAGTAGCTCCTCAGGTATAGGTTTTAGGACATGGTCCTTAAGCGGTGTAGTACTACCCCACCACCTATCAAACCACACACTAATGTCTTTGCCATTAACAGGAATCATCGTGGAGTTATCGTGGATGAAGGACTTACCATTCAGCACAGCATGGCCCAATCTGGACACATTAGGTATATAGCCTCCTTTGAAGCTAGTGTACTTATTCAGCATTCCCTTGCACCAAAAAGACCTCCTGTGAGTACTCAGATCCCACACATGTTTGTAGATCAAAGATTGGTTCAATTCTCTCATCGACCTCACTCCCAGGCTGCCATGTTTTTTGTCACTCATAATTTTGTTCCAAGCTATAAGAGAGAGTGCATGTTGCTTCTGACTCCCACCCCAGATGAAGGATGTAATGTTGTTGTCTATGTAGTCACAGATCTTTGCCGGTAGCATTGTTGTCTGCATAGTGTAGCTGGGAATCGCCGTAAGTGTCACTTTAGCCAGACACACCCTTCCTTCGAGACTCAAGGTTATAGCCGACTAAGAGTTTATATTGTTATAGACCCTTTCTAAAATGTTGTCGTACATATCCGCCTTCACTCTGCCGTGGATAAGAGGAACCCCTAGATATTGACAAGATATGTTGGTTTAATGGGGAATATGTGAGTAAATTTTTTGTTTCCTCTATCTACATGATGTCATATTTCCCTATAGTGGTATCAGATCCACGCCAATTTACTATATCTTGGAATTATCGATATGTTCATATTTCTGGTTTTATCATTTATTTATAGCATGCAAAAGTTTATTTATGTCTGATAAAATACCGCATAAATCCCACACTTTATATATATATATATATATATATGCAATTTACATGCGTCACCCTAAAAGAGAGTTTGGATGATGGGTGTAGTGTGGTTATGTCCAATAACTCTAATTATCTATGCATGACAGTTGTATGTTTATTTCTTGTTGTAACTCAGTACGCATACCGAGCCTCTCTCTTCTTTCCACATTTAAAGTTGATTCTTTCCTACCTTTGCTCCCCTCGAATGTAACTTGAGGTTTCACCACTATCTTGTAATAGTAGGATAGATTACTTTCTTACTATGACAAAGAAGATGAAGATCAGTGCCAGACCAACCATGCATCTCATCAGTAAATCGATCAGCTGTTGGATCTGAGCCGACGGCTAAGAGGACTGACGAGGATCATGAAGGACAAGACAAACATATTGATTGGAGGATACAAACTAATTGGCTGGGGGATGACCAACCAGCTTGCCAGGTGACAAGTTGACTGGTTCAAGGGTGACGACCAACCGGCTTGCCAAGAGGCAAGTTGACTGGTTTAAGGGTTGAACCAGTCAACCTAGATTCATAAAGCACACTTTTTCATCAACAACATGTTTCTACATGAGATGTAGACCTAGGTTGTGGTAATTCCCTGTGGCTCTAAGGAATTACATTAAAATGTTCATAACCATCGCTTTTCATTTATTGGATATTTTTTCTGTGGAATATAGCATGTATATGATACATACTATATATATGGTGATTGGATAAATTATACGTATTTATAAATACAGACCCCTTCAAATAAAATATTAAGTCTAAGATGTTTTTCATTAACAACACACATGAAAATTGACACGAATTTACCGTGCGTAAAATGCAAGTGCACGCGTCAGAGTAATATAGGCCTTTGTGAGGCCCGAGTCGAACTCCGGGAAACGTAATTATTGGTAGACTAGTACTAACTACTTGCAATCAGCTAGACCGATTTAAAATGATTTGAGAGTTGATTAAAAAAAGAAAAGAAAAATAAAAGAAAACTGAGAAATCGATTAAATGTTTGGTTTAATCAATTTGAATGGGAATCTTTAGGATTGTGGTTTCACCGCAAGTTCTCATTGTATTAATTCCTACACAGTTATTCTAATTTGTCTCTCATTCCGGATAGTGGCTTGTATTCAGAATTTCTCACTTTCGTGATACAATTCACTACCTAAATCTAGGTCGGTTCGACGGTAGTAGTAACCAATACCCAAAACTAGGTGGATGAAGACCATACTCTGGGTTTCCACCATTAACTGTACATCGCCTTGTTCAAAGGATTTATTAGTTAATGTGAATTTCGTCTCTTTTCAATTGTTAATTCTTCTTTCAAAGTAATTAAAGGCATTAGATTATCATTAGGGTGATCAATCATAATGATATAATGGAGAAAACAAAATCATACCACGGATTTAAGAGACAAATTATGAAATACTATGGTAAAAATGTCATACAACAATCACCCGGGCTACTCCCGGTCCTAAAGATAAAGAGGATTAGCCCCGCATGTTTATCTCCATGAAAGACATGATGAGAGAAAGGGAAAACATGGGGAAAAAGTGGATAGAAGTGATTTAACCCCTAAACGGAGGAGATCTGGGCGTTCCTCGGCGTAGAATAAGTGATCTACAACCTTTCGGTAGTGGAAAACTCCTTCTACAGCTCTCAGAACGATCGGGGCATGGCTCTGGTCTCCGTTCTTCTCTCCTCTCCTTCTTGAGACTTATGCAATGACTAATGACGTGATCCCCTACTTAGGGCCGCCATAATTAGGTATATGCACCACTTTAGATCACCAAAAGATCACCACCGTCCAATTAGCAACGATCTATAACAAAATCTGATCTAACGACGTCGATACCATCGACGCAGGTCGATGGTATCGACCCGTCATTATATCGACGATTCTTCCTTTTCCTGACATTTCGTGCTGATGTAGACTCTATACCATCGACTTCAGTGTTGATGGTATCGACACCTTCAGGCGTCACTTTTATCA
Source organism: Alisma plantago-aquatica (assembly GCA_963693085.1). Lineage (NCBI taxonomy): Eukaryota > Viridiplantae > Streptophyta > Magnoliopsida > Alismatales > Alismataceae > Alisma > Alisma plantago-aquatica. Next base: position 663,457,302 of record OY856412.1, on the reverse strand, counting down.
CCAATCTGACGCTGAAGCTGGGCGAGGTCGATAGTATCGACTTTATGTCGATAGTATCGACCAATTGACTGCAGGCTCACTATAGGTATCTCGCTACCATCGACTTCAGTGTTGATGGTATCGACTCATCTTGGTTCCTTGTGTTTGTCTCACTGCGACTGAGTCGATACTATCGATAGCTGTCAATGGTATCGACAACTGCCTATATTCATTTTTCCTGAAATTTCAAAATAAATTTGAATCATCCTTACTCAATATGATCATTTTATAGCCAAAAAGATGAAATATAGTAGATTTGATGCAAAATGAGATTATAGACTAAAGAGAGTGAATCATGCGATACTAACCACAAATGTGACTAATAAACACATAAAACACATGTAAAACTAGTATATAAAAGCGACTCAAAATCCTCGCATCAAAAATCTTGATCGACCAAGGATAGGTTACGCCCAACCGCGATGGGCTATCCATCTCATGGAAGTGTGATGCTATATATGTAGGTTTTGCCCAAGCAGGGTGCATATCTATCGTGTTGACTTTTGTGTTGGGCTTAACTGGTGATTCAGAATGGGATTAAGTGCCAAACGCATGCAAATGATTATGGCAAGGAGTTGCACATATCATCTATCCAAGAGTTGCATATGATGCAATTTGAAAAAGTTTTTTACCTTGATAATTGACTATGGAAGCTAGCATTGATGGGTAATAGTTGAATTATTTTGGACCTTAGACTACTACAAGGCTGTACGCTGCAATCTTCTGAATTGATATGTGAGGGCTATCATTTTGAATAAAATAGTGGGTGTGATATTAATTAAAGACCTAATTAAATATCATTAAATATTTTTCAAATCAAATCAAATCAAAATGTTTTTGACAAAAAACAAATTTTCTCTTATAGAATCATATCACGAACAACTGAGTATTGTTATCAGTCCTTAGCAAAGACAAACTTGACAGGACAAATTTCCACAACTTGTTTTGGACTTTGAGAAGGGTTCTCAATAAAGAGTGCAAGCTCTATGTCCTTGATAGTGCCAGAAATACCTGCTCCTAGTGTGCCTAGGGCTAAAGTGGATGCTTACTGGAAGCATGCTAATAATTACTAGGACATAAAGTACATTATGCTAAGCTACATGAACTGTGAGTTGCATGAGCAATGCGAAGAAATGGGGATTCTTGAGATGCAAACATATCTTAAGAAGGTGAACCATAATCTCACAAAGCAAGAAAGCAACAGTGTCATAAAGGCCTCTTTGAGTGTAAACTTACAGAGGGAGAATCAATATAAGATCATGTGCTCAATATGATTGGACATGTGTATCATATTGAAGAATTGTGATTCTCTTTGATCCAAGAGTTGGCCACAAATATGATTTTGAAATCATTGTCAGAATCATATAGCCATTTTGTTGCATGTTATCACTTGAAATAAAATGGCCAAACTGATGCCAAATTATCTTGGCATGTTATATATGCCAAAGCAAGAATGAAGAAGAACAAATCTGTGATGTTGATCAGTAGATTTGAGTCCAAGGATGAAAGTGAGGCCGTGAAGAGTTTTAAGGCCAATCTCAAATCCAGATCTCTGACACTCAAGATGTGGAGAAAGAAAAGTACAAGAGGAACTTATCCTTTGTACTTGAAAACATTCTACAAGAAGAAAATGAGGATACAGATCTCCACTTTAGGTATATACATAAATGAAATAAACTTATCTACTTCTTCATCATGGGTACTTGATACTGGATGTGGATCTCACATATGCTCAAATATGCAGGATCTGAAAAGAAAAAGGCCTTTGGGAAAGGGTGAGGTTGAACTGTGAGTTGCAAATGGAACAAGAGTTGTGGCCACAACAGTTGGAACCTATAGTTTATCTCTGCCTACATGGCTTGTAATAGAGTTAATGAACTGCTATTATGTACCTACCATAAAAAGAAATATTATTTTTATATATTGTATGGACAAGGATGCATATTAATTTCATATTAAGAATGGTCAATGTTCTATTTCTAAAGATGCGATAATTTATGGTAGTTGTAGGGAAATAGGGTGATCGAATAGACAGCGAAAACAAATTTTGTATTGCCATATTCCCCATAAACCAGTGGATTATCAACAACTATATTATGGAAAGGATGATTTAGAGGATATACCTGGTCCTGGAGCAAGCCAGTGACATACTCCTCATCGTTGTAGATGCACAACTATTTTGTAGTTGCATTGGGACTCATCCATGACTCCTGCCCAAATAATAAACTTGATCATCTTCATCTGCAGTAGCTCCTCGCACTACAGGCTGTTGGCTAATGTTGTCCTCCTTAGAGATGGGAAAAGGCCACCTCACCTCTAGAGAAGTTCACATGGACCGTCTAGAACTCCTATCATTCTACTAGAACAGACAAGAAGGATTTGTCCCTCCTGTTGGTGTACTAATCACCAACCTGCTCTCACACAATGATTTTCAGTTGTTCTCTGCCTCGCTATCCCTCCCTAGTCAGGTAGAACTTGTTGGGATCTCTTGGTTACCACAACCAGAGAGAAAAATAGTTGTCAGAGCAACTAATTCTCAAGTGTGCATGTTGGGAAGCCCCCATCACCCCTCTATTTATAGAAGGGTCTTGGGTTAGGGTTCCAGTCTGTGTGGGAGTGGAAATAACCAAAATATGTGAGTCCTGAACCAATCAGTTGGCAACCAAACTGATTGGTTCACACACAAGACGGTTGGTTTGCTTAGCAAACCAGTCATTTTGCAAGTTTCCCAATCACATATGTATTTGACAATTCTATTCCAATTAATGCCCGACATGATGTTAGTACTAATCATTGATGGAATTGAGTTACATCTCTAACCGCTTGTCTCGTGACCACCATCTGATCAGCTTACCAAGTGAACCAGTCGGTTGGGACCCAGTTTGTGTAGAGCTCATCCAATACAATATTCAATCAACTTGACACTCCAATCAGCCATTTCATCACATGCGTCGATCAGTTGGGAGTCCAGTTAGTTGATTTTTTCTTAAATTGAAAACATAAACTCTTTAGTAATCAATCAAATCATTATTCAATGTCAAACTCCTCTTCTAGGTCATATCCTATCTGTGTGACCCTATAAGTCCCATATTACGTTGGTAATGAATGTCCATAACCAATTACAACATCACAAGAAAAGATCGGTGCTTAGTCACACATTATTACTATCCCAAGTAAAAGGAAAGTTGGGGAACAACTTCAACATACAATCTGTGCTTGGTGTTGAAATGTTTGTATAATTCCTTTATCTCTAATATCCAGCTTGAACTCGAGGCATGGATCTATCATCCTTTTCAACACTCAATCTATGTTTCTTGCTATAGTAGACTGTATGAGATATGTGTAGGCCTAATATCATGTATTGAATCACATGTACATGGTCATGCATTTTTCAGTCTCGCTTACTCAAGTAGCCTAGGATATCATACTCCCAAAGGAGAGAAAAATCCCATCTACATCAATCATAGTCAGTCCCATGTGTCACAATCACTCAATCATCACCTTTATGATAATATGTGTTCATGATTATGTTTGATGATGTCAAAGCATACCGAATGACATGTGATGAGTGTAGTGACTTCAGGTCTGAGAATCACAATCACCACCATCATTATGAGAGAGTAACTATAACCACCATAACAATGGTATCCATGTGTTAATCTCATGGTGGGTTTATCTGATACACTGTTCTCTAACATGTATCTATTTTCTTGGTTTGATATATCCATATCATGACTAATGAGATTCAGTAATAAACCAACACACACTCTAGTCATATGTGTTCTTGTTGTGTATCAACCTTCAACAATAACATCCAACTAGGGACATAATGAGAATGTATACTCTTAACATCTATATGATATCATTCTTCAAGTCACTTACTTAAGACAAACATCATCGAGTAGTATAATACTCTTGACATTTATTATGTTATTTCATTATTTGTTAATTGGATAAAATAGAAAAAATCAGAAGCGTGGCTTTTATTAACAATCAAATCATTTACACATTATGCAATTTACAATCATCATATGATTGGCTCTCTGGGCATACATACCAATAGACTCTGACTTGCACTTAGATCTAATCACCTAAGAATCATATTCTAGGTGATTTGACATGTCCATCATGTTTCTACTATGAAAGTGTCTTTGTTAGGGGATCAACACCATCGTTCTCAGTTAGTACTCTACAAATCTTTACATCTCCTTGATGTACAATCTCTAGTATGAGATGGAACTGCCTTTGTATGTGCTTTGAGTGCTGATGCGATCTAGGTTCCTTAGCTTGTGCAATAGCTCCATTGTTATCCCAATATAGCTAAATTGCATCACTGATGCATGGAACGACCCTAAGTTCAAAAATGAACTTCTTGATCCATATATAGTCCTTTACTACATTTGATGTAGCAATATACTCGACCTCTATTGTAGAATCGACAACTATCTCTTGCTTGGAACTCTTCCAACTTACAACTCCTTTATTTATGCAAATCATGAATCTTGATTGCAGTTTGTAATCATATTTATCAGCCTGGAAGCTTACATCAGTGTAACCCTTTACCACAAACTCTTCCTATCCACCCTAAACCAAGAACTAATCCTTAGTCCTTCTCAAGTACTTGAGGATGTTCTTCACGGCTACCCAGTGAGCATCACCTGGGTCTGACTGATATCTTCTCATAATGCTCAAGGCATACGGGATGTCAGTACTGGTACACAACATTACATACATGATTAATCCAATTATTAAAACATATGGAATCAAACTCATGTACTCCCTTTTCTTCACACGAACTAGGACTTTGAGATTTAGAGATGGTAACTCCATGTAGCATGGATAGGTTTCCTCTCATTGAGATCTCCATGCTGAACCACTTCAAGACTTTGTCAATGTATGTGCTTTGACTTAGTCCAAGAAGCCTTTTAGATCTGTCTCTATAGATCTTAATCCCCAACATGTAGGTTGCTTCTCCCAAGTCTTTCATAGAAAATATTTTTGCAAGCCTTGCCTTTACCTTTTGTAAAGTAGGGATGTCATTCCCCATCAACAGTATGTCATCTTAATACAATATGAGGAATGTCACTATGCTCCCCTAACCTTGTTGTACACACACAGTTCATCTTCATATTGAATAAAGACAAACTCTTTGAGTATCTCGTCTAAATGAACATTCTAGCTCCGAGATGCTTGCTTCAATATATATATTGATTTTTGCAGTTTATAGAATTTATTTGCATCCTTTGGATTTATAAAACCTTCAATCTGTATCATATATACATCCTTAATAAGATTCTTGTTAAGGAATGAACTTTTAACACCCATCTATAAATTTTCATAGTCATGACAAGCTACAATGGCAAATATGATCCTGATGGACTTAACCATGGCTACGGGAGAAATTTTTTCATCATAGTCAACACCTTGAACTTGTCTGGAACCCTTTGTGACCAATATACCCTTATAGGTTTGAACGATTCCTTCCATGTCAGTGTTCTTCTTGAAGACCCACTTGCACCCTATAGGTTTTACCCCCTCAGGTGGATCCACCAAGGTCCATACCTTGTTGGCATATATACATTCCATCTAAGATCTCATGGCCTCAAGCTATTTCTCAGACTCTGTTCCCTCAGTAGCATCTAGACAAGTTACTGGCTCATCATCTATGACCAACTTACTACCTTCCTAAGTCACAAGATATCCAAATCTTTCAAGTTCAAGGTGTGTCCTACTAGATCTACTTTACTTGAGGAATTTGAGTCTCCACAACACTTTGTGATTCTCTTTCTTACTCTTGTACATATATTGGTTCAATGCTTTCTTGTTGGTCTCAAACCTCTTCAAGTTCCACTTTCCTCCCACGGATTCCATTGGAAATAAATTCCTTTCCAATGAATGCAACATCACTGGAAACAAACATTTTTTGTCAGATAGGGAATAAAAGTACTATCCTCTTGTCTCCTTAGGATATCCAACAAAGTAACTGGCTCATCATCTATGACCAATTTACTACCTTCCTGAGTCACAAGATATCCAAATCTTTCAAGTTCAAGGTGTGTCCTACTAGATCTATGAGGTACCTATGTTACTTGAGGAATTTGAGTCTCCACAACACTTTGTGATTCTCTTTCTTACTCTTGTACATATATTGGTTCAATGCTTTCTTGTTGGTCTCAAACCTCTTCAAGTTCCACTTTCCTCCCACGGATTCCTTTGGAAATAAATTCCTTTCCAATGAATGCAACATCGCTGGAAACAAACATTTTTTTGTCAGATAGGGAATAAAAGTAATATCCTCTTATCTCCTTAGGATATCCAACTGATGCGATGATTTTGAGTCGCATTTATAGACTTGTTTGATATGTGTTTTATGCATTTATTAGTCATTTTCATGGTTAATGTTGCATAATTCATCTACTTTGGTCTATGCTACTTCTTTATGTCAAATTTCCCTTATTTCAACATTTTGAGTATAATTTATCAAAAGAATACGTTTTGTGTAGACTTATGTGGTTTTGTGTGTTAATTTCAGGAAAAACAAGTATCTGCTACTGTCGATACCATCGACAGTTGTCGATACCATCGACCGGACCACAGGTTGCCAGCTGCAAGGACCAGAAGAAAGTCGATACTATTGACAGGGATGTCGATGGTATCGAGATACCATCAGGTTGCTGGAGAGAAGTGAGTCGATACTATCAACACATCAGTCGATACTATCGACTAGTGGAGCTACAGCGACACAAAAGGACAAAACTGACACCTAAGAATGTCGATACCATCGACCCTCGTCGATGGTATCAAGATGGCATCAGGCGCAAAGACAAAAGAAAAGAAGATCAGCTGATACAGCGCAAGGTCGATACCATCGACCCGCGTCGATGGTATCGACACCGTCAGATATGAGTTTGATTCAGATTAATCTTAATTGGACGGCTGTGATTAATTGGCAACTTAACTCGGGAATTAAACCTAATGACGGCGCCCAAGAGGGGATGATCACATCATTAGCCATGATACACGTCTCGAGGAGAGGTAGAGAGAAGAACGGAGCCCAAACCTACGCCCCAGCCGATCCGGACGCCGAAGAAGACGATTTCCACCACCGAAAGGTGGGAGAACGCGTATTCTATGCCAAGGATCATTTGGATCTCCTCCGTTCAGGGGTTTCACCACTCAATCACATTTTTCTCATGTTTTCCCTTTTCTCTACCATGCTTTGCTTTGAGATGAACATGCATGGCTAATCCCCTTTGTCTTTAGGACCGGGAGTAGCCTGGGAATTCATTGTATGACAATTTTATCATAGTAATTCATATTTTATCTCTTAAAATCCGTGGTATAATTTTGTTTTCTCAAATATATTGTTATGCTTGATCACCATAATAATAATCTAATGCCCTTAATTGCTTTGAAAGAAGAATTAATGGTTGAAAAGAGGCGGAATTTACATTAATTGACAAATCCCTTGAACAAGGTGGTGTAAGGTTAATGCTGGATACCAAGAGATCGTTTTTAATGCACCTAGTTTAGGGTATAGGTTACTACAACGGTGGAACCGACCGAGACGTGGGTAGTGAATTGTACCACGATAGTGGGCAATTCTGATTTCAGGCCACTACCCGGATAGAGACATAAATTTGGATGACTAAATAGAATTTAATACAATGAAAACCCGCGGTGAAACCGCAATCCTAAAGATCTCATTTTGAATTGATTAAACCAAACATTTAATCGATTGCTTTGATTTGTTTTATTTTTATTTTCTTTTAATTTTAACAACAACTCTCAACTATTTAATCAGTCTAGCTGATCGCGAGTAGTTAGTAGGAGTCTTCAAACATTTCACGTATCCCTGAGTTCGACTCGGGCCTCACAAAGGTCTATATTACCTCGACGCGTTCACTTGCGTTTCTAGGCACGGTAAATCTGTGTCACCAACAAAGTAACATTTATCATACTTAGGTCCAAGATTTTCAAAAACATTTTCCTATGATAAGGTTTGCATCCCCAAATCCTCATAAAAGACACATTGGGATGCTTCCCAACCCATATCTCATATGGTGTGTTTTGAACTGATTTGGATGGTACTTAGTTTAGTGTATACACAGTGATTTCTAGAGCATACCCCTAAAAGGTAGTTAGAATCTCAGCTAAAATCATCATTGATCACACGATATCCAGTAATGTGTGATTCCTTCTTTCTGATACACCATTATGTTGAGGTGTTCCTAGTGGAGTCCATTGGGATACAATCCCATGCGCTTTAAGAAGGTCCTCAAACTCTTGGTAAAAAAAATCTCCACCTCAATCAAAATGAAGTTCCTTAATACTTTTACCAAGTTGGTTTTGTACTTCACTCATAAACTCCTTAAACATGTGAAGAGGGTCTGAATTATGTTTAATTAATTAAACATAGACATACCTATTGAAATCATCAATGAAGGTATTGAAGTACTAAAACCCACCTCTAGTTGTTGTTATAAAAGGTCCACATACATCACTGTGTATGAGTCCTAATATATCACTAGCCCTTTCACTGTTAATAGTGAAAGGAGTCTTTACCATCTTTCCCTATAAACAAGATTCACATGTCTCTATTGATTTGAAATCAAAATAGTCCAGATACCCATCTTTATGGAGTCTAGATATGTGATTCTCATTTATGTTCCCTAGACAGCAATTCCAAAGGAATGGTTTGTATGAGTCATTGAGTTTTAGTCTTTTGGTATTCATGTTATATACATTTGTATTTAGATCTGGAAGAAAAAGACCATAAGACACTGGGGCACTGTCATAAAAGATCATATCTTTAGAAATAGAACATTGACCATTTTTAATATGGAATTTAAATTCATCCTTATCCATACAAGATATAAAATTGATGTTTCTATTTATAGCAAGAACATAATAGCAGTTCATTAACTCTACTACAAGCCCTGTGGGAAGAGATAATCTATAGGTTCCAACTGAATTGGCCGCAACTTGTGTGTTGTTTGCAACTCGTAGTCCCACCTTGCCTTTTCCCAAAGGCCTACTTCCTTTCTGATCCTACTCATTCGAACATATGTGTGATACACATCTGATATCTAGTACCCATGATGAAGAAGTAGATAGATTTATTTTAATAATGTATATACTTGAAGTGGAGATCACCATCCCCATCTTCTTCTTCCTGAATGCCTTCAAGTACAAAGTATAGGTTCCACCTGTACTTTTCTTTCTCCTTATCTTGAATGTTGAAGATTTGGATTTGGGCTTGGTCTCATAACTCTTCATGGCCTTGCTTTTATCCTTAGACACATCTCCACTGATCATCATCATAGATTTGTCTTTCTTCATTCTTGCTTCAGCATGTATCAACATACCAAGCAAATCTGACATTGGTCTGGCCATATTATTCACATGATAGCACACAATAAAGTGGCTATTTGATTCTAGTAATTTCTTTAGAATTATATATGTGGCCAGATCTTGGTTTAGAGTGAATCCCAGTTCTTCAAGATGATACCCATGTCCAATCATATTGAGTTCATGTTCTTATACTAAGGTTCCCTCTGTCAGCTTAGACTCAAGTAACGTCTTTATGATATCATCCCTTTCTTGCTTTCTAAGGCCTATGTTCACTTTATCAAGATGTATTACCATCTGAAGAATACCCATGTCTTCACACTGCTCGTGCAACTCATAGTTCATGCAACTAAGCATAAGGTACTTTATCTCCAAGGCATTGTTGGCATGCTTCCGGTAAGCATCCACCTCTGTCGTAGGCACATCAGGAGCAGCTATTTCTTGCATTGGTTTGTCAAGTACATAGACTTGCACCCTTCATTGAAAATCCTTCTCAAAGTCCAAAACCAGTTGTGGAAATTTATCCCGTCAAGTTATCCTTCCCAAGGACTAATCTCAGTACAAATTTGTTTGCCATATGATTCAACAAGAGAAAAATTGCATTTTGTCAAAACCTTTTGATTTTGTTTGAATTTTTCTTTGATGATATTCATTAGGTTTTTAATTGTTATCACTCCCACTATTTTTTTCAAATTGATAATCCTCAAATATTAATTCATAAGATTGCAGCAAATAACATTCAAGTGAGCTAAGATCCAAAATAATTTAACTATCACCCAACCAATATGCCAGCAACCATAGTCAATTATTAAGGTAGGCAACTCTTGCCAATTACATCTTATGCAACTCTTTAATGGATGATATGTGCAACTCTTTTCCTTAATGATATACATGGATCTGGGCTAGACGCGCTAAGAATCACCAGTTAAGCCTGACCTAATAGCCAATACGATAGATATGCACCCTGTGAAGGTAGACCATACATATCTACCATCAACTTCCACGAGATAGACGGTGCACCATGTGAGGGCGTAACTTATGCTTGGTAGATCAAGATTTTTATTTGTGTTTCTAATGGAAAGCATCTTAGACTTAATATTTTATTTGAGGGGTTTTGTAGTTATAAAGACATATACTTTATCCAATCACATGACATCTAGTACATATCATATGCATGCCATATCCCACAACAAAAACATACAATAAACAAAAAGTGATGGTTATAGAAAACCTAATATGATTCCTTGGAGCCAAAAGGAATTAGAGCAAGTAGGTCCACATCACATGCAAAAACTTGTTGTTGATGAAGATATGTGCTTTCCAATCTGGGTTGACCAATTCAACCTTTGAACTAATCGACTAGCCACATGTTCAGTCATTTGGTCGTCTCATCGGTCATCTGGTTCTTTTGTCCATCATATGCTGGCTCCTCTAGCCAATCGGTTGGGTCTACCATCTAGTTGGTTTAGCTCATCCTTCTGGTCCTCCTCAATCCTCCATCTGGTCAACTATCTCTGAGATGATCGGTTGGCATTGTCAGAACGTCTTTCTTCTTTCTCATAACTATAAAGAAAACTATCCTACTATTACATGATTATAAATAAACCTCGAGTTACATTTGAGGGGAGCAAGGGTAGGAAAGAATTAACTTTGCATTGGGAAGATAATATGGAGGCTCAATACGTAGATTGATATAAAACTAGATTAACCAACCACACAACCCACAACAAATAATAGGGGTTTTTGGTCATAACCATGCTACACATCCACCATCAAAACCCACTTTTAGGGCGACACGAGTAAACTATATATATATATATATATATATATATATATATATATATATATATATATATATATATATATATAGGGTAATGATCTAGTGAGAAACATATCTTGGTGAGAGCATCAGAGGCATTTGAATAACTCTTCACATAGATCAATTTTTCATAATACAATAGTATAGATTACAAGTTTACCTTAATATTTATCTTCCTAGAAACATTCAACACCATTCGATTTGTAGATTATTCACAACAACATAATACTTTTCAACGCTCTGTATTGAATTTCAGGCTGACCGTTGGATGTAAAAGTGTATATTGTGCATATGGACATGTAAAAAATGTCTGATTGCAATGATTGTTTGTGATAAGGGAAACAAAATGATGCTTATTCTATCTATGCAGTTGGATTTTAATCCCTAAATTGTTGTTATTCAAATGCCTCTCATGCTCTTGTCGTAGTATGTTTCTCACAGGATTGCTACCCTATATATAATATTAGTTTGGGATTAACGTGGTATTTGATTGGACAAGAAATTATTCACATTGCATGAAATAATTAAATGAAAGAACCAAAATCCAATCATATCGATTATCCCAAAATGTAGTAGATTGACATGTCTCTGATACCACTGTAGGGAAATATGGCGACAAAATAGGCAACATAAAAATTTTTTTTTGCTATATTTCCCAAAACTAGAGAATCACGTCAACAACTATATAATGGAAAGGATGGTTTCGAGGATATATTTGGTCCTGGATCAAGTCCAGTGACATACTCCTCATTATTGTAGATGTGAAACTTCTTCTAGTTGCACTTGGACTCATCTGTGGCTCCTCCACAGACAGGAAACTTGAACGTCATCGTCTACAGCAACTCCTCTCACTACAGACTACTGGTTGACGTTGTCCTCCTTAGTGGTGGGAAAAGGTCACCACACCTCTAGAGAAGTCCACATGGACCACCTAAAACTGATGTCGTCCTTCTAGAACAGATTGGAAGGAGTTCTCCCTCCCATTGGTGTGCTAGTCACCAAATTGCTCTCCGACGATGATTTTCAATTGTTCTCTTCCTCACTATCCCTCCCTAGTTGGGTAGGACTTTCTTGTGCTCTCTTGGTTACCATAACTAGAGAGAACAATATTTGTCAGGGCAACATATTCGCAATTGTGTGTGTTGGGAAGCCCCCACTACACCTCCATTTATAGAGGGGTTTGGGTCAGGGTTCCCAGTCTTAATGGAAAGGACCAAAAGATCATGAATTTTCACAACCTACAAGTCCCAAACCAGTTGGATGGAAATCGAACTGGTTGGTTCACATGTGAGACGACCATTTTGCTTAGTGAATTGGTCATTTTGCATGTTTCCCAATCACTTATGTATTTAAAATTCTATTCCAATTAATACATAACATGACATCATCACTAATCCTTGATGCAATACAATTACATCTCGAATTGGTCATCTCGCTTAGCGAGACAGTCGTCTCATGACCACCAGCCGATCAGCTCACCCAGTGAACCAGTTGGTTGGTGCCCTATTTGTATAGAATTCAGCCAATACAATATCCAATCAACCTAATACTCCAACCGACTGTTTCATCACATGAGACAATCGGTTAGGAGTGCAGTCAGTTGATTTTTTGCTTGAATTGGATACCTAAATCTTTAGTAATCAATCCAATCATCATTCTAGATCAAACTCCTCTTCTAAGTCATGTACTTTGTGTGTGACCTATAGGTCCCATATTGCGTTGGCAGTGAATGTCTATAACCAATTATGACATCATAATGCAAAGAGAGGTGCCTAGTCACACATCATTGCTACCCAAGTAAATGGAATGTTGGGGAACAACTTCAACCTACAATATGTGCTTGGTGTTGCAGTGTTTATATATTTCCTTTGGCTCTGATATCTAGATTGAACTCAAGTCATAGATTTGTCATCCTCTTCAACACTCAATTTATATTTTATGCTATAGCAGATTGTATGAGATATGTGTAAGCTCAATATCAAGTATTCACTCACATGTACATGGCCATGCATTTCTCAGTCTCACTAACTCAAGTGGCCTAGGATATCATACTCCCATAGGAGGGACAAATCCCATCTACATCACCCACAGTTAGTCCCCATTTGTCATAGTGACCAACCATCACCTTTATGATAATCCTTGTTCGTTGTGTTAGATGATGTCAAAGCATATGGAATGACATTTGATGAGTGTAGTGACTTCAAGTCTAAGAATCATTATCACCACTATCACTATGAGATCTAACTATGACCACCATAACAATGGTTTGCATTTGTTACTCTCATGGTCAGTCTATCCGATACACTATTCTCTGACATGTATCTGCGTGATTGGTTGATATTTCTATATCATGACCAATGAGATTTAGTAATCAACCAACACACGCTCTACTCTTACGTGTTATTGTTATCTATCAACCTTCCATAGTAACATCTGATTAGGGACATAATGACAATGTATACTCTTAATGATCTCATTCTTCAAGTCACGTACTTAAGACATATGTCATAAAGTAATATCATCCTCTAGGAAATTATTATGTTACTTCATTATCTCATAACTGAATAAAAATAAATAAATTGGAAGCTTACCTTTTGTTAATAATCAAATCATTTACACATTATGTTATTTACAATCATCATATGATTGGCTCTCTGGGAATACATACCAATAGTAGTACCCCAATGTCTTATGTTCTTTATTTGTTACATCTAAAATAGATGTTTATATTATAAATAACAAAAGGCTAAGACTCAACAACTCAAACAAAACATACCTTTGACATTGTCGTCTAGGGCACATAAATGAGAATCACATATGTGGACTCCATAAAGATGGTTGTCTAGACTCTTTTTATTTCTAATCAATAGAGTCATGTGAATCTTGTTTGTTGGTGTAAAGAGGTGAGATCACCCCTTTACTAAAAAATTTGAAGAATAAAACATCCATTCCAAACATACTTAAAGGCATGATGGAATAGGTGCACAATTTTCAAATTTAAATAATGGTATGCAAAAGACCAATGAATAGAAATGAATAAAATAATGACTATATTCATTTTCATAAATTGTACATCTTATACACCCATAAGGGTATACATGAAACTATCACAATAGGATATAAGATAGAGGGAAACCAAACTATATCAATTTGTCTCCAAGCAACTACTTCATGAGCTAGTTTGTGCTAGAAGCCATATATTTCTCATTCTGATCCAAGGATGGATTTCCATACATAACCTCACCCAATAGGTGGGGGGGAGTAACACATTCCCAAAAAACAAAAGTATATATAAAAGTGGGGAGAGTAAACACATTCCCTGGGCAAAATAACACATGCACAACTATGGGTGATTGTACATAACTACTCTACATTATCTACATGGTCAATAATTCATCGTGCTCGAAAAAGAATCATATGGAAGATTAAATAAATGAAATATTGTAGAGGGGTTCAAAACCTAAGAAATAATTGAAGTAAATGTGCCAAATGAAGGCAATAAAAAGATTATCAGCTAATTATATTCCTCAATGGGAATATTAGGAGTTGATAATAAAATTTTCCAACTAAAGGTAAGATTGCACATACCTTAGATCAAAGTCCTAGCAACAATTTTCACCAACTAAATTGTATACAAGAATATTTTAACCTAATTACATATTTTATCACATGCATTAGTGTTTTATAAAGAATAAAGTGTAAGAAAACCCTAATTTTGGACCTTCTAGAAAAACTTCAGATTTTGAGCTGAAAACCTAGACCATTCGATCCATTAGAATTTTTTCATTAAGAAAACATATTTGATTACCTACTTTGGTGTTAAAATAAATTAATTACAAATTTTAGGGCTTTTTATATAAATAAATTGGTGTTTCTAATAAACATTGGAACATGGCGGCAAAACATGACGTGAAAACCCTAAAATTGGATTCTACTCGAAAAATGCTTACCAATGACTATTTATTTGTATTTTTCCAATAAAACATCGATTTACTGTGAATTTTATAAAATTGACCAATAGAAAAATGCCAAAAAGCCACGTAAGCATCATTGTCCAAGTTAGCTGACACTGGACCTGGACCCATTCTAATATGGGCCATTCAATGCCTGTCAGCTAGAAAAAGGGGACTCTCCCCTGTAGGTTAGTGATAAATAGAAACAAAGTGTGAAATCCCCTAACTAGCCTTGTATCAATCTTTTGATTGAAATGGTGGGGACTCCTAGGTCTTTTCCTGACCTGTGATTTTCCTATTTGTGAGTCATGACAATGGTGCAAGAACACCTACTAGAGATGTATATTGTGAGCATAACATGGGAAAACCCAGTTGTTCCCTTGAAGATGAGGTTGTCAATGAACCTTGCATCTCCTCGTGAAGCCAATCGAGCCATCAAGGGTCTTTGGCATGTACTAGAGTATAGTCCATGGCTGCCACCATAGCTTCAATAGAAAATGGTATGTGATCGAAACTCCATAACCTAAGGTAAGCCGTTCAAAAGAAATAAGTGATGACTAGAAAATTATCATGGAAGCAATTTGATCCACTGGAGACGTTTGTGTGGTTAGAGGGGCACCAGACTGGCCAGCCGATGAATCATCAAAGAGGGTCCAAAGCACAACTACATGGTATATAGGTTGAGGCAAAGGTGGGGTAAATCAACAATTGTGAACCAAAGAAAAAGTGTATGTGAGGCTTACTAGGATGACAATTGCACCATTGGTGGTCGAGAAGGATGAAGCAAGTTGATGGTCGCCGGAGATGGAAACTGAGTAGGACCTAGAACTCGAGGGTTCTGGTGATTCAATAGAGGGTTGAGGAGAGTTGGGTGATCTTCAAGGATCATGCTCAATCTTTTAAGTAGCCATGGGATGGCCTGTAACTCACTCTATAAGTTGGGGTGGCTAGAAGAGCAAAACTCTAAATGGGCATTTCGTCCACATGTTAAAGGAGAAGGCAGGCTATGAGGATGAAATTCATTAAATTGCTAAGAGGGAGAGATCGAGGAGTGAAGGACCAGGGAAAAGCTCCTGTTCACAAGGAATATAGAGGTAGTTGACGTCCTATAGGCCTTCTGATCATGGGATGATTAAAACGAGCCATTGGATTAGAATCATCTTAAATACTAGCCGTCGAATGAGCGTGGAAGAGGGAAAGTAATGCGTGATAGGATAAAATAATGGAACTATAGGTTACATGCAAATCATGAATGAAATAGAATTAAAAACCTTAGTCAAACTATATACAAGCTCATTTAATTTATTTGGAGGGTCAAGCATTGTCCAATTAACATCAAATTTGGACCATAGGCTTCTTTTAGTGTCTAGAATATTTCTATACACCTAGATTTCGGTTTTGCACATGTTTTGGCCATTAAATCTATTTTTTCCCACTGATTTAAATATTAATGCATTAAAAGGGTGAGTTAATATGAAAAGAATTTACTAATTAAATCCTTGAGTAGAAATTCAATGTATACATTAGTTACTTATTCGAGAGTCATAAAACACTTCCTTACTCCTTTTTATGATTTACTTCCATTTAAGAGGAGAGAGAAAAGAAAAGAGGGTCATTATTCTCATTAACTAACTCGGTTACACATCATCTCTCATTCCTTGTCCCAAAAGGCCATAGAAAACCCCAAACCAATATAATCTAATTATTATCTCACTTTAGTTGTCATTTTGCATATTAGACTCTAATTAAAATACTACTTGAGGTATTTGTGCACAAACCCATTTATTGGCATAAACATGAATCAAATATTATCCAAACCACTAATAATTCCTCAATTTCAACATTGAGGACAAAAAGGATAGAAAAGATACGAAAATTTAGGAAAAAGGCCAAAAAGGATATAAAGGAAAGGAAAATCTTGTAAAGGTGTTAAAATAAAAATATTCCCAAGTTTCGGTATGTTAAAACATTCCGCCCCTCAAAGATGGTTTTGTCCCCAAAATCTCAACAAAAGGGAAGGGTGAGTATGTAACATCTCATCACTAAGCACCTAGGTGGTTATCTCTTATTTATGGTACTTCTAGAAAACTTCATAGGCACTACTCATAGGTCATGTTCTCATGGATCACTAAGGGTTCCAATACTAAGATTTCCTTTTTATTAGATATAACACAATTAAAATTTTAGGTTTAGTAGAAGTTTATTTATTATATATGACATTACACCATACTTATTATTCTATTAATTATGTCATGATATATTCTTTTTATTGCAAAAAAGTTGTATTTCATTACCATGCATGAAATCCTATATGTTTCTCACTCATCTTATTAAGAGTTTGAGTACAAATTGAGGTTACTCAATTATCTCAATATATATTAATCTTTTAGAGAATTATTTTAAATCATGTGGATTCAGATTCCATTATCCTTATATTATCACCATGTTTAAAAAATCTACAATCAACCCAAATAATGTCTCATTAATTAATTATATCTATATTACTTATAGTCACATTATCATATTACTTCTGATGTCATCATTAACCATTTTCTCTTATTTATTCACTTCTTATTATAAATTATACACATTTCGCGCTACAACTCACACTGAAGTGACGCTCAATGCGCATGATCAAGGGCCGCCCCCACACCTCCTCTCCCCAACTTGTTGCTCACCTCAGACATGGGGTTCAATTGGGGGAGTCGGCATTCATACATGCTCCTCCTTGCCCCCAGCCTGTTACGGGGGGTTGGGTTACCATTGGTGATCCCGAAGTGGGGTGGAACCTAAAGAAGATTTGCTTTTAGAAGAGGCCCTAGGACCACTCCTCCTCCCCCTCCCCTTGGGGGGAGGGACTCATTCCCTTCCCCTTTTCCTCTTTTTTGAGATGAGCTACTATGCCTGAAAACCATTTCAAAAAAAGAAAATGGATTCTATTTAGATAAAGGGGATGCTCAGTCCAACTCAATATCAATAAAAAAATCCTAAGTCACGTCAAGTTGTTGTTGAGTCATTGATTAGTAAATGTCACGGTGTTGGTGATGGTGAGGACCGTGGTTGTCCGTCTCCAGTTTGTTAGCTGATAAGATCACTGAGATTGACCAACCAGCTGGGTTGGTTTGGCTATTCCTTTCTCTTCCAAAGGAGTCAACTATCTGCGTGAGTCACCTTCTTTGGTTTGGGACTCCGAGTCACCTTCTTCTAAGCTTTGTTGGACAACATGATATTCTCATTCAAAGAGGGGCCAGCCATATTTATGATGGTTCCCCAGGATCCAATAAACCCACTTAAGTCTACGTTGCCAAGATATTATTCCCTGTTAGAGGGCGGGCTGCTTTTGGCCCGGTGGGGGGTTGGGGGTCCTTTTGAATGCATATTATATCATTTCGACATGGCTCCACTGATTGGTTTTCAATCAGAGCATCAAACAGCACAACCCGGTTCTACTTCACTAAACCTCATGCTCATCCAAGGGGGGAGTTTGCTTTACCCAACAGATCAAGACCCTCTGACACGAATGACTTTCGAATGAAGAATGAAGAGTGCCCCTCTTTTTTCTTCCCTAGAGCCATTGGATTTGGAAGTTGGTAAATACCCACCCCTTGTTTCAGTCAGAAGGAGTCCTAGGGACCCCAGGACATTGGCTTCCTCCAACAGTGAAATCTCCAAGATTGCATCCCACACATATTCAACATTATATCCTACAACTGATTCAACTTCTGCTTCTGGGAGATCATACGAAGCTCGATTCATTTCTGCTAGACAAGAAATAAGGAACATAACCAATGTGAGGAACAAGGGAATACCGAACCATATCTGCTTTTGTGCCATGACAATCTCACTTGAATTACAGGGACCTACACATATTAGTATAGTATACTAGGGTCTTTGACCAAAACCACGCGTGCAAGTTTCCCTGCGTGTGACTCGTCTATGCTTTTTTCTGGGGTGCTACATGAGGGGGAAGCCCATGATCTGAAGGGAACTTCTTTCATGTGAAGCGCATTGCTTGTGGAGAAAAGGGTGAATAGGAAACATCTACCAAGCAAACACTTTCGTCGAAAAGGCTGGACTACTTCCTTTTCGGTGCCCTCCCTTCGATTTTTAGGGCAAGGCATTGACAAAGGGGGGCTTGGCTCCGTGATCCATCTCAGTCGGTATCCTACTTTCGAGAGGGTGGGGTCCTTCCAGTGAACTACTCATATGTTGTGTTGTCCCAACCTGACGTTTGGTGAGTATCCCCCAGTGGTTGACAAGCCACCGATCGGGGGTGACTGGACCGGATTCTTCAAATGATCGTGTGGGCTGACCCATTCCCATCCCGACATAGTGGCCCAATTTGGTCGGGAAGGGATGTCAGAATAGAGAACATGTCGGGGGCAGGTTTCCTCCAGGGGGACCGCTGCGACCTCTGACAGTCCATCCCCTCTCATCTTTCTTTGTCTATACTTGGGAACAACCATTTCTACTCCAAATGAGACCATTTTTCCATTTCAAAACTCATACTCCTTGTCCCCTTTCCTATTCCGCTTTGCTTGCCACCCCTCCAGAGAATGCATTCAAGCGGCCTGTCTTTCATCATCTATACCAGTCCTCTCTTTTTTCAATTTCTACCCGAACCAAAACATGCCACATTAGGCATTCATGCATATGCTTATGTTAATCTAATTACTCATTATCATATTTGAGTCATTATATGTATTTTAGTGAATAAGGTGGAACACATTACATATTAATGAATTGATTCATCTACAAAGTCATGATTAGATAATTAGTTAGGTGTGTATTTGAGAACAAGGCAATATCAATGATGATTAGGTGATTATATTCCATTAATGTGTATCATGGTATGTTATATGATTATGACACCTAATGACACTAATGTATCATGAAAGGAATTAAATATGTATAGGTTAAGTTTAGATGATTACTACTTAGGGTTTAGATCAACATGATCATTATATATCACCTATATTTTCTTATCATGCATTAAGTCCAGGGTTAGGTTCCATTCTATCTTACTCATCATATCATTAGGCTTTACTGGATTATGACATGCTCAACATCATGAGTATCCACAATTAGGATTAATAGGTGATTCACTCATATTAGGTGCATTTGGTATTTTTAGGTTTCAAACATATTAACAAACATGTGGGTTTTCAACTATAACTTACTTTGGCCATTTCTAATGATCTGAGCTCATTAATCTCGTATGTATGGAGTTAGGGTTTCTAAAGTCAGAGTAGCTAGATTTCGGTGTGTTATAGGACTCCATCCCCTTAAAAGGATTTTGTCCTCAAAATCAGCATATCTAAGATCTATCAAGGTACTATTACAACTACTACCACTACTCCATCCCTTAAAAGGTTTTACCTACTAATTCAAACTAAAATCTAGAGGGAAAAAGGTGAGTTTAACTAAACCATGTATAAGATCTATCACAACCACCTCAAAGTCTAGGTTTTAGGGATAGTCTACCCAAACATGTGGTCCTATCGGACATAAGGGAATTTTATTTGGTATCCATCCTAAGACAAGTCACAAGGTCAACATACAAGGTTCCCAAGAATATCCAACATAGATGTCTAAGGATACTATTGGTTAAAGATATTCTATTTTGGACAATTAGTATCTGCTCAGACGAGGTAGGTATCATTTGGATCAGGGAGTCCTTGTAAACCAAGCTAGTGGCATGGATGAAAATCTTCCCAGCCCCCAAATCCTGGTCCTTTCTAGACACATTTGCTTTCAACTTATGCCCTAGTAGCTACCTAATAGTCACATCACATAAAGGTTAACTAAATATATTTCTAATATCAAAATCTTATGATCCTAAGTCAACCTTTCGTCATCTCATGAAAAACATAGGTCAATTCTAGGGTGACCACCTTAACTGAAGGGGAACTATGTTAGGTACGGATTGTAAATAGGGAGATAAATTGATATAGTCAAGATTCTGACTACCATGGGCTCTGATACCATGTTGTAAAGAGGCGAGATCACCCCTTTACTAAAAAAATTTGAAGAATAAAACATTCATTCCAAACATACTCAAAAAAATGACGGAATAGGTGTAAAATTTTCAAATTTAAATAATGGTATGCAAAAGACCAATAAATAGTAGCAGATTAAAATAATGATTATATACATTTCATAAAATGTACATCTTATTCACCCATAAGGGTATACATGGAATTATCACAAAAGCATCTAAGATAGAGGGAAACCAAACTATATCAATCTGTCTCCAAGCAATAACTTCGTGAGTTAGGTTTGTGCTAGAAGTCATATATTTCTCATCCTGATCCTAGGTTGGACTTCCATACTCTGGCTGTGCACTCTGATCCTAAACTTGGGTGGTTGGGGTCACCCATAAAGAGGAGAAATAAAGTATGTGTCAAATGGGGAATAAGTACAAAGTAAAAATAACTATTGATAAAATGGGATAAAGATTTAACTATACCAAAGAGAGTCCATAGTATGAGGCATTTAATAAATAAGAATTCTACCAATTTAAATAATAATAAAGTGCATGCATGAATATTATTAGGACTACAATAACTAAAGTAGGTCTGAGGTACCTACCTAACCTCAACCAATAGGTGAGGGAGAGTAACACATTCCCAAACACCTAAAATATATATAAAAGTGGGGAGAGTAAACACATTCCCCTGGGAAAAATAACGCATGCCCAACTATGGGTGGTTGTACATAAGTACACTACATTAGCTATATAGTCAATAATTCATTATGCTAGAAAAAGAATCATATAGTAGATTAAATAAATGAAATATTGTAGAGGGGTTCAAAACCCAAGAAATAATTGAAGTAAATATGCCAAAAGAAAGCAAAAAAACATTAAAGGCTAAGTCTGTGCTTCATTGGGAATATTGGGGTTTGATAATAAAATTTCTCAACTAAAGGGTAAGAGTGCGCATACCTTATATCAAAATCCTATCAAAACTTTTCACCAACTAAATTGTATCCAAGAGCAATTTAACCTAATTACAAATTTTATCACATGCATTAGTGTTTTATAAAGCACAAAGGGTAAGAAAACCCTAATTTTGGACCTTCTAAAAAAACTTTGGATTTTGAACTCAAAACCTAGACAAATCGATCAATTATATTTTTCTAATTAATAAAACATATTTGATTACCTACTTTGGAGTTATAACCATAAAATCAGATTCTACTTGAATAATGATTTCCAATGACTATTTCTTTGTATTTTTTTGATAAAGCTTCGATTTACTATAAATTTTATAAAAGTGACCAATAGAAAAATAAATAAAAAGCCACATAATCATCATTGTCTAACTCACGCTAACACTGGACCCAGACCCATTCTGACATGTGCCATTCAGAGCCATCCAGCTAGCACAAGGGGGCTCGCCCCTACGAGTTAGTAATCAACAGAAACAAAGCGTGAAATCCCCTAACTAGCCTTGTTGTATAATCTTTTGATTGAAATGGTGGGGACACCTAGGTCTTTTCTAGGCTTGGGATCATCCTCTTCGCGATACATGATCATGGTACGAGTATGCCTACTAGAGATGTGAATTGTGACCATAATATGGGAAAACTCAGTTGTTCCCTTGAAGCTAAGGTTGTCAGTAAACCTCGCATCACCTGGTGAAGCCAATCAAGCCATCGAGGGGCTCTGGCATCGACTAGAGTACAGACTCCACGGCTTCCTCCATAGCTTCAAAGGAACATGGTACGTGTTCAAAACTCAATAACTAAAGGAAAGCAATTTGAATCCATCAGATGTGTTTATGTGGTTGGAGGGGCACCGTAGTGGCCAGTCGATGAACCACTGAAGAGGGTCCAAAGCATATCTACAGGTTATAGAGGTTGAGGCAAAGGTGGGGTAAACCAATGATTATAAACCAAAGAAGCAGTGTATGTGATGCTTTCTACGATGACAATTGCACCACTAGTCATCGAAAAGGCTGAAGCAAGCCAGTGGTCGTCGGAGATGGAAATGAGTAGGAATTGGAACTTGAGGCTTCTGGTGATTCAATTGAGGGTGGAGGAGAGTTGGGTGATCTTCAAGGATCATGCTCAACCTCTTAAATATCTATGGGATGGCCTGTAACTCACTCTACAAGTTGGGTGGCGAGAAGAGCAAAACCCTAAATGGGCATTTCATCCACATGTCAAAGGAGAAGGTGGGTTATGGCTTGCTAGAAATAGCCGAGCATTGTGAATTTAATGGATGACAAAATTTGTGAAACATATGCAAGATGAGAGAGGGAGAGATCGAGGAGTGAAGGTGTAAGGAGTGGGACCCAGAGGGGATCCACATAGGGTGTACATGTATGATACAATATAAGGATCTAAAAGAGGGAAATCTAAATAATAACAACTTTATCTCCAAGCTTTAACTCCTTAAGCTAAGCCCAATAATACATGCCACGTCCTCCATATCCTTCACCAAGGGTTGCAAGCATACCCCTGCAAGAGGAGAAAAAGTAGATGATATCAGCAAAAGCTGGTATGTGCATACTAAAAAAGGAATTTGAGAAATATATACAATAAAAGACATCAAAATAAAGGCTTCCCATGGAAGAGAAAAGGACTGCCCAAAGAGGGCATAAAGGAAATAAATCACCATCACATGATAAAAGAGGTACTTGCTATAAATAAAATAGTAAGGTTGTGCCACAAAAGCACATGTAAAGAATTAGGGCACAAAACCCATAATAACAACCTTCATGCATGTGAGATAAACATAGCCCTAGAACAATATAAAGACAAAGTCAAACAGTCTCATAAACATGAAACCTAATAGAGATTGGCACATAAACAAACTCCTAATAAATAAAAATGTGGGTCAAACCTCATAAATTTGAAACCCGGGTATGGGGCCACCTCCATCCCAAAATATAACAAGGGCACATAACTTAAAAATAATGCAATTACACTACTCTAATGCTACTAAATCACATAGTATGTTAAAATGTAGAGGCATGTAAAATGTATAGTCATATTATACAAACTAGTCACCACAAAAGTGACCAACATATACATCCACCTCACAAGTGGGAAAAAGACATCATAAATCATTAAATAATGCTCCAACATGAAAAATGCATAAGAAAATACCTAAAGAATGTCCAAAGATCAATAAAAAATAAAAGGTACTTCATATGAATCATATTATCCAAAAGAACAAGATATGGTGTAGGTTAATGTCTATAGGACCAAGAGAAAGAAGAAACATAGGCTAATTTCTCAATGGAAAAATAGGGGATGCAAACATACCTTAAACCAGAGTCCTAGAAATACTCTTCACCAATCTAGTTGGTTCTAAGAGCAACTTTGCCTAATTACAAATTATTCACATGTATTAGGGTTTGAGATTTATATAAATGTAATGAAATCCTAATTCTAGACCTTTTCAAGAAATCTCAGATTTTGGACTCAAAACCTAAACCAAACGCTTCCTTATGTTTTTCTAATCAAGAAAATATATTCATTTGTTATATTTGGAGTTAAGATGAATTAGTTACCATTTTCCGGGCTTTTATATTAATTAATTAAATCCTCAAAAATCCATCATTGAAAAATGAGAATTAGGCTTGAAAACTATTTTTATCAGAAAGAACACATGTTTTTTATTCCAAAACATATTTTACTTTAATTTTTGGACAAGTAAATTAAAAGATATGATTTTTAGAAATCGACCAATCAGAATACTCAGAAAATCCACATAAGATAAGAAAATCTCACGAGAGGGAGAACGAGCAGGCCAACATTGCTCAACATGGTTCAATCGATGACGGCTGCATCAGTAGGTCAGAGACTTGGTCAAAGACCAGCAAAGCCGACAGAATAAAAGGAACAAGGGGAGAAAAGATGATTTTGCCCCTAGACAAAAAAATAACGAAAGAAGAAACAAGGCGGGGTAAATGAGTAAAAACACTATAGGAATTCTCCCCCCTCACTTGCACCATGGCTACTCAAGTAGCTTGGACGAGTTTTGGGCAAATCCACATGAGGCAGTGATTCGAAAAACCAAAACAATAGAAAGATAGAGTGGACGTAGACGAACTCACCTACACACAATTAGGTCGCTTGCTCTGCTGAAGCCCACGACATGCTCCATAAACTATGAGCTAAAACTCAATTGTCATGGACCAAAACATGAACTTGTGAAGAAATTGTGAGGGAGAAAAGGCGATGAACACATGAGTACCCTTATTTATAGGCATGGTAGTGATTTAGGGCTAATAGACATGGGAGCTTCGAGAAGCTTTAGGAATAGATTTGGGTGAATCTATAAAAGAGGAAACTAGTACCCAAGTTATGGATCATCCCATGTAGAATTTTATCCTGAATCTACAACACCAAAAATCTCGAAAAACCGTCGAGAAACAAGGAAGTTACCAACAAAAAACTAGGGGTATTCATTGTAACCGCTGGCGGTCTCTCCTACTCGAGGTAGGAGATGACTTATCTATCATTGGATCAGGCTGAAAGAGAACCCAAATGTTAGATCTCATGTATAAAAGGAATTAAACTAAAAGGGCCCTGTGACAGATTAAAGCTTATCCAGTTGGAAAATCAAATAAACTGTTAATTATTTAAATAATTTCTCTTTTTCTCTCTCTTTGTATGAAGGTGCAAACAAACTCCAATTTTTATGAAATTTTGCAAAAAGGCCAATTAAGGCATGTAGATTCAGATTATGTAATTATATTTGCCTTTTGAGAACTAATGTGCTATATAAATCAAATACTATTTTCTCTTTCCTCATGCATTAATGACTTTAGATTCTCCAAATCTGATGAAACTTCACCCAAAAGTTAAATTAATTATGCTGGACACAAAATTTCCATCAATTTTACATGTTGTAGTTGTTTGTACATTTATTTAATATTTTGAAGGTTCTACACACTTTCTCTCTCCTAACATCACATGTATATTAAAGATTATCCAAATTACATGAAAATACACTCAAAGGCTATTTTAAATGTATAGAATCAAAATCTAAGATTATTTTACACTTTTGGAGTCATTAAATATTTTATTGCATATTTTAAAGGAAAAACACCTTTTCTTTTTATAAATAATATAGATGTGATGATTATTATCCAAAATTGGTGAAACTTGGACTCCAAGCCAAAACATATCCAAAGAAAATGAATCTGAGGTTATTTCTAACCAATTTATCTTCCTTTTATGAAATATAACAAATTTAGCTTGTTATCATTATATTTATTATAATATTGTTTCATCATCATTATTATTCATCGAATTGTGTCCCATATCTTTATATTACAACCAAATGAATTATATATCATTCTTGTGCACAAATTATAATGAAATCTCCATTTATATCATGTGACATATTTTATGTGTCCATTATTGGCCTAAGCCTAATGTGAGAACATTAGGTTACAATAGGGTTTTTTATTCATACATTTACATATTTGGATTTCAATTAAGCTACTAATGTGCATATATTTATTCTTATTTGGCGAAACCCAAAGAACCAAGTTGAATATCCTCCAAGACATATGTTTAGGGTCAAGAGGCTAGGTTTTGGTTAGTTACAACACTCCACCCCATAAAAGGATTTCATCCTTGAAATCTATTGATCCAAACATCATAAGCCAAATACCCTCCACCCCTTAAAAAGATTTACCTAACAAGTCAATTAAACAACATTTAGGGGTACCCACATATCTTTTAGTCTAGAATGTTTTGAGATATATGTTACTCATGTATCCAACTATTAAGTGAGAACCATGTAGAGTTGAGTTTTAGGTCCTTGTGTCTCTAACCTAACAACCCTACATTATCATCCAAAAATTCATAGGGTACAAAGGGTAGGTGCACTACACCTTTATATTATCCACATATTCCTAGTTACTTCTTCATAGCCAAAACTAGGGTTAAGATTCTATTCCAACTAGTTCTAGGGTTTCACTATCCATACATCCAAAAAAAATTCATTGTGACTTAGTTCAATAAAACTTTGATAAATTCCAGTGACTTTTTTTTACATATAATAGTATAATGAAAATAATTTTTGATGATAAGAAACATTACAGTGTAAAACAAATAAGTTGTCCAAAATTCAATGTGAAAAGCAAGTCACAATATATCCATAACAGGACCTCTTCATCCTAGTACCTCCTCATAACCTAATTGCATCCTGAAGTCAAACCTCATTGCAATAAGAGATAAAAATCATAATCAATCTATACGATAGGGTTAAGATCGCCTAAAACCCCATCTCAATATTAACATGGATCAATTCTAAGGTGACCTTGTCACTTAAAGGGTAACTATGTAAGACAAGGTTTCTGATTAGGGAGACAAAATTGAAATAGTCAGATTCTGACTACCATGGGCTCTAATATCATGTTGTAAGGAGTGGGACCTAGAGGGGATCCACTCCTTAATGAAAATTTGAAGAATAAAACCTCCAATCCAAAAACACCCAAAAAATATGTTGGAGTGGGTGTAAAATTTTCAAATCTTATTAATGGTAATCAAATCAGCTAAAGTATAGAAGCAGAACAAAAACCATTACTATTATTAGCTTTCTAAAAGTTTTACAAATGTGCATCTTAATCTCCCACATAGGGTGAACATGTATGAAATAACATAAGTATCTAGCATAGGGAAATCTAAAACATAACAACTTTGTTTCCAAGATTTAATTCCTTAACATAAGCCCAATATTGTATGCCACGTCCTCCATATCCTTCACCTAGGGTTGGAAGCATACCCCAACAAGAGGAGAAAAAGTAGATGACATCAGCAAATGATGATATGTGCATACTAAAAAGGAATTTGAACAATATATGGAATAAAGGACATCAAAATAAAGGCTTCCCTTGAAAGAGAAAAAGACTGCCCAAAGAGGGCATAAAAGAAATAAATCTCCATCACATGATAAAAGAGGTACTTGCCATAAATAAAACAGTAAGGTTGTGCCACATAAGCACATGTAAAGAAATAACAACCTGCATGCATGTGAGATAAACATAGTCTTAGAACAATATAAAGACAAATTCGGCCAAGTCTCATAAACTTGAAACCTAATAGAGTTTGGCACATAACCAAACTCCCAATAAATAAAAATTTGGGCCAAACCTCATAAAATTTGAAACCCGGGTATGGGGCCACATCCATCCCAAAATATAATAAGGGCACATAACCTAAAACCAATGCAATTACACCACTCTAGTGCTACTAAATCACACAACATGTTAATGTAGAGGAAAGTAAAATGTATAGTTAGATTATACAAACTAGTCACCACAAAAGTACCCAACATATACATCCACCTCACAAGTGGGAAAAATACAACACATATCATTAAATAATTTTCCAACATGAACAATGTATAAGAAAAGACCAAAAGAATGTCCAAACATCAATAACAAATAAAAGGTACTTCATATGAAACATATTTTCCAAAAGAACAAGATATGGTGTAGGTTAATGTGATGACCCGATTAAAAATCAAGCCATCACTAGTAATAATCACAAAATAGCCATAATTAACAGAATTAACAAAAATCACTAAGAATTAAAACCATTTTGCACATAGATCCTCTTTCAGGAAATTCTTACAGAAAGAACCAAAATTGTATATACATGTGGTTCATATCGTACATATATTGTAACGTCTCATCTCGAGGACAATAAGTGCCAGTTCCTTTACTTTAACATGTACAATAGCAACGTAAAAATCTCGAGGTAAACAACCAAAATCTCAAGTCATTCGTAAAAACCACTAAGAACTATCTCTCAAGGACCTAAGAGTATAGAGACGACACATAGGACTTCTATCTATAAGACATGATAGACAGTACATCAACTTGAGCTATCACTCTATCCCGGCTGTTTTTCTCCTTCTACAGAAAGGTCTCTACCTCCTTGTACACGTTCACCTAAAAATTGTGGATCCCATAAGGTGAGGCAATTGTCCCAACAAGAGATATAACTCTCCGTTGACTATATTATTATCAAGATTAAGAAGTATAAAAACTAAGCAGATGTTCTTTTGTATGAGTGAGCAGGATTAATCACTATTATAAGTAGAACAAAGTAGTCATTCTTCTTAAAATAATGCATCTATCTATGGTAGAGCAATAAATCATCTATTCACTATTGAAGGGAATATGAAGAAATATGAATAACATCTATTCAACTAAGATGTATAAAGGTGTGTACATCAACCAATGACTTTTTGTACTTGGTCCTTAAGTAAATATACTACACGACTAATTACATATTATAGTCACACTTATGCCCTGAGGAGATGAAATATACCTTTCAAACTCCAACCGACTACTAGTAAGTCAAAATCAGTACCATACAAGGTCAATGGCAGAGCCGACTATTAAGACCTCACCTGTCTCAGTCAGTACGAGACCACTTAGGTTCAGTAGGACATCTTGTGTCAGCTACTAGCAGGACATCTTGTGTCATCTGCTTTTATCATATCGGGGTATAGTGAGATCTTCATTATAGAGTTACTGTGGTATCATGTACTCTCTTTGGGAGAAGTCCATGTAGCTTTCTCGGATTATAATATAAGGATAAGGATGATCAACATCAATTCCTTTCCTGGTCGAGAGATTTTATTTTTCAATCCTGACATCACTTAGGAATGAACAAGGATTTACACATCAATTTCTTATTTGGTTGGAAGTTTTACATCATCTCGGGATAAATAAGAAAGGTGTAACACCGATTCTTCATCAAGACATTTGGATATACTTTGTCCTTTACCCCCCGCATATTAAAAAATATGTTCTTCCGAGTTAAACTCGTTTCACCATCAGCAATTTCTGACACTGAATGGATATATGGTCAGGGAACTACATGATAAGATTTAACTTGATTAATTAGGTACCTTACAATATTCTTTTAGCATCAACCAAGTTTCAAACATGAATTACAACTAATGCTATTAAAGAGAGGATAGAAATTTTAAGATCTTTGGAACAATCTTGAAAGTATATCACTCGGGATCTCAATCCCTTATCACATCACTGGGAATTCTCATCCCTTCATATCATCATCATCATGATCACTGGATCTGGATATTCAAACCCTTAGATCACCACATAGCATTGTTACCTCTGTAACAGGTAACTATTACCTCTAGGTCCCCTGACTAAGGTATTCATCTTACTTGTTATTAAACTATTTCACATAACTCACATAGTTCATTAAACATCTTGTCACCTCTTACTAGGAAAAAAATTATCCTTTAAGACATCAGACTGTATAATCATTATATTTGTTATACAAGTATTTCACACAGCTTACAAAACTTATTTAAATCTATTGATATGGCACATCATGGCTCATATCTTGCTATGCTCATCATTTCATGATTCTTGTATAGTATGCTCTTTACAATGAAAGACTCTTATCAACATATGACATCATTATACAATTTAAGAGAAATGCATCCTTCCCATGATTAGGATTAGGATTTTATACATCATCACCTTGTGATATAAGAAAAAGCATTCTTCCCATTTATTAGGGCTAGGATTTCTCAATCTAACCAATTCTCATTGTAAAAGCATATCTCACCCTTCATTAGGGTTAGATTTCCCTTTATTAAAAATTAAGGATTCAAAATCATAATGTCTAGAATCAAACCCTAATTAATACTCCACTCATCTTAGGCATATCAATACATACTTATCAACATGTTTATCACACATGTAAAAGTCTCTCTCTTATCCTTATTAGGGTATTCATTGCATCTTATTTAATTCACCTCTTTAAGATCTATTAGCTTATCATTATCAAATTGAATTAAACTCATTATATCTCAATATTAATCACACAACATACATCACTTAGACAAATTTTAATGAATTAGAGCATGCCTACCATATAGGGTATCATGGTCTATATTTCTATCCTATTTGTTCTTGAAGATGCACATAACATCATATTATAGTTCCATATAAATCCTTTGACAACACCACAACATCATGTTGGGTTTAGGGTTTATCATCTAACTCCATATCATGTAGCCATGTCGGGTTGGCTATCACTTTAGCTTTTATCATCTTAAGTCATCCTCATATCGAGTATAGGTTGAACTCTTGACCTTATATCAGGTATAGAGGCATATTGGGTTCTCATATCGTGTATAAGAGTACACCATATCAGGCATGTCTTTGTGGTTCTACCATGTATCATTCAAGATAATATATAATAATATTATATTGATTTTTTACCTTGAATTTCTATATCAAGTTTCCATCTCAACTTCCATATCAGTTTTCTATCTTGGATTCCCATATTGGTTTCCATCTTGAGTTTACCATATCGTGTCCCCACATTAGGTTGCTATATCGTACTCCTATATTGTATATCATATCGTGTTCTCATGTTGGATTGCCATATTGTGATCCATATTGGATATCATATCGGTTTTTGTGTTGGACATCATATCAGTTTCTATCTTGGGTTTAGCATATCGAGTTATATACATTGGGTATCATGTCAGGTTACCTAATATAGATAAACCCTTTAGCTTATAACCTCTCTATACTTTCAAGATCCAATTATTTTATAATAAGTACACAACAAGATAAATACTTAGTTTCTCTTCAACTCATCTCAAGTTAGTAGGGTATACTTCAAAGGTAATTGGTTTTCCAAGCATATCATATTTCCATTTCTCTATCTAGGGTTTTGTCTAGATCTTGTAAAAGGTAAAACTTTAACCCTGTATCATGTATAAAGTGCTAGTAGGTAACTCCCATATCATTCACAATACATGTCTCTCATCAAGTATAAAATATTACTCATCACTATATCAGTTACTTTTCATCTTGGATTTCATATCAGATTTCTCATCCCCATCTAAGGTTTTTAACTCATGTCGGGTTAGGACATAGACCTAACATGATATCATGCATAAGGTGAATACATGGCCAAATATCATGCTCAAGTGGGTGTATAAGTACTTACTCATATCGCCCATGAAATATTCACTTCTCACTTATGTCATACTTGTAGCGGGTTTACATTAACATATCAGATTGGTCATCCTCTAGGGTTTACTATGTCAGGTTAGAGTACATGGTTGATTCCCTATCATGCATAGGTTATTACTCTTACCTTGTATCAAGTGTAAAATATGGATAAGTATCTTCCATATCATTCATTGGTCCTATTTTATAAAATATGACCTACCTTCATATCGGGTAAGCCTCTATATCAGATTCTATATCGGGTTTCAAGAATCTTCAACCCATATTGGGTTGTTGAATGATGGTATTATCATCATCGACCTCAAGATCCTTTATCTAACTATTCAAAACCAAGGTGGAACTCATAGATATATCAATTGATCAATGGAAATCTGATTTTGAAAGAAATCAACAAGTTGAACAATATTGAAGAAAAGATAATAATATAGATGGGTTCAAGTTATATAACCCACCTTATGAACAACTTCCAAGCTTCAACTCCTCATGTGCCAAGGTTAAAGATGAACCTCTCAACAATCCAAGACTTGAGATCCTAACTTTAGCATGATATCTCCAATTTCAATGGGCGATATCACCTTCTTTGACCTATTTGGCTGATATCTCTTAACCTTGGCCGATATCAAGCTCTTATCACTCAACTCTCCTCACTATGCATGACACAAGAGGATATGCATGATACAATAGGATATGCACAATACAATAGGGAAGGTTACTAACAAGATTCAAAAATCTTACTAACAAGTGAAGGGAAAAGTATTTGTACTAGAGGCTTATGGAAAAGAGTGTAAGAGGTGTCATTAGCTTAGGTTACTAAGTGCCTCCTAGCCATGCATAGTCGACACATACATTTGCTTGAATCCCATTATTTATCTTTCCATAAAAACTTAAAAGTTCAAGGATAATGTAGAGGATAAGGGTCGGCTTCTGGAGTTATCTTCTAGGACAAATCTTCTTCCACTCATTATATTATTATATTCAATTCCATCTTTTCCAATACAAGTTACAAGATGATTCATATCTTTTCTTTGAAGTGTCTTGCCCATCATGGGCAAAGATAAAGCTTCACAAACCAATAGGAAGCTCCCTTCGTGGCCCCTTGGTTGATAGGGATTCCCACCCTAAGTCTACAACTCGATATAGCTCAAGTAGGGGCTTTACCTTCAATTCTTTCTTAGTCTTTTCATCACTAAGAGTACCATAACTCAAAGGTGGTTAAATCATGGCACCTACTTCTTTATCTCTCCTCTAAATGATACATATGGGGAGTAGGGACACACTAGAGGTGGTAATTTGCATATCAACCCTATATTTGGGGTAAATTACAATTTGAGCCAAAAATTGGTACACAAGGCACTAACATTGTTCAAACAAACTAAACTTGGAATTTAGGCTTTCCACAAGCCAGCACTTAGCATCATTTTCTTTCTTATGATTTTTAAAATACTTAGGACACATTCAAAACGTAACATTTTGCAATGTAACCCCTCATCTTGGGAAATTTGCACTTTTTACTTAGATTGTCATATAATGCACACATAGTTTGCAAATAAGCTTAAACTTGGAAATAAACTTCTCAAAGAGTCTTAATTACTTTTCAAAGTATTAGAAAAAGTTTATAATTATCTTGTTTAAGCAAAACTTCTAGGGTTAAGACATAACCCAAGTCAGGGGTGTCACAGTTAATGTCCATAGGACCAAGAGAAAGAAGAAACATAGGATAATTTCTCAAAGGAAAAATAGGAGATGCAAACATACCTTAAACTAGAGTACTAAAAATAATCTTCACCAATCTAGTTGTTTCCAAGATCAACTTTACCTAATTACAAATTATTCACATGTATTAGGGTTTGGGATTTATATAAATGTAATGAAACCCTAATTCACCTTTTTAGAAAAACTCATATTTTGGACTAAAATCCTAAACCAAATGATTCCTTATGTTTTTGTAATCAAGAAAACATATTTATTTTTATATTTGGAGTTAAGGTGAATTAGTTACCATTATTAATTAGATCCTGAAAAATATATGATAGAAAACATGGGAATCATGATCTAAAACTATTTTTATCAAAAAGAACACATTTTTTGATTCCAAAACATAATTTACTTTAATTTTCATACAAATGAATTAAAAGATATGATTTTTAGAAAATCAACCAATTAGAAAACTCGGAAAATCCATGTAAGCCAAGAAAAATCTCGCGAGAGGGAGAACGAGTGGGCCAGCCTTGCTCGACATGGTCCAATCAATGACATCCATGTCAACAAGTTAGAGACTCTATAAAAGACCAGCAAAGTTGCGAGAACAAAAGGAACAAGGGGCAAAAAGACAATTTTGCCCCTAGATGGAAAATATAGCTGAAGAAGAAATGAGGCGAGGTAAACGAGTAAAAACACTCAGGGAATTCTCCCCTGTCACTCACATCATGGTTGCTCTAGCAGCTTGGCTGAGTTTTGGGCAAATCCACATGAGGCGGTGATTCAAAAAACAAAAATAACAGAAAGATAGTGTATGTAGACGTACTCACCTACACAAACAGTTAGGTCACTCGCTCTGTCGAAGTCCACAGACATGCTCCGCAAACTATGAGCTAAAACTCGATTGTCAAGGACCAAAATGTGAATGTGCGAAGAAATTGAGAGGGAGAAAAGGCTCAACGGAGAATGACGAACACCTAAGTACCCTTATTTATAGGCATGGTAGTGATTTAGAGCTAATAGAATGGGAGTTTCAAGAAGCTTTAGGAATAGATTTGGGTAAATCGCCAAAAGAGGAAACTAGTACCCAAGTTAGGGATAATCCTATATGGAATTTTATCATGAATCTACATCATCAAAAATCTTAAGAAACCATCGAACTACTGAATGATGCATCATACGGGGCAGTTACTGAAGAAGCTACAAATTAAACTATACTAGTGGATGTAGAAGAACCAGACATGGAAGCACAAGAGAAGATGGCAGAGGAGCAAGTTGATGAGGTTGGGGGCAATAAAACTAAGGCTTATATTCCACCTGACAAGCAGGAACCTATAGTTTCGGTGCCCTTTCCAAATAGTTTGAAAGCAACCAAGATGGACCGACAGTTCAAGAAATTGCTAGACAATTTTTGGAAGTTATTTGTGAACATTCCCTTAATATATGCCATTGAGCAGATAACATATTATGGGAAGTTTTTAAAGGATATAATTACAAAGAATAGAAAGATACCAAAATCTGATGTTGTGGTTCTAAAAGAATAGGTTAGTGCCTTCATCTTGGGGACACTACCTCCTAAAAGACATGATTCATGATGCTTTAATATCACATGCTTCATAGGCAAGACAAAATTTGGAGAGGCTCTATGTGATTCAGGGGCAAGTATAAATCTGATGCCTCAATCTACCTTCAAGAAGCTCAGACTCAAAAAATCTAGGAAGAGTAGCATGACAATCTAGTTAGTAGACAATTCCATAGCTAAGCCATATGGTATATGCCAGGATGTTTTGGTGAAAGTGATAGGTTCCTCTTTCCTACAAATTTTGTTGTGATGGAAATGCAGGATGACCATGGAAATGAGCTTCTACTTGGAAGCTCATTTCAAGCTACAAAAAATATTATACTTGAAATGGGAAGAGGACGTATGACTACGGGAATCCAAGATGACAGGTTCGAGATCAAGATGTCAGAGCACTCTAAAACCATGGTAGATAAGGATCAATGCAACATGCTTTAGCACGTGGATGGCAAGTTTTCTCTATATATAGGGAACCCATTCCTAGATATGGCCCATGTTATGACTAAAGTATAAAGAGGTACTCTAGAGGTGGACATAATAGAAAATACAAAGGTGATCTCACTGACTCAAGCAATGCACTATCTGAACGATGAGGGAGATGACTACGACCCTACTACTAAAGAAGAAGCCATAGTGGATTTTGTGATGTATGTTTCACCAACGATACCCTTAGAAGCATGCTTGATGAACAGAATGGAGGACAACATATGCATCCACTATCTTGAGGAGTGCATTTTGATATTGAAGGTAGTACCTTACTACTATGCAAGGCGCTTTAAGGACCTTGGACCACCACCAACACCATTGGTCCCATCTCTATTGTGCCCACTGGACTTGGAGCTGAAGCCATTAGTACTGCACCTAAAGTATGTCATCTTACCTGTAGAGGAAAAGCTCCCAGTGATCATATCATTTTCTTTGAGTGGTGAGAAGGAAGAAAAGTTACTCGACGTGCTAAAAAACCACTGACATGCATTCGGGTGGTCCATAGCTAACATTAAAGGGATCTCTCCAACTTTGTGTCAACATAAGATTTAGCTCGAAGAAGGAGCCAAGGTAATCATCCAACCTCAGAGGCATCTCAATCCAATTATGATTGAGGTAGTGAAGAAGGAAATTGTAAAGCTACTTTCAGCAGGTATAATCTATGCAATCTCTGACTCAATGTGGGTTAGTCCTGCTCAGGTAGTTTCTAAGAAAGGGGGGATCATGGTCACTACTAATGCAGCTAATGAATTGATTTCCACTAGGCTAGTGATGGGATGGAGAGTGTTCATAGATTATCGCTGTTTGAATGCAACCATTCTTAAAGATCATTTCCCTTTACCCTTTATTGATCAAATCTAGGAATGATTAGCTGGATGTTCACATTTTTGCTTTCTCGATGGGTATTCTGGGAATAATCAAATTTCCATTAAACCTAAGGATCAGGAGAAAGCAACTTTCACTTGCCCTTATGGAACGTTCACATACTGACGAATGTCTTTTGATCTTTGTAATGTCCCTACTACGTTTCAACGTTGTATGCTCACCATTTTTTCTAACATGGCAGAGCGGTGCTTAGAGGTTTTTATGGATGATTTTTCTGTGTATGGGGAATCTTTCAATGATTGTCTATATAGCCTTGACAAGGTGATATAGAGATGTGAGGACACTCACCTAGCTCTAAACTGAGAGAAGTGTCTCATGATGGTAAGTGAAGGGATCGTCCTTGGACACAAGGAGTCCGACAAGGGAATGGAAGTGGATCCAATAAACATTGAAGTCATCTCTACACTACCTCCACCAACATTGGAGAAAGGAGTGAGGATCTTTTTAGGACATGATGAATTCTATCGCCGTTTTATCAAGGATTTCTCAAAAATCACCAAACTTTTGTTTGAGCTTTTAGAAAAAGACGTTGAGTTTTTCTTTGATGAACGATATGTGAAATCTTTTGAAATTCTTAAAGAAAAACTGATATCCACACCTATTATGCAGGCTCCTGACTGGAGCCTGCCCTTTGAGATGATGTGTGATGCATCAGATTATACAATAGGAGCTGTGTTGGGTCAACACATGGACAAGACTCCAATTGTCATATATTATGCGTCAAAGACCTTGAATGATGCACAGTTGAATTACACCACTATCGAAAAAGAATTGTTGGCGGTAGTGTTTGCTTTTGAAAATTTCTGCCAATACCTAGTTGGGGCTAAAGTGATAGTTTGGACCAACCATGCTACAATTAAATACTTGTTACAAAAGTAAGACGTTAAACCTAGATTGATTAGGTGGATTCTTTTTCTTTAGGAGTTTGACCTTCATATTAGAGGCAACACAAGGGTCGAGAATGTAGTAGCCAATCATTTGTCTAGGTTGGAAAGGGAAGATGAAAAAGATATAGACATCCCCATTATTGAGGAATTGCTGGATGAGAAATTGTTAGCAACTAAAACTGAAGATCCTTGGTTTGCAGATATTGTTAATTACCTAGATTGCAAGGAATTGCCTGCAGATTGGGGGTATTAAGAGAAAAAGAAGATTTTTACACTCATTGAAGTTTTACATTTGGGATGAATCAATTCTTCTTAAGCAATGCAGGGATGGGTTAGTAAGAAGATGTGTACCCAAATGTGAGGTAGAGAGCATCTTGTCACATTGTCATTCTCTACCCACAAGTGGACACCATGCAAGCTCTAAGACTCCTGCTAAAGTCTTAGAGAGTGGGTTTTATTGTCCTACCTTGTTTAAGTATGTTCACAAATTTATTCATCATTGTGACGCATGTCAACGTGCTGGTAATATCTCTAAGTGACATGAAATGCCCTTGAATGTGTATCCGGAAGTTGAAGTTTTTGATCTTTGGGGTATAGATTTCATGGTCCCATTTGTGTCATCTCATTCCAATCTATATATATTACTTGTAGTTGATTGTGTGTCTAAATGGGTGGAAGAAATTCAGACTCGCACCAAAGATGCGCAAGTAGTGTACATGTTTGTGAAGGAATACATATTCTGCAGGTTTGGTGTCCCCCACCTAATTATTAGTGATGGTGGTTCCAATTTCACTAATAGGCGGTTTGGAGCTCTTTTGAGAAAATATGGGGTGAAGCAACGAGTGGCCACTCCTTATCACCCACAGACTCAAGGATAGGTTGAGGTGTCCAATAGATAGGTGAAGAAAATCTTGGAAAGGACGGTCTCAACCAATAGAACAAACTAGAACCAGGTGTTAGGTGATGCTCTTAGGGCTTACAGAATAGACTACAAAACTCCAATAGGAACAACACCTTTTAGGCTATGTCTGTGCTTGCCATCTATCTGTAGAGCTTGAGAACAAGGCTAAATGGGCTATGAAGAAGCTGAATTTCAACATAGATGAAGCGGGTAGACAGAGGCTTTAGGAGATGAATGAATTAGATGAGATTAGGATGGGTGCTTATGAAAGTTGTAGGATATATAAGGAAAGGACTATGAAAATTCATTATAAACACATTCTAGATATGTTGTTTTTTCCAAGACAGAAAGTCCTCCTTTTCAATTCTAGGCTTAGGCTACATCCGAGTAAGGTAAGGTCTAAGTGGAGTGGACCATTTGTGATTGAAAAAGTCTTTCCCCATGGTGTTATGAACATTGTAGACGGAACATGTCATTCCTTGTCAATGGCCAAAGGTTAAAACACTATTTTGGTGGTGAGGCAGAGCCCTGGATATAGGAGGTGCAACTTTGCATCATTCCATAGATTCTTGCTCTATATACTATCTAGTCTAGGACGTTAAACAATGACGCTTGTTGGGAGGGAACCCAATCTTTATTTTCTTTGTTTTTATGCTCAATTTTCATTTTTAGTTGTCACTTTAATTAAAATTTCTATAAAAATGGCACCTTGACTCATTTTTGGAGTGTGCAGGGCTTTAAAGTTGGTACCACTGAGTTTTGCAGTTGGTGGCACCAAAATGAGGTAAGCGTTCTATCCGCAACAACAACACAGACCACTGACTCAAACTGTCAGTACCATCAAGTCTCTAATGATCTTTCGGGGGTTCACTGATAAGGACTCAATACCTCTGACTATTCCAGTCGGTGCTACTGACTTTTGGGCACACCCATGTTCGGTATACCAACTCTACAAATTCAAAAGCACTAACAAATCCCAGAACTTGGTACTACCAACTCACCTAGTCAGTACTACCGACTCACCACATCAGCAATCTAGGTGATCGTGATCCAACAACCATGACACACTTCATTGAGCAGTCGGTGGCACCGATCTGTGATACAAGTAGGTACCACTGACGTGTCGTCAATACCATCGACTCAGGGTGATCTGCACCATCTACATCAGTCAATCGTAAGCCGTCAATACAACCAACCACGGATTGTGCTAGCCAACTCAATACCCCCAATGCAGTATGTCACATTCAGCTATAAAATGAAGGGTAGTGTAGCCATTTTCTTCACAACCTCAACATCCACTCCTCCTACATTCTAGAGCAAGGATACACTAGGCATCGATGGTCTTCCCCGAGCTTCCATTCTATTAATCTCCTTCTTGCATCAACGACATGGCTCCTAGGAGAGGAGTTGTTCCGCCATAGGGTGAGTTGGTCCCCTGTCCAACCTGCATCCAACACACATCCTCAGAGATAAGGAAAATCTTTGATGAGTTGCAGATAAGGCAAGTCATCCCGATGAGATATGGCGATCACACATTGATCGATATGGCGGGATTTATGGACAACATGTGCTAGGTATGTTAGAAGCAATAAATGGAGGGAGATAATCCCTTCTTTAGTGACTGTAAGACCTACCCAAATCTTGTCTCAGAGTTCTTGGTGTCTCTTGACATTCTCGTCACCCCCAAGCAGAAGATAGGAGGCAAATGGCGGGAAGGCAAGGTCAACTTTCGCCTCTTCAACAAAAACTACTCCCTCACCTGAGAGCCTTCAATCATATCTTCAACCGGGCTCATGTCTCAGAACGCTCGATGCCATCAAACTATGACTGTGACTTGGCCTGAGAATAGCTGACTGACTTGCCGACGAGATTCTGTATCAACTGACACATCAATTCTATGACTGCTATTAGCATCCTTTTTCTTGTATGCTTCATCGTCTCTGTATCAGCACTATCTTTGCTCGATCCAGGCAAGCTCAAGGATAGGTCCAGAAGGCGGACCTCTACTTTCTCTACCAGCTACTGGAGGGGGAGACAGTTAATTTTAGAGCTTTTCTGT
Source organism: Alisma plantago-aquatica (assembly GCA_963693085.1). Taxonomy (NCBI): domain Eukaryota; kingdom Viridiplantae; phylum Streptophyta; class Magnoliopsida; order Alismatales; family Alismataceae; genus Alisma; species Alisma plantago-aquatica. The sequence goes on along the minus strand of OY856412.1, from coordinate 663,416,639 downwards.
TGCTCCATATGATTTCTGTGAGGTGCAATGTGATAAGTAAGGCACCAATCTTATTTGGGGGTCTCATCACCCCTATTGCTCTCCACCTATGTCTTAATCTATCCACCCTTGATCCATTGGGCGATACAACAAAGCTAGACCTCCTTCACTTCTACAAAGCACATCTACTTTGATACCACCATGATATACTCTATGCTCATTGCATCCTCCAAGGCATATTTTGGGAGCAGAGGCTCTGCGACCCTATCTTCAATCTATACGGGGTGGAAAATCTTAGGTGGCCACTAAACGAGGGGGAAGCTAAAGATCCACCCAGGGCAGTAGCTCAGGGTGACGACAAGGAGAATAGTGGCGACAATGACGATGAAGTTGAGGAGGTGGAGCCCACCATCCCCATGACCAGTAGAGCAGTCCTATGTAAAAGGGCCCGCACATATGCTTCCTCGACTTCCTCGGCACCACCACCTTACTAGGAGGAGCAGGGCCCGTACAACATGGTGGGTATGTATACAATGTTGTAGGAGATCCAGACAAGGACAACAACATCATCAGGTGACGCTGGCAGGCGTGTAGGATATTCAAGGAAGGTTGTACCAAGACCAATAGGTGATCTACGAGAATGAACACCTTCTCTTATCCAACCAAGAGAATGTTCACATGCGCCTGCAGTGGATGGAGCAGTACCAACAACCGTTCTTTGATAACTACTGGAACCATGGATACTTCGGGGAGTACCCAAAACCACCACCTATGCCGCCTACATACCTCTCATTCCAGGGGATGTTCCCTCCATACGACCCCAACATGCCATCTCCTCCATTATGAGTGATGGTACCATTGTTCCACCACTTGGGTGTGAGTATTGACTATGCATACATAGTCATATTCAAGCTTGGGGGGTGCTGGTACAATATTTGATCTTTGTTTTTTAATTTTTTATCTTTAGTTGTTTGTTTTATTTTTAGTTGTGTAAGTGTAGGATCCATGTCTATCTAGTGTAATTGTGGAGTACTAAATGCATGGTTTTATTTTTGAATAGATTGTACTCTCTGGGTTGTTGCATGAAAATGGTCATATCCTTAAAAGCTTAAATTGCAAAATCTTTCTGTATCACCACTTGAGGAAGTGTTTGCATTACTCAGCATTAGGACTTAGGACATACATGAAAGTCTGAATCAACTTGAGAATGTGAATGATGAAGATGTTGATCCTAAACTGACCAAACTAGAATGAGATCTTAAATGAAAATACAAGAAATAAGCTTTTAGATCACCCTGAACACAGGTCAATTTAGAGGGACACATCATAATATAACGAAAGGCATTGTCTATTAGTTGTGTGATTCCATTTCCTTTCCATTCATTTTGACTCACCACCTCAAAAATTCATGAGTACTCCAAGATATTTTCCTTTATGGCATTGCATGGTATGATATGGACATATTAGTTAGTTTGCTTGCATTTGAAAATAGAAGAAAAACATTGCATTTGTATGCATCAACTTTAGTGAATACCATCTTAGCTTGCATAACACAATTCATGTAGTTGCATACATTTCAACATTGCATGCATATTTTCCTAAACATGTGGATTTTACTGTCGAGTTATAAAGTTAAAAGTGTAGGGATACACCTCTAAGAAAATAAGAGAAGAAAAAAAGGAGAAGAATTATAAAGGCAAGAAGCGTGAAACTTAGCCTTTAGAAGAAAAAAATTTATTTAAAAGAAACAAGGAGAAGAGTGTATCCCGTATGTTTGTTTTAGTGATGAATTAATCCACATGTGCATTCTTCTGAGCTGTCAAATGTAATAAACTTGTTCATACATGCATCATCTCATAAAAGAAAGAAAAGAAAGAAATGAGTTTTTTTAGGCATTACGATTCATTCATGGCATTCTTTTCATCCATTTAGGTTTATGTTTCTCTATGCATAAATAGGTTGGATTTACTTATGAATTTTCATTTGCCACCCATATTGAATCATTAATTTCTCTTATTGGTAGGCTACTCTAATGATATATCTCCTCATTCATTCTTATACAGAGATCTTCTTCTAAATAGTTGGTGGTTAGGAAAGAGAAATTTAGTCTAGGGAATCACACAATGCACCAAGCAAATGTCTGAGTGATTATGATATTAACTACTTTCTTGATAGTTTCATCGAATGAAGGTGGCAATCTTTTATTGAAGTTTTTGATCACTTTAGAGCAATTATCAGTTCAGTGATCAGTGAAGGCCATTTTAGGTTGGATAGGTGGATTTGATTAAGAAAGTAATGTATGTGTTATTTCCTTCTACTGACTCTTATCAAACAGATCTAAAAGAGTGTTGCTCGAGGACGAGCAACATTTAAGATTAGGGGAGTTTGATGCATGTGTTTTTAGTGATTGTTTTAGACACATTTTTCCTTGATTTCATGTGTAGATTAGTCATTTATTTGATTTATTATGCATGAAATGACTTAGATGGCATGTTTCTATTAAATGCATCAAATTATATGATTTTTACTATTTTTTTAATATTTTATGCATCCCCTTTGCTTATGATGATTTTGTGTGTTTTCAAGTACAAGTAAGATCCACAGAGTCAGTGCTATGGACCTAGCAACTATCAAAAACTCACCGAAAATTGAAATCGGTGCTACCAAAAACTGAAGTCAGTGCTACTGATTTAGCACTAGCAAACCCCAGCATGAATCGAGAAAACAGGTGCTACCTAGTTGACGTCAGAGAGGTAGATCGAAAACACAAAACTCGGTCCTATCGAGTCCAGTCGATAGTACCGACGGGATTGGGATCAGGTGACCAAACCTAAGTGACTCAGTACTACCTACTCACCTAGTCAGTACTACCGAGTTTGCCCAATTAGGCCAACCGTAGATTTATCTCTGTTCCAATGGTGGACATTACATCATACCCTAAGTGCCTCCTATGACTTAAGGGGACGACGACCAAAGTAAAGGAGGCAGCCATTTTCATTGCACGACGATCGGAAAGAGAGAAAAGAAGAATGGAGGACCAAAGGCTTTGACCGAGGAGATTTGGGAACCTCTGGAGGACGATTCTGCAGCTGGAAGACAGTAAAACGCCCGCACGATATAGGGGATCTTCTAGATGGGAGGAGATTTAGGGGTTACTTTAGTTTCTTCATGTTTCACACATTTTTCTTCTTTCCTCCCATGTATTCATCGATTAAAACCATGCAAGGATAAAAGATTTTATTCTTTAGGATCTGGGAGTAGCCCGAATATACACTGTGATTGATTTCCATGCATTAATATCATTTATATCTCTTTTACTAGATATAAATTTATGAATGCTTCATGTTCTACTTGTGCTTGATCACCATGAGCAGATTGATAGATACTTAGTCATCTCCGGAGAGAGGTTAAGGGTTGAAGAGCATAGATTTACCCATCTACTGTGTCCTTTGGGAAAAGTGGAGTGTAAACGGGAGTAGAAACCCAGAGAATGACCATAAAGCATCTAACTAATCTACCAATAATTGCGGAAGTGGGATTGGTTTTAGTTTAGGTAGTGAATTACACTGGGGGAGCAGGTAATTATGGATACATGCTCCTTATCTAGGGATTGATATAATAGGTATTAGTGTGTGTGAGATCGATTATTAGTGTTGTCTGTGATGAAACCACTATCCTAAGGAATTCACCCCATCTCTGATTAATTCCACCATTAATTCATTTTATGTCTTCTTTTGTTCTTTTGTTTAACACAATTAAACTAATTATAACTAGCTTAGCTGATTGATCACAGTTAGTAGTAGTCTATTGGAGAAACACTTTCCTGTGTTTGACTCAGGCCTTATAAGGCCTTATTACTTCGATACTTTTTCTTGCATACTATTCACGGTAAACTCGTGTCACTCCTTAGACGATTTCATGAATTATGAATGCTTTCTTAAGAAGTCATCATGTATATTTATTATAGTTTGATTGGTTGATTACTTATAGTGTAAGGCAAAATCCTAATTATGATTATGATTAAGATTAATTAATCATGCTCAAGAAGGGGAAACCCTATTATGACATAAGAGGGAGAAATCCCATCACGACATTAAGAGGGAGAAATCCCATCATGTTAAAGTTCAAATATCATGGTAAAGTTCATGATTAAGATAATTGGAATTGAATTAGTTTTTATATGATTCTTGAATCATGGGCCTCAAGAGGTCATCAAGAGCTTTCCTAGCATCAAGGGAATTCCTAGCAATCATGTGCTCTTTAGTGGTCATCATAGAGAGATGAATATATTTATTGTTCAATTCTTCATGTTTGTAATGACTCATGCTCAAGATAATCTATGTTCAAAAGCCTGTCAAATTATTTCATGTCAATTTTACTCATGTCAAGTTATTATTTTTCATCTTATAAAGTGACAAATACCTCTTATTGATATGATGTTTGTTTTGCATGTATGGGGACGTGATTTCTATAGGATTTGGAGCAAATGAAGGATAAGGACAGTCAAGGACTAGGAGATCCTCAAGCTTAGCCTGATGGGGTTCCATTTACCAAGTCAATCCAGATTTTATATATCATTTTTGTAATGTTTAGTCATGTTACCAAGTAGATTAGATTTCATAGATGAATATGATGTAGTTTACTTTTTGCAAAAAACTATGTATGAATCTAGTTGCATTCAATGAAAAGTGTCTCATTTATCAAAATTGCTAAGATCAACATATTATGACACACTCTTGAGTAAGAAGGCTTCCGCTCAATGATAGTATAAGTGGGGTGTTACATTATGACATCAAAGGAATTTGATGAATGACCACTAGGAAATTATGATTCTAATAGTCACCCTAAAATGAATATGTGAGATTAGGGTTTAAGAATGGACTCCCAATAAAAGATGTTATGACCTAGAATGACTAGAGTTTTCACCTTATAAGAGATAGGGATAAAAGTTCACCTAATCTAGATTTCAACCTAACCCTAGATATTGAGATAGCCCCTCCGTTCTCAATGGTCATGGCCAAAAAATTTAGAATTGCAGAGGGATGTCATAAGCATGAGACATTTTAACATATTTCTCCTTTCTAACTAATCCATGTGGTATTAGGCACATGTATTAGTAGCTTAGTGGGGCATATCATGACAAGGCCCCACATTGTTTGGGTATGTTCCTGACCACATATCTAGGAATGTAGGAGGTACCTTAAAACCAAACGTTAGATATTCACACCTAATTCTAGAAAATCAAGAAAAGGTTTAGGTAGATGCCATAAGTATAATGCAAAGTTTGGTTTCATGAACCCTAAGCATAGTGTGACAAGGAGACTAAGATAATAGTGAATCCATGTTCACATAATATTTTATGAAATTTAGATGTCATATGTTACATATACCTTTTAATGCAAAACTTTGGAAACATATGAAACTTGATATGTTAACCATCATAAAAATAAGAGGTAAGAAAAAACATGAATGCGGGCAGTGTCCTAGAGAAATTTTGAAGACGAAACTTATTTTAAGGTGGGTAGAATTGTCACACACCAATTTTCAAATCTAAATTAAATCTTATAATGACAATTTTATAAATAAAAATAGTTGAGGGGCTTAATGTAAAAAGACCAAAAAATGGAATTTCTTTATAATGAAGTAAGAAAAATGAAATACAATAAAATGATACATGAATTACTTTTATTATTTGGATATGCACTATGTGTCCCATAAATTCAAAATGATGGATAATGGTTTCCCTTTTTCTATTTTCTCACTAGTATCCTTGAAAGTGTTTAAAGAAGTGAAAGGGAGATATAAAAGAGTTGGAATTCAAAAATATGAGATACGTTTCTCACCTTGACAAAAAAATAAATGATATTCTCTTTTCTTTTATGCATGTGAAGAAAATAGAATTTATCCCTTCTATCATTCCTCCAAGATAGTATTTCCCATAAAGGTATAAAGAGGTATATAACTTAAACCTTGAAGGTATATTCATTACTCATCTCATTTTTGGGGTCAAACAAAAAATTATGAAAGGATATCACACATTATTTCACACTTATGTACATAATTCAAGATAAGTAACTTTTAATGAATTGATGGACATAATATGGTCAAAATGGAAATCTAAGAGGATGGAAGAATCTAGACTCCTTATTAGGGTGTGCTTCAAATTTGATCAATTTTTGACATTGTTTGATCCTCCAAATTAATTAAGCAAGTTTTCAAAAATATTTGAATTAGATTTAATAGGAAATATCATTAATGCATTAATTACTCTATAGTGTAGATGTTCCTCCCAGTCACACGCCCCTTTTTATTTCTTTCCTTTCTGCACCCTCGATCTAGTTGTTTATTCTAGATCTAACAACCCTGGTATCATCATCTACCTTTAATATAAATGGGAATGTAAATGCAATCACATGACTTCTCATTCCTTGATTTATTCTCCTTCATCGTTCACCCGTTTCACAAGATTTCACTGCCATCACATTCATCTCTATTTTCTAGAGCAAATGAACCCTAGATTTTCCTCTCTCTTGACCCATGAAGATTCACCCAAATTAGGCTCTTACCCCTCTCACTACAGTGTTTCACCACCACCCTTTCCACATCTCAACCATCTATTTAAAGGTTTTAAAATTATCTCTGCCCCTCCTAGTTTCCTCCTCCTTTGTCAATTGATGCCCATAGGCACCGAGTCACCTCATCCTACTCATGGTAGCTTTCCGATGACCTTGACCTCACCCCAATCTTCTCCAACTCCTTGGGTGCAATTGGTTTCCTAGTAGGAACCACCAACAGACAGTCAAAGTTTCCCAATTGCCATTTTTCCTTGGTTTTCCCTGAGTCAGCATACCCTACAACTCAGGTTGTTGTGATCACCAATGATTCATCATTTTAGTGTTTTGATGCCTCTCTGACCTTGGAGACTGATCCTTTTGCTTTGTATCTCACGGAAGAGTGTGTCTGTGGGATTTTCTGATCTTTTACGCTATGTCTTGATGGTTTTAGCTTCTAATGATTTCCCCTACTCTCTTGGTTTTTTCAGTGTTCGATGCCTCTCCGACCTTAGAGACTGATCCTTTTGCTTTGTCTCTCACTATCAAGTGTGTTTGTGGGATTTTTTGATGCATTTATTCTATGTATTGATGGTGTCAACTTCTAATGATCTCCCCCATTCATTAGGTTTTTCTAGCAAACCTCATGGACTTAGGGGTCCTCGTCCTTCTTTGCCTTCTCAGTTGGCTTTAGTAGACCACGATTGATCATATTCATTCCTTTCCATATTATTTTTTCCTCATTGGAACCCCCTCCTGTCTCATAGCAGTAAATGGACATTGCCATGTCCTGGCCTTCACACTCCTATGCACTTAAGAGCCTCTCCTTTACCTCATTGAGTTTGCCAGGGCATTACAAAGTGGGCAGACCTTTAGTTGTGCTCTAAGGGACCATTGGGCCCCATTGCAACAACAACCTTCAGAGCTCCATTATTTCTCATTGAACATTGAGCAAGGAGTAAGATAACCATGGGTAGAAGTACCCTGGTGCCCAAGCTAAGTAAATTTAAAGACTAAATGTGCAAGGGCATATCAGGGTTTTGACTTACACTTTGGTTGTTCCATCCGTGAGAAATTTAAATGGATAAATGAATTTTTTACCCCAGCGTATGTAATTAATGTGTCACACATGCCTAAAGTCATTTTTTATTTCATGTTTTATTTTCATTGGAATAATATTCTATTTAAATCTATGTCACAATGAGGTTTCCTGACTTTTGATTGGTTCAAGTTGCAAAATTCATAACTTTTGCATACGACCTCAGAAAATGATGGGAAAATATTCCTTGGAAAGATATTTTGATTCTCTATAAATTTATCCTATTTGAAAACTCTACTTTACATAGTAAGTCTCTTCAAATATACAAAGACCAAAATTAGGGTTTTGATGATTATGAACTCATGAACATATTATGATTTTAATCAAATTATAGGTGATTAGAGGACGTAATCAAGCAAGAGGACTTGACCTTAAGGAGGTTTACCCTAGGCAAGTGGGCCATGCATTTTTGGAACAAGAGATTTTGGTTTATTGATTTTTTTTTTTATGATTATGCACCTTAGATTATTTCCTAAATTATGAAAGCATTATCTATAAGAAATCATGTATATTTATCATAGTTTGATTAGTTGATTTATTATAGTTGTAAGGACCCTGACCTCCATTTTGGGTTATCCTATTTGCTTTTCTTAACCCTGGTGCTTAGTTGCTTGCTAATCACCTTTAGTGGTGATTAGGGTTTGTTGGTGCTTTGTTGAGAGTTGGAGGTGCTACTTGCAATTAACCCAAGTCTAGGGTTTGTGGGCAAGTTTGCCACCTTGTGAGGTGTTCCTCCATCTCCTTGATTCCTCTAGTATTGAGAGAAGGTTTGGGCTCGTTGTGTGATTTCCTTTGCGCTTGGTTGAGCTTGTTGGGCCTTGTGGTGCGTTGCCCTTGCCTCTTTGGATCTTGTGTCGGGCAAGTGAGCCTTGTGTCGGCCTAGGTGTGTCAGACATGCTTGTGTCGGCCTGTGGTGTGTTGGCCTAGGGTGTGTGTCGGCCATGGTGAGGAGGTGTGTCGCCCATGGACCCTTTGACCATCTTTGACCTCGTTTGTGTCACCACTAGTGGACACTTGGCGCTTGATGCTTGCATGTGGCAATAGCCTTAGACATGTGTTTAGGGCATGTTAGTGTGGTGGCGTTGCTCATGGACAAGTGTCCCTAGGTGGGCGACACCTTGCTTTGTCTTTCCTTGGTTTCTCCTCCATCCTTTCCTATATATGTGTCCCCTTTCTCTTGCTAAGGATCCCTTTAGTTCCTTTGTTTCCCCTCTCCCTTGGTGCACGACACCCTCTTCCTTTGCAAGCCTGGTGGCCGATCCTTGTCTAGGAGTCTCCTTCTTCCTCTAGTGGTGGCTGAACCCTAGAGTGCCTTGCTCTTGTTCTTGTGGTGGAGCTTGGAGCTTGGTGCTAGGAGCTTGGAGCTTGCTTAAGGCGGGTTACATAACTCCTAACCCTAACTACACTACCTTCTTTTATGTTCTTATATGTTGCTCATAATCATATCGGCTATGCATGTTGCTAGTTGAGTTTCTTGCTTTAGTTGTACCTTGTTGGCCGAACCATGTTCTAGGGTTTTCTTGGTGAGCAACACCCCTTTCTCTCCTAGGTCTAGATGAGTGAGCTTGAGTTCTAGTAATATGGGAAATACTCCTCTCTCGCTTAAGTTGAGAGGTGAGCTTGTGTTCTAGTGGCTTGAGCAACACCCTCCTCTCACCATGGGTTTGAAAGGTGAGCTATGTAGTGGTTGTGGACCTTGGTTGTGGTTGTTCCTTGGGTTGCCCGATTGGTGATAAGAGGTGTGCAAGACCCCTCTCTCTTGGTAGTTGAGAGGTGAGCCATCTTCTTGATCCTTTAGGGTTTTGGTGCCCTTGTGCTTGAGGTTGGTGACGACCTGGTTGGGTTGCATCTTGCCTGATATAGTCTTGAGGTTGTTGCTGCCCGATATCCTCCTTTGGCCTAGAGCCTTGGTTGACAGGTTGTGGTGTTGTGACGGGCGTCACACCCCTGGTCCTTGCCTTGTTGTGTCGGGCGTCACACTATGCTGAGTACCCTGCACGACACACATAACCTAGGAGGTGGCTTGGTGTCGTTATACCTAGATGTTGTGGAAGCTTGTTAGCTGGTTCTGTGGTGGGCGTCACCCCTTGGCCCTGGCTTTGTGTGTCGGCCGATAGATGTGGTTAGCTAGCTGGACGACATGCTTCCTTGCTGTCGTTTGAGGTTGTGCCCTGGCCGTTATACCTAGATGAGTAGAACGTTGGTTGTTACCCTTGTGTGTGTGTGTCGGGCGTCACACCTGGTTGTGTATCCTGCCCGACACGCCTAGCTCTGTTGGTTTCTTGGTGTTGTTATCCCCTTGGACGTTATGCCTTGTCTAGTGGTGTTGACTGATACACCTTGTGCATAACGCACTGTTACATGATATAGGCTGAGCTGCACATTGCATATGTATGCCCGATATCCATGATGCACGACACAACGTTGCACGAAACTGAGATGCACAATACAGAGGTGCCTGATACACCTACTGCACGATATGATGGTGTATGTTATGCCTTGGGTCCTTGTTGCATGATACATCTTGAGGTGGTAACCCGACACCCCTGATGGTTTGCTTGGCCGATAGGTGGCTGAAGTGCTTGGGTGATTTGTGGAAGTACCCTGCCCGATACTTCCTCTAGTGAGGGTGCCCTACCCGTCACACTTCTTTTTAGGGTAGTGGGCACTTTTAGTGAGGGTCTTGTTCCTTCTAGAAAATCGATATGCTAGATCTTGTTTCATGCTATCACGTTTTGCTTATGGTAGTGACCCTTGATATGCTTGATGGTAATCATTATAGTAGATCACATCTATGTAACTCGACATGGTATTACCTGTGTTTATGATCATCTTGATCTCATGAATAAGGCTGAGGAATGGTAAGAAATTAAGATGCTTTTCTTGATGATATGATTATGCCTATGGTCACAGGTTGAGACATGTATGATAAAGCATATGATCATCAATGTTGCCCTATGCCTAATAATATTATCTTTCTGTTAATATAAGATGATTGTGCATACTAACCATGCAGGTGTTCATGTAGATGCATAGCCAGGTAAAGGGCTATGAGGTATATATGTCTGAGTAACACTGTTCTGATGGTTACTCTTGTTGATGTGATAACATGCATGATGTGGTGTTATCCTCTAATGATGACCTGGGATTGTTATCCCATGGTGATGACGTAAGCCTTGAGAGGCAGTGGCACTATGTGATGAGGGATTGAGATCTCATGGAAATGTGATGATCCTTGTGATGGATTTAGATGATTGGCAAGAGGCCAAGTGGTAACATATAATGTTGGATCCTTGTGATGGATCAGGATGATGTTGATGACAGTAAATGAATGGTATTGAGTTTCATGTTGTTTATTCTTGTTCTTGTTTGTAGGTTATACAACTTGGCTGAATCTTGCAATCCATTTAAAATATATTAACTAATCACAGTGGAACCTATCATGTAGTTTGCCCTGGGCATAGATCCATCATCGTCAGGAGCTGGGGATGGTGAAACAGGTTCTCCTGCGGGTTAACCCAGAGTGCATATTGTTGAATATGCGAGGTTTCTCCTAGCCTAAAATAGAGAGGACGCGAGTGCAGCTGTGGTTGCAGACTCGAGATATGTGTAGAGCATGGAGAACACACCCATCGCTCAGGATATGTGATATGGGAGCATGAATGTGTTCATGGCTCAAAGCATGGTGAATAGGCATGTGGCTCAGTTTTACTAGTGTCAAGACCTATACCGAGGCATGCTAGGCAGAGGGTAGCCTATGGAGCTGACCCTGTGGCAGAGGCCACTTAAGCTCGAGACTGCAGTCCTACTTGTGTTGTACTTGTGCACTGACTACGAGGGGGGAGGTCGTGGAGTCCGACTCTTCCATTGACCTTGTATGGCACCGGCTTGGGTTTCGCAACCGAAGGTTGGATTTGAGTGGTACGGCTCAATTCCTCAGGGAATAATAATAATAAAAATATGTAATCCAGCCAAATAGTATTTATTGTTTAAGGCAAAACATGAAACATTGATTGAGGCCTTGCTTGTGTAGTTAATCTCGTTATACTTGCAGTTGCTTATACGTTCCTTATGTTATGTGGTAAGATCTTATAAATCTTATCTTGTTAATCATGTTCCATAAAGAGATACTTGGGTATATGCCTTCCGTACATCCTGGTAAGCTTGATGGTATGAATAGCCTTGCTATATAGACTGCTCTTGCTATACCTTTTATTAGTTATCTACTGCTATTGCTTTAATCTTCCTTTGGTTTTATGGTTTCGATGGGGAGTTATGTTTCTCACTAGGACTGTGTGTCTCACCCCGCTAGCTTACACCCTTTTTAGGTGTTCGAGCTAGACGTGGTGGTGGTCGCGAAGTTGCGGCCGAGCAGCAAGACGAGCAGTAGAAGGTAAGAGATGGACATGCTGCTATTTTGGTTGTTTTGTAGTAGAGTCTTAGAGTCATCCCTGTACTCTCAGGTCCTTGGAGGTGTTTTGACGTTGTTTCATGATGTATAGCTGCTGGTGCTTGTTATATCCTACTGCTGGCCAGATGTGGGCCGTTATGTATGTATAAACAGGTGATGAACTCATGTGATGACTAGACAGCTGATCTCCTAAGCTGTGGACACACATCAAGACTTGTAAATGTTTATATAACCTATTTTCTTGCAGGATGAGGACCTAAATGTAATAGTTCCTTGGTTTGTTTGCTTTCCGCAATCAGTTTTAATTAACCCATGTTTTTGATAAATTGTGGTTTATGGTGTTTTCCGCATGTTTTCGCGTAACACCTCATTGTATGTGTGATAGAGGGATGTGTTGCCACAAGTTTGGTATCAGAGCTCTAGGTTCGCTGAGTCTACATGGATTTAGGACTATGTTGTGTCTGTTCTTGTGAGTCTTCCAAATTTTCTTACAATCATCTTCTGCCCTCAGCGGAAGAAAAAGCCAAGATGTCTGGAAACCATGAAGAACATGCTGTCGAGAACAACGATGCTGCATCAGTTGATGGAGCTATAGGGCAGGCACATGAAGATCGGGTGCCTGAGGTCCCCCAACCTGACCCAACCATTCTTGAACACCCTGCCTACCAACAGCTTATGGGGCAGATGATGGATACGATGAATCTCATGGTAGAGAGACTGCCATTGCCTCCGCCAAGAGCACAGGCTCCCCATGGTGAAACATCAGGTATTGGGAAGACCTTTGAGCGGCTTCGCCGAGTCAGAGCTTTGGACTATGCTGGAACGGCTAATCCAGCAGATGTAGATCTATGGATGACAAGTCTTGAGAAGGCTTTCCGGATCCTCGACATCCCCGAAGCGGACAAAGTAAAGCACAGTGTCTACCTTATGAAGGGTAGTGCTGGTCACTGGTGGACCATCGAGGAGGAGAAGCGACCTGGTGAGGTGATCGGTTGGGAGGTTTTCTGGTGCGAGTTCGCCAGCAGATACTTTTCGAAGACGTATCTGTATGTGAAGATCAGTTAGTTCGAGCGCCTACGCCAAGGAACGATGAACATCACCGAGTATGAAGCCAAGTTCATGGACCTGTTGAGGTTTTGTTCTCACATGGCAACGACAGATGACGAGCGGATCAGATGTTTTGAGAACGGTCTGAGTGCTGAGTTGTCAACACCTGCTTCTGCGTTGGAGAACTGTGAGCAGTTTGCCATGTTTGTGGAATCTGTCTGGAGGATTGAACGATCAGTAAGGGAGAAAAGAGAATCAATGTCTAAGAAGAGGCATGCTCAGTTCTAGGGACAGAGGTTTGGTGGCTTCAAGAAGCCAATGTTTTCAGCACCTTCTGTGATGAGAGGTTCTAGTGTACCATCACAACGGCCTCCGAGTAAGGGAAGAGGTTATGTTTCTTCACCGTCAAAGGCACATAGTACAGCTTCTGTGGTAGTGACAGGGCCATCTAGGCCACGGTTTGAAGATAGGTCATGCCATCTTTGTGGTCAGATCGGGCATTTTAGGTTCAACTGCCCGAATAGAGATGTTGAAGTGACACAGCAGCCAAGGCAGAATCAACAAGGGTCAGATAGGCAGCAGCCCAATAGTAGTAGAGGGCGAGGACGCGGTCAAGTGTTGCAAGTGGGATCGTCTACTCAAGGAAGAAGAGGATGTGGACAGCAAGCAACGACTTGATTCTATGCTATGAATCAGCCAGAGGTGATAGTCAACCCGCGAGTGGTGACAGGTCAGATGGAGTTATTTCATTCTGATATGTCTTCTTCTTGCTTTATATCTGTTCTGGTTGACCTGGGTGCTACACACTCTTTTATCACCTATAGTATGCTGGAAAACTGTCGTTTACCTCTTAGTTGTAAGAAAGATAGCTTGTTGTTAGAAACCCCTCTTGATTGTTCCTCGATGCTTCGAGAAGAGTGTCCATCTTGTGTCTTATCTTTTTTGGGACACAATATACAAGTGGATCTTATACCACTTGATATGCATGGTTTTGATGTGATCCTTGGGATGGATACCTTAGAGAAGTATAAGGTTGTTTTAGACTGTGGTTCTAAGCAAGCTGTGTTTGATGGTGGCGGTAGGAAGTGGATCTTCCAAGGAGATAGGAAGATTCTTCTGATGTGTCTAGTGTCTACTTTGGTGGCAGAAAAGTTGCTACAACAAAGATGTAAGGCGTTCTTAGCTCAGGTGGTGGATACCAAGGCGAAGGGTCCTAGTCTTGAAGAGGTGTCAGTTGTTCGAGAGTTTGTGGATGTGTTTCCTGACGAGTTCCCTAGTGTTCCTCCACCCTGAGAGATTGATTTCGAGATCAATCTGGTTCCAGGAACGCAGCCAGTTGCACAGACACTGTATGGGATGGCTCCAGTAGAGATGGCAGAGCTTAAGAAGTAGTTGCAAGAGTTGTTGACGAAAGGTTTCATCTGACAGAGTATGTCGCCTTGGGGTGCTCCAGTGTTGTTCGTTAAGAAGAAGGACGGGTCAATGTGTTTATGTATAGATTAGCGACAGTTGAACAAGGTCACGATCAAGAATAAGTACCCGTTTCTGAGGATAGATGATATGTTCGACCAGTTGTGTGGTGCTACCATGTTTTCAAAGATCGATCTACGGTCTGGATATCATCAGTTGAGGATTAAAGCGGATGACATACCAAAGTCAGCTTTCAGGACGAGGTATGGTCAGTTCGAGTTTGTGGTTATGCCATTTGGGCTAACCAATGCACCGGCTACTTTCATGGATTTGATGAACAGAGTGTTCCGTCTGTTTCTAGATCAGTTTTTTGTAGTCTTTATAGATGACATCTTGATCTATAGTCGGGACAGGCAAGAGCACGAGCAACATCTTCGACTAGTGTTGACTCTTCTTTGCCAACATCAGTTGTATGCCAAGTTCAGCAAGTGTGAGTTATGGTTGGAAGAAGTAACTTTCTTGGGTCATGTGATGTCTGCAGAAGGAGTCAAAGTGGACCCGAAGAAGGTGGAGTCCGTTGCGGAATGGGAACAGCCGAAGATGCCGACAGAAGTTCGTAGTTTCCTGGGTTTAGCAGGATACTACCAGAGGTTTATCAAGGACTTTAGTGTGATTACATTGTCGATGATAAAGTTAACCAGAAAGGATGTACCTTTGGTGTGGGATGATCGTTGTTAGCAAGCTTTCCAAAGTTTGAAGGAGAAGCTGACTAGTGCTCCAGTGCTAGTGCCGCCAGAGCCTGGGAATGGCTATGTTGTTTTCTGTGATGCTTCCAAGAAAGGTTTAGGTTGTGTGCTGATGCAGGAAGATCATGTGGTTTCTTTTGCTTCGTGACAACTTAAGAAACACGAGGAGAACTATCCGACCCAAGATTTGGAATTGGCAGTAGTGGTTCATGTGTTAAAGATTTGGAGACACTATCTTTACGGGGAGGTATGCCAGATCTTTACCGATCATAAGAATCTGAAGTACATCTTTTCACAGAATGAGCTAAACATGCGACAACGTCGATGGATGGAGCTAATCAATGATTATGACCGCACCATCGAGTATCATCCGGGTAAGGAGAATGTGGTAGCTGATGCGCTTAGCCGAAAGTCTTCTTCTTCTACAAAGAAGGCACAGTTGAGTTCTTTTGTATGCCATAGACGAGATATGCTTGTTTCCTTGCGGCAGATGAATGTGCAGATGGAGGTTTCCTTGTTAGCGGGACTTTTAGCACATATGCAAGTCAAGCCTACGCTGAGATAGCAAATCAAAGATGCACAGCAAGAGGATGATATAGTACAGTTGATCAGATCAGAGTTTGGCAGCAAAAAGCGTGATGGGTTTTGTGAGTCCGAGGATGGACTAGTTTTCTGTCATGATAGGATGGTGGTCCCCGATGTTGATGATCTGAGGAAGCTAGTGCTTGAAGAAGCGCACACGTCGATGTATGCGATGCATCCAGGAGTCACCAAGATGTATCATAGTCCGAAGGACTTGTATTGGTGGCCCGGTTTGAAGAAAAATGTATCTGAGTTTGTGGCTAAGTGTGTGGTATGTCAGCAAGTCAATGTTGAGCATCAGAAGCTGGTAGGTACGTTGCAACCCCTGTCGATACCACAGTGGAAATGGGATCATATAACCATGGATTTCATAGTTGGTCTGCCCAGGACAACTAGGAATCATGATTCCATTTGGGCGATAGTGGACAGATTGACGAAGTCTGCCCATTTCATATCGGTAAAGACGATGTATACATCCGAGAATATCGCTCGAGTATATGTGGATGAGATAGTATGTTTGCACGGTGTGCCAGCGACGATAGTTTTTGACAGAGGTCCTCAGTTCACGAGTTGTTTCTAGGAACAGTTGCATAAAGTGTTGGGAACGCAGTTGAGGTTCAGTACTGCCTTTCACCTGTAGACAGATGGACAGTCTGAGAGGACTGTTCAGACTTTGGAGGATCTCCTTCAAGCTTGTGTTTTACAGTTCCTAGGCAGTTGGGATATACACCTCAGTTTGATAGAGTTTGCCTACAACAACAGTTATCAGTGGAGCATTGACATGGCTCCTTATGAGGCCTTATATGACAGGAAGTGCAGATCTCCGTTATGTTGGTATTAGTCTGTTGAATATCAGCTTTTGGGTCCTGAGTTAGTACAACAGACAACAGAAAAGATCAAGGTGATACAATAAGAGTTGAAAGCGGCACAGGACAGGCAGAAGTCTTACACAGACAATCGCCGATGACCTTTGGAGTTCCAGGTAGGAGACAAAGTGTATCTTAAAGTCTCGCTGTGGAAAGGTGTGCTAAGGTTTGGCCAGAAGGGTAAGCTAGCACCCAGATATATGGGACCATACCTAGTCATAGCACGTATGGGCAAGGTAGCTTACGAGTTGGAGCTGCCGCCAAAACTGCACAGGTTGCACCCAGTGTTCCATGTCAGTATGCTGAAGAAAAGTCATCCAGATACAGGAAAAATGTTACAGCCCGTCGAAGTTGAGCTTGATGAAGATGTGACCTACGAGGAAGGTCCTGTGATGATCCTTGACAGAAGGGTTAAGAAACTTAAGAGGAAGGACCTGGTTCTGGTGAAGGTTCTTTGGCATCATCATGGTGTTGAGTAAGCCACGTGGGAGCTTGAGGAAGAGATGAGGAGGAAGTATTCCTCGCTTTTTCCTTCAGATTTCGAGGACGAAATCCCTTTGTAGAGGGTTAGATTGTAAGGACCCCGACCTCCGTTTTGGGTTATTCTGTTTGCTTTGCTTAACCCTGGTGCTTAGTTGCTTGCTAATCACCTTTAGTGGTGATTAGGGTTTGTTGGTGCTTTGTTGAGAGCTGGAGGTGCTACTTGCAATTAACCCAAGTCTAGGGTTTGTGGGCAAGTTTGCCACCTTGCGAGGTGTTCCTCTCTCTCCTTGCTTCCTCTAGTATTGAGAGAAAGGTTTGGGCTTGTTGTGTGAGTTCCTTTGGGCTTGGTTGAGCTTGTTGGGCCTTGTGGTGTGTTGCCCTTGCCTCTTTGGATCTTGTGTCGGGCAAGTGAGCCTTGTGTCGGCCTAGGTGTGTCGGCCATGCTTGTGTCGGCCTGTGGTTTGTCGGCCTAGGGTGTGTGTCGACCATTGTGTGGAGGTGTGTCGACCATGGACCATTTGACCCTCTTTGACCTCGTTTGTGTCACCACTAGTGGACACTTGGAGCTTGATGCTTGCATGTGGCAATAACCTTGGACATGTGTTTAGGGCATGTTAGTGTGGTGGCCTTGCTCATGGACAAGTGTCCCTAGGTGGGCGACACCTTTCTTTGTCTTTCCTTGGTTTCTCCTCCATCCTTTCCTATATATGTGTCCCCTTTCTCTTGCTAAGGATCCCTTTAGTTCCTTTGTTTCCCCTCTCCCTTGGTGCACGACACCCTCTTCCTTTGCAAGCTTGGTGGTCGATCCTTGTCTAGGAGTCTCCTTCTTCCTCTAGTGGTGGCCGAACCCTAGAGTGCCTTGCTCTTGTTCTTATGGTGGAGCTTGGAGCTTGGTGCTAGGAGCTTGGAGCATTCTTAAGGCAGGTTACATAACTCCTAACCCTAACTACACTACCTTCTTTTATGTTCTTATATGTTGCTCATGGTCATATCGGCTATGGATGTTGCTAGTTTAGTTTCTTGCTTTAGTTGTACCTTGTTGGCCGAACCATGTTCTAGGGTTTTCTTGGTGAGAAACACCCCTTTCTCTCCTAGGTCTAGAGGAGTGAGCTTGAGTTCTAGTAATATGGGAAATACTCCTCTCTCACTTAAGTTGAGAGGTGAGCCTGTGTTCTAGTGGCTTGAGCAACACCCTCCTCTCACCATGGATTTGAAAGGTGAGCGATGTAGTGGTTGTGGACCTTGGTTGTGGTTGTTCCTTGGGTTGCCCGATCGGTGATAAGAGGTGTGCAAGACCCCTCTCTCTTGGTAGTTGAGAGGTGAGCCATCTTCTTTATCCATTAGGGGTTTGGTGCCCTTGTGCTTGAGGTTGGTGACGACCTGGTTGGGTTGCATCTTGCCCGATATAGTCTTGAGGTTGTTGCTTCCCGATATCCTCCTTTGGCCTAGAGCCTTGGTCGACAGGTTGTAGTGTTGTGACGGGCATCACACCCCTGGTCCTTGCCTTGTTGTTTCGGGTGTCACACTATGTTGAGTACCCTGCCCGACACACATAACCTAGGAGGTGGCTTGGTGTCGTTATACCTTGATGTTTTGGAAGCTTGTTATCTGGTTCTATGGTAGGTGTCACCCCTTGGCCCTAGCTTTGTGTGTCGGCCGATAGATGTGGTTAGCTAGCTGGACGACATGCTTTCCTTGCTGTCGTTTGAGGTTGTGCCCTGGATGTTATACCTAGATGAGTAGAACGTTGGCCGTTACCCTTGTGTGTGTGTGTGTTGGGCGTCACACCTGGTTGTGTATCCTGCCTGACACGCCTAGCTTTGTTGGTTGCTTGGTGATGTTATCCCCTTGGACGTTATGCCTTGTCTAGTGGTGCTGACCGATACACCTTGTGCATAACACATTGTTGCACGATATAGGCTGAGATGCAGGTTGCATATGTATGCCCGATATCCATGATGTACGACACAATGTTGCACGACACTAAGATGCACGATACAGATGTGCCTAATACACCTGCTACACGATATGCTGGTGCATGTTATGCCTTGGGTCCTTGTTGCACGATACATCTTGAGGTGGTAACCCGACACCCCTGCTGGTTTGCTTGGCCGATAGGTGGCTGAAGTGCTTGGGCAATTTGAGGAAGTACCCTACCCGAGACTACCTCTAGTGAGGTTTCCCTACCTGTCACACTTCTTGTGAGGGTAGTGGGCACTTCTAGTGAGGGTCTTGTTCCTTCTAGAAAATCGATATGCTAGATCTTGTTTCATGCTAACACATTTTGCTTATGGTAGTGACCCTTGATATGCCTGATGGTAATCATTGTAGTATATCACATCTATGTAACTCGACATGGTATTACTTGTGTTTATGATCATCTTGATCTCATGAATAAGGCTGAGGAATGGTAAGAAATTAAGATGCTTTTCTTGATGATATGATTATGCCTATGGTCACAGGTTGAGACATGTATGATAAAGCATATGATCATTAATGTTTCCCTATGCCTGATAATATTATCTTTCTATTAATCTAAGATGATTGTTCATACTAACCATGTAGGTGTTCATGCAGATGCATAGCCAGGTAAAGGGCTATGAGGTATATATGTCTGAGTAACACTGCTCTGATGGTTACTCTTGTTGATGTGATAAAATGCATGATGTGGTGTTATCATCTAATGATGACTTGGGATTGCTATCCCATGGTGATGATGTAAGCCTTGAGAGGCAGTGGCACTATGTGATGATGGATTGAGATCCCATGGAAATGTGATGATCCTTGTGATGGATCTAGATGATTGGCAAGAGGCCAAGTGGTAACATATAATGTTGGATCCTTATGATGGATCGGGATGATGTTGATGACAGTAAAAGCATGGTATTGAGTTTCATGTTGTTTATTCTTGTTCTTGGTTGCAGGTTATACAACTTGGCTGAATCTTGCAATCCATTTAAAATATATTAACTAATCACAGTGTAACCTATCATGTAGTTTGCCCTGGCCATAGATCCATCATCGTCAGGAGCTAATGATGGTGAAACGGGTTCTCCTGTGGGTTAACCCGGAGCACATATTGTTGAATATGTGAGGTTTCTCCTAGCCTAAAATAGACAGGACGCGAGTGCAGCTACGGTTGCAGACTCGGGATATGTGTAGAGCATGGTGAATATGCCCATGGCTCAGGATATGTGATATGGGAGCATGAATGCGTTCATGGCTCAGAGCACGGTGAATAGGCTTGTGGCTCAGTTTTACTAGCACTGAGACGTGTACCGAGGCGGGCTAGGTAGAGGGTATCCTATGGAGCTGACCCTATGGCAGAGGCCACTTAAGCACGAGACAGCGGTCCTACTTGTATTGTACTCGTGCACTGACCACGAGGTGGGAGGTCGTGGAGTCCGGCTCTTCCATTGACCTTGTATGGCACTGGCTTGTGTTTCGCAACCGAAGCTTGGATTTGAGCGGTACGGATCAATTCCTCAGGGCATAATAATAATAAAAATATGTAATCCAGCCGAATAGTATTTATTGTTTAAGGCAAAACACAAAACATTGATTGAGGCCTTGCTTGTGTAGTTAATCTTGTTATACTTGCAGTTGCTTATACGTTCCTTATGTTATGTGGTAAGATCTTATAAATCTTATCTTGTTAATCATGTTCCATAAAGAGATACTTGCGTATATGCCTTCCGTACAGCCTGGTAAGCTTGATGGTATGAATAGCCTTGCTATATAGACTGCTCTTGCTATACCTTTTATCAGTTATCTACTGCTATTGCTTTAATCTTCCTTTGGTTTTATGGTTTCGGCGGGGAGTTATGTTTCTCACTGGGACTGTGTGTCTCACCCCGCTAGCTTACACCCTTTTTAGGTGTTCGAGCTAGACATGGTGGTGGTTGTGGAGTTGCGGTCGAGCAGCAAGACGAGCAGTAGAAGGCAAGAGATGGACATGATGTTGTTTTGGTTGTTTTTTAGTAGAGTCTTAGAGTTATCCCGGTACTCTCAGGTCCTTGGAGGTGTTTTGACATTGTTTCACGATGTATAGCTACTGGTGCTTGTTATATCCTACTTTTGGCCGGATGTGGGCCGTTATATATGTATAAATAGGTGATGAACTCATGTGATGACTAGACAACTGATCTCCTAAGATGTGGACATGCATCAATACTTGTAAATGTTTATATAACATGTTTTCTTGCAGGATGAGGACCTAAATGTAATAGTTCCTTGGTTTGTCTGCTTTCCACAATCAGTTTTAATTAACCTGTGTTTTTGGTAAATTGTGGTTTATGGTGTTTTCCGCACATTTTCGCGTAACACCTCATTGTCTGTGTGATAGAGGGATGTGTTGCCACAATAGTCTATGGTGAAATCCTAATTATGATTATGATTATTATCAATGAATCATGCTCAAGAAGAGGAATCCCTATTATGATTTGGAGGGAGAAATCCCATCATGGCATTAAGAGGGAGAAATCCCATCATGGCATTAAGAGTTTGAAATATCATCATGTTAAAGTTAAAAGATCATGGTAAAGTTAATGATTAAGATAATTGTAATGAATTATTTTTTATATGCTTCTCAAATCATGGGCCTCAAGAGGTCGTTAAGGGCTTTCCTATCATCAAGGGATTTCTTAGAAATCATGTGTTGTTAAGTGGGCATCATAGAGAGATGCATATGTTTATTGTTCAATTCTTGATGTTATTAATGACTCACGAATGTCCAAGATAATCTATGTTCAAGTTTATGTCAAATCATTTTATGTCAATTTTACTCATGTCAAGTTATTATCTTTAGTCTTATAGAGTGACAAATACCACTTACTGATGTGATGTTTGTTTAGCATGGTCGGGGACATGATGTCCGTAGGAATTGGAGCAAATGAAGGATAAGAAGGACAATCAAGGACTAGGAGATTCTCGAGCTTATCCTAGTGAGGTTCCATTTACCAAGTCAATCCAGAGTTTACAAATCACTTACATTATGTTTAGTCATGTTACCAAGTAGATTACATTTCATAGATGAATATGATGTAGTTACCATTTTACCTAAAACTATTTATCAATCTAATTTCACTCAATGCAAAGTGTTACATTTATTTAAATTTCTAAGGTCAACATATTGTGACACCCCCATGGGTAAGATTGCTTTTTCTCAGTGATAGTAAAAGTGGGGTGTTTCATGCACAATGCTACAAGCCAAAACTTGATTCCTTACTGGATGAAGAAGGTAGGGAGACTAGAATACCCATATTTAAAAATATCATTACCATTCTACTCATTGTTCAATGGACATACAAAGTATAACCTGATGCAGACAAAAATAAACATGGTATTATCCATACCATGACTTCTCTTTGCTAACCAATGGTGGAATTTAGGTTCACTAGTCTCACATAGAATTGAGAGAAGAAGTGATTTTTTGAGTGAATATTCACTAGGAATTCTATGACTTGGTAGGCTTCATAAGCTAGTGAAATCCTCTCTAAAATCATCTCTAGAAGACTATCATTATTCAAATGCTTAATTAAGTAGCACATTTGTAATTCGGCTTGATTAGTCTTTGTGCTTTGTATCCTTGTAGTGATGTTTATTTCTACTTGAGTTCCTAAACCTCCTACACCTCATATCCTTCTGGTAATGTGTGCTTAGTTGCTTTTTTTATCATTTTGGTAGGTAATTTATCGACTTATCGCTGAGGAATTCTTCTTCTTTGTTCCAAAATATCCCTGACTTTGCCCTTCCTTTTCACCCTGCTACTACTCCCCTTGATCATTCTCCCTACCATTGTTTTGGTATCTCCTTTCTTGGATCTATTAAACTTTTCCCTAACTGAGACTGGATCCATCTCCATTCCTTCCTTCAATGGATCATTGTTTACAACCATATTTACCCATATTTATAAACCTATAAAAGATAACCATTGTTGGGTAATATGGGAACAAAGTAAGGCAGCGGAAACAAAATTTTATCTATTTTTATTACCTAGAATAGAAAATATCACAACAATAACTATGAAATAGGAAAGATGGTTTAACAAATTTATACCTGGTCCTGGAGCAAGTCCAATGACTACAACTCATTGCATTGGAACTATCTTCTAGTTGCTCTTAGATGGTGTTTATGTAGCTCATGGTCTTCACCATGGACAGCAAACTGGAACATCATCTACAACAGCTCATGTGATCTCTCCAAAGTCTATGGGATGATGAGGTCCTCCTAGAAATGGGAAAAGGCCACCTTGCCTCTATTGAAGTCCACACCAACCACCCAAAACTCATGTCGTCCTGCTAGAATAGGTAGGAAGGAGTTGTCCCTCCTGTTGGTGTACTAGTCACCAACTAATATCCCACAACAATGACTCTCAGTTGTTCTCTCCCTTGATATCCCTCCCTAGTCGAGTAGGACTTACTTAGGCTCTTACAGTTACCACAACCAGAGAGGACAACAATTGTTAGAGCAACTAAATCTCAATTGTGTGTGTTGGGAAGCCCCCAATACCTCTCTATTTATAGGAGGGGTTAAGGTCTGGGTTGCCAATCATTGTGGGAGTGAAAGGGACTGGAAGATCATGAACTTTCACAACCTTAGAGCACCAAACCAGTCAGTTCACATGTGAGACAGTCAGCTCGCACAAAGAATTGGCCATTTCACTATGTTTCCCAATCACATATGATTTAGAAATTCAAATCCAATTAATGCACAACATGATGTCAACACTAATCGTTGATGCAATCAAATTTCTCCATGAACTGCATAGTCATGCTCACACGAGACAGTCATCTCACTCACCTAACTGGTCGATTGATGGGACGAACCGGTCAGTTTGCTCCTCAGTTTGGGTAGAACCTATCCAATTCAATTTTTTATCAGCCTGACACTCCAACAACCATCTCAACTCTTGACCAATTGGTTGGAATTTTCTTGAATTGAATATCTAAACACTTTAGTAATTGTTTCAATAATAATTCATGATAAACTCCTCTTCTAGGTGAGTTCTTATGTGTGTCACACTATAGGTCACATATCACCTTGGAAGTGAATGTCAATAGCTAGCTTATGACATCACAAGCAAAGACTGGTGCCTAGTCACACATCAGTGCTACCTATGTGAATTGATAGTTAGAGAAGAACTTCAACCTATAATGTGTGTAATGGGTTGCAACAATTGTTTAATTCATTTGTCTCTGGTATCCAGAATGAACTCAAGGCATGGAATCATCATCCTCTCAATGCTCAATTTGTGTTCCTTGAACCTAAAGCAGATTTTATGAGATATATGTGACCTCAATATCATATATTGATTCACATGTGTATGTGGATGCACTTCTCAGTCTTGCTAATCAAGTGGCCATGGATATCAAACTCCACTAGGAGGCACCAATCCCATCTACATCACTCACAGTCTGTCCCCATGTCTCACTACTACTCAATCATCAGCTTTGTGGTAATCCATGTTTCAAGGTTATTTTTTATGATATAAAAGTATACCGAATAACATGGGATGAGTTTAGTGACTTAAGGTCTAAGAATCACAATCACCACCTTCACCATGAAATATGACTATGACTTACCAAGTATGGTTTCCATGTGTCACTCTCAAGGTGGGTCTATCTGTTACACTATTTTCTAACATGTATTTCTATGCTTGGTTTG
Source organism: Alisma plantago-aquatica (assembly GCA_963693085.1). NCBI lineage: Eukaryota > Viridiplantae > Streptophyta > Magnoliopsida > Alismatales > Alismataceae > Alisma > Alisma plantago-aquatica. The sequence continues at coordinate 663,391,800 of OY856412.1, read as the reverse complement.
ATATTTCCATATCATGACTAATGAGATTTTGTCATCAACCAACTCAAACTCTTGTCTTATGTGTTATTATTGTCTATCTACCTTCCACAATAGCAACCTACTAGGGACATAATAAGAATGTAAATACTCTTAACATTCATATGATCTCATTCTTCCAAGTCACGTACTTGAAGACATACATCGTTGATTAAATGTTATTTTTTAGACATTCATTATGTTTCCTCATTATCTCATAACTGGGAGAATCAAAATGAATTGGAAGCTTGCCTTTTTTATTATTAATCAAATCCTTTAGGTAATATGCCTTCACAATCAACATATGATTGGCTCTCAGGGCATACTTACCAATAGGCTCCCACTTGCACTTAGATCCAATCACCCATGGATCCCATCCTTAGTGATCTAAACATGTCCATAATGTTTCTGGTATGTAAGTGCAATCCATCGGGTTAGTAACACATTGCTTTTTGTCCGTATATTGCATTTTCCTTGACCCTTCATTGTAGAATTTCTCATATGAGACAAAAATGTCACAATATGATATCAGATATTCCTTGCCTAACAAGTAGCTCCATTATTGTCATAGTATTCTACTGCGTCAACCAAAAGTTGGAACATCTAAAATGAAATCCATATGAACTTCTACATTCATATGGTATCCACACATGTGTTCATAATACTAGGATACTATGCTTCAATTGTAGAATTAATGGTCGTATAGTTTGTAACTCTTTCCAACTAATAACTCTTCTCTTAAGATTAAACACACAACTTTAATATTGCAATCATCTTCTTTCATTATGGAAGATTGCATCAGTGTAACTCTTTACACTCAACTCTTCCTTATTGCCATGGTTATCACAACTTGTTTTTTAGTGCTTCTCAAGTACTAATGGATGTATTTGAATGACATTCCAATAACCCTTATTGGAAACCAATATTATCTTGTCATGTAGAATACATACAAGAATATGGGATGAGTACATTTATAACATCCATGATAGATCCATTGCTACAACACATGGTATCTCACTCATGTCTTTTCCATTCTTCATAAGAATTGGAATATTGATTTCAAGAGAGACTAATCTGAATTCTCTCTCAAAGAAATCCTTAATACTAAAATATTTCAGTGTCTTGCTATTTATATGTGCTCATACTTAGATTATGAAACTTTCAGAACTATCTTTATAGACCTTGATGCATATCTGATAGGATTTTTCACCTTATCTTTCATTGTTGAAGGTGTTTTCCATGCATGATCTCAATATCTTCTATTGAGATGTTATTCCCCATCAATATGTGCAACATTCATATATGATCCCACTAAATCTTTTGTAATCACAGATTTCATCTTTTCTTGATTCAAGTCAAACCCTTTGACTATCTAGTCAAGTCAAAAGATCCATCTCTGAGATGCTTGTTTCAACCTTTATATTGAACCTTGTAGCTTATAGACTTTATTTGCATTAATGAAGTTATAAACCTTTAGGTCGTGTCATGTACACATCCCATCTATTATTCCTTCTAAGGAAGTTAGTTTTAAGCTTCATTTGTCAAATCCATATTCTATTCCAGCTGCAACAAAAGGCATGACAATTGTTAAGGAATTTCTCCATGTTCAACAGTTTGAACTAACTTAAAAAAAAATTGGATAACCAAATTGTCATTTTATGTTATCCATGTAGGACTTGTAAATGAAACCCCCAACTTCACCTTTATGATGCCCCGACGTGACACAAGCAAGATTACTCAAAACCAAATTGCCAAAATAAAAATAAACATCCAGGTTACCATAAAAAATAGGAAATAAAAATTGATTCTACATAAGCATAAAAGCTGGAACATATTGCACATAAGTCCACAAGTCCACCTGTATCTCATATCATCTGCCCAAAAGATTATACATATATTATTTAGTAGCTCTCTAGCCACATCCAGTAACACATGATAACCTATTCATATACATACATGCCATCTCCATACAACAATGACATAATGCCAAAAACCTTATGTCGATACATACAACAAAACCTCCCCAAGGACCTGAGTGTACATGGATGACAAATAGGACTCTACTTCTATACACAAGCAGCATGTCCAACCTTTCAGCAACTATTGGTCCTCTTACTTCTCAACACCAACTACATGATCTCTACTTCCCCGTGCTCGACTATATAAAAGATGTGGAAACCCACGAGGTGAGACCAAATGTCCCAGCAAGAGATATAACTCTCCGCTAATGTCTATTAAAGCATAAATAGGCTAAGCAATAGATAACATACTAAGAAGATAGATATCAAACCACACAGGTTGAGCAAATTTAGTTAAATGATATGTAATTGATAGAAAAAGTAGCTTAAACATGATAGGGATTTACCATTGAGTGATAAAACAATCAATAGTTTAAGAAGGAATATGAAGAACATGTATAACAGTTGACTTCTCTTACTATCTCATAATTCAAGAAATCAGTAAAAAGATAAAGAAAAGGCTCAGCTAGTGTTATTCATATTGGACCCTAATCAAGGTACACTACACGGTTGTATTACATCTTTTATTATTATTGCCCCGAGGATTTGATTCATACCACCCAAATCCAACCAACCATTGCTAAGTCAAAATCGGTGCCATACATGGTCAATGGAAGATCTGGAATCCACAAACTCTCGGCAACTCTTGGACAACACAAGAGAAACACCGTAGAGACTTATCATTCAACTACAAAAGGTGACATTTAGTCAACAAAAGGATCGTCTCATGCATGGAGGTCTCACACAACTTGTAATTATGGATGCAAGGAAGCACTCTAATTGCACCCCTGCATATTCAAAAATATGCGCTCTAAGTTATAAACATTTCACCAATCCAACAATTAAAGCTAACACTGGAGAGGATCTATGGCACAGGGCACCTACATGATTAGGGTTCCAATTGATTAGTTAGCCAATTGGGTGACTTTCAACATCAATCAAGTTATAACATATAAATCCAAAAAAAAACTATACAAGAATAAGAGTATAGTACAACTTCAGAAGATATAAAACATATAAGGTGTGAATTTGTCACACTATTATCACATGCTTCCTATAGAATTTCCATTTCGAAGGCCACCACAAATATTACATCATTGGGTAACATCAATCCCTCAATCATATCACTAGAGGTTACTACCTCACAATAGGCATCATGTCATCACGAGGACATAGAACCCAATGACATGAATCATGCGTATACATCACTACGTCATGCCTCAACAACATACATAATTACCATCCTGTATTATAATCATCACCACATCATACACTAGCCAAGGCATACCTATCACATACAAGGTGAGGGATTTATAAACAAGAGAGAAAATATCACATTATGGTAACCACCCCAAGTGGGACAAGCAAACACAACATAGCTCCCAATATTAGGGTTATTACATATGTTGTCAATTAGGGTTTATCAGCAATCACAAAACCCTAGGTACACCTTTTCCCACTTTCTTAGAATCATGTTGTCACTAGCACATAATTAACTAACAAGATAGGAGTACTAGATTAAAGGCACTAGCTATACACATGTATACATGTAACATCTTATTGCTATGAATGCTACGACCAATCACCACCCAAGCATGCATCACACAACCACACACAACATAGGCGGGTCTCGACTGAGACACACCACCCTAGTCATAACCACAACACCAAGGGTCTCGACCACCATGAAAGTGTGGTGTCGACCGTGACAAGGCCAGGTATCAAGCACAACACAAGTGATGATCTCCACCCCTCCATACAAGGCAAACGTCATAACCCCAAACAAAAAAAACATCGTGACCCAACACCTCAAAGGCAACGCATCTCGACCGGTCTAAAATAGGCATCACAAACAAAGCACAAGGCAAAGTTGTGACCAAGGCAAGGAGCAACGTATCTCCCGTGATAACACGCCCAAGAATTACGACCATGACAAAAAACATACTGAAGCAAAATGCTAAAATAGGCCAAAGGTATTGATTGTATCAAGAGCAAGCCAAAACACCACATCTCATACCAAATACAAAGATAAGGAGTATGTCTCAACCCAAAGACACAAGCTGACTCATCTGAAACAAAGGTAAGAAGCAATGAAACCAAGTGTCAACAAGGTCACCACTCAGGTGTTCATGATCGTCAAACCCTTGAAAAACCATCATGAATATAAAAAAAACTACTTAGGAGAGAGAAAACTAAACCACAACACATGTGTAAAAAATTCAAAACTCCAAGGGAAAATAGTTTGGTTGAACATAGATCATAGTGACAAAACCAAAGCTCAGGATGCATGCAAGGTCATCTTCTTAAAACCACTTAGAAAATGTGCACATAGAAATTAGGGTTTTGGATTCTAAGAAACCAAACATGATAACCACCATTATCCAAGATCTAGAACATGTTCTTATCTATTAGTATGATAGGGTTACATTTTATAGAGGCAAATAAGGAAGTGCAAAAAAATAAAGATGGTTAAGGGTTATATCACCCACCTTAAGGAAGATCGACTCCAAGGATCACAAGATCCAAACACAAGATCACCAAGGTTGATGAAGCTCCTCCAAAAGCTCCACTTTCAGTCAAAAGAACACCTAAACCATTCATCAAGGTTAAAGATTTTCTCAAGAAAGAGGGAAAAAGAAATCCAAGGCCAAACCAAAGAAAGAAGGGGGAAAATAGAGAAGAATCTTCCTCTCACTTGGGCGTCCCCTTGTCAAAACATGGCCTATGACCCTTGTGATGAGGAGCTTACTCTCAAGAATGACCACCATGTCAAAACATGGTCTAAGGCTGAGAAAAGATAAGAATATGGGGTAGAGGGTCCAAGGAAAATGCCACAAAGGAAAGGTAAACACTTACCAAGGTTGAAGATGACCAAGGATCACCACATGCAAAGGATATGATCACCAAGGCTCCAAGTATCAACCTTCCTTACTCCACTAAGAACCAAGGATGAGCAAAAGAGAAGGAGGAAGAAATATGGATGAAAGGGTCACTTGCATGGAGAGGAGAGGGGTTAATACCCAAAGAAGGAGGGAAGTAGGGTATAGATGATGTATCAACACCAAAACACACCAAGGGACACTTGTCCACCCAAGAAACCAACATGCAACCACTTAAAACATACATGCATGAGATGGTGATATAACCTATGTTGCGTCTCAACCTCTTAAGGTCCCCAACACATAGGTTGCGGTCGAGACAAACCAAGGGAGGTCGAAACAAGAATAAGACAACTTGTCTCGGTCAAGACAACAAGGGTCACCAACCCTAGGTCGAGACAGAGCTCAAGGAGACCATTGTCTCAACCCAAGACATACCCAAGACCATCATGGTCGATACAAGAGAAACCAAGGGAAGTATCTTAGTCTAGACACATCCAAAACCATCAACATGGTCGAGACAAGGGTCACTACCCACACTCAATCCCATCAAGGGTCAACACCAAGCAAACCCTAGAAATACTAGCATCAACACATGATGCTAAACATCCACCAAGGTCCAACCAAGGCACCCCTATGCATCTTTATCTCTTTCAAGATGCCAAAGCACTAAGGGAACAGCCTACATGTGACAAATTGAAAGATAACCCCTTGACTTGGGTAAATTGTTCTTTGGTCCAAAACAAGCAAACATAGCTCAACAACATCCAAATAGGATTCAACTTTAAACATAAGCATGTCACATGATAACAAAACTTCTCAAAGGATTAGAGCAAGGTTATAAGCATCTTAATTAAGAAAATCAAGCATACCCAAGAACTAAGCTAGGTTGGGGTCCTTACAACCTTTTGGATCATACCTTGTCAGTTTACATGGACTTCATAATTGCCTTAAGACATTTATCATATTTGATTCTCAATAGTTTCTAGTTGATATGCATAATATTTCAACCTCAAATTTGTTCTACTAGAATTTTGAGATTTTGTGTTACATGATGAACTTGAGATTCCACAACAATTTGTGATTCTTGATGGTTCTCATTGTACCTATTTTTTGACCTCAAACCTTTCAAGTTCTCCTTTTTACTCCCATTGATTTTTTTGGAACTTAGTTATCTTGGTAATAAATCACTTTTGTCATTGGATTTTAGATTGAAGAAAGTATTCAACAATTATGGTTTGTGGATTACCTTTTAAGAAACTGCTTTCTTTGTATAGGTTACAATCCTTAAGACATATAGGGACATTCCCATATTCCATATCTCATATGATGTCTTATAAACCATTTTAAATGGTACACAGTTTTAGTGTTTAGCATATTTCTTTTAAGGAAATTAGAAGATTGGATTAAATGATAATCATGTCATGAGTCATTTCTTCTTTATGACACAGCATTAGGTTCAACATTGATTGTGATGCACTGTCACCATCTTCCAAAAAGATCTCAAACTTTTGATGCAAAGTATTTCAACTTTGGATCATATCAAAGTTTCTTAAAACTTATATCAAAGTTGTACTTCATTTATAATCTCTTTGAACACTTCAAGAGACTTATGTTTGTATTTTTATGAGTGCATATCAATATATCATCAGAAAATACTATGAAGTCTTAGTAACTATCTGTAGCATTTATTCTATAAGATTTTCATACATAAACATGTATAAGTTCTAATAGAATTAATATCCTCCCACTACATCTAGTCAAGGATGCTTTATCATATTGTGCACAAGTAAGACTTGCATGTATCTCATTGGTTCAATAACTAAAAGATTTTAGATGAGCATCTCGATATGCATTTCTCACATGTGTGCTCCAGATGATAATGTTGTAGATTATTAATTGGTTGAGTTATAAACTATCCCTTTTGGTATTTATGTTGTTATAAAAAAACATACCATATTTTGTAGTGTACCTACACAAGATCATATATTTTAAACATACACCAAATATTTTATTCATAGTCATCCTTGTCTTTACAAGATGCAAGAAATAAAATGTGTCAATTTGTTGGAATATTGAAATAGTAGTTCTATAACTCTATTACATGCCATGTGGGCTAATATATATTCTAAATTTGGACTTAGGTTGCAAAAAATATTGCTCATCATACTCCATATTTGTCCTTTTAAAAGGTCTTTACTTCTTATCATATCTTACACATCAACATATGTCAAATCTACATCTGGTATCACATACCAAGATGAAGAAGTAAAATTCAGAATTATCTTATAATGTTTATACTTGAAGTAGAGGGCTCTACCTCTTTCTTCTTCTTCTTTAGTTCCTCCAACTAGAGGGGGAAATTCCTTCTCTAGTTTCTAGACTGGTGATAGTGGTGACATTTTCCTCCCTTCTTTATTCTTCCTTTTGCTTCGAGGTCTAAAGACTTGGGCTTCTAGCTAGATGCAGAACTCTTCTTAGCTTTGACTTTGCCTTTAGACTTTCCCTTTGTCTTGTTGATCATCATCACAAACTTAGTGTTGTCTTTCTTCATTTTTGCCTCAACTTCTCTCAACATGCCCAATAACTTTGTCAATGGGTTGACAAAGTCATTGATGTTGTAGTTCATAACAACCTGATTGCATGACTCTGGCAGAGACTACATAATCACTTAAGTGTCCAAATTTTGACCCAAGGGGAATCCTAGTCTTGATAGGTTCACCATATACCCAATGAACTTGAGCACATGAAGACCAACTAGATCTCCTTATGCCATGTTACATTTGAATAATGCTTTTGAGATATCATATGTCCTATCTTTCGGTCCTTGAACATATTCCTGAGATGTGTGACCATCTCTATAATGCCTATGCTCTCGTGATATCTTTGTAACTCGTAGTTCATCAAGCACAACATTAGGCATTTGACATCCACGATATCATCAATATGCTTCTTGTAAGCATCTCTATCAGGCCTGTGAGAATTAGGAAGAGGTTCTTTTGGTAATGGTGTCTCCAAGACATAGAGGTTGCTCTCCTGTGTTAGAACAATTCTCAGTGTCTTGTACCAGTCATGGAAGTTATTCCCATATAACTTGTCCTTATTAAGGACATATAGCATAGAAAAGGTGTTGTTGTGTGTTGCCATTTGATTCTACAAAGAATTTGGAATTTTGTCAAAAACTCATTTTTGATTTGATTTGATTTGATTATAACTTTGAAAACATTTTAGGTCTTTAATTAATCATCATTCTCACTATTTTATTCAAATTGATAGCCCTCACATATCAATTAGGAATATTTAAGCTTACAATATTCTAGTGAGCCAAGATCCAAAATAGTTTGGTTATTACCCGGCCAACACCAGCGTCCATAATCAACTATTAAGGTAGGCAACTCTTGCCAATTGCATCTTATGCAACTCTTGGATATATAATATGCACAACTCTTTTCCATATTTATATGCATACCTCTGGTCTTAGATGCTCTAAGAATCACCAATTAAGCCTAACCGAAAAGACAACAATATAATAATGCACCATCCTTGGGGTTCCCACACTATTACCATCACACTTCCAAGAGAAAGATAGTGCACCATGCTTGGGATTCCCATGTTTGGTCGATCATGATGTTCATGTGTGCCACTTTTGGAAAGCATCTTAGACTTAATATTATATTTGAGGGAGTTTATGAATATATACATGTACTTTATCCAATCACCACATATATATAGTATGCATCATATACATGATATATCTCACAACATAAACATGCAATATAAAACAAAAGAAAATGGTTATGGCCATACTACTATAATTCCTTAGAATCACAAGAAATTACTACAACCTAGGTTATCATCACATCACATGCAAGATCCTACTATTGATGTAGATTTGTGCTTGCCAATCCGGCTTGATCAGTTCAACCATTTGTCTCGCCTCTTGGTCGGTCATCCAGTCACCTTAAATGATCGATTGGCATCCTATCTAACTGATGTTTGGACTCCTTTCAAATGGTTGGTTGGACCCACCACCCGGTCAATTCATACCTCCTACAGTCTGCCCTTATCGATCCTCTAGTCAGTCGTCTCGCCTGACGTTTATTGTCATCTTCATCATTGCAAGGAAAGAAACTATCCTATTTCTACTAAACTTATTTCATGGTAATGAGAAACCTCGAGTTACATTCAAGGGGAGGAGGGGTAGGAAATAATTAACTTTACATTAAGAATAAGAAGGTAGGGGCTAATTATGCAAAACAAGATAAATAAGGAATAAAATAAACAATTCAACCACACACAGATATTTGGATTATTGGCCATAACCACACTACACATCCACCATGAAAACTACTTTTGTGGTGATGCTTGTAAATTGCATATATATATATATATATATATATATATATATATATATATATGTATGTATATATATATATAGAGAGAGAGAGAGAGAAAGAGAGAGAGAGAGAGAGAGTTAGACTAGAATACACTCGAGTGTACAGATGAAACGCTACACTCAAGTGGTGTTTGCATATCAAGACTATTTTTTTGCAAAATGTAAACCATTGATCTTCATTGTCATATTGTAATTAGGCTACATACAAATTTTGATCCCATTTGAATGAGTGTAAGTCACTCATCTGAGGGCAAACAATTTGTTGCACGAAGCTAATTTGAAATGCATAATTTTTGTGATCTTCATAACATGAGCTATAAATGTCCAAATGGGCTCAAATTTTATATATGAGCTATTCACAAGATGTTTAAGAAGATCAATGGATTAGATTTTTGAAAAAAATGTAGCATCATGAAAAACTACTTGAGTGTGTTCTGCTTCACATACATGCGAGTGTATTCTGACCTGACTCTCTCTATCTCTCTCTCTCTCTCTCTCTCTCTCTCTCTCATATATATATATATATATATATATAAGAGAGAGAGAGAGTCACGCTAGAATACACTCGAGTGTACATATCACACGCTACACTCAAGTGGTGTTTGCATATCAAGACTATTTTTTCAAAATGTAAACCATTGATCCTCATTGTCATACTATAATTAGGCTACATACAAATTTTGATCTCATTTGGATGAGTGTAAGTCGCTCATCTGAGGGCAACAAAATTGATGCACGAAACTAATTTGAAATGCATAATTTTTGTGGTCTTCATACGTGAGCTATAAATGTCCAAATGGGCTCAAATTTTATATATGAGCTATTCACAAGAAGTTTAAGAAGATCAATGGATTAGATTTTTGAAAAAAATGTTGCATCATGAAAAACTACTTGAATGTGTTCTTCTCCAAATACATTTGAGTGTATTCTAGCCTGACTCTCTCTCTCTCTCTCTCTCTCTCTCTATATATATATATATATATATATATATATATATTAGTTTGGGATTATGTGTGGTCTTTGATCAGATATGCACATTATGTAGTTTAAGTATTTGCATCCACTACTACAGAAATGGCTTATAACGTCACTTTTAAAGGTGTCAGTTGTACAAATACACCGACACCTAAAACCTTAAGCGTCGGTTTAATAAAAAAATTGACATCTATCTGTGAAGGGCGATCGGACACGGGTATCAGTTTTATTCAGTGTCGGTTCCCTAATAATAAACCGACGTCTAAAATTAACGGCCAAATCCAAAATTTCCAGTGAAAAAAATTTCCTCCAAAATTTAACATATGGTGTCGGTTATTAACTATTAAACCGACGACGAAAGGTTATTCGCAAGACATAAATTGGGCACATTTTGGTCGTCGATTTTAATACAATGACAGACACTTATGGGTTTTCCCTCGTTGTTCCAGAGAAATTTTTCACACCCTTTGAGCGTCGATTTTCTAACAAAACCGACGACTATGGTCATTAATCAAGAACAATTTTTTTAATTGGCATATGTAGATAGACGTCGGTTTTTTTCTAGTAAAAACCGGCACCTATAGTTTTATGTGTCAGTTTTATTTAAGAACCGACACCTAATGTTAACTTAATAGCACCCGCGTGAGCCCGACTCTTCCACTTTCTCTGTTTCATTCATCTCGATTGAGGGTTTAAGCTCCGGCGACAATTCCTCTACTCACCGCTCATGTGCTGCCGCTCGCCTCCACCGCCACTGTTTGCTGGTCCTCCGGCCGCTGCGCTCTAGGCCGGCCACCGCCCCAGCTCGATGAGTTGCTCGCCCACCCTCTCTACGCGTCGCGCTTGCTCTGCACCTACTGGTCGACACCGCTGCTCTCTGGAGATCCTCGCCGGCCATCTGAGCCTGCTCCTGCTCCTACTCCTTCTCCTGCTCACCGTGGTTCGCGCGTTGCTCTGACGCCTGCCCCTACTCTCCAAGTCGTTGCTTTCCTGCCCAGGTAGGCCGCTGCCCTTCTTTTTCCTCCACCTCTTCTTCTTCCTGCTCCCTCTTCTTACCAAATGTATTACAGCAAGGCCATGATCGTGTGGGCTGGTCACGGCCGTGGCTGTGTTGGCCGACCACGGCCGTGCTGGCCAGTAAGGCCGTGGTAGGCCAACACAGCCACGGCCGTGGCCAGCCCACACGGTCGTGGCCTTGCTTTTATCCATTTGGTAAGGAGGGAGCGGGATACATTTGCAATTGAATACTAATGCTTGACCTAATTCTGTAAATTTTGATGCATGTTGAATTAAGATATTAAAACCGTAATATACATTTCACCATAAACTTGAATTAACTATATTTCTTAAATCTTGTGATCAATCTATGTAAGATATTAAAACCCTAATGTTAAATCTCTGATTTTGTAGTGATGTGTGACCCTAACATCTACATGAATCCCTATTTTATGATGTATATTGATGATAATGCATGAGCTAGTTTGAAATTTTGAAATCAGTTATGAATCTCTCCATCCCTAGGTCATACTAATTTATGTGTAATCTTTATCTTGATGATGAACATGCATGGACACTTGAAATGTTTAAATCAATGTTATAGAATGACAACACATGTATTTGTTGGCCTAGAAACCCATCCAAGATTTACTCATTAGGAGTAAATCTTGGATAGTCCCCGGTTTGGGACTGTTCTTGAACACCTAATCTCACTTATGATGTAAGTGTATAATGTGTATTTGGTTTTCAAGAAAATTCTAGTAGCATTTCCCTGTTTGTTCTCTAAGTACATCTGTACTTGGAGAATAGCGGGGAAATGCTGCCGAAATTTTCTTAAAAACCCAATACACATTATACACTTACTAGTGAGATTAGGTGTTCAAGAATGGGATATGCGGTACACATTGATTATATATAAAAATGACATCACATGTATTTGTTGGCCTAGAAACCTGTCCAAGATTTACTCATTAGGAGTAAATCTTGGATAGTCCCCGATTTGGGACTATTCTTGAACACCTAATCTCATTTAGGATGTAAGTGTATAATTTGTATTGGGTTTTCAAAAAAATTTCGGCAGCATTTCCCTATTTTTTCTCTAAGTACATATGTACTTGGAGAACAGTGGGGAAATGCTGCCGAAATTTTCTTGAAAACCCAATACACATTATACACTTACTAGTGAGATTAGGTGTTCAAGAATGGGATAGGTGGTACATGTTTATTATATATAAGAATGACAACACATGTATTTGTTGGCCTAAAGTTTTAACCATGCAAAAAATCTAATCTGTTAACCCTAGACCCTAATCTTGTTGTAATATATACTTGTTTTCTCTTTGATCATAGAATGGATAGATCATGGATGTCCATTCGCAATCGTTGCACCCCAGAGTTTATATCTGGTCTTGACCAGTTTATTAGATTTGTCGAGGAACATAGGAAACAACCTGGAGATAGGTTCTACTGTCCATGTAGGCATTGCAGTAACAACTTGAAAGTTAGCACTGGTGACAAAATCAAAAGTCATGTCATGTGCAACAGGATTATACAAGGCTATACAGAATGACACTGGCATGGAGAGATTTCAATCTTGAAACCAATGGATGTCGATAGTAGTGCTTGTGTGGAAGAAGAAATTGCCTCCGATGACGTAGATGTGAATGAACCAGTTCCAGTAGACATCGTTGATGCGATGCTGGATAGTTGTGGGGTAGAACACACTGATCCACCTCCCATTTTTAGAAACATTGTGCATGATGTTGAGATATCGTTATATACAGGTTGTACTAAGTTTACGAAGCTTAGAGCTGTGTTGAGATTGTATAAGATGAAAGTTAACAATAGATGGAGTGATAAAAGCTTCACGTCATTGTTGTCTTTGTTGAAAGAAATGCTTCCTGAAGGAAATGAGCTGCCAATCTCAACATACCAGGTTAAGAAATTGTTGTGCCCAATGGGAATGGATTCCAAGAAGATACATGCATGCCCGAATGATTGTGTATTATTTCAAAAGGACTATGTGGATTTGAAAGATTGTCTAAAATGTGGTGCGTCATGGTATAAATTGACGAGTTCGGGGGAGTCCAAAACTGGTTCTCCTACCAAGGTGATGTGGTATCTACCTATAATATCATGGTTTCAACACTTGTTTGTCAATCCAATAGATGTGAAGAATTTGAGGTGGCATGCATATGTTAAGAAAAATAATGATGGGATCCTACGACATGCGTCTGATAACACCAAAGATTTCAGAATTCCTCTCTTCAAATGTGATTGGGTTGATAACACCAAAGCAGTTATAGTGGATGAATTGGTTTCACTTTAGTGAACTTTGAAAAGATTGGCGAGAAGGGTGAACCATTCATATTGGCATCATAGGCGAAACAAGTATTTTATATCGATGATCCTACAAATGATAAATGGTCGGTTGTTCTTCATGGTAAAAGACAGTTCATTGAAGATCCTATAGATGAAGAAGAGTACTATGATAAGTATGATGACTCCAGTCCATTCTCATTTGGGTTGCCAACACCAGCAAATATTGAAGCTAATGATGACTTGTATGTGCGCGGAGATCACAATGAATGATTTTTAATTGATAAAAATTCGCAATAATAGAGGCATGTTTATATTTTTTTATATGTTTTATTTTTCTGAATGTGAACTTTACAATGTGAATGTGAACTTTACAATGTGAATTACTTTACAATGTGAACTTTACAATGTGAATGTGAACTTTACAATGTGAGCTTTACAATGTGAATTACTTTACAATGTGAACTTTACAATGTGAATGTGAACTTTCAGATTGCTGAGCATTCTCCTAATTACTGTGAGGGTGAGGACATCAATGCGCCGCCTCATAATGTAAGTTTTAAAAATATATCATATATTTATATCTACATGTCCATTTATAGTTATATCATGTAAGTGTGTTTATTTTGTCAAATTTTAGGTTGATGATGCACATGTACCCTCTAAAGCACTTGAGGCACTTGATGAGCAGCACTAAAAAGTTGACAAGAGAAGGGGCATCACTATGATGAAGAAGTTAATAGCGCACAGGGGCAATGGACCCAAACTTGTTGTGGATTTTGATAATGCAGGAAATGCAATTGGAGTGAATCGCAATTCGTTTGTTTCATATCTAGGGTATGGTACTCGTAGCCATTGCGGTTGTAAGATAGATTCTTGGCATAAAGTTCCTAAGGGGAAGAAAGACGTAATATGGAAGGATTTATGCGTGAGTTATTATTAATTTGCAATTCTATTTTGTAGATTACTAATTTTTTGGATACTAGTTAATAGTGATTCTATTTTGCAGAGTATATTTGAATTGGATGAAAAGCTGCATCGTAAATGTGTGATGCAATGTTGTGGGAGAGTCCTAAGGAACTATAGGACAATTCTCACCTGAGAATACATAAAAGAAGGTGATAAGAGGAAAAAGGCAGCCACTGAACAGTGGAACTTCCTGGACCAAGAAGAATGGGACGCGTTTGTTGCTTCAAGACAAATTGATGAATTCAAGGTATTAGGCGTCACTCCCAATTTAATTAATATGTGTTGTATTCACCTATTCAAGATTAACATTTAGTGTTACTAACCAAATCATTAATGTCCATACTAACTAGGCCCTCAGTGAGGTGTAAAAAACAAGGCATGCACTGAATGTGCATGACCACACAATGGGTCCAAAGGGGTATGTAGGCATTCGCCAAAGACTACTGGTTGAGTCTACTGCTCAGTTTGCTACTACTCAGGCATCCTCTACTATGGGTACCACATCGATACCTCACCATGATGTCTGGATAGCTGGGAGGCAAAATAAGAAGGGAGAAATAAGGAAGCCTGCAACTGCTGAGGCGACTGCAAAAATGGTAAAATACAACTCTTAGAGAAATCGTTCGAATATTGATTATTTGTGGTGTTTACTTAATTAAAAATTTTTGTTTTGGCGATTAGCGGGAGCTGCACGAGCTGAGGAAACAAGGCAAGTTCATCTCTGAGGGCACAAGGGATGAATTGATAGTTGCTCTGGGTAACCCAGAGCATCCTGGACGTGTTAGGGTTGCAGGTGCTGGTGTGGGCATCAAAACGTTCTTTGGGCCATCCCAGCATAAACATGTCCCAAAAGAAGGACTTTCACAAGAAGAGGTAACCTATTCTTTCTTTATAATGTTAGTGTAAAAGAGAATTCAATAATCAACAGCTAACGTTTCTTTTATCCATGTATAGGTAGATAAGCTAGTTGATAGGAAACTCGAAGAAGAAATGAGCAAGTTGTAGGCATCTCTGACTGCCACTCAGCAGACAGTACATATGGCATCCTGCTCTACTCCTACTGTAGAGGTTGGGAGTAATCATGTAGACCCACCACCTAGAACATCAACTGTAAGTATTTTTATGACATAGTAACTAGTCTTTTCAAGATGATATGTTTTCAAGATGATATGTATATATGTATATAACATTCTTTACATAAAAATTTGTAGGGGTTGAAGCCATGTCATCTAAAAAGTAAAGAATTTGTCATTGCAGAGGCATTGGCTTACCCATCCCTACCAGGGGAAATGTTTCATGGGTCTCCATTACCAGCTGGTTGGGTTCATTTGAGCCCGGTACGTATATTCCCCAATTGGATGGATCTTCCATTGCCATATGCCCACCTAGATTGTGAAACGCTTGGTGAGGCAGAAGAAGGAGTGATATTGTGGCCAAAAGCGGATGTCCTCTATACTGAAACTGTATGGTAAATTTACATTACGTTAAATTGTTAGTGTGTGTATATGATGTCAATTGATCTGAAATTATATATATATATACATGTTAAAAAGAAGACACCCAGAGCATCTAGGCCTCCACCTCCACCTCCTACATTACCAAGTTGGGTTCCACAGGACCTACCTGTCCCGTTAGGTCCTAATTATAGGGGTATGGCAATATGGTTAGGCAAACATGATATAAATTGCCCTATAACTATTTCTATAGATGTGGATGTTGCAGGTCAATCATACGAAAGCAACCTATTTATACAAGATATTTTGGAGTTATTTCGATATGATTGGTTGAATACATCTGTGATAGAGCTATGGATAAGGTGAGATCTTCTTTATACATCCATATACCTTGTGTAGGATCTGGTGAACTAGTTTCTTATTTATTAATGCATACGTAATACATGTTTTGCAGCTACTTAGACAAGATATGTGCAGATTTTTCATTCAAACATGTAGGATTTTTGATTCCATCTTTGATTAGTCTAGTAGCTAAATACCCTTAGTCAGTTCAACAATACTACTGTGATGCTTTTAAAAATTTTGGTCAAAATAAGAAAACGGTGATAATAGCTCCATTCAATGTGGAGTAAGTTTACTTTGCTTATAATTTGGACTTAAGAAAATTACATTTTTATTGTGGATTTTAAGTTATTAATTTTTAACTTTTTTACCTCTAGTGGTATGCATTGGGAGTTACTAGTTATTGTCCCCGAAACGTTCATTGTCTATTATCTAGATCCTAAGGGGACTAATTGAATTCAAAATATGGACACAAAATGAAAATGGCATTATTCCGGTGAGAAATATTTCATTTTCATATATGTTAACATATGTTATTACATTACTATTTAATTATGCAATGTACTATGTTACATTAACATGTAGGGGTTTAGATGAGTTCAAAAAGGCTGGAGGAAAGGTCCCTAGGAAAAAGAACCAGCCAATAATTTGGAAGAATGTGGAAGTAAGTTCCCGAATGCAATGTATATATTATTTATGTGAACAATGCTTAATTAGTTGTATTTTTTAATATTTTGTATGTTTCAATTTATA
Source organism: Alisma plantago-aquatica (assembly GCA_963693085.1). Taxonomy (NCBI): domain Eukaryota; kingdom Viridiplantae; phylum Streptophyta; class Magnoliopsida; order Alismatales; family Alismataceae; genus Alisma; species Alisma plantago-aquatica. The sequence continues at coordinate 663,374,684 of OY856412.1, read as the reverse complement.
AAGTGCTATACAAGACAACGGATGGGCATGTGCATACTATGTGATGCGATTTATGTACATGATTATCAAATATGTCGCAGTGGACATCGATACCATTCCTGAGGTATTATATATAGTCTCATTAATTAGATAATATGAAATATATCAATCTTATTTATATATTATTAATTATATATATACATCATTCTCTTTGCAGGTGTTTCAAACTGACCACACTACAGGAAAGGCCTTACCAGATGTACATGCTCCCTATACGACGATAGAATTAAATGATGTAAGAGAAGAATAGGCAACAACCATACAAGTAGTGGGGGATTTAACATATAATTGGGATGTTGATAGCGAATAATGACTAAAGAATGATATTTTGTAAATGAATTTCTGAATATTAATATGTGTGCATGTTTCTACATGTCTGAATGTTTCTACATGTGTCTGAATGTTTACACATGTGTGAATGTGAAAAATGAATGAAAATGATGGCTGCTATATGAATGTTTCTACATGTGTGAATGTGAAAATAAATGGAAATGCAAATTGCTACATGAATGTTTCTACATGTGTGAAAATCGAATGGAACTGTAGGTTGCTAAATGTGTGAAAATTTATGTTGTTAATTTTGCAGGTTTGTGGCCTGTTGTTGGCTGATATCAATGGATGTCGTAAAACCTGCAGTTCATAACTGAACTACAGATTTCTCATCCTGCGACCAGCCACAACAGGTCTGTAGACTTACCGGAAAAAAAAACTTATAATAGGCGTCGATTATTTGTTAAAAAATGATGACAAATGATTACATCATCGGATAAATAATTATATCTGACGCCTAATGCATGTGATGTGGCATAGGTTATCAATAATAAACTGACGTTGATGGTTCTGGCGTCGGTTTCCCTACTAGTAACCGACGTGTATTTCCCTAATGAGGCCAGGCACCACGGTCGTACTGGCTACCTCAGTCGTGGTAGCGGACCAGACACCACAGCTATGGCAGCTGGCCAGCACGACCGTGACAGCGGGTGATATGGTGTCGGTTATCACTAATAAACCGACGCTGATAATGCCCCAGATGGCGCCATTTTTGTGGCGCGAAGGTTTATGGTGTCGGTTTCAAAGCTAATAACCGATGCCTATACCCCCCTGCTGGCGCATTTTCGGTGGTGCACGAAGGGTTGTGGCGTCGGTTTGAGAATCGACGCCTAATGGTTGGCCTTTTAGAGGTGCCCACATAGGTTTCGCATTAAAACCGACATTAAAGGCATTAAATAACCGATACTAAAGACCAGTTATGTACTAGTGATCGTATCCAATAAATAAATGATAAAACCAAAAATCTGATCATATTGATTATCCCAAAACATCATAAATTGGCATGGCTCTGATACCACTATTGGCTAATACATGCATAGAGTAAGGCAGTGAAAACTAAATTTTATCTATCTATATTTCTCATAATAGCAAGATCGCATCAATAACTATGGAATAAGAAAGATGGTTTAACGAGTTTATATTTGGTCCTAGAGAAAGTACAATGACTACAACTCATTATAGTGAAATTGTCTTCTAGTTTCTCTTAAAAGGTATCTATGTAGCTCCTAGTCTTCACCATGGACAACAGGATGGAACATCATCTCCAACACCTCATGTGGTCTTGCCAAAGACTAAGGGCTGACGAGGTATTCCTTGCGACAGACAAAGGCCACCTTGCCTCTATGGAAATCCATGTGAACCACCCAGAATTCGTGTTGTCCTTCTAGAATGGACATGAAGGAGTTGTCCCTCCCATTAGTGTACTAATGACCAACTTGATCTCCCACAACAATGACCCTCAGTTGTTCTCTTCCTTTCTATCCCTTCCTAGTCAGGTAGGACTTGCTTGGATTCTATTGGTTACAATAAACAGAGAGGACAGCAATTGTCAGAGCAACTGATTCTCAATTGTGTCTATTGGGAAGCCCCAAATACCCCTCTATTTATAGGAGGGGTTAGGGTCAGGGTTCCTAGTAATTGTGGGAGTGGAAGGGACTAGAAGATCATAAATTTGCACAACCTGTGAGAAATAAACTGGTCGGTTCACATGCAAGACGGTCAACTCGCACATCGAGCCGGTCAATTTTTCTATGTTTCCCAATCACATAGGATTTGGTAATTCGAACCCAATTAAATCACAACATGACGTCAACAGTAATCCTTGATGCAGTCAAATTTCTCCATAAACTTTGCAGTATCTCTCATGCGAGACGGTCTTCTCACTCACCCAACCAGTCGGTTGGTGAGCTGAGCATGTTGGTGCACAGAGTGAACTGTTCCTTTTCGCTCCTCAGTTTGGGCATAACTTATCCAGATCAATTTTTGATCAGCCTGGCACTCCAAACGGTCGTCTCAAAACTTGAGTCGATCAATTGGCAATCCAATTAATTGATTTGTTGCTCAACTTGAATAGCTAAACACTTTAGTAATCAATTCAATCATAATTCAAGATAAACTACTCTTCTAGGTGAGTTCCTATGTGTGTGACCCTATAGGGCCCGTATTATGTTGGTAGTGAATGTCCATAACTAGTTTATGAAATCACAAGCAAAAAGTAGTACCTAGTCACACATCAGTGTTGTCCAAGTGAATGGAAAGTTGGAGAACAACTTCAACCTACAATCTGTGTAAGGTATTGCAACAATTGTATAATTCCTTTGTCTCTAATATCTGGAATGAACTCGAGTCATGGAATCATCATCCTCTCAATGTTCAATCCATGTTCCTTCTAGAGTAGACTGCATGAGATATATGTGATCTCAATATCATATATTGATTCAAATGTGCATGTGCATGTGTTTCTTAGTATCTCTAATCAAGTATCCATGGATATCAAACTCTAGTAGGAGGGACAAATCCCATCTACATCACTCATAGTTTATCCCCATGTGTCACAGCTACCCAATCATCACCTTTACGGCTATCCATGTTTTAGGGTTACGTTTGATGATGTCAAAGTATACTGAACGACATTTGATGAGTATAGTGACTTCAAGTCTAAGAATCACAATCACCACCTTCACTATGAGAGATGACTATGACTTACCAAGTATGGTTTCCATGTGTCACTCTCAAGGTGGGTCTGTCTGATACATTGTTCTCTAACATGTATATGTGGGTTTGGTTTCATATTCCCATATCATGACTAATGAGATTCTTTCATCAACCAACTCACACTCCAGTCTTATGTTTTATTGTTTTCTATATGCCTTTCACAATAAAAATTGACTAGGGTCATAATTAGAACGTACATAGTGTTAACGTCTGTATGATCTCATTCTTCCAAGTCACGTACTTGAAGACCTATGTCATTGAGTAAATGTCATTCTTTAGACATACATTATGTTTCCTCATTATCTCATAATTGTGTGAATCAAAATAAATTGGAAGCTTTCCTTTGGTATTATTAATCAAATCCCTTATCTAATATGCCTTCGCAATCATCATATGATTGGCTCTCATGGCATACTTACCAAAAAAACAACTACTTATGTGGTAACAAATTATCGGTTGTTGATGACACTGTCTCAAAATTTTGGGCCCTAGAGATCTTTGCCTATGTACATTACACTATTTTGAAACCCAATTGTGTATCAAAAAATGGGTATAAATTCCCCATTTTTATGGATTATTAGATTTTTATATTTAATTATGCATGAGTGAATGGAAATATCCATAGTCCCAAATGCATAAAATGTAAATAATTATTGGAATGTTTTGGTACTTATTTTACATTTTAGAAGTAAAATCTTACGCACTGAGATAACCAACCAAACTAGAATGGATGATGAAATCAAAAGGTAATAACTACATAGTGCTTGCAGGATAGGAACCCAATTTCTTCTTGGCTTAAGGCTTGGAAAATGGTGGGAGGCTAAAGCACTCATATATAGAAACCTATCAAGATAAATAAGCATTTTCTTCCTTATCTCATTCCTCAAACCATATGGAGTACAAATATGGGTCTATTTAGTTGGATACTTTCAGATTACAAAGTTTTATAGTGAATATCATTTATAGTTCATAACAAAATTACAATTCAAAGTCTAACTACACCAAATTAAACTAGTCTTAAGTGGTGACCTTTGTTATCTAGTAAAGATAGACTCCAATTGTTTGCTCTATTGTTTTTTTTGTCTTAGTGAATACCCAAAGTTCAATGAGCCCTTTCCATATATTATTTTAGTAGCTTGAGTAATCTCCTAATGGTTGCTAGATGGTTGTGTGGGTTTCCTAACTTCAACATTATTCCTTGATCTCACTTATCCTTTTGAAACCTCTTAAGATGGATGAAACCTCTACAGATGCAAGTTAGAAGGACCAAAAAGAGAGAGGGAGAAAGAAAGAGGAGGTTGGATGGGGTGGAGTCATTTTGAATGGTTGGGTTTGTTTCTAAGGGTTCCATTGGAGATGACATCATAGAAAATAGGTAATGTAATGGCAAGAGAGTAGTTTGAAGGTCTTGTAATTGAAGAAGAAACATGGACTAGAGTGTAGATTTTACCTTAATTGGTGTTACTCCAAAAGGTTAATGAGCTTTTCGTAGAGCTTAATGGGGATTGTTAGTTAGTTTCTAGGATACAAAACATGATGGTATGCTTCCTTAAACCCAGTGTGGTCAAGATCATTAATGAAACCTGGTCACGCTCCAAGTTAAGTAACATCAGGTTTTTGTCCATGTTTGTCCTTTATAGGTTCCTCAGGATGTGTGTTGGGTAGAAATTAAGATGGGTGATTTATACGAGGTTTCCATATTTAAATGTTTACCACGAGACAAGCTTGGGTATTATAGTTCTAAATTTCTCGAGGGAAACTGAGTAAGGATTAATGTGGTAGTTTAGGAGAGACTCCCCATGGACTTACATAAATCTTCAATTGATGAGGATGATTGTCAGTGATTCTGCTGGGAGATGGTAGTTTGAGAATATTTGAGTGTTTCCTCAATCCTAAATTGTATGATCCTTGTTGGTAAGGTATACCCTGAGAGCCAATCATATGATGATTGATATGGCATATAACATAAAGGATTTGATTCATAATCTTATAAAAGCAAGCTTCCAATTCATCATGGTTTCACTCAGTTATGAGATAATGAGGAAAAAATATGAATGTATAAAAAATGACAATAATCAATGACATATATCTTCAAGTACATGATTTTAATGATGAGATCATATGAATGCTAAGAATATGTACACTCTTATTATGTCCCTAGTTGATTTTTACCACGGAAGGTAGATAGACACCAACAACACTAAACACTAGAGTTTGGGTTGGTTGATGACAGAATCTCATTAGTCATGATATGACATATCAAACCAAGCACATAGATACATGTTAGGGTACAGTGTATCAGATAGACCCACCTTGAGAGTGACACATGGAAACCATTATTGGTGGTCATTATCATCTCTCATAGTGAAGGTGGTGATTTTGGTTCGTAGATGTGCACACTCATCACATGTTGTTGGGTATACTTTGACATCATCAAACGTAATCCTGAAATATGGGTTTCCATAAAGGTGATGATTGGGTAGCTTTGACACGTGGGGACTAATTGTGAGTGATGTAGATGGGATTTGTCCCTCCTATTGTAGTTTGATATTCTGGCCACTTGATAAGTGAGACTGATAAATACATGTGTATGCACATGTGAATCAATATATGATATTGAGATCACATTATCTCAGACACTCTGCTCTTGGTTCAAGGAACATGGATTGAACATTGAGAGGATGACGATTTTATGGCTTGAGTTCATTCTAAATATCAAAGACAAAGGAATTATACAATCACTGTAACACCTTGCATAGATTGTAGGTTGAAGTTGTTCTCCAACTTGTTATTCATTTAGGTAGCACTAATGTGCGACTAAGCACCACTCTCTGCTTGTGATTTCAGTACAACATGAACGAGTTTGACAAGCCATTGACAGAGTTGTTAGGCATGTTGAGAACAACTGAGACATAAATGAAGAAAGACAAGCCCAAGTTTGTGATGGTGATCAACAAGACAAAGGGGAAGTCTAAAGGTAAAGGTAAAGCTAAGAAGAGTTCTAAAGCTAGCCAAAATCCAAAGTCTTTGGATATCAAAGAAAAGGGAGGAGTGAAGAAAAGAGGCAATTGTCACCATCCTAGATATTGGAAAAAAAATTGCCCACTCTTGTTAGAGGAACTAAAGAAGAAGGAAGGCACTGAGGCCTTCACTAAAGGTACAAATGTTATAAGATAAATTTGATTAATTCTTCTTGGTATATGATACCATAAAAGATATCTGACATACTTGATGTACATGATACGAAAAGAAGTGAAAGCCTTCATAATAGGATAAAGATGGACAAGGTAGAACAAGATTCACAGAAGCTTTAGTCTATATTTAAATTTATCTTATCCCAATGGGCATGTAATAGAGTTAGCAGAACTACTATTTCATTATGCCAATAAATAGAAACATCTACTTTAAAGTATCTTGGATGATAAATCAATAAAGTGAGTTGTTAATGTTTCTATTTCATGGTAAATGATCTTGCATGGCAATGCACATGCATATAAATGGTCTTCGAATGGAAGAATCTTGAGATGTATGTTTACAATGTTAATGCCAAAGGATTATAATTGATAACTTAAAACAATCATTAGCAATAGTCACCTTAGACGTATAAATAAGAAATGCATATCTAGAATACACAGTGATGTTAATTTGGACTCCCTTGGTTATTGAACCTAAGGAAAATATGCAAGTATTTCTTACGCACAACGTGACATTACATCCTTCACTAAATGTAGTGAGAGAATAAGCTTTCCACTATAACTCATACATATGATGCATGAAGATCTTATGGAATGGATGTTATATATAAGTTACTTATATTTCATTTCATTTACTGGTAATATTATTATATGTACTCAGTAAAATAGATACATAAATCTCTTGAATAGTTCAAATAGATTATAAATGAAGCATAACATTGATAAAAGTTATTAAGAAGCTTTGATGAGAACAAACATTGAGATACTTCACATAAATTCCTTGAGAACCTTAAGGATGGAATTGTGATAGTGTATCACACGTGAAATCCATCTGAACATGATGATGTGTCAGAATAAAGGAATCTTACCATAAAAGTTATGATATGATTATCAATTAAAATCTAGTATTCTTATGTCCTCATAAATATATACCTATCACTAAGTGATGTACCGTCTGAATGGTTTTAAGACATCATATATAATATGATATGGGAATGTTCCAATATATCTTAAGGATTGAAACCTACATTGAGAAAGTAGTTTACTTAAAATGTTTATCCAAAAACAATAGCTTTTGAAGGTTAATATTAATTCCAATCCAATAACAAAAGTGTTTTGATAATGAAGTTCCTAAAGAATGAGTGGGAGTGAAAGTATAACTCAAAATGTTTGATGTCAACAAAGAGGTACAATGAGAACTAAGATAATCACAATTTTTTATGGAATCTCAAGTTCATCATATGACATGGAACAAAATAGCTCTAGTAGATAATATCTGATATTGGGGGATTCTAAATCCAACAAATCAAACATGTTAATCATAAAAAGATTAGCCAACTAATTGACTAGAAGCCATTGAGAATCATAATCTGAGTAATGTGTCAAAGCCATTGTGTGGTCCATGTATGCTAACAAGGTAGGACCTTGATAGTGCCACCTAAAGGGTAATACCTTAAAGGTGAAATAGGGTCTTGACTAAAATACTTGCATGGACAACGTAAAAGGACAAATTGGTTAAAAGGTTTTGAAATCAGTTCAAGTTGTTGAACATTATAGAAATTTCTTTACCAATTGTCATGCTTGTTGTAGTTAAAATAGGCTATGAGATATAGCATATGAAGATTGAAACTAGATTCCTTAAAGGCAATATATGAGAGGATGCATATGTGACACAACCTTAAGGTTTTATAACTTCATGGATGCAAATAAAGTCTATAAACTACAAAGTTAAATTTGGGATTGAAACAAGCATCTCAGAGATGGAATCTTATTACTTGACAAGATAGTCAAAGAGTTTGACTTAAATTAAGATAAAGGATGAACTCTGTGATTACAAAAGATTTAATGGGAGTATATATGGATATTCCACATATGGTGAGGAATAAGGTCTCAATATTGTGAATATTGAGAACTGGCATGAAAACCCTTTCAGCAATGAAGGATTAGATGAAATATCTATGAGATAGGGATCAAGACCTATAAAGATAGTTCTTGAAAGTTTCATAAAGTAAGTATGATCACATAGAATAGAAAGATATTGAAAGTGTTCAACATGGAAGGGTTCAATGTGAGATAACCCATATTCATATCTCATGAACCATACATTCCAATTATTATGAAGAACAGATAAGATGTCATATGTTGTAGCAGTGGATCTATCATGAATGCTATAAATGTACTTATCTCATAAAATCTTGTATATATTTGACATGACAAAATGATATTAAAATACAATAAGGGTTATTGGAATGTCATTAAAGATATCCATTAGTACTTGAGAAGTACTTAAGGATATATTCCTAATAAATAGATATTGCAATAAAGGAAGAGTTGGGTGTAAAGGGTTACATTGATTCAACCTTTCGAAATGACAAAAGTAATCACAATAAAATATGTTTGATTTAACGGAAATTGTTTTCAGTTGGAAGGGTTTCAAACTAATAGCCATTAATTCTATTCTACAATAGAAAATGAGTATGCTTGTATTATTAACGTTGAGTGGTGTTGTATGGATCCATAAGTTCATATGATGAACGTATAGATGTTCCAACCATTGATGACTTAGTAGGGATACTATGAAAATAATGGATCTACTTGTTAGCCTAGGAATATCAGATTCCATATTGGTAATTTCATCTCATAGTGAAGAGATAATAAACATGAAATATACCGACTAATAGAAAAATATTGCTAACCTACTGGATTGGTACTTTCATAGTAAAAACATAATGGACATGTTAAGATCACTAAGAATGAGATTCATTAGTGATTGTCTCTAAGTGCAAGTGGAATTTGTTGGTAAGGTATGCCCAGAGAGCCAATCATATGATGATTGACATGGCATATAACATAAAAGGATTTTATTAATAATAATTATAAACACAAGCATCCAATTCATCATGGTTTCACTCTATTATGATATAATGAGGAAACATTATGAATTTCTAAAATAATAACAATACTCAATGTCTTATGTCTTCAAGTTTGTGACTTGAATGACGAGATCATACAAATGCTAAGAGTATGTACACTCTTATTATGTCCCTAGTCGATTGTTATTGTGGAAGGTAGATAGACACCAATAACACTAAATACTAAAGTGTGGGTTGGTTAATGACATAATCTCATTAGTCATGATATGGCATATCAAACCAAACACACAAATACATGTTACGAAACATTGTATCGAACAGACCCACCTTGAGAGTGACACACGGAAACCATCATTGGTGGTCATAGTCATCTCTCATAGTGAAGGTAGTGATTGTGTTTCTTAGAACTGAATTCACTACACTCATCACATGTCATTGGGTATACTTTGACATCGTCAAATGTAATCATGAAATACGGGTTGACAGAAAGGTGATGATTGGGTAGTTTTGACACATGGGGACTTATTGTGAGTTATGTAGATGGGATTTCTCGCTCCTATTGGAGTTTGATATCATGGCCACTTGATAAGCGAGACTGAGAAATGCATGTGCATGCACATGTGAATCAATATACGATATTGAGGTCACATTATCTCAGAGTTTGCTCTTGGTTCAAGGAACATGGCATGAAAGTTGGGAGGATGACGATTCCACGAATCAAATTCATTTTGGGTATTAGAGACAAAGGAATTATATAATAACTACAACACCTTACACAAATTTTAGGTTGAAGTTCTTCTCCAACTTTCCATTCACTTGGGTAGCACTGATGTACAACCAGGCGCCACTCTCTACTTGTGATGTCATAAGTTAGTTATGGACTGTGACGTCTCCAAATTTTCTAAAGCTTGACCCATTGTGTAACTTCCAAATTGAAACCCTAACCTCAGTGAGAATCCCAATTTAAACTCACACAGTAGGTCAAGAAGAAGAAAATTAGAGGAATTCAGAAGGAAACAACAATATATCATGCACATGAACAAGAACAAAACCATACAACACATGTTCACCATTCAACATATAATTGCAAGATGATTTATTACAAATTGATATTACATACTGAATAGAAAACTATACATATGAACATACTACATCTACAATAGGATCTTCTAAAGAATAGGTCCACCTATACATCAGCTCTCCATACAACATTCAACTATCATGGTTCCTCAAGAGACCATGTCCACAACCAAGATAAAAGATTACATGTGGTACACATCAACACAATATTCAAGAATATTGTACTGAGTATGCCTACGTGTCTTTTATATACCTTTAATTACTAAGACTTGGCAATAAGATAAAACTAATACTTGGAAGTTATAAAGAAATATAAATAAAGGCAAAGATGTTCATTCACAAAAGAGAACACATATTTTAGGCACATTTTCCATTATATGCTTGTGCATCTGCCTACCGATGGGTTACATGCATTAAGGCCTTATGATCTGCTTACCAAAGAGATAGATCATTGTACATGTGATCTTCTTACCAAAGAGATAGATCAGTCACTAGCACTATGCTACCAAAGAGATATAGTGCTTTCATATAATGTAACAAATATATTATGTTTCATGTGTTTGTAACTATATGTATGGAAAATCAAGCAAGATAATATACAAGAACAATCATTTCATCCATTATCATATGCCAAGTGTTTGTACACACATGATACAACCATATTACATAGTAGGCCAAGTAAGAGGTAAGGGCGTACCTTCCAAGATATATTCTAGTGCTCATCTTTTTTATATCAACTGTATCCTTGTCAACCCTGGTAAAGGAAAGGTAACATGTACCGCAATCAAAATCTCATCATCAACCCTAGTTATGATTCATGAGGGTTTAGCTTAGTTCATGAGTATATTTCCATCATTACTTGTCTTATCTTCTTATATTTATCTCTATGATTTTATTTCCTAATTATGTGCCATATTAGTATCGATTATCTTAATAATATGTTGCACATAATTATATGCACATATTAACCCTAGGTTACATGCATTAATCATGTTAGGGTTTTCTCATCATTTTAGGATCATTTAACATGTAACATTATTTATATGCATAATTATGATCTCAAGATTAAAAATGAGGTTCCATATACTAATATGAGACTATACTAAATATTTCAACATTTATTGGCAACTTGTGTATTGTGTACATTTTATTTAGATTTATTAGCCCTAGATAGCCATACTAAGAAAATTACATTGTTAATGTTGTAACATGATCATATCTGAAACCATATGAATTATATATCACATATTAGAGTTACTATTGCATTCTCATAATTTTAGATTATCATTTTATATTTATTACACATGATACAAGTGTAATATATCTTACATGATATCACTATTATTTAAGCATCAAAGAACTGATATTATGGTTCCATGTTATTCTAATCATTTTCCTGAGAAAAATGTTACCTTGTTCATATTTAACTGGCGTGCAAGCTATTTACTAAGAATTATCTAAGATTTAAGTATTTTTTGGGATTGTACATTTTTGAGCCACTAAGGTGATGTCATGTGGACTCTAAGGGCATATGTGGCTCTTCCCTTGCTGGTTGAGATGGTGATTCTTTGCCTTTGAAACTGGTTCATAGTTTTTCTTCAGTTGGTCAAAGTTGTCACTCTTTCTCCGGTTCCAGGCGATATGCGCGACCCTATTTTTCTGTGAAATGGCATTACTATTGTCGGTTCTCCCTCCGTGGTCTACGCGATCTCACCACTACGCACCGCACATTCATTGTCGCACCCTTCGCATGAACAAGGTCTCGACTGAAACGTTCTTATCTCTCTTTTTCTCCTGCTTGACGACGTCCATCTCTCTGAACCATCACTCTCAACGCCTTCCTGCGTAAGTTCTCTATCAGACTGTATTTTGACCATCATTGCCGATTCTCCTCTCTAGTGTGAGAGCAGTGACAGATGCTCCTCTAGGTCTTCCTTCTCTCTCGCCTCGAGTATTCTCACATAATGTGGCTCCATAGGCTCTATTCCTCTGTAAGGAACCACCGCACTTAGGAAGGATGACAAGGAACCCTACACTCCTCAAACCTCCTTGCCATCTAAAAACTCAGCCATGGAATTCATTGGGTCTGAAGCAACACCTCCAGTCTCGTTCTCCTTTCTCCCGATCACTGAGATGTTGTGGTCTCTACTCTTCCATAGATGCAGGCATTGTTGCTCCAGGATTCTTGCCTCTCAAGCACATCCCATTGGTCCCTATTTCGACTCCTCACATGACGTGTTATGTTGACGTCTTTCTCACAAATACGTTGTCACAATGGTCTCATCCGCCAAGGAACCGACCATCCTCCAGTTCTCCTCATCACTGGTCTGATCTTTCCTAAGCTTCAATACATCAGCCATCTTCCACCGTTCTGAACTCCAAAACTAAAAGGGAAGACACTCGCAGTTGTCCTTGACGCCCAATCCCATATCCCTCATCACACCACTTTCTCTAGATGGCGGAGAAGTAGTAGTGATAGGGAGGTGGATCTTCCTTGTGTCTACACCAACTGACTCAAAGGGTGGGTCTTTCAACTCCTCTATTGAGACGAAGACAACTATCGACACATACTTCACTATTATTCCCATGTTCATAGATCATGGAAAAGTGGATTCTCACATGCCACACGGCTTAAAGACTCCAATAGATCAGGACTTGAAGGTGATCGAACATCTGTTCAAAGTTTATATCAAGGGTTGATGAAGGCCCACACCAAGTTGATCCATGGCTCAAAAAATTCACAAATCACAACCATTTAATCAAAGTTATGTGTGACACATATGATCACAACTTAGGGCTGAAATATATTAGATCTTGATATGTTGCACATCAAAAGACAATATATCTCCTTATATATGCCTAAATAACTCCATCTAGAAACATCAAAAAGTTATGAAACCTTACCATGGCTTTATTATCATCCCAAATGCATCCAATCTAAACATGGACCCAATATATTTATATAAACCCAATCAAAATACTTTAAAAAAACATAAGTCTATGCACCATAGTCATGACATAAACATTGCTTAAATCCTAACTTAAGAAAAAGGTTGAAACTCTTAATGTAACTCAAATACATGAACTCATTTATGTCATTAGATATTTGAAGACCTAAATTTCACTCCATCACATCCTACACACATTAAAATAAATTTTGACCTCAAAATTAATCCAAAATCTAGTCCATCACATCTTATACATCATAATATAAAATTTTGCCTCAAAATCAAGCCATTTATTACTCCATGGAAAAACCAAAAAGTCTTCAACTACATGTAGGGAACCACTGTAAGTACAACATATCAACAGACAAAATCTCTAGAACTATATCCAAACCACTACTAGGATGATTATATCAAAACTAGGGTGAGCCATCTCTACGCATAGGTTGGAACATATTTCTTTTTGAAGATTTGTTTAGGTTATGACATCTTTCACATTTTAGGATTTACATCTTTATTGATCACTAACATTACATCTCATTCAATTTTTATCATTAATATGATCTAATATCACTTTTCTATTAGGTAACAAACTTTATTAGTGAATTCATCACTAAATTCACCAACCATTATGTCATCATTATTCATCTTTAATATTAACAACCTATATATGGTATTATCAAACTATTTCTAAGTTTTCCATCATACCATACCCATATATCAAATCTCAAGATCATATTACATTCTTACATACATAATATCATGGTTGTGCTAAACAAACTTATACAAGTGTCTTGTTAAACATTTATCAAGACCTTATTTAGTCCAATTGAGGTTCTCCTAGCTTGTATCATGAGGGTAGTGGCATGATCATTCATTCTGAGCTCACTCATCTCTATGAGTATCATATGTACAACTCTATCTTCCCTCTTTGGTCTAGAGTTATCAGGTCTACCTCATTGATACTTGTTGTGCTTTATGAGCTCTAGCCACATAAGAACAAACCAAACTAAAACATCATCTGACAACCTTTTCATAGATTCTCTACCCATCAAACATCCTTACCCAAAACTATCGTATATGTGCAACCACTATATTCCCAGAAGGAACTACCAACCTGAGCTTGAGGATTTACAGAAACTAACACATTTACCACCTCTAGGGTCTTGGGATTCTCTCTCCCTCACCCAGATGGAAGTTACTCATATTCATGTTTACAAGTTTATATACAGACAACCTCTCTTTGACTCTAGGGTTTATTCCACTCAAGGACATCTAGGGTTCAACGAGACTATAGGAATCATGCATTAATCAACTCAACTCATTCACTCAGAAGTAGTCTAGCTCAGGACATATCATATCACATATTTTTTTATCATTCTCATATCTTGGAGTTTAGGTTTTATGACCTTCTCCCTATGGGTCTACTCTCTCTAGAGTTAACCCTACAATTGGTCCTAACACTAGAGATCCTCCTTTGTAAAAGAGATTGAGGCTCTCGTTGATTCACATCATGGTCTTAACTTAACATATCTTATCTCAACTTAGCTTATTTTCACTTAGATTGACACATGCACTTGCATCATCAAGTCTTATGTCAAATCCACAAATCAGATATTAGGTCCTCAAAGAAAAACATGCATCATCATAAACCGACTCATATAATCTGTGTAATACTTAGATAAACATCTAATCTTATTTCATCTATTCCATCTATCACATATTACAAGAAGGCTCTAGACATCTAATCTAGAACTATTCTCTCATCGAGACTGATGTCACAGGTTTCTACATGTGTGTGATGAATCATATTTAAAATTAAATGTGCTTATTATACATGTGTGTGAATCACATTATCCATATAAAATATATAATTGTATACATCTTGTCAATATTTGCAGGTTTGTGGCATGTTGTTGGCTGAAATCAAAGGGATGTTGTAAACATATAGTTCAAAACTAAACTGCAGGTTTTGCATCCTACTGACCAGCCGGACAGCGGGCCTGGGAACTTATAAGAAAAAAAAACAAAACATCGGAGTCAGTTAAATACCAAAAACTGACAACAAATGCTTAATTGTGTCGGTTGTTTGCTAAAAACCGACGCCTATGGTCTGACTGCTAGCGCTTTTGGGTTAAACTATAATCAGGAACGGATTTCTGTCATCGGTTATGTAACTGATGCTGAAGGAGTCTACTTTTAGTGTCACCTACTTGGGTGTCGCTTCAAAATTGACGACAAATGTCTTACTTAACCGATGCTAAATGTGTTATTTGTACTAGTGTTAGCTTTTCAACTTTAATCTCTTTCAAAACTTTCTATTGAGCATTGAAAGCTTCCTTCTTCTCTTTCAATGCTTGCTCTTTTGATTTTATCTCATCTAATAGGGCATTTTTAGTTTTGTAGGGTCCTCTAACATCTCTAAGTTTCACTCCTCCACCATAACCAAATATGTATCTTTTTTCTTTGCTCTCCATATACTTTTTCTACAACCTCTGCATGATGAAGGGACAACTCAGCTTGTTGGATGTTGAGAATTTTTTCATATAAGAACAAGTGATTAATGCAGTGAAAACATACAAATGGTGATATGATCATGTATATTAGAATACTTATATGAACTTGATATACCTACATATTAGCTAATGTAAAACCCTTCTTGTGACTCTTAAAATATATTGTTCCCCATATTTTCCACCCTATAACATTACCAAAAGTTAAGTTATACACATAAAAAGATATATGAGTGTGATAAAATTAAAAAAAGCTATTCCTTATGTTGATAAGAGGAATCCCCCTCCTTTACATAGGAGAAGAGGAATAGTAAAGACTTTAGACTAAACCCTAATTCTCCCCCTCAAGATGAAGCTTCAGAGAAACCCAAGTCAGCTTGCAAATAGACAACCAGAATATATATAAAAAAAAGATAAGCCAAGCCCATACAAGAAGATTCCCCCCCTCAAAATCACAATAAAGCACTCATCACTCAAATACTCCCCCTCAAATAGATAAGTCAAAACTGGTAAGCAGGTAAAATCTAAAGTATGTCACATATCATAGGTGCATGACACAAACTGGTAGCAAAATCTTATTGATAAATAAAGTAACATCTAGGGTAGTAGTAAATAGTAGCAAGAAGGCGTCAGAGTCTTCATCATAGTCGCTATCGTCATTGTCCATAGAGTGTTGTTTCATTGTAAAAAAAGTCAAAGAGTGTTGATTAACAAAGTCCAGAGAGTGTTGGTTCACAGCAGAAAAGTCCAGAGAGTGTTAGTTCATAGTCACATAAGTAGTCTATGTGTAAAGAAAGCACAGACAAGTAAAGAGTCGACATACACAAGGCACAGACAAGACAGAATACTGACACATAGAAGTAGAATATCAACGTATGCAAGGAACATACAATGTCATCGTGCAAATAAAGCACGGACAAAAAGTATATATATACAGATAGAAGACCATCAAGTTAAAAATCCAACAGTAGACATGAACTCCAGATAGTAAGTTCTTCAAGAAGTACATATATATATATATATATATATATATATATATATATATATATATATATATATATATATATATATATATATATATATAGAGAGAGAGAGAGAGAGAGAGAGAGAGAGAGAGAAAGAGAGAGAGAGAACATCAAAATAGGTCCTCATAGAAAGAAGCACTCCATCTCATATATCCTCTATTTTTCCCCTCACACCAACCACATAGAGAACCAAGAAGGGTTGGGATGGATAGTCAGAAACAATGGTACTAGTAGGATTTATGCAAGAAAATAGGTAAAGGAGGTAATCGACAACTCGAGTCAATGTGCAACATGACCCGATTATATTTCAGATAGAAAATTTTGGTGCTTTATAAAATAACATAGGTTCTTTTTCTTTTCTAAATAAGAAAAACATCTTTGCAGCAAAGACTATTCAAAGTCCTTGCATATTTCTTTCCTTTGAAAACGATAACGCTACAGAGTGCTTTATTTTCTAGGAAATGATTTATTATGCTGGTCAAAGAGGGTCAATTCAAGAACAACTACTCAGAAATTAATGGTGGTGAACATCTTCCCAATTTGACGATGTTTCATGTCGACAATGTATATTGTAGCTGGCTTGACATATTCATTGATATTTATAAATCATGTCATTCTTGGAGAGCAAGAAAGATAATGTTGGTATGTATGCCATAAGAGCCAATCATGGGATGATTGGTGGGATACATTAAGATTGATTTGATAAACATCAAAAGACAAGCTTCCAATTCTTTCTGGTTCAGTCATATGAGATAATGATAGAACAGATTGAATGTCTAGAGAATGACAGTACTCAATGACGTATGCTTTCAGGTTAAGGACATGAACGATGAGATCATACGGATGCTAAGAGTTTGTACATTCTTATTAAGTCCCTAGTCGGATGTCATTATGGAAGGTAGATAGATAGCAATAACACACAAGACTAGATTGTGGTGTTGGTTGATCACAGAATCTCGTTAGTCATGATATGGAGATATCAAACCAAACACATAGGTACTTGTTAGAGAACAAGTGTACCGGACAGACCCACCGTGAGTTTGACACATGGAACCATGACATGGTAGTCACAGTCAGTTCTCACAGTGATGGTGGTGAGTGTGATTCTTTGACCTAAAATCACTACACTCAACACATGTTGTTGGGTACACTTTGACATCATCAAACGCAATCCTGAAACATGGGTTGTTATAAAGGTGATGATTGGGTGGCTTTGACACATGGGGCTTTTGAGGGGTGAGTGATAGATATGGGATTTTTCCCTCCTGAGGGAGTTTGATGTCCATGGCCACTTGATGAGTAGGATTGAGATAGGCGTGCACGCATGTGTGAATTAGTATGTGATATTGATGTCATACATAACTCCTCCAATCTACTCTAAGATCAATAAAGTGAATGAACGTTGAAAGGATGACTATTCCATGCCTTGAGTTCATTCGGGATATCAGTGACAAAGGAATTATACATTCACTGTAACACCATTCACAGATTGTAGGATTGAAAGTTGTTCTCCAACTTTCCTTTTCACTTGGGTAGCATTGATGTGTGACTAGGCACTGCTCTTTGCTTGTGAATTCATAAGTGTTATGGACTTTCACTGCCAACATGAAATGGACCTGTAGGGTCACATACATAGCATTTAACCTGGAAGAGGAGTTTATCCACAAATGATGTTTAGATTGATTACAAAAGGAGTTTAGTAGTTTAATTAAACACACAATTAATTGATAGATCAAAATCATAGTGTTCAAGGTGTTGGACCAGATGATTAAGAGTATCGGATCGATCGGAACTGCAATTGACTGATTCTGTGCAGTCTGCACTCCCAACCGATTGGCTCATGTGATGAACCGATCGGCTCAGGATGGTGAATCGATCGGCTCATGTGTTGAACCGATCGAATCAGGACAGACTGAGATGACCAGTTCAAGGGTTGAATAGATCGGCTCAACTAGACCAAACGAGTGAGTTGGGAAAGTCAGATTGGCAAGAAATTTCTCTTCGTTTCACTTGTCAAATTTGATTCGGACAAGGACTAATATTTGATTAAGTTGGAAATGAACATGGAAAGTCAATTTGAGTTGGACTAGGACCACGAACCGATCGGATCATGCTTGAACCGATCGGCTCAGGTGTCCCAATCGATCAATTCAGGTGTGAACCGATTGGCTCAGGTCCCCAATCGACCGTTTCATGCTTGAAACGATCGGTTCAGCTGGCGTAGTTGGTTGTTTTGAGGAAAATCTTGAACCCTTCTACTCTTGCTTTATTCCTGCATTGCCTGGGGTAGATAACCCTGTCCCATGACCCTCCTATATATAGAGTATTGGGGGCTTCTCAGGAAAAACAACTCAGAACACCAGTTGCTCTGTAAAGTTGTCATTCTCTCTGGTTGTGATAACCGAGAGAGCCCGAGCAAGTGCTACCCGATAAGGGAGGTACAACAAGGGAAAGACAACTACAGAAAAGTGAGTGGTTGCAGGAGAGTGTGTCGGTGACTAGTACGCTGACAGGAGGGAGCGACTCCTTCTGATTCCTTGTGGGACAAGGATATCAGAGTTCTAGGTGGTCCGTGTGGACTACTACAGAGGCAGGAGACTTCTGCCGCTAGGAGGATAGTTGTCAATCCTGACAGTCCCGATGCGACCAGGAGCTGCACAAACACCGTTCAAGACCGGAGGTGAAGACCGCACAAGCCGTGAGGTAACGTCACTGAGCAAGCCTCGGGACAAGGTATGTCTCTACAAACCATCCTTCCTATTGTATAGGCGTTGACGCGATTCCTTTATTCTGGGTTTGGGAGAAGATTTTTTTTTGTTTCCACTGCCTTCTGTGTCTCTCCTAAAACCCAACAGTGGTATCAAAGCCACGTCAACTGCTCTATACTTTAGGATTATCGATGTGATTGATTTTGGTTTGTCGCCTTTATTTATTGCATACGATGCGAATAAAATTGGCTTTATGTATGTCCAATCCTAAATCCACAAATCCCATTATACACATATGATATGTAATATGAATGCACTCGATACACATCACCCTTAAATGAGTTTTGTGGTGGATGTATAGTGTGGTTATGGCCAATAAACCATATGTATGTGTGCTTGGTTGAATGTGGTTGTTTGCATCTCAATCTGTGTACCAATTCCCTATCTCCTATTCCTGATGTAACTCGAGATAACTCGAGATTTCTTTCCTACCTTTGCTCCCCCCGAATGTAACTCGAGTTTCCCTATTCAAATGTAAAATAGGATAGATCTTTTATTTCATGTTATTTCAAAGAACGGAGGACAACCTGACGATGACTGAGACGATCGATTCGAGGTGTGAACTGATCGGTTGGCATTCTAGACAATCAGTTCAAGGACTGAACTGATCGGTTCATGGAGCGAGATGATCGGGTGGCGGCCATGAGGAGATGCATGACAACCACGCAAACCGATCGGTTGGAAGATCCAACTGATCGGCTGGTGGCACCCAGACGACTGACCAGGGTGAGCAGGTCATTCATGTGATGAGTTGATCAACTCAGACGGCTATAGCACTTCATCATGAACAGGTGGCATGTGATGTAGACCTAGATGACCGGGATTCCTCTTGGCTCGAGGAATCTGATTAGGATGGCCATAATCATTGCTTTTATCATTTCACATGTTTTCTATTGGATATAGCATGTATGTGATACTTACTATATTGTGGTGATTGGATATGTATATGTACCTATAAAACCAAATCCCTCATCTAAACATTAAGTCTTTTACGCCTTCCAATTAGCGGCACACATGAAAAACTTGATTGACCAAGCATAGGTTACGCCAAAGCGTGGTGCACCGTCTATATCATGGAAGTGTGAAGGGTAAACATGTAGGTTTTGCCAAAGAAGGGTGCATGTTTACCGTGTCGACTTTTGGGTTAGACTTAACTAGTGATTCTTAGAGCGTCGAAGCCCATAGGCACAGAATGTTCATGGCAAGGTGTTGTGCATGTTCATTCATCAAGAGTTGCATATGATGCAATTGGCATGATGGCCTACCTAAATAGTCAAGATTGTGGGTGATTAGACAAAGCTGACTCATGACTTGATGAAATACATATCTTGACCCACTAGAAGATTGTAGACTACAATCTTCCGAATTGATGGTGAGGGCTATCAATTTGAACAAAAATAGTGGGAGCGATAATTAATTAAATTCCTAATTATATCATCAACCTTTCAAATCAATCAAATAAGTCAAATTGAGTTTTGGACTAAATTGCATATATATATTTCCTTTTATAGTGCAAATGACAACAAACAACAATCACTTTTCATTGCGATCGGTCCTAGAAAAGGACAAGCTGAATGGGACTAACTTCCATGACTGGTTTAGGACATTGAGAATTATTCTCACTCAAGAGCGAAAGATTTATGTCCTGGATACTCCAGCTCCTAGGAACCTGCTCCTACCACACCAAAGGCAGAAAGGGATGCTTATAAGAAGCATTCGGAAGATGCCATTGATGCAAAGTGCTTGATGTTGTGCTCCATGAACCACAAGTTGTAGAGACAACATGAGAACATGGGTGTCATTGAGATGATTCAACATCTCAAGAACATGTATGAAGATCAAGCATAGCAAGAGAGATATGATGTCTCCAGGGCATTGTTCAAGTGTGTCATGACAGAAGGAGATCCAGTTGGTCCTCACACACTCAAAATGATTGGGTATGTTGAGAACCTGACAAGACTGGGATTTCCCCTGAGCCAAGAGTTGGCTACTAACGTGATACTGCAATCATTGCCAGAATCCTACAGTCAGTTTGTGATGAACTACAACATGAACAACTTTGACAAGCTGTTGACAGAGTTCTTGGGCATGTTGAGGACAACCGAGGCACAAATGAAGAAGGACAAGCCTAAGTTTGTGATGATGATCAGCAATAAGAAAGGCAAGTCCAAGCGCAAGGGCAAAGGCAAGTCTAAGAAAGGTTCTGATGCTATCTAGCAGCCCAAGTCATATTCAACTCTCAAGGCTAAGGGAGGCGTGACCAAGAGAGGCAATTGCCACCATTGTCAAAATCCAGGACATTAGAAACGGAATTGTCCACTCTATCTGGAATAACTAAAGGAGGCGACAGACGTCTCCACCTGAAGGTGTCATGAAATAAACTTGTAACACTTTTTGAGGTATATGATACCAAGATATAAAGTGTAAATCACCCAATAAATGGGGCAAGTGTTGCCACCATAAATAGGAGTACTTTAGTTTATTTTCAGCCTTAAAGGCATGTAATAGAGTTATGAACTGCTATTTCATATTTTCCAATAGATAGAAACACATTATTTTTGCATATTGTATGACAATAATGGCAATTATTAAAGTTGATGTTTCCTTATGGCAATGCCTTGTTTATCTTTTGGTACTTGGTATGCATAATATAAAATGATACCTAAAAGTTATTGATAACTCAAACAATTAAATTAGCATAAATCATGAGAAATTCATTTCTAGTTTCCATATGATGGATAAATCTAGACTCTTTTGGTTAAAGAACCAGTAAGAGACATGAATCTCTTAGACATGATTAATCAATATTCACTAGTGGTAGTGGGAGAATGATTGTCCTATTAGGTATAATACATGTGATGTATTTACATACCTATTAGATTTAATGCTAGTACTTCAAACAATGTTTAGAGAATTACCAATACGAATATCTTGAAGTGTTCAAGAATATCATAGATGAAGTATGAATTTGGTAAAAGTGTTAATTCTTGATGAGATCAATGAATGAAATACTTGGACCAAATGTTTGAGAACCTTGTGAGTGATTATGATAGTGTATCATAGTGAGCTTGTGATTAAGGAATGGTGATGTCTAAATCAAAAGGGGTCATACTCTAAGGAGTTAGAGGATGATTATCAAATAACTAAGTTCTTCTTAAATAGAGAATACCCTACACTAATAAAGGACAATAAGAATCACAAGGAGTTGTGAGTTATTATATCCTTGACAGATACACATCGATTATCTATGTGATGAATTGGTCATGTGATGAGTCAACTATATAGGTATGAGCAACCGGATTTTGAGTTATGGTTTATGACCATTATATCCTAAATAACTTCCATGTGAACCATAAGGTATGACCTTGATGGTAGCACCCATTGGGATGAAATCCATAAGTGCAAATGAGTCTTAAGCGTTAAAACACATGGATAGCATTTTGAGAAGGAATGATGCTTGTTAATTGCAACTTAATGACTAAAAGATTTGGCATACGGATATTGAAACTGCATTCCTATAAGGAATAAAACAAGGATGTGTACGCGACACAACCTATAAGGTTTATGAATCCATTAATGCAAATGAAATCTATAAGTTATAATGGACTAATCAATGTGATTAATTAAGTACAAGCAACTCAGAGCTGGATCTTTAATTTGATGATATAGTCAAAGGGTTTGACTGATATGTCAAAGATAAAGAAGGGATTTGTGATTTAGTGGGAGCGCATTCACATTCCACATGTTGATGTGAAATGGAAATGTTCTAGAATGGAAATCCAAAGTGGAAATTATCTTTAGGGAAGATAGAGACGTTTCCTATGATAGGAATAGAGATCTATAGAGATAGTTCTCGAAAAATCTATTAACCTGAAAAGATAAAGCATACATTGGCAATCTATACTGAAGGGTTCAGTATACACAGATTCTGTGACAGAGTGAGTTTTATTATATATATGTTATTTATTTTCTCTCTCCTACAATTTTAATTATTCCAATTATGCCCTCAATCATCTCTCTCACTAAATTGATTAAATGGATTATCAATTTCACTTAAGATCATCCATAATATTACATAAAGTCAATAATACAAGCATTATGACATTTAGTCAATTGACATAGTCAATAATAAAATTTTGACTCCAATCTTTCACCATAGCTACATCATAGCATTATAAAGCTATGCATAAAATCTCATTACAATTGGATTTACCAATTTAGAGTTATTTACATTTGAAAATTATGTGTATTATGTCACCTAATATAGTCTAGGACCTAGGTTCTCGCATCATTTGATCAAAATGATGTGTCACGCCCCCATATTTTAGGTTGGGCGTGACATCTTTAATTAAGGGCGAGCTTGGACTGTCCGATTAAGGGGATGCATATCAGCTTAGATCTGAGGGTGAATACCTCATCTTCTACCTCCAGAAGACCCGGTTCCTGCCTATAGCAAAACAACAGACCTTCCAACGGCCCTCGCGCCCGAACCTCACCTTCTCTTCACGAGATATTTGGAGGATGGCTCCCTCTCACCTGAGCGATCCCAACGGTGGTGACCGCGTCACCTAACTCCTCTGGATCAGGGAGAATGATCCCCCCCCCCATTTTCCCGCTCTCTCACTGGCGGCGACGCATGATTTAGGGCTTAGCCCTCTACACCACCTCGCGTGTATTTAAGACCCGCAAAAGCTTCACTGACCTCCCTTTTATCATTCCTGACTCTCAATTCAGACGAAGCACCCTTCTGCCTCCTCGACCTCAAGCACCTCCAGCTCGCCTGACCTTGACTTCCCCCTCACTCCGGTGGCACCCTCCACCCAATTGAGTGCTGCTACACCATAATGAGACCTTGACGAGACGATCACTGTCGTCAGTTGGAACCACGGAGGCCCTTATCCTTGGGTCGACGAGCTGCCGCAATCGAGCTCAAAAGCTCCATCGCCAGCTATCCCAGGGACACGTCGAGCCGCTGGGAGTATTTGCTGAACTACACGAACACCGTGCGAAGCTTTTTAACCCCTCAATCCAGCCCGAGTGAAGGTAAGGCTCCAAATCCTCTTTTCTGTTCTTTGCACTTGCAAGAAACCGTTCTCGACCTCTACACCACCTTTGATCGAGCTGCTGAGCTCACCGAACTCAGGGGAACCTCGCGAAGAGAATCTGCCCATCCTCACACTCCCAGACACCCCCTAGCCAGCCCGAGCTACCTTCACTTTTCTTCTTTTCTATTGCCTGATCCCTCGCTGCACCCATGGCGCGAGCAGGAATATTCATATGAATGCTATTCCCTTCTCACCCTCACCCATACACGAGCCCAATAATGGAGTCAGGGGTATTCCTGACCTTAGATCACAGCCTGACCCTCTTTGGACGAGTGCTTGCTCACGGGTCAGTGAGAGGGTCCGGTTGGTTGGATCCCTCGCATGATCCGTGAGGCAGAGATTGCATATCTTTTTTTTATTTTCGTTTAATTCCTTAAAATTTCATGATTGGTCAGAACTTATGAAAACCCTAGAAAATGATAGGAATATCGAAATATATTGAACCTATACATCTTTTTCATTAGACAAATCCAAGCTATTTAAATAAAATAATTCCAGGACCTAGATCCGACCCCTTTTAAGAAAATATGGTCTACAAGTCCTAATGACCCTTAATATTCATACATTATGTAATAAGGGTCATAATTGATTTTAAATCTGCTTTGGGAACAGTTTAAACCCTAATTAGGATCATGATCATCATGTTACTCAAAAACCTATCTAGGGAAGATAGTTGATTCAATAATTGAGAAGAACCCTAATTTCTAATTTTTCTCACCTTATTATGAATACTATGTACAATTTATGAAAAACCCTAATAAATTAAATGTCCTTGAATAACCTGGACGACCCTAATCTCAGACCCCAACTCTGAATCATATGTATCCTAAAGTGGTATCCCAAATAACCTAAACCCTAATTATAATAATAATTAATGTTGATTGATGAGAAATCATGGTGACTTTAGGGTTTTGCTATATTTCAGGGTGATCTACTATCTTTCGCATAACCTAGGACTTGTGGAATCCAGATCTGAGAATTAAAGGTACGTGGATATAATTATATGACTAGATTTAATGGATGTTAATATATGTGTACTTGCTTGTTTGTATTTGAAATACATTATTGGATGTAGATGTTGATGTATGTATATTGACAATTTCTACCTTGAACGATTAAGAACATGAATAAACAAGAAAATTGAAATATAGTTACTAGTGGTGCTCATTACTCTCCCTACTAGAGAGGGAAGGTATTAATGTTGACTAGCACCTATCTAATGGTACAAGGTACGCAGGGAGATCCCTAATGGTACAAGGTATGCAGGGATAGGGCCCAATATGTATGTTTGTGCTAAGTCCACCATAGTAATGCATATTCATTCTAAATGAGGCTAATAACTTGGGATTACCTGATTTTCTGCCTTTTAATAACGTTTTCATTCTCTTTCTCCAATTTTGAGTATTTTATATACCAGCATAGTATATCTTTTAATTCCACGTACCAACTTTGTTGATGTATTTGTTTCTCGTATTTTCTAGGCACAAGCAAATGATGAAGCACTTCAAAGTACCAGAAGCCACTAAATAATGAGCCTGGAGAATAATAGATAGATCTCTACTTCTCACCTTGGTCATTTCAGTTAGATAGTTTTCTTTTCTAGATGATGTAATAGGATGTTATAGATCCTATGTAATAATCATATTTTCTTTCATAGACTTATCATTCTTCCTTCTCATTTATCAGCATGTATGACTTTATCTTTTATCATTGAATGAAGTGTTGTGTGGCTATCTACTGATGATGTGGATATAATCTTGGCTTATCTCTGTTTTTAGTTGACTATCTTGATTTCTAATATTTTCCCTTTTGACATTTATAGATATGAGTGCACGCATATCTCTGTATGTCACTAAGGAAAGTATATAGAAATTGGGGTTGTCACAATTGGTATCAGAGCCAAAGTTCACACATCATATTCACATGACTTTCATTCACCCTATTATGAGTCTAGGGTAGTCCTTGAGTTAGGGATGTGAAGGGTTGAGGTGACTAGGATAGCATCTGCCTAAGGTCTGGCTAAAGTCTCTGAGCCACTTTGCTTGGCAATCACAAGGCTACCTATAAGGTAGTGTGAGTCTACCTGGACGATATCCTAAATGTCCCCTACTTCTTGGGCATACCTTAAATTAGGATCCTTCTCATCTATAGAAATTCCCTCTCATCTTTTCTATAGGAATATTTTTCCCTCTTATCTCAAATTTTTGAAAATTTTTCTTCCCTTCATCTTTATGATATAAGATTAGGAAAGAGTCTCTCTATTTAGAAAGTCTTAAGGACCGACTTATAAGGACTTTTAAGGTATCCTCCATAAATTGTAACATCAAGAACATTAATAAATGATATAGGAGAATAACGAAATATCATAATGATAATGACAAATATAATTGTTGAGTAATAAATCTAATATGTCCAAATTAATTTTAGGATGACTCCTAAGACTCGCAACTCAAAGGCCTCTGAGGAATTGTCCTCTAAAAAGAGAAAAGAGCCTGAAACCTCTGAAGTACCTTATCCCGATGCTACGGCCAAGGAAAGGTGGGAGGAACAAAAGAAAATCCTTCTAGATTTTATGGAAACCCTCTCCACAAAAGGAATCCCTAAACCTAGCTCATCTAGGAAGAAAGAAGTGACAGTGGTAGCTTTTATTAAGCTAAACCTTGATTCCTTTTGGGGGGAGGATTAGCCTGAGGTCATGGATAAGGCTGAGGCCTGGGTTTTATCCATAGAGAATGGTTTTCGTACCCTAGATATACCCAATGAAAAGAAGGTCAAGTTCGCCACCCATATGCTTAAGGGAGGAGCAAAAATTTGGTGGGAAAACTACGGCGGGAATAGGGGCGAGGAAATAGACAACATGGAGTGGGAAGCCTTCAAAAACCTCTTCACAGATCATTTTATGCCCATAGCCGAGAGGAAGAGGAAGGAGAAGATGTACATAGAGTTAAGGCAGGGTAGTCTTTCAGTAGCTGATTACACCTGAAAGTTTAGGCTTCTAGAGTGTTACGCACCCATCAGGACTGAGGACCGTCTTACTGAGCACTATGTTGACTGCCTTTCCACCCACCTAAAAACCCTAGTCATAGCCTCTCGTCTCAGAAGCATAGATGACGCCCTAGATATGGCCCTCAAGCAGGAGAGAGAGTAGGGCATGCAAAAACCTTCTAGCATGGGATACTTAGGGTTAACCACAACTGAAGAGGACAAGTCTAGAAAGTTCCATCCTGGCCATAACAATAAGGGATCAGGAAAATGAGGAGGTTCAGGAAAGGGAGGATAGAAAAACTACCAGAACCAGCCGAGGACAAATCATCCCAAGTGTAAGACTTGTGGGCATTTCCATGGTGGGGTATGTCGCCACACCAAGCCAGTCTGCTATAACTGTAAGAAGGAGGGTCATTTAGTCGCCAAATGCCCCACTCCCTCCATCTTTGGAAATCCTGCGGCTGGTGCTCCGCAGCCTCAGGGACAGCACAATGGTAGGGTATTTGTAGTAAATGCAGAAGAGGCCAAGGCAAATCCAAACCAGCTCTGTGAAGGTAATCTAATTTCTTTATAATTCAATATCTTGTTCAAGCCTGCAATTATTCATAATTTGATTACCTTATGTAGGCATTGTATTATTAAATGGTCATCCTGTTAAGGCTTTATTTGACTCTGGATCTACAAATACATTTATTTCTCGAACCCTGGCATCTATATTACATCTTCATATAAGGGACTTGGGATATATTCTGGATGTGTCTACTCCGAGTGGCAAAATACTCACAACTTTACAGAATACTGACAAACTCTCTCTTAAATACGAAAATCATGATATGCCCTTTGAATTCATTCTCTTTAACTATGGAAGACTTTGATGTTATACTTGGTATGGACTGGCTATACACATACCATGCTCACATTGATTGTAGAAGCAAGACGGTCATTCTCTCTCAACCTCATTCTTATCCTGTAAAAATCCCTAGGGGAAGCAGATTCTGTAATAATATTATAATCTCCTCTCTTAAAGCTAAAAAGCTCATTTCTAAAGGATGTAAAGTCTTCCTCACATTAGTCTCAGAGACCAGTCCTAATAGCGGGTCTGTAGAAAGTCTGGAGGTGGTACGTGACTTCCCTGACGTTTTTCCAGAGGATCTTCCTGGGCTTCCTCCCAATAGAGACATTGAGTTCTCCATAGATCTTCTTCCTAGAACCACTCCGATTTCTAGGGCACCATATAGGATGGCTCCTACTGAGCTTATGGAGTTGAAGAAATAGTTGCAAGAACTTCTCGACAAAGGTTTCATTCATCCTAGTGTTTCCCCCTGGGGTGCTCCTGTTATCTTTGTTAAAAAGAAAGATGGTTCTATGCGTATGTGTATTGACTACCGCATGTTGAACCAAGCCACTATTAAAAACAAGTATCCTCTTCCTCGTATTGATGACCTCTTTGATCAGCTTCGTACTGCTAAAGTTTTCTCAAAGATTGATCTCTATTCTGGATACCATCAACTTAAAATTAAGGACTCAAATATTTCTAAAACTGCTTTTCGAACTCGTTATGGGCATTACGAATTTCTAGTGATGCCATTCGGGTTGACCAACGCACCGGGCGTGTTTATGAATCTAATGAACAAAGTCTTCCAACCTTATCTTGATGAGTTTGTGGTCGTCTTCATTGATGATATCTTGATCTATTTCGATTCTATGGAAAAACACCGGGAACACTTGCGAGCAGTTCTTGACATTCTTTGAACCCAGAAGTTTTATTGCAAACTTTCAAAATGTGAGTTCTGGATTGATAAGGTCATGTTTCTTGGACATGTCATTTCTGGAGGTAGTATATCTGTTGATCCCGCAAAAGTCTCTGATGTACTTGATTGGCAACCTCCTCGTAATCCTTCTAAAATTCAGAGTTTCTTGGGTATGGCGGGATACTATCATCGTTTTATTCCAAATTTCTCCAAAGTTGCACTTCCTCTAACCAAGCTTACTCGTAAGGATGAAAACTTTATCTAGTCAGCTACTTGTGAGTCCAATTTCCAGCAGTTAAAGAAGAAATTGATGTCCGCTCCTGTTCTTGTTCTACCCTATCGCCATGAAGGGTTTGTGATATTCACCGATACTTCGAGGAATGGGTTAGGGTGTGTCCTGCAACAGAATGGTAAGGTAGTGGCCTTTGCGTCTGGACAGCTAAAACCCAATGAACTTAATTATCCCACCCATGATTTGGAATTAGCTGCAATCATTCATGCCCTCAAAATCTGGAGGCACTACCTGTACGGGGCAACATTCAAAATATTCACCGATCACAAAAGCCTAAAGTACATCCTAACTCAGAAGGACTTGAATCTGCGTCAACTCTGATGGATTGAATACCTAAAGGACTATGATTTCACTATCACCTATCATCCGGGTAAGGCAAATGTAGTCACTGATGCCCTTAGCAGGAAAAGGGCAGTGTGTGCATCTCTTTCTGTCCCTGAATGGAGGAACATGGAGGATCTAGTGGGTTGGAAACTGTAGTTTCTATCTGATAATGTGCATGTTAATAACATTTCCATCACGTCCAATTTGCATTTCAAACTTCTTGAGGCACAAAAGGCTAGTCCCGATCTTGCAGAGCTCTCTTCTCTCCTATCAAAGCCGCAAACACATTTGTCTGTGGGTCTTGATGGTGGACTTCGTTACAAGAATTGTATGTGGGTTCCTGAGCAGTCAACTGTAAAGACAACAATTCTAAATGAGGCACATGGGTCCACGTACACAGTTCATCCAGGCACGAAGAAGATGTACAAAGACCTACAACGTCAGTTTTGGTGGAGGGGCATGAAGCATGATATTGCCGATTTCGTGTCCAGGTGTCTGACATGCCAAAGGATCAAGGATGAACATCAGAGACCAGGCGATCTACGACAACCCCTTGAGATCCCAGAATGGAAATGGGAACACATTACCATGAATTTCGAGGTGGGGTTAGCCAGGAGCAGGAAAGGATACAACGTTGCATGGGTCAAAGTGGATCATCTCACCAAGTCAGCTCATTTTCTTCCTGTGAAGACTACTGCAAAGGTTTCTGAGTTGGTTGACCTCTACATACAGGAGATAGTACGTCTGCATGGAGTCCCAGCGTCTATTGTCTCAGACAGGGACCCAAAGTTCACATCAAAGTTGTGGAAGCAGGTTCAAGAGGAATTGGGCACCAAGTTGAACTTCAGTACAGCCTACCATCCACAAACAGACGGGAAGTCAGAGCGTACAATACAGATTCTAGAGGATCTTCTGTGAGCTTGTGTTCTCGATTGGGAAGGCTCGTGGGACTATTACTTGCCTTTAGCTGAGTTTGCCTATAATAATAGCTATCAGGAAAGCATTGGGATGCCTCCCTATGAAGCTCTTTATGGCCGATCATGCAGATCACCTTTACACTGGGACGACGTCGGAGAACATACCCTGATGAAATCCGAGGAGATGTAGTTGTATACTGATAAGGTTGTTCTAATTAGGCAGAGGATGAAGCAGGAGCAGGATAGGCAGAAGTCTTATGCAGATGCTCATCGTCAGGAATGACAGTTCAAGGAAGGTGACCATGTTTTTCTGAAGATTCATCCTATTCGAGCTTTGACCAAGAATAAAGGAAAGCTCAGTCCTCGTTATGTTGGACCCTTCGAGATTCTAGAAAGGGTTGGTGAATGTGCCTATCGTCTTGCTTTGCCACCTCAGTATAGTGCCATGCATAATGTGTTTCACGTATCTAATTTGAAGCCCTATTTCATGGACTCCAATCACATCTTGAATCATGAGCCTCTCGAGTTGAAGGATGATCTGTCGTATGATGAGTCCCCAGTCAGAATTCTCGACTTCAAGTCAAAGGAGCTTCACAGTAATCAACGTATAGATATGGTGAAAGTTCTCTGGAGCCACCATGATGAAACAGATGCCACCTGGGAATTAAAGACCAAGGTCGAGAAGAAGTATCCACATCTTTTTCAGGATGCTTGAATTTTGGGGACAAAATTCTTAAAAGGAGGGGAGAATGTGACAGAGTGAGTTTTTTTATATATATGTTATTTAGTTTCTCTCTCCTACAATTTTAATTATTCCAATTATGCCCTCAATCATCTCTCTCACTAAATTGATTAAATGGATTATCAATTTCACTTAAGATCATCCATAATATTACATAAAGTCAATAATACAAGAATTATGACATTTAGTCAATTGACATAGTCAATAATCAAATTTTGACTCCAATCTTTCACCATAGCTACATCATAGCATTATAAAGCTATGTAAAATCTCATTACAATCGGATTTACCAATTTAGAGTTATTTACATTTGAAAATTATGTGTATTATGTAACCTAATATAGTCGAGGACCTAGGTTCTCGCATCATTTGATCAAAATGATGTGTCACGCCCCCATATTTTAGGCTGGGCACGACATCTTTAGTTCAGGGCGAGCTTGAACCGTCCGATTAAGGGGATGCATATCAGCTCAGATCCGAGGGTGAAGACCTCATCTTCTACCTCCGAAAGACCCGGTCCCCACCTCTAGAAAAACAACAGACCTTCCAACGGCCCTCGCGCCCGAACCTCACCTTCTCTTTGCGAGATATTTGGAGGATTGCTCCCTCTCACCCAAGTGATCCCAACGGTGGTGACCGCGTCACCTAACTCCCCCGAATCAGGGAGAATGATCCCCCCCGTTTTCCCACACTCTCACTGGCGGCGACGCATGATTTAGGGCTTAGCCCTCTACACCACCTCGCATCTATTTAAGACCCGCAAATGCTTCGTCGACCTCCCTTTTATCGTTCCTGACTCTCAATTCGGACAAAGCACCCTTCCGCCTCCCTAACCTCAAGCACCTCCAGCTCGCCTGACCTTGACTTCCCCCTCACTCCGGTGGCACCCCACCCAATTGAGTGCCGCTACACCATCAGGAGACCTTGACGATACGATCACTGCCGTCAGTTGGAACCGCGGAGGCCCTGATCCTTGGGTCGACGAGCCACCGCAATCGAGCTCTAAAGCTCCATCGCGAGCTAGCCCAGGGACATGTCGAGCCGCTAGGAGTATCCGCTGAACTTCAAGAACACCGCGCGAAGCTTTTTAACCCCTCAATCCAGCCCGAGGGAAGGTAAGGCTCCAAATCCTCTTTTCTGTTCTTTGAACCTATGAGAAACGGTTCTCGACCTCTACACCACCTCCGATCGAGCTGCTGAGCTCACCGAACTCATGGGAACCTCGTGAAGAGAATCCTCCCATCCTCACACTCCCAGACACCCCCTAGCCAGCCCGAGCTACCTTCACTTTTCTTCTTTTCTGTTTCCTGATCCCTCGCTGCAACCATGGCGCGAGCAGGAATATTCAGATGAATGCTATTCCCTTTTCACCCTCACCCATACACGAGCCCAACAATGGAGTCAGGGGTATTCCTGACCTTAGATCACACCTCTTTGGACGAGCGCTTGCTCGCGGGTCAGTGAGAGGGTCCGGTTGGTCGGATCCCTCGCATGATCTGCGAGGCAGAGCTCGCATATCTTTTTTTTATTTTCGTTTAATTCCTTAAAATTTCCTGATTGGTCAGAACTTATGAAAACCCTAGAAAATGATAGGAATATCGAAATATATCGAACCTATACATATTTTTCATCATAAAAATCCAAGCTATTTAAATAAAATAATTCCAGGACCTAGATCTGACCCCTTTTAAGAAAATATGGTCTACAAGTCCTAATGACCCTTAATATTCATACATTGTGTAATAAGGGTCATAATTGACTTTAAATCTGCTTTGGGAACAGTTTAAACCCTAATTAGGATCATGATCATCATGTTACTCGAAAACCTATCTAGGGAAGATAGTTGATTCAATAATTGAGAAGAACCCTAATTTCTAGTTTTTCTCACCTTATTATGAATACTATGTACAATTTATGAAAAACCCTAATAAATTAAATGTCCTTGAATAACCTGGACGACCCTAATCTCAGACCCCAACTCTGAATCATATGTATCCTAAATTGGTATCCCAAATAACCTAAACCCTAATTATAATAATAATTAATGTTGATTGATGAGAAACCATGGTGACTTTAGGGTTTTGCTATATTTCAGGGTGATCTACTATCTTTCCCATAACCTAGGACTTGTGGAATCCAGATCTGAGAATTAAAGGTATGTGGATATAATTATATGACTAGATTTTATGGATGTTAATGTATGTGTACTTGTTTGTTTGTATTTGAAATACATTACTGGATGTAGATGTTGATGTATGTATATTGACAATTTCTGCCTTGAACGATTAAGAACATGAATAAACAAGAAAAATGAAATGTAGTTACTAGTGGTGCTCATTAATCTCCCTACTAGAGAGAGAAGGTATTAATGTTGACTAGCACCTCCCTAATGGTACAAGGTACGCAGGGAGATCCCTAATGGTACAAGGTACGCAGGGATAGGGCCCAATATGTATGTTTGTGCTAAGTCCACCATAGTAATGCATATTCATCCTAAATGAGGCTAATAACTTGGGATTATCTGATTTTACGCCTTTAAATAACGTTTTCATTCTCTTTCTCCAATTTTGATTATTTTATGTACCAACATAGTATAGCTTTTAATTCCACATACCAACTTTGTTGATGTATTTGTTTCTCATATTTTCTAGGCACAAGCAAATGATGAAGCACTTCAAAGTACCAGAAGCCACTAAATAATGAGCCTGGAGGATAATAGATAGATCTCTACTTCTCACCTTGGTCATTTCAGTTAGATAGTTTTCTTTTCTAGATGATGTAATAGGATGTTATAGATCCTATGTAATAATCATATTTTCTTTCATAGACTTATCATTCTTCCTTCTCATTTATCAGCATGTATGACTTTATCTTTTATCATTGAATGAAGTGTTGTGTGGATATCTACTGATGATGTGGACATAATCTTGGTTTATCTCTATTTTTAGTTGACTATCTTGATTTCTAATATTTTCCCTTTTGACATTTATAGATATGAGTGCACCCATATCTGTGTATGTCACTAAGGAAAGTATATAGAAATTGGGGTCGTCACAGATTCAATGGGAAAAAACTTGTCCATGTTACATGGAGTTAGTATCCAAGGCCAAATGTCCAATTCTTATGAAGAATGGGAACACTAAGAATAGATATGGATCTATCATGTATGTATGGACATAGCAAGAAAAAAATACATTTATCATCTTGTATGTAAGACATGACAATATGATATGCTCATTCTAATAACTCATATGTGGGACATGATGAGTGAATGTTTGTCTAGTTCCAGTAAAGGTTACTGAATATCATAAGAACTAGTTCTATGGAAATAAGGAAGGGTTCACTGTAAAGAGTTACACTAATGTGAACTTCTGAAAAGGATAGAAAATTAATCGCAAAATATATATGGGATATATAAAAGTGAATGTTTGTTGATAAATGGAAACATTCCAATAAAGTCGTTTTAAAAGGGAATGCCCAGTATCCATGTGTTAGAGAAAAACAGTGGATACTATATGGGTCTAGGAGTTCATAGAGATGAACTTATAGTTATTCCAGTCATTGATGACAAGTTAGGAGTGCTTGGTCATGCAATGTGGCTAAAGGTTAGCAACGGAATACTAGATCGCATATTACGGCAATTGCATCTCATACGTGTGACGTATAATGAAGAGATGAAAGACATGCAGTTAATACCGACTTGGGCAAGGTGTTGCCATAATTTACTATGTTAGCACTAGAGCACAGTAACATGTGGGACATGTTTGAAGATAACTAAGAATATGATTCAAGTGTGATTGGCTCGCATTGCAAGTGGGAGTCTATTTGTATGTATGCCCTGAGAGCCAATCATGGGATGATTGGTGGGATACATTAAGATTGATTTGATAAACATCAAAAGGCAAGCTTCCAATTCTTTCTGGTTCAGTCATATGAGATAATGATGGAACAGATTGAATGTCTCGAGAATGACAGTACTCAATGATGTATTCTTTCATGTTAAGGACCTGAACGATGAGATCATACAGATGCTAAGAGTTTGTACATTTTTATTATGTCCCTAGTCAGATGTCATTTTGGAAGGTAAATAGATAGCAATGACACACAAGACTAGATTGTGGTGTTGGTTGATGACAAAATCTCATTAATCATGATATGGAGATATCAAACCAAACACATAGGTACTTGTTAGAGAAAAAGTGTACCATACATACCCACTGTGAGTTTGACACATGGAACCATGACATAGTAGTCACAGTCAGTTCTCACAGTGATGGTGGTGAGTGTGATTCTTTGACCTGAAATCACTACACTCAACACATGTCGTTGGGTACACTTTGACATCATCAAATGCAATCCTAAAACATGGGTTGTTATAAAGGTGATGATTGGGTGGCTTTGACACATGGGGCTTTTGAGGGGTGAGTGAGAGATATGGGATTTATCCCTCCCAAGGGAGTTTGATGTCCATGGCCACTTGATGAGTAGGATTGAGATAGGTATGCACGCATGTGTGAATCAGTATGTGATATTGATGTCATACATATCTCCTCCAATCTACTCTGAGATCAAGAAAGTGAATGAACGGTGAAAGGATGACTATTCCATGCCTTGAGTTCATTCGGGATATCAGTGACAAAGGAATTATACATTCGATGTAACACCATTCACGGATTGTAGGATTGAAAGTTGTTCTCCAACTTTCCTTTTCACTTGGGTAGCATTGATGTGCAACTAGGCACCGCTCTTTGCTTGTGAAGTCATAAGTGTTATGGACTTTCACTGCCAACATGAAATGGACCTACAGGGTCACTGTTATACCCCGATCTCACAATTTCCACAAATCATGAGATTAGGGCATAATATAGGATTTATATGTAAAACAAAGAACACCCTTAACCTTTTCTATTTTCTTCTTTCTTTAAAACTCTTGTTTCTTCGCATTGAACCACATAAATCATTTTAACAAGGGAATCTGAACATTTCTTTTACTAAACAGACTTTAATAGTAAAGATACATGTATAAACATTCATGATGTCTCTCACACCTTATGCACATAAGACCTACTAATTAGCATACAATTTTAAAAGAGGAATAATATTACACATCGTAATTACAACTCTCTCTGTTATCTCTTACTGAGGACCTAGAGTGACAAGGACCGACTGACTCAACTAATCTTGTGCTTAACTCTTGTGGAAGATCTACACTGATGCTCTGACCATCTTCAAGTCCACGCGGTTAACCCTAAAATGTTTGAGTAGAGGGGTGAGCCTACTCGCTCAGTGAATGAGTACTTCAAAAAAACAGTCTAAGGCACTAATGTGATTACAGATATAACTTTGAGTAAACGTTATGAAATTTAACAACAATAAATACTACACTGAGCAGTTCTAAAACAATATAATTGAAATAACAAGAATGTAAATATTGCATCCAAAGAATAACTACTAGCAGACTATGCTCTAGTCTTCCTTAACTCTTTCATTTATAAGGAACTCTGTGAACCTATATGATCATATTTTAGCTTATGCCCTGATCTTATGCAGTGTACTCTGCATAAGAGACTCGCAGTGCACTACGGCCACACCGTACAAGACTTAGCGACACACCCAGGAAATGCTAAGTCTGACTTTCCGTCCTGGTCTGCTACAGGACCCACAGGCTCTCTGGCCTGACTCAGAGGCTCTCTGGCCTCCTCTGCACTCACCATGAGTGCTCTAGACTCCTCCTCCAACCTGAGCACACAGGCTGTCGCGCCCCAATCTCACATTAACCGCAAACCACGAGATTAGGACTCGGCAGGTGGGATTTCACATATAAGCCAACCATTCATCACTTTTTAAAACAATTAACAACATTAATAGGAAAAACTGATTTATACTGTAAATGAAACTAAACAAGCTGCGGAAGCATTTCTATTAACTGACAAGAAATATAAACAGAGTCAACAGCAATTTACATTGTTCAACATAAGATAAAGCATAACAGTTAATTTACATCTTTGTACACATTCTCTCTCTCGCTCACACCTTGTCCCGAGGATCAAGGGGAATGGACTAAGATACCTCTAACTAGACTAACTACAAACCTTCTATCAACTAGGCATTAGGATGAAACGATCCTTCCGACTCCTGATGCTGATGCTGACCTAAAAATGTTTGAGTAGAGGGATGAGCCTACTCGCTCAGTGAATAACATTTCACTTAGCTATCACTAAGCAACTCGTCAGGTTTATTAACTGAAAATAAACAGATATACAGTTCAAACAGGGCAGTTCTTTTGACATAGCAAATATACAGGTAATAACCACATTTCTAAGCATCAACAGGTATTTCAGGTAAATAAACAGTTATATAAATTTACTGTGAACCTACATAATTACTTATTCACTTTTTTATTATGCCCTAATCATATGCAGTGTACTCTGCATATAAAGATCCGTAACAAATTCATGCTACGACCCCACCATACAAGACTTAGCGACACACCCGGGAAGTGCTAAGTCTGACGCCACCCCTGCTCTGCTACAGGACCCCTGGCTCTCCGGCCAGAAACATAGGCTCTACGGCCTCAAAGCACTACTCTGAGTGCACCCGACTCCTCCTTTAACCTGAGTACACCGGCGGAGGGTCACAGGGTTACCTTCGTGACACACGCACGAATGGTGTTAGATAACCGTGTTTTCTTTTTCTTTTTCCCAGTGCCATCGTGACACACGCACAATTGTTGTTAGACATTGCCTTTCTTTCTCTCCTCGTGCCACCAGAATTACTCAACCGGTTGATGTTGGACACGAGTTTCACCCCTAAGTAACAGACCTTCCTTTAGGGGTTCTACGGTGTTAGGGCACTTAGGTCTATTAATTAACCAACAGATAAACAATTAAACAGAAATATCATATAGCAACTGTAAGACATAGGATTTCCTCTTTTTCATCATTTACATCACACATTTCAAGTTCCAATGAACTTATCACACTAAAATGTACATGCTACACTGTTTAAAGGTCATATCAACTGATACTGAAGCAAATAAGCATTTAAAATGAGTTAAATAATGATTTCTAAGTGAACTGCCACTCACAACTTGAAACTCGTCCGACCACTTTGGAACTCGGCCGAACGCCTCCCAGTTTCTGAAACTCGGCCGATCAACCTCGGCCGACCAGCAGGAAACTCGGCCGATCCCCTGGGGAACTCGGCCGACCAACTCACCGCTTGAAATACTTACAAGGAAACTCGGCCGATCAGAACCCAAACTCGGCCGACAAAAACGTTGTTCGTTTATCTAATTAAGAAACTCGGCCGACCAAAGACTCAAACTCGGCCGATCCAAAAATGTTGTACAATTGCCCTAAAAAGGAACTCGGCCGACCGAATTGAAACTCGGCCGAACCGCGCACAGGCAGAACATAAAAACGGCCTGCAAAAGTCGATTTCTCTCGAATCGACGGGAAAATCTCGAACAAACACCGCAAAACGATCACAATCGATGCATATGACTAAAACGCACCTGAAGGGAAGAAGGAAACGAGTTAGGGCTGCACCGTGCACCCCAATCCTCTAGCCGTTTTCCCTGCAAACGTAGCTTCAGCTACGAAACCGATTCGAATTGACGGAGAAGGAGATCCACGGAGGGAAAGGACGAACTGCAGCAGCTGATCGGAGCAAAACGAAGCTCCAGCGCTTCTCCCCTCTCAGCTCCCTCTCTCTCTCTCTCTTTCTCTCTTTCTCACGCAAGGGAGGAGAACGCAGAAGCGTTCTCTCGTTTCTGTGAAAGTGAAACGAAATAAGGAAGAGAGAAAGGATAAGGAAGAAACTTAGGGGCCAAATCGCAAAGTTCAAAACTTTCAAAAATTACGAGCAGGTCCCTATAAGCCCATAAACATGCAACTTTTAACTCGAACGTCGGATTCGAACGATTTCTCTAGCAATACTTCAAGCGTAAGATCCTACACGCTTTAGAAGCTAGAAAACATACTAAGCACATGTCTTATCCGTTTTAAACATTATTAACAAAAACAGGCTTATAACTTAACACATCAGCTAAACACATGCTGAACAGCTTACTTACGGGATAAGCTCGATGCGGGTCGTAACAATCTCCTTTCCTTATAAGAATTTTGTCTCGAAATTCCTAGAAGAGAAAAGGAAACTTGCCACACATCTCAGACTCTAGTTCCCACGTAGCTTCCTCAAGATTATGGTTTCTCCACAAAACCTTCACTAAAGGTATCTCCCGGTTCTTAAGCTTTTTGATCCGGTGATCAACTATCTGCACTGGTCCTTCTACATAGGACACATCTGTTCTAAGCTGCGCCGGTTCTGGATCTACAATCTTTTCTGTACCGGGATGACACTTTTTTAGCATAGACACGTGGAAGACATCATGAAGATTTGCCAACTCAGACGGCAAATCCAACCTGTAAGCTACAGGTCCAATCCTTTCAATAATAGGATATGGACCCATATACCTAGGGTTCAACTTACCCCTCTTGCCAAACCTCAGCACTCCCTTCCACGGTGAAACCTTCAAATAAACCTCGTCACCAACCTCAAACTCAAGAGGTCGACGTCGTCTCTCTGCATAACTTTTCTGTCTATCCTGAGCAGCTTTCAACTGATCCCTGATCACAGATATCTTTTCTGTAGTTACATCAACTAACTCAGGTCCAAGAATTTCCTTCTCACCCACCTCGTACCAACAAACTGGCGATCTACACTTCCTGCCATAAAGAGCTTCATATGGAGCCATTCCAAGACTAGAATGGTAACTGTTATTATATGCAAACTCCATTAGGATTAAGTGTTCTTCCCAATTACCTCTGAATTGTAGTACGCATGCTCTCAGCATGTCTTCAAGGGTCTGAATGGTCCTTTCAGATTGACCATCTGTCTGTGGGTGAAACGCTGTACTGAACTTCAGCCTTGTGCCCAACGCATGATGTAACTGATTCCAGAATCTAGATGTAAACTTTGGATCTCTGTCAGAAATAATGGAAACTGGAATCCCATGCAACCTGACTACTTCATCCACATAAACTTTAGCCAACTTTGAAACGTCAAAGGTTGACTTGACTGGAAGAAAGTGAGCAGACTTAGTTAGTCTATCCACAATCACCCATATCGAGTCTGAACTCTTCGGCGTCCTGGGTAATCCTACCACAAAGTCCATCGTGATGTGTTCCCATTTCCATTCTGGTATAGGAAGCGACTGCAAAATACCAGCAGGTTTCTGATGCTCAGCCTTAACCTGCTGACTCACCCCGCACCTAGCCACGTATTCAGCTACATCCTTTTTCATGCCAGACCACCAGTACAGCTCTTTGAGGTTCCTGTACATCTTTGTGTTACCTGGATGCATAGAATACATAGAAGTATGTGATTCCTCAAGAATCTGCTCTTTCAACTCACTGTTTCCAGGTACACATAACCTATCATGAAGATACAACATGCCTTCATCAGAAAACCTGAACTCTGTTCTCTTACCTTCTGACATTTCCTGCATGATTTGCCACAACTCATCATCACTCTGCTGTAATTCCTTAATCTGATTATAAAAAGTAGGTCTGACTTGCATCTGAGCAATCAATCCACTCTGTCCAGTCACATCCAAGTCCAAGTTCAATTTTCGCATATCTACAAGCAAGTCTCTCTTGAAACATGCCATAGAAAATGCATTAGCTGTTGAACTTGACTTTCTACTCAAGGCATCAGCTACAACATTTGCCTTACCCGGATGGTAATCGATTGTCACATCATAATCCTTGATCAGCTCAAGCCATATGCGTTGTCTCAAATTCAAGTCTTTCTGAGTGAAGATATATTTCAGGCTCTTATGGTCTGTAAACACCTGACATGTCTCACCATACAAGTAGTGATGCCATGTCTTAAGAGCATGAACTATAGCAGCTAATTCCAGATCATGGACCGGGTAATTCTCTTCATTCTTCTTAAGCTGTCTAGATGCGTAAGCCACAACTTTGCCTTCTTGCATCAGTACACAGCCCAAACCTCTCCTAGAAGCATCACAGAACACTGTATAACCCTTATCTGTCTCAGGAAACACTAACACTGGCGCTGTGGTCAACTTCCTTTTCAAAATCTGAAAACTCTTCTCGCAGTTATCATACCAAACAAACGGTGCATTCTTCCTCGTCAAGCGTGTTAAAGGTGATGCTAACTTACTGAAGTTCTTTATGAACCTTCTGTAATAACCTGCTAATCCCAAGAAAATTTTGATCTCAGTAGGAGTCGTAGGCTGTTCCCACTGAAGCACAGATTCAACTTTCTTAGGATCCACACTAACTCCATTTCTCGAGATAACATGTCCAAGAAATGCTACCTCAGCCAACCAGAACTCGCACTTGCTAAATTTAGCAAACAGCTGGTGTTGTCTCAACAACTGCAACACTACTCTCAAGTGTTGCTCATGTTGTTCGTCGTCTCTGGAGTAGATCAGAATATCATCTATAAAGACTACAATAAACTGATCTAGGAACGGTTTGAAAATTCGGTCATCATATCCATAAAGGCTGCTGGGGCATTGGTCAGCCCAAACGACATGACCAAAAACTCATAATGCCCATACCTGGTTCTGAAAGCTGTTTTGGGAATATCAGAAGCCTTTATCCTGAGCTGATGATATCCGGATCTCAAATCAATTTTAGAAAAGATCGTCGCTCCACGCAACTGATCAAACAGATCATCTATTCTCGGCAATGGATACTTGTTCTTTATTGTGATCTTGTTCAGTTGCCTATAATCTATACAGAGACGCATGGTACCATCCTTTTTCTTAACAAACAGGACTGGAGCACCCCATGGTGAAGAACTGGGTCTAATGAAACCTTTATCTAGCAATTCCTGTAACTGCACCTTGAGTTCCTTCAACTCTGCAGGTGCCATTCTGTAGGCTGGCAGTGCTACTGGATGACTACCTGGATATATCTGAATCTCAAAATCAATGTCTCTGACAGGAGGTAAGCCTGGTAACTCTTCTGGAAAAATGTCAGAGAACTCACTAACCACAGGCACATCATAAACACTGGCGGTGCTCTTCTCTGTTCTGGTGTCAACCACATGAGCAAGGAACGCTTCACATCCTTTCTATAGCATCTTATCAGCTACAGCAGCTGATACTATGCACGTAGGTAGAACTTTCCTGTCTCCAGCAAAGACACAAGAAAATTCACCTAATTGAAAGGTCGCTTCCTTCTTCCAACAATCGAGTTGCACTCGATATGTTTCAAGACAATCCATACTCAAGATGACTTGGAAAGTATTTACATCCAAGGGTATGAGATTTGCAGCAAAGGTAAAGCCCCCAAAAGATAGCAAGCATCCGGGACAGAACTCGGATAAAACTGTTGGTCCACCTAGTGGAACCCTCAACACTAACTCATCTACCAACTCTCGAGTTAACAGATTAAGTTTACTGACAAAAGGGCGTTGTATAAAAGAATGAGTAGCACCCGGATCTATCAAAACTGAGACTGGTATACTATTAAACAAAAGCATCTCTCCTGTAACAACTTGTGAAGAAATTATACCTTCCTGAGGTGTCAAAGAAAAGAAACGTGTTGAAGCTCTCTCTCTGCTACGCTGTCCTCTCTGACCACTCCTGCCACTAGGCACTCCACCACCTCTAGATCCATAAGCCACAGAAGAACTTGAAACATCATGGTATTCAGGCTGGAAAGCTTGCGATGCTGCTTGTCGAAGCTGAGGACATTCCTTTTTGAAATGTCCTACTTGTCCACAGATAAAACAACCTCGAGGATTTGCACCCCAACACTGACCAGTATGTGTCCTTCCGCATTTGTCACATGGCGGTATCTCTTGCCTCTGAGGACCTGTCACTGACATTGACGACCCAGAAGACTGTCCGCTATCGGCACTGCCCCATCTTCCTGGGTTGTATCCTACTCTGCCTCTAGAAGTAGTGACATCCTCAGATCTCTGCCTGCCGAAACAACCAAAACCACGCCCAAGTTTAGAAAAGAAACCTCTACCTCCACCTCTGTATCCACTACTGGATTGCCCTCTAGTGAAGTCTGTAGATCTCTTCTTAGACTCAGGCACCTTGTCAGCATTCACAGATTCTTCAACCTGTCTAGCAGCCTCGACAAACTCACCAAAGTTCTCTCTATTCCTCCTGCTAGTAGCAGAAACTGTATGCCGAATCTCTGGCCTTAGTCCTTCCTGAAACCTTCTGCATCTTTCTATGTTGTCAGGAACAAGCTGTGGACAAAAGTTTGCTAACCGTGTGAAAAGCGCTTCATACTCAGTAATTGTCATGTTCCCCTGCTTAATATTCTG
Source organism: Alisma plantago-aquatica (assembly GCA_963693085.1). Taxonomy (NCBI): domain Eukaryota; kingdom Viridiplantae; phylum Streptophyta; class Magnoliopsida; order Alismatales; family Alismataceae; genus Alisma; species Alisma plantago-aquatica. The sequence goes on along the minus strand of OY856412.1, from coordinate 663,330,762 downwards.
TAACTGCCTGATTTTCTCATTAAGAAAAGTGGGTGGATAGAATTTGAGATGAAACTCCTCAGAGAAATCCTGCCAGGAAAGCTCTGTACCTCTCCTCTTTTCTTCCACACCACGCCACCACAACTCTGCATCGCATGTTAAAAGGTAGACCGCATGATTGATCTTCTTATCTTCTGGAAGCTCCATCAGACGAAAGACCTTTTCTATCTGTCTAAACCACTCATCAGCTTCAGCAGGATCTGTAGTACCACTGAATTCTGTACCACCGAGTTTCTTTACAAGCTCATATGATCACATCAGATCCTTACTGCTGGTAGAAGTAGAAGGTCGCCTATCAGCCTTGTACTTCTCCCTGGTCTCCAGAAACATCCTATACATACGAGATGCTTCATCCACGTGGTCACCACCACCTGGACCCAAGTACAAAGGATCGGGGCCAACATGGCTCTCAGCCTGATCATCACGATCAAATCCTCTTTCTGCCATCTGCAATGATATAACAGAACATTTCCTATTAGAAAACTACAGATAGAAGAAAGACACCTAAACCTTAGTCCTATTGGTCTCTTATCATCCCCTGACCTTGAGTAACTAAGTACTCAAACCTAAGCTCTGATACCAAGAATTGTCGCGCCCCAATCTCACATTAACCGCAAACCACGAGATTAGGACTCAGCAGGTGGGATTTCACATATAAGCCAACCATTCATCACTTTTTAAAACAATTAACAACATTAATAGGAAAAACTGATTTATACTGTAAATGAAACTAAACAAGCTGCGGAAGCATTTCTATTAACTGACAAGAAATATAAACAGAGTCAACAGCAATTTACATTGTTCAACATAAGATAAAGCATAACAGTTAATTTACATCTTTGTACACATTCTCTCTCTCACTCACACCTTGTCCCGAGGATCGAGGGGAATGGACTAAGAGACCTCTAACTAGACTAACTACAAACCTTCTATCAACTAGGCGTTAGGATGAAACGATCCTTCCGACTCCTGATGTTGATGCTGACCTGAAAATGTTTGAGTAGAGGGATGAGCCTACTCGCTCAGTGAATAACATTTCACTTAGCTATCACTAAACAACTCTTCAGGTTTATTAACTGAAAATAAACAGATATACAGTTCAAACAGGGTAGTTCTTTTGACATAGCAAATATACAGGTAATAACCACATTTCTAAGCATCAACAGGTATTTCAGGTAAATAAACAGTTATATAAATTTACTGTGAACCTACATAATTACTTATTCACTTTTTTATTATGCCCTAATCATATGCAGTGTACTCTGCATATAAAGATCCGTAACAAATTCATGCTACGACCCCACCGTACAAGACTTAGCGACACACCTAGGAAATGCTAAGTCTGACGCCAGCCCTGCTCTGCTACAGGACCCCTGGCTCTCCGGCCAGAAACATAGGCTCTACGGCCTCAAAGCACTACTCTGAGTGCACCCGACTCCTCCTTTAACCTGAGTACATCGGCGGAGGGTCACAGGGTTACCTTCGTGACACACGCACGAATGGTGTTAGATAACCATGTTTTCTTTTTCTTTTTCCCAGTGCCATCGTGACACACGCACGATTGTTGTTAGACACTGCCTTTCTTTCTCTCCTCGTGCCACCAGAATTACTCAACCGGTTGATGTTGGACACGAGTTTCACCCCTAAGTAACAGACCTTCCTTTAGGGGTTCTACGGTGTTAGGGCACTTAGGTCTATTAATTAACCAACAGATAAACAATTAAACAGAAATATCATATAGCAACTGTAAGACATAGGATTTCCTCTTTTTCATCATTTACATCACACATTTCAAGTTCCAATGAACTTATCACACTAAAATGTACATGCTACACTGTTTAAAGGTCATATCAACTGATACTGAAGCAAATAAGCATTTAAAATGAGTTAAATAATGATTTCTAAGTGAACTGCCACTCACAACTTGAAACTCGGCCGACCACTTTGGAACTCGGCCGAATGCCTCCTAGTTTCTGAAACTCGGCCGATCAACCTCGGCCGACCAGCAGGAAACTCGGCCGATCCCCTGGGGAACTCGGCCAACCAACTCACCGCTTGAAATACCTACAAGGAAACTCGGCCGATCAGAACCCAAACTCGGCCGACAAAAACGCTGTTCGTTTATCTAATTAAGAAACTCGGCCGACCAAAGACTCAAACTCGGCCGATCCAAAAACGATGTACAATTGCCCTAAAAAGGAACTCGGCCGACCGAATTGAAACTCGGCCGAACCGCGCACAGGCAGAACATAAAAACAGCCTGCAAAAGTCGATTTCTCTCTAATCGACGGGCAAATCTCGAACAAACACCGCGAAACGATCACAATCGATGCATATGACTAAACCGCACCTGAAGGGAAGAAGGAAACGAGTTAGGGCTACACCGTGCACCCCAATCCTCTAGCCGTTTTCCCTGCAAACGTAGCTTCAGCTGCGAAACCGATTTGAATTGATGGAGAAGGAGATCCACGGAGGGAAAGGACGAACTGCAGCAGCTGATCGGAGCAAAACGAAGCTCCAGCGCTTCTCCCCTCTCAGCTCCCTCTCTCTCTCTCTCTCTCTTTCTCTCTTTCTCACGCAAGGGAGGATAACGCAGAAGCGTTCTCTCGTTTCTGTGAAAGTGAAACGAAATAAGGAAGAGAGAAAGGATAAGGAAGAAACTTAGGGGCCAAATCGCAAAGTTCAAAACTTTCAAAAATTACGAGCAGGTCCCTATAAGCCCATAAACATGCAACTTTTAACTCGAAGGTCGGATTCGAATGATTTCTCTGGAAACGCTTCAAGCGTAAGATCCTACACGCTTTAGAAGCTAGAAAACATACTAAGCACATGTCTTATCCATTTTAAACATTATTAACAAAAATAGGCTTATAACTTAACACATCAGCTAAACACATGCTGAATAGCTTACTTACGGGATAAGCTCGACGCGGGTCGTAACACAGGCGCAGGGAGTCAACACTGGGTTACCACCAGAATTACTCAACCGGTTGGTGTTGGATAACCCTTCTGTCCTCGTGCCACCAGAATTACTCAACTGGTTGATGTTGGACACGAGTTTCATCCCTAAGGTGCAGACCTCTCAAAGGGGTTCTACGGTGTTCAGGGCACCTAAGTTTAACATTAACATTATGGGTACATTTTAGACAAAAATCATAACTCATTTAACATTTCTCACAAGGCTCACACGGTCTGCCATATCATATCATAAGAAACATCATAACTCATGTATTCAACATATATCATGTCTCAGTAACATCCCTTTCTAGGGCATGTCATATCTCATCACCTGCAATTTACGAGATATGTATTGAAAATAAGAAGCCCTGCAGTATGTAGATATCAACTCAGAGAGAACAATCATATAAAGTTAAATGCACTAGAAACATACAATTCAACAGTTAAGCATCACCACATCTCATATCGAGACCTTTCATATCACCATAACATGATTCATTGAACACCCTATCCTTAGGGTTTCATTTGCCTTATTCATTCATCACATACTAACACCCTACTCTTAGGGTTTCATTCGCCTCATTCACCTTTTCATTTACCTCATTCACTTGTCACATGGCTCTCATAAGGATTTCATAGGATATAAGCATTCACTAAATAAAGATTGTTTCCAACAAATCATATACAATCAATATAGATATGAAACCATGGAAATTTAACTAAATTTAGGTTTTCCATACCATTCACTGAGATATCATGTATCAAGAATAAAATTCAATTAAGATAACCCATGAGTTACATCCTAACCACTTATAGGATAACTAGTCCTCTTTATTTAACTTTGATCTTTAAGTGTTCAATTAGGGTTTGCTCCAACACGGTCATGGTGTCACCCCACGGCCGTGGCACAGGTCATTCGAGCTTAAACTAGTGAAATCAAAGTCATAGAATTAGTGACGAATCCCAAAGGTTTTAGATATTGAAATATGATAGCCTTAAGATTGATTGAGAGCATTTAGACCTAGGTTTGGTTTAAGTCTAGATATCTCTTCAATTGGATTAAAACTCTAGTGAGATCTCAGTTAGGTTAAACCCTAATTACATCATACAATATGAATCTGAAAGGCATTCTTTCTAGAATGTGTTGTATACATTTCTAATATGATTCCATCATCAGTGAGTCTTTCAAACAGAGAAGGAGCCCATTTCATATCAAATTGCAACTACACAGAACAAATGGACATTCAGGGTTTAAAATCACATACTAAGCAATTAGGGATTTGGATGCTATAATCAAATTTCGTGCATTACACTGTTTGAAGGAAGAACCCACTCACCCTAAGGTGTGAAAACACCTCAAAACTGCAGCTCAACTCAAGGGATCTCGAACTCATATCAAATCCCTAACAAATCTCCCAATTCTTCTTCCCTTCAACTAGGAAACCTTGAAAATGAGGGATTATGAAGAAAGGGTGAGAAAAGAGGGAATTTCGACATCATCTTGGATCAAATCAGAGCATGGACGGAATCTTGACATGAGAGAGAAGATTCACCATAAAAGTCTATGCAAAGAATCCAAACTTACTTGATTTCACCATTCCTCGGACCGCAAAACCCTAGGTCAGTAATTCCTCCTCTTTCTCCACTCAAGCCCTAACTCTCCCTCTCTCTCTAGATTTTCATTTCTCTGGGGTGGATGACGAAGAATGAGAGCTGTGTGTGTGTGGGGTCGATCATATAAGTCAATTTGAGCTGCTTGGGTCAATTGCATATTGACCCAACACTCAACTTTAACAATACTAGGATGCATATCTGGTATGAATTACTACAAATATCATACACCTTTAATTAACATATAGCTTGCACAAATACACTGAAATCATACATAGAACCAACTTACATACCTTATTATGCCTTCAACAAAGCATACCTCTAAAAACGAGTTCACATATTACACAAAGCTAGTGTTTTCCTTTATCTCTCTCCTCATTCTTTACTACTTATGTTTTGCTACCTCTCCTTCTCATTTTTATCATATACAATAAACATCCCTAACATTAAAACATTCAAGGTAAGAATAGATTATTCATCATTCTTGCTATCACACAAGAATTTATTTCTTATCGCACTTCATCGTAATGTATGTCACTATTACATTCACTAGATGACCCTACCAAGGTAGTTATGCATCATATATGATTCATTTTCTTATCATTTCATTCCCACCTTGCTATTGTTAAGGAATATATGAGAGAGAAGATGATTTTGAGACTTAGAATTCTTGTATTCAAACATTCCCTTAATACCTTAAATATTCTTCATTTTTAAATCAAAGGGATCATGCATGGATCAAACATAGTTTCTCTTCCAATCAAGTTTTCCCTCCTGAATATTGTATACCCTTGTATGACTTATTCATTCGTTAAACTACACCTATGTTCTTCACTTAGGAACTAGTTTGTTGTTCTAGTCTTATGAATTATATGATCATATGATTCTCTTCACTTTTACTCTTTTGAAGACTCTTCACTTCTATGGACCTATTGAATGCTCAACTCTATTCTTCTACTCAGCCTTTGCTTTAGAGTTCATAAAAGCATTAAACTCGATTATATGATCCATTCTTCATGATCGATTCTTGCTATCTAGAACCATACATACATTTCATATATCTTTTCTATATTTCATATGTATAGCTCATATAATATTAATCAATAAACTGATTATGAACCTTATATCATGTTCCTTTATTCCCAATTAAGGGTTTCTCAGATGAGGCCCCAAAACTGAACCTTAGATACCAGTTTCAACTGATTCTTAGTTGTTCTGATCTTGCCCATATGTTTCAACATCTTACTGTATGTACATTCTTACTCTGATGTGGGTCTAATTATTCAAATTCTATTCTTATTATACTATTGATAGGATTCATTAGATCCTAGTAACGCATCCTACCAACCGGACCAAGCCAAACTTGAAGTCCTAAAGCCAAGAACTACAAAGGATTACTCAACTCCTATTCATCTCAGAAGTGTGGAAGAAAACTTATCCACTAAAAAAATCTCATTCAAAGGTCAATTCTAGTCTACTTGTTACAAAGAATGAAATCAATAAATGCTACAACTGCATAGTGTACAACAGATATTAAAGACCCATATTTCAAAGTATTGAATATTTCAATTCAAACATATAAGAGCATTTCTATACATTTCCAACAGAAACAACATTATGAAATGTAAGTTCTATCTCCTTTTACATTTATGCTCTAAATTCTTGTTTCCTTTCTCGTTTTCTAACCCTAACATCTCTAGGTTTCCTCTCTAGCCCATTCTTCCACTGTATACCGAGCCAGGGTATACGTGAGAGAATAGACAGAGTAGCTTGTACTAGTTGATCCAAGTACTCAGATATCGGGCGAGGATATCCAAATACTCAAATACCCAAAGCTAACATCAAAACATCTCCTATCTGCCACACTTAGGACTCTAACTTACTAACTTAATGGTCCTTGACAACTCACCCTAAGCTCTGATACCAAGCTGTTATACCCCGATCTCACAATTTCCTCAAATCATGAGATTAGGGCATAAGATAGGATTTATATGTAAAACAAAGAACACCCTTAACCTTTTCTATTTTCTTCTTTCTTTAAAACTCTTGTTTCTTCACATTGAACCACATAAATCATTTTAACAAGGGAATCTGAACATTTCTTTTACTAAATAGACTTTAATAGTAAAGATACATGTATAAACATTCATGATGTCTCTCACACCTTATGCACATAAGACCTACTAATTAGCATACAATTTCAAAAGAGGAATAATATTACACATCGTAATTACAACTCTCTCTCTTATCTCTTACTGAGGACCTAGAGTGACAAGGACCGACTGACTCAACTAATCTTGTGCTTAACTCTTGTGGAAGATCTACACTGATGCTCTGACCATCTTCAAGTCCACGCGGTTAACCCTAAAATGTTTGAGTAGAGGGGTGAGCCTACTCGCTCAGTGAATGAGTACTTCAAAGAAACAGTCTAAGGCACTAATGTGATTACAGATATAACTTTGAGTAAACGTTATGAAATTTAACAACAATAAATACTACACTGAGCAGTTCTAAAACAATATAATTGAAATAACAAGAATGTAAATATTACATCCAAAGAATAACTACTAGAAGACTATGCTCTAGTCTTCCTTAACTATTTCATTTATAAGGAACTATGTGAACCTATATGATCATATTTTAGCTTATGCCCTGATCTTATGCAGTGTACTCTGCATAAGAGACTCGCAGTGCACTACGGCCACACCGTACAAGACTTAGCGACACACCCGGGAAATGCTAAGTCTGCCTTTCCGTCCTGGTCTGCTACAGGACCCACAGGCTCTCCGGCCTGACTCATAGGCTCTCCGGCCTCCTCTGCACTCACCATGAGTGCTCTGGACTCCTCCTCTAACCTGAGTACACAGGCGCAAGGAGTCAACACTGGATTACCACCAGAATTACTCAACCGGTTGGTGTTGGATAACCCTTCTGTCCTCGTGCCACCAGAATTACTCAACCGGTTGATGTTGGACACGAGTTTCACCCCTAAGGTGCAGACCTCTCAAAGGGGTTCTACGGTGTTCAGGGCACCTAAGTTTAACATTAACATTATGGGTACATTTTAGACAGAAATCATAACTCATTTAACATTTCTCACAAGGCTCCCACGGCCTGCCATATCATATCATAAGAAACATCATAACTCATGTATTTAACATATATCATGTCTCAGTAACATCCCTTTCTAGGGCATGTCATATCTCATCACCTGCAATTTATGAGATATGTATTGAAAATAAGAAGCCCTGCAGTATGTAGATATCAACTCAGAGAGTACAAGCATATAAAGTTAAATGTACTAAAACATACAATTCAACAGTTAAGCATCACCACATCTCATATCGAGACCTTTCATATCACCATAACATGATTCATTGAACACCCTATCCTTAGGGTTTCATTTGCCATATTCATTCATCACATACTAACACCCTACTCTTAGGGTTTCATTCGCCTCATTCACCTTTTCATTTACCTCATTCACTTGTCACATGGATCTCATAAGGATTTCATAGGATATAAGGATTCACTAAATAAAGATTGTTTCCAACAAATCATATACAATCAATATAGATATGAAACCATGGAAATTTAACTAAATTTAGGTTTTCCATACCATTCACTGAGATATCATGTATCAAGAATAAAATTCAATTAAGATAACCCATGAGTTACATCCTAACCACTTATAGGATACTAGTCCTCTTTATTTAACTTTGATCTTTAAGTGTTCAATTAGGGTTTGCTCCAACACGGTCATGGTGTCACCCCACGGCCGTGGCACAAGTCATTCGAGCTTAAACTAGTGAAATCAAAGTCATAGACTTAGTGACGAATCCCAAAGGTTTTAGATATTGAAATATGATAGCCTTAAGCTTGATTGAGAGCATTTAGACCTAGGTTTGGTTTAAGTCTAGATATCTCTTCAATTGGATTAAAACTCTAGTGAGATCTCAGTTAGGTTAAACCCTAATTACATCATACAATATGAATCCGAAAGGCATTCTTTCTAGAATGTGTTGTATAAATTTCTAATATGATTCTATCATCAGTGAGTCTTTCAAACAGAGAAGGAGCCCATTTCATATCAAATTGCAACTACACAGAACAAATGGACATTCAGGGTTTAAAATCACATACTAAGCAATTAGGGATTTGGATGCTATAATCAAATTTCGTGCATTACACTGTTTGAAGGAAGAACCCACTCACCCTAAGGTGTGAAAACACCTCAAAACTGCAGCTCAACTCAGGGGATCTCGAACTCATATCAAATCCCTAACAAATCTCCCAATTCTTCTTCCCTTCAACTAGGAAACCTTGAAAATGAGGGATTATGAAGAAAGGGTGAGAAAAGAGGGAATTTCGACATCATCTTGGATCAAATCAGAGCATGGACGGAATCTTGACATGAGAGAGAAGATTCACCATAAAAGTCTATGCAAAGAATCCAAACTTACTTGATTTCACCATTCCTCGGACCGCAAAACCCTAGGTCAGCAATTCCTCCTCTTACTCCACTCAATCCCTAACTCTCCTTCTCTCTCTAGATTTTCGTTTCTCTGGGGTGGATGAAGAATAATGAGAGCTGTGTGTGTGTGTGGTCGATCATATAAGTCAATTTGAGCTGGTTGGGTCAATTGCATATTGACCCAACACTCAACTTTAATTATATTGGCTGAATATTCAGTTTCACAATAGTTTCTGTAATTTGCCTACAGAATCGCAAACAGAAGCTCCCAAAATTCTGGAAATTTTATATATTATACATAATAAAGTTTCAGACCTCCAGTAAAAATTTGAGATCATTTATAGTTATCAATAAATAATTAAAAATCGAACAGTTCACTGCAATTTTGCAGTCTGCAGCATATTCGGTCGAGTTTGTCCTGCACAGAACTCGACCGACACCCTCACTGTAGAGATCAAAAGTCATCCAAAAATTACACCAATTTAACAGAGTGTCTAAAACTGTGTTTTTCAAGCACATTTAATATTTGAGATCAATTGGATATACCAATAAAAAGATAAAATTTAATTACCACACGGCTATATAAATCTGGAAATATGATCGGTCGAGATTGAAACTCGACCGATAAATAGGTCAGAACATTCTTCAAAAATTCTGATATTTTCCAATGTTGTTCACATTTTATATATCGAAATCATATCCAAATTTGAAGTAAATTAGAGTTACACATAAAATACTACAAATCATTTACTGAAACACTATACTTATCAAATTTTGTATTCATGTATCATTAAAACGCTATTTTGGGCCGATCAGGGTCTATGCTTCTCAAACCCTAATTCTCAAGACAAACGAACACTTAAACTTCTTATCATAGTTAAAACATTCTCATTGGATTATCATTATTCATTAGATTTCAAGAGTGATCAGTCCAATTAATCATGTAATCATCTTGGTAACCCTAGTTTACCAATTAAGCTCAGATGGGGTCGTAACAACTCTTCCCCCCTTAGAATGTTTCGTCCTCGAAACATAAACCTATAAGAAAGATACATTCAAGGTTATTCTAAGCTTCTAAAGCCTTCCATGTCATTATATTCTTGTATTTTCATACCTGAATGTAGTTTTCAACATTAGATCTTTTAATTCTTTACTAAATCACAACATATTTCAAATAGTTCTCAATAATATCAAGCAAATTCTTTATGCCGCAGTCAAACATAGAATGCAAAGATAAACCACCACGCTTTCACTGCACAACTCTGATACTCTGATACAACTATCTCAACTTATGCGGCTCAGAAAGTTCTATTGTTCTGTATCACCTTTAAGTGACAAAAGCGAGTTCACCATGCTGTTTTAAACTTTAATAAAGTGCTATTCAAATAGCAAAACATTCTTGAATTAAAAGGCTAAATTCAACAATCAATTGCACAATACTAATCTTGGCATCCCCATTGGGTCATGGATGCATGAGGTGAAGCATTACCACCTCATTCCATACTATCCTGTTTCGATCCTGGGACCTATGGGTTATGGGCCCACACACAATTCAATGTGTAACCATCGTATTATATCATTTTAGGGTTTCAACCACAGTAATAAAGTAATCTACAATTGTATCAGTCATTCAAGCATTAATCATACTCAATTACCATCACTCAGTTATATTAGAGCTAGGTATAACAAGCTACACCTCATTAGGGTTACTTGTCCAGACAATCTGATTATCATCCCTTTCTATTAATATGAGTGAATAGGTATAACTACCTTATTCAGGATATCCCTCCATGTCTTCCGTCATCATCCAAACTGTATCACCATATTACAAATACACAATACTAGGATGCATATCTGGTATGAATTACTACAACTATCATACACCTTTAATTAACATATAGCTTGCACAAATACACTGAAATCATACATAGAACCAACTTACATACCTTAGTATGCCTTCAACAAAGCATACCTCTAAAAATGAGTTCACATATTACACAAAGCTAGTGTTTTCCTTTATCTCTCTCCTCATTCTTTACTACTTATGTTTTGCTACCTCTCCTTCTCATTTTGATCATATACAATAAACATACCTAACATTAAAACATTCAAGGTAAGAATAGATTATTCATCATTCTTGCTATCACACAAGAATTTATTTCTTATCGCACTTCATCGTAATGTATGTCACTATTACATTCACTAGATGACCCTATCAAGGTAGTTATGCATCATATTTGATTCATTTTCTTATCATTTCATTCCCACCTTGCTATTGTTAAGGAATATATGAGAGAGAAGATGATTTTGAGACATAGAATTCTTGTATTCAAACATTCCCTTAATACCTTAAATATTCTTCATTTTTAAATCAAAGGGATCATGCATGGATCAAACACAGTTTCTCTTCCAATCAAGTTTTCCCTCCTGAATATTGTCTACCCTTGTATGACTTATTGATTCGTTAAACTACACCTATGTTCTTCACTTAGGAACTAGTTTGTTGTTCTAGTCTTATGAATTATATGATCATATAATTCTCTTCACTTTTACTCTTTTGAAGACTCTTCACTTCTATGGACCTATTGAATGCTCAACTCTATTCTTCTACTCAGCCTTTGCTTTAGAGTTCATAAAAGCATTAAACTCAATTATATGATCCATTCTTCATGATCAATTCTTGCTATCTAGAACCATACATACATTTCATATATCGTTTCTACATTTCATATGTATAGCTCATATAATATTGATCAATAAACTGATTATGAACCTTATATCATGTTCCTTTATTCCCAATTAAGGGTTTCTCATATGAGGCCCCAAAATTTAACCTCAGATACCAGTTTCAACTGATTCTTAGTTGTTCTGATCTTGCCCATATGTTTCAACATCTTACTGTATGTACATTCTTACTCTGATGTGGGTCTAATTATTCAAATTCTATTCTTATTATACTATTGATAGGATTCATTAGATCCTAGTAACGCATCCTACCAACCGGACCAAGCCAAACCTGAAGACCTGAAGCCAAGAACTACAAAGGATTACTCAACTCCTATTCATTTCAGAAGTGTGGAAGAAAACTTATCCACTAACAAAAGCTCATTCAAAGGTCAATTCTAGTCTACTTGTTACAAAGAATGAAATCAATAAATGCTACAACTGCATAGTGTACAACAGATATTAAAGACCCATATTTCAAAGTATTGAATATTTCAATTCAAACATATAAGAGCATTTCTATACATTTCCAACAAAAACAACATTATGAAATGTAAGTTCTATCTCCTTTTACATTTATGCTCTAAATTCTTGTTTCCTTTCTCGTTTTCTAACCCTAACATCTCTAGGTTTCCTCTCTAGCCCATTCTTCCACTGTATACCTGGCCAGGGTATACGTGAGAGAATAGACATAGTAGCTTGTACTAGTTGATCCAAGTACTCAGATATCGGGCCAGGATATCCAAATACACAAATCCCCAAAGCTAACATCAAAACATCTCCTATCTGCCACACTTAGGACTCTAACTTACTAACTTAATGGTCCTTGACAACTCACCCTAAGCTCTGATACCAAGCTGTTATACCCTGATCTCACAATTTCCTCAAATCATGAGATTAGGGCATAAGATAGGATTTATATGTAAAACAAAGAACACCCTTAACCTTTTCTATTTTCTTCTTTCTTTAAAACTCTTGTTTCTTCACATTGAACCACATAAATCATTTTAACAAGGGAATCTGAACATTTCTTTTACTAAACAGACTTTAATAGTAAAGATACATGTATAAACATTCATGATGTCTCTCACACCTTATGCACATAAGACCTACTAATTAGCATACAATTTCAAAAGAGGAATAATATTACACATCGTAATTACAACTCTCTCTCTTATCTCTTACTGAGGACCTAGAGTGACAAGGACCGACTGACTCAACTAATCTTGTGCTTAACTCTTGTGGAAGATCTACACTGATGCTCTGACCATCTTCAAGTCCACGCGGTTAACCCTAAAATGTTTGAGTAGAGGGGTGAGCCTACTCGCTCAGTGAATGAGTACTTCAAAGAAACAGTCTAAGGCACTAATGTGATTACAGATATAACTTTGAGTAAACGTTATGAAATTTAACAACAATAAATACTACACTGAGCAGTTCTAAACAATATAATTGAAATAACAAGAATGTAAATATTGCATCCAAAGAATAACTACTAGAAGACTATGCTCTAGTCTTCCTTAACTCTTTCATTTATAAGGAACTCTGTGAACCTATATGATCATATTTTAGCTTATGCCCTGATCTTATGCAGTGTACTCTGCATAAGAGACTCGCAGTGCACTACGGCCACACCGTACAAGACTTAGCGACATACCCGGGAAATGCTAAGTCTGACTTTCCGTCCTGGTCTGCTACAGGACCCACAGGCTCTCCGGCCTGACTCACAGGCTCTCCGGCCTCCTCTGCACTCACCATGAGTGCTCTGGACTCCTCCTCTAACCTGAGCACACAGGCACAGGGAGTCAACACTGGGTTACCACCAGAATTACTCAACCGGTTGGTGTTAGATAACCCTTCTGTCCTCGTGCCACCAGAATTACTCAACCGGTTCATGTTGGACACGAGTTTCACCCCTAAGGTGCAGACCTCTCAAAGGGGTTCTACGGTGTTCAGGGCACCTAAGTTTAACATTAACATTATGGGTACATTTTAGGCAGAAATCATAACTCATTTAACATTTCTCACAAGGCTCACACGGCCTGCCATATCATATCATAAGAAACATCATGACTCATGTATTCAACATATATCATGTCTCAGTAACATCCCTTTCTAGGGCATGTCATATCTCATCACCTGCAATTTACGAGATATGTATTGAAAATAAGAAGCCCTGCAGTATGTAGATATCAACTCAGAGAGAACAAGCATATAAAGTTAAATGTACTAGAAACATACAATTCAACAGTTAAGCATCACCACATCTCATATCGATACCTTTCATATCACCATAACATGATTCATTGAACACCCTATCCTTAGGGTTTCATTTGCCTTATTCATTCATCACATACTAACACCCTACTCTTAGGGTTTCATTCGCCTCATTCACCTTTTCATTTACCTCATTCACTTGTCACATGGCTCTCATAAGGATTTCATAGGATATAAGCATTCACTAAATAAAGATTGTTTCCAACAAATCATATACAATCAATATAGATATGAAACCATGGAAATTTAACTAAATTTAGGTTTTCCATACCATTCACTGAGATATCTTGTATCAAGAATAAAATTCAATTAAGATAACCCATGAGTTACATCCTAACCACTTATAGGATAACTAGTCCTCTTTATTTAACTTTGATCTTTAAGTGTTCAATTAGGGTTTGCTCCAACACGGTCATGGTGTCACCCCACGGCCGTGGCACAGGTCATTCGAGCTTAAACTAGTGAAATCAAAGTCATAGACTTAGTGACGAATCCCAAAGGTTTTAGATATTGAAATATGATAGCCTTAAGCTTGATTGAGAGTATTTAGACCTAGGTTTGGTTTAAGTCTAGATATCTCTTCAATTGGATTAAAACTCTAGTGAGATCTCAGTTAGGTTAAACCCTAATTACATCATACAATATGAATCCGAAAGGTATTCTTTCTAGAATGTGTTGTATACATTTCTAATATGATTCTATCATCAGTGAGTCTTTCAAACAGAGAAGGAGCCCATTTCATATCAAATTGCAACTACACAGAACAAATGGACATTCAGGGTTTAAAATCACATACTAAGCAATTAGGGATTTGGATGCTATAATCAAATTTTGTGCATTACACTGTTTGAAGGAAGAACCCACTCACCCTAAGGTGTGAAAACACCTCAAAACTGCATCTCAACTCAGGGGATCTCGAACTCATATCAAATCCCTAGCAAATCTCCCAATTCTTCTTCCCTTCAACTAGGAAACCTTGAAAATGAGGGATTATGAAGAAAGGGTGAGAAAAGAGGGAATTTCGACATCATCTTGGATCAAATCAGAGCATGGACGGAATCTTGACATGAGAGAGAAGATTCACCATAAAAGTCTATGCAAAGAATCCAAACATACTTGATTTCACCATTCCTCGGACCGCAAAACCCTAGGTCAGCAATTCCTCCTCTTACTCCACTCAATCCCTAACTCTCCTTCTCTCTCTAGATTTTCGTTTCTCTGGGGTGGATGAAGAATAATGAGAGCTGTGTGTGTGTGTGTGGTCGATCATATAAGTCAATTTGAGCTGCTTGGGTCAATTGCATATTGACCCAACACTCAACTTTAATTATATTGGCTGAATATTCAGTTTCACAATAGTTTCTGTAATTCGCCTACTGAATAGCAAACAGAAGCTCCAAAAATTCTGAACATTTTATATATTATACGTAATAAAGTGACAGACCTCCAGTAAAAATTTGAGATCATTTATTGTTACCAATAAATAATTAAAAATCGAACAGATCACTGCTATTTTGCAGTCTGCAGCATATTCGGTCGAGTTTGTCCTGCACAGAACTCGACCGACACCCTCACTGTAGAGATCAAAAGTCATCCAAAAATTACACCAATTTAACAGAGTGTCTAAAACTGTGTTTTTCAAGCACATTTAAAATTTGAGATCAATTGGATATACCAATAAAAAGATAAAATTTAATTACCACACGGCTATATAAATCTGGAAATATGATCGGTCGAGTTTGAAACTCGACCGATAAACAGGTCAGAACATTCTTCAAAAATTCTGATATTTTCCAATGTTGTTCACATTTTATATATCCAAATCATATCCAAATTTGAAGTAAATTAGAGTTACACATAAAATACTACAAATCATTTACTGAAACACTATACTTATCAAATTTTGTATTCATGTATCATTAAAACCCTATTTTGGGCCGATCAGGGTCTATGCTTCTCAAACCCTAATTCTCAAGACAAACAAACACTTAAACTTCTTATCATAGTTAAAACATTCTCATTGGATTATCATTATTCATTAGATTTCAAGAGTGATCAGTCCAATTAATCATGTAATCATCTTGGTAACCCTAGTTTACCAATTAAGCTCAGATGGGGTCGTAACAACTCTTCCCCCCTTAGAATGTTTCGTCCTCGAAACATAAACCTATAAGAAAGATACATTCAAGGTTATTCTAAGCTTCTAAAGCCTTCCATGTCATTATATTCTTGTATTTTCATACCTGAATGTAGTTTTCAACATTAGATCTTTTAATTCTTTACTAAATCACAACATATTTCAAATAGTTCTCAATGATATCAAGCAAATTCTTTATGCCGCAGTCAAACATAGAATGCAAAGATAAACCACCACGCTTACGCTATGCAACTCTGATACTCTGATACAACTATCTCAACTTATGCGGCTCAGAAAGTTCTATTGTTCTGTATCACCTTTAAGTGACAAAAGCGAGTTCACCATGCTGTTTTAAACTTTAATAAAGTGCTATTCAAATAGCAAAACATTCTTGAATTAAACGGCTAAATTCAACAATCAATTGCACAATACTACTCTTGGCATCCCCATTGGGTCATGGATGCATGAGGTGAAGCATTACCACCTCATTCCATACTATCCTGTTTCGATCCTGGGACCTGTGGGTTATGGGCCCACACACAATTCAATGTGTAACCATCGTATTATATCATTTTAGGGTTTCAACCACAGTAATAAAGTAATCTACAATTGTATCAGTCATTCATGCATTAATCATACTCAATTACCATCACTCAGTTATATTAGAGCTAGGTATAACAAGCTACACCTCATTAGGGTTACTTGTCCAGACAATCTGATTATCATCCCTTTCTATTAATATGAGTGAATAGGTATAACTACCTTATTCAGGATATCCCTCCATGTCTTCCGTCATCATCCAAACTGTATCACCATATTACAAATACACAATACTAGGATGCATATCTGGTATGAATTACTACAACTATCATACACCTTTAATTAACATATAGCTTGCACAAATACACTGAAATCATACATAGAACCAACTTACATACCTTAGTATGCCTTCAACAAAGCATACCTCTAAAAATGAGTTCACATATTACACAAAGCTAGTGTTTTCCTTTATCTCTCTCCTCATTCTTTACTACTTATGTTTTGCTACCTCTCCTTCTCATTTTGATCATATACAATAAACATACCTAACATTAAAACATTCAAGGTAAGAATAGATTATTCATCATTCTTTCTATCACACAAGAATTTATTTCTTATCGCACTTCATCGTAATGTATGTCACTATTACATTCACTAGATGACCCTATCAAGGTAGTTATGCATCATATTTGATTCATTTTCTTATCATTTCATTCCCACCTTGCTATTGTTAAGGAATATATGAGAGAGAAGATGATTTTGAGACATAGAATTCTTGTATTCAAACATTCCCTTAATACCTTAAATATTCTTCATTTTTAAATCAAAGGGATCATGCATGGATCAAACACAGTTTCTCTTCCAATCAAGTTTTCCCTCCTGAATATTGTCTACCCTTGTATGACTTATTCATTCGTTAAACTACACCTATGTTCTTCACTTAGGAACTAGTTTGTTGTTCTAGTCTTATGAATTATATGATCATATAATTCTCTTCACTTTTACTCTTTTGAAGACTCTTCACTTCTATGGACCTATTGAATGCTCAACTCTATTCTTCTACTCATCCTTTGCTTTAGAGTTCATAAAATAATTAAACTCAATTATATGATCCATTCTTCATGATCAATTCTTGCTATCTAGAACCATACATACATTTCATATATCGTTTCTATATTTCATATGTATAGCTCATATAATATTAATCAATAAACTGATTATGAACCTTATATCATGTTCCTTTATTCCCAATTAAGGGTTTCTCATATGAGGCCCCAAAATTGAACCTCAGATACCAGTTTCAACTGATTCTTAGTTGTTCTGATCTTGCCCATATGTTTCAACATCTTACTGTATGTACATTCTTACTCTGATGTGGGTCTAATTATTCAAATTCTATTCTTATTATACTATTGATAGGATTCATTAGATCCTAGTAACGCATCCTACCAACCGGAACAAGCCAAACCTGAAGACCTGAAGCCAAGAACTACAAAGGATTACTCAACTCCTATTCATCTCAGAAGTGTGGAAGAAAACTTATCCACTAACAAAAGCTCATTCAAAGGTCAATTCTAGTCTACTTGTTACAAAGAATGAAATCAATAAATGCTACAACTGCATAGTGTACAACAGATATTAAAGACCCATATTTCAAAGTATTGAATATTTCAATTCAAACATATAAGAGCATTTCTATACATTTCCAACAAAAACAACATTATGAAATGTAAGTTCTATCTCCTTTTACATTTATGCTCTAAATTCTTGTTTCCTTTCTCGTTTTCTAACCCTAACATCTCTAGGTTTCCTCTCTAGCCCATTCTTCCACTGTATACCTGGCCAGGGTATACGTGAGAGAATAGACATAGTAGCTTGTACTAGTTGATCCAAGTACTCAGATATTGGGCCAGGATATCCAAATACACAAATCCCCAAATCTAACATTAAAACATCTCCTATCTGCCACACTTAGGACTCTAACTTACTAACTTAATGGTCCTTGACAACTCACCCTAAGCTCTGATACCAAGCTATTATACCCTGATCTCACAATTTTCCTCAAATCATGAGATTAGGGCATAAGATAGGATTTATATGTAAAACAAAGAACACCCTTAACCTTTTCTATTTTCTTCTTTCTTTAAAACTCTTGTTTCTTCACATTGAACCACATAAATCATTTTAACAAGGGAATCTGAACATTTCTTTTACTAAACAGACTTTAATAGTAAAGATACATGTATAAACATTCATGATGTCTCTCACACCTTATGCACATAAGACCTACTAATTAGCATACAATTTCAAAAGAGGAATAATATTACACATCGTAATTACAACTCTCTCTCTTATCTCTTACTGAGGACCTAGAGTGACAAGGACCGACTGACTCAACTAATCTTGTGCTTAACTCTTGTGGAAGATCTACACTGATGCTCTGACCATCTTCAAGTCCACGTGGTTAACCCTAAAATGTTTGAGTAGAGGGGTGAGCCTACTCGCTCAGTGAATGAGTACTTCAAAGAAACAGTCTAAGGCACTAATGTGATTACAAATATAACTTTGAGTAAACGTTATGAAATTTAACAACAATAAATACTACACTGAGCAGTTCTAAAACAATATAATTGAAATAACAAGAATGTAAATATTGCATCCAAAGAATAACTACTAGAAGACTATGCTCTAGTCTTCCTTAACTCTTTCATTTATAAGGAACTCTGTGAACCTATATGATCATATTTTAGCTTATGCCCTGATCTTATGCAGTGTACTCTGCATAAGAGACTCGCAGTGCACTACGGCCACACCGTACAAGACTTAGCGACATTCCCGGGAAATGCTAAGTCTGACTTTCCGTCCTGGTCTGCTACAGGACCCACAGGCTCTCCGGCCTGACTCACAGGCTCTCCGGCCTCCTCTGCACTCACCATGAGTGCTCTGGACTCCTCCTCTAACCTGAGCACACAGGCGTAGGGAGTCAACACTGGGTTACCACCAGAATTACTCAACCGGTTGGTGTTAGATAACCCTTCTGTCCTCGTGCCACCAGAATTACTCAACCGGTTCATGTTGGACACGAGTTTCACCCCTAAGGTGCAGACCTCTCAAAGGGGTTCTACGGTGTTCAGGGCACCTAAGTTTAACATTAACATTATGGGTACATTTTAGACAGAAATCATAACTCATTTAACATTTCTCACAAGGCTCACACGGCCTGCCATATCATATCATAAGAAACATCATAACTCATGTATTCAACATATATCATGTCTCAGTAACATCCCTTTCTAGGGCATGTCATATCTCATCACCTGCAATTTATGAGATATGTATTGAAAATAAGAAGCCCTGCAGTATGTAGATATCAACTCAGAGAGAACAAGCATATAAAGTTAAATGTACTAGAAACATACAATTCAACAGTTAAGCATCACCACATCTCATATCGAGACCTTTCATATCACCATAACATGATTCATTGAACACCCTATCCTTAGGGTTTCATTTTCCTTATTCATTCATCACATACTAACACCCTACTCTTAGGGTTTCATTCGCCTCATTCACCTTTTCATTTACCTCATTCACTTGTCACATGGCTCTCATAAGGATTTCATAGGATATAAGCATTCACTAAATAAAGATTGTTTCCAACAAATCATATACAATCAATATAGATATGAAACCATGGAAATTTAACTAAATTTAGGTTTTCCATACCATTCACTGAGATATCATGTATCAAGAATAAAATTCAATTAAGATAACCCATGAGTTACATCCTAACCACTTATAGGATAACTAGTCCTCTTTATTTAACTTTGATCTTTAAGTGTTCAATTAGGGTTTGCTCCAACACGGTCATGGTGTCACCCCACGGCCGTGGCACAGGTCATTCGAGCTTAAACTAGTGAAATCAAAGTCATAGACTTAGTGACGAATCCCAAAGGTTTTAGATATTGAAATATGATAGCCTTAAGCTTGATTGAGAGCATTTAGACCTAGGTTTGGTTTAAGTCTAGATATCTCTTCAATTGGATTAAAACTCTAGTGAGATCTCATTTAGGTTAAACCCTAATTACATCATACAATATGAATCCGAAAGGCATTCTTTCTAGAATGTGTTGTATACATTTCTAATATGATTCTATCATCAGTGAGTCTTTCAAACAGAGAAGGAGCCCATTTCATATCAAATTGCAACTACACAGAACAAATGGACATTCAGGGTTTAAAATCACATACTAAGCAATTAGGGATTTGGATGCTATAATCAAATTTCGTGCATTACATTGTTTGAAGGAAGAACCCACTCACCCTAAGGTGTGAAAACACCTCAAAACTGCAGCTCAACTCAGGGGATCTCGAACTCATATCAAATCCCTAGCAAATCTCCCAATTCTTCTTCCCTTCAACTAGGAAACCTTGAAAATGAGGGATTATGAAGAAAGGGTGAGAAAAGAGGGAATTTCGACATCATCTTGGATCAAATCAGAGCATGGACGGAATCTTGACATGAGAGAGAAGATTCACCATAAAAGTCTATGCAAAGAATCCAAACTTACTTGATTTTACCATTCCTCGGACCGCAAAACCCTAGGTCAGCAATTCCTCCTCTTACTCCACTCAATCCCTAACTCTCCTTCTCTCTCTAGATTTTCATTTCTCTGGGGTGGATGAAGAATAATGAGAGCTGTGTGTGTGTGTGGTCGATCATATAAGTCAATTTGAGCTGCTTGGGTCAATTGCATATTGACCCAACACTCAACTTTAATTATATTGGCTGAATATTCAGTTTCACAATAGTTTCTGTAATTCGCCTGCAGAATAGCAAACAGAAGCTCCCAAAATTCTGGAAATTTTATATATTATACATAATAAAGTTTCAGACCTCCAGTAAAAATTTGAGATCATTTATAGTTACCAATAAATAATTAAAAATCGAACAGTTCACTGCTATTTTGCAGTCTGCAGCATATTCGGTCGAGTTTGTCCTGCACAGAACTCGACCGACACCCTCACTGTAGAGATCAAAAGTCATCCAAAAATTACGCCAATTGAACAGAGTGTCTAAAACTGTGTTTTTCAAGCACAGTTGAAATTTGAGATCAATTGGATATACCAATAAAAAGATAAAATTCAATTACCACACTGCTATATAAATCTGGAAATATGATCAGTCGAGTTTGAAACTCGACTGATAAACAGGTCAGAACATTCTTCAAAAATTCTGATATTTTCCAATGTTGTTCACATTTTATATATCCAAATCATATACAAATTTGAAGTAAATCAGAGTTACACATAAAATACTTAAAATCATTTACTGAAACACTATACTTATCAAATTTTGTATTCATGTATCATTAAAACCCTATTTTGGGCCGATTAGGGTCTATGCTTCTCAAACCCTAATTCTCAAGACAAACGAACACTTAAACTTCTTATCATAGTTAAAACATTCTCATTGGATTATCATTATTCATTAGATTTCAAGAGTGATCAGTCCAATTAATCATGTAATCATCTTGGTAACCCTAGTTTACCAATTAAGCTCAGATGGGGTCGTAACAGTCACACATATAGGATTTAACCTGGAAGAGGAGTTTATCCACAAACGATGTTTAGATTGATTACTAAAGGAGTTTAGTAGTTCAGTTAAACACCCAATTAATTGATAGCTCAAAATCATAGTGTTCAAGGTGTTGGACCAGATGATTAAGAGTATCGTGTTGATCAGAACTGCAATTGACTGATTCTACACAGTCTGCACTCCCAACCGATTAGCTCATGTGATGAACTGATTGGCTCAGGATGGTGAACCGATCGGCTCAGGACAGACTGAGATGACCAGTTCAAGGGTTGAACCGATCAGCTCAACTGGATCAAACGAGCGAGTTGGGAAAGTCAGGTTGGCAAGACATTTCTCTTCGTTTCACTTGTCAAATTTGATTTGGATAAAGACTAATATTTGATTAAGTTGGAAATGAACATGGAAAGTCAATTTGAGTTGGACCAGGACCACAAACTGATCGGCTCATGCTTGAACCAATCGGCTCAGGTGTCCCAACCGATCGATTCAGGTGTGAACCGATCAGCGCAGGTCCCCAACCGACCGTTTCATACTTGAAACAATTGGTTCAGCTAGCGCAGTTGGTTGTTTTGTGGAAAATCTCGAACCCTTCTACTTCTACTTTAATCCTGCATTACTCGGGGTAGAGAACCCTGTCCCATGACCCTCCTATATATAGGGGTATTGGGGGCTTCTCAGGAACAATAACTCAGAACACTAGTTGCTTTGTAAAGTTGTTGTTCTCTCTGGTTGTGGTAACCGAGAGAGCTGGAGCAAGTGCTACCCAATGAGGGAGGCACAACAAGGGAAAGACAACTACAGAAAAGTGACTGGTTGCAGGAGAGTGTGTCGGTGACTAGTACGATGATAGGAGGGTGCGACTCCTTTCGATTCCTTGTGGGACAAGGAGATCGGAGTTTCAGGTGGTCCGTGTAGACTACTACAGAGGTGGGAGACTTCTGCCGCTAGGAGGACAGTTGTCAATCCTGACAGTCCTGATGCGACTAGGAGTTGCACATACATCGTCTAAGACCGGAGATGAAGACCGCGCAAGCCGTGAGATAACGTCGTCGAGCAAGCCTCGGGACAAGGTATGTCTCTACAAACCATCCTTCCTATTGTATAGACATTGACGTGATTCCTTTATTCTTGATTTGGGAGAAGAAATTTTTTTGTTTCCGCTGCCTTCTCTGTCTCCCCTAAAACCCAACAGATACAACTTACTACGTAGAAACTTTGATCATGATTTGTAAATATGAAGAGGCACATCATAAGAAATAATATAATAAAGAACATGGGTGCTCAATTGGAATGTGGACTTGAACATATTCTTGTGGTGGGCAATCAGTGCTTTAGAAATGTTGGTCGCAAAAAGGGAAATATTATGGGACTGTTGGTTACCATCTTGCGGCGGGCCATCTATGCATAGGAGAAACCGTTCGTGATAGCAATCTTTGATCATTACGCCATTTGCATGGGCAGCTGCCATGATTCCTCAGTCTACTTCGATAGGTAGACATGATTCACACATTGACCAGTAGCAATTAAGTACAGATCTAATTTTTTTTAATAGATGCAGCATGATATCAATGGGTCTGTATAGAAAGGGGATGACGTTCAGTAGGGATAGGGGGTTACAGGACTACGGTGAGTCCAACCACGATCCCGCTGGGTGTTTTTTTTGTTGATATCGGCATGAGGTGTTGGAGACGGGAGATGCAGGATGCATACACAAGATCAAGTTCAGAAACAAACTGGATCAGATTGAGTCCCAAAAGATGGAGGTGGGATAGATGCCCGACAGGCGGCCAAGTCAAAAAGGAAAGATAGATGGCGCATGTAGGTGGAAGACAACATTTTGGTCTCTCTAGATTTAGGGTTGGATCACTCTAATACCATGTGATAAAATTAAAAAAGGTTATTCCTTATAAGAGGAATCCTCCTCCTATATATAGGAGATGGAGGAAGAGTACAGAGTTTAGACTCAACCCTAATGGGCCAAGACACACTTGGTCACATATACCATTAAACATAAATGACTTAATTAACTAGACTCCCTAATGATGAGGAATGTATTAAAAGACATACATTTAAACAAACTTCTACCAAGAAATATCTCTAAATATCTCTAAGGTATGCTACCTGTGTGGTGAAGTAACTTCCTGTTCAAGCTTTCTCTATTATTTGTGTTCTCTTACTCAAGGCCTACACTTTTATTGATAAAAAATCATTAAATCATCAATTTTAGATGCACAAGTTTAAGTATCTGGAACAATTATGAAATTGTTCACTCATGAGATTACCAAAAACTTTTCACTATGAAAAACTTCTTCTACAAGACATTCCCAATCACTAGCAAATTCTATTTCCATAGGCTTTTTTAATAGATGTTGCTTCATGTCTAGTCCTTTAACCATGTGATACATTTCTGCCCTTCATTTCACTTATAACTCTTTCATATCTTTTATTGTGTGCTTTTTAAAATCATCCATTTTGTTGTTGGAAATTTTATCCTAAACAAGTGAAAAATACATTGAGGATATCATGGTGTTATAAATATTTAAAAATTAGATTAATATAAAATTAAATAGGTACACTTACCACAGTTGCTTCCCACATATGCTCTTTTTGTCTTTTAGTAATATCATTCCATGAATGAACGTTCAATGGGCAAATGTTTCAGTCATGAACAATCCTCCCTACACGTCTACTCCATACCTTATGATTTTTTCCGATAAGGCTTCCTTGTTAGAAGGTGATATCTATTTTGTTACCTTCTATAAGTCTAGCAAGATTTTCACATTTGTTACTTCCTCGACACCTTACGAGATCTTCAAAGACATTGACTATGATTAAGCATAAAAATTTAATTGGAAATTCAATTTATGTCACATGAAGAAGAAACAATTCTACAAAATAAGAGAACATACTAGGAAAATAGCTAAGCATCAAAAAGAGAACATAAAATTTAGTCAGTGTATGCCAATGCCTTACATTAATGCAAATCAACAGTCACAAAACACTATTTTTTATCCTTCAAAATAATTAAGAATAAAAATATCTAAAGGGAAGTGATCTTATATGTTGATATATCATCAATAGGACTTGAGGACATCATTTTAGTAGTGTGATCTTTGTGTTGATTAGGATATTCTTCAAGAGATTCATGAACTAATACAATTGGTGGAGGTGAATTTTCAATTGGTAGAGAAACACTTTCAATTGGAGCAGAAACACTTTCAACTGACAAATGTGTATTTTGAACTAGTGGGTCACTCTTATCTGGTAGAGATGGAACATCATAATTGGAGGTAGAAAAATTCCAAGTTTGTGGAAGACTGGTTCTTTTTAGAAGAGGAAGGCATCATCCCACTATTTAAATCTAAGACATGACTATTATACAACTCATCAATACCATTGATATTACATTCGTTGTGGTTTTGTAGATCATTTCTAAGTATCAAACTATGAACACGTCTCTTTCCAATTACACTTAGTTGTTGTGCTAAGATAAAATTCTTAGACTTATATTTAGTCTTAAGGACTTTCTCATTTTTTTATTTCCTTGTAGTCATTTTCATGTACCATCATTATAAAAAAATAGAATCTCAATTTCTAATAAGTATAGTTGATCAAGCCATTAAAAATGATAATCATTACCCAAATTTATATAATAATAATGAAGTGCATACAGTAAAATACCAAAGAACATAATCAAATATTTTTTATAGAAAATGAGGCTCAAAATGTCATAATAATTTGTAAAGTTTGCATAGAATATTCTCATTCCATGACAAATGAACTCAGGGGCATTGGAAAATTCAAAGGAACTTTAGAATTCTTGATAAAATTGAAGACAACAAAAAAAAAAGAATTCCAACGTCAGTTTTTTAAGATGTGTTAGCTTTAGATTTTTTTTGCTTGGTCTACATATGTAGATAGAACTTTTGAAATAATCAAGAAAACTTTTCCTGAATCTAACCCAGTTGGTGTCGAAAAACTCAATTAACAAAGAAAACTGAAAAATACAATATAAACATGTAGGCTAGATCTAGAGTTGATTGTGTATATTTAATTAAATACATTATCATCTATTTGTGTGGTCAAGGAACAAGTATGATAAAGAATTGATTGTATAGTGTATAACTATTCAGAGAAGTTACCAGAAGCTAAAGATTATATTGATTGGGAGCCAAAGATTATACTTATTAGAAACTTGGTCATAATATAGTTGAAATTCCATAGCCTCATGGATACTCATATGGGAAAAGTTAGAGATTGCATTTAAATAAACAAATAAAATACATTGATGACACTTTCTGCCATTAATTAATCAATCCAATGATAACATATATATGGGTTCTTTCAATAGTGTTAAGAGAACAAGAAATACCTAAAATTGATGAAGAGAACTACTAGAAAGCATGACAACATTCAAAATTAAAATTTGGTTAAAATTATTATAACAATGGGGAGTGTTTCACACTACCATAGTCTCACTGTCTTGTCCTGATCTCATCCACCAAACACACTAGTATTAGGTTTTGTGAGAAATCCTATTACCGTCATTTTGGATTGACAATGAATCTCGGAGCCTAAGACAAACTAAACATGAGTAAAAAAAAGGATACCTGTGAATGTCCAGAGCTACGGACAATTGGGGAACTATGGATGATTTGTGCTTTCCGATCAGTATATCTACTCCAATAGTGATTATTTTCTGACAAGTTTTACTAGGCACTAAAAGAGGAAACAGTCGTAGGGAGTTTGAATAGAAGATTTTTATCTCCTCATTCCTCTCCAACTGTAAGGAGCCTACTTCCTTCGAGGCCGCTGGGAGGAACATATCCTCTTTTCTTCAAGGATACATAGAGGAGTACTACCCTTACGGTTTTAGAAGTTGTTGGCTCATGGATAGCTATTGGGGGAATAGAGGGAGTGGTATAGGGTTGAATTTTCATTTCATAGACAATTGAGTGAGAAGAGGGATATCAAGTTGTTTTCTTTTCTTTGTTCCTTTTTAGGAAACTGACAATTAATTAAAAAAGGGGAAGGGGAAGTCTGTTGGTATTAGACTATTAGATAAGTCAGATGAATATTATATTTTTTATTATTTAACCATCAAGTAGGCTAAGTGGATATGACTTGCATTACTAGTTATTATTAAATAAAACTATTTGATTATATTTGCTTTGGATTTATAACATTCAGTTATAATCTACCACATGAGATATGCATACACATTTGCAAATTAGCCACCTAATTTCTAGTTTTACCGGTTGAATTCAACCGCTACTGTTCTAATAATAATATAATGAAGTATGTCTATGTATATATAGTTTTATTCATATGAATAGATTTTATTTATGGTGATGTAAAACAAAGATGAGAATTACTAATAGAAGACTTGTATAATTTATGTCAAAAAAATATATTTTTTTTGCTAAAAACTATATTGATATTGGCAATAAAAATTACTTGTCATTGTTAGTGTAGCAATTATGACAAGTTAATAAAGTTGTGGTAAGCTTTAACGTTAATACCTCAGTTTCTTGTAGTGATTTTCCTCTTTGTAGAGCCATCTCCTGCTCCCTCTTTCTTTGAAGGGTCATCACCATCACCTTTGCGCTCTCTCTTTTCCTCTCTCTAAAGGTCCATCATCATCTCCGTCTTTTGCACCAGATCATATTCATGGTCTCATCATCTTCATCTTCCTCTAGCATCCATTGTGTATACATATTTCCTTATTTCATGTTCTATGGGTTCATCTTCCCGGGGTTTGTCTTCCCAAAGCATGAATTCTAGAGGCAACCATCCTCCTCTATGACAACAAGTCTAGCCACACCATTCAAGGTCCAACCACACTGATAAGTTGAAGTTCTCTCCTATATAAGGAATCCCATGTTGATCATTTTTTATGGTGCAAGACATCTCCACCATCAAATAGTCATCTCTACATACTCTACCACACACAAGTCTAAAGATTATTCATCCAAGGTTCACCTCTACCTTTGAAATACACCTAAAGAGATAGAGCAAAAGTCCTTTAGTATTTCAACATTGGTCTTGGCAAAATCTACGGGTCAAAAATGTCGTGGCGGTAAGCTACATGATGTGTAACTGATCTACAAGATGTGTAACTTCATTTGCAGTAGAGTTCTCCATCAACATGACATGTTAGTATCCAACACAATATGTCACCAAAAATCTAATCAAGCTAAAACACAGTGTTAGTGTCCAACACTACATTTCACTAAAAAACCTCTTCAATCAACATTGCATGTTAGAGTCCAACTCTTTGGGTCACCAACAGTCTATTTATCATCTTAGATAATCATCACACTGGGCATCTATCCAAGATGATGTGTCACCATTAGGGTTTTCAAATCACTAGGGGCGACGACCAACATTTTGTGTCTTCTAGTCAATACAACATGTATATGCTAGGGTTTTCAATCTTCTAGTATGTCAAAAACACCATGTCCCAAATCAACTCTCCATGTATACTCAAGCACGAAGTGTATGTAAATCCACATGATGTCCCAATTCAAGAGATCAAAATTTAGTGGATATTTAATCAAGTATATTGTTCAACCTAGTCCATTCCACCAGAGCTCCTCCTTCTCTCCTCCAGACTTGTCGGCCTAAGGGACAAAAAAATATCCTTTGCAGTTGTCGAAAGATACATCAATTTTCTTCTCTAAATCTTGCATTTGAATCTCATACTACATCAATCTGGTTATCCATTCTTCCACTATAGCTTCCTCACCAAGTCAACCTCTCTAAAGAACCTATATGAAGTCCTATACTCACATGTGCAATGTAGTTCCCTCTCAGGGCACAAAATCAACCTCTCTCGTGAGAAAGGATTCATTATTTTCAAGCACAAAGTCATGCTTTCTTAAGCGTAAGGTCGACTTATCTCATTCTTATTAAGCAGATGATGCATATAACTTCTCCAACCATATGAAGAAAATCCTTTTCCAGTCCTTTCTTCCCTCTCAACCACATGTCCCCTACTTGTATTGAAGTCTTATCACGTGGGAGTTTCTCTTTGTCTTTGTCCACCCCAACAACTTTTGTGGCCTCATTGTTGTTGGTTGTGAAGGAAGACATAGAGGAGGATGAGGAGACGAGATGATGTATAGAGTTTAGAGATCATATGAGGAAAGAGGAAAAACAACATTGTTTGTATATGGACTTTTGTGTACTTATCATGTTTTCCATATTTCACTTTCCAATTCAAGGCAACTGCACATCCTTTCCATTCAAATTCCAAGTTTCCAAGCATCAATTTGCCATTAGAATTCATCTTTTCACACTATCGTAAGCTGAAGAAGATGATTCCTCAAATCAATTGGATATCATTGGCTTTCTAAATCATGTGAATATTGTTTGTTCATCAGCCTTACCTTGGTCATTATACTCTAGAAACACTTCCATCTTCTATCATTGGATCATCTAGGATTATTTTTCATTTTTTTGTGTGTCAATCTGATACACATTCCCTTTACTGAACATCAATCAATCAGTTATGTTAGAAATGTTTCCTTCTTGTTCTTGTATTTCTTATCAAGCATGTTGACCATCATCCATACCCTATCAATCATGTTGACCATCATCCATTCCCTATCAAGCAAGTTGATTTTCTTCTATAGCCTAGTCTTCTTTTATCTAGATTTTATCAAGGCTGCCACATGGTGGTCTTCTTCTATAAACTACTTAAATGATAGATCACTAGGTCGGTTACTTAGACGATCTTTGCATGTTGATTTGTCACACTCCAAGGTGGAATCTCAATTTTAATCAAAGATCCATATATCTTGAAGATTCCTTGTTTATTACTCTCAGGGGAAGCTTCAAAGTTTGGCGGAGAGGAAATGTCCCTACAAAACCTATGGCTATCATGTTTTGGTCATTGCCTTTTTTTCTATTTCTTGTTTATGTCTATCATCCAATATGTGCATGTCATTCTCCGATTCTCTTATTTGCGGTGTGTTAGAAGAAAAAGTCATATCATATCATATGATATATGGGCTAGAGTTTGTAGGCCCACATAGAGACTAGTCAGTTTTTTTCTAGAAGAAAAAGATATAGGAGATGAGAAGAGATGATGTGTAGAGTTCATAGCTCAAAAGAGGAAGGAGGAAGAAGAGCACTGTCTACATATGGATTTTTATGGATGATATATTGTGAATGTGTTATTGACAATATGATTAATATAAGAGAACCCCTCTCTTTTATGTTCTAGATGGTGGACATGACTCTAGAGACTTGTAGACCTAAGTAGACTCTATATCGGGCTAAGACTCTGACCCATATATCATATGATAAGATAAAACTTTCACTTCTAACAACATCTTTGCATAGTGGATCATTCCTCAAAAATAAGGCAAAATAACAATTTATATATCTTTAAAATCTTTAGGAAAGTCAAAGAGAACATCCTATTATTATATACCATCATGAAAATTGAGGCATACTAAAAAATTCTTGAAGGATGTTTTTACTTTTAAAACAAAGAGGAAGAATGTCAAAGAAAGTGAAGATCACTAAGAATGTGAGATCTATCTTGTAGCATGCACTCCCCCTTAAGTAAAAGGACCATGTATCTCCTCTTATCCCTTTCTACATTGGTAGCCATCTTATTGGAAACTCCTTCATTATTTGGGTTCTAGTGTGAACCTCATGCCCTGCATTGTATATCTTGAGTTGGGCTTGGATATATGGAATCCAAAAAAGTATACACTACAAGTAGTCATTCGATCTAGTCCTAAGGAGTAGGGTTGATGATGTTCTTCTGATACTTGACATAGAGACGAAAATGATGTTCCTCACAGGTTGCATTGTTTTAGATGTAGAACTGGAGGACAATAAGATTTTCTTCATCTTGGGAAGGCCCTTCTTGGCTACATTTGATGTAGACATCCATGTGAACTTGTACAATGACAACATCTTTCACGAACTTGAGGTTGACCCTCAACATATTCAAGACACCATTACCCCAAGAGAAATAAAAAAGAAAAGTTTGAGGAGAAACGTTGTGAGGACCCCCATGACCCTTGGATGGAGGAACAATTGTTGATTCCAATTCGAAGGCATTGTACTTCAGGAATGACACTTTGAGGGTTGCCAACATATGAAAAAGAACACAATTGGATTGGCTAAAGGAATTAAATTTGGTGTTTGTAGGAGGCAGCCCGCCTCAGTTTGAGAATTGTTTACACAAATCCCATTTTAGTTATAGTTTTGTATTAATACTTTCCAAGAAGGACATAGACATACACAATACCTGATACTTTTGCTATTTGTGATTCAGTTTAGAAAATGAAGATATATGAGAGAATGATACATGGAGTGGGTAAGACATGAAGAAAACTAATGTTGAGAAGTGAAGAAGCAAACTGCATTGGAAATACTATAGGAAAGAAGCAACCACAGTCATTCCCTCCACCGCGACCATGGTGATAGCAATCCAAAATGATCATTCTCCACAAAACTCTTGTGTTGGCATTGCCATGATCGCTTGAGTAATAGTTGGATTATCCACCTCTTGATGATTGGCCATCGCAGCCCCATGATCATTACCCTACCACTCTAAGCATCTATTTCATACTAAGGACAACATGGTTCAAAGTTTTGGGGTGGTAGGGTTGTAAACCCTTGTTTTGCTTCATGTCCTTTGTTCTAAATTTTTGCTTGTGATGATCTACAACATGAGAAACCACCATACTTGTCTAAATAGACCTTCTTGTTACATCATACACACTTGAATGTCATGTATCTTGTTTCCTTGCAATTTTTGTAATTTTACATAAGTTTTGAACTTCTTTCCATGAGATTTATCTACATCTCATTGCATGTAGATTTTAAATATCTCATATGTGATTAATTTGACTTTGCTTTCATGTCATTTATTGTTTCATAGCTTAAGTTTTTCCCAAACTTGAACATTTGGTTCCAAAAGCTTGTTCTAGCTTCATTTCTACATTGTTTGAATGAAAACATGAATTAAATGACCAATTATAGATGCACCCACATTAGCACTTGATTTTTATTAAATGATCTCAAGCTTTTAATATGTACCTATTTCCCACTTCTCTTGTGAATTTTTGGACTATTTTTTTAAATGCAATTCAAGCAAGACATAGATGTTTAGGATTACTTAAGTCATGTGAAAAGATTATTATTTACTAAAATTCTCATTCATCATAGATTTGTTGATTTCCTATGAAAAAATGTTGGAATAGTTTGTATACAGAAGACCTTATGAGAAGATCCACACAATTATGACCCATCTCTTGATCCACCTTCTTCTATCTTTTCATATGCATCCACCTCATGAAAAAATGAAAAAAGTGCAAAAAAAAGTAATCCTTGTCCACCCTCCAAAATCTTAGGGTGGCCAACACTTCCTCCCTCCCGCTTAAATATCATCATCATATTCCCTAGCTACACAAGGAAAAGAAAAAGAAAGTGAAAACATAAAATAAATGGTGCTCATATGTACTAGCACCTAAATAAAGAAAAGTGAGTATTTCTATGTAATATTGCTCCAAACTCATTTGATTATTCCAACTTTCTAATTGTATACTTGTTCATCTAGGAAGTGGGTCATGTAGAGTATATCACATATATGGTTGAATGTATGCAATTGAAACAACACCCTAACTACTATAACAAATTCCAAAGACTAAACTATTTTCTCAGTGCTTTGTGAGTAATATATCAGTTACATATGTCTTAGTGATCTATATGGAAATTCCTTGTGTTTTTTTCCTATTTTTCATTTGGAAGAATTTAAAGGAGATAAGATAAGTGGATCACATTTATATGAATTCATGCTTGAACTAATTTATTCAATAATCACCTACTTCATTGAATTTGTCATTTCATTGTGATCTAAATTGAAAAGAGAGATTTTGTTTGAGCATACTTGAGAGAAATTGCATTTTAACTTGAGGTCGTTATGAAGCCCTATTCTAAGTCTCCATTTTGTGTTAACTTTTCCCTCACTCACAACAAGATTTGTAATATACATGCTATCAACCAATAAATATGATTTTATGATAAAAGCACTTATGTTTTCTTCATGTTTGTATAGGTACTTTGCCATTTATTGATGGAAGGAAGAGAAGTAGTATGAATCTAAGACTCCCCACCCATAGATGAACCTAATGGACCCTAAAAATACCCCAACCTACCTCCAATTGACCATGAAACAAGTTGATTCAATGAGAACCATGACAGAACACTTAGAAGATCAAAGTGCAAGAAAAAAAACCCAAAATGGACGTGGTAATTTGCCACGAACATGCTTCTAGAATGAAAATCAAGGACTTGATTAAGTTTTGATAAAGACTCACAACTTCAAGTCACCACGACTGTTTTTCCCACCATGGATGTGGCGCCTAGTCACTGGCATTACTATGGTGCCTAGTCACCAACATGGTTGTGTTGCACAATATAAGTATGCAATCAGAACTCCAAAACTCCTCCCTACCCCTACTCGACAACTATGGTGCCCACCATAGTCATGCTCACCCCACGACTTTGGTGCCCACCATGATCGTTCTACCCCACTTTATTTCACCCAAACCATACGATATTTTGATCTTCACACCATAACATTTTCTCCCACCACACCTGTTCTTACCCTCACCTACCATGGTTGTGATGCACACCACTATTGTTTTATCCACCTAACCCTAATGCTTTCTACATATAATTTTACCATTTACACCCACATAACCCTAGACCCCCTATGCTACTATATATACACTAGTGGATGTTGGGAGTCTTAGGTTAGATGTTCTAACCCTCCAAAACTACCACTTTCTTCTATCCATTACCTCCACTCCATTTCCTTATACTTTCCACCCCCCCAAAATCTAAGTTTTTTAGGGTTTTGGTCATATATCTTCCATTTTTCATGCCATTTCACACCCCTGTAGGAGGAGGACCTTGGAGTTGTTGGAAGTAAAAAGTGGATCTCCTTTATCCACGCCTATGGAGTTTCTACCCTTTCTTTATGGGTTTTTTGGGGGCAGTAATATGTACCTATGATTCCATGTTGGGAAATATATGCAGATCAAAATATAATTTCGTTATCTAATGCTATATTGTTTCTTTCTCTCTTTTCCTACTTCTTGATGTGGTTGTTTGAGCCATGGAATCACGTAAGGTATAGGAAAATTGGTGATTTTAGGCTTTTTGGTGGAAGAACTTCTATGTTCCCTAGAGGAACCTTAGCTAGTTCCTTCCCCTCCCCCCTTTCTCTTCATTCCACTAGTCCTAGGTTAGAGATCTAAGTGGCAAGATGTGTACACTTAATCAAATAGTTTTCATAGCGGTTAAATGGAGATAGTCGAAGGTGACATATCCTTACCCTATGTGTACTAGACGAAGTCTATCCAGAACCTATTTTTGGATATGTCTATCAATTGCTTAGTCAATGAAGCCTATTAAGGGTAGATGGTGGGAGATAGGGATTGGTTCCCCTATACTCTACCATACCATCCATTGGCCAAGTAATACAATTGGATGCATGCTCAATATTGATATTTGTTGTTTGGTTTGATAGCTACTTGTTGGATGTATGTTCATAGGTAGAACCCTATTATATGGTTGATTGTTACATATCCTGTCCAACAATCCACTACCACATCTACTTGTTTAAACCCTTATATGCTCCATTGCTAGTTAGTAATCTCTTAGTTGTTTACTCTACTTATTTGCCTTGTTCCTGCTAATCAGTCCTTGCTAAATTAAATAGTTCTTTCTTAGTTTCTTATAATAGGTTTTCCTAGTTAATTATTTAGTTTAGTTCTTGATTTCTTCCTTAATGTAATTGTTGGTTTAGTTTAGTTAATTTCCCTTATTCTCTCCCTCTTGTTAGCATTCATATTAACTTAGTTCAATTGCTCTTCAAGTTTGTTCAATTAGTATTGATTCAGTTGGGTTAACTTAAGTTTGATTTTTGCTTTCCTTTCTTGTTTGCTTGTTCACCATAGTGTAATTAAAACCCTCCAATTAAACTCTAATAAAACTAACACCCCACTGTACAAATCTAAAGAGACAATCCCTAGCTAGCATGTTACCCCACTCTCTGTGGATTGATCTCTAAATTGTCTGCTCTATATTATAACTTGAATGTGGTTCCCTTGTGGGATAGTATTTTGTGTATAAAGAACGTGTCGATTAGGGCCCTTACCAATATTAGTTAGTCCTTAGGTGTGTGAGCACATCAAGCATCTAGTTTTGCTATTCTTTAATCGTAGTGAAGACGCCAGATATGAGCATTAGAGGAGATGATAAGATACAAAAAGATCAATGCCACAGGAGAATGTCAAACCGGAGAGGAGAACACGGGAAAAGGGGATAAATAAAAATGGCCACTGAACTATAATAGTTGGACCATTATGTTGGAATGTCATTCAAGTACAGTAGGGAAATATGTCATGACGGCCTGTCATGCACGCCCTTTCGTAGAAGTGAAAAAACATTGCTTCTTTTGACATAGCATGGTAGACTAAAAATTGTCTGTCTGAAATACTCTTTGTGGATCTGACGGAAGAGGTCGTCATGTGTCCGGTTGTCTGTTGAACTGCTCGACGGTATTCACCTCAAGAGAAAAACACTCTTTAGGACTATACATTGGACGAGAGAGAATACGAACTCTCGTATATTCCAACCTCCACGTACTGGTTGCGTCGCTCTCGGTGGGTTGGTTCTCTTGTGGGTTTGTCTCCCGTGCAAGAGAAATCTCCTTTGTCCACTCTCTTCCTCTTAACGCTATCTACCAGGTGAGGTACCTAATGACAGTTGAGCTGCACTAGTGGTATCAATGATTGTTATCAAGGGGGATCAAGACGTCATCTTTCTAAGAGTTTATGTTTCGATCAAGTTTATAAAAGCAACACACATCACTTGTATACCAGAACGTTGATTTCTTTAAGAAACGTCTATTTTTATCAAAATAACGATTGAGTTTAAGTTTTCTAACTCTATTTTATTATTTCTCCCGCTCTGTTTGTCTTACATGTTTTATTTGATTTTTAGAATTTGGCATATAAATTTATTAATTAAATTATAATTGCTTGTTATTGTCTGTAACGACTATTTAAAATACAACACATTGAGTAGCAAAGTTGAATGACCGTATATATCAATCTAAACTCCAACGCTCGTATATTCCAAGTACTGGCTGCGTCGCTCTCCCTGGGTTCGTTTTCTTGCAGGCTGTCCGACACAAACAGCTTCCCCAAACCCGCAGCAGCTGCTACAAGGAGAGTACAAGTAGAGAACCAACCGGCTGAGAGGCTGAGCCTTGGATTCGATTCTATGGATCAAGACATCCAGCGTTTTGATTTGGTTTATAGCATCCGTTCTTTTCTTCGACTTTCAGTTGATCAACTTATCTCTTTTTGACGGTCGAAACTAGATTTAACGGGTCAGCATCGGTCCTTTTCGAGCCACGTGAAGAAGAATCGCGACGGACGTACAGTCCAGTCACCAGCTGTTGGGCACATCCAAAGAGCAGGAGCCGCGCGCTTTGTTAAAGAAGCAATGCACCCTGGTCCTCTTTTCTAAACGCCATCATCAGAGTTCCACAGCCACTTTCTTGCGACACTCAAGAAGCTGAGCAGTGGTCATCCTACTTGGTGAAACAGATCGAGGAGATCGATACTATAAGGAGCAGCAGGATGGCGCACGTAAGGAGACGTCTGGCAAGCTTCAAGGAGTACTCGGTGGCGGACCCAGCGGCGCCGTCGCCGAGGCTCTTCTGCGTAGAAGGAAAAGGAGGCGGCGGGGGACTGCTTCATCGTCACTTCCTTGATGCGTGCTGCCTGTGCGGGATGCGTCTCGCGGGGAACCGCGATATCTTCATGTACAGGTCAGCGCACCGCGCTCACTATATACCATACCAGCAACGCCCTTTCCTTCTTCCACCGACTGGTTCCTCTGTTACAGTACGTACTGCCCTCATGGTTTTCCATATGTTGGCCTTCATTTAGGGGTGACTCGCCCTTCTGCAGCGAGGAGTCCCGGTCGGAGCAGATCAAGATGGACGCCGCCGCCGTTGAAAGCAGGTGTAGCACCGGAGCATGGGGACGCCGCAAGACCGGGTCCAAGGCCAGATCAGCATCACGAGATGCAGAAGACGGTTGCCCTGTCTACAGCAATGTTGCTGGTTAGACTTAGAGCATAGGGGAAAGGTAGTGTACACGACGAGGTCCTTAGGTACGGGCCATCTTCGGTAGTTCGGTGGATCGAGGGAGGAGTAGAAGTGCAAGAACCCTGTACGATATAGATGCGGCGCAGCGAGCGAGCTAGCTAACCGGACGACGCACATGGGCACAGCCATTATGCAGTTTGTCGTCGCACTTGTGGCTGCCGCTCTTCGTTTTGTGACTGGAGAGGCATTTTTATGTGTATTTTCCTTGTTTGATAGTTGACGCCGGTGTTTAGAAATTTTTTACTTCATAAACTTTGCCGTTGTTTCTAAAGATTTCATATACAATTAACAATGTTATATGTTGAAGGTACTTGTCGTTTGTCTTAGTTATAGGACTTGTTCGACTTTGTCTGAGTGAAAGGATCATCAAGGGTAAGAACCCCTAGGGTTTTTGTAGAGTTTTTTTTTCTTTCAAAATCCTCGAGAACAAGCACTCTTTTCCCTAATATAACAATCCCCCTCTCATATACTTTCCATCACAGAATGTCCTTGTTTTCCTTTTAAACTTTAATCCGTCTTCTCAATGTTGGGTCACCCCTCTTTCCCATCTCTCCAGCGATGAGATCATGTCCCTAAAGGGTTAATGCTTATGCGAAGATATGTTATCACTAAGGTATACATTCACTTTGTTGTTCTTCTCCCCTATAGCCACCTCACGCTGCCCCTCCTTTTCCATCTTTTGACTTGTCACTTTCTTATCCCCCCCTCTAGGGAGGTGCGTTTGTTTTTTTAGCAAGCTATGTGATAAACTTCCTCCCCCAGTTTGGTCGATTGATTCAAATGCTCTGGAGTAAAAGATGGCTATCTCGAGGCTAGTGCTAGTATCATCGACCTACCTAATGACATTTGCTTTACATACAATGCCGACTATCACAAAAGATCTATATAGCAACGGCAATAGCTGTCGAAGAATCACACTACTCACATATGCTAATACCAAAAATGTCTTCTAAGGTGACCTAAAAGTCATACTCACCATCCGCAAGTCGGCGCTTAGGAGGGTGTTTCACCCCCAACTATGATGCCATTTTAGTTTGGATGTAGGTCCAGAATGGGTGGACATACGAAGAGGTCGAGTGCATAGAAAAGTTTTGTTCCCGTGGCACCAAAATGGCTATCTTGTCTCTGCTTGGGGGTAAGTCGAGCTCCTTAAAGATGTTGATGCTAAGGAAGGTAGGACCTTTGTTTTAATATGTCAAGGGGAGTTAATTCATCCCATCTCCATGGGCAACAACCAAACACTGCCTCAAAAAAGGCTACAACGAGTATACTCAAATCGTAACTCCACAAAAGCGATCCAAGTCTGTGTAAAACTACAATTAAGAACGAGCATCAACCTCTATCTCTACAACCCATGATAGTCACTCGCCTGAAACAATGCACCCCGCTCAATTCCATCTTGTACACTCCCCTTATCTGGGGAGGAATAGTCTCTAGGGAAAAGAATACACATGCCTCACCCAAACCGACACCATACTCAGCAAGACTAATGGCCGACCAATCGGCTTCCTTGTGAACATGCATGAGAATGTGTCCAGAATCATGCAAAATTTGCCAAACCATGAGAACCATATGTCTAACCTTCCATGGAATAGCCACACTCGTAGATAGAATTCACAACAACTTCATATCATCCAGCTCCATGAGGACAACCTAGTGTGCATTCACCTGGCACAAATTGAGCCTATACCCCAATTCCAAAGTGCTACTCACCAACCTATCTCTCCCCCTCGTAAGCCCATAAATGCCAAACACCACATCGCCCTTCTCATCCCTTAGCATATCTCCTACAGCTCGTCCTCTACTTCCATCATACATGCTCACACATCTCCCTACTCAAAGGCACCACATTACCACTAGCTAAAACACTCCCCTCATCACCCCCAACCAAATATGGTGAGTGTCTTGTCCCCAACAACTGAGCAAAGTGCCCCCAACCTCCTAGAAGCCGAGAAGCATTAAACCCCAAGAACCTTGTTTGTTTGCTTCCAAACCTCCCTAGCCACCTTCCCTCCAAGAAACATATGATCAAGCGACTCTTCCTCATGCTCCCTAAAACACTCACATATGTAAACCAAGTGGATGTGACAACTCTTGATCCTAACATCCATATGAACCACCTTCTTACTCACCTGACACACAAAGGTCAAAACCTTCACTGGCATGCAACCATCCCAAACCCAGCTCAAGCCTTTCTCCCAACCTCCCAAACCCTCCACTCCCACTCCAATTGTCACCACCTACTTTACTGACTGCATAGAGAACACACCATCCTCACAAGGTGCCTAAACAAGCACATCTCTCTCCAAAGACAAGGAGAGCCTACCCCCACTAACCAATGTAACCCCTCCTCAATGAGAAGCCCCTTCAAGAGGTCCCACCTCCATCCCTCTCCATCATGAACATCCTACACCCCCAAGACAAAATCTAAAACAACCCCCTCCCTAGCAAGTTCATCCTTCCTAAAGTCACACCATCATGTCAACTAAAAGGGAACATCCCCCTCCCAACGTCCCACCTCGTGCACTGCAAGACCGAAGGAAACAAGACCCATACCCTCTTCTAGTAGTCAGATGCACATCTACCCTTTTTAATAAATCAAGGTGCCTCCCCTCCCACACATACCTCCCTCGTGTACTTTCTCCTACAAAAAACTTCCCACCCAGACAAACCCTCCAGAAGTCCCAAGCGGCCTTCATCAAGCAAGCACGATACACATATCTAAACTTGTAGATCCCCAATCCACCATCCTTTAGCAGTACTACAACTATAT
The DNA here is from genome assembly GCA_963693085.1 of Alisma plantago-aquatica. Taxonomy (NCBI): domain Eukaryota; kingdom Viridiplantae; phylum Streptophyta; class Magnoliopsida; order Alismatales; family Alismataceae; genus Alisma; species Alisma plantago-aquatica. The sequence continues at coordinate 663,290,413 of OY856412.1, read as the reverse complement.
CCCAATGAACCTAACTCCGTCTCTTCTCCCCCACAAGTGAAGACCACAAGCAACATGACATACTCCTCTCTATCTTCCTTATAACCATTACCAATATCACATATGTAGTAAGGGTGTGAACTTGCATTGAGAAAAGAATCGATCTAAATAATGTGAGACGCCCTAGAAAAGACAAGATTCTACAAGCCCAAGAAGCCAACCTCTTAGTCATCTTATCCACCATCCCATCATAGTAACATAGACTCATACATCCCTTCAGCAACAGGAACCCCAAAAATGGAAAAGTCTCCCTATGTTTTGTGCACCCCCACACCTCCATCTTCCTATCTTTCATTCCCTTAGAATGGCTTCCCATCATGAAAGAACACTTCCCTTCATTCACTCTTTGACCTAAATCCTCTTCATACCCTCGGAAAACCTCCTCCACAACCTCCATCATCCTTAGGACCAGCCTCATATAGAGCATCAAATCATCAACAAACATCAGGTAGCTCGAGGCCCACCCTCCCCGTGGATCTTATATCTAGAGATAGCGCCATTCACCAAATCCTCCTCCACTTGCCTCCCAAAAACTTCTTGTGCATAAGTATAAAAATAACATGAGATAGCGGATCTCAATGAATCAAACCCCTTGTGGAAGAGAAGAACACCCCAAACTCCCATTCAATTTCCATGGATAACCACCCCTCCTTCATGACATTCATCACAATACTCTCCACCATATTTGAGAACCCAAATTCTTGAGGACCCCCTCCAAGAAGGGCCACTTCTCTCTATAAAATACATTTTCCATATCAACCTTATAAACCACATTCTCTTCCATGTCATCCCCAGCCTCCAAGTCACGCACAAGCTCCTTGTCTAACTTGATGTTGTCAATTATGTTCCTCCTCTCACAAAAGTTGCCTTCTCAATAGAAACCAACTTGGGAATCACCTACGACAACCTCACATGAATCACCCAAGACACCACTCTCAATGACACATTGACAATGCTCACAGACATAATATCACATAACCTCCTTGCTACCTCCTCCTTTGGTAAAAGAACCAACATGAGACATCTGAGGCTCCTATGGATGAATATCCTCTCATACAATGCATGACAAGCTCAACTAGGTCCTCCTTAACAACCTCCCAGAAGGACTGATAGAAGGCTACCGTAAAGCCATCTGGTCATGGTGCACTAGAAACATTTATCCCCATTGCACTTAATCTAAAGTCCTCTTCAATAGGCTTTCAAACCAACAATTCATTATCTCCATCATCAAGCATCCTATAAAGCACCGATGTATAACCTTCCACCTCTCCTTCTCACTCTAATGTGAAACACTTAGAGTAGAAACTCGCAACCTCCTCCAAGACCTCCTCTACCCCTATAACCCACTCCCCATCTTCAAGTTGTAGCTACTCTACCACAAACCTACACCTCGCTTCCACACATGCATGTAATAACTTTGTACTATTGTCCCCCTCCTTAATCCATCTAAAACCTGACTTGTCCCCACAAAAATATTCCTCCCATCTCAATGCCTCATCCAGCTCGCCCTCAGCCTCAAGAAAAGCATCTTCCCCCTCACCAACAAGATCCCCGTCCAACTTATCTCGCAACCTTTGCACCCTCTCCTTACATCTCTTGACCCTATCAAAAATGTCACCTACATCTTTCCTATTCCACCAAACAAGCACAACCTTCAAACTATGTTATTTCTCAAACCACCTATAGGAAGGATCCCCCCATGTATCAAGCCTCCAATTTTCTTTCACCACTTCCTTGATATGATCATGGAGCAACCATATGTTCATAAATTGAAACCCCCCCCCTCCTCAACACCCCTACCTCTCCCTTCTCAAACCTAAAAAAAGGGCAACAGTCTAACGCTTGGGTCCTAACAAAGTGCTTCCCGGTAACCGTCCAACCTTCCTCCCAACCCTACCCAACAAACATTCTATCCATCCTCTCCCACTTCTCTGGCCTCCCTCTCTACTTGTCCAACCAAGTGAAAGGACTTCTTATAAATCTCACCTCAGAAACCCTGCTATAACCACCCACTCGTTAAAATCCCTCGTCGCCCCCAAACTAGGTGCCTCACCATCAAACTTCTCCTCCTCCTTCATGTACGCATTGACGTCCCCACTCACCACCCAACTACTCCCTTACAACCTATCTCCTATCTCCATGAGGTCCTCCCACAACCTACTTCTTTCCATGGATGAACACAAGGCATAAACCACTAACACCCACAATACAAGCATGTTGAACTTGATCTCCACTGTGATCTATTGATGCCCACCACCATTGGCTCTTGAGCCACTTGGGAAAACACCAAAACCTCCTTCCCAACCTGATCATTAGACCAAACCCAATACTTCTTCACCACCCCGGACAACTCCTCGTCCCTACCAATGTTCAAGAAAAGCTCCAAGACTCTAAACAAAGCCACCCACCTACTAGACAACTTCCTTAACCTATGTAGTCTCATATCCTACCACCCCTCACATTCCAAGAAACCATTGTATCACACATAAAAAAGGACACAATAAAATGTGGATGATCCTAGTGACCCTTATAACTCCACAAAACTCCACTTTCCAAGATTCCAGAGGAAACCCCAAAGAGGGACTCAAACACCAACTCCCTCCCTTCCGACCCCCCTTAACACCCTTGTAAGGATGAGAGGCAGAGGCACCAAGGAAAGAGACACCATGTCTCTATACCCCCATGAGGAAACACCAAAAGAGATATCATCCAATGCCTTCTTAGCCCCCCTCCATGCACCATACTCCCTTCACTAGAGCCCCTATATCATGAAGAAAGCATCACAATCCCCTCACCACCACAATCCCCATCCACACATAACCCCATTCTCAACCCCCCCCGACATAGAGACAAGGACCGCCTCATCCACAAAGCTCTCAACATCGATAGGGATGCGCCTCACTTTGCTACATGACATAGTTGTATGATCACTCCTACATGGATCTAATCCCGTTTGAAAGTGCACAAGAAAACCCACGAGAAAGGATCATGATACATGAGGCCTTTCCTTGTCAACAGTAAGTCCAATCCTTCCAGAATGACACCCAACAAGACTCCCCATGCCTATGCCAGACCCAGCTGGCCCCACAAGATTCTCCCAAAAAATGTCCCCCACAAACTTGATAGCATTACCTAGATTTTGGGCCCTCAAACTCTCCCTTGTTGCCTCACTGATCATCCATGTTGTACCAACATATGATCGGTCGTCCATCAACGTTCCAACGGTCTTTAGCCCCTCTGAACAAGTACCCTCACCACTCGATACAAGCAACATGTGAGCAACCACCCATTGAGACAAAGCCACTCCTCCCTCCTAGATTGTTCCCCCATCCCCACACTACATTTGTCACCCAACTCTTGGGATGAAGGGAAAGATTTAGTGCCCACACCCCTAGGACCATCATGGAAGGAGGCAAACTTCTAGCCAGTAACACCTTAATAGGGACCCGATGTTAAAGGCCATCACACGTCAACATCAACACGCCCCCTCTACCCTATTCTGCTTCCATAATAGAATGGGCCACTAAAAAACTTCCTCCTACAATGTTAAATGCTAAAAAACTTGGGATATCATCCCACTTCACCTCCAAGCTAAGAAGAAACACATCCGCATATGAGCCTCTTAGCCTCCATGGAGGCACTCCCAACAAGCAACCAAAACCCACAAACATGTGCCAAGATATCCAAACACCTAAAGTGGAGGGAAAGATCCCAAATCAACACCCACCACTTTCCCCACTTCTCTTCCAGGGATGAAGCAAACTACCCCTCAACCCAAAGGGGGAAGCTAGCTACATCAACCGACCTGCCCACACAACAAAAGCCAAAACCCCCCAAAAGGTGGATCAATGCATCCCTATGTGTCCAATGATAGATGGTAGAAGCCAAGGGCCACACCTCCATGATCATGGACTACATCTCCTCCCATACTTCCTCACCTTTCCAAGAAACCAAAACTTCATCACTAAGGAGCTCCATCGCATGGATCTAGAAGGCCTCTCCACCAAGAACCCGCACCTCCTGTGGTACCTTCTCATTGTCCTGAGGCACTCCCATCTTGCACTAGGCTCCACCGGGCAATAGGCCAGGTGATTTTGAAGAAGGAACCAACAAATACAGAAAGTTCTCTTGAGAGGCCAATGGAGGCACCCACTGATCCGCCACATTATTGCCACTTCTCCACCTCGGGACACACTCAGATGTTGAGACTTGTTGCATTGCTAAGGGGCACCACCTGGCTGCAAGCCCACGAGCATGAGAAAATAAATAGACCAACCCCATCTATAGTGGCAAAGCCAGAAATTCTAGTCAAGGGGGGATCTACTAATGAAAATCCTTATGTAGCCATACAAGGTAGGGCACTATTACTCATTTCCTTTAAAAGATGATTGAAAATTACATAAGCTAGTATGCAATTCCAGAACCAAAGTAGGGAACATGCCCTCAGGCCTGAATGTGGCTACACCATTGCCCATCTTACATGAACCCTTCTAGTGTCTAGGAGCCAAGAACAGGTGCACAAGCATCTTCCAGCTGGAACATGCCCTACCGGAAAAGTAGAGCCTGACAACACCCTTCTCTGGCAAACACTTACCCCCTCTTCTTTCTCACCACGTCCTCCCACTTACCCTTTCCATCTTTAGAAACTCCCCTACGCTCACAATTTGAAAAAGAATTAGCCCCAAAGGATCACCTTATTACACCCGAATGGCTGAAACAAATATGTTTGTCACCAATGTACACCTTAGTTGTCTGACCATAAAGAAACTCCACCCATAAAACGATAGATGGCACCTTGCCCTCATCTTGTGGAGTATAACTGAAATATCCATACCATTTAAGGAATTAAGGAAATCCATTATAAGCATGGAGAGAGGCCCTTCTTCATGTCAGTTGCTCAAAAACCTATTGACACTATGCAAAACTACCTCTACCCAGATGGTTACACTAACTCCAAACTAAAAATTGCTGAGATATTTTCCATATATTTACCCACTTTGATCATGGTAACCTGGACATCAGACACCCACCAAATAGTACCAACTAATACAGGACACATCCCATTGTCAGGCTTAAGTAGCAATGTAGGTGGTGCATATGTTGTGACTCTTCTAGACTCAAGGGAGAAACTCCCTCCAACCATAGCTTAACCACTAGGGTGATATCATGTAAGACATTTGTGGAAACACAATCGTAGGATGAGGATCTATATTAATAAGATGAGAATGTAAAGAATTTAAGAATCATATTAAGGGAAATAGAAATGAAAATATACCATATTGTACGATAGCAACACACTCAATTGTGTTTCTTTTTGGGAGAAATATTATTCATTTAATAGATGAGATAGATGTACTGAATATCTAGATAGGAGGGAAAATTATTTATATACTAGATATTGTTGTCTCTTTCTAGACTGAATGCCACCATATGAGTTCTTGGGACACTAAGGCATTTTCTAAATGGAGCTTTTAGAAGTTAGTATTCTATGTTTTATATTTTAGAAAGAGGTAGTCATCTAGAAATATCCTTGTGGGAAGGAGTTTGTCAACCATTTTGTACGACAACATCATTATGGGAAAAGAAGAAAAGAAGAAGGTGTTTCTAGTTACAAATCCTGTCAAGTATGAGGTGTTTTGTGAATATCACATTTTGCAGCTTATGAGCATGGAATATGTAGTGGATAAAATGTAGAAAAGTTTAGTTAGCAATAATATGAATTATGTTTAAAACATAGATGACATGTACTTAGAAAGTCTGGAGCTGAATGACCACTTGTTTCACAATAAATACAACATGATTATAAAGATTACTATTGCCAATAACTAGGTTTAGGAGTGAGTTCAAAATTTCAGCGTGCATCCTAGGTTTGAATAAGACTTATGATGGTAATAGAGGATGAATTCTTTGAAAAGGATGAAAATGAAAAAGGCATGTGATCTAGATAATATTCCATGGATGAAAATGGAAGAGCATGGGGGATGGAGGAGATATGTGGTTAACAAAATTCTTTAATAAGATTATGAAGACAAATAAGATTCCATATGAATGGAGAAATAGTGCTATAGTTATGAGAAAATATATGTTAAGATTTGCACAAACTACAAGGGTATCAAGTTCATGAGTCACACTGTGATGCTTCGGGAGAGGATTATTAAGCAAAGGCTTAGATCAATAACACATATATCAAACAACCAATTTGGTTTTATTCCAGGAAGATCAACAACATATGCTAATTTTCTAATTAGGATGTCAATGTAGAATTACAAAGAAAACAAAATGTATCTTCATGTTGTGTTTATTGATCTATAAAAGGCCTATGATCGAGTACACATGGCATTTTTATGGAGGGTTTTGCATAAAAGGGGTGTGCCAATCCATTACATTGACACAATTTAACACGTGTGTGATGGATTAACTATAAGTGCTAGGACTCTTAAAGGAGAGACCAAAAGGTTTCCTATCATTGTTGGGGTACATCGAGGAACAACACTCAGTTGAGATCTATTTTTTGTTTTTGTGGATGAGTTTGCAGATCATGTCCAAGATGATATCCCTTAGTGCATGTTATATGTTGATTATATTGTGTTGATTAATGAAAGAAAAGAAATATTAAATGATAAAGCTGAATTTTGAAGAAATGCATTGGAATCTAATGGATTTATGATCAATAGAAGAAAAATAAAAAAATATGCATTGAAAATTTAGGCAACCTAGAATTGTGAATGGTGGGGTAAAGTTATATGGTACGGATTTACCAATATGTGATAAGTTTGTTACTTTGGTTCTATTATTGTAAACAAGGGTGGAGTTCAAGATGTTGTCTGTAACAGGATCACAAATTGATGGTTGAAGTGTAGGGGTGCAACTGGAGTATTATGTTACCAAAATATACCTTACAGATCAAAAAGCAAGTTTTATAGAACAACTATACGACCAACCATGCTATATGTGAGAGAATGTTGAGGAATGAATAAATAAGGTCTCAACAAGATGTATGTGGCTAAAATGTATATGTTGAGATGGATGTGTGGGAAGGAATATATAGATCATTTGGGGAAGGAATGTATCATGATCAAAGTGTAGGTGGTAAGTATCAAGGACAAGTTGTCTGAAGGTTGTCTAAGATGTTATGGACATGTGAAACATAGGTCAACAGATTCACCTATTAGAAGCAAGGTTATTGATTTAGGAACAATTAGAAGAAGTAGAGGCAGACCTATATTAAATTGGAAAGATATTATAAGGAGAGATTTTAAATATTTCATATAGATTAGAGTATGAACCATAACAGAGTTAATTGGAAAAGAAGGATCCATGTAGCCAACCCCAACATGATTAGGATTGAGGCTTGGATGATGGTGATGCTTGTAATGGTAATAATGGATGATATTGAGGTCAATTGTCTTGACTAGTATCATATCTAAAGTTATCATTCTTTCCCATTCAATTTGTTTGCATTTGGTGGTAACATACCCTTCTACATCAAGGAGTGCCATTATGAGAAGATTGAGTTGGATAAGGTCATCATAAGTTGTAGTAACAATGATGCAAGGGCACATCGTTAGATTGTGTTCAAGGCCAAATCATCATTATGGGATACAGAGGATGGTTGTCATGCATGTCACATTGTTGTTGGATAGATTTACGACATCAATCATAATATACTTCATATCTGCAAAACATCATGTAGGGAGAGAGATCACTACATGTGATGTTCACATCTATTAGATCGACAAATATGTAGATGTAGAAGCACCTTACTAATCATGTGACACAATGAGTTTCTATGTAGATGAAAATGATTAACATATCTTTATGAAGAGCTTACATATCGATAAGACATGACCCTATTTTCTCACAGAGGGTGGGAAGCTAGAACATTATACCAAGTTTCCAAAACCGTTTTGTGATCAGTTGACATCTTATACCTTACCTCCATCCCTAACAACCACAATCTTTATGAATTTTGATCAAATGTGAAGGCACCATATTTGGTACCAACAATGCAAAGGCACTTATCCTTTACCATCATGGGTTTGTAATGACACCATATCAATTTTTATCCCTAACAAACTTTGTTTATGTCTTTCAATATTTTAATATAGATGTTTTAAACTCAATAGTGTATTAGAAATGGGTGTAAATTTGCTAGATTGTTAATGTCTGGACAAATTTATTTTTTATCTATAACTCTTAGCCTAATGGATGGAATGATTCAAAATAAAAAAAATATAATGTAAAATATTTTTGGACATTTTGGGACTTCTTTAGGATTTTTAAAAGTAATATCCTACCTAGCTAGTGCCTGATCAAATTGGATTGGATCTAAAACTAGAAGGGCCACAATTGCTTAATGTTGATAGGTCTGAAACATGATTCCTTACCGGGTGAGGCATGGATAATGGTTGGAATCTAAAGTACCATGTTTAGACATATAAAATGATAAATAATAACTTCTTCTATAATAAATGCTTGAATGTTCACACCACTATCTTGAATTTGTGAGCCATAATAAAAAAAGTTGATGTTTTTGAAACTTCAATATAGGTTAGTCTAGGTGTGTATCTAAAATGGGTATAATTCACTATTTTTATGGATTCATAGATACTTTACATGTAATCCTAGGCCTTGATGCATTGAAAGATTCAAAAGCCCATACATGTAAAACATAAATAAGTTGTAGACTATTTTGGGGCTCTTTTGAATTATGGAAAGTAAAATTCTAACTATCTATGAATATAATATATCAACTTCTTCGTTAACAAGTTATTGGTTATCATGACATTGTATCAATTTTTTGACCCCTAACAAATTTTGACTGTGTTTCTTAAAATTTTAAATACATATTTATGAATCCCATATATGTATCTTAAAAGATTATGAATTCCCTAATTTTATGGATCCTTTATATGTAAGTTTTAACATTGAATGGAAAGATTAAAAATTCCAAATACATACTACATAAAACATTAGAAAGTGTTAGGACTCCATTTGAATTTTGAAAAAAAAAATCCTAACTAGTAGATGTCCAACCAAGCTAGATTAGATTGCAAATTAAAAGGTGCTTGCAGGACCACAACCTTATTTCTCAATGGTTTGAGGTAGGGTTGGGAAAAAAATCAAACCAAACCATCAAAATCAACCAAACCAAACAAAACTTACCATTGTAGCTTGTTTTTATGGGGGTGAATGATCTGGTTTGGTTCAATAATTTTACATACCATTAAACAATGGTTTATATTAGTTTTAGGGTGTAGCTTAACCAAACCAAGCCTATCCCATTCATATGTTTGTATATTACAAAATATATAACTATATTGTAAAAATTACTCATATAAAGTAAACTATAAGATAGTTGATAAGTTGTTTTATGTTAGTGTGTAGAACTAAAGCTAAATAGTTGAAATTAGGGGTTACCCACTTTACACTAAGCAATACTTATTTGAAGTTATTTGAACAATATCTACTTGTAGTTTATATATGCATTTTTATATTACTTGTTTCTAAACAATATCTTTTAAACTAAAATTTTTTATCATGGTAGATGCACTAGTTAAGATGATGAAAAATGGTCAGTCTTGTAATTAAAAACATAGTATAAAGCTTTATAGTTTCTCATATAATAGTTTGAAACCAAGTTAAATGAAACCAAGCCACAGTTCCATAGTTCATTTTGGTTTTTGACTGGTTAATGATTTAGTTTGGTTTGTAAATTTCACAACCCGATATGTATGGTTTGGTTTCTAGTTTTTATGTTAAACCAAGCCAAACCGCACTATTCCCACCCCTAGTTTGAGGCATGGAGAAGGATTGGAGGATAAAGTCCTCATATTTAAAAACATATGAAGATAAAATTGATAACTTATTCCTTAGAAAACTATAGGTTGTTGAAAACATTGACTTGAATTTCTTAGCCCTAGGAAATTTTGCCTATGATCTTAAGATTTCAAATACATATTCTATAGCCCAACTATGTATCAGAGATGGGTGCAATTCCCTACCTTTTTATGGATTCATGTTTTTCCGATGTAGATATGATTCTCATTGAATGAAAAGATTCAATATACCAAATATCTATACTATACAAAAAACACTATTAGAATATTTTAGAGTGTGTTTGAATTTTGTAAAGCAAATTCCTAGCTATATATGCTCATCCAAACAATACTAGAACCCAAATAAGAAGGGACACATCCGCACTGTCACACACCAATTTTCAAAACTAATTTAAATCTTATAATTGGGTTTTCCTAAATAACAATAGTTGAGGGGTTTCATGTAAAAAGACCATGATATGTAATTTCTTTAAATCCAGTAGAAAAAATGAAATAAAATAAAATGATACACAAGGTACTTTTCTCTATTTATATGCACTGTGTCCCACTGATCCGAAATGATGACTAATGGTTTCCCTTTTTATCTTTTCTCTCTCCTATCCGTGAAAGTGTTTAAAGAAGTGAAAGGGAGAGATAAAAGACTTGGAATTCAAAAATATGAGATAAGTTACTCACTTTGAAGAACTAAATAAATGATTCTCTCTTTTCTTTTATACATATGAAGAAAATAGCATTAATTTCTTTCTATCTTTCCTCCAAGATAATATTTCCATAATGGCATAAAGAGGTATATAACTTATGTAAGACCCCTAGATTGGGTTTTGGGGTAACCCTATTTGTCTTAAGTATGTTTCTTGGGATCTTTCTATAATTTTTTTGATGTAATTAAGTCCTATAGAGAGGTTAAGTTTCAAGTTTGAGCTTGTGTGGAGGTTGTTTGTGCTTTGGGTTCTAGTTTTGGTGCAAATTGAAATTTACCCAAAATAGGGGGGTGATATGCAATTTGTTCATGTAGAGTGTTCCTTCTCTTTCTTGACATCATCTACAGGATAGAGAGAGAAGGGGGTGCCTTGTTTGAGCCTTATTTGAGTGGTGGCATCTTTGATGGCAATTAGGGTTTCTAGGGTTGATGGGTGTCTCGATCAATGTGTACCTAGAGAGTTTCCTTAACCTAGGTCACGACCTAGGGTTGGTTTGGTGAGTGTTGTGGTCAAGACACCCCCTGTAGGTGTTGTGGTCATGACCAAGGTGGTCTTGGGTCTAGATGGTTTCCTTCTTGTAGGATGTCTCGACCTAGGTGATGTGGAGGTATGTCTTCTCAACCTAGTAGTGATGGATGGTGTTGTCACGACCATGGGTGGTGAACCATGGAGGGTCACGACCACGACCACGTGGGAGACCAAGGTGGTCGAGACCCAACCTAGAGTGTATCACCATGTCTTGCATGTTAGGCTTAAGTGGTTGCATGTTGGTATCTTTATTGGACAAGTATCACTTTGGTACCGTGGAGTGTTGACACCTCATATATTGCCTTCTCTCTCATCCCCTCATCTCTTCATTTTTGTAACCCTTTCGGCCCTTCATCTTCCTCTTTATCTTTTCCTCATCTTGGAGCTTAGTGGAGCAAGGAGATCTGACCTTGTAGCTCTTGGTGACCAACTGCTTCTTGCATGTGGTGCTTGTGGTGACCATAGCTCATATTCAACCTTAGTACTCTTGTGGCTGAGAGTGGAGCCTTTGGTGGAGCTTCTTCAACCCTTGGATTGTGTCCTTGTTCCTTGGTGGTGGTCTTCCTAAGGCAGGTGATATAACCCTTAGCCTCTCTATTAATGCACATTCCTTTGCTTGCATGTTGGTGTCTCCCTATAAATCATGTTCCTAATATGCTAGTAAGTAATGCCATGCTCTAGAACTCATTTGACGATGTTTGTCTTGCTTTCTTTGCTAGAATTCTGAAACCCTAATTTCTTATACCCGATTTTGGTGATTGTGGTATTATGGTGATATCCCTCTACCATTTTTACCTTGGTTTTTCTCACATGCATGATGTTCATATATTTAGATGTTGTGAGGAGTTTAGGTCCTATTTTGGGTTCCTTAAAAATAGTTTTACCTATCTTGCATGATATCCTTTCATCGTGGTTTCATAATGTGTGACCTAGGGTTTCTGGTGATTGTTTTTCATAGGTTCTCTCTCCTTCATGTTGATCATGGTCTTCCTTGACCCTACTTTATTTTTGGGACTGAGACACCATACCTTGGGTGGTCAAGACATATATCTCCATATAGGTCATGAGCCATAGTTGGTCTTAATCGAGATGCTTCCCTTTTTGTCAGGATGGACCTAGTGTTGTTTTTCGTCATGACACTTTGGTGTTGAAGGTTAAGTTGACCCCTATTTTGGATGGGTTATTGCCCTAGTTTTTGGGTTATAGTCTTGCCCTTGTCTTGGTCGTATAATTACCTTGAGAGAGGTCGTGACATGTTGTCTTAGGCTATGACATGATGCCATGGCTTGAGGTCGAGACAACCATGAATGTTCTTGAGGTGGAGACAACCATGAATCTTCTATAGGTTGAGATACCTATGATCCAAGAGGTCGGGACAGGTGCTATGCTTTTGTGGATGGAACCCTAACCATAGGTGTCACAACTGAGACACCCTAGGTGTTGTGGTCAAGACACTCTAGGTGTTACGATCATGACATGGTCTAGGTGGGGTGGTTGCGAATTAGGTATATGGTGTGGTCGTCACCTAATCATATGGAGTGGTCGAGACATGATGATGGTAAATGGTTGAGTGGTATGCTTGGATACTTAATGATACTCTTATATGCGTAACATATAAACAATGTTGAGTGTTGTTTGGAATAATTTCTGATTAAACCTAATGATATTTTGTATCCCTAATACACTCCAAGATGACGGGAGGTGGTGAACCTAGGGTTGGTGATTGAGCTTAGCTTGTAAAACCCTAATCGACTATGAATGGAAAACCCTAACCATAATGATGATTATGTTGACATGATTGCTTCTCTTTCTTGGAATAGCTATTATATTATGATGACATCTTTCTCTTTTTGTGAACCTCTACCTTGTAGGATGAATTCATGCCATGCTTGGGTATGCTATGGTGATGGTTGTTTATAATTGAGGCATGTGGATATAATGATGTGACACATGGTTTTAGGATGTTTTCTCTCTCATATTTATCAAATTCTAACCATGCAGGTGATATGAACTTGAATGTCATAGCTAGTGCATGCTATGATGAGTATGATGTGAATGGATCCTATGACCTGATAATGACTTGATGTCTACTGTGAGCAAATACCTCTAAAGATACGGCTAAGGGATTGATACCCAAAAGTGATGTGACATTAGTGATATCCCTGAGTGGCTGTGAGATAGTGATAATGATCGTTTAAATGGCAGTTCGCATGTGTTATGTGGTGATAGTGTGACAAGTTCACACCTTATAAGTCTTATATCTTTGAAAGTTGTACCATGCCCTTATCTTAGTAGCGCTTGTTATGGTTTTGTACATTACAACTCAATTAATGCTAAAATTTAATTGGAATGATTAAAAGATGACCATGCATGAGCTGGTCTCATTGTGATATATGTAAAGGCCATGCATGATCTGATTTTCTTGTTAGATATGGATGGCCATGCATGTTCCAGTCATTCTTTTTGGGACAACCATGCATTAGCTAATTCCCTTGTGATAGATGGATGTCCATGCATGAGCTGATTCATCTGTCGACTATATGTCACTTGTACAAGTTCATTAATATGTCACTTGTACAAGTTGATTAATATGTCACTGTTAATGTTACTCTCATGCTGTCGTGAAGTATTAGAAAGGACATGGAATCCGACTCTTATATTGAACATGTGTGGTACCAATAAGGACTTAGTAATGATACTTTTGTAAGATCAAATATGATAATATTGGATGAGGCCTTGCTTGCCTTTGTATATTTTGGTTGGTAAAAAAATATACATGTTCTTCATATTCCTTCTTAGTTTATAAAATGTTCTACTGCTCTCTTATAACTATTTGAATCTGTCTATCATAGATATAGCTTTACTTTTGTTTTTTATTTGCTTTATCTATTCTTTAATAGTGTTGGTTGAGAGTTATATCTTTCACTGGGATGTTTGGCCTTACCCCTTGGGTTCTCCATATCTTTTATGTAGCCATGGCAACGAGGTAGTGATCATGCAGCTGAGGCAGAGCAGCAGCCAGAGTAGTAGAAAAGAAGGTTGTAAGTGTTTCTAGTCTTTTAATGTAGAGTCCTAGAGTCGTCCATGTACACTCAGGTCTTGGGGTGTTTTTGATGTGTTTGTAGTTATGTTATCGTCATGAGGTTTTTGTCATGAGTGCCTTTTGTTGTATATAGTTGGCAGATGTACATGTATATGCACATGAAATTGATATAATGTGTCATAGGTATGTCTATGAAACATGTTGTAAGCATGAAGTTTTATGTAAAATATAATCCAGATGACAGGTTTTTGGACCTTTATATAATAAGTTTCCTGATGTTGGTTCTTGTTGTAAATTGGTTTTAATTTTTAGTGTTTTCTTGTAATCTAGTGTTAGTATTTTGTTTTAATCTTGTTGTTTGTGGTGTGTGGTGTCTCACATGTTGATATTAGAGCTTTAGGTTCACTGAGTCTATAGGGACCTAGGACTAGGGTTTTTGCCCATTCTTGTAACCTCCAGTCTGTCTTATAGTGACTTCTGCTTATGCAGAAGAAAAAGAAAAGCTTAAAGATGTCTGGAGAACATGAAGAACACGCTGCTGAAAGCAGTGTAGCTACACCAGGTGGAGGTGCAAGGAACTAGGTATGAGAAGATCGGGTGCTTGAGGGTCCCCAATTTGACCAATACATGCTTCAAAATCCTACCTTTCAGCCTCTTTTTGGGCAGTTCATGGCTACCATGATGCATATGGCCAACAAGGTGCTCGCACCTTAGCCTAAGGCACCAGTTTCCAATGCAGAATCCCTAATCTTTGGGAAAAATTTCGAGCATCTTAGATGTGTTGGGGTAGTATAATATGCAGGGATGATAGACCCAACAGATGTGGATCTCTACTTGACGGAGCTAGAGAAAGCCTTCAAGATCCTTAATATTCCAGAGGCTGATAAGGTGAAGCATGCAATATACCTTCTGAAGGGGAATGTTGGCCATTTGTGAGCCATAGAGGAGGAAAAGAGCCATGGATTTATCGTTGGTTGGGAGAAATTCCAACATGAGTTCATCAGTTGGTACTTTCCTCAAACTTATCTGGATGAGAAGATTAGTCAATTTGAGAGGATCAGACAGGGATCCATGTCGATCAATGAGTATGAAGCAAGGTTTATGGAGTTGTTGAGGTTTTGTCATCACATAGTTTTTATGGATGAGGAGAGAATCCTACATTTTGAGAAAGGATTCAACACTAAGTTATCGATGTCGGTGGCTTCCTTGGAGAACAAAGAGTGTTTTGCTATGTTTGTGGATTCAATTTGGAGGATAGAGAGTTCTATGGTTGAGAAGAGAGAGAAAATGCCAAGAAGAGGCATATTAAGTACCACGGACTATCGTCGGGTGGCTTTAAGGAACCTATGTTGAAAACACCACTAGCACAATAGAGGTCTACTGCACTGACGCAGTGGTCACCTAGTAAGGGCATGATATGTAGTTTTCCACTTATAGGAACCTAGAGTACTACATCAATATCGGTGACAATGCTGCCTAGGCCTTAACATGAGAGAAAGATGTGCTATAAGCATGGATAGATCAGACATACTAGACCATTTTTTCCTATGAAAGATTATGAGGTGACCCAAAAATTGAGGCAGAGCTAGCATTATAATAACAGTGGAAGAGGACATGGACATGCATCACATGTGGGTTCCTCCAGGCAGGCCAGTGGGGGATGAGGATGACAACTGGTGACGACTCGACTTTATGCCTTGAGTCATCCAGAAGGAGAGGATAACCCTCAAGCTGAGACAAATCATATGAAGTCTTTTCATTCTGATATGTCTACTTTTGCTTTTATGTCTGTTTTATTTTACCCAAGTAGGGCCCGAGGTATAGATGCAGAGGTGGGACCCGTCTCTTCTTGCTGAGGATTTCGGGGGTAGAATCCCTGCTAGGGGTTTATGGATTGTAAGACCCCTGGGTCGGGTTTTGGGGTAACCCTATTTGTTTGTCTTAAGTAAGTTGCTTGGGATATTGGTCCAATCTTTTGAGATGTAATTAGGGCTTGTGGAGAGCTTAAGTTTCAATTTTGAGCTTGTTTGGAGGTTGTTTGTGCTTGGCGTGCTACTTTTGGTAAAAACAAATTGCAATTTACCCAAAATAGTGGGTTGATGTGAAATTTGTCACCTCTAAAGTAATCATTTCTCTTTCTGGACATCATCTAGAGAAGTGAAAGAAGGGGGGTTCCTTGTTTGATCCTTAGTTGAGTGGTGTCATCTTTGGTAGCGACTAGGGTTTCTAGGGTTGATGAGTGTCTCGACCTATGTGTACCTAGTGAGTTACCTTGACCTAGGTCACAGCCTAGGGTTGGTTTGATGAGTGTCACGGTTAAGACACCCCCTCTAGGTGTTGAGTTCATGACCAAGGTGGTATTGGGTGGTCTTGGGTCAATATGGTTGCCTTCTTGTAGGATGTCTCGACCTAGGTGATGTGGAGGTCTCATGTCTCAACCTAATGGTGATGGATGGTGTTGTCATGACCATGGGTGGTGAACCATGGAGGGTCACAACTACAACCATATGGGAGACCTAGGTGGTTTAGACCCAACCTAGAGTGTATCACCATGTCTTTCATGTTAGGCTTAAGTGGTTGCATGTTGGTCTCCTGAGTGAACAAGTGACCCTTTGGTAACTTAGAGTGTTAACACCTCATATCTTGCCTTCTCTCTCATCCCCTTATCTATATAACCCCTTATCTCTCCATGTTTGTAACCCTTTTGGCCCTTCATCTTCCTCTTTCTCTTATTCTTGTCTTAGAGCTTAGTGGAGCAAGGAGATCTGACCTTGGAGCTCTTGGTGACCAACCTCTTATTGCATGTGGTGCTTGTGGTGACCATAGCTCATCTTCAACCTTGGTTCTCTTTTGACCGAGAGTGGAGCCTTTGGTGGAGCTTCATCAACCCTTGGATCGTGTGCTTGGAGCCCTTGATTGGTTTTCCTAAGGCGGGTGATATAACCCTTACCCTCTCTATTAATGTTCATTCCTTTGCTTGCATGTTGGTTTCTCTCTCTAAATCAAGTTCCTAATATACTATTAAGTAATGCCATGCTATAGAACTCATTTTATGGTGGTTATCTTGCTTGGTTTGGTAGAAATCTAAAACCCTAATTTCATATACCTGAATTTGGTGATTGTGGTGTTATGGTGATATCCCTCTACCCTTTTAACCTTGGTTTTTCTCACATGCATGATGTTTGAATATCAAGATGTTATGAGGAGTTTAGGTTCTATTTCGGGTGCCTTAAACATAGTTTTACCTATCTTGCATGAGATCCTTTCATAGTGGTTTCATGGTTTGTGACCTAGGGTTTTTGGTGATCATTTTGCATAAGCTCTCTCTCCTTCATGTTGATCTTGGTCTTCCTTGACCATGTTTTCTATTTGGGGTTGAGACACCAAACCTTGGGTGGTCAAGACATCTATCTCCATATAGGTCACAACCCATAGTTGGTCTTGGTCGAGATGCTTTCCTTTTTGTTGGGATGGACCTAGTGTTGTATGTGGTTGCGATACTATGTGTTGAAGGTTAAGTTGACCCTTATTTTGGATGGGTTGTTGCCCTAGTTTTTGGGTTATAGTCTTGCCCTTGTCTTGGTCATGACATTACCTTGAGAGAGGTGGAAACATGTGGTCTTGAGTCGCAACATGATGCCATGGCTTGAGGTCGAGACAACCATGAATCTTCTTGAGATCGAGACGACCATGAATCTTCTTGAGGTCGAGACACATATGATCCCAGAGGTCGTGACATGTGCTATGCTTTTGGTGAATGGAACCCTAACCCTAGGTGTCGCAGTTGAGACACTCTAGGTGTCACAATCATGACATGATGTAGGTGGTGTGATTGCTACCTGGCTATATGGTGTGGTTGTGATCTAGTTATATGTTGTGGTCGAGCCATGATGATGATAGATGGTTGAGTGGTATGCTTGGGTACTTAATGATACTCTTGTATTTGTAATGTATAAATGATGTGGGGGTGATGTTTGGAATAATTTCTAATCAAACCCAATGATATTCCTTAACCCTAATACACTCCAAGATGGTGGGAGGTGGTGAACTTAGGGTTGGTGATTGAGCTTAGCTTCCAAAACCCTAATCGTCTATGAAAGTAAAACCCTAACACTAATTATGAGTATGGTGACATGATTTCTTCTCTTTCTTGGAATGTATATCATATTATGATGAAATATTTCTCTTGTTTTCAACCTCTAACCTTGCACGATGAATGCATGCTATGCTTGGGTATGCTATGGTGATGGTTTTGTATAATTGAGGCATGTGGAGATAATGATGTGACACGTGGTTTTGAATATGTTTTCTATCTCTTATTTATAAAATTCTAACCATGTAGGAGATATGGACTTGAATATCATAGCTAGTTCATGCTATGATGAGTATTATGTGAATGGGTCCTATGACCTAATAATGACTTGATGTCTATTGTGAGGTGATACCTCTAAATCTACGATTAAGGGAGTGATACACCACAGTGATGTGACATTAATGATAGCCTTGAGTGGCTGTGAAACAGTGATAATGATCTTGTAAATGGCAGTGTGCAGGTGTTATGTGGTGATATTGTGACAATTTCACACCTTATAAGTCTTATATCTTTGAAAGTTGTACCATGCCCTTATCTTTCTAGTACTTGTTATGGTTTTGTACATTATAACTTGATTGATGCTAAAAACACCACACAGTTTACCCATCTCACCTTCACAAACTCTTTGACCAACCAATCCCTCTACTGAAATACATAATATGCCTCATCCCACACTCCAGCAACAACCTCTCTGTCCATTCCCCACTCTGCACACACATTTCTACAACGCTTACGTCAATTGCCAGACGTCAATTATCGCAAACTCACTGGACTTAAACATTCCAAAGCCTTAGTTACCATGCGTTACCCCCTGTTCTAAGATAATTTTTCCATCTTGTCTGAGCCAACATGTTTTACCAAAGCCAGCAAACACCTACAGTGATGGGAGGCTATGGCTGATGAAATCAATGTTCTCCTCTTCAATGGTACTTGGTCTTTGGTGCCACCCACGCCCCATATGAATATTATCAGTTGTAAATGGGTTTTTTGGAACAAATTTCATGCTGATGGATCTTTTGAGCATCACAAAGCATGACATATGGCCAAACATTTCCATCAGCAAGAAGGCATTGACTACACATAAACTTTTAGTCCAGTTGTCAAACCCATCACCATTCGTATTATTCTTTCTATTGTAGTTATGAATAATTGACTTATCCATCAACTCGATATAATACTTTTTCTCCATGGGGCCTTGCATGAGGAAGTGTACATATCTCAACCCCCTAATTTTTTGGACCCCACCCACCCTCATCATGTGTGTCGTCTCCATAAATCTATTTATGGCATCAAGCAATCCCACGTGTATGGTTTTAAGAATTACATGATGCCTTGTTGGCCTTAGGTTTCTTGGGATCCAAAACTGATGCCTCTCTTTTTGTATATCAAAAACATAACATTCACGTCTATGCTCTTGTATATGTTGATGACATTCTCTTAACAAGAACCACTACAACTTTATTTGCCACTATTTTATGCCATGTAAAATTGTTTCTCTCTCAAAGATCTTGGTCCCATCCATTTCTTTCTTGGGATTGAAGTTGTATCTACACCTCAAGGACTTCCTCTTTCTCAAAGGCAGTACATCACCGACCTACTGCTACGTGCAAACATGGCTGGTGCCAAGCCAATTTCTACACCTTTATCTACAACAATGGACCTTGCTCCCGTCAACCAAATCTCCTTTCATGACCCTACCCTTTATCATCAGATTGTCGGAGCTTTGTAATATGTTATCCTCACTGGCCCTGAAAATGCATTCCTCGTCAACTGTGTTTGTCAATTCGTTATCAATCCAGGTGTTGACCATTGGCAAGCCGTCAAATGAATCCTTTGTTATTTGAAACACACCATCAATCTCTCTCTTTCCATTAGCTGATCACCACATATCCCAATCTCTTCTACTTCATGCATTCTCTCATGTGGATTGAGTAGGTTGCACACTTGACCGTAGGTCAACCGACGGCTATGCAATTTTTTTGGGTGGCAATCTCATATCTTGGGCTGCTCGCAAATAAAAGATTGTTTCTCATTCATCTATATAATCAGAATACAAGGCTTTGACAAATACAATAGTTGGATTAATTTGGCTTCGATCCTTATTACAAGAATTGGTTTTCCACCTTCCAAAACCACCCATTCTCTGGTGCGATAATTTAGGAGCAACATACCTTACCGTTAATCCTATTTTTCATGCTCGCACCAAACACTTAGAAATAAATTTTCACTTCGTACGTGTTGCTGTAAAACTTCTACAAGTTTGATATTTATCTACAAAGGAATAAGTTGCAAACTTTTTTACAAAGCCCACCTTGTGTTTTTCGTTATTATGCAATAAGTTATGACTATCTGATATGTGTTAAAGCACAACTATCCACCACGTCACGGCAACAACTAATTCACTAGAAATATCTAACGGAGGCCACAACAACTACACCCCGTCTTCAGATCGACGTCTATTCTATAGGACGAGTCCTATAGAAACTCATCCAACAAGATTGTGTTATAGTGGGCAGTTTACGTTTCTCTCTCCTTATTTTTTTTCGGGGGTTGGGTTTTGAAGATGAGTGAGAAAGAGATAATGCATTCTGATTGGCTGTCCTATACAAAAAATATAGGACTCATCCTATACTACTGGTTATGATCTTCAGATGTTACCATGTCAAATGGATCCGAAGATCATGCCACTACACGACCGAAGAACCAGGAATAGCTTTTACGCCGCTGCTTTGTTTTTGAAAATATATTTTCTGTAAAGTTGTATATAAATCTATGTACATCGTCGATATAAACTCAATGAGAAATTGCAATTAGTCTTCTCAACTGGGCAAAAGAAAACGGTATTATCAATAAATAATTGAGGGGCGTATGCGTTATCGTTGCATTAGTAAAAGATGTCTTGCCGAATACCTGTATTTGGATTATAATCTTTGACCGCTAGTATTTAAGACACCAGGAAAGAACGGATGATCAACTCTTTACACCCCTGTCCCATTTGAGGAGTCGTTCAAATTAAGACCAGTCAACCCCCAACCATGTAGCGATCCGAAATGAGATTATTCAAGCTATTAACATGAGCTATGGAAAGGGCCCAACAAATTTTGGGTATTCACCGAGACTGAAAAAGCATCGAAGTGTAAGAACCAGCTCAGACTTCTCGAGCTTCTGACGGTGGTAGGTGGACCAGGTGCCAGGTGGTCACTCGCTTCAAATCACAGTTCCAAAACTCCGAAGAAAGCACGTGAATCACAATTCCGAAGAATAAAAACCTATTTGAAAATGTAAAACTTTGAAACACTGCATCCACACATTTGGCGGTCATAACATTACTATTCACAAAAATTTTGAAAACTACATCCACACATTTGGGAGCTATAACATTATTATTCATAAGTTTTTGGATCCTCTTGAGAAGGTCCACGCTTTCTAGTGTGTTAAGAATCCAAAAGTATGAAATCTAAAAGGGATGAAAGAATTCTCAACACAGATTTTTTCATACTTAACTATTTAGGCTGAAACATCTTTAAGGAAAATTATCCTATTGTAAAAGCCCACTCAATTCCACCTGTAGAGAAACCCCTGTCAGCTCCACACATACATATTTTCTTCCGACTCATCTAAAAACTAAAACATCGGCAGGCCTAACTATCGATCTCTCATCTTGTGGATCTGTTAAAAAATTGATTAATGTCTTTTTCTTAGAAGCAACACATGCACATCTGAGTATATTAAAGTTAACATTCTAACAAGATTATGTTTATATTTAAAATATAAAAGCTACTTGCAATCAACTACATTTCTCAAAAGTGTCCAAATACGCCTTACGACAAATAGAATATCTACATTCTTCCTACCTTGATGTAAATTCACTACTGCAAATCTTGTCAAAGTCGAAGGCCAATTCCTTGACAATTACATGTGAATTCTTGACCAATAGGTCTTGGTCAGGGCCAATCCCTAACTAACGTACCCTCGCCAAAAGCTTGGTGACCAATAATGGTTGGCTAGGACCTATCCCTGACCAATAGAGGCGGAATCCCTGGGCAACCATTACAGAAATTAAAAAAAATCTCTTGGGACAATACATTCCAAGGCACATCTTTGACAAATAGGAATGTATGTTATTTTGTTATATATCCATATATGAACACACATAACATCCAAAATATTACACATCAGAAGTAGATTATCACACATCAGATGACAACACCTTGAATATAACAAAAAAGATCATTGCATTGAATTTGTAATTGTGATGTCTACATCCAAAAAGTATGATTGAAGCATCATATTTTTTCCCAAAAAGATAACTCATATCTTCTAATAAATCACATTTTTATAGCATTCATATGCATTGCATGACATATCACATTGTTTCAAACAAAAATAAACTTGCATATCGCCATCCGTATCTAATTACTTCATTCATTCT
Source organism: Alisma plantago-aquatica (assembly GCA_963693085.1). Classification (NCBI taxonomy): domain Eukaryota; kingdom Viridiplantae; phylum Streptophyta; class Magnoliopsida; order Alismatales; family Alismataceae; genus Alisma; species Alisma plantago-aquatica. The sequence goes on along the minus strand of OY856412.1, from coordinate 663,267,738 downwards.
CCCTAGCATCACTTCCACAACTTCTACCATGAGGGCTTTCTCCAAGATTTGCTTCGGTCCTTCTACTTTGTGGAGTATTTCCAATATCCTATATTTTACAAATATATCAACTTTTTACAACAATATACAAGTTCATAAGAGACAATCAAAACTATTCGTAGAATGTATGTAACAAAAGTGATCAAATGTAATTCTTATTTATATATGCATGACACATGAACAAGCACATAAATAGACTGCATCAAAAGTAGAAATAGCAGCTATGTTGTATTTTAAATAGATGTTTCTTTCTACAAAGAAATAGGTTCTCTTATTGTAGATGGTGGGTACAACACGCCAACTGCTTGGGTTGTAGCCGCCCAGAATTTTTTTTATTTTGTTATTATGATACCATGTGCTGATTCTAATTTCGTAATTTATATTTTGCTGCAACATATGTCTGTAATATAATGTTATAATACCTGATTGAAAGGATGTATGTATCCCGCTTGTGAGAATGGGTATCCATTATACGGGTATGAAAATGGAACTTGAACACTTTGCATATTATTTCCATGCTAGAGAAAGACAATGTATTGAGAAAATTTAGTATGCAACTAATTCATTTAAAAAATTTCAGAATTAACGTTATATACATTTCTTACTTGTTGACGTGTGGATGGTTGTCATGGCCCTGGAAATTGATATCCAGGAAAAAAAGTAGTACCATATGAATGTTGACCCTGAACAAGTATACAATTATATTTCAAAAATTATTTGTTTGATGAGAATCTTAAAAATATTTATAAATAAAATGAAAGATGTAACAAATAGTATAAAAACTTGTTTTTAAAAATGTTTATAAATAGAATGAAAAAATGTAACAAATAGTATACAAACTTGTATTAGAGAAGCCAAAGGACTTAATGCACTTAATGTATTTTTTACTTCAGTCATATTTTTGTTATATTCTTCCATTTTGCTCTGCAGTACTTCGACAGTTTCCTATAAATACACGATGTTAAAATTTACACAATTTAAGTTATTATTTAACTAATACAATAAAATTTATCATAATAAGTTAATCACCTTGTATTTCTTATTTTTATTCAGTAAAATCATATTGGTTGCTCGTATAGAATCTCCACGAGCACCTATCTTATCATGGCCACTACCAATTAATCGTTTCTGATTAGATTTTATGGGTTTAATGAATTGACAAATGACTTCATCTTCTTAAAATTCATTACTTTGATTAGAATCATCAAATGAGAATACACTTTGTTGGAACTTGTGGTACTCCACAATTTTTTCCTAATAAATTATATACGCATTGATGACATATCTTTGTATTTGGTATAAATAACTTTTAACAAATCCATTTTACTTAGAGCATGCCCAAGTTTCTTTTCCTGTATTGAAAAATATTATTATTTCATACACACATAGACTTCAAAGTATTACACTTAGAACACAAATCAATATATATAACTTTAATATAAAATTTTGATGTTCTTACCAGCTCATGACGTTTTCTTACAAAGGTTTTAGCCCCAGTACAATGATTCATCTGCTTCTTGGATCAATTAATCTTGTTCTTCTCTACAATTGCCTAATATGACATAGACAAAAGATAGAAAATAAATTTTAATTACATAGTAGCAACCTCAAAGAAATGTTTATAAGATTCCTACAGTTTTATATTTAACAGTTGCAAATAAGTTGTAACAAAGAATATAAAAATATTTTGTACACCACATAAACGTTTATGTCCATCAAAAATAAGATGGACACTTGTTGCTAGAGTGAAGGAGGGCGGATTTCTGGACTATAGCATTTCAAAAAAATAGTTATGATATTATTTTGATACCATGTACTAATATTAATCAAATAATAACGATGCACATAAAATATGAATATTTGTTTTACCTGTGTTTTGGGTTGTTTCTATTTTCTACCAATTTTAAAAACTGCTCACGATCAATTCGAGAATCATTTGAAATTGCTTCCAACATTGCATCCATATCATCTTGATACTTCAACTAATATTTGACTTTCATTTCTGCCCTCCAATCAGTTAGACTAAAACTTATATGCATCCATACCCTCTCCCAACTATTTGAATGATCATCCAAGTCAAAATAAGCATGCATGATTCATATGAAATAGTGCATAACTAAAAGTAAATATATATAACATGCTAGAGTGAAGTTATCATGAAAATGTATTATTACCTTTACAATATCTCTTGTGTTGTTGAATGATGATATTGGCATTTGTGGCCAATACTTATCAACGGGCCACAAAGATGGTCTTCTAGCTAAAATCCCACACAATAGGCTTAATTGTTTTCCCACTTCTCCAATTTCAAAGCCATTGTCATAAAAAACTAAATGGTGCCTCTCACCAGGAGGTGGCTTAAGCTTTGAGATAATTGTAGGGCCTCTCCCATGCTTTTCAATTGACTGGAGTTCAATATTTATTCTTTGATCATTTTCTTCTTCAAAATCTGTATTTATAGTTGGAGGTGAGGTTGCAAGAGTAATAGTTATATCATCTTATTCAACTACAATCCTTTGTGCCAACCTTGCTGATTTCCTGGACATCTAATTATAATATAGAATATAAAAATCATTCATGTTAATATTAACAAAGAAATATGATCAAAGTAGAAATAAGTAGAAATGGTTTAGAACAACATATAAAACAACAACACACATACTATAGAAAATCAATTGACACACCTTGATATGTTTTTATTTATTTGCATGCACGTTAAGTAGACAACAAAGTATACACATTTCAGAAAGAGAGCAACCTAATGGCCATCCTTCAATAAATGCAACATAAGATACATTTATATATAAATAAATTAATATTGTAATATATGTATGTATTACTTCCACATGTTCAAAGACTTGTAAAAACATGCATTGCATAACATAAAATGTTCTTGGGCATGCATAAAAACATCATATATTTCTCTAAACACAAGATAGATTTAAACAAGTGAACACCATAGAAAATTCTCTCTTCCACATGTTCAAATGCATACAAAATATTCATGTAATGAAAAACAAGATCAACTTTCAACTATCACGCATTATAATGTTCATAACTAAGAAGGATTGTGATATTCAATAGTTGAACCCTCCATATTCATTCTTATCCAGGATATATTTTCACTATCATCATGACTTGATTGATTGAATGGTGACTCAACACGAAATTCTACAGTTTGAAGAAAATCAAACAATTCCCTTGGTGGGACCTTCAACACTACATGCCAATTTGTGTCCACTGGATCCTGAACATAGAAGCACTATTGAGCCTGAGAATCAAATATAAAAGGCTCATCTTTATGTGTTACTTTCAAGAAATTTAATAGAGTGAATCCATAATCATCAACTCTAAAGCCAGTTGTAGTGCTCTCATCAAACCATGTGCATTTGAATAATGTAATCTAAATATTGGGGCCATACTCTAGCTTGATGACCTCCTCTAGTTGACCATAATAAGTAACATATGATGAAATTGGGTTTCAGTCCCTAGAGCTGGAGTAGCTTGATGTCTCTGCAGATAGATAAACTCCACTATTTTGTGACTTACGACGAGAATCCAACATTTTTGACTAAAATTTGCAGCCATTAATGAAGTATCCATCGTAAATGTCTCCTTCACAAGAAGGACCTTGTGCAAGCCAACAAATCTCTTCCGTAACATCTTCTCCATTGTTTCTAACATAAAAAATCTATGTTTGAATGGAATTAGTTTCTTTTTCAAATACTATTAACATTACTAGAAAATTAAACAACATGAAATCTAGTTCACTACTACAGAAACAACATTCAGTGTCACTTTTCTGGGCGTCGGTTATTTACATACACCGACGCCTATAACATTCCACGTCGGCTATTTAGTAAGTCTGACGTCTATATTCGAAGACCAGCCAGACACGGGTACCACTTTCTATTCAGCGTCGGCTAGGTAAAACACACAGACGCCTAAAATCACCCGCGAAATCCAATTTTCGATCGAAAAGAAAAAGTGTCACATACAGCGTCGGTTATTTAGATAGAAACTGACGCCTATGTATGATGAGAATTTGCACGAAAAGTGTCACATTCAGTGTCGGTTATCCATCGATAACTGACACTGATAGTGGTTCCCGCCAAATAATTTCGGGCAAATATTGTCCAATTGGACGTCGGTTTTTACGATCCACCGACGCTGAAGAGGTTTAGGTGTCGGTTTTGTAAACAACCGACGCCGTTTATGAACTTAATATCCCATGATCACCCGACTCTTCCCCTTTCTTCTGCTTCATTGCGAGAATCTCCCCCGTTGCTGCTGCCGCCCGACCCTCTGTTGCTGCCGCCCGACCCTCTATTGTTGTTGCTTGTGCTTGTGCGCCGCCCTCCGCTGCTGCTGCTTGTGCACCGCCGCCGCTTCCTACTCCTTCTACGCCGCCGCCGCTCCCTGCTCGCCGGTGTCATCGCCGCCTTCCTGCCTTGCGCTGGCGGTCCTGGAGCTCGCCGGTGTCGCCGTCGCCCACCTGCTCGACCTGCTCGACCTCACCTCGCCTTGACCTCGCCCTGCTCGCTTTCCCAGGTAACTGCCGACCTACCCAGGCGGCACCCAGGCGTGCCTAGGTGGCCAGACGTTCACCTAGGGTCCCAAACCCAGGCGCCCAGCCTAGTTAGGCCTCTGGGATGCCTGGGTGATGCATGTACTGATTTGTATTGCATACCTTCTACAATTATTGAGTCCAATCATTCTAATGGCCAGCTATTTTCAGCTTCTAATCAAATTAATTAGTTTAGATTCATTCAAACATCTTTATATGGTAATTGCATATGTGATTAAACAAAAGAGAAATCAACAGACCTTGCTACAGCCAACGAAAATCATTTTACAATTTTTTCTTTGACTTTGTTCCATTTAATTGAGCTAAATTAACTTAGTCTTATTGTATGTTCTTAATTAGATGTCTAGTCATAGAGTCACAAATTGATATAACAGTCATAATTTTAGTCTTTTCTTATATATACCAAACTTGGATATGTCCCTGCACACATAGATGGATAGTAATGGAATTTCAACATCTAAGGAATTGATTACCTATAACTATTAGTAGTAGCTTTATTAATTTACTAGTAGCTAGAAATTTTGAACGCCTACTTTCAATTGTAAAAGAAGGAACTAGTTAGAGCATTTGTTCATTAACCTTTTTTCTATAAAATTCTTTTATCAAATCAACATTGCTGGGTTTCCTAGGTTTTATCTTTAGGAGGATCTGTATAGATCAACATTGCAAATGTTAAACCGTATTGGACATCTATAGCAAATAATAACTTTATTTTGTTTTAAAGATGGTTAAAATTTAACTTATTTTGTTCGATGTCTGATATGATGGTATTGGATGCCTATATAGATGTGATTCAATCAAGATATCAATTTGTGTTTATTTATGTACTGATTTGTATTTATTTATGTATTGTTTCAGGAATTAATTGATCATCTACTGCTGCCCGACGTCTCCCTGCCCGTCGCCTGCTCACCTGCCTGCTTGCCTGCCTACTTGCCTACCCTCCGTCTCGCCCTCTCTCCCTGCTGACGCCCGACTAGGCTCAAACAGAGGTAAACCCTATTTTATTACACTGTTTGATCTTTAATCACATAGACTTAATCAACATTGCTACTTGTACACTCTAGAATCAAGATCTAATACTCACTAAATTATATATTGTTTGTATGGGACTGTTCCTGAACACCTAATCTCACTAAATTATATATTGTTTGTATGGAGTCCGGCTTCATTGTAGATAATAGGAGTAAATCTTGGATAGGATGTAAGTGTATACCCTAATCTTGTCCTAATATATACTTGTTTTCTCTTTGATCATAGAATGGATATATCATGGATGTCCATTCACAATCGCTGCACCCCAGAGTTTATATCTGGTCTTGATCAGTTTATTAGATTTGCCGAGGAACATAGGAAAAAATCTACAGATAGGTTCTACTATCCATGTAGGCATTGCGGTAACAACTTGAAAGTCAGCACTGGTGAGGAAATCAAAAGTCATGTCATGTGCAATGGGATTGTACAAGGCTATATAGAATGGCACTGGCATGGAGAAATTTCAAACTCGAAACCAGTAGATGTCGATAGCAGTGCTTGGGTGGAAGAAGAAATTGCCTCCGATGACGTAGATGTGAACGAACCAGTTCCAGTAGACATCGTTGATGTGATGCTGCATAGTTGTAGGGTAGAGCACACCGATCCACCTCCTACCTTTAGAAACATTGTGCATGATGTTGAGATATCGTTATACACAGGCTGTGCTAAGTTTACGAAGCTTAGCACTGTGTTGAGATTGTATAAGTTGAAAGCTAACAATAGATGGAGCGACAAAAGCTTCACTTCATTTTTGACTTTGTTGAAAGAAATGCTTCCTGAAGGAAACGAGCTGCCAATCTCAACATAGTGGGTAAACAAAATGTTGTGCCCAATGGGAATGGAGGCCAAGAAGATACACGCATGCCCGAATGATTGTGTATTATTTCAAAAGGAATATGTAGATTTGAAAGATTGTCCAAAATGTGGTGCGTCACGGTATAAATTGACGACTTCGGGGGAGTCCAAAACTGGTTCTCCTGCCAAGGTGTTGTGGTATCTACCTATAATATCACGGTTTCAATGCTTGTTTGCAAATCCGAAAGATGCGAAGAATTTGAGGTGGCATGCAGATGTTAAGAAAAATAATGATGGGATCCTACGACATGTGTCTGATTCTCCATAGTGAAAGAAGATTGATCTATTGTACCCCAAATTTGGTGAAGAAGATAGGAATCTAAGACTTGTGCTTTGTACAGATGGGATGAATCCGTACGGGACATTGAGCAGCCAACATAGCACTTGGCCAGTCATGCTTGTTATATACAATCTTCCTCCCTGGCTGTGTATGAAAAATAAGTACGTTATGTTGTCGTTGTTGATAGCGGGCCCTAAACAACCCGAAAATGATATCGATGTTTATCTTGAACCTCTGATTGATAACTTAAAGAAACTTTGGGCTGAAGGTGCGATGACCTATGATGCTTCAGGAAGAGAGACATTTTGTTTACACGCTATGTTGTTTTGCACTATTAATGACTTTCCAGCATATGGGAATTTGTCTGGATATAGTGTCAAAGGAGCTAAAGTGTGTCCTATATGTGAAGAAAACACTGATTCAATAAGACTAAAACATGGCGGCAAGACTGTATATCTTGGTCATCGAAGGTTTCTTTCAAAATTCCATCCGTATCGTAGGAAGCGCAAAGCATTCAATGGATGGAATGATGAACGGAATGCAGCTAAACCTATACCAGGGGATGTTGTTTATGAAAGAGTAAAATACATTGTCAATGAATTTGGTAAGAAATCACAATGTAGTATGGCCACACGGAGTGACAATTCTTCATTCAAGAAGAAGTCAATATTTTGGGATCTTCCTTATTGGAGTTCTTTGACAGTCAGGCATTGTATCGATGTAATGCACGTTGAGAAAAATGTCTGTGATAGCATCATTGGTACTCTGTTAAATATACCAAATAAGACTAAAGATGGGATAAAATCCAGACTGGACCTACGTGAAATGGGAATAAGGTCAGAATTAACAAAATTACGTGAAATGGGTAATAAAAGAACATACTTACCTCCCGCTTGTTACACGTTGTCTAGAAAGGAGAAGAAAGCTTTTTGTGAATGCTTGGTAAATGTTAAGGTGTCACATGGTTACTCATCTAACATCCGTAGAATGGTATCAATGAAAGATCTGAAGTTGATAGGTCTTAAATCTCATGATTGTCACACTCTAATGCAACAAATATTGCCCGTGGCAATTCGATCTATATTGCTGAAGCATGTAAGGTTTACAATCACCAGACTTTGTTTCTTTTTCAACAGTCTATGCAGCAAAGTTATTGACCCTGATAATCTCGATAATTTGCAAAGAGAAGTGGTTGTTACCCTATGTCAGCTTGAGATGTATTTCCCTCCTTCGTTCTTTGATATCATGACACATCTTGTTGTCCACTTGACTAGGGAAGTGAAAATGTTGGGCCCAATTTTCTTGCATTGGATGTATCCCTTTGAACGATACATGAGCGTTTTTAAAGGTGATGTTCAAAACCGTTATCGGCCTGAAGGGAGTATTATTGAAGGTTATGTGGTGAGAGAGGTTATGGATTTTTGCAATGACTTTCTGAGTGGTAATAACACTCATGTTAATGACAAGAATATTGAGGAGGGCAAAGGAATTTTGGGATCACGGGTGAAAGTAATCATTCGTGAGCAGTTGGAACAAGCTCACTTGTATATTTTACACAACATGGACGAAGTGAGTGTTTATATCAAGGAACATACCAATTTCATCAAGAGACAACATCCTCGAGCAAGTTCAATGTGGCTTGCTAGAGAGCATAATAAGACTTTTACTAAGTGGTTTGAAGATAAAGTCTTACATCAACTATCTCAAACACCAAATGATATTACAGAAACTATCAAATGCCTCGCCTTTAAACCAAAACCGAATGTTATGTCTTATGAAGGGTTTGACATTAATGGGATCACATATTACACAAAGCGCCAAGATGATAAGAGTGTTGTCCAAAATAGTGGGGTCACTCTTCAAGCGTCGACTATGTATTTTGCAAGTGCAAAGGATAAGAGTCCACGTGAAGCTAAAATGTCATATTACGGTGTCATTGAAGACATATGGGAGTTTGACTACATAGATTTCAGAATTACGCTCTTTAAATGTAATTGGGTTGATAACACCAAAGGAGTTATAGTGGATGAATTGGGTTTCACTTTGGTGAAATTTGAAAAGATTGGCGAGAAGGGTGAACCATTCATATTGGCATCACAGGAAAAACAAATATTCTATATCGATGATCCTGCAAATGATAAATGGTCGGTTGTTCTTCATGGTAAAAGACAGTTCATTGAAGATCCTATAGATGAAGAAGAGTACTATCATAAGTATGATGACTCCAGTCCATTCTCTGTTGGGTTGCCAACTCCACAAAATATTGAAGCTAATGATGACTTATATGTGCGTGGAGATCACAATGAAGGATTGTTAATTGATAAAAGATCACAATTTTAGAGGCATGTATGTTTATATTTTTTATTGAAGCTAAATGTTTGCTTTTTTAATATCAATATCATTTTCAGATTTGATTTTTCATTATCTTCTAGTTAATACAAATGCTAAATGTTTGCCTTTTTCTAGTTAATACAAATGCTAAATGTTTGCCTTTTTCTAGTTAATACAAATGCAAAATGTTTGCCTTTTTCTAGTTAATACAAATGCTAAATGTCCTGTTACATGAAAAGGATCTAAAATCCAAAGCCCTAGAATGGGTCAAGTTCAAGTCAAAATGGCTACAAGTTTGCGTTTTGGGTTTTCTATGTAAATGACCTTAGAACATCTATGTAATCACTTGTAATGATGAATTGACTTGTAACTTAGAAGAGAAAAATGTTTGGGACAAATTTCACCAAGTGCTAATCACTTTAAATGCAAATTAGAAAATGGATTACAGGCACTTGGTCGGTCGAGTTTTCCTGGATTGAAACTCGACCGATCATCCTTGGTCAATTTTCTGAAGATTGCATCGGTCGAGTTGTGCACTCACATAACTCGACCGATGCAATCTTCAAAAAATCGACCAAGGATGATCGGTCGAGTTTCAATCCAGGAAAACTCGACCGACCAAGTGCCTGTAATCTATTTTTTCTAATTTGCATTTAAAGTGATTAGCACTTGGTGAAATTTGTCCCAAACATTTTTCTCTTCTAAGTTACAAGTCAATTCATCATTACAAGTGATTACATAGATGTTCTAAGGTCGTTTACATAGAAAACCCAAAACGCACACTTGTAGCCATTTTGACTTGAACTTGACCCATTCTAGGGCTTTGGATTTTAGATCATTTTCAGATTTGATGTTTCATTATCTTCTAGTTAATATAAATGCTAAATGTTTGCCTTTTTAATGACATTTTCAGATGGCTGACCATGATGAGCATGATGTCCATGATGAGCATGAAGTCCATGATGAGCATGCTGTCCATGACGAGCATGGTGAGGATACCAATGTAAGTTCTAAAAACATATCCTGTATTTCTATAAAATTCATTATCTTCTAGTTATGTCATATATCCCATATTTCTATATTGCGCTAATTCAGTGTGTTTATTTTTATCAAATTTTAGGTTGATGATGCACAGGTACCCACTGAAGCACTGGAGCAACTTGATGCGTAGCACCAAACACTTAACAAGAAAAGGGGCATCACTCTGCTGAAGAAGTTAATAGCGCTAAGTGGCAGTGGATCCAAATTGGTTGTGGAGTTTGATAATGGAGGAAATGTAATTGGAGTGAACCGCAATAATTTTGTAAACTATCTTGGGTGTGTCACTCGAAGCCATTGTGGTGTTAAGTATGATAATTGGCATAAAGTTCCCCAGGGGAAGAAAGACTTGATATGGAAGGATTTATGCGTGAGTTATTATTATTTGCAATTCTATTTTGTAGATTACAAATTATATTATTTGCAATTCTATTTTTGGATACTAGTTAATAAGAATTTTATTTTACAGAATCTATTTGCATTGGATGAGAAGTTGCATCGTAAAAGCGTGATGCAACGCGCTGGAAAGATGCTTAGGAACTATAGGACAAATCTCAACAGAGAATACATAAAAGATGGTGATAAGAAGAAGAAGTCAGCCCTTGAACAGTGGAACTTTTGGACAAAGAAGATTGGGACAATTTTGTTGCTTCAAGAAAATCTGAAGAATTCAAGGTATTAGGCATCACTCCCAATTTAATTAATATATGTTATATTCACCTATTCAAGATTAACATTTAGTGCTACTAACCAAATCATTAATGTGCATACTAATTAGGCCCTCAGTGAGGCGCAAAAAGCAAGGCGTGCACTAAATTTGCATGACCACACTATGGGTCCAAAGGGCTATGCAAGCGTTCGCCAAAGACTACAGGCGGAGTCTGCAGCTACTCAGAAGTCTGCTGCTACTCAGGAGTCTGCCACACCCATGCCTCGCCATGATATCTGGATAGCTGGGAGGCAAAACAAGAAGGGTGAAATAAAGAAGCCCGTAACTGCTGAGGCGGCTGTGAAAATGGTAAAATACAACTCTTAGAGCAATCGTTTGAATATTGATTATTGTGGTGTTAACTTACCAATTTCTGTTGATGGTGATTAGCGGGAGCTGCACGAGCAGAGGAAACAAGGCACGTTCATCCCTCAGGGCACAAGGGATGAATTGATAGTTGCTCTGGGTAACCCAGAGTATCCTGGATGTGTTAGGGGTGCAGGCGCTAGTGTGGGCATCAAAGCATTCTTTGAGCCATCCCAGTGCAAACCCAGAGCGGGACTTTCACAAGAAGAGGTAACCTATTCTTTTTTTAGAATGTTACTGCAAAAGGGAATTCAATAATAAGAAGCTAATGTTTCTTTTATCCATGTATAGGAGAATAAGAGAGTCGAGGATATAGTTGCTAAGAAGGTCAATGATATAGTTGTTGAGAAGGTCAAGGAAGAAATAGTGTGGTGGCATGCATCTCAGGCTTCCAATCATCCTATGGTGACCCACTCTTCTCCTGATGCACAGACTGTGAGTAATCCTGGAGACCCATCGCCTAACACGTCTGTAGTAAGTATTGTTTATGACATTGTAGCTAGTCTTTTCAAGATGATATGTTTTGAAGATGATATGTTTTCAAGATGATATGTATATATGTATAACATTCTTTACGTAAATTTGTAGGCATTGAAGCCATGCCGCTTAAGAATGTAAGACTATGTTGTTGCAGAGGCGCAGGCTTACCAGTCCCTTCCTGGGGCAACATTTCATGGGACTCCAATGCCGCAGGGCTACGTTCGTGTGAGCCAGTTATTTGTATTACCCGATTGGAGGGAAGCTGCATTGCCATATGTCCACCCAGATATTGATACACTTGGTGAGGCAAAAGGCGGGGTGATATTGTGGCCCAAAGCAGATGTCGTCTACACTACTGAAATTATAAGATAAATTTACATTACTTTAGATTGTTAATGTGTATATATGAGGTCAATTGATCTGAAATTATATATACAGGTTAAAAAGAAGACACCCGGAGCACCTAGGCCTCCACCTCCACTTCCTACATTACCAAGTTGGGTTCCAACTGACCTAAAATACCCGTTAGGTCCTGCTTGTAGGGGAATGGCATGTTGTCTACGGGCACATAATATACATTGCCCTATAATTGTTTCTTTAGAAGCAGATTATGCAGGTCAATCATACGATAGCTCTTTATTTATACAAGATATTATTGAGCTGTTTATGTATGATTGGCTGAATACATCAATGATAGAGACATGGATAAGGTGAGATCTTGTTTATACATCCATATACCTTGTGTAAGATCCGGTGATCTGGTTTCTTATATATTAATGCATACGTAATACATGTTTTGCAGCTACTTAGTCGAAGATCAATGCAAACAATTTGCATTTAATCATGTGGGTTTTTTTATTCCATCATTGATTAGTATGGTAGCTAAAGACCCTGATAGTGTTCAACAATACTGTATAGATACTTTTATTATTTTTGGTCAGCAAAAGAAGACGATAATAATAGCTCCATTCAATGTCAAGTAAGTTTACTTTATTTAGAATTTGGACTTAAGAAAATTCCATTTTTATTGTGCATTTTGAGTTATTAATTTTTAACTTTTTTACCTCTAGCAGTAGACATTGGGAGTTACTAGTTATTGTCCCCGGGACGTTCACTGTTTATTATTTAGATCCTGTGGGAAGTACATTGAACACTAAAATTGGACACATATTGAGAATGCCATTATTCTGGTGAGAAATATTTCATTTTTATATTCGTTAACATATGTTATTACATTACTATTTAATTATGCAATTTATTGTGTTACATTAACATGTAGGGGTTTAGATGCATTTAAAAATGCTGGAGGAAATGTCCCAAGGAGAAAGAACCAGCCAATAATTTGGGAGAACGTAAAAGTAAGTTCCCGACTCCAATGTATATATTATTTATGTGAACTGTGCTTAGTTGTATTTTTTAATATTTTGTATGTTTCAATTTATAGTGCGCTACACAAGACAACGGTTGGGCATGCACATACTATGTGATGCAATTTATGCAGATCATTATCCGACAAGCCACATTGGATATTAATACCATACATGAGGTATTATATATAGTCTCATTAGTTAGTATGAAATATATCAATCTTATTTTTATATTATTACTTATATATATACATCATTCTCTTTGCAGGTGTTTAAAACTGGCCACACTATAGGTAAACAGTTAAAAAATATACATGCTCCATATACGATGGAAGCATTAAATGATGTAAGAGAAGAATGGGCAAAAGCCATACAAGCAGTGGCGATTGTAAGATATAATTGGGATGCTGATAGCGATGCTGAATGATATTTTGTAAATGAATATTTATGAATGTTTATACATTCTGAATGTTTCTACATGTATTTGAATGTTTCTATATGTGTGAATGTAAGAATTGAATTGATGTCTGAATGTATCTACTTGTGTGAAAAAATATTTGTTGATTTTGCAGGTTTGTGGCCTGTTTGTAGGCTGATATCAATGGATGTCATAAACCTGCAGTTTAGAAAACTGAACTGCATGTTCTCATCTTGCTGACCAGCCACAGCAGGCATGCAAACTGATACGAAAAAAAATTAAAGTATAGGCGTCGGTTATTTATAGAACACCGTCATCAAAGGCCTACAGCGTTGGTTATTAGATAAAAACCGACGCCTAATATGACAAACAACCCGACCGTGCAGGAAAGCACGGCCGTGGTGGAAACGGCGTCGCTTATTCGTATAAAACCGACGCGTATAGTACTAAACACGGCCGTGCAGCGAAGCACGGCCGTGTCGTCTGGGAGTATGGTGTCGGTTGTTCAGTTGTTAACCGACGCAGAAACTGTCCTAGGTGGTGCCCTTTTTTGTGGCGTGAACCCTATAGACGTCGGCTAACTATATATAACCGACACCTATAGATCATATAGGCGTCGGTTAGAAAACCGACACCGAAGAGTTCGACCTTTAGCGGTGCCCACATAGGCGTCGCTTAAAAACCGTCGCTAAAGGGGGTTAAACAACCGACGCCAAAGGTGTATTCTGTAGTAGTGGTTGCTCACATGATTTTTAAACCAAGAAGGAAAATCATGATTATGCCTTAATTTGACATTACGAAGAGTCATCCTTGGATGATTTAGTTGTATATCATCCATGTGTTTCCTATAATTTTAAAACAAAAGGAATGTTATGTTATATAAAAAAGAAAACATACTTCTCAAAAATAACATATAATGGTTACCTTCTATAAGAGCCGATACTCCTTGTATTGAAAAGAACATAACGATGTGCTTGCTCTAGTGTCACATGATCAAATTTCTTTCTTACTTCTTCTCACTACTACATTTTTGGCCAGTAACGTCGCTGCCCATAGCGTCATTTTTATTAGAATAACTGACCTAATAGACTATTGCATCGGTTTTATCATAAAAATCGACCTTACAGGTTTTCCGCGGAAAAAATTCACACGATTTTGGCTTCGCGCGTCGATCTATAGCGTCGGTTTTGCCAAATAACTGATGCTATAGGGTCAAACAAAAACACGGGCACCGCTTTGGACCTCTAGCGTCGGTTTTTAATGATAACCGACCTTATAAACACTGACCTGCAGGGTCGGTTTTTTAAAATAACTGACCTTATAGATGGTTTATGAAAATTCAGGCACCACTTAGGCTGTAGCGACGGTTTTTTGGTTTAGCCGACGCTATAGAGCACGGCTGTAGCGACGGTTTTCTCAGTTAACCGACACTACAGGTCGGGCTACTAGCAAATACACGTGCGACCTAGGACCTATTGACTTTTGTTTCATTTCGTTTTGCTCAAAAGCACGGCGTTAGAGACCCCTCCTTCCGACGTCGGCGTCCATCTCCTTGTCCAAAGAGTCCAGCTGTGTGCCGCCGTCGTGCACTCCTCTGTCGTCGTGTCGTCGTGCTGTGTGTCGTCGTCGTGCAAAGGCCGTGCACTCCTCCGTCGTGCAAGGGTCGTGCACTCCTCCGTGCAAGTCGACGATGACGAAGCCTTAGGTGTTGCAAGGGTCGTGCGCATCCCTCCGGTTCTTTTCCCGCATAATATCCCTCACCGACCGGTTCTTCTCAAGGTATTGTCTCTGCTGCCTCACTCCTCTGTTTACATCTTACATCGGGACTGGGGTCGGCGATGGGTAGCGATGGGTGCTGGTGGTAGTAGCACGATCGTGCCATAACCACGACCGTTTTTCTTATTATTGTAATATCACGATTGAGAAAAGGTTCGCAATGGATGTATTTGTTAGGTAGCACGGCCGTGCTGGGTAGCACGGCCGTGGTGGTTGTGGTTGAGTGTATGTTTTTGTTAGGTAGTACGACCATGCTGGGTAGCACGGCCGTGTTGGTTGGTATCACGGCCGTGGTGGCTGTAGCTGAGTAAATGTATTTGTTAGGTAGCACGGCCGTGCTGGGTAGCACGGCCGTGTTGGCTGAGTTGCTGAACTGCATTTGTTAAAATCTTTCTGTTCCTCTAATATTGATGTATATTGACCCTAATGCCTTACATTATAAGAGAATTATGTAGTCTCAGATTGACACTTTAGGGTTTATATATGAGATCATCGAATGCATGATGTTTAACTTAATATATAAATAAGACAATAATACATTTATGCATGTATCAACTTAGAAACCCGTTCAAAATTTACTCATAGGAGTAAATATTGGATAGTCCCCGGTTTGGGGCTGTTTTTGGATATTTAATCTCACTTAGGATGTAACTGTATAATGTATGTTTAGTGTTGAAGAAAATTTTAGTAGTATTTCCTCATTTGTTCTATGGGTACATATGTGAGTGGTTTATTTACCATTTACATCGGTGTACTTGGAGAACTTAGGAGAAATGCTGCTGAAATTTTCTTCAAAACTAAACATACATTATACAGTTACTAATAAGATTAAATATTAAAAAATGAGATAGGTGGTACACTTTAGTATATAAGTAATTAACTTCCTATCAATAAAAACTTACATCTTATAGTATCAATATTAAATGCTTAGTTTTATAATTAATTTTTAATGTGATATAGAAAATAGATCAAAGTTGTATGTCTATCAAGAACCATTGTAGTCCAGAGTTTGCCAAAGGTCTTGATGAATTTATCATATTTGCTGAGGAACATAAGAAACTACCTACAGATAGGTTCTATTGTCCATGTAAAAATTGTGGTAACAATTTGAAAGTTGATACTGCTGAGGAAATTAAGGATCATGTCATATGCAATGGGATCATACAAGGTTATAATGAATGGTATTGGCATGGAGAGAAAATTAATAATGGATCAGAAAATGTCGATACTAATAGTTGTGGCATAGAAGATATAGATAATGATGATAATTTCAATGATGAACCGATTCAGGATGACCTAATTCAGGATGATATGGTTGATGAGATGCTACGCAGTTGTCGGGACAATGTCATTGATCTACCTTCTTTATTTGCAAACATAGTCCATGATGCTGAAAAACCTTTATATAAGGGTTGTACTAAGTTCATGAGGTTGAGTGTTGTTATGCGATTATATACTCTTAAAGCTCAAAACCGGTGGAGCGATAAGAGTTTCACTTCACTGTTGTCTTTGTTAAAGGAAATTCTTCCTGAAGGCAACGAGCTTCCAATTTCAACATATCAAGCAAAGAAAATAATGTGCCCAATGGGAATGGAGGCTAAGAAGATTCATGCATGTCCAAATGATTGTGTGTTATTCTAGAAGGACTATAGTAATTTAATAAATTGTCCAAAATGTGGTGCGTCAAGGTATAAGACCACAAATTCAGCTAAGGCTAAAAATGGCTCTCCTTCCAAGGTGATGTGGTATCTACCAATAATACCACGATTTCAACGCTTATTTGCTAATATAGAAGATGCGCAAAATTTGTCTTGGCATGGGGAGTTAAAGGCCAATGATGATGGCATCCTATGTCATGCATCTGATTCACCACAATGGAAGAAAATTGATTTATTATACCCTCAATTTGGTAAAGAACCAAGAAACTTAAGACTTGGACTCTGTACATATGGAATGAATCCCTATGGTACATTAAGCAGCCAACACAGCACGTGGCCTGTTATGATTGTTATATACAATCTTCCTCCTTGATTGTGTATGAAAAATAAGTATGTCATGTTGTCAATATTGATATCAGGGCCCAAGCAACCTGGAAATGATATTGATGTTTCCCTTCAACCTCTAATAGATGACCTAATGAAACTATGGGAAGAAGGTATTATGACATATGATGCTTCACGTAAAGAGACCTTCAGTTTGCATGCTATGTTGTTTTGCACGATTAATGACTTTCCAGCTTATGGAAATTTGTCTGGATATAGCATAAAAGGTTACAAAGCATGTCCTATTTGTGAGGAAAATACTGATTCAATCAGACTGAAACATGGTGGTAAAATCGTATATCTTAGTCATCAGAGATTTCTCCCACCAGTGCATCCTTATAGAAGGCAACACAAAACCTTTAATGGGTCAACGGAGGAACGAAGTGCTCCTAAACCTATACCAGGAAATGTTGTATATGATAGGGTGAAACATATTGTTAATGAATTTGGAAAGAGTTCAAGTAGTCATACACTCGCATGTGACAAATCTCTATACAAGAAGAGGTCAATATTCTGGGATCTTCCTTATTGGAGATCTTTGGCAATTAGACAATGCATTGACGTCATGCATGTTGAAAAAAATACTCGTGATGGCATCATCTGTACGCTATTGAACATACCAGGAAAGACTAAAGATGGCATCAAATCTAGAAAAGATTTAGAATTAATGGGTATAAGAAAAGAATTATCAGTGGAGATCAGGGGTCGCCGCACATATTTGCCACCGACTTGGTACACTTTGTCAAAGAAGGAGAAAAGGACTTTCTGTGAGTGCTTGTATAATATTAAGGTTCCACAAGGATACTCTTCTAATATTCGTAGATTGGTATCAATGAAGGATCTGAAACTGATAGGTCTCAAATCTCACGATTGTCACACCTTAATGCAACAAATTTTACCTGTGGCTATTCGATCTATATTGCCAAAGCATGTAAGGTTTGCAATCACAAGACTCTGTTTCTTCTTCAATGAAATATGCAAGAAAGTGATACATCCTGATACTCTCGATAAATTACAGAAAGATGTAATTGTCACCATGTGTCAGCTTGAAATGTATTTTCGTCCTTCATTTTTTGATATCATGGTTCATCTTGTAGTACATATTACAAGGGAGGTGAAGATGTTGGGTCCAATTTTCTTACACTGGATGTATCCATTTGAATGCTACATGAGTGTTTTTAAAGGTGATGTTCAGAATCGTTATCGTCCTGAAGGGAGTATTGTTGAGGGTTATGTGGCTAGGGAGGTGATGGACTTTTGTAATGATTTTTTAAATTGCAATGAAACTTGTAGCGATCAAAAAAATTCCCATCACACTGGATCTTATTGTGGCAAAGGAACTCTGGGAGGACGAGTGAAAGGAATCAATCGTGAGTTGTGGGAACAATCGCATTTGTATATTTTACACAACATCGATGAAGTTAGTAGCTACATCACAGAACACAATGATCTTATCAAGAGAAATCATCCGCGATCCAGTTCAATGTGGCTTGCAAGAGAGCATAATCGAACATTTATTAGGTGGTTTGAAGAGAAAGTATTTAATCAACTATCTGAATCACCGAATAATGTTGCTGAGAACATAAAATGGCTCGCCTTTAAGCCAAAAATGGATGTCATGTCATATGAAGGTTATGACATAAATGGATTTTCATACTACACAAAGCGTCAAGATGAAAGTAGTGTAGTTCAAAATAGTGGGGTCACTGTTAAAGCTTGTTCGTTGTATTTTTCCAGTGCCAAAGATAAAAAACCACGCGAAGCTGAGATGTCATATTACGGCATCATTGAGGACATATGGGAAATGGACTATACAAATTTTCGAGTTCCTATATTTAGGTGTAATTGGGTTGACAACAACAAAGGAGTTTTAGTGGATGAGTTGGGTTTCAAATTGGTGAATTTTGAAAAGATTGGTGAGAAAGATGAGCCATTCATCATGGCAGACCAAGCAAAACAAGTATTCTATATTGATGACCCGGCAAATAAAAATTGTTCTGTCGTTCTTCATGGAAAAAGACAGTTTACTGTAGATCCTATAAATGAAGAAGAATACTACGAAAAGTATCATGATTCCATCCCATTCTTCGTTGGTTTGCCAAGTGTAAATGTTGAAGATAACACCGATGAATATTATAAACGTCAAGACCATGTTGAAGGAATTTTCCTTGACTAACAACTCAACCAATACTAGAGGCATGTATTCCTTAAATTATTTATTTTATTATCATTCAAGCTAGTATACCTTATCACTTGTGCTTTTATTATCACTTATTTTTTTTATCATGTATACTTGCAGGTTCTAAAATGGCAAGTGAAGATGAACATTCTGAGCATGAGCATGAGCACCATGAGGATGGTAGTGGTGATGCTAAGAAAAGTAGAGGTCCCACACTAATGCGTAGGCTGCAAGAGCTCAGGGCTAAAGGGGAGAAATTGCCACTCCAATTTGATATCACAGGAGCACCTGTTGGGGAACATGCTAGTGCTTTCAAGCATTACGTAGGGGCGACCGCGCGTAGTAAGGTGCCAATAGATATAGAAAATTGGCATGATGTTCCTAATGCCAAAAAAGACCTCATATGGAAAGATATATCTGTGAGTGGAAGTGATATTATTTTAATATGTTTTTTTATCTATTGATTCTAATTTAGTTTGCTTGGAATTAATTACTTTTCAAAACAACATTATTAATTGCTTCTTTTGTATGTATAGGGTGTTTTTCATCTAAATGAAAAAGATCACAAGAAAATAGTGCTACAACGCTGTGGTGTACGATGGAGGGGTTTTAAGACATATCTCGCAAGGGAATTTATAGATAATCCTAAACAAAAGAAGAAAGCAACATATGTATATATTTTTATAGATCCTGCGGTGTGGGAAATATTTGTTGCAGTTAGGAGATCAGAAGAGTTTCAGGTAATAAAGATTGTGATGTATTTTATGAATCTTTAATTTTATACAATTAAGGAGGTGAATCTTTTTATACATGTTTGCCAAGTCTAAATTGCAATACTTCATTTTAAATGATCAGGCTATCCACCAGTCTCAAAAGGAAAGACGGGCCAAAAATATGCATGACCATCGCTTGGGGCCCGGTGGTTATGCCTTCCGCCGCCAACTACAAGAGAAGCAATCCTCTTCTGGAGAAGAATCTAGTACAACTCAAGTTGAGCGTCCACCCCAACACTTGACATGGATTGATGCTAGAAAGAATCGAGCAGGTGAAATTGTCAACCCTGCAACTAAGGAGGTGGCACAAAAGATGGTAGGTTTATCCCAACTAAGTAAAGAGTAACTCCCACAAACTTAGATTTATTTATATCTAATTGATATTGTGTTTTAATATTTTTATTAACTATGAATAGATTGATCTCCACGAGCAAAGGAAGGAAGGAAAGTTCATCCCAACTGGCCACATGGATGAACTATCAGTTGCGCTTGGTACGAAGGAGCATCTTGGCCGTGTTAGGGGATTAGGAGCTGGCATAGGATTCAAGTCTTATTTTGGCCCTTCGCAATCTAAAAGAGGTCGTGCAGGAGGTCTTACACAAGAGGAGGTTGAAGTATTAGTAGCGTAGAAAGTAAAAGAAATAATGTCTTCATATCAGTCTACTCAACCTTCTCAACCTTATCATACTATGCGTCTCTCAAGTGATGAGGTACAATCCCATGCTCCAGTTGCAGAAGGTCATGGGAGCACTCCCGATGACCCACCACAACAATCTGCAGTAAGTTTTTGTTCTATATGTTGTGTTATTAATATGATATATGATAATATATATAGTTGTAACAGGTATCTATTCTACTTCTTCTTATATAACCTATATTATTTCAATCTAGGTTGGTATGAACTGTAAACTTGTAGTGGAGGTTCCAGAATATAATGTTGTGGCAGCGGGCAAGGTGTACAACTTTGGTGGAACATTGCATTGCCAACAAATTACTGATGACATTTGTCGTGTGTCCATCCATCTTGTGTATGACAAAATGGGGGACAAACCACTACCCATACCTAATCCTGAATGTAGTACAGTTGAAGAAGCAGAGGGTGCTATGGTGGGTTGGCCTAGACACTTGGTTATCAATGATAAGGTATACTTGAATTCTACCATGTTTTTCATATTTGACTGCATATATGAACTCGTCTAATAGAAGTATGTAATTTAATTAACAGGTTTGCAAACCAAAAAGTAAAAAATCTACTAGTCGTCCTCCTATGCCCAAGCCATCTATTATTCCAGAATCCACATTGGACGAGTTGGGAAGTAAATGTAAATGTTTGTGTCGATACTTAGCCAACCAAAGCTCTGGACTACAAATGTTGATCAATTTAACAGAAGATGCAACTGGGAGGGACTTTGATAATTATATTTTTCTTGATGATATTATAGAGTTGTTCCGTTATGATTGGCTGAATACGTCAATATTAGAAGTATGGATAAGGTAAGGATCTATCAATATAGAAAATTCCAATACACATTTTTAGTTTATTTCTACATATGAAAATAATTACAAATGTTTAACAACCATTTATATACCGAGACCACAAACGTTGATATAAAGAATGTTGGATTCTTAGTTCCTTCGGTCACTAGTCAGGTGGAGACACATATTGACGAAGTGAGTGATTACTTCTCTGATGCATTCAAATATTTTGCTACTGTGGGAAAGGAAATTATCCTAATTCCTTTTAATGTCGAGTAAGTATTATTATTCAATATAATTTTAATAATGAATAAATGTATTTTATTTTAATGTTTGTTTTATTCTTACTCAAATCTAGACATTGGGAATTAGTGGTGATTGTCCCAAAATTGATGACTCTTTATTATCTTAACCCAATGGGAAAAACAACAAGGGGTCACAAACTGAAATTGCCAGCTATGGCGTAAGCATAAATATAGTCAATGCTTCAACATGATATTTCTGTTTAGAATTTCTATTTTACCAACTATCGTTTAATTTGATAGGGGTATAAAATCTTTTCGTGAAAGCGGAGGACAAATACACACAAAATTAAAGACATTGACTTTGAAAAATGTCAAGGTAGCTACTTTAACAACTGCTTAGTCTTATATGTATTAATTTTCAACTCTTATATGTCAACTCTTAAAGTCTTCTGTTTATAGTAGTTACTAACATTAAGTATAATTCGTTATTTGTAGTGTCCTATACAAAATAATGATTGGGCTTGTGGTTACTATGTAATGAAATATATGCAAGCTATTATCAAACAAGCATCAAATGACATTCAGACTATAGATCAGGTAATAAAGAATAACATCATAAATTTACAAATGAGTTGTAGTCATTTTATAAAATATTAGCATGTGCCTTTTCTGTTTACAGATCTTTACAACTCAGCCTTACACACGTGATGACTTAAATGAATTCCGAGAAGAGTGGTCAGATGCTTTTCTAAATGAAGTCAATATATCATTGGAATAAACATGTCAGTTACGTCCTATTTATGTATGTGGTTTCAGTACTCTTTCATATTTACTTTTGTATCTAACATTTTTAATATATATCATCTCAGACTTGCAATCTATCATTTTATAAATTATGATGTGACTATGTATACTCAACTCAATATATATGAATCATTTTTGTTATGAATGTGTGGTTTGAAATGGTGACGGTTGAGCATCAATGCTCCCCTCTCCCATATCTTATATATATTCTTGTTCTTCTGTTTTGTTCTGTTCAGTTTCTGCAGAAATTAAAAAAAATCTGACCATATAACGTCGGTTTTCTTAAAAAACTGACGCTATACGTGTTTTGGCCGTTCAGCGTAGAACGGTCGTGCTGCATAAAACGGTCATGTTGGGAAGAGGTAGAACGGTCGTGCTAGTGTGCACGACCGTTCTACCTCTTCCCAATATGACTGTTTTATGCAGCACGACCGTTCTACGCTGAATGGCCAAAACACCTATAGCGTCGATTTTTTAAGAAAATTGACGCTATAGGTCCTTAGATATAATCTGTAGAGTTGGTTATTTATTAAAAAAACCAACGTTATAGGGTTCAGGTATAGTTTCATTTCTCATTTGAGTTTAGTTTTTGAGAGCCTATAGGGTCGGTTTTTTACTATACAAGGTCGATTTTTTTGGGTTAAAAAAACCTACGCTACAGAGCAATTACTGTAGCGACGGTCACTTAGGCGTCGGCTGAAAAGTGACGCTATAGGCTTAAAAAAACTGACGCTATAGACCATTTCTGTACTAGTGTCTCTAATAGATGCATCATCATGGTGAAGTGACAAAAGATCCCATCTTGTATCTGTCCCTTTTAGATATCTTGAGCAAAATGTCATACATTCATCAACCCAGTAACCCTCAGCAATAGATCCTTCAGGACGTGCCTTGTTACAAACATATTCTTTTAATGTTTTAAAATATCTCTCAATAGGATACATCCATCGATAATGAACTGGACCTGCAATCTTGGCCTCTGTGACTAAATGGATAGTCAAGTGCACCATGATAGTGAAAAATGAGGGTGGGAAGATGCGCTCCAATTGACAAAGTGTAATCGCAATATCTTTCTCAATTTTGTCAAATTCCTCCAAATCAATTACCTTAGTGCAAATGTGATTGTAGTAGGTACATATTCTAGAAATTGGCCTACAAACTTCTGGAGAAGATGACTTCCTTAATGCAACAACCAATAACCTTTGCATCAACACATGGTAGTCATGACTTTTTAAGGGCAACACTTTCCTCTCAAGCATGTTAATTCGGTTAGAGATATTTGATGAATAACCATCTGGAACTTTCATCGAACTCAATACTGATAGAAATGTATCTTCCTCTTTTATGCTCATTGAGAAACAAGCAGGTGGCACATAATATTTTCCACTCTCATGTTCGATTGTCCACAAGTCTTTCCGGATCCCTAATTTAGATAAGTCAAAGCGAGATTGCACATTATCCTTGGACTTACCTTCAACACCAAGAAGTGTTCCTAATATATTCTCACAAACATTTTTCTCGATGTGCATGGTATCTAAATTATGTCTTATCAATAGGTGCTTCCAGTATGGTAGTCGAAAAAATATACTAATCTTCTCCCATGGATTTGGTAGAGGAATTTTGTCTTCCATTTCAAAACTCCTCCTTCTTTTCCCAGTTTTTGAATCTCACAATTCCTTACCGAATGTCACATTATCATAGCCTTGAAAATCATTCCAAATATCCTCACCAATAAGAGACTTTGGTGCATGTCTATATTCAGTCTTTCCATTAAAGTTCTTCTTGTCTCGTCGATAAGGATGATTGTCACTAAGGAAACGTCGATGGTCCAGATAGCAATCTTTTTTTCCATGTTTAATCCTATACCATCCAGTATCTCTATGACAACAAGGGCAAGCAAACTGTCCTCTTGTGCTATGACCAGAAAGGTTGGCATACGCAGGAAAGTCATTTATGGTCCACAAAATAGCAGCTCTCAATGTGAAATGTTTCTTGGAAGATGCATCATAGGTAGTAACTCTTCTTGCACATAACTCTTGAAGTTCATCAATTAAAGGTTCAAGATAAATGTCAATATCATTTCCAGGTTCTTTTGGACCAGGAATCAACAAAGACATGATGAAGTTTGGTTACTTCATGTACAACCACGGGGGCAAGTTGTATGGGATCAACACAACATGTCAAGTACTATGAGAAATATGTAGGGTGTCAAAGGGATTGAAACCATCACTTTCTAACCCCAGACGGGCATTACTTGGCTCACTGCCAAATTCTAGAAACTTAACATCCAATGCTTTCCATGCAGTAGAATCTGTAGGATGTCACAACTTTCCATCTGTCACATGTTTCTTGTGATGTCATTGCATATCCTATGCCACAGTTGGACACATGAAAAGCCTTTGCAACCTAGGAGTCAAAGGAAAATGAAAGAATTTCTTTGCAGAGATCTTTGATGGTTTCTTTTAGGAGAGTGTTTCTATTTTCCATCTAGATGTCCCACACGGAGTGCACACTTCAAGTGTTGCACGATCTTTATAATAAATCATGCAATCATTTGGGCATACATCAATCTTCACATATTCAATACCTAAGTCTCTTAATAATTTCTTGGCTTCATAAAAACTATTAGGAAATGATTCTGCCCCACTAGGAAGAGCCTCTTTTGTTAATCTCAATTGTGATGTAAAAGACTTATTAGTCCATTGAGATTCAACTTTGAGATTCAACTTTGAGATTCAACATTTTTACTAGATAAGATAGTTTGGAATGGTTCGTACAACCATGGTATAAAGGTTCCCTAGCTTTATCAAGAAGTTTATAATTTTTTCAACATCAAGATTGACTGGAATATCTGCATCAATATCATCTACTGGAGGTGTCTCATGATTCTGCACACCAAAGACATCATGCAACAAGCCTCCGATGTCTCCATCAACATTGTCACCAAGAAGAGTAGTTGTGGATGAAGACTGTCTTTCTCTTCCAGGAATTTCTCCATGGTCAGTCCATATGTAATAATTAGGTGTGAACCCTTTGATCATTACATGTTCAAAAACCTCCTCCTTAGACTTGAAATATCTATTTCCACAAACTTTACATGGGCACAATAATTGACCACTCCTTGCATGCATTTGGTTGAGGAGATTGTGATCAATGAAGGCAGACAAACCATCTTAAAATTCCTTACTATGGATATGATTTTCGATATACATCCAACTTCTATCTGCTATGTAATCCATCTACACAAGTGAAATATGGATAAGTCAAACCTCTAAGTCTTATATATTTGACTGAAAGTAAACATATTAGTTTCTAATAGAACAATGATTGTAATATGTATTCATATGTGCTACCTATCCCATTCTTGAACACTAAATCTCACTAGTAAGTGTATAATGTGTGTTTGATTTTTAAAGAAATTTCGGCAACATTTCCCCTTAGTTCTCCAAGTACACCGACATAGATGGAAAAATAACCCACCAAAGTATGTACCCAGAGAACAAAATTGGAAATGGCTACCAAAATATCTTTAAAACCTGACACAATATTATACACTCATGTCCTAAGTGAGATTAAGTGTTCGAGAACAGTCCCAAATTGGGGACTATCCAATATTTACTCCTAAAGAGTAAATTTTGGATGGTTTCTAAGTCAAAAAAATATATGTATAAATATTTAATATTGTGTTTTATACAAATATGTTTGAAGTATTGAAATTAAATTAAATTTTAACTCATAGAGTATTTAAAAAAAAACAATATATATTAATATACTGATAGTATACATATTTATGTCCTGTAATATCACTCAACAAACTCATGACAAATTTTCCTTGGATTTTTGACTAACACCATTAATATTTTAAAGTTTCCAAACACGATGTGCAATTTTTCATTCTATTTTTACAAAGGTGGAAAAAATCTAACAAAAGTGGGCACATCGTTAAATGTGTTTAATCATTGATAGGTGAGAAAAGAAAGGAAAGAGAGTAGTAAAATACATCCTAACCATACACAAATAATTGATAAAATTTGAAAAGATCTGAAAATCCTCGCATAAACAAATGATGTTTGCAATTATAGTAGCAACTTGTCATGAACACATTTTTTATTGAAAAATTTGATTGCATATATCACAAATATAATATCACATAGTTTCGCATCACCTGTTTAACATAAAGGACTTAAGCATGAAAGGATTTAAATCATTGCATAATGAAGTAAAAGTTAAATTTCTAAAATAGTATAAATCAATAAATGATGAGTATATAAGGCAACCGGTTAATAATTGATAGGATGAGGACATGTATTTACTTGTAAGAAAGTTTGACCAAAACTAAAGTATAAGGAAATAAGGAAGCGAAGTAGATTTGCACATAATTGGATTACCCAAAGAATGTAGTTTAAATTGCAAAGTCAAAAAGTAAAAAGATAACTAATAAGCTACCAATTAAAGTAGAAATGAGGCATAATTAACTTTCTTTTTATTTTATAACAATATCAAATTCCATGCCTAGTGAGTATACTTATCAATCAATTTTTTATCTAGTGAATTGTTGTCTTTTATGGGAAATGAGAATGCTCTCTCTCTCCGTCGTCCTTTCCTCTCTAATTTTTTCTCCTCTTACTTCATATTCTATTTGTTGTTCTTGTCACAATGCTACCATAATCTCTCCCGATGAGTGATCCCTCAATCAATTAATAGTTTCTAAATTACTTTTTCCGTCCCGACACCATATTACCACTGCTTCCAACCTTTCCTTTTCCATCGTGTTTTTCCATCACGTTCTTTCATTTCATCATTCATTTCCCATTTTTGGTCTTGATTCAGTCCGTTTTTCACACCGTAACCAGAGAAATCATGGAGATATGAAGGCACTTCACAGATTATTTAGAAACTAGCACACGACCCATTAGCATTTTCTGGCCTTGGTTCCGTTTTCATTTTGATGCAGTATAGAGAGCAACAGTTAAGATATGAAGGCAATTATGCAGATTTTACAGAAGTCGGGTGAGGCCAGAACTTACCAGAGAACAGAACTGATAAACTGGTAGGCCTACGGCTCTAATCAACTTTGCCTTACAACTATGCGCCGGAAGTACTTTACACGTCGGCCACTAACAAACGATCAGGTCTGTTGTAAAATTTTCGACCTTTAACAATAAATAGCAACAAGACGATATACAAAGGCCATAGTATGACAAAGAGGTGACCCTCTGTTCTCGGGAAAGCAAAGGCAACATGCAAGACGTAGTTGAGTATAGCCCAACAACTAAGAAGAGGTTTAAGGGGGAAGGATGTTTGTGGACAGAAGAAGATAGGACAGAGAAATGGAAAAGGGAACCTGAAGAAAGAACTTACCAACGTGGAGAAAGGCAGGAGAATCCAAACCCAGGAGCACCGCTTGAGAGGAACAGACTGAAAGTCAGGAGCACCGGAAGGCAGGTGACTTTAGCAAACCAGGCGGCGCACCGCTCCAGCGGCAGTTGTTGTCGCTCCTGTGCACTCGAGGAAAGGGATCGGAGCCGGAAGGGATTGCGGGGCTACCGAACCGTCACTTGCTTTTCGGAAGTACCGGGAGCCGAAAACCAATTCTAAAATAGCCGCTAGGCTATTGGGAAGAGAGGGAATATTGAGAGGGAAAAAATAAAATGGTTACAGAGAAAAATAACATTGGCTAGGGATAGGCAGGACTTTTATCCCTGACCAAGTATCCTTGACTTATAATAAATTTTGTTGTAGTGTATATACTTTTGATGTATATAAGATGACAAGGAGAAAGGTGAAAAACTCACATGCATTGCTCTAAATTTGGGAATCACCCACGTCTGATGCACAGTCGACAAACTGTATCGTGATCAAGATTAACCCAAAGAAAGCGATAGAACGAGACCACATTGTACTAAACCGTTATTGTCATGTATCAGAAATAAGAATTGCTTGCTTCTAACCACAACCTCATATTCAAAGCAGTCCCAAAGGCATTACGCCTCTTGTTTCGCTAAGAGGACGTACATATCAGCACATCTCCAAAACCAACCTCATATTTCAAGCAGTTCGACCGGCATTATCTTCTATTTCGCTTAGAAGGCGTACATATAAGCATAAAATTTTCCAATGGAAACTTGATGTTTGCAATTCACACACAAAGCAAAAAAAACAAAGACAGAAAGAAGGCAAGACAGAAAGGATTCTCAAAAACACGTATGAATTGGTTATAGTTTGTCTAGTATGGCACTTTTCTACTAATAGTCAGATTGGATACCAGATTAGCTGCTGTCGGTCTGCATTATCCTGTAATCTCATTAGTAACCTATACTTTGGCCCAAAGGGTGAGTAGAGTAGATTAGTATCAAGTAGTTCATACGATCAGACGATTCTATGGCCTAAACTAGTCTGTCTTGATGTCAGCTCAGTAGTTATAGAAGATCCAATCAAATGACGGCGCATAGATCCTCCTTGCGATCTCAAATGGGAGGAACGCGTCGATAGAGGCATACTGGATTTGATCCAGTGTCAAAACGTGCTGATCCCAGGCACTCATGGTTACTTGTCTGGGCATGTGGATCTCCAACCCGAGGACCTCCATAGCCAGGGCCTTGAGCCCCGCCTGCTGGAGTCTGGCCATCCCCATGGTGTCGGCAGCCAGATTCCGGAGGTCCTGCATCCTTCCTTGGACGGTGAGACCGTACTTGGTCTGGAGGAGGGCGGCGTCATTGGCCACCCCCACCCCGCAGAAAGTGGTTGAGGGTTCGGAAAGAAAGTGCTCCAGAGACATCGGGATGCGGTCGGAGTGCATGATCTGGAAGACGAGGCATCGGTGTCCAACGCAGAGCTGGAGCACGGCGACCGGGTCGATGGATGCTGGTATAAGGGCGCCACTCTGCGTCGAGGCCAACCAAGAGCGGTGAGTGCTGGAGGAGGTTGATGGACTCGATCCACTGATCCACGTCGTCGCCGCAGCTGGCGACGGTGGTGAGGATGTAGTGCCCGCCGCCCACGAGCACCGTGAAGGTGTTGCCGCCGATGCGGGGGATCGTCACAGACATGGTGTGGCGAGAGGTGAAAAGAGGCAGAGGAGAGCACCGGGACTGGGTGAGGGTTTCAAGGGGGCAGGATATGTTTGAATGGGAAGAACGACTGAGCGAGAGATAGTGTACCCGCTAGCGTGAGTGCAGATTTGCTGTTCCTGATTTTATCACACACAAGGTGCAGTCTACACCTTCTTTAATCAGGAACAGCAAATCCTGAGCGCGCTAGCGTATGCATATACGGTAGCCGGTGCAGGTGCCTGTGGCCTGTACCCGCACCACGTGGACTGTGGACTGTGGTTGGTGGGTTTCGTTCAAACCGTACAATGGTTCTTTTACTTTCGAGTTTCGCTCCACTGTTGCACTGTTTTATTTTGCCCTTTTTTTTTTTAGGAAAGGTCATGGCATATATTAAAATCACATCAAAGTAAGCAAACACATGCTTAAGTGAGTTTCATACATGACAATGGGGAAACAACAACATAATAAAGGAAAAGAAACATTTGAGCCGGGTGGGGATAAAGGCTAAGTTCTGATGAAGTGGGGGAGACACCCCTTAAACAAGCCTCTTAAGGCATTTAAAATGGAGAATAACCAAGTCTGAGAAAAAATAATCAAGCTCCCTGAGAAGAGATTTCATAGATGTTGATGCACTATACTAAATCCTGTTTCGTCATCCACCATGGCTTTAAGGTCGCAGAGAAACTTGGCTTCCAAGTCACCTTCATCAGAATCAGTTTATCCTTCTTCAGTTTGTTTACCAGCATGTTGTTAGTATGTGAAGATCTGCATCTATTTGTGATATAAGATTTTGTCTCATTTTTTTGTTGTTGTTGAAGATTCTGTTGTTCCTTTCTTTCCATAGACTCCAACTGATAGTGGTGAAAATGTCGCTACCCTTGAAGATTTTGTATTGTCTTTTTGGTGTGATTTGTGGTGGGAATGTTACTTCTTTGAGATCAGCAATGTAATTGCGTGTGTAGTGTGAGATGATGTTTTGTGAAGTGGTACACTTGAAGAAGATGTGATCAATTGAGTCAGAATTTGTTTCGCATAGAGAACATCTGAAAGGACCAATGAAGCCCTTTTTTGTAAGGTTTTCACCTGTGAGCAACTTGTTATGCAGTAAAAGCCACATAAATGTTTTTTTATTTTTGTGGCCATTTCTATTTTCATGTTTTTTTGGTGGGTGGGGCGAAACCTCTGTAAGAGAGATAGGAGTAGGCTTGCTTAACCGTGTAAGTGTTTCCCTATTTCCATGTTATGTTGTTTGAGGTGTTGTTTTCCAAGGAGAGTTTTAAATTACAGAATTCGTCTTGTCTGAGATGCATGAGGATGCATCTTTTAAGTGAGTTTGTTCTGTTGCTGGTGATAAGGTGGAGAGCTTTATCTATTTTAATTTTAAGTAGACTGATTGGAATGGCCCAGTTGGGGCGGAGATTAAAGACTGAATTGTTTTCAAACTAAGGATCGAACCAGAAAGAGATATTCAGGTGGGAGTGTGGGGGGTATTGATGATTTGAGTTTTTTTTGGATATTTTTGTTTATGTATTTCCAGAGGGGGGAAGCATATTTTTTTGAGACTGTATGCCAGGGAGGGGATTTTTGGTAGTATTTGTGTTTGATGAGCTGTGACTAAATTTTTGATTTGTTTTGGATCAGGCTGTTGATAATTTTTTTTATAAGGCAGAAGGCATGGGTTTCTAAATTTAGGATACCCCAACCACCCTGATCCAGAGGAGCAATTATAGTTTTCCAATTTACTAGATGGTAGTGTTTTCTGGGTTTTTCAGATTTGTGGAAGTTATTCCAAAGGAAATTTCTCCTTATTTTATCAAGGATCGATTTTGTTTTTGAAGGGAGAGGAATGCAGCTCAGGAAGTGTGTGGTGATGGGGGTGATGACACTGTTTAGAAGGGTGAGTCTCCCTAAAAGATTGAGGAAGTTATTTGTCCAATTTGAGAGTTTTGTATTTATTTTTGCAATAATAGGGGACCAGATTGTATTTGTTATGTTGTGGGGTGTGATTGGTAGGCCAAGGTATTTGATGGGAAAATCTTCAATCTTACACCTTAAGAGATCTCTAAATCGCTCCAAAGAAGGTTGATTTATGTGGACCCCAAAAATGGATGATTTGTGCAGATTTATTTTGAGACCCGAGATGTAAGAAAAAATACCAAGGATTCTGAAGATGTTCAGAAGTGATGTGTCTTCGGGGGAGGAGAAGATTATTGTGTCATCAACAAATTGTATGATGTTATGTTTGCATTCCCCAGGAGAGTTTATGAGACCACTTTGTTTTCCCAGTAGAATCATACGAGAGAGGATAATTGTGATGATGATAAAAAGGTAAGGAGAGAGTGGGTCCCCTTGTCTGAGGCCATTTGAGTTATGAAAATAGCCAAAAGGGACACCATTTATGATTGTTGAAAATTGGTTTGTAGACATGCATGCATGCATCCAATTTACCCATTTGTCAGGAAAACCAAAACCAGAGAGAGTTCTAGTTAAGTAGTTCCAGTTGACAAAATCAAATGCTTTCTCAAAGTCTAGTTTAATGGCCAGAAGGGGGGTTTTGTTTATGTGGCAGAGATGTATAGTTTCGTTAACCATCAAATAGGCATCTTGGATGCTTCTATCTTTGAGGAAAGTGTTTTGATTGAGAGGGATAATATCGTTCATGTGTGGTTTGATTCTGTTTGCTAGTGTTTTAGCTATGATTTTGTATGAAGTGTTGATAAGGCTAATGGGTCTGAATTGGGATATGTGATCGGGTTGACTTGTTTTTTTATTAGGGTGATAAAAGTTTTGTTTAAGAACTTGATGATGTTGTGGGGGTTTCTATTTTCATAGAAAGATCATAAAAAAGCCAAGAAGTCTATTTTGTAATGGTCCCATTTAGCCAGATAGAATTCTATGTTGAGGCCATCGGGTCCAGGCGATTTATTTAGTCCTAAGTCAGATATGGTTGAATCCAATTCTCTATGGGAAAAAGGTTTTATAAGATCTTGTGGGTTTTTTATGTTTTCATGACAAATTATGTTCCATTCCAAGTCATTTAGGCAGGAGGGGTTGTGGTTGTTGTTGAAAATATTTTTGAAATAGTTTGTGATGTGGGTTGAGATAGATTGTTTGTGAGAGGTGAGTCTGCCATTTATAGATAATTGAGTTATGGAATTTTTTTGATAGTTTTTGTTACAGATTTTCTGAAAGAATTTTGTGTTTTTGTCACCTTCCTTTGCCCATGTTATTTTTTCCCTTTGTCTCCATCTAGTGTCAATACATTTATTTGTGAATTCAAGTTCAGCTTTAATTGAAAGAACAAGAGCGGGGTCGGCTGCTGGGTCCTTATCCACAAAAAGGAATTGTTCTTCTAGATTTTTTTGTGTTTCAAATAAATTTTTTGGGTTTGTGAGTTTCCATTTTTTATGTGTGTTTTAATTTTTTTGGTGTTTTTTAGGATGTGTAATCCTATGTTTTTTGTTTGGGAGTCGGCAAGTTTCCAATGTTCTAAACAGGTGTTGGTAAAATTGTTTATAGAGAGCCAACTATTTTCAAATTTGAAAGGCCTCTGACCCTAAGAGATGGATTTTGTGTCAAGAATGAGTAGGAAATGATCCGATATGGCTCTGTGAGTGATATGAGCAGAGGAGAGGGGATGATTATCTTCCCATATGGTGGAGCATATGAAATGGTAAAGTCTGGAAAATGTTTGATTTCTTGACCAAGTGTAAGAGGCATTTGATGGTTTGATGTCAATCAAAGTGTGGTTTGTGAGCAACTTGCTAAACATTTTATCAGTAGCAGACATGGTTTGAGGGGAAGTTGTGGAGTTGTGTCTGTCTGAGTTTTGAGTTGTCTAGTTGAAGTCTCCACCAATTACCCAGGGAGACAAGTAAAATTTTATTGTGAGCAAATTTAGTTCAGCTAGGAAGACAGATTTGTTATGCCCTGGTTCCCCATAAACCCCAGTAAATGACCAGAGATGACCATCTGAAAGGTTTTTAAAATCAATGGTAATAGAGAATTTAAGAATGGAGATGTTTTGAGCACTTAAGATCTGATTGTTGAAACTAACTAAGAGGCCCCCTTTGAAGCCCTCAGGAGGTAATTGGACCCAGTCTGTGATTCTATTCCCCCCTATGGTTTTGAGAGCAAAAGGAGTCAGACATGTTTTTGTTTCTTGGATAGTTATCAGGTCAATTTTATTTTTGTAGATGTGTGAATGGATTTTTTTGCGTCTATGGAGGTTGGCAACTCCACAGATGTTCCAAGATGAAAGTTTCATAGATATGGTAAAGGATTTCCTGAAGATCGACAGTCCTAGAGAGAACTCAATCTAATTTATTTAGAGAAGATCGAAGCTTGTTTTTTCAGTAGTTAGGACTCTTCTATTTGACTAGCCCATAAAGGTTTCTAAGTCATCTAGAGTTTTATGAGCCTTTTCTTCGTCTTCTAGATGGATACCTATATTTTTGGCAAATTTTGTGAAGCTATTGATGTTTGACCATGAAGCAAGGTCCTCAATATTATCTATATCATCCTTTGTATCCTTAGAGGGGGAAGGAAAAGATATATTATGAATCGATGATATGTCACTAAGAGAACAGATAGAGGAGTTTGAGAGGATACCTGGCTTTGTCCTGTTGACGATGATATTACTTTTTGTTTCTTTTTGACCTATCATCATGATCTTATGGAGGTAGCTGCTTTCAAGCCTTTGTTGAGGACTCTCTTGATCAGAACTCTGCAAAGAGTTGTCATCCTTATGCTGAGTATTGTTTTGATTTTTTATGGAGATTTGGTTTGGATTTTGAGAGGGGTAACTTTCCTTTGTTGAGGTTGGAGAAGGGAAGGTGGAACCTACATGTGTGTATGTGTTTTCATGATGTGAGGGTTCAGATGTTCTGGTTCTTTTTCTGTTTGTGTGGAGGTAAGTATTGTCTGAGGAGGTGGATTTTTTTCGGACCCAAACATGGTTGCGATCACCAGTAGAGTGGGTATTCGAGGTAGTCATTCTGTCTTTGTTTGGGCAAAGCCAAGAAGGAGGATGTTTTGAGAGATCTGAGAAATATGTCTTGTTATCTGAGGGATGTTCAGTAGACAGTTTGATATTGTAGATTGATTCACCGATTCTTATATTGATGGTAGGCGGTAATGATATGGCTGCTTTGACGAAAAAGAGGCAAAAAGCTTTAATGTATTGGGTAGGATGCAAGGTTTTAGGGCTGATATATTGAAGTGTAGCTCCAATTGAATGGGATATACCTCTGAAAATCTCGACTTCCCAGAGGTGGGGAGGGATATTTGTGATAGCAACCCAGTCAGAGCCACTAGCAGGAGCTGGGAAAGATCCTAAGTCAGCTGACCATTTAGATAATCTGGCAGTAATGAAGCTTGATCCACAAGGAATCGTGAGAATTTGGTTGAAGAGATGATTGATTTTTGTTCCTTCAGGGACAGTGTAGATGAGTTGAGTAGGTGAAAAGATTTTTGGTTTTAAGACGGTCTGTCCAGGGATGAGAAGGGCTAAGGCACGAGTGATGTCTAGGACATTGATAGGGTTGTTGTCTATATTGTTTTCGATGGAGATGAGAATGCTTCTCAAGGTGAGGACCTTAAGAAGACGCATAGAGTTTGTAGGAAGGTCAAATGCAATCACATACTCGAGGTGTTCCGGTGTTTTCATGTTTGATGTAGCAGGTGGGGTGTTTGTGTTAAGTGTTGGAGTTGAAGTTGAACGGTGAAGGTTTGGGTAATGGGGTTTTGGTGTTGAAGCTATATGATTTTTTGGTTTGTGGTAGGGTTTTGATATAGGCAAAGCCCTGGGGTTTATGTTCTGGGATCGAGAAGAGGTAGTGTCTGCATGTTCAGTCGGGAGGTTTGAGAGGCATGCAAAGGTATTTTTTGTGAGGGGAGGATATGGATGGGGTTGTTTTATGCACCTCTGGTATGTGGTGTTCTTTTTTAGAACTCTAAAGTTTTTTGTAAAAAGACGATCTTGTATCTAAGAAAGAGCGTGTGGAGAAGAACGCTGAGTCTGCATGGGATCTGCTCTGGTTTGGGAGAGGGCGTGCATAACAGAACCTTTTATGTGGCCTTTTTGTAGACATCTAAAGCAGGTGAGGCGGGAATGGCATCTAGAAGTCGAGTGGTTCTTTCTAGAGCAAAGTGAACAGTGAAGAGCCCGAAAAGGTTTTTTTGGGGGGGGGCATTTTCCAGGTTTGGGCGGTGGGGACTTTCTCTAGGAGTTTGTTAATGAGGTGAGACGATTGTTCTTGTCCTAATACAAGAAAAGAAGAGTTTAGGAGATCCAAGTCATTTGGGATGATATCGGCCATAGGGAGGGATCCGGGTTTTAGGGTTTTGTGAAGTGAAGATAAATTTGGAAGATTAATCATCTTAACCATTGGGGAAGGAAAAAGTTGGTACCTTTCTGCAATGGAACTTGTTTGTTGTTGCGTTGTAGATGTGCCAGTGTCGTCTTCTCCTCAGAGCCCGAGGAGACAGAGATGGGCCATGATCTTGAACCCAATGGGGGTTGGTGCTCGTCCCGAACAAAGAGCTGGTATGTAGAGTTTGATGATGATGAGCTCACTTGATTGTGTCTTTTGTAAAGGTATGCCAACTCAGGAGGCGTATCGTTGATGAAATCCCACACCCAAGCAAGGAAAGTACGATTTTCAATTGGTTTGATGAAGATCAACCATTCTGGTTTGAGTTTAAGTTCGGTGATCATCTCGCCCCAGCCCTCATAGATGAGAAGGGTGGGGTTTTTTTTGCCCCAGGGTTGTTCAGAAGGGGGGGACCATGAAACCGTCACCTCGAAGGAACGATGGCCAATATTGATCATGCATGTTCCTGGTGAGATATCAAACTTGTGGTAGATCCAAGCTCTCGGTAAGGGAATGTTTGTGGAAAAGGAGGGGTTTGAGAGTGGAAATTCCAGGAAGGTGAAGTGAAATTTCATATCTGTGGGAGCGGCAGAAGACCTTGAATCTCTGTCAAGCGCCGAGGGTTTTTTCTTCTTCAGGGCAAGGCGGAAAGCAATAGGCTTGCCGCATTTAGGCATGCAAGGCTTTTTTATGCATGAGGCCAGGGTGAGCACGCCTCCTTTTCTCATGGTGTTTTCAGAGCAGGTGTAGGTACTTAAATGATATTCTCTGAGTAGAAAAAAGTTCTGACTGATCAGACAGCCGAGTAAGCTTTGAGAAAGAGGACATAAGCCGACAAAAGAGCATGAAGCTTTGTGAACTTTTTGCAAGTATATTTGAATTGCAGTAGACCCTTGGAGTGACTAGTGAGGAGTGAAAACCCCAGCCTCTAGTGTTTTATAAACCAGGAGTTAAGATTTTAACGCCTACATGTTGCTTTTATCCTTTGGTGGCGCCAGAGATGTGTCTCGGTGGTAGTCTAAAGCCTTAGAATTTATTGCATAGAATGTAAAGGGAGGAGGAGTAAAGAGGATGTTACCTGTATTAAAACACCGCCGTAGAAGGGCAGCCGACGAAGAGGCGCCGAACTTCACTGAAGAAGGGAAGAAACACTTGACAGGAGATCGCAGCAAAAGGGCAAGCCGAGGTGTTGTTGAGGTGAATTTGGGCTAGCAAACAGTTGTTACCCTTATGCGTAATGGATAGCGCAGAAGCAGGGAAAGATGTAGCACCCTAGGTGGGGGGAAAAGTCTAACATGGATAGGGAAGATGTCACCACCACCAAGAAGCAGAGTTAAGCCGAGGGGCGTAGAGAAGGTTGAAGCACCTCAGATAAATGCACCGCCAAGGAGCAGAGCCAAGTCGATCGACGGAGAGCAGGTTGAAGCACACCGGATGTAATCTAAACACCGTTCAGGGAGAGACCAAGGGAAAGTTTCTAGAGAGAAGGTGGAGCTTTCTCTCACTTACCTACCGTTGGTTTGAGGCACTTTTTTGGGCATTGTCTTGAGTGGATAGTCATGAAGGCAATTCTAAATGGTTAACTGTTTGGACTTCCCTATCACTCTCTAGAAGTTATTTAAGAAAATCAAGTCTTAAACATATTGTAATTAAAGATTTTCTTAGTTTGGCCAAACATCATAATTTTAGACCTAAATGAGGTGTCATAGGCAAATATCATGGCCAAACTTATGATGGGTCTACATAGATCCATCAAAGTGAGATCCTAGTGACTGATGATTGTCTTCTCCAACATGTCTAATGAGAAGTAATCATGCATAATACAATGATCTCCTCATGTGAAACTCTTATCTCTAATCCATCTTCTATCCTGATTTCTTCTCGTCTGACTTCCTCCCATCGGTTTGTTTGATTTATCCCTAGTTGGGATTGTAGGGAAATACAAGAACAGAGAAAGGCAATGGAAATTAATTTTTTTATCTATCCATATTCCCATAACAACAAGATTGTGTCAACTACTATGAAATATGAAAGATGATTTAACAAGTTTATACTTGGTCCTAGACCAAGTCTAGAGACTACAACTCGTTGCAGTGCAACTATCTTCTAGTTGCTCTTGGACAGTGTCTGTGCAGTTCTTGTTCTTCACCACAGACGTCGGATTGGACAATTTCTATAGTGGCTTAAGTGCTCTCGCCACAGACTGCAAACTAATGTTTCCCTCCTAGCAGCAGCCAAAAGACTCCTACCTCTAGAGTGATACACATAGGTCAACTAGAACTCCTATCATTCTAGTAGAATGGATAGGAAGGAGTTATCTCTCTCATTGGCATACTAGTCACCAATTTACTCTTCTACAACAATGATCTTCAGTTATTCTCTCCCTTACTACCCATTCCTTCTCGGGTGGACTTGTTTGGGTTCTCCATTGGTTACCACAACCAGAGAGGACAATAATTATCAGAGAAACTAATTCTCAATTGTGTTTGTTGGGAAGTCCCCAGTACCCTTCTATTTATAAGAGGGGTTAGGGTCAGGGTTCTTAGTTGTTGCAGAAGTGGAAGGGACCGACAGATCATGAACTTCCACAACCTCTAAAGTCTAAAATGGTTGTTTCACAACTGAAACAACCATCTTAAATGTGAGCCGACTGATTTGTGGCCCGAATCGGTCATTTTGCATGTTTCCTAATCACATATGAAGTTGGAAAAAAAATCCAATTAATGCAAATATTAATTCTTTTTACTAATCAAATCGAACAATTAAAAACAAGTAATCTTTCTCACGAATTTTGGAAAGTCACTAGAACCTTCCGCCAACACAACCGAGCTGATCGGTTCATCGGGTGAACTGGTCGTCTCGCTCCACTTGAGCTGATTGGTTCACCCAGTGAACTGGTCGGTTGGTGCCTTATTCATGCATAACTGCAACCAATTTAGTTGTAATCATCCTGACACTCCAAACGACCGTCTCATCACTTGAGTGGATTGTTTGATACTCCAAATGACCGTCTCACCCTGTGAGTCGATCGGTTGGCAGTGCATTCATCTGATCTATTACTTGAATTAAGTACCTAAACGCTTTAGCAATCAATCCAATCATCATTCATGATTAAACTCCTCTTATAGATGGGTTTCTATGTATGTGATCCTATAGGTCCCATATCAGGTTGACAGTGAATGTTATGTAATGGAGTGAAATTTTAGGTCTTCAGATATCTAATGACATAAATGAGTTCATGTATATGAGTTACATTAAGAGTTTCAACCTTTTGCTAAAGTTGGGATGTTAATCAATGTTAATGTCAGGACTATGGTGCCTAGACTTATGTTTTCTTAAAAGTATTTAATTGATTGGGTTTATATTGATATATTGGGACCAAGTTTCAATTGGATGCATATGTGATGATAATTGTTACGACCTCACCTTTCAGTAACCCCAAATTAAGGGAGACCAAGAGGTTGAAGCCACACCCATTAATCCCGGATCAAAGGTTCGACATATAACCATAAACAATTATTAAATTCTAACAGACTATATTGAAAATGGTAATAAAGTTTTTCTTTGCATACCTTTGAAATTTGGAACAAACTAAACCTCTAACCACAAATGAACTACTCTAACTAGTTCCTCCTTGTTCTTTAATTCTTGAATTCACAGTGTGTCACTTTACTATTTGTACTTTGAGATTTGTACCTAAATCGCCGACAAACAAAACAACGATCAGTCGAAACTGGTATGTGGGTGAAACAATAATCAAGCAATTATGCTAACAATGTAATCAAGCAATTATTCATTTAACAATCAAGATTACATTTTAAATATAACTCCACGATCCACAAGTTCCCTAACCTCTGAGCTGTCCCTGCAGTGGACTTGGATACTACCTTCCTTATGGTAGATCCCCATTAAACCCCTCATGATCCACCGAAATGGTGTACCAGTTTCTATGGTTGAGTCACATGGTACTACCTGTAAGTAGACCACTCCTTAACTCATGCTATGCTGAAGAGTCTCATGAACCACACATGGTAGCCCAGTTTCTAACTCTCAGCAATCCTAGACCTTACTCTAGGAATTACCCCTTTTTCAGCCTTTTCAAAGCAACAGAGGTGAACACGGATCTAGCCAGTTATATGCATACTTATGGTGATAATCATAGTCACTTTATAGTTGCATGAAATAAATAGACATTCAACAGTTATTTCAAGCAACTGATAAATCATTCAGAAATCGCCGTGAAACTAAAGCGATTATTCATAAGTGTAACCACATACCTTTAATTGCAGTTTTCAAGACATATTCAAGTTATGAAGAGTAACCCAATCAACAAGCAATGAGGAAGAGAAATCCTGAAATAAAAGTACCAATTCCTTTTATTAATAATTATCTAATTTCATTATACTATTTAGGATTTCAATTCCAACATTAGGGTTTCTTTTGGAAATTAGGGTTTTTACTTCTTCTTTCCTCATTATCATCCTTAATTTATCAAACTACATAAAACCCCTAATTTCTCATTGAATTTCCTTTATTAAGCATCTGATTACGTTATTCCACAAAATATGATTTTTATCTCCTTTTATCCCAAATTAGGGTTTCCATGTAAATTAACCCTCTTTTTAAATATTGTAACTCTAATTTAAGAACTTTTGCAATCAAATAGTAAATCAAACCACCATTATCATTATCAGCGTCAAACTTAACAATTTGACCTATTGATTTACTAAATTACACTCTTAACATGCAATTAGGGTTTCTCATCAATTTTTAATACACTTTATTAGCCAATTAAGGAACTTTTGCAAAATAGAGTGGAATTAGGTTTTGGAATTATTTTTATCGTATTCCTTGCATTTTTCTACACAACTTTTGTATATAAAGTTTCCTCATTGGACAACCCTAGTAATTTCTATTATTTTTGCAAGAAAAGCCTTTTTTCCTGATTATTCGTTAGAGAGGAGAAATCACCAATAAAAAATGCGGGCCGTTGGATCGATGCGCCCATGGTCCGCCTCTGGATCTAACACTCCTCGCTGGGCGTCTCCTTCACTTACGCGCCTCAAGCTTAGATCGTCCGATGTCGCGAGTCCTCGGTGGACTAAGATCTAAGGGTTTCGGCCAATACTTTGACCCAAGCGCTGGATCTCGATCGCACGGTGGCTGAACGCGCCTCTAACAACTTCGCCCCCTTCTCTGGATTGTTCGATCACGAGGGAGACCACCGTGGTCCATGATCCGATGGTGCCCTAGTCGTCGTCTTCCTCAGCAGACCTCCGCGTGGTCAACTCGACGGTTGACTCGGAGCTTCAGGCCTCCGCTTCCCGCTTCAACTATCTAGGGAGATCCGCCTCCTCTCAACGAAGTCGAGGGCTAGGTCAATTCATGCCCAAGATCCCCCGACTATGTCCCCCTACTCGCCGGATTCCGGCGAGGTCCCTGGAGGTTAGGAGGTCAAAGGTCAGGTTGGAAAGCACAATTGACTGAGCGAAAACGTTCCTTGCGCAACTCCGCAGAGGTCAAGCTAACAAGAAAACGCGCTCGTCTACTCTATCGAACTCCCCTATATATAGGGTCAGGAGCAGCTTGGGACGGTTTGGGCGTTTCCCAAAACCTCCACCAATCCTTGTCGAACCTGGGAGTTTCCAACTCGGTTTGATCTCCTGGATGCGATGGTGAACTCGGCCAGTGTGCCCACTCCTTGGATCTCAAAGAAAATCCAAAGGAAATTTCCCTTGACAGAGCCAGAGTCCCAATCCGTTTGGGATTAAGACGATGATTGGCACTCGTTGGATTAAGATCCAACGGCCCATCATCCTCACGCTCAATAGAAAAAGGAAATCATTTCTTAAATCTTCAATTAAAACCAATTTCAAGGGAAAACTTAGAAAATTAATATCTCCCAAAAGGTGACTCCTTTCTTTACCAAATTTTGAGGGAAGCTTCATCATAGGTTTCTCTTTCTTCCTACAAAATTTGGAGTTATTATAATAAGGATTCGATTCCTTTTCTTAATATACAAGTTATCATCGTATTAATCACATTTTCCATCTTTTCTTTATTCCTTTTATCATTAATTCATGATTTTGAGTTCCTTGAACCCCAAGGAATCTATTACCTCAAAATCCTATTTTCCTTTAATAGTAATTTCCTTCTTTTTAGCAATACCATGTAATACATTAATTGTGTATCCACATTATCTTCTTATTTTGCTATTTTGGTATTTTCTCTTTCTTTCCTCTTTATTGGGACTCCTTGGATCCCAAGACACTCCATTATTTCAAAAGTCATTTTATTGGAATACTCATTATCCTTCCTAATGCACCTATATGCATTATTTTGCATTATCATGTTTATTTCTTAATAAAATATTTCTTTTTGAGGATTTCTCTTTATTTCTCTTC
Organism: Alisma plantago-aquatica; assembly: GCA_963693085.1. Classification (NCBI taxonomy): domain Eukaryota; kingdom Viridiplantae; phylum Streptophyta; class Magnoliopsida; order Alismatales; family Alismataceae; genus Alisma; species Alisma plantago-aquatica. Next base: position 663,225,107 of record OY856412.1, on the reverse strand, counting down.
TTAAAAATTCAATTATCCATTTATTAATTGAATTTCCTTGTTATTTGGGCCCAATAGCCAATAAAGCCCACAAAGCAACCAATCAAGGCTATTGTGAAGGGAAACCATTCATTTCAAAACAAATCATATCATTATTTGTTCAATTATCTTTAGTATGAGAAATTACATTTCTCACTAATTGAACCCCAAAATCGGGGTTATAACAATAATAAAGCCACGGTCAAGGTTTCATAACTTTTCCATGTTTCTAGATGGAGTTTTTAGGCATAAATATAAGGAGATATATTGTCTTTTGATGTGGGATGTATCAAGATGTAATATCTTTTATCCCTAAGTTGTGATCATGTGTCACACATAGCTTTGATTAAATGGTTGTGATTTGTGACTTTTTTTAGCCATGGATCGATTTGGTGTGGGGCCTTTATCAGCCCTTGTATATAAACTTTTAATGGATGTGTGATCAACTTCAAGTCCTGATCTGTTGGAGTCTTTAAGCTGTGTGGCATGTGAGAATCCACTTCACCACGATCTATGAATGTAGGAATGATAGTGAAGTATGTACCAGTAGTTGTCTTCATCTCAATAGAGGAGTTTAAAGACCCATCCTTTGAGTTAGTTGGTGTAGACATGAGGGAGATCCACCTCCCCATCACTACTACTTCTTCACCATCTGGAGCAGGAGGTGCGACGAGTTGGTGTAGACATGAGGGAGATCCACCTTCCCATCAATGATTCTTCTCAAACATCTGGAATAGGTGGTGCGACGAGGGATATGGGATTAGACATCAGGGACAATTACAAGTGGCTTCCCTTTCAGTTTTCACGAGGAGCACTAGAGGACGACCAATTCCTCACTGGGTGAGAGCGTTGTGACATCATCTCTATGAGACAGACGCTGGCAGAACACGTCATGTGAAGAGGAGAAAGAGGGACCAGTGACGAGCCTGAGAAGTAAGAATCATGGAGCAGCGGCGCCTGCGTCTATGGAAGAGCAGAGACCACATCTTCTCAGTGATCAGGAGAAAGAGAATGAGACCGGTGGTGTACTTTAGACCCAATGAATTCTATGGCAGAGTTTTTAGATTGCAAGGAGGCTTGAGGAGCGTAAGGTTCCTTATTGTCCTTCCTATGTGCAGCGACTCCGTATAGAGGAACAAAGCATGTGGAGCCACGTTATGTGAGAAGACTTGAGGTGAGAGAGAAGGAAGACATGGAGGAGCATATGGCCATTGCATCCATGCCAGAGAGGAGAATCGATAGCGGTGACCAGAATATTGTCTGACGGAGGACTTACACAAGAAGGAGTTGAAAGCGGCGGTTTGGAGAGACGGGCCTCTTCGAGAAGGAGAAAAAGAGAGAGAAGAACTTTTCAGTCGAGACCTTGTTCACACGACGGGTGTGACGACAAACATGTAGGCATAGTGGTGAGATACCACAGACTCCGAAGGGAGGACTGGCGACAGTGGCGCCTGTTCATGGAAGAATAGGGTCACACATATCACTAAGAACTAGAGAAAGAGCGACAACCTTGACTAACCAAAGAAAAACCATGAACTGGGTTCAAAGGCAAAGAACTGCCAACTCAACCAACAAGGGAAGAGCCTCACCCTCTCTTAGAGGCCACACGACATCACCTAATTGGCTCAAAAAGGTAAAATTCTAGAAAATACTCAAATCTTACATAATTCTTAGTAAATAGCTCGCACGTCAGAAAAATATGAATAAGTAACATTTTTTTAAAGAAAATGAGTAGAATAACTTGGAACCATAATATCATTCCTTTGATGCTTAAATAGCATCGATATCATGTAAGATATATTACACTTATATCATGTGTGATAAATATTAAATGATGATTTAAAATTACGAGAATGCAATAGTAACTTTAATATGTGATATATAATCCATATGGTTTCAGATATGATCATGCTACTTCAGTAACCATGTTATTTTCTTAGTATGGATATCTAGGACTAATAACCCTAAATAAAATGCAAAAAATACACAAGTGGCCAATAAATGTTGAAATATTCATAATAGTCTCATATTAGTATATGGAGTCTCATATTTAATCTTGAGATAATAATTATGCATATAAATAATGTTACATGCTAAATGATCCTAAAATGATGAGAAAACCCTAACATGATTAATGCATGTAACCTAGGGTTAATATGTGCATATAATTATATGCAACATAATATTAAGATAATCTATACTAATCTGGCATATATTTAGGAAATAAGATCAGAGAGATAACTATAAGAATATAAGACATGTAATGATGAGAATCTGATGATGGTACATGTTACCTTGCCTTTACCAGGGTTGACAAGGATATAGTTGATATAAAAAATGTGAGTACTAGAATATCTCTTGGAAGGTACACCATTACCTCTTACTTGGCCTACTATGTAGTATGGTTGTATTATGTGTATACAAACACTTGGAATATATGGATGAAATGATTGTTCTTGTATATTATATTGCTTGATTTTCCATACATATAGTAATGAACACATGAAACATAATATATTTGTTACATTATATAAAAGCACTATATATATTTGGTAAGCATAGTCCTAGTGAGTGATCTATCTCTTTGGTAAGCAGATCACATGTAAAATGATCTATCTCTTTGGTAAGCAGATCATAAGGCCTTAACACATCTATCCCATTGGTAGGCAGATGCACAAGTATATAGTGGAAAATGTGCCTGAAATAAGTGTTATCTTTCGTTAAGGAACATCTTTGTGTAAGTATATGCCTTTTTTTTATTTCTTTATAACAACCAAGTATTAGTTTTATCTTATTGCCAAGTCTTAGTAATGAGAGGTATATAAAAGACACATTGGCGTACTGAGTACAGTATTCTTGATTATTGTGCTGACATGTACCACATGTAATCTCTTGTTTAGGTTGTGGGCATGTGCTCTTGTAGAACCAGGATAGTTGAGAGTTGTATGGCCAAATGATGTACAAGTGGTCATATTGTCTAGAATATCATGTTGTATATGTAGTATGTGCATATGTAATGTTTATTGTTCAATATGTACTATCACTTTGTAATAAGTCATCTTTTAATTATATGTTGAATGGTGAACATGTGTTGTATGGTTTTGTTCATCTTCATATGCATGTGCTACTGTTGTTTCCTTCTGACTTCCTCTGATTTTCTTCTTCTTAGCCTAGTTTTTGAGTTTAAATTGGGATTCTCGTTGAGGTGAGGGTTTCAATTTGGACATCACACAATGGGTCAAGGTTTAGAAAATCTGGAGACATCACAGGTGGTATCAGATCATGAACAATAACAAAGCCTGACATTTTCTCATTATGCAACTCAAACTAAAGAAAACCTTGAACTTTAAAATCTTTAGGGTTAGATAAGTCACCTTTTAGATACTAGATCTGACCAAGCCTCTAGGTTATCACCTAGATGTCTAAGAACTAGGTCTAGGCTAGTGCTTATTTTATAGCAAGTCCTAAGATGTCATTATTTCCTTATAATGTGGCGGTATAGGACATTACATTATTTGGAGATAATGTGCATCAAGGGAAGAGAAATCCTAGACATATGGTGCTAGTTGTCTAGGGAAGATACTCTAGTCTACACCATGTTCTTAACCCTTTGATTTGGTGAAATGACACTAGAGTCTATACTATGCGTGGGACACTCATTTTGTGGATTCGACT